>JAKEPQ010001016.1:12487500-13710000 GCA_024500445.1 Entomyzon cyanotis | reverse complement strand
GGAAAAAAGTGGGGTTTGCATGTGATAAAAAGAACACATTTTCAAGTGCCAAGTAAATGTATCCGATTAAATTTATTAGAATAGTGTATTATGGTGGTTTTGAGGGATTTTTAACTGTGTGAATTAGTACAATGTGTTTTTTTAAATTCCCAAAAGATAGTTTCTCATATCAGAGGTATATTAATGACATATGTATTTTTGTTCTTAATTATAGGTAGATTATGTGAGGAGGTCTTTTTCTTTGTTTCCTTGGCTTATGTATCACTAATTGTGTACAAGTCTAATCATCTTTGTGATCTCTTCTGTTAAAATTAGGAAAAACGGATCTGATTGTGGACACTAAACTTAATGGTGTCATAGAGAGTGAGTGGTGTTGATGGGAATGCATTACAGTGAAAATTTCTGTTGGTGCCCTCAGCTGATGGAACAAAAATGTGGCTGCAGTCAGTAGGGCAAAGAAGAAGGAAATGACACAAAAATATATAGGCAGAAAGGATAAAGGGTTTAATAGGTGCTACACGAACAATGACTCAAGTAAATGGGTCTCACATCTGAGGAAATTTGTTACTTAAAATAAACTTCTAGTGTTCAAGTTTTAATTAATTTGACAAAACAAGAAAAGCTTTTAATACAGTTGTGCAATATGAGATCCTCAACTCCCACCATCATTGTGGTGCTGGGCAGGAGGAATGCAAGGAATTGCAAGTTCTAAATTTGTTCAAAGAACCACAGACAACAGCCAGAAACTTGTGAAGTTCCTTGTGAGGAAGAAGGGAGCCTGTTGTGAACTATGCATTCCAGATGTCTTCAGTAGGTGCTGCTGCTAGTAGGGAACCTTGGGAACAATGCTCCAGTTCAGACAGCTCCAAAGACTTGTCTGGATTTTGTCAGAGACACTCCTGCCTTGGGAACTGCCCGATGTCAGAAGGCTCAAGGCTCATGTGTGCTTTTGCTGAGCTCTGAGCTCCTCTTTCACCTCCAAGGAAAGCATTCCTTCTTCACCTGGGTTTCTGAGAGAAACTTCCATGAAGCAGGTGACTAAAGCCTGTTGAGAATTCAGGTGCCATGTATTGTAAGGTCAGCAATTGCAAAAACTGTGTCTATTGGTCTATAGTACAAGATAATGCTGCAGACAAGTATTTATCTTGTAGTTCGTAGGTCACATTACTCATCAAGAGAAATCTTTTGGACTACTAGAAGTATCTTGAAATGCTGGGAAGTTACCGTAGTGAACTTGCTATTGCAGTACAGGTTGATAATTTTAAATTCCTTGAGGCTTTTTGTTAGCATGATCAGATATTTCAGACCCTCTTTAGGCATACTCTTTGTGTTTGAAAAAGAGACCTCATCTTTATCCTTACTAACACGTATTTGCAATACTGAGCCATATCTCACCTGTATTAGAAATTTTTTTCTAATACAAAGGTGTATTAGGTGTATTCCCCTGAAGACAAAGGAAGCATTTCTCACTATTGTAGTTTTTAAAATGTTCATTGGAATATAATTGCATGTTGAAAGAATACCATCAACAGTCTGTAGCCTTCTAACCAGACAGTAGAAGTACTGAAAGTGATTTAACACTAGGAAAGATGATGTAATATATTGTTTGTCAAATAAGTCTGGATATCCAGTGTCTTTCACAAGCCTACAATTGTTGTAAATGACATCAAAACAGTGGCATAGCTTTTTCATATTATACGTCACACCTGCTTATATGTAAAAATGTAAATAACGTGTAGGGCATTTACCTGAAGTTATACATCTGTGTTTATATAAACAGATCACATTTACTGTGGGGTCACATTACAAAATCTTCCTAGAGTGTTTTGATCAAGCTGGTGTTCCCTTTTGCAGTCCTCCAGCTCTCTGAAGGCATCGTACGAGGACTGGCTGGTGACGTATGGCTTGAGCGTCTCTCCCTTTCACCTGCGGTGGCAAACAGCTCTCTTCAACCGCCAGTTCTACAACTGGGGGAGATGGAAACCCAGATTTCTCTACTTATGGTATAAACTCAGCATCTTTTTTCTTCTGTCAAATACAGAGTCAACAACTGAACCACATCACTGCCTTCCAGCATTAGAAGGGCTGTGGATAGACATGGTTATTTTAATAGGCTAATGATAAAACCAATTAGATTGATTGCGCTAATTGTACTGTGCCATTATAAGTCTTTTTCCTCTGCTAAGAAATACATAGTTTTAATTCAGGTTCCATATTGAGATACTATAAAACTAGAAATCTTTAAACTGTTTTTACCTGTGGTTTCAACTATGCATAGTTCTTAAGAGTACAGCTACTACATGCAATACTGCATACAGAAGTAGGTCTGAAAGCAGTTTCTTGGATCCTAGATCACTTCCAACACTTAGCTGTACACTTAGCTCTCCCAATCACCAGAGTTTACAAAGTATTCAGAGACAGTTGTGTGCCTGTAGTCAATCACTGTCCACACATTCAGCAGCAATACCTGCACAGAAACACCTTGCTCACCCTTCTATCTTCCTTCACCTTTCCCTACTAAGGATGCACAGTGCTGGGAATGGGTAGAGAAGCAGGATGGTTTAGTATGGGTGCTCCTGGACTGGTTTAGAAAACTATTACTGGGTTGCCTTCCTGGCATTACTTTGTATCTCTTCTGAAAATATAAAATGAGTAAGGTTTGAATTTCTTTTAATTTCCTGTATTGCTACCCTCAGTGAGATAGTAATAAAGAGAGGTTTGCTTCATATTGGTTTCTCTATGTAATGATTTTGTAATAATCAGTCTGAAATAGCTCTATATCAATTACAATTTTTAATGTGTATAATTTATTACAGTATAATGTTTCCACTAGTCTCTTTAATTAACATTACAAGTACATGTAGCTTAAAATAAATCTAATTCCCAGTGAGCTCCATTAAGGCTGATAAGAGAACAGTTACGCTTTTGTGAGAGAAAGAAGAACTGGTAGTGAAGTGTTTTAGTTATTAAAAAAAGTTATCATGTCCTTCAAGTATAGGACAGTGTAAAATAAGAATAATAATAACGCTGAATAAATATTTGTCACTAGGTGGAGTGATGTGAATCAAAATTATTTTCTACACTGGTTTTAATGAAAAATAAATTGGTGAGAAGAACAATGTAGTTTAAGTAATTGGTCTTGCAGTTGTACTTTTTGGTTCTTTAAAAAAGATTCAGTCTCATTTATTGTTCTTTAGCACTTCATATTGTTTGTGAGAAAGATGGCAAATGCATTGAATAAGCTTATATATATATATGTGTATGTATATATATATATGTATATGTGTGTGTGTGTGTATATATATGTGTATATATGTATGTGTACATATACATATATATATATATATATATATATATAAAAGCTGCCCCATCATTTGATCCAGGTCTCTGAATATGTGATGGTGTGGTGCAACATGGTCAATTGTACATTGTTATGTTTATATATTCATAAAGGTAATTTACATGTATTAGGTAACTGAATAAAAGTATTTGAAAATTGATCAGGATGTGGTTTGGAAGTAAAACATTTATTAAACAGGGAGAATATATGTTATTAGTGTTATTACTGTATATTATTGTTATTAGCTTCTTTTAGCTAAATTTTTGTGCTGTACTGTTGAGATATGAGTTGTAGTAGCTTCAGGTAAGTTTTGCCCTGTGTTTTGTGTGCTGTGTTGTGCTATAAAGCAGTTACATATCCACAGATTATATCCTTTTTTCTTGTGGCTGTTCATTGTTGAATGTTGCTTCTCTGTGTAGGTTCAGCATAGGAATGGTGTTTGGAATACTTGCCATGTTCGGCTCTGTCATTCTGCTCGGAAAGACCCTGCTGCAAACACTGACCCAGATGCTCACCGAGGCTCCAAGAGCCCAGAATGATCGAATGCTGCAGGTTGTGGTGAGTCCTCTCCTCAGGTCTTTGTTTGAGAGCTGTAAACAAATCTAAAGCAGCTTCTTAATGGGGTATGGGATGCTTAAATATTCCCATGTAAGAATAACCCAGCTTCTGATGTTCATCTACATGAAAATGTGCTGGTTTGTTATCAGCTTTAAAAATGGGAGAGGGTATAGTAAAAGGGCAAATGAAGGCAGACATGTGGAAGAGTTTATACTAAAAATTCTCAGGAGTGGGAATTGGATAGTAATTTTGAAAAGCCCTAAATAATAGTATAAGAATATAAAATGAAATTAAGAACTCACTTCCTCTGAGCTGTGCAGTGTAGAGGCTCCAGTCGCCTTAAAGTTGGCACAGTTCACCCATAATTGACAAGAACAGACAAGTTCTGTTTTAATGCAATACAAAATGGCAGTGGAAAAGGAGAGAAGGGCAAAAAGCTTTATGTGATGGTAGAAGCAAAGATTCATTAGCGAGGAGGTTTTCTTCTTTTGTTCTTCAAGGCCCTATGACTCAACTTGCAATGTGAAATTTCAAGTGCTGTTTCTGGCGGTACTAGTTAAAATCTAATAACAATATATTTAAATGTTTTATGGATTTCTGGTGCTGGACAACATATTGTATGGTTTTAGAATGGAATGTATTTCACAGGATGTGAGAGATTGCAAATACTGTCTTTTTTATCCCTTCACGAGGCAGTAATGGAAGAATTGATGTTGCCTTACAACAGTTTTAACCTGGAAGGATTTCTAGTCACCTTTTTTATACCAAGAGTGCAATCTGGCCAAAATGTATTGTCATTTTCCAGAAATTCATAAAGTCTTACGGGATCACTCTGCCTTCTGCTACATGGCTCAGAGCAGAGGTGTCCAACCATGCTACTCTATATAAGTACTCAGCTATTCTAGTGAACAGAAGTTTAGAATTGTGTACAGACACAATAGACCTCCCTGTAAACATTAAAGTGACTGCGTGCAGCTAAACTTAAAATATTACGTGTGTGCAGGAAGCCTGATGTAGCATGTGCCATAAAATCAGTGCCTTTGGATGGCTGGGTCTGTTTTGCACAAGCAGGGTGAATATGCAGAGTGCAGTGTGTGTTGGCAAAAGGAGGCAGTGAGACCTGAGAGAGAACTGCTGTCACTCCCACTGCCATCACCTGTCCACAGCCTGCTCCTGAATTACCTCCAGGGACACACAGGAGTGGGCAGTCTGTGCATCCTGTAGGGCATGAGCTGAGCATGAGACAGAAAATGTTTTAATTTACATGCCAACAGGATCTATCCTAATCATGTGTCATGGTTTGATGCTGGCCAAACACCAGGCACCCACAACAGCTGCTCACTCACTCTCCCCTCCCACAGCTGATCAGAGGAGGAAAAAATAATTTAACAAAGAGGTCGAGTTGAGATAAGGACCAGGAGGAAACACTTCAAGGGCAAAACAGGCTCAACGTAGAGGTACAAAGTGAATTTATTATTAACAGAGTCAGAGGAGGAAAATGAGAAGTAAAATAAGCCCTTAAAGACACTTTTTTCCCCCCAAACCCTCCCTCCTTCCCACCGACAGCACAGGGAACAGGGTGTGGGAGGTTTTAGTCAGTTCATCACCCAAGATCTTCTTCCACTGCTCAGGGAGAGGAGTCCTTCCCCTGCTGTGCTGTGGGGTCCCTCCTACAGGAGACAGTTCTCCTGAAGTTCTCCAGAGTGGGGTCCATCTCACAAACAGCAGTCCTCCCAAAACTGCAGTGACGTGTGGCGTGGGTCACTGTTCCTCAGGGTGCAATCCTCCAAGGACAGGCTGCTCCAGCCTGGAAGCAAGGGCCTCCTCTCTCCACTGGGTCTCCCACTGGACCACAGCCTCTTCCAGGCATCCACCCCCTCTGGCATGGGCACCTCCCCACAGGCTGTGAGTGGATCTCTGCATCTCCTATGGACCCCATGGGCTGCAGGGGGACAGCTGCTCCACCATGGTCTACACCACAGCCTGCAGAGGAATCTTGGCTCTGGTGCCTGGAGCACCTCCTCCCCCTCCTTCTCCACTGACCTTGGTGTCTCCATGTTGTTTTCCTCACATGTTCTCACCTCCTTCTCTTCTCTGGCTAGAAAAAACAGCACACCACTTGGTTTTGATTTTCTTCTTAAATATGTTACCACAGAGGCATAACCAACATCTCCAGTTGGCCCAGGCTTGGCCAGCAGCATGTCCATCTTCAGAGCCATCAGGGGTTGGCTCTGCTGGATATGGTGGAAGCTTTTAGCAGTTTCTCACAGAAGCCACCTCTGTGCCCCACCCTCTGCTACCAAAAACCCAGGCCATATAAAACAGACACACCATGCGTGTCTATTACATTCTGGAGTAAGGAAAGCCTCCCTTGCATCTTTATTTTCTGAGATCATTGTATGGATCTGTCCACTTCTGTGACACCAGAGTAAAGTGGTCATTGGCAATATATTGCTCTTTGAAGAAAATAACATAGAGGCAACCAAAGTAGAGCTGAGCCTTTGGAATTAATCTGGTGTGAATTGGAACAATGAAAACAGAAAAGTAGGCTAATGTTCACAATTTCAAGGTGGGCTTGTTTCCTCAGTGACTGCCTGCTGGCAATATCACTGCATTCAAACCAAGGATTGACTGGCATTGAAAACAATTTAATACATAGGGATAATTTAATATCATGTGTGGGGATAAGGTTGCTTCTCCTAAGTTTAGTTGTGGTTCTCTGCCTTTCTTATCTTATTCTTTCGTTTCTGAATGGTCACAGTTGTGTAATTCTGCCTTTAACAAGTTTCAGTGTTCTTTTTAAGGGGAATGTGCTAGTGTAAATTGACACTAAAAAGAGCATCATGGTTGCAAAGAGGCAAAAAACAACTTAGGAGGACCTTCTCATTTAAAATATTTACTTGTATTTGACCGCCTGCAAGAGAATAAGTTAGTTAAAAAAAACCAACAAAAAACCCTTTTTAAACTTAATTTTAGCCTGTGGCATAAATCTGTTTAGCCTCTGGCTGTGAAAAAAGGGAGAAATAGGTATGCTTATATTTTACTAAGATTTTTGCCTGCTTCTGGTTTTGTTCAGTCGTGCACTTTCTTTAAAACACCTGTCTATAGGTAACTGGGCTGTTTTTCTTCAGCTGCCCCCTCTTGTATTGGTTGCCTACTGACGAAAGTAGGAAAGAGACAGATCAGTTACTAGCAAAGGATCTTTTACTAAAGGCATTCCCAGAAGATCATAAAATGCAAGATACATGCTTTTTAGCAAAATACTGCTGTTTGTTTCAGAACCCTTCATGAGAGGTAGCTTCTGTTTTGGGTGAATCTTAAAATAGCTTCTTTGACGTAAAGCCTGAAAGCATCTGGTGCTTGTGTTCTAGCAGGCTGTAGCCATGGTGGTATTGAAATGGCAACTCTTGCTGTTGCCATCTGTCCTCCCATTGCAGAGGCAGCACCACTGACGTGATGCTTTAGTGCCACCAGCTGATGCTGGTGCAAGCAATGATGTTTAACAAATGAAGTGTAGCTGTCTTTCATACTGTGAGCCAGTTAAGATAAATACCTTGGTCATGGTCACACTCTGGACAGAATTTGTGAGGTGATTAGTGAATCCATTTGGCCGATTTTGTTTAACTAGATTGTCTCAACAACCTCTTGTAGAGTTCTCCTGCATGGGTAGGTGAATGCATATAAGTGAAGAATGTGCAGGACTGAACAAAGGTAGAATCCAACCTGCCTAGTTGGGTGTGCAGCCTTTTGGTTTCCACAAGGGGGGTTTTTATAGAGTTTTATAGACAGGCCAGGAGTTTTTGCCCACAGCATCTCTTTTGTGAGATTGGATTGCAACTCAAGTTGTGTTCACATCCGTTGATAGTGACCATACTGGAGTGCAACCTGCCTCAAGTGGAAAAAGCTGTAGGTCTGACAGGAGAAATGCCCCAGGGCAAGCAACAGAAGTGACCTTATCATCCCACTGCAGCCCAGCAACTGAGTGGGGATGGAACCAAGCAGGGTGAAGGTCCATCAGGAGGAAGGAGGGGATGGTTCCTCATACTTTGACTAGTGACCACTTTGAAGCCTGTCTGGAAGCAGTTGTTATCCCATGACTAGCACAGTGAAGGACCTGGGAGTGGTGGGAATCCACAGCAACGGGAAGAATATGAATGGCCTGCTATATTATGTCTTGGGTAAATTAAAATAGTATACTCATTTCAAGGTGGGGGATTTTTAAGGTTAAATTGCCATATGTAGACTACCAAAACCTGAACAATAGATGAAAATTACCTTTTTTTTAATGACTCTGTAAACTGGGATAATCTTGTGATTTATATAGGGAGAGAGAAAGGAGTCTGACTGCTCAACTGTCAATTCATTTTTGAGCTTTTCGTGTTCATATTGTTTTAAGTGCCATGCAATTTTTATTATTTTATTTTGAAAGGTGTGTCTTTTCTATAGTAATGACTGGCTATCAGAAATTATAAATTAATGCTCACAGTGCCAGGCCTGTTTCGTTTGAGTGGAAGTCTGTGTACAATTTTATAAACTTCTTGAGCTTAATATAGAGTAGGACACATTTGGTCAGAGCTGTGGGGAATAAATAGGGCAGGGAGAGGGCTTCTGTGTCTGGAAAGCTATTTAACTTTCAACAAAGAATATATATATTTAATATATTTTAAAATACACTGAATAAGTTGGTAAAAGAGGTACAAACTGATAATGCTGCATGACAACAGCCCCTGTTCTGTTGTGGGTCTGAAGAAGCAGAATGAGAGCAGCAAGTTTAGGAGCAGAATGATTTGTCTTTGTACCTCTTGTTTTCCTCCTGTGTTTTGTTTTGTTGTCATGCCCACATCAACAGGTGCCTGGTGTCAATTTGCCCATCAGCCAGCTGACCTATTTCTTCTCTGCAATCCTCATCAGCGGTGTGATACATGAAGTCGGCCATGGGGTGGCAGCTATTCGGTAATACATTGCTTTTTCTCCTACTCTGCCAACAAAGCCAAATATTCCTGAGCAGTTACTTGCCTGTGAATGTTGTTAGCTCTGCTTCGTTTTATCTAGAGAGTCTGTTAAATCTGCAATTCACAGCTTCCTTAGATTTGAAGTTTGGAAGGGTGTACACTAAGGATAGAGTTTTAATACAGTGTCTATTGTACAGAAATTAGAAAGAACTTCTACTTTGCAAACTACTTTGAACAAACTACTTTGCATCAGTTTTAAAATAATACTTTTTTTTAGGTGGTCCTGTTTTTTACACAGCAATTTCATGTCTGTGCCTGTGGCACTTGGAAAGAACTCGTACAATTGCAGAATGATACTTTAAAATAGATTTTTAATTGATTTGTTTAAACATAGTTTGTGAAATAGCATGTGAGTAGGTTAAAGCATTAACTTGGTCAAATGTGATTTGCCCCATTAACCTCAGTGATGTATTAGTTTTGATCAAATATTTATTTTTAATGTTCTTAACTATGATGATTGTTTCACAAAAGTTCTTTGACAAGGTTATTCATTACTGTTAAATGTCACTTTAGCATAAGAAAATTAAGCAGTGATTACTGGGACTGATGTTCAGGTGTCCTCTGTTTTTTTCCTGGACAGAATCATCTGTCTCACGAGCATGAAGCCTTGTTTCTCTGATTTTCTTCTAGCGAGTGTAGGGAATCATGACTGCATTTTAACCCATATACTACCTTTTTTTATAACCCCAAAAGTTCTCAATCAAAGGGATGGTTTGTGAAACTCTGTGTTTCATTTGCTCTGTTTGTCTTTCATCTTTTTTTCACTCAAATGTACTCAGGGAATTTTCTGTGGAGGATGAACCTCCTCCTTATCCCATCACAGGAAGAAACAACAAAATTTTCTATGCCTTACATGTTGCTGGCAGACTGCAGAGAAGTTAGGAGTTACTACAGACCTTCTTTTAAGCAGAAAGAAAGAATAATTCTTGGATCTTAGTGGTGTGATATCTTTATTCAAGATCTAGGGCAAATGCTTTGAATATTCAATTTTAGGTTATGTTTTTGTCAAAAAAGTGTTTCCCAGGTATTTCCAGAGGAGAAATTAATTTGTCCAATGTACATTGGTAGCCAATGTTGTTGCTGCTGTTTTCTGCTTGACTTTTTTGTTTTCTTCCTAGCACACATTGGGTCTGTAGTGATGTTACTGTAAATCCTCAGGGTTTCAACTTTACTAATATGCTGTGCTGTGGGCAAATGTTATTATTCTGGCAAATCACTTAGCTTTCCTGAAATCTAATACACTTTTGCCAGATTTGGTTCAAGAAAGCATTAGCTGTGAACTACAAGAGCTTAAATATTTGAGCCCTAGCTTAGTCAAGGCCTGTACTAAAAAAAGTCTTCTTCCCTCTATATGTTCTACCCATCATGAAATCATGAATAGGCATTAAATTGCCTGTTATTAATTGGTAGCATGGGATGAGTTAATGCCACAGTATTAGTGTATGACTTCATTTTGAATAATTTTGTATAATTCTTTGTCTTCTTTTGGTGTATATACACATTAAATAGAAACGTGTATAAATAGAATGTTAGACCCTGTATATTGTCTCAGTAAAGATATGGGATTAGCTGATCTGTGCCTGGTTTGTCTTGGAACATGATTGTGTCATGCCTCTTTAAGTCCCTTATGCAATTTCTAGCTTCAAAAAACCTTTATGTATTTGTTCCAAAAAAATCCATTTAAAAGTAGTTGGTAAACCCCTGAAAGAAAACTACTTGTGTAATAGTGTCAGATACTAATATGTGGCTAGCACAGGTCTTTCTCGTGAGAACATTTTGCTACATTTCATAAACAAAGATAAAGTTTGGATGTTTTGCAAACAACGTCTCCGGATTAGGTCAGTTCGGGCTTGGCCAATTGGGCCTAGGGGGAGGTTTCTGGCTGACCAATCTGGGTGACCTCTGAAGACTCTATATATATGGAAATCAAAATAATAAAGACACCTTTTCTCTTTCCTTGTCTGAGAACCCGGGTCATTCCTCAGCTAGCAGCTCAACAGCGACACTAATATATTTAAATAGAATCATAGAGTGCTAAGGTTTTAGGAGAAACAGAGGAATTAAAATTTCCAGAACTCTGAAAGGGTTTCTTTAAAAGGAAAGCGATTGCTTCTTGCAGATACTTTTACATAGATGAGTTTGAAACTGCTTCCTACAGGCTACCATTTTTTTCCATTTAAAAGAAAAATTACTCCAAGTATATAAATGTATCTTAACATGAAAGTTTGATGGTTTTTTAAAAAGTATTTTATATGTTATTGTTACCAGGAGACAGAAAAGAAGTTGAAATTATCTTTCATGTTTTTACCAGACTTGCAAACATGTGCTGCTTAAAAGTGGCAGCTACTGCAGAAAACATCCTTTAGTTTAATTATCTTTCAATTACTGGTATCATAAAAAATAAATTAGTTTTAGAATTCAAATTTTAGTCATTCTTGTTGTCAAAAAATGTGCGCTGTGTAGAATCTCTCAGTTTTTTTTTTGTTTGTTTGCCTTAATACCTTTTCCCTTTTCTTGTTTTTAAGAGAACAAGTACGATTTAATGGATTTGGGATTTTTATCTTCATTGTCTATCCTGGAGCATTTGTTGACCTCTTCACAACTCACTTGCAGCTGATATCTCCTGTCCAGCAGTTAAGGATATTTTGTGCAGGTAATTGTGGTTTTTTTTATTAAATCTTCTTTCTTAGCACCATTACTTATTCTAAGGCATCACTTGTGCGTCTTTGATTGGGTGTTTAAGGTTTAGGATGAATAAGTACCAAAGCTTCTCTTTACCTAAAGGTGATCCCTCAGTTCTGAACCTACATTATCATCTCAGAAAATCATTAGATCATTACTGTCCTTATGTTGCTGCTTTCTGGGCTAGAGATGTCAATTTGTAGGATCTTAAATGAGCACTAATTTTCTGTAATGAAACAGATAATTATATTCTAGACCTGATTCAAAATAGTTGCATGTAAGAAATTCCAGTTGTGTGGTTGGGGAAAAAGTGTGGTTTCTGATCTTCCTCTCATTAGAAAGAGCTCTGACACCAGGTGCAGAAGTTCCTCTGTCTTTTTTGTTCGTCTGCCGTTAGGGATATTTCTACATATCATATGGCCTAAGTAGCAAAACCTGGGAGCACACAAGCTGGGAAATACTCAGCCAGAATGGTCACAGGTCAACTTCCTTGAGCAATTCACTACCATTTTCTGCAATAGGAGCAATCTGTTTTTCAGTAGGGCTGTAAGTGATTTTCACTGACCTGTGAGTTGTGTTATTATACAGGTCACTGTGTTTTGATGTTGCCATCAGGAGGAAATAAAGGTTGAAACACAAACATCCAAAGAGAATCATAGCTTATGGCTCCAGATAACCTCCAGATGTTTGTAGCTTGTTGATGAAGCTTGTAGATGTTTTTGAAGTCTCTCACTACTGGGAAGCAGAGCCTGGTTGCTGTGAAAAGTCAAACTGAGACTGTGTTGTTCTGCTTGAACCACTTGCATGATTATTTCTAGAGACAAAGGTGGTTCCCAAACAACTGAAATAGAGGTAGAAAAATTATCATCTTGGTTTAGTTCTTGATTCTGGTGTTTTTCTGTTGCAGGGTACAGTAGGCTAGCAGCCAGCCTGTTGTAATGTTTAGTTACTAACATTGTTTCTTGAATATTGTCTCTAAAACAACATATAGAGGGGTGGACATACAGAAGCCTTTAGCAAATGTGTTTTCAAGCTTCCATAAATCAAGGAAATAATTGATTTATTTATAAAATCAATTATAAATGTTAGGTAAGTAAATATATTTGTATTCCAAATACACTAATCAACAGAAATCATTCACTACAATAGGCTAACTTTTATGAAGCCCCATTTCTGAAAATAATCTATTTCCATCTACTGTGAACAGAACTGAAGGAAAAGGCATACAGAATTTCAAAATGGGTTGCTTGCATAGATTCCTGAGACATTATCTAGAAAAATAAAGTTCTAAGCTGTAATAGAAAATACTTGCTTGCATGTTTTGATTACAAGCAAACACCTATGATAATTTTTCATGTTTCTTGGGAAACCTGAAATAGGGGAGAACAAGATAGGAGCAAGCATATTGCAGGACTGGTTAGCATGAATGGTTTGTTTTCAGTTAGGTATAACAAGTAAATGCTTTTTTTTAGAGTTTATGATAGATATGTTTCTGAACTAGGATGTTTAATAATGATAAAATGTGATATTCAGTAAACAACCAATTTGGGCTTTTTGTCAGAGCAGTTAAACGAACCTATTCTGGTGTTCAGAAGATTTGAATTTATAGAGACTTGCTCTCAGATTTTTGTATGGCAGCTAAGTAACAGAGCTAGACTAGAGGCCAATACCAAATATTCTTTCTGTAGTCCAGCTGCAGTCTGGAGAGTAAAAAATATATTTGCTGTACAGCAGATGGCATCATGAGTTCAAGAATAGGAAATGAGTGTTCTTGTGGTAAGACTTGTGGTATTTATAGCATAATCCCATGCCTATTAGATAGATGCAAAATGATTCTGTGCAGCACTTTTCTTGTAATTAGTTCAAATATTTATGTTAATTTCTGAGATAATTTTTAATACATTTCATCTTGTCTTTAACAGGAGTTAAATGTTTTTGGGTTTGGTTTTTTGAATTAATTAATAGTTAATAAATTATTTTAAGGTGTTTTAGGGTTGTGTAAAGTGTCCCTTTTAAAATGTAAGGAATTAGGTATCCAAGGATGAGGCTGTTTTAGCAAGATGAAGTTATACTGAGCAGTGTGCTTCCACAGGTGTTCTCATTTGGAGCATGTTTGTTTTTGTGTGGATAACCTGGGATGAGTTTGAAACCTTTCTGGTTTAGACTTTTTGCTGTATTCCACACAGCAAATGGCAGCGTTTCCTAGGCCCATGTTTCCTAGCTGTTTGAAAGTATTTGTTGTCACTCTCTAGCAGTTCCATCACCTCTTTTTATCATTCTTATTTAAGAGATTTTTTCTTCCGTTTACTCTTGTAGCAGCAATTGAAAAGAATCTTGTTTCCATTTTACATTTTTGTCTTTTGTTATGCTGTTAACCTGAAAAAACATTTTTAAGATAAAAAGGTTAAAACAATAAAGTTAAAATATTTGCTCACTACTTTTGGATTTGTTGCACATAAATGTGTTTGTGGGAGATAAGGAGAAGTGATTACAAAATCATTTCCTCTATCTGAGTGCCTTTCCATGATATACAATTAAAACTGTAGAAAGAAACTACTTGAAGAAGCATCTACTAGTGGAAATGGCAACAAACCCTTACTTCAAGGACTCCAAAAATGACACTCATTTCTGCAGCATTAGAAGTGTAAAAGAAGACCAAGTGAGATGTAGAGCTAGACAGGGGAGATAAGAGTCTGCCATATGGTATGATTTCAGTGTTATATACACTGCAAGAAAGATAGGTTTAATATATTTTTAAGTATGTTTGCTTCAGCTCCTGTCCTGTAACTGCACTGTAAGTACAGATTTGAATCAAACTCCTCATAACAAGATGAAGCACTGTAAGAAGGAAATAGAGTCGTCAACATGGAAAAGTTTTCCTGCATTGTTAATACAAAACTATTTGTCCAAAACCACAAAACAAATGAGAAAATTTGTGTAGTGCTGAATGTGGGAAGCTATAAAGCTTTGATGATGAAAACCAGCTGTGTCTTATGATAGTGGCTCGTTTCTTCCTATGGAGAACCACATACTATAAAGATGGCAATTGCGAATATGTTCCCCAAAATAATGTGTCAGGAAATGCTGATTTGTGCAATTTAGTTTCTTGATGTTGGTTTAGGTCTATATTTCCTTGTAGAAGAAGCCTTTTTAAAAAATAATTTTCTAGATTTGTTTGGCCCATATACATGTAATAATTTTAATTGTAATAGTGTAGATTACCATCACAAATACTGAATTGCAGCTAAATTTCAGACATCTTGCTCTCCAGGACAAACAGTATTTATCCAAAAATAAGTTCATTTATTGAGATTCCTAAATTCAGCAGTTTATTGTGGTAGAAAGTAACACGTAATACATTTCATTCCACTATTTTAAAAATATTTATGATCGAAGGCAACTCTGTAGATAGAAGCTGTATTTTAATAAGTCAGAAGCCCAGTTTTAATTCTGGGTGTGCTGCCCTCTACATACTTAGAAAAGCAGTGGTACAGGAAATCTCAGTCTGGTAGAATGACACCTTAGAACTGGACTTATTGCTTCCCTGTCTCTTTTGCTAGTATAATTCTCAATGGCTTAGAGGTGTTTCCAAAACTCCCTTACAAAATAGTGTCATAGAAGCTAAAGTTTGTAAAGTAATAATTCTTACAGTAATAATTTCAGGGAAGTTAATTAGGAGGCAGCTGTAGGATCGTTTCAAAACCAGATTTTTGTTATCAGTGTTTATTTAGAAGCTTTTTTTTTTTTTGCCTTCTTTTTAGGGGTGTGGCATAATTTTGTTCTTGGTGTTGCAAGTTTCATGGTTTTGTTTCTGCTGCCAGCCATTCTTTTCCCTTTCTATTATACGGGTGTTGGGGCACTTGTCACTGAGGTCGCAGAGGTAAGAAAGATATTTGCTGCTTCCATATTATATGCTTTGTGACCTGAAATGTACCTGTATCTCTTATTATCATAGTCAGATTTGGTCAGTGCAGCATTTTGCATAATCTAATATATTGAGCTTCTTCCTTAAAATTTTCTTCTCGGTCTTCTGTATTTTAGTACTAGCAAATAAAGGAACATGGTGTGAATGATAGACTGATCAACATGCTATAAAACTGTTGAGACATATGAGATGAGTTTGCAGGTTTTTTTGTGGGGGGTTTTAACTGTTTTTCATTATTGGCACAAAGCAAATCTACTGGAAACTGCATTATCGCTCCAGTTACTGCTATCTGGTTTTAATGTTAAAGATTATTTTGAGCTGATTTCCTTGTTTGGTCAGCTGGAAGCAAAGTAGAGATAGACTTCTGGGATTCTGGAAAGGACTGGTTTTCTTCTGACTTAATCAAATCCAGCACAGTTGAACAGCAGAGCTGAAAGGATCCAGTCTTTCTTGGATCTGAAAGTCAACTGATAAAACTCAGGAGAGAGTGACATTTATTATGTTTTATTACCTTTGAAAGTATAGGCACACTTTCTTTCTTGAAAAGTTCAGGGTATTAATTTAACTTACTTGAACTTAGTATGTTGTGGGTTTTCTTGCCATTTTAACTGCATGAAAATACTCAAATTTGAAGGTGTCTCCAGGACACTCCCCTCTTCCCCCCCCCGTTTTCCCCCTTTTTACCCCTTTTTAGCATCTTAACTGAAAGATTTCACAGTATTCAGTAGAACTGTAAATTAATCCTTGAAGTTTTAACTATAATAATATGACTGACTTCACTGTTCTTCCCAGGATTCTCCTGCCAATGGACCGAGAGGTCTTTTTGTGGGAGACCTTGTCACTAACCTGCAAGACTGCCCAGTTTATAATGTGGAAGACTGGAATTCCTGTCTGGGAGACATTTCAGAGAAGTCACAGGTCGGCTACTGTGTAAGTGCAGCCACCCTACAGCAATTAAGCTTTCCAGCTAGAGGTATGACTTAAGGTGCTCTCCTCATTATTTTATACATTAATTCATTTATATTTTAATTTTATCATGTCTTAAAGACTATTTTGGATTTCGAATTTGTTGTTGAGGTCAGATGTCTCATAAGTCAAGTCTGCTGTCCTGTCTTAAGCAGTTACCAATGTGCCATGCTGCTTTGTGAAATATGAAAGTGAGAAATGGATAGATATAGGAATTTCTTTTGTCTTTTAATCATCCTGTGCAAATATCCTGTATAAATTTGCTTCTTCAGGATATTGGGGAACTTGGGTGTTAGCAGCAATACAGTTATCTCCTCTATTTTGAGTTCTGTTAAATGGATCAACTCAGTGATCTTTTGCAGATGCAAATTCCACAGGTTACCTCACAGCTTTGATCAGCATGACATTGCAAATTGTATTGTTTAACCCAATGATGTGCTTTATTATGGTCACTTCTTCTGATGTGTCTAACTATAGGGTTTTATGTCATTGCCCATAAACTCAGTTTTGTCTGGATTGCACATACTGCTCCTGGAAGTCAGTCGATTTTCTTCTGTTTCCATTTATACATTAGAGTGCTTGTTGCTCTAAGGGCTTACCCCCAAGAAACAAAAAAAAAAAAAGTGAACTGAACTAAACTAGAACAATAAATAAAAATTTATTGGAACAAAAAAGAACAGTCAAGTTAAATTGGCTGAGTGTCTTGTGACATGCCCTGAAGCTCTCTAAAGTTTCTTTCATGCAAGCATTAGTGGAAACAGAATTCCAAAGGTAAGGGGCTACTGCTGAGCAAAATCTATATGATGCTATTCAGAACTTTGAAACTGTCACTGCATTTTTCCATCATACTGGAAATAAGCAGGAGGTCAGGCAACTCGACTACCCATGGTTTTGATGCACTATAGTACTTTTGTGAGACTGAAAAAGTAATGTTCTGGGTTTTTTTAGTATGTAAGGAAAGTAATCTTTTAACTGGTACTAAGATAAATATTTAAACTGGAAACTAGTGGAGTATGGATAAGAACCTGCTTTTAGAGGTCTGACAGATTGGATTATGCCTCTGAAGAGGAGGACAACTCTGACACATGCTTTCAGCTGGGCAGGGATGGCAAGAACCAATTCCCAGATGCTGTAGGTATATATGTACTCAGATTCTGCTGTTCTCTGAAGTGCAATTTCAGAGTCATGGGTATTAAAAGTGCATATTCTGCAGATGAACCAGTCCTATTTAGATTGAAATACTAGAGGCTTAATGCTGCAGACTCAATATTGCTTCCAAGCCTGGTTACTGTATTGTGTTAGCAGCCCATTGTCCCCACTGCTGTCTTCTAATCAGACCAGTTTGTCTGCATTTTCAGAGTCATAAGCCTCCAGCAGTGAGAAATATTCCTCTGAAATTAAATGAACT
Source organism: Entomyzon cyanotis (assembly GCA_024500445.1). NCBI lineage: Eukaryota > Metazoa > Chordata > Aves > Passeriformes > Meliphagidae > Entomyzon > Entomyzon cyanotis. The sequence goes on along the minus strand of JAKEPQ010001016.1, from coordinate 13,692,109 downwards.
CTGTTTGGTCTCCAGCAGCTGTCATTTGTCAGTATCTTGACAGTTCACAAGTTGACATAAATACAGAGTATTGATAAAAATGTATATAGCAAATGGACCCCATCTACCTGACCATAAAACAAATGGAGAGTGAACTATCTGAGTATGAAGCTAGACAAAAACAATGCCCTAAGGACCTACTTGAAATTTAAAAAAAAAAAAAAAGTATTTTCAATGTAGTTTATAAGGAAACTTAATTTCATGGTCATTCACTAATCAAAAATATATGTGGTTTCTTAGCCTCAGGGTACTTGAAAAAATGTTTGCACGGTACAGTGCTTGCACCTGTAAGCCCCAGGCATAAAGCTCCATGTCAGTGGACTGCAGGTTATGCAGTGATAAATCAGCAACCAGTATCACAGGCTTGATCTGCCTAAGGAAGGTACTGCAGTTGCTGTGATACAGGCCCTTACAGTGGCCATTCTTTTGTGTGTGTGTGTTTAAGCTGTTGTTGGATTGTAAGTTAGGCTTAATTCATTTAAAGAGTGTATGTACAAAGGTTCTGGACCAGACGAATTAAATCGTGGTTTAAAACATAATTTAGTCAATGCTGCTGCCTTCTAGGCTTGGAAAGCTTTCAGAATCTGAGTCTTGTAAAGGCTTTCATGATTTAAAAAATATGTTTTGAGTCTTGGTCATATCCATAGCCAGCCAGTGAAATCAGTACAGTAGTAGCTAACAAATTTTTATGCCAAACATTTGTGCAAGTTAGGAGCAATGGGTATAAAAGTGTTTTTGCAACTCTTAATGCTCAAAACATTTCAGTGGTAGGTCCCTAGGATCTCAAGGAGATTTATTAAGTTGAAAAAATCAGTATGTGACATGACTGAAATTGTGTGATATTCATACACATTGGTGGTGAAGCTTTTAGTTGTGACTGAACCTCAGCTAGGCTGTGTGAATTACTGTAATTCTTGAAGGCCACAGGATGATTGTCTTACTTCATTCAGAGACTAATTTTTTTCAGGAAGTTACTATAATATTGATTATTTGCTCTATGCCTCTGTTCTTTAGTCTACAGAAGACTTGATGGCACAGTTGAATGTTGTAGTAACAACAGCCTCACAGACATTTGCTTTTCATATAGCAATAAGTTGGACAGCCATCTGGTAAGTTACTTAAACTGCTAATTCTCTTTGGTAAATCTAAAATTTTTTAAATTAAATTACTAATACTTACCAATATTTAGGCAGCATACTCAAGTGTTTAAGAATATCTACAGTTTGTAATGAAGGTATACATGTATGCTATTCTGGAAATTGCAGCCTAAGAACCCCCAAAATATTAGTTATGATTTTTCCCATAATCAAACAGGGAGTCTCTGGAAGAATCATAAAAAATCTTGGACCCCCTCATTCCTTTAGGCAGAAAGACACCTCAGTCATTTTCAGTATTCTGGATGCACAATACTGGTGAGAAAAATCAATTCTTGAGAAGAAGGTGAAATTGCTTATTTTGGTGCTTTGATCTTTAAAGGTATTGAGCACTACAGGGAAAGCAAAGCCCTGGACTGTCTGTTCAGTTATTTTGTCTGAAGCCAGCAGTGCTGCTCTCTAAATTAAACTAAAAAGATGCAGGAGAAGGTCCTAGAGATTGCCCAGTTTCTCAAAATGACAGCCCATACGTCAATCTTTTCTCATCATGTTGATACATAAAGTTTCTCAATAGGGTTTTGACTTATTCCATTTTAAAAGGGTGTAGAAGCATTCCAATGCCTACAGGGGCTACAAGAGAGCTGGAGAGAGATTTTTCACAGGGGCATGTCGTGATAGGACAAGGGGGAATGGCTGTATATTGAAAGAGGGCAGGTTTAGATTAGATATTAGGAAGAAATTCTTTATTGTGAGGATGGTGAGGCACTAGCACAGGTTGCCCCAAGAATGTGGATGCCTCATCCCTGGAAGTGCTCAAGACCAGGCTGGATGGAGCTCTGAGCAACATGGTCTAGGGGAAGGTGTCCCTGCCCCTGGCTGGGTTTGGAATGAGGTATCTTTAAGGTCCCTTCCAACCCAATTGATGGATGATTCTATGATTCTATGAAAATACAGAAATGTTTGTTAAAATATGTGTTCCGTTTTGACAGTGATGGAATGTTTCTGTTGGTTCTCTTTACAACCAAAAGGGCACAAGAATCAATGGTATAAACTTTTCTACACACACTAGTTTGTTATTGTTCTGACCTCTAGTGATAAATGTCTGAAGAAATTCAAATAATTAGTTCCAAATCTGCTATGTTTACAGTTTCTACAGTGGTAAACTTCCCACTCAAGGGTGTTTTTGTGGTATTTAACCACTAAGATTTGAACACATTCCAGCAGTTCATTTGAAATATGACAGTGGCAGCAAGATTTGATAAATCACTATGCCATTGAGCCTTGGCATTCTTAAGCTCATAGCTACTACTTACAAACAGAAAAGAAATCAAAGCATCCAGAAGTCTGAGACCTTGTGACTGTCAAGTGTCCTTAGACTGGCTGTGAGTTTTTGAAAAATTGTTTTAAATGGTCTTTGCAGTGCTATGCCGCAGTATTTGAAAGTGTGTCCTCTCGTTCTCACTAGAGTAGAAGGAGTTTGTGTCAAGGTGAGGGTCTGACACTCATGCATTTGTAGAGAGTGCAATGATCAGGCTAAGAAGGTAGGAATTACTTTTTTTTTCCCTTCTAAGGCAGAACAGTAGATTGGGATTCCTTGCTTTTATTTTCAGAACAAAAGGAGAATTGTCACTGAGCTTTTACAAGAGACATGAAGGGAAAAACCAATTTCCTGTTCCCTTCTGCTGTACTGTCTTTGGCCTGTGGGGAGCAAGAAGGATCTGGTCTGTCAGACTGCAGAGTGAGAGAATATTACAGGTAGGGGTTGGGGCACAGCACTGTACTGAGTTCTGTGCTCATCTTAGCTGAGAACAGTTTCTTAGCTACCTACACCTGGTAGGGTTTGTTGGTTTGTTTGCTGGACAGACAGTTTTGTTCAGCCAAATGAGGTTTTAGATCAATGAAGACTAGAACTTCAGCTTGAGCAGGTCAGTCATAGGATGTTGATACAGGCTCTGTCCATTAGACATTACGTTTAGATGCCTTGATTTTTTTTTTTTTTTTTTGGTGCATGCGTGTACCTTTCTAGAAATAGTCTGCTTTTATTTTAGTGTATGTACACACTCTCTCTTCCACACTACAAAATATGGAATGACAGGTTGAATATGTATCAGGTAGAGGTTCTTCAAATCTTCAGGATTTGACAACAAAAAACAAGGAAAAAAATCAGATTTTAGCTCTGCATGGGCTTGTATCAGTAAGGCATTTCTTTGCTTTAAAAAGACCTATTTTGTTCCTTTTATTTTGATGTGTTGGAAAATACCTTTAACTTTCATAATCTTTCAAATGCCCTTTGCAGTATGCCTGCCTGCCAGCACGAAAAGTTATTGAAACCAGCAAAGTTTGTCGAACCAACACGGACTGCCATAAGGACTTTGTTCCAAGCTTCTGTGTGACTCCTTCTTTGGAGAACCAAACAAGGCTAATCAGGGTAAAACATCCACCCCATATTGACATGCTGTATGTGGGACACCCCATGCATCTTCAGTACACAGGTTGGTATTATTTATTGAAAGTTTAGCAAAAATAATCTCTAATATGGTTTCCTTTGCCTGGCTACTTAAACAAGGTCTTAGAGTGATTCTTAGTTAATTTGTTTAATGCAGAATCCATTTCTTGTTACAGCCAGTGGAGAGACATGGACTACTCAGGCCTAAAATGAAATGTGCACAGTGCAATGAGTTATGAAGGTAATAGAAACCATATGTGATATGAGATGGTTTTTTTTCAGAAATTTTGAAAGGTCTATTTCTAGAGCAGATCTTATTCAGGTTAGTCATAGGAACGAGGTACCTGCATTTTCCTAACACAGAAATGTCTCAAAATGCTATTGTAAAAGCTCTGGGGTACCTTGCTCCAATACCATGCCTGGAATATTAGCATGACTGCTTAAATCACACCTAATCCAAGTACACTAATCCAAGTATCTATGACAGATTCCTGTGACTACTGAGCCCCAAGTATTATCGCAACATAGTTTTTTCCTGCTTTATTTTCTTGTTTGACTGCCTGAAATTAAATAACATATTACATTTTAGTTCCTTACCTTAAAGGCTCTCCTTTTGGGCAAGCATATATAAATAAAAAATAATTCTGCTCCTGAAGTGAGTATGGAAAGAATGAACAAACTCTTTCACATCCCATTTGGTATCCTGAGTGGCATGATGAAAATTAGCTACAGATGGGCTTTAAGAAGTTTGAAGTGTTAAATTACTACCCCTTCCTGTGAGGAAGGTATCTGTTCCTCACAGACAGTTGAAACTCTCAGAGTGATTTTACCTCAAACAACTTGGAAGTATCTCGTTAGCAAGACATTGTAGTTTTCTGAATAAGCACTGGAATTAGGTACAAAAGACGTTTAGAAACAATGATGAAATGTGGTGGTGTAAATCCATTAACATTCTTGCATACCATATTTTTAGTTAATCTGTCATTCCTTATTTTTCCATGCTGGTAATTTCTTACTCTGTGAGGAGTTATTTATTTCAACTTTTTTGCAATATACCCTCATTTAAGCCCAAAAGAGGATCTCTTCATTTGTAAATTCTGGCCTCATGTCATTTAAGAGGAAAACATTGTTCACTTGTGTGTTATCAACGCACACTTTTATATTTGATGACATTTATTTCAAATGCAGCAATGTATTTTAAGAATAGAGTTTGATAATTATTCAGAATTCCTTTTCTTGGTCTGCAACAATACAAACTATTGGTGATGTTCTCTTTTCGAATACACTGGAGCAATGGAGTTTTTGTTGGCGTTTCCTGCTGAATAGTAATTTTGCAAGAGAATTGAACCTGCCAGTCTTTCAGAATTTAGAAAAGAATGTTATTGCATCTAAAGAGGTAGTTCTTCTTAAAGAAGTCACTTTGTGAAAATACTGTTTGCATACACATGTAGGAATATAACTGTAAAGCAATTTACTCTTACCCTCAGAATTGTGCACTGAATGTATTAATTTGAAAGCTAAAAGCTTGATTTTATTACCAACTTCACTGCAAATGCAATCTATGCTTTATGTTCCCTTTGGAAAAACACCAGACATAAAATTATAGAGTCCTGGCTTGGGTAGCAGGCTGTACAGTCTGCTGTACATCACAGAGTTTCATACATTCCAGTGAAACTTCTAAATATTTTAGGCTTAGCTTTGCACTGTACAATACTGGCTGTAGCCGACAGGTTTGGTGTGGGGTTTTTTTTCCCAAATGTGACTGATCAGAATGTGGTAACTGATTTTACAGTTAAAAAAAAAAAAATACTCCTCTACTGTGTGAGCTTTGAAATGGGACTTACCTAGAAGATAATTTCCCCAAGATGGACCACTCTCTTACTTCTGTGGTATCCGAATCTCCCTAAAAAAAAAAGGCACTTCAAGGCTTTGGGGAGTTTATGAGCAACAGTAGCCATAATCCATGTTAAAGGTCTCTCTGGTACAGCCTTTTTTCTCAGTATTTCCATGCTTGTTTGCCCTTATTGTGGAGGATTGTCCTTCTTTGCTTTTAACCAATGTTTAAAGGATTACACATACAGTTCTTCTGGAGACCACACAGAAATATCTCATGCCATGCTGTCTGTCTCCTCCATAGCATACATGCCCTTTCCCCCGTAAAGAAGTTTTGAAAAGCTACTTTGGTCAACCTAGTCTCCAAGTCACTTCTAATTAAAATTGTGTCTGTTGTGAATTCTTCTCAATATTTGCCAACACCATTTAGCATTAGCCAGCAAAGGAAATGTTATTTCCAGGTCAAAGAATTGTTTAATTAGAGTGGGAAAACAATGACTGTTTTCTCTCATCTGGGCTCATCGCTGTTCACCTCTTCCCAGCAGTGTCTTTGAAGACAAGCCTGGAGAACATAATTTCTGTAATTCTTTTGTTATTCTTTAGAGGACAAATTCACCTATTGCCATTAGGTTTGGTCCTATACAATCACTAAATGTATTGCCTCATATTACAGTCTCTAGAGCTCAGTCCAGCAACTTCCTGAAGAGTTTCTTTGTAATTGGAGCTTACTTCAGCAGCAAGCTTTGGAATTTAGATCCATGTCTAGTGGCTGTCAGTGACAACAGTTTATTGTAACAATGAGGGAAGAAGATTGATGATCCATTCTCAATGTAGGCATAACTTCAGGTTCAGGACAGTGACTTGGTAGTGACCTTTAGATGTTTGTCAAGATGCAGTCAAGCTTTGAAACTACAGTGTATTACAGTGTCTGTCTTCTGAAACCTCTGAATACACTGGCTGCCTCAGCCATTTTGCTATTTTGGCTCATGAACAAGAGTTTTGATCAGATGTTCTGATACCAGCCTTCAACTTGACAAGTTGTTTGCTTTGGATATCACTTGACCTGGGCATACATACAAACTGGAGAGCAGCCCCACAGAAAGACATCTGAGTGTCTTGGTAAGTGGCAAGTTGAACATGAGCCAGCAGTATCCTGGCAGCCAGGAGGGTCAGCTGTGTCCTGGGGGCATCAGGGGCAGCTGGGCAAGGGAGGGGATTGTCGTGCACTTGGGCAGCCTCGCCTCAAGTGCTGGGGGCACTTTTGGGCACCATGGCATAAGAAAGATATAAAGCCATTAGAGAGCATCCAAAGGAGGGCTATGAGGGTGGTGAAGGGTCTCGACAGGAAACCATTTGAGGAGCAGGTGAGGTCACTTGGCTTCTTCAGCCTGGAGGAAACATCGTTGTGGTCTACAACCTCATGAAGGGAAGTGGAGGGGCAGGCACTGATCTGTTTTCTCTGGTGACCAGTGACAGGACTGCAGGAAGCGGCCTGAAACTGTGCTAGGGGAGGTTTAGGTCAGATATCAGCAAAAGTTTCTTCACCCAGAGGGTGGTCAGGCATTGGAACAGGCTCCCCAGGGAAGAGGTCATGGCACCATGCTTGACAGAGTTCAAGCAGCATTTGGACAACACTCTCAGACACATGGTGTGACTCTTGGGGGTGTCCTTTGCAGGCCAGGAGCTGGACTTGGTGATCCTTGTGAGCCTCTTCCAACTCTGGATATTCTTGTAGTAAGCAGATACTTGAGTGAAGACTGTCCCTTTTATTCAGACAAAAAGAGCTGATCCCTGAGGCTGTTGGTCATGTTTCTGTCAGTCCAACCCCTATCCTGGCAAACCCACCTTCAGCTTTGTCTGAAGGGCTGGACCAGTGGGTTTGGGGTGGAGGGGGCTGTTTCTGTTTTGGCTGGGGCTGGGCAGTTTCCACAGCTGCTGAAGGGCAGCCGAGGAGAGGGGCAGGGCAAGAGGGACAGCTCAGGAATCAGATGTGTGAGTTTCTTAGGGCTACTGCAGGACAGGTTCAGGTGAACTGGTCTGGCTCTCTGAGTATGTGATCAGGCCAGCGCGTTCCTGCCGGTCTCCAGAGATACGCCTGTGGAGAGAGGAGGTGGCTGAGCTGCAGGTGACACACAGGGACTCTCCACAGCAGGGCCCAGAGCTGGTGGGGCTCACTGCTGTGGGTAGAGCTGCTGGCACACCTTAGCCGAGGCACCACCAAGTAGGGAGATCCCTCCAGGCAGGTTCACTGGTCAGCAGCAGGTGCCAATGTATGTCTTACTTTCTAGAGCAATATCACACTCCACTCTTTTTCATCCTGACTTTGCTTTGCCTCTGCCTGTCACTCATGCAAGCTACTCTTATGCAGGCAGGCTCAGTTTGAGCAAATGCTGGCTTCAGTCCAAGTAGGCTCCCCAAGAGAAGACCCAGAAATTAGGAGGCCAGTTAAACTTACTGACAGCTGCAGAAGCCTTAGCAGAGTTTTTCGATCAACCAGTAACTTGCTGCTGCACAGCAGCCTGACTAGAAATGCTTCGTGGGTGTGAGCTGCCTCTGAAGGAAGCAGGAGGTGTGGGGGCATCCATGACTCACCGTCTTCTCTCACACCACCAGCATACTGCGAGAGAGCACAGCATTATCGCAGCTGGCACGGCAACCAGGACTATCACTATGCCTATCATACAGCCTGTTCCGTGACAGAAAATACTTTCGATGTGCTCACGGGCAGTAGTAACTTCTTTGGGTGTTTCTCCAGCCTTTTCTGCAAGAGGAATTCAAAATGTTAGCCTGTCCTCTGCCAGTTAACCACTGGTGAACTTGCAGCAGGTTTGATATCACCAGAGTGTTCTCTGTTTTGCCACCAGTGCTGGTTGTGGAGGCATACTCCCACCCTTTGGGGACAGGTTGTCCCTCTGAACAGAACTCAAGTAGTCAGGAGGAGAGTACAGCGGGGGAGCACTGCTGCTTGGCCAGTCACTCCTTTGACAAAAACTTATCAGGCTGTTCTACCTGCAACTCCCCCTCTCTGGGACAGCTCCCACACCCCAGTGGCATGGAGTCAGGCCTTCACAGGAGACACTTGAGCCTTGCTCTCCTTGTCTGCCTTATCTCCAGCATGGGCACCCCTTGCAGCCTCTCCCAGGTTTCAAGATGTGTCTCCTCCTAAGGAACCCCAGCAGGGCTGCTCAGTACCTGAGTTCTTTGAGTCTGCTTGAGAAGATTCGAATGCTTTCCCATTGTGTTTTTCTCCAGTGTTTGATGGCACTGCCAAAAAGCAGAGACAGGTAAAGCCTCAGCATGGCTCAAGCATGGAGGATGCAGGAGGATGGGGAGGTTCCCTCTAGCTTCCCTGCCCAATATGGGAATCAGAACATAGATCTGGATCTCAGCTCATGAGAGGGATCCTGCTCTGGGCTATTTTGTGCTTTGGGCCTCTAGGTACTCAGGGCAGGCTCTGGGATGAAGCTACAGGGGGAGCTACATTTGTGCAAGAGTCCTATTTGTCATTGTCTGTGGAATGGGATCCAGATGTCTTGAACCCAGCACACTCAGCTTGTTTGCTGATGTGACATGCAAGAGTAGGCACTGGGGAAAGAGCCTGCTGCCACACAGCCATCCTGTGCTGACCACAGGGCAGCAATTACCTGGCCATGCCAGTGGCTGGCATTGGCCTTGGAATGAGCAACTTGCATTTCACATGGAAGGAAGATTTAAAGTAATTATGCCTTCCTCCAACTAGCTTACCTGTGGGATTACGCATGTGCTTGATGTCTGTAGCTGGCAAAGATCTCAGCAAGCCATCGGCCTCAATATCTTAAAGAAAATTACTCATTAATAAGCTATTGACATGTTGGTGGTAATTATTCTTTCAAAGAAAGGGACATTGAGAACTTACCTGCTGCAGGCTCGCCCAGGGGCTCCAAACCATCTTTCTTCCAAGCTGCCATGGAATCTGCTAGAGACTCAGCTAGAAGCAAGCACGGAGAAATGTTTCCACTGTGTGTTGCGATCTGCTTTCATGTACAGAAGCAGTGGGCAGGGGTCAGGTAACAGCCTGGGAGCCAGATGTCAGTGGAATGCCAGAGCTGCAGAGGAGAGCCTGGGGACCTCTGAGCTGGCAGCTCAACACTTTAAACGCAATGTACAACACCCCTGGAGGAGAGAGGGACCCTTGGGACTCTCTTAACAGGAGAGCACTCACACAGAGGAAACCCTTAGTAAAGCACTGGAGGAAAACCCATCTTCTTGATGAGAAGACCCCTCTAGCCCATGAAAGGCTGGACCAGTGCTGGCAGCTTACCTGCTTCGTCTGCTTTATGTGGAGCATACTTGGCAGCCCCAGGATGTGGGGCCATCAGGAGGATGAGGAGGAAAAGATGGTGGACAAGGGCCATGGTCCCACTTCCACCACACTGCTGCTGCTGCAGTCAGGGATGGGGGCTGAACAGTTGGTTCTTAAGGCCAGAGCAGTGCCCTGGGGCTCTGTGACCTCATGGCCCCATGCTGCCAGGGCAGGGCTGTGTGGGGATGGCGCTCAGGGTGATCATGGAGAGCCTCTGGGGCAGCATGGGGCTGTGTGACCTCACGGCCCTGGAATGATCGTGCAGCCAGGGTGGGGCTGGCTGGGGATGGAATTCAGGGTGCTCCTGGGAAACTAACATCCCATAGGGCAGCTCCACCCAAGGGCTGGGGCACAGCCCCCACAGCAGGGTCAAGTGCACCTTCAACAAATGTGCAGACAATGCCAAGCTGAGTGGTGTGGTTGAAACACCTAAAGGATGGGAAGCCATCCAGAGGGACCTGAACAAGCTTGAAAAGAGTCTCATGAAGTTCAATAAGATGAAGTACAAGGTCCTGCACCTGCATTGGGGTATCAGGCTGCAGAAGGCTATAATGTCTCCTTGGTTAACCAGTGGAATTTTAAAAATAAGACTAAATCAGTATTTTAAAATACTGCACTTAGTTGAGTAATTTTGGGGAAAAAAATATTGTGTCTTTGGGGCATTTTTGTTGGTCAACTTTTTTTTATTGTAATGGCTTGAAACTAAATACTGGTAGACAAACACACAGAATGTTTCAAAGAACTTCCCAGTTGTATCTGTGATAATCAGCAGCTTCTCATACAGGCTTTCTTCTAGAAAGAGAGTAGATACAATGAAGAAATTCTTCACTAAGCATTGTGAGGCACTGAAACAGGTTGCCCATAGAAGTGGTGGATGCCCTATCCCTGGTAGTGTTCAAGGGCAGGCCAGATGGGGCTTTGAGCCGCCTGGTCTAGTGGCAGATGTTCCTGCCCAAGCCAGAGAGGCTGGAATGAGATGGTCTTTAAGGTCCCTTCCTACCCAAATAATTTTATGATTCTGTGATTGACTTGGATCCCTCTGACTTTCTGAGCTGGCTGATGCCCAGTATTTCTGTTGGTTGTGCTGTTCACTCAGTAGTCCAACAGATTTATTTTCTCTCAGTTCCCCTGAATCAAAGGTCATTCTTAAGCTTTAAGAAAGAACATGACTTTCAAGCACAGGGGCAGTTTTGATACTGAAAAGTTCTCAGCTTGTTGCCATACCAAACCCATTCTTTATTTTGGTTCTCCTTGCTATCCATATCTTTCCAATGCATGGCATGTTTCCTGGCTGGACTTATCAGAAGGGTATCTATTAACAGAAGAAGATCTTTATGTGACTGAATGAACCAGTTCTCTGCCTTATGTGACTTTGGAACTACTTTCCCTCAACAAACACACCTTTGTTGCTGTGTCCTTGAATTCTTTGTTGAACCTGAAGAAATCTGATCTCACTCTTAAGTAAGATATACTTAGCAGCACTTTTGGGATGTTATGTTCCCAGTGTTCTCTTAGCCGACGGTTAAAATTTCTGTAAGGGTGGGTTAAACTGTTCCTTTCCCAAGGGATGTTTGTATTGGATGGGATTTGAACTCTTGCCTTCACATATCTCTGTGGAGGTATATATTTCTTATGGCTATAACTTCTTCCCATGTAAGTAGGGAAAATTCAGGCCATTTTGGCTGGCAACTCACATCCAAAGTTGTTCTGTAAATTCAGAGAGAGTATTGTTGGTACTGTGTAAGTTTATTCTCAAGGTGATTTTCTGATTCTGCCTTGATTTACCTTGACCTCTTCTGTGCTTTCCTTCTAGTAGGAAAGGTGTCTTTCTTGCAGCTGTCACAAAATGGTTTTCAAATGGTCCCTGGTGCTGGCAGACTCAGACTGCTACCCAGATGGAACATCCCTGTACTAACAAAATGCCTTCTGGTAGGACTCAAACTACCTCACTTTCCTTGAAGAATCTCTCAGAGACATTTGACGTGCAGTCAACTGAAGGTTCATGTACACTTTCAAAGAACAATGTGTACAGTAATAAAGTATTTCAAGATCATGTGGTCCTTGCAATTTTCCAGTCACAGTTTTTAACGATGCCAAGTCCCACCTCCCAGGTTTTTAAGTTGCACCAAGTTAAATCTTGGAAGTGACTTATCGTCTGAAAACAGAAGGGAAGCTACTTACATATTGGCTGACTGGTGTTGTGTGATGCAGCTGTGCATCCTCTTGTGGCCTTTGTTTTCTCAGAGGGACTCCAGAATTCTGCTCTCCATCTCCCCCACTCTTGTACACCATAAGCACAGCCTCAGGTTAGGGGGATCTTCTGCAGGTACTGCAAGAGAAGATTTTTCTGGCCTTCAAAGAAAATGCACGTGTGCACCCACAGTATACATGTGGACTGCACATGTTGAAAAAGTCTGGTAACTATAATCTCTTTTCTTTGAAAAGTACTGTAATCATACAGTGGGATCTTTATGACTAAAGATGCCTCTGAAAATATGTATGGTAGATCTAGTTTTACTGAAATGCTAATTGTTCTTTGTGTAGTGACTTTACTGTGACAGTGGCCATGTTTAAGAAAAATGTAACAGCTGCACTCATGAAAACAAGAAAACAAGCAAACCCTTATTTAGATTGGTTATTTGTCCTTGAAGAAGGTCATTTCACATGTGATTTTTCTGCAAACTTATAATCTAAAATTTATAATGTTATAACCTTGGAATGACTTTTCATGCTTTGTGTATCTTTATATTTTCGTTTCAGTAAGTCTCAGCAGTTTTGTACCACGACAAAACTTTCTAAGTATTGATCTGCCTGTGGTGATAGAGACATTTTGCAAGTATCCTTTGAAGTATGTTTGTTCTTTTCAGGTAAAAGGGAACTGTTTAGAATTTAGTGACCTTGCAAAATTCCAGTTGGATATCATTTTAGACAGGATGCCCTGAAATATTTCTGTAGAGATTTGACATCTTTATCCCATCTCTGCATTGATTATTGTCCATGTGCCAAGTTAAAAATGAAATCTCTCACTTTCTTGTGCTTAAGAGCATATTTTTGGTCAGTGCTTTTTTAACTCTTGAGGGTGAGCCTTAACAGATGTGACAAGAAAGTCAAAGTAAGCCTGAATTTAAATCAGGAAAAATGAAATGTTGTTGCTAGCTTTGCACTGTCAGAGTTTTATTATTTTTGTGTCATTATACTGAAATAAATAACAGGATATGGATGTTCTTTTTATTTCTTTTTCTCCATTAGAAAATAAAATAGCTATTCAAAAAGCAGCATAATTCAGTTAATGCTTATTAGTGAACAAGATTGTATATATACACAAAGATTAGTAGACTTGAATGTAGCTAATCTAGGGACCCTTAGCCTTAGAAACTGAAATGTTTCTGCGTGGCTATAGCACAATTAAGGTGTACAGTTCAGTTCAACAATTAGCCCATAGAACTAGAGTAAAGGTACCATATAAGCCCCTGTTTTCTGGGAACACATCAAGGTTCACGCTGCCTCAGCTGCTTTCTGACTCATATGTCTCCTTGCCTGGCCGTTGAGGATGGAGGGAGGTACTGCAGTCAGCAAACTTTTACCAACAGTAAAAATTACCTCCTCGTGCCTCATTCTCACGTGCACACACACGTACAGAAATCCACTCAGCTTTTCTGGCTAACAGGTGAGTAGGAGAGATAGGCCAGATTTCTGATTATATTCTAGTCATTTACTAGGGAGTGTTTTGGAAAATATTCCTAATCATGATTTCATACTTGGGCCTAGAATACCTTCTTAGTTCAGGCATTGTGTCAGAGCTATAACCTTCCTCCAAAACCGCACAAAGCAAGCAAAGAAGATGGTGGTTTTGCTGTCTCTGACTTTTACTCAAGTTGTGAAGAGTGCAGGTTTAAGTATCCAAACTTAGTGCTTAAAAAATAAATATCTATAAAGGCAATTCTCTGAGCAGGTATGGTATGGTATAAAACTAGTTTTACTAATATAATTTCTGTGAAACAGAATGGCAGCTAGAAAAATAACCTTCATATGTCTCTCTCTGCATACTAGAGAAAAAATACATAAATATTTTTATTTTTTTTACTTGTGTTTTACATTTTCTTGGATACTCCTCATGAACCTTAACTGAAGTCAACCAGGTACCTCGTCTCACTATCAGGGGCACTGGCAGTTATCAATGCTGTACCCTGCTTTGCTTTGGATGGTCAGTGGATATTAAATTCCTTCCTGGAAGCCACGCTGAGCTCCCTAATTGTAGAAAAACACAACAGAGAGCTTGTTGGCTTTTTAATTTTGCTTGCTGGTAGTGCACTTCTGGCTGCCAATGTTGCACTGGGACTTTGGATGGTGACAGCACGATAGAAGATTGTATAGTCTTCCATCAGTTCTCAAAGTACACAGAAACAATGAATCCATTGCCTTTTAAAATTTATCCAGTACTGAGATTGAAATAATTCCCTTAAAATGACACTGAAAGAACAATCAACTGGTAGTTGCTGTTTTAATTTAAAACTACAACACCATGCCTGTGGTCGTGGGAAATCTGATAGAAAAAAGTTTTTATTTACACTGTATTAATTTTGGAGAAATTGCATTTTAAGATTTCACAGAAAAAAATCAGACTTCATAAATTCAGATATCAAAGTAAGGGAATTATTTTGCCTCAAACATTTGTAAAGTGGGAGAAAAAAAACCCTTTTATAATTTAAATAATTGTCAGAAGATCTGTGTGGGCTCAGATAATTTCTCAATCAGCATAGTCTTGAGTGACTTGTTTTGGTTTTTTTAGTCTGGTATTCTACCAAACCGGATTCTAAGAAGCCCTGAAGTCTGGTCTACCAAAACGGGGAAAAGCTAGGTAAATGCTTACCATTTAAGCATTTACCAATGCTTCTCCAGTTAATAGGGAGAGAGCAGCCATATGGGTTAGTGGCTTTCCTTTTCAGCTGGCCAAAATGACTGGAGGTATGTTGTCCTCAGGATGGAGATGAGAAGTGCCAATGTCTGCCAAAACTGAGGCATGTGGGAGGATAACAAAACCCACATGTTTGCATTGCTTACACTTTCAGTTGTATATTATCATAGGCAGCTGAAGTTTTTTTAAAGGCAATATTTGTCAGCAATAGCTACAAGATAACTGAAATTTAGTTTCTAGGTGCTGAAGTATGCTGTGCACAGTTTTCCTAGGTGATCTGTAATGTGTTTTACTCAGAAAATAATACTGTATTCTACCTGTTCACAGTTAAAAGTGAAACCTGTTGTTTTTATGGTGTCTATCTTCTGATGCTATGCATGTAATATGTACAGTAACTCACTGATGGTTTTCTATATTTCAAAGGGTTGTTTTCCTTTGCTAGGATTCATTCTGTTCAAAGATGGCTAACAAAGATATTTAGCTGAAGCTGGTGTTAGATATGAATTATTTAGAGGAAGAACATGATGGTGAATTGAACTATTTAATCATTTGGCTTTGCTTTCTGAGATGAATACCTTTCTTCTTAAATGAACAGTGGAAGAACAGTCAGTGTTTTACTGACTGAAGTATGTCTGATATACTTTGAAGTTCTTTAAGTCTGTAGTATTTTGTACCCAATAGGATTACATATTGAATGTCATGTCCTCCTGTGATAGATTGTCTAGTTTACATAAATCAGGTTCAGTCAGAGCCTTGCCTCAGTATAGGTTGATATTGAAACAAAAATGCTCTAGTTTGGGAGCCTAAATATTTGAAATAGGAAATTTTTGAAAAATACCCTGCAACTTCTGCCTCATACAGTGCTCCCCATAGGAGCTGCTGGAGCTCAGAATTCCTTTAGAGAAATGGCATTTCCATCAGGAACTGAAGTGGAACCTAAGCTCATGGATCCTGGCCTGGCTCTCGTGGAGATGGTAGGGAACCAATTTAGGAAAACCCAAAGCTTCTGAATTAACATACACAAATTACATCTGCTATAATGAAGCTGGCAGGTTGTTCCCGGTTATTTACTGTGCCACCAAAACATGAAGTTTTATCAAACAAAGCTAAAGTCAGTTTGCTTTACGCAATCACTGAAAGCCACTGTTTTATTAAGTAGAACTTCAGTCTGTGTCTGACTTCATAAGCAGGAAGAGGGTGGAGAAGATATTGGTCATGGTTTTAGCAAAACAGATACACTAGTGCACAATAAAGACCCTAGATATCTGGTGTAGTAGAGTACTAGAAGTGTTTAAAAATAATGAGTCCATTTCTGCACATGCTAAAATTCTACTGAGTAAGGGTGGATTTAGGTATGTGCAGGTGCTTGGAATCAAGACTTTAAGCAAACTGGGTATGAATGGTGACCCAGCACATCTTAGATCAGTGTGGACAAAGGTAATAGGTTGGACCACTCTCTGAAGAAGTTACTCAGTGGATCCATTTCATTCTCCTGTAGTCCACATTTACGGATTACATTCCGATAAGCGTGTGCCATACATACAGTTTCTGGGAGGATTTTTCCCTGGGGTTTTGGTCATTTATTTAGCACGAGAAAACACAAAAGGACACAGTGATTTTTATGTGTTGGATTTTTACTGGAGTATTTGTGAAGTTTCTTTTGTTTTTGTAAAATTAGAAAGGAAGCTTTTCCTTAAAATGAAATCTTTCTACTTCTTATTCTAATTAGCCCCTCAGAATCTTTAATACAGAATCCATCAATATAATTATAGGGCATATTGACTGGACTATAAAACACAGCACTCTGAAAGATTGGATGGCTGGTACTATTTATGTATATATTATGCATTTTAAATCTGTATCAGATGAAAAAAGTAATGTCTAATATTCAGAAATGTTATACTTAGCTTTTATTTGAAAATTTCCAGAAGAATTCCATAATTATAATCATTGTTCTGCTTTGTTTTTTATTAAATTGTTTTTTATATCAGCAAATATTTGCATAGCATGTTCTGATAATGCATGATATGACATGAAAATGGCAAACTCCTTAGCATGGGGGATGTTACATGCTCTTTGCTAACTTAGGAAATTAAAACCAGCTTGCTTCTGTACAAGTTAAATGAAAGAGGCTTCACTAGAAAAAGTATTGACAAACTTGCAGATTAGTCATCCCAAATTATGAGCCACAGTGGAAAATTTGTTAACTCATCCTTTTTATTTAGAGTGAAACAACCAACTATATTGATAGTTTCTTTCACTGGCAATTCTGCATTTGGGGATATGTGTGTATACATTTGTATAACAGATACATACACAGCCATGGGAAGTGTTAGTGTATTAGTGATGGGGACATGATGTAACCACAGCTGCATGAATTTTATTCAGCTGATGTTTCAGATATGTTTCTTACTTTCTGTGAAGCCTCAGGTACATGCAGGGTGATCATAGTTTTTTCAGGGCAACTAAAAGAGGTCAGCCTTGGAATCCATCACTCTTTTAATGCTGCTGTTTGTGCTGTTCTGAATGATAACTGGAATGAGCAAGGCTGTGTAGAAATAAAGAAGAAATAAAGTTTTCAGGACAGACCTCTCAATGGCAGTGAGGGTATTTCAGCTTTGTTTTAATAAGGATTTATTTTGTTCTGTTTAGCACAGCAGCAATCCCAGTGTTCCTATAGCTTCCCATACATTCATGTAACTATTTTTAAGATAAATTATGTATGTCTTACAAATTCAGAGCTTTCATACAGATCTCAATATCACTAATGACAGATGAAAAAGGCTTATAAAGGTCTATATAGCCTAGTCTGTATTGAATTGTTTTTAAAAGATGTGAGTTAAACTCTAGATATAAATAGTTATTTGTAAAATGTGCATTCTGTACACCTGCATTCAGTCCAGTTTCCACAACCAGCCTTGCCTCAGCTTTGTTCTTGGTATCTTGTGAGTAAGGAATCTTGAATCTTAACACAGGTAAGATCCAATACTGGCAAATGTTTTATAGCCTCTTTGTCCTGAATTTCCTGTGATGTTTTATATTGATTAATTATCTGATGTGGCTGAGTTACCTTGGGTACACACCCTGCATCAGTATAGCATTTGAGAGCATTGCCCTTGCGGCTGCCAGAAAACAGCAGCTCTGTGACTCCTGTTCCTTGGAGTCACCACTACCATCATGTGAAGAGCAGATGGCAGTGTCTAAGGGCAGTGAAGAACTTCAGTTTATGGCAGCTTTATGAAACTTTCACACTGCTGACCTGGTGTGAAAGGACAGGAACAAAGAGCAGGATATGACACTGCAATTTCATCCATTCCATTTACATTGTCACGAAACCTGAAAAGAACTTGTAATTAACAGTTCAGAGCAGGAAGGTATGTTTTCCAGCCCTTCACTGAATCATTCAGTGAGTGGTGATCAAACTTTTTTCTTAACATTTCGTCATTCCTTCAATAAATACGTGCTGAATAAGTAGCATGGGTAGTTGTAGCTTATTTTGTAAAATGGACTTGGGTATTTCTCACCTCTAGATGTTCTTCCTGGGATGGTTTTTGCAATTACATTATCGTAATGTAATTGGTCCTCATTGATACTAGGTTGAAAGTTTGGAGGCTGTTTCCAAGCCATCACTAGAAAAATCTATTTCCAAGTTGCTTGTTAATACTTTAAATTCATCTTTTCCTTGCATAACATTGTTTTTAGATATCATATACCCAGTTGATCTTATCTGAAGCCTGTCAATGGAATATGTATTGTTTAGAAATTCACTGTGGGTTTTTTCCTCTACATGGCCTTATTTTTCACACTGACTCACAGCTGTGGAATGTTAGATTTCAAGACCCTTTGTTTCCACTATGCATTGTTCATGACCATGTTTTTTTTTAAAAAAGGGAAAAAAAGAAGAAAGCTTCACTTTGAAAATGTCAGCTAACAAATATATGGAACACTGAATAATGTGTTGTGGTTTTGTTTTGCTTTTTTCTCTATTTAATACCAAACAATAAGTATTGTTTTCTATGTATGATAAATGTATCCTGCAAATAAATTCATTGTCTGATTGTTGACGTGCTTAAGTCTGTTTTTAAAAATAGGTAGAGTGACATAATTCCTTATTTGTGGCAATTGCCATATTGTCTCTTAGATTCTCGTTCTCTTTGTATGTGATTCATATTCTCTCTCTGGGTACCAACAAGATACACCATCCTTTTCAGTATCTGTTCACCTCCTAAACATAATAGTAACTATCACTTTCCCTTAATTATCGGCTGACCACAGTAGTAGTTGAAATATTTGACACAGGATGTCATCATCCAGGTAAGCAAAACCACTGCTCTGGCCAGTCCTGTGTGAAGAACTGAAAATGTCGGATCTTCAAGGATGAACTTATGTATGACAACCTTTGGTTTGTATCTGCAGGCCAGCCCAGAGCTGAGCACACATCCTGCCTGGTTCTGGACAAATTTCCTTCGGTGTCCAGGTGGTGTCTGGGCTGTGTTAGCACAGCACAGCCAAGCAGTTCAGCTTTGTTTGAAGAGTGAAGCGTTGATGCTGTTTCTTGGGAAAGCTCATCTGGAGCCAGCCAGGTTGTTTGTACTGAGAACTAAATTGTCCTTTGTTGCTCATTGGACACACAGTTACTTTATACAAGCAGAGCTGTTTCAGCAATCATGGCTTTGTTCCCAGATAAAAGATTACCAAGAGAAATGGGCACAAAGCACAGATTGGACACATTGGTAGGATTTCCCAGATAGGTTGCTATGCAGTTTTTGCTATTTTTTTAAATTGCATTTTACTGGCATGAGGAGATGCCTTTTTTTTTTTTTTTTTTAACTCCTACCCATGTTAAAGGTAGAGACAACAGCATTTTTTTCTTTTTTTGCTGAGGCATGCATGCTTTTAGGAAAATTCTGACATTTTTCAGTTGGTTTTGAAAATGTTATCCGTTACTGTGATGTTCCTCTTGTAGTCTGGAAAAAAAATTATATCCTAATGTCATCTTGAGGAATGCTGCTTCATTCACTAATGTAATTTCAGGGTAAGATTTAAAAAATCCTGTATCTATGAGTCTTATTGCTGGTAACTTTATAAGGAAAGCTAAATATAATTCTTCCTCTCATCATACCAGTTTGAACCACCAAGCAGCAGCATTGCTAAACATCTGCAGTACATCTGTATGCAGTGAACTCACTTAAATATTTTTTAAGTACTCTTATAATCTTTTGATGTGACACAACAAAATACAATTTAAGGTTTAATTCTAATCTCATTGTGGTAAACTGGGACAGTTCACAACATTTGAGGACTAAGCACACAGACTGGTGTGGCTAGACTAAAATTTTCCCCTTTTTTTACCTTAGAGAGATGTGGGTCTGGTGTTCGCTTTCATACTTCTAAGGCTCTGGTGGTGTTGAAATAGAATTGGATGTTCTTACCAATTATGTGTCATATTCTCTACGTTTATGGTTAGTTCTACCTCTTTAGTTCTTTGCAAGTACCTTAGTGGCTGAATACTATGTCACTGCCACTTCTGACTGTCTTAAAAACACATGGTCCTATATCCTTTTTTGTTTCCCTCTCAAAGGAATCTTTCAAACTGAAAACTGCTTTTTTTTTTTTTTTAATGCCATCCTTTTTATTTGCTATTGCATTATAAAAGTTCCTGTCCTTTTCCCTTTCATGGCTCTTCAAGGACCTCTAATAAAATATTACCAGATTTTTTAAATTTCTTCAGGCCAGCTGTATTTCATTGTTGCCCACGCAGGCATCTGGTGTGGTCTGAGATATCCTAAGGTGTTCTTAGGTTAAAAATCTGACTTGAAACAACGTTTTGAAACTCATCCCCCACTTGTCTCCTTTTGTCTCCGGGTGGATAAGTCTTAGGGTTTCTGAGACCTACACATGGGGCTGGCAGATGTGGGTGAAGGCCTGTTGGAGATCAAAGACATTCTGGATCAGCTGCTGGATACTTGGAAAGGTACCTGAGGGCATTTTGTATCACGCCAGATGCTCATGTGTGGGCAACAAACCGACTGCTATTCTTCCTTGTATTTTTTTCTTTTTGTCTCATGAATTACAGTAGACTATGAGGCTTTTTGAGTGGGTATATTTGACATAAAGTTCATCTAAACTTTTCTGTTTATGCAGAATAGTGTGATCCAGACTGTTGTATAAAGGTCAGGCTAGCAGAATACATGCATTCTCCTTCCTGCACTGACCTTATGCCTGCAAGCAGCAGAAATTAGTGTTGCTGCCTTACCTACAGCAAGAAAAAGGAAAGCTGATCTTATAAGGGAAATCCCATCAGTCTCAAGCTGTGGAGGCACCAGGTGGAGACAAGGCTGTGTGAGGGGACTGTGATCATCTCAGTCAAGTGCCACACTTGTGGATTTGACTGGTTTTTAACTTGCAGGAGAAAAGCAATTATGAGGCAGTTAAAAATGGGATAAAATCAGAGAAGGGAGTGATCGAAAGAGGTGGTTTGTTCATTTACAAAATCATTAATAACTCCACAAATGGCATTTTTACTACTTTTTTTGTTTCGTTGAAGCATTTAGAGAGCTGACCTACAGAACTAACAAAATTCCATCATTGGTAGAAACACATCGGTAGTAAGATCAGAGGGGCAATAAAAGCCTGTCCTTCCACACAGCAGTTCAGGGTGTTCAGACTTTGGAGTTGTGTCCCTCTCCCTGACTGAGGATCAGGAGCAATCTGACTTTCACTTAGCCTGGATGCAAAATCAGAACTTTTCTCCTCCTCTTTCCACATTCCCCCTTCAGCATGAGTTAACCTTGCAGATGGAATTATTAAGAAAATGAATTTTTTAATGTTTTGCCCCTTGGCTTTGTTTTTGATCCTGCAGCTATTTAAATAACTAGCAGAAACTTGGCCAAACCACCTGTATCTCTATCATTGCTGCAAAATCAACAAAGATAGATTATGAACATGCATTATAAACCATAAATTCCTGGGTACTTGCCACTGGTTATACCAACGAATTTAATTTCTTTTTTTTTTCACTTTGACTGTTTACTGCTCTTTCTTAGAGGCTTGAATTTATTCACTGGAAATATTCTGTGAGGTGTTTGCAGTGCTCAACATGCTGCATTGCTGAAGGAAGGGAAAAAAGGGCAACCCAAAACTTGCATAATGTGCTTTTTACAACAAAATTCACTATTTCATTTATTGAACCAACACAGATAAGATTATTTTGCCATAGATGAAGGCTCTGGTTATTTTTCCAGCATTTGTATTCAAAGGTACTCCTAAGGAGAGCACTTCAGTAGTTAACCTAACTGGCCTCTGTGTACCACTGGCCTTCTGCAATGAAATGTAGCTGAACCAGAAGTTAGACCAGAAGTTAAAATATTACTGTCGTTGTGAAAACTTCAGCATATTGCCAAATGGTAATTTTTCATAAACATGAAGAAACCTATTGTTCACTTGAGATTTCAGCTAACTGGAACTGCACATTTTTTTAAACTTTCTCTTTTTATTCATTTTGATTGAAAATATCAAAAGCCATTCTTTTAGCTTTCACTTACAAGGTTACTTAGAGGGGCTGTCTTTTAGCGTGTGCAAATGATGGTGTAAAAATAAAACTGCATAGTTTAACAAAGTGCTGCTAAATGTAATACTAAATGCATAAATCACTCTGTCCTCATATATGTGATCGTGAAACAAAACCTGTCATATTCTGGTGTAAAATAGCAAAAATAATCCAGAAAGCTAATGGTCATGCAAGTTTAAAAAATAATAATTTTTATTATTAATTACAAGTAAGTAAATAAACTGGGAGAAAAGCCCCTTAAATGAAGGCACTCTTCTAGATCAAAAAGCAGTTAAAAGGCAAAATAAACCTCTTTTCTTCTGCCATGGGTTTGTGTATACACAAAGATATGAATTTGATAAGCACTTAGTTAACTTCTGCTGGCCTGCACTAGCACCAGTTTAGATAAAAATAATGATTGTTAGTGGCCTTAGGAGGCTGTGAACCATACAGGCTGTAACCTCAGTGCAGTGGCACTGTCAGATCCACAAAACACAATCTGCACTGAAGGAAAGTGGTTGAGCAGCTGTCTGTGCGTGGGATGTGAGGACATCCTGCAGGACAGACAATCCTGCTGTGCTTCCCTGTGTGACCTGCAGCACCTGCCAGCTCAGCCTCAGGAAGGCTCCTGCAGTCCTTAGCAGCAACTTAGGCCAGAAGAGCTCACTAAGCTCTGCCATTAAGACCTTTCTTACCCTGAGGTCAGCAGCCCTCCAGAACTAGCTCAGATTTTTACCCCAAATAGCCCCAAGCTCTTCTGCACATGCCCAGCCCTGGCAGCAGAAGAGTCCACATGCAAAGACCAGGCTGGGCTCTGGAATGACATGTGCTGCTCCTCTTGCCTGAGAGGCTCAGCAGAGCACTTGGTCTCAGTGTGGAATTTTTTAATCCAGCATCCCACAAAATGCAGCAGGGATTAGTTCTGTCTTTAAAAATGCTGTGTGTAGGGGTGTGAGGAGGATACAGCAGATGGGCAGCAGCCTGGATACAATCCAGTGTCTGTTTAGTGAACCACTGAACAGAGTCTGTGTAATACTATAGGTGAGTTCCAGGTCTTGGCCAGGACCTACTTAAAATCTCCAGGACAGAGCCACGGAGTTTCCAGGAATGTTTTAAATTGTGTCTTGGTTGTTGGGGTTTTTAAATCTTTGCTATACCTGGAGATGCATTCAAACCATGTAAGAATGAGGTGTTTTCTTGCTGGAGAGGAATGGTAAAGAGAGGCTGCCAATTTTAAGCTTTGCAGAAAATGTTTCTATTCTAAAGAATAAAAATGCTTTAACATTTGAAAAGCTGTTCTGCTTTTCTACAGTATTTGCTGAAATACCTTTTCAATGTTTAAAAAAACCTTTTCACTTTCTTCCAACTCTAGGAAGTGTGCAGCTTAGTCCATGGAAGCTTATGAATGAAGGAGCTTTGAAATAGGCTGTCTCCTCTTCAACTGCTGCAAATGTTTGACCTTGCTGTCTCAGCACCAGTTTGGTGCTGATAAAAGCTTGCTGTTGTCCAGCTGTAAGGAAAGCCAGCTGTCTTAAGAACAGCTTAAATTATTAGTCAGTTGGGCATCTGAAATTAGAAATTCTTGCTGGTGCATCCCGGGCTTTGGAATGCTGTCCTATTAAATCTAACACTGCAGCCAGACAATCACACCTGATACCAGGAAATTGTAGAACCAAATTAAATGGAGTCCTTGAAGTAAACCCTGAATGTGATGTCCATGTGAAAACAGAGCTAAATTAGACATAAATAATAAGACTGTTATCAATATGCAAGTGCAAAGTACTCCTTTCTTCCATCCTCATTCACCACAGGCGTGATCCAGCTGCACTGACATTAGTGGGAAACATCCTGGCCCTATATGGTGGGGAGTACCAGGTGTTAAGGTAATAGCAGAGTAAGGTGGCATAGCCTAAAGAACAGTGTCAGAACTGGACCTGCTGAAGTAGGAAAAGTTGATTCAACCTAGAGAATGAAGCAAGGGGTTTCTCTTGTTACAGTTAATGCATTTTGCAAAGCTCTTTACTTCTGTAGTGTAAGACATAGCGCTATTCCTCAAGCACATCTTGTAAAAGTTACTTTGTATTGAAGCATAAGCATGTAGCAATCAAATGGAATTTAGAAGGTTTTTTTGCTTTGGGCTGTTACAAGCTTTCAAGGCTGCTTGTTAATTGAACAGGCTGCTGCTATGAGGAGAGGAATTCAGGGATTGAACCCCACCTAGCTTGAGTCACTTGCTTTAGGCACTGGAAAGCCACCCTAGCCTCTCTCCGCAGTCAATAAAGACAGACATACCACCACAGATAAGCCATCTGAGGAGCACCAGGCTCTGGGGCTGCTTCTCACCCAGCATACTACTCACCAGCCTGGGTGAGCAGCCCGGGCACAGCCTGCTCCACAGCCATGTTGCAGAAGGACTACATTAATAAATAGGATTATTACAGCATCCCACAAAACCTAAGAGTATTGGTTTCTACACTGCCTTATGTCTTCTTTCTTTCTTTGGTCCATAGCACACTTATGAATAAAAAGCTTTGTGTGAATAAACAGTTTTGTGGCTGATTACTGTACTCAAAAGGTCTTTATTCATCCACATCACATTCCTTTAAAGAATGTTTTAGAACATGTTCTAAAAATTGTAAATATTGGTCTTAATCATTCCCAGTTTTAAAGCATTTTAGTCTAGTAACACAATATCTCTTCTTATACATGTATGTGTCATTAAGATCACTGAACCATGATGATGAATAATGTGTAATTTCTAGGTATCTGGAACTATCAATCTCTTATTATTTTTTAAATAAATAAATTACAATAGAAAGAGTTTAAAAAGTACTTCTTCCTTAAAAGTACTCATGATTAAGATAGTAATTTAGAAATAAACCTATCTAGAACAGGCTTAGAAATAAGCCAAATGTATGCCTGAAAACAGGCATTCTCAATTATATGTGTGGCCTCACATCATCCCTGTCCACCTCCCACACCATACATCTCTGCTGTAGTTGTAAATAATCACTTTTTACCTTCAGAACATTTCATTAGCCTTTTCTCTCTATTTCTGCCAAGATCAAGCCTGAAGGCTGGAAAGCCAGTTAGAGATACATCTTCCCTGTCACAGCTGACTGTCACATTCTTTCATTGAAAAGAGATTTTTCACAAGGGCAGGACAAGGGGAAATTACTTTAAATTGCAAAAATGGGCATATTTCGATTATGTATTAGGAAGGAATTCTTTACTGTGAGGGTGGTGAGGCACTAGAACAGGTTGTCCAGGTTGTGGATGTCTCTGGAAATGTTCTAGGCCAGATTGGATGGGGCTCTGAGCAACCTGGTCTAGTGGGAGGTGTCCCTGTCCATTCCAGGGGGGTTGAAATGAGATGATCTTTAAGGTCCCTTCCAACCCAAACCATTCTATGATTCTATGATTCTGTGATTACCAGTCTGACACTGAATTCACAACCTACATTTCTTCTACCTCCTGCCTTTCCCAGCACCTCTCCTACCTCCTCACTAACAAATCTAGAACCACATTGCAGAGTTATTAGTATCTGCCTGCCCTTGTTTTGTCAGTAATACAGGATTTTTAAATGAAAAAGTGATAATTTCTCAACAAGCCATTCCTATGCAGTCAGGAGGAAGCGAAGGAGGAGCATGGCATCTGTGTTTTACTCTTGATTTAGCTGGGGACTTAATTAGCAAATACATTTGTCAGACTTTCTGGTTTTTACATGTCTTTAAAAGAAATGACTGTGGTGATGTGATTGACAAGGACTGCTTAGAGAATTACGACTCCCAAGGTAATTATGTTCAGTTTGCCAGCTGTGGCAACTATTTGAAAGGCTGCACTTCTGGCCAGGAATTATTAGCTTATATATACCAGGTTACATACTTCCATACAATCTATTGCTTAATGCTTTATCTCCCTTGAGGGCATTAGAGATATTAGGGAAAAACCTGGATTCACACAGAAGGATAATTTGCTTTAGGAAGAAAGATGTTTTTACAGTGAATAAGCATTACATGTATCATGTAAAGATGCAGCCAAGATTCTAAAAAGCAATGACTGAATCTGGGTATGTTTTTAAAATTCCCAATCTAAAGGATTTATTTTTCCAATGCAAGAGAACAGAAAATGAAATCCTTTAAAAAGAGCCAACTTGCACACCAGAACCATTGCTTACCACACACTAACATTTGTGTTTGTATCTGTGACTCTGATTTACTTCTCACTGAAAGAAAAAATAAAAAGGTTGGAAAAACTGAAGACAGGTGCTAGTAAGTGCACCAACTACATTATCACATGCAATCACATTAGTTTCCTGGACAGCTGAAATAATAGCAGCCTGGTTTAGCGCCTTGGACCAGTTTCTACTGAGAGACTGCAATTCATAGTAAAGCCTGCAACACATCTGTCATCAAAATCGACAGCACCTTAGATGTGACACTGAGTAACTATGGCAGGTGCTGAGAAAATCTCCCAGGCTTGGCTTAGCTTCTTAAGAACCAGGAAGATGATGGTTAGAGTAACAGAGTATTTCCACCATTATTAAACTGGACTAAGTTGTACAAGGTCTGAATTAAAATTTCAACTCAACCCATGCGGTCTGAATTAAACTTTCAGCTCAACCCATGTGAAATAGGAGCAATAATGTTTTGGGGTTTTGCTGATTCCTTTTATTTTCAGTATTTGGATCACAAATTCTCTGTGTAGAAACTCTCTTTTCTGAGTGCCATGACGTGAGGATATAACTCACTTTGGAGAGGGGGCCTCCAGGTACTGATGCAGAGATGGTTTAAAAGTAGTGTGCACTGGAAAAACTGGTTTTTAGAAAAGGTCTTAAACATGATCTCTGTCACACAGTCCAAACCCCAACAGCAGCATACATTTGGAAAATGAATTCAGTCAATAAGTCAGCAACAGTGCAAGGCATAGCAAGAAAAGGAAGTTATAAACAGCAGAGAAATCAGAAACTGATGGAATAAGCATGATAAAAAGGACTCACAGCAGGAGGGGATGCAAATGACCAGTATCAAACAGAATAAAGTATGGTTTAGGAGAAGAAGAAAGGAAGAAGCACTGAGAACAAACAGTGCTGCATTCAGAACAGGTTGGGCAAAAGAGCAATTTGAAGAGAAAGATGGAGAAAGCTCTGCTGATGTCTAAATAACAGATAAAGATGCTAAGGTAAATGAAACATAATAAAGTAAATAATCAAAGAGCTATAGACAGAAGTAGGGCTGGAGTAGCATGCAGCAAATGAAAAACCAAGTTAATAGAGGGCAAATAGTTGGAAGAGCATTGAAGAATGAAGCCTCCAGTCAGCAAAGATTTTAAGTGATGATCACAGAAAAGAATGAAGAGAGAATGGAACTGAGGAGACAGGAAGTTGAAAGGGGGAATGGGAGAGATGACTGGGGCTTGAAACTGCAGAAAGAGCATAAGGATTAAAGAGAGGTCATATAGATAGCCGTTGCTTCTCCTTCATTCAGAAGTATCTCATATTTGTTTTGTTTTTTTAATTTCCTTGTCTTCTTAATAATGCAGCACTTTTTGTATCTATACCACCGTTGTATTACATGTTTTTAAGATTTTTTATTTCAAGCAGCTTGCAATATGACCTTAGGGGAGGTTTAAGGTTTTATAGCAACCTTTTACCTACCCACCACCTCTTCTCAGGAAATTTCCAGTCCATTCCTGCCATGACTGAAATGCTGCATGATAGCATCTTTGCAAAGCCTTCAGAAACAGCACAGGGCCAAAAGCATCTTATTGCTTCCCAGTTAGCATTCTCTCAAAGTCAGTTTAATCCCACATATTAGTGCTGCAAGCAAGCAATTTCAGAAAATTAAACTGGAATTTCCCTATGTGTTTATGACATGGCAGTAACGATAGATTTTTATTTGTAGTTAAATATTATCCTGCAGTGTTTACCAATTAAACATTCAAGGCACACAGGGAAAGTGATTGTGGGCTTGACTGAAAGCCAGATGAAGGGAGAAAATGTCATCGATTCAGCTGTGGTTTAGAATTGGTAAAACCAGCCCAGAGAATGATTTGTGAATAAATGTGTGCATTTCACTAATATACTGGAAGTGGGAATGCTTGCTTTTAAGGGCTGGAACATTTATCAGACATTTAACTCCTAAACAGTTTATAACTAGAGCTTTGTGATGTTTTCAGCAGAAGGATATACTGTAAATATGTTACTGGAGGCTACCACTCAGACAGACAGCAAATAATCCAGGCAATGAAATGTGCCATGGATGATGAATGTCATATGAATAGGACTACTCTGACAATAACACATGCACTATCCCTTAAAGTTGAGCTTCATTATTTATTATAAAGGTAGAAGTGAGGCGTACTAACAGAAGGAAGACTAAAGCTGATGCTACTCACAACATATAATTTGACCAGAAATATCACCTACAAGCAGAAAACTGTGGTCTCTTTCCCATCAAAAAGTACCATTTACATTTTGAACAAAACACAGGGGAAAAAAACTTAATGTGTTTTTAGCTTGATATTATTCATGAATGAGAAAGAAAAACAATATGAAAACCATGGAATGCTAAAGGCTGGAAAAGGCCTTTGAGATCCTCAAGTCCAACCATCAACCTAGTGCCACCACCATGTTCACCATCAAACCATGCCCTCCAGTGCCCCACCCACACTTCCAGGGATGGTGACTCCAACACTTCCCTGGCTACCCTGTTCCAACACCTTACAATGCTTCCTGTGAATAAATTTTTCCTAATATCCAATCTAAACCACCCCTGGTGCAACTCAAAACCATTTCCTCTTGTCCTGTCACTTGCTACTTGGGAGAAAAACAGACCCCTACCTGGCTACAGACTCCTTTCAGGCAGATGTAGAGAGTGATAAGGTCTCCCCTGAGCCTCTTTTTCTCCAGGCTAAAAAACCCCAACACCCTCAGATGCTCATCATAAGACTTGTACTCCAGACCCTTCACCAGCTTTGTTTCCCTTCTCTGAACTCACTCCAGCACCTCAAATACATCTGATTGAAAGTAAAGCAAATTTGTTCACAAATGGTCAGTAGTCTAAACAGTCCTATTTGTACAGTAATAATGGGCTTGCTCTCTTGTCCAGAAGTTGAAGAAAATTTTCAGAGTCCCTTGGGTTTACCCTGCAAAACCACAATCAGGTGGTGTAATAATTATTAGGGATCCAGCATTAGAAATGCTGACAAGAAAATATTTCCAGGAAAGCAGAATATTTAAAGAGTAAGGTGCTTACTAGTATTTCCTCTGACCATCTTGGCTTCCTCCTATTGCAGCCCCTCCCACTGTGATCCCATGGGATTTGTTTCCATACCACTCACTAGGAAGCACCACAGCAAGTACTGTGCCTGCAGATCAGAGGGACCCCAACATCAGTACTCATTCACCAGCCTGGTTTATGACAGGGAAAGCTGTTACCTCTTAGGGTCGAGTCTTTTAATCCAGCTACATAGTTTCAACGCAGGACAGTGTGTGGGAAAGCTGGAAGCTGCTGCTCCTACACTCCTGCGGTGCTGCAGCCAGCAAAGGCTGAGTCTGGCTGGCTGAGCTGCCCAAAGCACAAAAGGTAACTGGTCCCATCCACCAGGAGAGCCCTGGGCTCCTTGTGCCAGCAGCTCTCAGTGCCACAGCACAACCATGTCAGAGCGTAGTAAAATCTGTGTAAAAGGTTTCTGAAAGAATGGAGTCAGGCAACTGCATAATTTGTCCCAAAAAGTCTACATGACATATTGGTTAAAATTGAGTTTTATGGCTTTGCTTGACATAGTCAAAAGTGGCTGTCACACAAAAAATGTGTCTTGTCTTTTCCTGAGCCATTTTTATTGCAAAATCTGTTATTCAGCATTTGTTGGTTAAAAAATGAATTAATACACTTTCTCATTAGTTCCTGCACACTTCCTAAGCAAAGAGTAAAAGTTAAAGGCTGGCAGTTCAGTATTGTTTATTGTTACATGGGCTCTGTCACTTTGAGTATGTGATGAAGAGAAATACAATAGTGCACAATTTAAAACAGGAATCAGGAAGAAAATACAGTGCAAGAGTTTCATTTCAGCATTCTCAAATATCTTTTTGAGTCAGTGTCTTTTGGCATTGGCAAGACACCAGCTTGAGCTCTTTTGGCACAATGAAACACAGCATCATTGATAATGACAGATGTAGCCCTTGAAAACAGGGCAAAATACAAAAAAGGTCAGGAAGTAGTGAGAGCTCAGAATACAGCAGCTTGAATTCATCAGAGTACAAAAACAAGGCCACCATATCACTGCCTAGATCAGAAGAGAAACCTAACCATGATTTCTAATACCCCGCAGGTATGACAATACATTCTTTTCTTCTTACAGCTTAACCCCTGCATAGTAGCAATCCCAAAACACTGAAAGCATGGGAGCCAGACCAATCTAAATTACCCACCATTTGCTTTAGCAACCTTTCCATCAACTTTTAATTGAGAAATTAAAATTTTTCCACACCAGAAATTCTAATGACAATACCTATTCATAGACTTTAAATTTTGTATGTCACGCTAGTAAAGTTGGGATTGGGAAATGGCAGGAAACAAAACAGCTACTTGGGGTTTTTTTCAGGATTCATGCACTCACAAAAGTAAGACCCTGAGCAGATAAACTTTAAAATAAATAAAATACAATTGCTTGTTATTGCATAAGATACTTGAAGTCCTTACATTACGGAACCCTGTATGAATAGCCTCCCTTTATGTAGCTGAAAAATCTTTGTCTATTGAAGCAAGAGACACCTTCAGTCCCTATGCTTTGCCAAACTCTCATTGAGGGAGTTTTTTGCTTCTAATTTTGTCCAGACAGAGGAAATTAGCAACAATTTTAATTTTGTATTATGAGCTATTTTGCTATGTCTCTTCTTAAAAGTCTGCATTTCTATCACCATTTTCAGCCTAAAAGTCAAAATAGATACAGTAATCAAAAGTCCTGCCTTTGAAAATTATACTCAGGTGTTACCAGTAGCTGCAGGTTCTACTGGAAATCCCCTTAAAATTTTGAAAATCTTCCCTCTCAAGGTTTTCACCTCTCACCTCTTTGAAGAAAACCTTCCAGAATTCTGATGGTGGGAAGAAAAAAACCCACCTACATTTGAACTTTGCATATGGTAAGTATTCCTATCTGATTACTTTTCTGATTTTCTTGTATTCGAGGTTAATGTTGCTGGCAAT
The DNA here is from genome assembly GCA_024500445.1 of Entomyzon cyanotis. Lineage (NCBI taxonomy): Eukaryota > Metazoa > Chordata > Aves > Passeriformes > Meliphagidae > Entomyzon > Entomyzon cyanotis. Next base: position 13,660,685 of record JAKEPQ010001016.1, on the reverse strand, counting down.
AATAGTCATTAAATAAGTGTTGCAGCCAAAATCTCTAAGCAAACTACTTGTTATCTTTTGAAAAACTGCTCACTCATTGACAATATCTTTACATGCCATTTTGTGTTCATCAGAAGTTCTTTCCATTTAAAATTAGCAGAGTAAAGAAAAAAACCTAAAAAAAGAAACCTAAACCAATCTGTTAAATAACTGGAGAACATACTAAAGACAGTGTAAGGAATTACTCAGATAATATAAGGCAAGTAATTAAGAACCATTTTGGAAAATTTGTGTAGAAAACCATATACATTATTCACAAAAGCAATTTAGAGCTACCTGTTGAATTTTTATTTTTTAAAATGTCACAGCTGAAAAAGTTTTTGTTCTCATGGGTGTACAAACTAATAGAGAAGAAAGTACTGTTACCACCACTTTTGGGGGTTGAATAATCATTAGCAACTTAAGAATTAAAACACTGATCTGACTCCTAACCTACTGCTGTAGTTTCTCTCAAAGTATCAGCTGAGACCTTTTACTAAAGACTGAGCTGGTACCAGTGAGAGCCAACTTCCACATTCAGCATATGTATCTGACAAACTTCTGGGTTGCAAGAACACTTAAGTTTTCTGATATTTACAACAGGCTGTTTCAGGCTGAAAATTTTTATGTCAATTCCAAAAGGCTCGTCAATAGGGTTAGCACTTTTATGCAGGCTTTGGAGGATTAACTGCTAGACTTGTCTGTTTCTCCAAATTTGGTTTATTCATTTTAGCTCTAATTGTGAAAGCATTTAGGTGAGCTATAGATCAATCACTTTGGATTATATTCTTGACTCCAGATTTTGATTTAAAAACCTTACATTTAGAAAACAGAAATATTTATAATTAGATGTTACCTGACAATTTCTTAGAGGAATTGACTGTGAAAATGTCAAAGTCTTTCACAAAGTCCTATTAACTTTTTCCTGTGATGTCTAATGAACTCAAAGATGGTCTGACAGCCAATATAATGAGATCATGTCCAGCTGAATTGATCAGTATTATCTTACTGTACTTTTTTCCCTTGGAAAACTTATCTCTCTTCCCTAAGCACACGCTGTTTACTTATTTACAATAGAAAATGGAGATGTTTGTGCAAAAGTTTCTGCTAAGGAGAAAACTTTAAAAAAATAATCATGGCTCTCATCCCCACATGGCAATTCTTATTTCATGTTGAGAGTATCTCTGAATAGAAGAAAATTAATTCAATCTGTTCAAAGCACTCCACTGATGTGGAATTTACCTGAACTGTTCATAGGCAACAGATAGAAGCAGAACAGATTTTATCTGATCTGAATTAAACTGCAGGGTGAGATGAACTACAGTTTAGAACTGGCTCTCTGCTGGTTCTGAATGCAGTCAACACAACCAGATCAAATACAGGCTTCTGGATTGTAGATGTCTGAGGTTAGAGGAGGTGAGCTTCACGTGCAGAGTGCACAGGAGAGCCTGATGTGCAACAGCTGTTCTGCACTGACACCTTGGCCTGTTCAGTCAGGCACCTTTATTTAATCTGCAAATCCCTTTGTGGAAGAGACCATTTTCTGACTTGGAATTTGTATTGCACTTGCAATCAAAAGGTTCACTTATGACAGGCATAATGGTAATACCTCGTCTCATAATAAGAAATCTAAACCCATCAATAAAGTAATACCCCTTATAGAGTTCTGTTGGCATGTTTATAACTGAATTGTAGTTAGTATGAGTTATCGGCATGCATTTAAGCATTTTGTTTGTTCTCCTTGGTTTTATATTTTGAATGCTGTTCCATAAAATGCTGCCTCGAAAGTCAAATGACCAGGTAACAAAGAGTATTGGTCTAACCTTGTCTGCAGTGCACCAGACAAATACTGACATTCTGGCTCTCTTGAAGTCAGCATTAAGTTGTCTTTGACTTCAGTGGCAGCAGAATTTCATGTAAGAAGCCCTGAATCCAATATATAATACAGATATGAGAATAAAATCCACACTATTATTTATCAGCATTTCTCCCAGAGTGCACACTGAGGCATCATCACTCAAAAGGGAATTAGAAAAGGTAACTAAAATGAACAATATTATGAGAAACAATATTGTAAAATATGCATATAAAGTATGAATTACTGGTCTCTAGTTAAAGTCAAACATCTTTTCTGTTGTCTTTTTTTTTTTTTTTAACAAAGCCTCTCTTTTGCTTGTCTTTTCCACTGCCTCTATGCTGTCTGGATGAATCCATTATTCTAATTTTAATCAATTTACCATCCGTTCTTTTCTGTGCAGTGATTCCCTCCCTCCATAAAAACACTTTGATCAGCAAGAATATTTTTTTCTTCATGTTATGAAAGGCTAGGATTACAAATTATCATCCCATGTATATTTTTCTCTAAGAGTTTTACAAGGTATAAAAGAAATTCTTTTGTCCTGATCAGGTTGTCTTAGGTTAGCTATAATATTTACATTATTTCAACTGTAGCTGCTAATGTTGATCAAAAGAAAGGAGAATAGTGTCCATTGGATACAGAGTGCTGTGATGAAAAAGAGGGGATTTACCTGTCCAGTGTGTTTTTTGATATTGAGGGGTAGCCTCTTCCCAAATTCACCTGCATTACATGGGTAATTATAATCAATAGACAAGATGTTGTGACTTGAATGGATTGGGGAAACCTATGCATTACTGGCTTTGTGACAGTAATTATTAAGAAATAGAAACAAAACAGAAGGAGAAAAGGAAAAAAAAAACAACCAACCAACCAAAATCACCTCCATGTAACAGAAAAATGATTCTGCTGTACTGCTGGTGGAAACAAGGGCTATCCTTAAGCCCCAACCATGTCACACACAGCCACTCCCAGCACTGCTTTTCTGACCTCACCTGAGCTTGCCATCATTCTGCTTTGCATGCAGGGAAATGAGGCATCAGGATACAAATTTTTCTGTTATGTTCTTTTTCATTGTGAACCACACGTCCTGTCCTGTACCTGGGCCTGTAAGTCACCACTTGGGAGTGGTTAAGGTATTCTAACAATCTGATGCAGCCATCAGATGTAACTTCTACAGCTTAGGTCATAAAGGAAGGCTAGTGCTGGCAGGCCCCACTGGCACCTGAGGAGGTGCATCCAGACAATGTGATAGGCATGAGAGAAGGTGGAAAAGGCAAGCAAGTCCTTTGGTTGCTATCCAAGACCACGACCACCTGATGTGGTACTGTGAATCACCTGATGAGCTGCCCATGGGATCAGATGATGACTGGGGACAAAGAGTGAATAGGGGAGGTCATCTCATAGGAGTAATTAAAAGGTTCCTCAGAGGCTATTTTCAAACACTAAAAGGGACTTATAGGATGTAATTTTTCTGAGAGATGACATAGATCTTCAAGAAAAGCTTGGTCAAATTTTACTGCATCATGTGGTGAGTTCACAGGCAAAACTGTGGTTGGGGTGGAAAAGCAGTTCATCTAGCCTTTCCTTGTACTTGCTTTGGGGATGAGGAAATACTCATTGGGTTTCTGGGGAACTCTGTTGAATGGTCAAACATCTATAGAGAAACACAGAAAGAAACTGTCAGGTCGGTGGCATTTTGGTGGTTAGGAAAAAACCCAAACCTCCCATTATGTGCAGGTTAGAGGTATGACCTGGGCTAAGCTTGGAGGATGCTGCTGGGGAGGCAAAGGTAAGGAAGGGTCTGTCAGCGGTTTCAGTGACTACTTGTCAGTGTTATCAAAATAAAAAATTTGTCAGATTCTGTCAAGATTGAAACCTGATTAGTGAGTGTGCTAACACAAGTAAAGTGTCCCTGAAGAAGGTGCGCAAGATGAGCAGGATCCTGGGATGACTGGACTTGAGGTCTCACCTCCATGGTAAATAACCTCTGCCCAAAGGAAACAGACTGGAGTCCATTTGGACCAAAGGAAATCCCAAGGGTTCAAATGCAGCACTCTGGCTGAAATCCAGCACAGGGTTCTCAAAAAGCAGAGAGTATAATAGCTGCTATAATTTATGGTAGCACTTATTTAAGTAATTAACTCTTATCCGAGTTTTCTAACTTCCTGAAATTGTTCTCTTGTTCTGTGAGAAATCTTACATCCTATGATATAATTTGACTCTCCAGGGTCTTTCTTTGCAGAATTAAAAAAAAAAAAGAGTCTTTATTCATCTTGTAATCCACCTGAGTAAGTTTCCTGTTGAACTCAATATGCTTGTTTTTAAAGTTAGAGATTTTTCTCATAAATTCCAGTTAGATGTAGCCTCCACACTGCCTAAATTTAATTTGGAAAGGACAGTTTGCTATCTTTTTTTTTAAGCCTCTAGAGCTATGTCCCAGCAAGCCTACATATTAGATTGAAAGCATCCAAGAGAGGGGAGAGAAATTATATTTGTTTTAGTAAACAGTAACATGCTCAGGCACAAAAGTAGCAAAAAGAATTAAAGAAGTAAATTCATTACAATAATCAGTTCTAGTTTTCTTAGCTGTATTATACAGTTGTTCACCTCTAGAAAACATTAATTTCATCTTATAGAATAAGAGAATGCTGTTTTGCAAAGTGGTGAATTTCATGTTTGGTCATAATTGTGATACCAGATTGTTACCTCGAATAATTTCTAAAACAAGCATTAACTTACAAGACCTTTTCTTGTCCCACTCCACCAATATTTTTCTAAAACGAAGTATTATCTTCCCTCTCCTACTCCTCAAAATTTACCATGATTTCTGTCAATTATAAGCAAATACTTAGGGACTACAGCCATGTTTAAAAAGAGAAAATTCCTAAGGAAAAACTGACCCAGTAAGATGCACAAACAGTGAAGATGATGGAAGCACTTTCAGGGGTTTGCATCAAGTTCTATCCCTCTTTTGTTTGCAGCCCCTGCTTTTCCCATTTTGGTACTATCTTCCAACAGGCATTTCAGCAGGAGGTTACATGTTTGCACATGTTATTCTGCTTATAAAATTGTATTGCACTGAAGTTTAACAATACTTTGAATATACAGAACCAGGCATGGAAAGAGAACCCATGTGTGTGTGTGTGTAGTTTAAAGAGATACGCTTAATTTCGAGGTTTCAATTAGCATTGTGAGATGGCCACATTATTCCTGAGTGGTAAAGCTTTGAGATGCACAAGTATTCCTAAACAAGATTGAAAACAACCTTTGTGAACTCCTGTCTTAAATGTGTCATAACTTTAGAAACTTCTTTAGCCATTGAAGGAAAAAAAGTCTGCTGTTTTTAAGCAACTCTAGTGAACCCTAGGCTGGACTCAAAAGGATGTGAAGTTAATGAATTCTGAACAGGTCATAAACATGAGGAAAAGAATCTTTGTCTTAAAGGATATTTCTTAGCTGTCTATGAGAAGAAGTTGGGTTTAACTTTCATCCCCAAGGCGAATTTTGGATTGTGGCAGTTGTAAGTGAGATATTTTCAGAACAGTGAACAGAGGTGGATGTAGTCAGAGAGGATGAACTGGGAACTTGTGGTTAAAAATGCTATTACAGTCTGCTTAAAAAAACCTTGAGACTTGAAACACTTGGTATTTCAGCCTGCTGTGGTCCTGTATGAAGAAGAGGTTATGCAGGCTAAAATACACACCTAGTGCAGGTTATTGCAGACTGCATAAGGCCTTTGTCCCAACTATTTTCCGGTGCAAGACTGTTCCCACCAGTCTTTTATCTAATCTGTCCAATCTATCTGTAGAGGGTATGGTCTCTGGCCTTGATTCTCAGCACAAAGCTTTTCAAACACCAGTGCCTCAACCTTGTTTTCCCCACTTTTGCAGTTTCCATGAGTTTCAAAATGTGCACGTAATCTCACACTGAATAAACTCTTTCCAAAGAGTCTGTGCTAATCTTAACAATGTGATGTCATCCAAACTCCACAGTATTTGTGAAACATGTTTTAATATTCCAGATCTTTTGATCTTGTCTCATAAATCAATCCCTTCATCTCTTTAATTACTTTAATTGCTCTTTTTTAAATTCCCTTCAGTGTAATTTTCTAACAGGAAGATTCCCAAAAATATCCCAGGCATGACCTAGCTAAGTAGTGTGCACAGAGTAGTCACGCCAAAAAGTGGAAGAGAATTCTGTTAGTTCCTTCCTCAGCAATGGGATCCTTCACACAGAGGCTTAACTTCTGTGGACTTTATGATGCTCTTCTGTAAAACCATAGGTAATTTACTGTTTGCTTTCACTCCTGCATGTTGATATTGCAGGTTTCTTCCTCTTGTTGGATGTTTTCCTACAGCTCTACCAAAATTTCCAAGATGAACCTCTTCTTTTCCACCCTTTATTGAATTTGTTCATGCTGTTTCACCAGCTTTCCAAGTTCCACCTAACCCAGTGAGTGGCTCCAAAAGCCATTTATGGCTAATAACTGTCCTTTAAATCAAAGTTTAAGAAAGAAAGACTTCACACTGTTCTTCATAATAATTCATTAGCCTTTTCAGCTCTTCAGCCCACTGCTAAACCATAAAATTCTCATACATATAAAAAAGGACACAGTGAGACCACTGTTCTTTTTTCTGCAGCAAATTTAATTTAAAAGATGATGTTTTGACTTTCTTCAAGTGCCAGTCTGGAATGGTTGGCCTTAACGTGCAAAACTAATGCCAGGAAAAGATTAGCATGACATATTTATGTTTTTTTTTCTTCCCTGTAAACCCATCAAAGCTGTTCATGTGTATGTAAGGGCATAATTTAGCAAGGCACTCAGCACGTATGAACAAATATATTTGAAGGTACTTAGGTGGCAGCATTGCTATTACCTTCTCCCAATTATTCCACAATGGAAAGATAATGTAATAGGTTGAACAGAACACAAGGCATTGCTCCCAATGAAGAGAGTAAAAATCAATCCATAAAGCTCCTTTATGCAATGAGGTAACTGAAACCACTGCAGCAGCTGCAAGCAAAGGTGAGAGATAGAAAAGATTTTAAAGTGCAGGGATTTTACTGGCTGTTTTGCATGTCTGGAAAAGAAAACCCTACCAGTACAGAGATTGAAGCCAGCAGCAAGGAAGCATTGATTTTGGTTTTTTGGTTTTTTTGTTTTCTTTTTTTTTAAAAAAAAGACAGCACTAAGAAAAATCAGAATTCCTGGAGGAAGGACAACAAGCATACACAAACCACCCAAACAGAACTATGTAATCCCCTACAACATCCAAGATTGGATCAAAGATGTTGACTGGGAATCTCCAAAGCTGTATATTTTAGCTAATTAATCATAAAAACCCTCAGCCTCTCATACATGAGCTGTGTCAAATGAAGACCACCTGACAAAAGTATAGTTACTACAGACCTGCAGATATCTGTGCATCTGCTGATGCTCATCTCCAGTGAATGTTTCAGCTTCGCTCAGGGTACCTGTGTGAAACTATAACTGTTCAAAACAAGGATCCTGTGAGCTTGCCCTGAAAAAAACCTTATTGAAAGTGATAGAAATAATCACGGTAGCACATTAGATTACACACTAACAATTACTTGTAAATCTCTTCATTTAATTGTGGAATCATGTGAAACCACTGATGCCATGGCATTGTGCAAATCCACTCTCATTCATGCAATAAAATTAAAGGGATTTGCCAGCTGGCAAAGCTCCAAGTAACCGACACAGCCAAACATCTTCCCCGTACTCAGCACTGGTGAAGAGTACTGAGCCCAGTTCTGGGCCTGCCTGTTCAGGAAGGACATTGATGTGCTTGAGTGTGTCCAGAGCAGGACAACAGAGCTGGGCAAGGCTTTGGAGCACAAGTCTGATGAGCAGCGTAGGACACTGGGGTTGTTTAGCCTGGAGAAAAGGAGACAGAGGTGACTTTATGCTCTCTACAATTCGCTGAAGTGAGATTGTAGCCAGGTGGGGCTCAGTCTCTTCTGCCAGGCAGCCAGCGACAGGACAACAGGATGTAGTCTTAAACTGCATCTGGGGAGATTTAGGTTGGACATTAGGAGGAATTTCTTCACAGAAATGTTAATTAGACACTGGAATGAGCTGCCCAGGGGTGATGGAGTTACCATCCCCGGATGTTTTTAAGGAAAGACTGGGCATGGCACTCAGTGCCTTTGTCCAGTTGACACGGTGGTGTTCGGTCACAGGTTGGACTCGATCTCAGAGGTCTTTACCAACCTAATTAATTCTGTGTTACTGTGATTCAGTGATAAGTCCTGTAGCTAGCTACTTCTGGATACAATTTTTCTGGGTTTGTAACTGCATGTGATTCATGCAATTTGTGGCTTCAGCACGCTGTTTTACAGCTATCCGTTATGTATAAAAAAGACTTTTATTTAAAGTCTTTAAGGACTCGCTGACGGCTGTCTCTCTGCAGGGAGGACCACGAGCCGCTCGGTGCCCACGGCGGGCAGCAGGTGACACTGCCGCCCATGGCACCGCGCCGCGGCCTCGGCGCCAGGACACCATCACGGCATCTCAGGGGCTCCGCGGCCCCAGGGCTCCGCACGGCTCCCCGCACACGCCGAGCGGCCCAGCCCGGGCTCTCCGGCCCGCCACCTCCCGGCCCGCCCCGAACCGCCCCGGCCCCGCCCGCCGCGCTCTCCCCCCGCGGCGCCGCCGCAGCCCCGCGCATATAGGGCCGCTCCGCCGCACGGGCCGCGCCGCAGCCGCCGCTCCAGGCATGGCACAGGGCTCTACCTCACTATGGCAGCAGCAGCGCGGCACAGCACCCTGGACTTCCTGCTCGGCGCCACAGGTAACAGGGATAGAAGACGGCGGGGGGCGCGCCCCTTCCCCACCCCCGTGTCGGTGTCTCGCCCGGGCCGCCGAGGATGAGGCCCGCCCGGGCCCCGTGCGGGCGCCGCCTCCCCCCTCCGGCCCTTTCCTGGCGTTCCCGCCGGGCCGTGTTTGCCGCCGGTACCCGCCTCTGTCCCCGGGCAGGCGGGCGGCCCGCTGAGGCCTCCTGCTCAGAGCCCGCCGCGCCGGGGGCTGCGCGGCCCGGGGGGAGCCGGCGGGGCCGGGCTGGGAGGGGCGGGTGTGCAGGTTCCCCCGGCGCGGCCGGCCCCAGGGCTCGCTTTCCCCGCGGGCGCAGGGGGCGAGGGGTGCCGAGCCGCGGGGCCGGGGGAAGGGCAGGAGGGCCTGGCTTGCGGCCGGGCCGGGGCACCCCCGGAGCCGCCCCGGCGCTGCGGCTCTGCCGCCACTGCGCCGCGCCCGAGGCGGTGCGACGAACCGGGCTGGCGGCTGCCGCCGAGCGAGGCGCGGGAGTGCGGTGTCACTGCGGTGCTGCTCGAACCTGGCGGAGGACGCGATTAGCGCTGGAGCCGCCGGCTGTGGCAGGGCCTGACCCCGCGGGGGTCTGCAGGGGGCACGTTCGTGCCGGGAACCGCGGCGGCAACCACGTTTCCCGGCGGCCGAGGCGGGTAGAAGGGTTTGATGGGGGAAGGGGGGAGCTGCCGTGGGCGCCAAAGCGCCTCGCCGAGTGCTGAGCAGGCCGCGGGCTCGCTGTGGCCTTCCCGCTCCCGGCACCCGCCTGTGGGGCCCGGGCCCGCCTGGCCTCTGTGTCGAACCCTTTTCTCCTTCCCAGTTCGGTGTGAAGGCAGTTCCCTGCATCTGCCGACAAAATCTTTTAAAAGCTTGCTTTGAAAAAGACGTTCCTGACCACAGGGGCTTTGCTGTGTGCTGTGCCCTTTGTGGCGTTGCTGCATGTGCACTTCGCAGAGCCGGGAGCAGGGAGGGGAAGGTATCGGTAAAAAGTGTGCTTTAGGATAGTGTACTGTGGTTTTCACAGTGAAAACCTTGCAGTTTCCCTTTTACACTGAGTTTTTTTTGAGGGCAGCTTAGCCACTCTAATGGTGACCTAATGGCAAATGAGATAGTCCTGCTGTTTTCCTTGTGCTGGGCTAATGTAGTATGAACAGAATTGGTAAGCTAAACTAATGTAAAAACTAGTTTCATAGAAGTCAACCAGCTCCCACAATGACCTCTTTGCCTCTGTTTCCCTTAATGGGTTCAAGAGTTACAAGAGTTACTATCAAAAGTTTCATCAATGACTGTCTTCTGCAGAAGGGTCAAAATTGCCAGGGATAAAGTAGGTGTATTGAAAATAAGCTGTAAGTATGTGAGCTCCTCTATGATATAAAAGGCAATGCCATTAATTAGAGAATGTGGTAATGATTGTTATTAATTGCTTTGGTTTTAGGTAGGCTTTTCTGTTCCATTTCCCTTTACTTTTGAGGACAGTGTTTGCGTCTTTCTCTGACCAAGATGGATCTACCTAAACAGGGTTGGGGTGATGGACTCACTATAGAGCTGTTGCTGTGTAGATCAAAGGAGGAAAGAAGCATTTTTTCCTTCTTACATTTGTCTCAGCACACTAGACATCTTCACTGAGGTGTGAAGAACTTCCTTCCAGCTGTGACTGCTCAGAAGTTGGTTTGTACTTTTTATGTGGAGTTTTTCCTTTAATCTGTTGTGCTACGGTCCGAAGCACAAAGAGTTATCTAAATAGGAAGAATTGGTGAATGTACATATGTAGTTTGTGTTATAGGAGTTAAACCGTAAAGCTTAATCATAGATTGTCTACTAATTGAGTTTTTTCTCCAAATTTTGTGGGCAATTAAAATTCTGAATGGTCTGGAATGCCATGAAATGGCATTTAGTAAAATTAAATATGTGGGTTTGGACCTTCAGATCTTGTGAAGATAACATGTTATTTCTAGGTCTCATCTAAAGCTGTTGCATTTCTGTTTGCATTCTGGAGAAGGCAGAATCTGTAAATTTGGTAAACGTATGTTCCTTGTTCCTCAAAATATTAGCTATGTCCTTGTTTTCTGACAAATGTGTATTTTTGGGTAGGTATGAATATAACAATTAAAGTTGCCAGCTTATCATGGAGTCGTAGAATTGCCTGAGTTAGAAGGGACCTGAAAGATTATCTACTTCCTACCTCCCTGCTGTGGGCAGCTACACCTTGGGCTAGGCTAAGTTGCACTGAAGCCCATCCAAGCTGGCCTTGAACACTTTCAGGGATGTGGTATCCACAGCTTCTCTGGACAGTCTATCCCAATGCTTCGCCACCCTCACAGTAAAGAATCTTTTCCTAACATCTAACCCAACCCTACTGTCTTTCGGTTTGAAACCATTCCCCTTTGTCACTCCAGGCCCTTTTGAAAAAGTTTCTCTCTGTTGCTCTTCTAAGTTCCCTTCAGGTACTGAAAAGCTGTGATTAGGTCACCTCAAAAGCTTTTGTTTTCTAGACTGAGCAATCCCAATTCTCTCAGACTTTCCATGTGGAATAGATGCTCCATCCCTCTGATCATCTTGGTGGCTTTCTCTGGACTTACTCCAACAGGTCCATGTCCTTCCTGTGCTGGGACCCCAGAGCTGGATGCAGTACTGCAGGTGGGGTCTCACCACAGAGAAGCAGAGAATCTTCTCCCTCACCTGCTGCCCATGGTGCAGCCCAGCACACAGTTGGTTTTCTGGGCTGCAAATGCCCATTGCTGGGTCATGTCCAGCCTTTCACCCACCAGTGCCCCCAGGTCTTTCTGGGCAGGGCTACTCTTGATCTGTTGATCCCTAGCCTTTGTTGATACCAGGAATTGCCCTGACCTGGGCGTAGCACCTTGCACTTGGTGTTGTTAAACCTCATGAGGTTCTCATGGGCCACTTCTCAAGCTTGCCCAGGTCCCCTGGCATGCCATCCCATCCTGCAGGTGTGGCAACCACACCTCTCAGCTTGGTGTTGTCTGCAAACTTGCTGAGGGTGTGCTCAATCCCTTAGTCTATGTCATTACTGAAGATATTAAATAACTGGTCCCAGTACGGATCCCTGAGGGGCACCACTTGTCACTGATGTTCATTGGGACATAGGACGTGTGGTTGTTGACTGCAACCCTCTGGATGTGATGGTCCAACCACTTCCATATGTGCCAGACAGTCTACCCACCTACTGAATCTGGCTCTTGCCAATTTAGAGAGAAGGATGTTGTGGGACATTGTGTCAAAGGCTTTACAGAAGTCCAGATAAATGACATTTGTACCTTGTAGGAAGGCTGTACAATAGTCTGTTTCATTGCGATGCATCTTGCCATAACTGTACATGGTAGTGGGGGAGGGGTTTAAGAATCTGCTTGTCTCAGAGTCATATGTTTCTCACTGTTCACTTTAAACATAGCAGCTATCTTAAGGCTTCACTGTTATTGTCTACCATCAACACTGAACATAAGATAGTATTTGAGATGTTAGTAATAGATCTCTGGGATTTGTTTATTACTTTGTTCTCTGGTATGTATGGCTCGTCTTTATCTTCAGTCTTTGGAGGTTCTCTGTGAGTAAAGGAGGGAGGCTGTCTTTATCTTTGGCGGGGAAAAGATCCACATGACACAGCTCTGCATGAGGAAAATGGGATTTTGACATGTGTTAATACTAATGTAGCTATTAGCAACTGCTAACACTGCAGAGTGGTGTAGATTCTGGTGGGTTGTTCTCACTGGCTGACTGACTTGGAATGTGACAAACCCTTTCAAGAACAGCCCTGGTTTCTTCAGGCAGGCCAGTTGTCTTGGGGTATTGGACTGTGGAGCTTGTTATGTACCTTCTTCAGGGCCCAAATGTATTCAGCAAGGATCTTGAGAATGATAACTGTCATGTAGCCAGCTCTTAATGTTTGCAGTCATCACTTCCATAAGGTTGTTGGAAATGCCAGCAATGTCAATAAAAACGTGGGTCTGGGCAGTTGGAGCAAACAGGTCCTCTTGTGTTGGTTTGAGAGGGGGAACACATACTGCCTTGGGAATGGGGTTGCATGAGATGAATGAAGCCATGTACTTCTGCTGAAAGCTACCAGTTTTTTTCAAACTTTTCAATAATTTTTTTCATGTACTGCAAAAATCTCTGTATTAGTTATAAGGACAGGCAAAAGGGCCTTTTTTCTTTTGACTATTTCCTCTAATTAGGCATCTCATTAATTTTTTAGAAATAGTAATAGTCAGTTAAATATAAGCAGGGTTGAATCTTTGATAGCTGGACAGCATAGCCTGACTTTCAGTGATGGTCTTCTCAGAAGCTGATTAAATTAGCAACTGTAGAGTTCAGCCCTTTCAGAAGAAGTATTTTGCTTATCTTTGACTCTGGAGATAAACAGACAACTTTAGCAGGCAAACAGCATAGTGTTCCCTATCCTAAAATACAAGAGGCCTCCTTTAACGTTTATGAAAATGGACACAAGTCAATTGCCTTCCTTAATTGGGGCATAGAAAGCTTTAGTTGTGTCTTTTTGTTAGTCATTCAGATGAGATGAATTTAAGACTCCTCAAGTTATTTAGTTTGAGGACTTTATTATGAAAGTATATAGATATTTGATGCCTTATACCTGTACAGAGCTGATTTTAGATTTATTGTGTGTTATAAATCTGCTTGCACATGGGAGTGTTTCCATCCATGCATCAACTTGTCATATAAGCTTAGGTTTCTTGGTTGTTCAATATTGAACTGATTAACGTTCTTCAGGTTTCTCCAAGGGTGGGAGGGGAGATAATAAGGAGACTCTTGTGAGATTTGGGTTCTTCTGTTTGCCTCAAGGTTGCTCTGAAAGGCAAATTGGTTGGAAATCAGTTTTAATTGTCTCCAGGTTTACTGCTTGGGATTATTGCTGGGGGTATTATATGTAGTTCATGGTACAGTGGCACAGTTGTGCCCATAATCTTTGGGGCCAGGGCACAGATGAGTGAGCTGGTGGAGGAGAACAGTGATTACCTGAGCTGGCACAGTTACTAAAACAAATGCTTAGGAAGCTCTTGGATGAATTACACCCTCCTGGAATTCTGAGGTTGGAGTGAGTGCAGGTAAGTCAATGCTTAAATTTTTAAGAACATGGTAAGTGAACGTGTGTGTGCACATGATCTGTTTTTCCTCACATTTATGTTTTCATGGAGATAGAAAGAAGGGAATGACCTTTTGTATGATGAGCATACAGCATCCTCTGTCAGTAGCTTTGTTCCTGTCTGCAGGGTTGGGTCCACTACTCAATTCTGACACTGTGCAGAGGGGAAAAAGATCTTAATTATGAGATGTTCTGAGTTACTCTACTAAATATTCTTTCAGTATTTAAGTTTTCACTTAGGCTGTCAAATTATTAAATATTTGAACTGCATACAATTAAAATAATACTTTCATTCTTGTCCTTGTTTTGATAGGAAGCCTTAATGCTCTTAATATAGCAGAACCACAGTTTTATGTGCTTATTTTTGGCTGTGCTGGTCTAAACTTTTGAAGTGGGGGGGAAGGGTTGATAAGGTTTTGAGTTTTGCAGCTCTTTGAAGCCTTGTTGTTGAGTTTCCTTACTTTAAGAACTAACTAGGAAAATGCCTTTCTGAAGGGACAACCTCCCAGGAAGAGGAATGTTTAAGAGAACTAAATGCTGAGGGGACATGCTTTATTGGCTCTTGCTTGCTGCTATCTCTGAAATCTCTATCCAAATTTCTACCTGGGAAAATGCTGCATGAGTTCAGTTGCTTGCGTATTTTGAGCTGTGTCTTGCTGTAGTAAAGGCAATTTGGAACTGGTGCTGATTTGGTTTATTTAGCAGATCATTGGCAGTTCTAGATGTTGAATCATTGTCTATACCATACTAACTGTGGAAATAGCAGAGAATTCGGGAAGAGATGACTGGCATTGAAAACTTGTTATTTTTCTTGAAAATTTGCGGTTTCTTAAGTAAGTCAATCTTGTGTATGAAGGAGCAAGAAACTGTCAAGTTCATTATTAGATTAAGATTATGAATGAAACTCATGAATAAAACCTTTGAGCACTTAGCTATGTGTAGAGAGTTATTTTTAATTTGATATTCTCTGGTGGGTGCTTTTGCTGCCCTATGTACTGGGGATGCTAGGATTTTGTTTTTCTTATGAGACAGATTCTGCTTTTGTGGCTGGAGCTGGCTGCAGTTAGCTGTAAAAACACATTAAGTATATTTGAACTTCTTGTGAGGGAATGGCACCTCTGATCCTTGTAGCTAAATTTGACTGGTTCTGTCAAGCATTGGATTGTCTGAAGTGCTGAAACATCTGATTGCAGTGATAACATGCAGATGATAGACTTATCTCTTTACCTTATTGATTTATGGTATGTGAGCAAAATTTGCTGACTCCTTAGCTAAGATCTGTGTGTGAAGACCATGTAAATAAGGATTGAACAAGGCTCAAATGTCTCTGGAGCTTGCAACTGTGTTATCAACCTTGGCTAAAGGTGTGTTTGCAGCTGCATTTCAGGAATGGGTCTGTTTTGGTTGTGTTTCCTTAGCGGCCTTCATGAGTGGTGTGGGCTCAGGCTGTGCTTTTGTCTGGGCTGTTGTGAGCTGAGCCCTGCAGATCTCCATGTTCTAGTTCTGACAGGCCTGGGCTGAGAACTAGCCTGCTGAGTGTCAGAGCACAAATGGGGCTTGTCAGGAGGTGTTAATACAGGAATTAATAGCTTTCCATTTTTAGCAATAAGGACTGCTATGAATTCATTCCCTGCTTTTGTTGGTTTCTAGTTTTGAAGATTAAAATGCTTCATGACTGTAACTTTGAAAATACAATTACCTGATTCTCCAGCATGATGTCAAGTTCTCAATGGCTGCTTGCTCAGACATGAAGGAACTGTCACCTGCAAAGGTGAAGGTTAACAATGTGGGAGATGTTTTTCATGAGGGTATGGTTTGAGGCTGTAGAGCAAATTCCTGCAGGAAATGAAGACTGCTTTTGGCACATCAGTATTTCTCTGACCCTGCCTTTTAAATATCAAAATCCTTGAAAGGAGAGGAAAGTATATAGGACAAGTACTAATCACTTAATATGTTTCTAGAAGATGGTCAGGTGATAGGTGATAAAAGTGGCTTGAAAGATGCAAGTGACCAGGAGAGCTGATATTATTTGGGCATGCTGAGGTTCTGTTACCAAGTGTGTTTTCTCTTTTACAGGATTTTTGGTGGAAGTGCTACAGGTATTTCAACAGGTACTAAGGTTTAAAATGTGAACAGTCTTTGTATGCCAGTTGATGGACTTCAGTTGTATGTTGCTGGGAGACAAATGAAGTTTGTTGAGTCATTGAAACCACACTTGTTGATAATAAGGCTCAAGTGGAGGCCCAAGTTGTTTTTTTGGTTTTTTTCAGAGTTAACAGAGAATTGCTTTATGTGATCTGTTGTGCACATTTCCAGAAAACAGGCATTTAAAAAGTTGTAACTGCAGTAGGATGCCATATCATAACTAGCTGCAATTAGATGCCAGATATAGGAAAACTGCTTTTAAAGCATGTATTTTTATCAAAAATACAGAAAGAAATAATGTGTAAATGTCAGAGTGAATGGGGGAGACTCTAATAGTGACTGAAAATATGGTCCCTAATGTGCTTCCAGCAGCAATGAGGGTCTTCTAAAATTTTGCCAAAAGCTAACAAGGGAAAACTGCTCACAGGTCTCTGTGGTGGGTTCTTTTTAGTTTTCCATGTTACATTGTGCTGCAGGAATCATCGGGAGTGAGCCTTCAGATAGTGGTGAATCCACAAGCAGATAGACCCTGAATTTGTGCAGTAATCAAGCCAGAAGTGTGCTTGCAGTGCTTCATTTCCCAAGTAACTCCTCAGTTATCTAAGATGATAATCAAGTACTTCTGTGAATAAAATCAAGGTAGATGCTGGAAGGTGTTCTTTTCTCTTAATTCTTTCAGGTAGTTTCAGCTCCAGGCATTCTGTTATTTTACTTTTTTTTTTTTTTTACCTTGACTTTACTGGCTCTTCTGTAGTCAGTCACTGTTACAGTGAAAGGTTTATTTTCTTTTTTCTGGGTATTAATTATGCTAATAATAGAGCTCTTCTGGTGGTCACTGCCTCTGCTTATCTGTTTGCACTGGTACAGATTTTCAGAGAGACTTCTGTGAAGGATGCATCCTGGCTGCTGCAGGTATCTGCAGGACTATGGCATAATGCAGAGGCTCTGTGTACCTGTAGTTGTCCTGATCTCTGGCCAGCGTGCCTTGTCCAATGTGTGGGTACAAATTCTGTATGGCAGAGTTTTGGAGACCAGTAAATATATTTCCACTTACTAGTAGTAAAAGTTGAATAACAAAGCTGAGCTGCTTCACTTCAGTGATCTGTTTGAAGCCTTCTTTGAGTCCATGTCCATGACTTAATAAAATAATCTGCACACAAGTGTGTGGCAGTAGGTGTTAAAAACCTCCCAGATAGACTCCTCAGCTGGTCAGTAGGATTTATCCATTCTGAGTGATCTTAAGATGCAAAATGCCTTTAGGAAGGCTCTGACTTTTTTTTTTTTTTTTTTTTCCCCCCCAGAAGTGAATAGTGTATTAATAAGGAAGTCAGTCTGTGGGTTGATGGGGGGGGGGTGGTGTGGAAATGGCCTCTGGTTATAAAATTTTTATTAATAAAGTGCTTTAATATTCACAATTAATTTTAAATTGGTCTTCCAAGTGTGAATGAGCTCTGAATTAGTAACAAGTACTTTCTTCTGGTTCTTTCAGTATGTATATTGCAGTGACAAGTCTTCATTTGTGCTTGAAACGATTTTGTTAGCCTACCTAACTTCATGTGCAATGTGCTTGTGTTTTGTGCAAACATCAAAATTACTTGTTTAGGTAACACATTGACTTAGTGACCAGTTTTACATGAAAGCATGAATACATAATTTTGTTTTGATGCTTTACTTTTCAGTTTGGCTCGTTGTGAAGAGGGGGTTAAAACAGCAAAGTGTTTTGTGGAGCTTTTACAATCTGTTTCTTGGTTTCTTTCTTCTACCCCTTTACTGTGGTATGCTCTCTGCTGTACCTTCTACCTGGATTGCTTGTTTGTGCTGTGTTTCAGAAGCACTGAACAGCATGGTTATTTTACACCAAACTGTAGAACAGTTGTAGAATTACCATGGCTGCTAAGCATGTGATATTTCCTCAGAGAGAATGACAAAAAAATTGTTGTATGCTTTCTCTCCTTTCTAGTAAAGGTGCTCAGCTTCTGCTGCAAGTTTGAGCAGCAGAGGTGATGCTAGAGTAATAAAAGCTCCTTGATACAAGGATTCTTGTCTCTAGGAAAGCATTTGTACCTGAGATGCTACGTGATGAGGAATAAAACTACCCAACCTTCTTAGCAATCTTTGTGTCTTCATTTAAATGTGTTTGATTGAAAATTCATGGGATAAAGGTAAAGATTGGGAATGCTGTGGTATAGTCTAGTAAACCTTATGTTCTGCTCTCCCAGATTAATTAAACTCCATACTGTGGAGTTTTGTGATTGAAAGTACTGAAGTTATTCTTGTAATTGCATTACCTATCCTTGTAGCAGAAGTTCACCATTTAACCTTTTCAAAAACAAGTTCTTGTCTGAAAGACTAGATGGAAATGGAATATTGCTGCCATTGGAAGGATTTTGCTTCATCACTTCTACTAGGATTTAGAGCCAAATCTACTTTTTCATGCAATGAATTTCAAATGATAAGGCACCTCATTAAGTTGACTTTACAGTTAGTCATGGCTGTTGTGTGTAATACTGTTTCAGATTAGTCTTACTCTGCTTCTGTGCTTACTGGTGGTTCCTGGAGTTATGATGGTGCCATTATTCTGCAATTTGATAATAGATGCTTTTAATATTGTTGTCCAGTAACTAGAATGTTATGCCTTCTTAAGGCACAACAGCAAGGCTGCCTAAACCTCACTGATACTGGAATGTATTGTTACTGAGGGTGAGTTTAGAGAAAACTTTAGGAACTTTAGATTCAAAAAACAACCAGGAGTATTGAGTATACAAATCAATTTTGGTTTTGTGTACAGTAAATTGGATTTTTGATAGCCCTAATACAACTAATCAAGTAGAAGAAGGCTGAAGGAGTAACTCCTTTTTAATGTATTTATTCCATTATGGAAGTGGATGGACCTCATAGAACATATTTGCTGAAAACTTAAGATCTTCTGTAGAATTCTCTTTTGAAAGTGATTATGGAACTGATACGAAGGTGGTGGTAGTGCAGGGGAGAAGAGAGGGTTGAATTCTCCTGTTTGTAGCTGAGTGTCTTTAATACTTTGAGAGCTCATTCTGGTTCATAGTTGTTTTACCCACAATTTTCTGAAGGACACTTAGGTGCACAGAGTGCCTCGTTGGCTGTGGTGATGGCATGTATGTGCCAATGAGTTCATGCACTCGCTGATGTGAGACAGTGTAGCTGGATCTGCCTGAATTCGCTATGTAGCTGGAGATCCTTAAAAGTAGGAGTGTGGGAGGTGTTCTGTGGAAACTTTTGGAATAAGCAGCCTTCTACTCTTAGCCTTGTGTAACATATAATGAAATAGAGTAAGGAGCACTAGGAGACTTGATCTGCTTTCTTATGGATGAATGAGTAGTAGATGACTATTCCCACCTGCTGCCCCCTTAAGCCTCATGCCATACGTGCTTTGTTGACTTCTGTGTCTTAAGTCAACATGTGGATGATCCTCACAGGTACATATAGATTGAAAGGAATAATTCTAGTATAGTTTTCTGCTTCCTTCTGTGTTTTGCTTTTGCAGAGCTGGCAAGGACAAAGCAAACAATTTTTCCTGTGTGTATGAGTTCTGATGGGAGACTTTGAAACTTGTTACTCAGCAGGTGTATGTTGCTAACACAAATTTTTTATTTGCATCTGTTAATGTGTAAGGAAAAAGCTACCTGCTTTGTTCTGGGCAGTAATGAAAGCAGGGACCTTGGAATGTGCTTGGAGGTGGTACTTGGAGGACAAGGCCCAGTTTAGGTAACTGTTGGCATTCTGACTTTAGTTGAGCCTGTGGTATTGCTGCAGAAACTTCTGTGGATAGTCTGTTCCAAACACCAGTGTGCTCTGCTCACTCATTTTCTGCAGGTGGATGCTTTTAACTAGGAGAAAAGAAGTACAGTTCTTAAGTTTCCAGGTTTTAAGAGAAAGATTGCAGTGCAGGAGTTGATGACTAAGTGATAACAAGTTATCTGCAAATTATTATGTACTGCTCTATCCTCTCATGTACAGTGGAAAGGGGGACCTAGGAGGAGGAGGAGGAGGCGGCTGTTGACTTTCCATAAACTGTTGAGACATTTAGCTCTTGTTTTTTAAAAATTATTTCTATTTTCTCTAGTGCTAAAGGAAATCTAGGACATGGAAAATACATGGGAGCCTGAAGGTTCTCCTTGGCTCTGAATTTTAAAATTTATGAACAGTTTGCTCACTGAACATTTCTACAGCACACCTTTAATGATGCAGTATTTTCATTGTTAAGACTGACATACAATATTGGCATTGGAAAAATGCCTTGGATTAGTCTGTGAATGAGAGATCCCTTGTACAACTATGTGCCTGAGGACACTGTTTGCAGTAAGTGGTGATGGTGGAGGAGGCCACCAGTTTGACTGTGATGGGCTCAGTGCCAGAGCAGTCAGGTGGAAGGCATCCCCTCCTGCTGCTCTTCTTGAGCTGTCCCTGCACCTCAGCTGCCTAGAAATGAATCTCTTCTATCAGGTGTGTTCCCTTCATCACTTGTATGTGGTGCCCTCCCACCCTGTACTCTGTACTCTGTATTTCCTTTTCCTGTAAGATTTTTGAAGAATTGGAGTTGATAGGTAGAGTGCCTGTGTGCAAGGATATCAGACTTGCAAAACACAAGGATTTATTACATTGAAACCATTTAAACAGCTCTGAACTGAAACAATATGCCAGCAGTTCAGGTTGCTGTTTACTATTAGCATATTCTGCATCTTGATTCCTAATGTGTGCTAATTCTTTAATATATTTTTAATGAAACACTTAATTTGATTAATTTCCTTCCCCTTTTTCTATTGACTATTTAGATAACAAGGGAAAAAGGCATCAGATGCAGAATCATATATAAGTGCTTTGATGTGTTCTGTTGTTTTGGTTATGTTATATTCTCACTTGTTAGAAGAAAGGATTTAAAATCAGGGTAAGAAAAATTTGAAGTTGAAAATGGGATGAATATTTTCAAATGAGAATTAATCTGTTCCCATAGCTTACTGAGATTTTGTTGTCATAGGGCATTGTTAATCATAGGGCATGAAGAAGTCTTAAACCAGAATATTTTTAGAGATAGTCTGACTCAGTAGGAGATCACTCCAACACTGAACTGAAGTATGTGGGTGGAACTAGCCAGTGTTGTGCATAAGGCCAGAGTTGATGCTTGTGGTGACTCTGGACTTTGCTCTCATGTTCACAGATTACTGTCAAGTACTGACTGCTTTGCTGCTCACATTTCGGAGGAACATCTGCAGCTGCTGCCAGACTTCTCTTCAGATGTGCTGGGGTTCAAAAACTTTCTGGCTAAACTGGGCATTAACTTTCCTGAGAAGTATATATGTCTCAAATCCTATACACAGTGGGTTTTGTTCCTGTTCTCTAAAGTTGAAACTGTGGGCATTTTTCATTCCTTCCATCGGGTAGTTATCAAATACCTAAACCAGTATTTTATGCTTGGTATCCAGAGTTTGTTTCCTTTGTTCCTGAATAACAAAAAAAAGGTAATGACTACTTGAATAAGCATTTAGATGTAGATTCAAAGGTGTTCCTATTGTTCTAATCACCCTTGTCCTTTCTGCTTATCAGTGCTTGATAAAGCATATCTGAGCTTGGAGTGAGGTGGTGACAAGTGGATTTGGGTGTGAGATCCTGAGATTGCTGAAACTTCCTGATGCCTTCAAGCAACCACTTATGCCTCAAACATTTTATAAAGGGATCTCCAACTTTGGAGAATTAATTAGCCCTCCAAGGCAAATCTTGTGTGGTATAACTAAAAGGATACATGATGAAAGAGCGTGTTGTTGTTTTAATTTCCTAAAGTTAATAGCATGATAGGAAGAGCTTAATCAAGCTTGTGCCAAGGTCCTTAGCGAAGAACTCTACTGCTGAGTGATGAGCAGTATGTGAGGGGTTGGTATGTTCATGGAGCAGAAAAATATCAGTGATGATTTGTCCTGCAGTGTCTGCCAAGATGCACCTAGGAGGATTCCTTGAAGCTGTTAAAAACAGGCTAAATGTGGTATGAGCACTTCAGTTCTTTCGGTCGGTTCACTATCTTGCAGAAGTGAAGTGGTTTGGGGGTTGGTTGGACACTAGTTCGACTTGGCTTTCATGTCATTTTACTCTTGGCCCTGGGAGGGTATGGCATGCGTTAATAAACAGAGTTCTTTAATGTTTTTGTGGTGGTGACTTAAGAAATAAAGTATGGAAATGGGCATTTATTTTGAAAAAGATGGAGAGAGTAAAATGGTTGGGCAAGGAAGCAAATGCTACTGAAGAAGTGGGGACCACATATCTGAAGTGACAAATTCTTTATGAATGTACTGCCTTTGGAGCAGCTGCTCCTACCTTCTCTGAAAACTGCTGATGCCTGCTAGAAGCTGCAAGTTTAAGGTGAGCCTTGCAAAGTTACCTTCCCAGTGCAGGGCTGCAGAGATTAGAACCAGTTTAAGAACTGTGACTCGTAGCTATGGCCCCATTTATCTATCCTTTTGATGTCTGAAAAACATGTTGGTTTGATTGCTGGCCCACTTATTACCACTGTAACCATGGTTACTGGCCAGACAAGCTGTGTACTCTGAGCCTTAATAATTGCCTGTGCCGTGGGAGAACCTGACACTGGATAGGAAGCCTAAAATCTTACTGGTAGAGATGATGCAGATTCCTACAGGAAGGTAGGGGGAGGAAGAAGTTTCATGGTGGTAGTGGACTGTGGTGTTTTATCAGTGGTACTACTGACTAAGAAGGATCCAGCAGTTAAATAATTCACTGTGATCTAACAACTTAGTTTTGTTTGTTCTATTTTCTTTTCGTTTGCAACATGGAGTTCATGATTGAGATGTAGAGGGTGAAAAATAAATCTATCTCAAAACATGCATCAAGATCAGATAGTATAAGCGATAAGCAAAGCCTTTCAACTTTTATTAAATATCCTTGGCTTTTGGGGAATTGGCTTGCTCTTGACTTTCTGCTTGAAGAAAAGTAAACACTATCAGTTATTTCAGTCTGACTGGTTAAAACATTCAGGGGTAATTCAGTCCAGGGTTTATGGCTGGGCAAACATAAGTTTCAAGTAATCAGATTTTTAGCGTAGCCTACTGTGGAGTTACATAGAGATGATAGATGAGCTGAACTTTATTTGGTATGGACTTTTTTTTTCCAGTTCTTTGTAGCTTGTACAACTGTTTTATCCTGGAAACTATTGTCTGCAGGCTACCTTTACTGGTTTCCAATGTATATGTGTTTTGGGAGCAGGGGGCAAAACAAAATTACCTTGGAAATACCTCTTTAATAAAGTCACAGTGGGGAAGAGTATGCCTATGCTGAAGCATTTGGTTGTAAGCTGTGCCTCCATAATGTGGCTGTGCCAGGTGATTTCTCTGGTAGAGCTATTGTAAATCTTGGTTATATTGTTGACATAGTGCATGACCATAGTGGCTTCGTTCTGTGGTTTGTAAAATTATGCTACTTGCCTTACTGGGACAGCCTGTAGATTAGCAGTTTGTTAGGTCTCCTCACTGACACTGGTGTGGTAGTCTTTCCAGTTTTGTTTCTGTTCTGCTAAGTGCAGCTTTAGGAGCATCCTCCACTAATTCACCTTGTCAATTCCAAAATATATGGGCAAAACATACAACTTGTTTTTGAGATGCTTGTTTGAAGAAGCTAAAACTGTTCATTCAAACTATGTTGTGGGTAACAAAAACCCACAAAACTGTGTAGCACTTGAGGATTCTGAACTCAGCATATTCTGACTGAATATTTATGGACAAATCATCAACTTGCTTTTGAAGGTAATTGTGCCAGAGTAACTTCAATTATTTCTTAGTGAGTTTTTGTGTGCTCTTCTGAGAGATCTTTTCCATAGCATCCTGAAGATTTCAACTGGGGACTTGCTCTGACAGGGATGTTAGAAAAAAAGGATGTTTGTGTAGGGGTGGAGTGGATAGGTTAGTCTTCAATGCCTTTGTGGTTTCCCAGTACTACAGCTTAAATTTTTTGATGTTTCTTGTCGGTGCTGTGGTTTCTTTTCAGAATTGCTGTTTGTGTATTAGGTGATTTTAAAAGTAATTATGTGAATAAAGGCTTGTGTGGATTGTGATACACTAGATGACCAATAGTAGCCATAATAAAAATACTCTCATTACATCTATAGTAGATAACCATTTTTGCTCAAGTGTGAAAACTGATTTAAAAGAAAATTGTTTGAATACCCATGCACTGAGAAATATCTCTGGGGAGATGAGGATGGGGAGAAGATAGACAAAAGATTGTTCAAATGGTACTTAAAGAAAAATTAATCCAGACTGCCAGGAAAAACTTTTCAGCCTCTAAAAAAAGGCTGAAGTAACTTAAGTGGAAAACCCTCGCTGATTATTTTTTTTTCTCTCTTAATCTTGCAGCTGATTGTAATGCCGTTCTTAAAGCTCTACAGCCCATTTTTCAGGAGCAGGGAATGACAGAAACCGTTCATAACTGGGAAGACCATGGTTATTTAGTAACCTACATCAAAAAAAATGGCAGGTGAGTTGATTTTCTTCCTCTAGATTATGTCCCCACTGTCCTTCCTTAAAACATTTATTTCTCTCTGTATTGTATCTCCTGTGGTGTTGACAGGGCAAGCTATCCTTTTATCAGCCTTGTGTATGAAGTAGGTATGATAAAGGAGAATGTTGTTTATAATCTGGACTATATCATCTTGCAGTTTGGATATCAGAAGGTTGAACTGGTCAGTCTGGTCTGTACCATAGAATGGTGCCTTGGTCTCAGTGTCCTTCCAGATGCAGGACAGCTCAAGTCAGTTCAATGTATTTGTAATTTTTCTGGCCATTAAATATGTCTAAACATGTTGGAGTCTAACCCTAGCATGTGAACAATGACAGCTTTGTGTCTCTGTATTTAAATGCTCTTATATGCGTCAAATTCCCAAGCAGCTTCTGAAATAATTAACAGCATGATAAGGGTGGCTGGTGTCATTAGTGACACAAAAGCTGAGTCTGCTGGGACAAAGTGGTAAACAAAACTTTATTTCCTGATTCTGCTTTACAGTGTGAGGGTTACTTGACTATGGTATACATTAATCTGGTCTATTTATAAGTAACTGCCATGATTTTATTGCACTTCATTTCTTTACAGTTTTTCAGTTACCTGTTCCTGACATTATTGTGGCAGTTGGTGCTTTTGGGGGTGCTTGTTTTTTGGTTTTTTGCTGGTTGGATTTGTTTGTTTGATTGGAGTTTTTTGGGTGGTTTCTTGGGACCCTAACTAAGGTAACAAGTGAATGGATATGAGTAGTTCTGTGTTCATCATTCTCAGTTGTGCTCTATGAAGATTTTAGTGTATATCAGGTAGGTCTTCAAATGTGGTACTGGCTTTTTCTGCTCAGAATTACTTGGTTTTTATATGTGATCTGCCTAGAAGATCCTGTTATGTGTATCTTGCTTTTGTTCAGCCTTATTTATTCTGTTTTTAGTTACATGTATGTTTATATTCTTCCTGAATAATTTCACCAAGATTCCAGTTCTCGTAACCTTTTGTCTTTGAGATCAGTGAAAAGACAGCAAAGTTACTAACTTACTACACTGATTCTATCCTTCCTCTCTATTGAGTTAAGCTTTTATGTAATTCTCCTAAAAGGACAATATCTAGGTTCTACAAATTGGGAAAAATTAAAATACAATATACCTAAAAGTAAAAAGTTAAAAGATTTAAAGGTCGGTTTTATTTGATTACATGGTCTCATGTTGCTTTCCTGCATTTCCTTGAGTTTGAGAGGGACATGAGATGTGAATTCTCAAATTGGGCTTCTCTTTCCAAACTCATCTGATCAATCCCCTTAAGATGCCTCTTCTAAAGCAGCAGTTTCACAGTTAAATTGCCTCTCTTTTGCTGTGTTCCAGGAACTTCCTAGAAAACAGTCTTTTGTTGCTATAACTTTTCCAGGAGATTAGTGAACTGGCAGGTGGAAGCATCTCTGAGAAAGGTTCTCATCAAAATCGAAATTCTAAAATATCTGACTTGATTGCTCTTGTTACACTGTCAACTGAAATTACTTTGATGCAAGTTGCATTGTCTTTCTCAAGTGCTGGAGTATAATACTAGTGAATGTGTGAAGGGAAAAGAGTATAAAAGTTGATTTCTTTGTCTAGGAGAGGTGGGGAGGAATTCATGATAGAGAAACCTATGCACTGGTGTACAGTGCCCTCATGATAACAGAAGAGTTGGTCAAGTTGTCAGTTTCCTTGGTAAAGCATGGATATCCTGTTGCTTGGAGTATAGGCCTGACCGTTCATATATTGGAGAACTCTAATGAAATATACCTCTGGTTAATTTTTTAGATGCTTTTCAGAGCTGTCCTCATTTAGAAAGCATCCTGTTCTCCCCATTTCCCCCTATTCCCCTACTGTGCTGTTTTCTGAAAGCTGTGTGTAATAGATGGGGTTCAGCAATTGCTGAATGTTGGTACAGATTTCTAAATGGGTTGTTTCCTGCATGTTTTGCTGTTGGTAACCTTGTACTTCGCAGCAGCATGACACATGGAATATTCCAGCTCTTCACTATGCAGCTAAATACAGCTTAAGTTGTATCAGACAATGGTTCAAAATATTCTTACTTCTGTTGGAAGATGGGAAAGTGGCTTACTGGCCTTCCTGCAGGGAAAGGAGGGAGAGTCTGTTGTGTTAGGCTGTGGTCCTCTACATCTCCAGACACTGTTTGCTGTTGAGCTTCTAAGAGAAGCTATCCAGGAGAGCATGATAAACATAGTAAAGATTTGCAGTACATTATATAGCCTCAAAACTGAAGGTTGAAGAACAAGAGTGCATGGAAGAGCTGAACATGAAGAGCAGATTGTTCACTTTGCAAGTGCCTATTTTTTTAAATGGTGTAGTGGTAAATGTAAATTAATAAAGAATGGTTATTGCTCTCTTGATATATTCATTGCCATTTGAACTCCAGTGTCTACTGGATTTATCTTCCTTGAAAATTGCTCACTTTAGTTTGAGAACTTACTTTCTGTAGTAGAGTTAAAGTATTTTCTGTACTTTGCCAGTCCCATTAAACTCTCAATTAGGGAACACGTGTGCAGGAGAACTTTCTGTGAATTTTGGGATCTCCACAGTCTTGTTTCCTCTGGTTGCAGAAAGTATGTATACTTTTTCTAAGGTAGCCTTAAGTGGTATATTTCTGTTAGTATAGTTTGTTTATATTTCTATTTAATGTAGTTTCAGTTAACTTAAACAAATGAGGTTGTAAACCCATAAAACCCAACAGACTGGACAGTTGAAAAACCTTGCAAAACAAACACATTTCACAAGTTGTAAGAATAAACTGATGAGCACATGAAGGATTTCATACTAACTAAGTAGGCTTTATTTTAATACCAGCAAGTTTGTCTGCACTTTATCTTAGTGCCCTAAAATATCATATCTTTTTAGCTAGTTCAGAAATGTTACCTGATGCAACTAGGAAGAAATCAGCCAGGGCATGCAGATTTTTCCTCATTTTTCTCCTGCAAAACAGTGTACTTCATTTCCAGCAGCAGCTTGTAGTAAAACATGGAAAAAAAAGAATTTTGATGGAGAGGTAGGTATGTCATGAGCAGCCCTTGTAAGGATGGCTGGTTGTAACGTGTGACAAGTTCCCTAGGATGAGGGATGGAGTGGGGAAGGGTTGTGTGAGCATGTGCTCACAAACACATTGTTAGCCAGCCAAAGGTGACTGAGCCATTGCAATACAGTGATGTGCAGTTGAGGTAACAAGCTGGGTAGTAATCCCTGGGAAAAATATTTGAGATGAGGTAGTAATATGTTGCTAAACAGTGTCTACACTCCAAAGTTTGCTGAGATAATCCGCATGGCCTGCAGGGTGCCCTGTGCTGCAGACTGTGGAATTGTGGGCAGTGCTGTTGACCAAACTTTGACTAAGATACCATGTGAACAACCCCATGGAGGGCTGTGCTGGTTGAACGAATTGGAGCTGATTTGGGGATTAAGTCATGCTTTCCTGTTGTCATTACCAAAGCAACAGATCCCCATTCTCCTTTGTCTAAAGCTAAGCAAGCAAAAATCATATGTTGCAACTCTACCTGGTCCATTTACTTTTTGATTTGTTTTGACAAAGAACCTAATTGGGGGAGGTTCAGCTGAAAACTTTTACTAATGGGGTTATCAAGGCAAGGCTCTAGAGTGGGGCAGGAAATGAAATGACTCACTTGAGCCATTCAATTTCTCTGAAATTATGGGGATGGATGCACTTTCTGCTTTGACCACCCCCTTGCCCAAACACTGTTTGGGGAGCAGTTGCATGTGCCAGAGTGGAGCTCTGTCTCTGAGTTTTGGAGCCCCAGCAGTCTCTTTTTTCTGAGCTGTGTGTTTTCAGATTGCTTCCAGAATCTTTTTAGGGTCACATTAAGCAGCATGTTTTTACTGCAGTGTCACTATCTTGGACTAAACAATTAAAAGTTAGGTTTAAAAAATGTGAGGTTTTTATCTCATTTAATGTATATGTTACTTTGTACAGTCATAGTGCCCAGTATATTTCAACAGGTTGAGAAGAGTCATTAAATCTAGGTTAAGGAGAAAAATAAGTGAAGCTAATATTTGGAAATTGGTATCTTCTCAACTAATAATTTATTTTAGTGTCATTACTGCTTGTGAGTAAGTAGTCTCTTATTGTACTGCATAGAGCTATGAGGGTGTTTTTCCTTTGTGCATCTAGGCTCTCTCTTTTGTCATGTTCTGCCTGCAAGTTCTTCAAAAACCCCCAAAACCTGAAACCTGAGTCATTGTTTCTACAGTTGAAGAGTGTCTTTTAGAGGAACTTTGACCTCCCCTATGCACATACCCATTTTTAACTTCTCTATCTGAATTCTTGTTTAGAGAAGTATAATCCTACTGGCATTTGACTTCGCTGTTCACAACAGTGCAAGCTTTAACAGTTGAGTTTAGTTTGTATGTCACTGAGATGGTGACATATGTTTAACACTGTGAAGGGAGAGGGGAGTGTGTTTATTTTTTTCTGTGTTAGTCTTTTGCTAACCATTCTGTATGCTAGTCAGCATATTTTAAAGGAGCAGGATGAACATTCCTCAGCTCTTTGTTTCAGGCTAAAATGTTGTAGTTGCCTATGGAGTTACCCAGAGTGTAAAAATTGGCTGAAGAATAGGAAGCAGTTGGTAGGAATCAGCAACAGCTACTGTGGTAGCTTTTATTGGTTTAATTTTTTTATTCTCTAAAAACAGAACTGGACAAATGGTATAATGAAGAAATGTGATTGCCGTGTTCCTTAGGGTCCCTCAAGTACTTTGTAATTAAGATGAACAACACTTTTCAAAAGAGTATGTTTTAGTGAAACAGTGTTGTGCCATTTTTAAAAAAATTCCATTTTCCTAGTATAAGCAGACTTTTATTTCCTACCTCATTGGGTAGTTTGGTAGGTAATGCTTTCAGTGGCAAGCTTTTTTGGAATACTTGAACTATTTTATTTTATAGTGACTCAATGTTAGTCAGTGATAAGAGCTTTGATAGGTAAAGAGAAGTTTGTAGGTACCTGTCTGTCTATCCAGTTTTATTCTCTGGGTGTGGGGGTGTTGGGAAATCCTGTCTTGGATACATGGGATTGCAACGTTCCTTACTTCTCAGTACAAGTAACTAAGGTAGGATGATAAACATTTTGGGTTAGAATATTTAGATCTCTTCTTCCTAGTTCTGTTCTGTTTCCAGCCGTTACTTTTTGATTTGTGCAGTTTGGAATTATTTGTTGACATCTGGTGTTTCCTGATATTCAGGTGGTAAGACGCAGCACTTAATAGAATTGTTTCTGTAGCTGACACTTGTTAGCATACAAGCACGAAAAGCTTCAGTACTGCGTTGGAAGATGGGAGAGGTGCGCAGGTGCAGCAACAAGTGGAGCCTTGTTACAGCAGGGGCTGCTTCTCAGATGCAGATTTCCTTGCCAAATGGAAAGGAAGAGGATACCTCTTCACTGAGGTTTTTATTTTCCCTCACTACTTTTGTGAAATTACCTGCAAGCACACACCAAAAGTGTGGCAGGTGGTTTATTTTTAAAACAGGAATTATGTTTTTCAGAAAGACAAGAGGCAGGAGGAGAGACTTTTGAAGAAAACTTCTTCCTGTCATTTGGATTCTGAAGTAATCTTTCCTGTATTTTCATAGGTAGAAAATGGAGACTATTATCATTGTTTTTAAGAATCCTCCACATATTAAAAGAGCTGCTGCTGCTAAAAGCCTGCATTCATAGATGTTCTGCCAAGCAGACAAATGTAAAATGACAAAAGCCAGCACAGCCTTTGCTGTCTGCTGATTGAAGCTAGTAAGTCTTATGTGGGTTCAGCTTTGGCACACCACTACTGCCTTAATACTACTCAGTACTGGACTGTTCACTTTTTTGAGTATCCTTGTACTGTTGGCTGCATGTTTAAATCTTTACAAGCATTTTGGCTTATTTTAGGTGTCTGTTTTCGTCTAGATAGCTTATAACCAAGGTATAACCAATCTGGAACTATATTACTGTTGAGAATTTTTGATTCCATCCAAATTGTTTTTACTGTAAATTAACTGAGAATATCAGCCAGAAACTTGGAGCTTGACCTTTTGTCTCATTACACTGCTCCAGCCTGCAGCCTGCCTTTCATGTCCTCCCCCTTGTCCCAGGTGTCAGGACCCTGCTATTCTGGTAGAGGTGACAATTGGATGAAATGAATGATGGTCTGCAGTGCTATTGTCTCTGTATTCTAATGCTGTCATATCACTTACGAATCTAAAGTTGTGTAGTTGTGCTTTCAGAGCAACTCTCCTCTCTGCCTCTCGTTGTCTCCCACCTCAAAGCAGAGGCAGGAACATCCCATACTGAGGCTTCCATGGAGTCACAAGGGAAGTGAAGATGTCAGCTGTCAAATCGTATGACAGCTACATGATTCTTGAAGGAAGTTAATTTAAAAGAGAACTGGGGTCATGGGACAATCAATCTGTTGTTCATTTGTGCCAACAATTCCTGGAATATGAAAATAAGTTGATAAAAAATTTTTCTAATAGTGAAAATATTTCTGACACTGTGCCAGTTTTCAGGGAACTAAATTACAGAGCTGTCTTATGAACCACGTGTACATATTTCTGTCTGTAGTGCCACAGCTCTGGGGACTTAACCCTTTTCACTGTGAATGGTTGTATCCAAAACCTGCTGGAGTGACCAGTACTTCCATCTACCAAGTTCTGGTCTTTTGTCTTTCTCTCCTTTAAAAAAGACCCCAAAGCATTATCTAAACAGAATTCTGCTAGGCTGTTGTGTTCCCTGACCAAAAACCTGTGTGGGAGGACACCTAATGGGGAAGCTCTGGGATGGAGGGAGGGTTGCTCCAAGGTGGTGACAGTCTGTGGGCTCTGGGTGTGTATGGGTGTGTTGAATAGAAATGCCTTGCCTTCCTGAAGGCAAGAACTGTGTGCAGAGTCTGGAGGAAAGTGTCAGACTGCCCAGAGCCATCCTCTGAAGAGAAATGGGTGACAATAGTAACACATGAGAGCTGCAGATCATTGCTGTTCCAAAGCTAGCAAGGATGTTTTTTATACTTGAATTGCTTCAGTCAGTTTCATAATTTGATTGTTTTACAGTTAATATAGTGGATTGTTTTACAGTTATTAAAAGTTATATTCAGATAATGCTCAGGGTTTTATCTCTGACTGCAGCTAAGGGCTGAAGTTCCCAGCACCATGGGAGAGAGGGTGTTCATACTGAGGCTGGCAGTTTGCAAAAGGAGCTCTAGAAGGGACAAGAAAAGGTGGGAGTGATAGGGAAATGAGAGGTCATCTAAACTTTTTGTCACAACAAGAGTTGGTTTGTGTTTTCCTTTGGGGCTGAGTGGAGTGATAAGAGCAGACAGGCAAAGAAAGGAGCATTCCGAGAATGATACAGCTTCATCTGAGGTTTTTGTGTTGTACATTTCTATCTCTGAATACCCTTCTTTCTTTGTTCAGTCATTCCTGTTCTCATTCCCTCTTCTGCTCTTTTTTCCAGTGTTTTTCCCCTCTTCTTCCTTTGTCTAATCCCCTTATAGCCTTTCTGTTTCTTTTTGTCTTCCCCTCAGAATGGGAAGGATACTGCCTCTGCTACACTGTTTTCTGGTGTCCTTGCCCACTGCCCTTAGGTCTTGTTTTGTTTGTTGCAAGTTCTTGAAGATCCACTCTTTGTTCACCTAATGTGCTTAGCATGGTGAAACTTTGCTCTTTGGCCTATACATTTTCCTGTAGTAAATATACAGTAGGAGTTTTGTTGACTTTTCATTGGTGTTCATCAATGAGATTTTGCTGATGCAATTTCTTTGCCTGTCAAAGCTGTGGTTTGCTTCAGAATGCTTATTGTTTCTCACTTACAGATTTTTTACTTAGCTTTGAATGTGATCAGTGTCTCTGAATAGTTGCTATAAAAAGTTAAAAAAACCCCAAACAACCAACCCCAACCACCCCTGACTGCAAAAAATAAACAAACCAAAACACACCCCCAGAAGTGAAAAGGAAAATACAGAGGAAGGAAAGTGTCCAGTTGTTTTCTTAAGGCTTGTTTTCAATTAAAAAGCCCTAACCAAAACCACACACCTGTTCCAGCAGGCCTTGTTTAAATAACAGACTAGCAGTGTATTCTTACTGTACCATAGTGGTTGTGGCTGAAATGCCTTGTTTCACTGCCTTGCTTCCTACTGGTTTTATTACTTGTGTAGTGATAAGCAAGTTCTTGCAACTTTGTTTGCTCTTCATGACTTGTAGAGGAAGACTTGAGCTGGCACTACCAGCTGTTATGGATGCTGGGGAAAAGAATAGCATTCTGAATTTTAAAATAAGTCGTTTCTGATTTTTGTTCCTTACTCTGATTTTTTGATAATTAATTTGTCATTGTTGTCTGTCTCTCTTTAGTTTTGCCAATTTGAGAATTCACCCTCATGGATTAGTGTTGGTGGATCTGCAGAGCTACAATGATCACATGAAAGGAAGAGAGGAAGTTGATCAGGTATGAGTGCTGCTTATCTTACTAGGATTACCTGACTGCATGGGGAACCCGTTTTTTTCAGGTCTATCAAAGTCTATTGTGGTAAAAGATTAAGAATATGAAAGTCAGTTCAAACCTGGATGTTCCCAGATGAGGAGCAGTAACACCTGTTGAACTTGCATACACATATGAATGCATGCATGCACACACTCTCCTCTGCAAGTACTGACCCTAATGATAACAGCAGCCTTGGTTAGGGGTTGGGACTCTTAAACTGTCCAGAGCAGTGGGGGAGAGAATGAGATGCTTAGTCTGCAGCCTGGTGTATTAGTGTCAGACTTTTTTATTCTCTGTTCTGAGAGTTCGGGAGCCTTCATACTCAATCTTTTAACCCATGGAGAAGAAGAGCTTCATCTTCCCTGGTATGAAGGCTCTAGACACTGGATATTGCAGGGGAAGAGGCTGCTGCTGTAGCAGGAATGGAACTTCAAAGGGTTCTCATGTTCCTTGGCTGTGTTGTCCTGGAGAGCAGCTAAATGCAGTGATGACAGCTGCTGTAATATGCGCATTCTTGCTTGTAAGCAGGCTGAGGAGGCCAGCTAGTTACTCATGGGCTTCTAGTATTACATTTCAAAGCCTTTTCATAGTAGTTGCTATGTTTTATTGCCTTCCAGGTAGACTAATTTAACGGATATTTTGCATTATGTGGTGATCTACAGATTCTACCTCATGTTTGCTATTTTTTGCAGCTTCTAAACAAAGTAGAAGAAAGAATGAAAGAATTGTTTCATGGTAATATAAAAAGGGTGAAACGGTAAGTTTGTGTCTCTACTTCTGTATGTGGCTTGTCTGCATAGTTACTGAAGATAATAAGCAAGTTACGCTTTGCTGTAAAGCAGGGAATAGCCTGGAGTATGAATGTGTGGATGGGATATTTTTGGAGTTTGTTGCAAAGATTGCATGAAATAGTGAAGGAAAATGCAACCTGGAAGGAGGAGCAGACTGCTTTGGAAGGGCTGGGCAGCCAAGGGTGTCAGGGGAATAGGCCAGGGCATAAACTGCACCCTATGGGCCACATCCCACAGCTCATGGAGAAGGTGAGCTGGTGATGGTGACCAGGGTCAGACCTAGCCCTGTGACTGCCAGGCTGGCCTGTAGTACTGAGGCAGCTCTGAGGGTGAGTTGAGTGTCAAGGATTGGCAAAAGACTTGGGTAGGTGAGGATAGAGCTGCAATGCTCTGTCACCAGGGTGATAAAACCTCACCAGGGTTCAGGGTTAGAGTTAAAATGAAGCTCAAGCCCATAGAGACCCTGCCCTGACAAGGTTTCCTGCAGCTCTTTCTCTCACATCTCTGCTTCTGCTGTGCCTCAGCATGTTCACTGTGGGCATGTGTGGTTTAGGGACTTGCTAAGAAGATAGATATGTTTTGTAGCCAAGTTTTTTAATATAACTTAATGATGGAGGCTTTGCCAGCCCTCTGTCAGTTTGGATTCTTTAAATT
Organism: Entomyzon cyanotis; assembly: GCA_024500445.1. NCBI lineage: Eukaryota > Metazoa > Chordata > Aves > Passeriformes > Meliphagidae > Entomyzon > Entomyzon cyanotis. The sequence goes on along the minus strand of JAKEPQ010001016.1, from coordinate 13,626,237 downwards.
CAGGGCTATATATTAAACTTTAAAGACTCAAATTGCAGCTGATGGCCTGGTGCTTAAATAACTTTCACCCTGGATATGGCTTGCTGTTGTCTTTGTGGTGGCTGTCTGGCAGTGACTGATACCTTGAAGCCAGGGAGCACTTACTGTAGGCATGCACATGGTGGAAGGTGCTTGAAGGAACATGGAAGTGAAAATGGGTCAAGAAAAGTAAAACACAAATGTAAAATCAACAAGGCAGTTGCAGTAAACCCAAGGAGCAAACTACAAAATAGGAAAACAGTTAAGCCGTATTATGGCAGAAGGCAGACCTGAAGGTTGAGACACCACAAGTAAAATGGTAGTAATTTGGAAAGCAATATTATACTTGGATATTGTTATTTCTGTTTAACAGTTGTATGTAAAACAGTAGTTATCTTGCTTTACTTGAACCTGGTAAAGCCTCATGAGGTGCACAGTGTACAAACATAGATGATCTTGTGTCTGTGTTTATGAAGGAGAAGCTTGCTGAGGCTGTTCTGATGCTGAAATGATACAGGGAGGTTGTGGAATCTCTGTAATAGGAGTTTCTTAAAAATGGGTCAGGACAACATCTGCCTGAAGTGATCTTTTGGTTACCTTGGTATAGGAAGATGAACCTCCTAGAACAGTGTATCTGGCATGGATCTTGTCGCCCACTCCTCAACAGCATTTTTTGCTTGTTTTTGTGGGGTGTGGGGGTTTTTTTGTGTTTAAATTTGTTTTGCATCATTTTGGTGTCAGCTGCACGCGCGCAGCTGCAGTAGGATGAATGTATCTGGAGAAGTTGTGCCTTTTTGTTGTTCTGAGGTAAGGAAGGGTTGCTCTTGCTCCCACCGTGTGCTGCCATCTGGCGGCTCGCAGGGAGTGGGAAGTGTTTCTGGAACTTTGATAGGGAATCACTAGGGAATTTAGAAGGTGCTTGTCTAGAGAAAAAGCCCCTTAATTCTTTGAAGTGTGTGTGGGAAATCTGATGAACTGTGCCTGCATATTTTGCCTAAACACAATCCCTTTGATCATTTGCTATAATTTCAGAGATAGTTTGTCTTTACAGGTGAAATACTGATTTGAACCAAGATACATCTCTATGGAATTTAAAAAAAAAACCAAAAACCCACAAACAACAAACCCAAAACAATCTTTGCAGATGCTTTAACGACTTTTAAAAAGTAAAGACTGTCAGCTGATATCCATGCACTACAGGGTGACCCAGCTCAGTTTGAAACACTGTAATAATTCATTTTTTCTTTCTCTATGTATTAAAATGTCTCTCAGTACAGCTTCAGAGTGACATCCACTTAATGTCAAAGAAATGGCATTTTTAATTAATTGAAGATTGGAAGAGGTTATGTCATGTTTTTTTTGCCTGTATTCTGCTTTTATATTTTATTAATTTCTAGTCATGAGCTGATTCTTCTACAGAGGCTCATATGTTATGTAAATTGTCTCTTTGAATAGAGAGAAATTCACAAGTACATTGTAGAAGTTATACATGAAAAAGATCCACTTACATTATCTGTGCCCTAGCAAGTTACACGTATTTAACATATGGATGGTAGGTTTCTTATAGCTGTTGTGTGTTAAATGTTGCAAGTTTTCTTAGATGCCTCTTGTAAATATTATTTATTAAGGTGAATCCATGTGATCTTTAAAGTGGGTTTTTTAAAATAAATATTCCAAATTTTTGTAATCTTTCATATTGTTTTTTCTAGGTTGCCAGCCATTTTGAGAGGAGGTGTCATTGATAGATACTGGCCCACAGCTGATGGGCGCCTGGTGGAGTATGACATAGATGAAGTTGTTTATGATGAAGATTCACCTTTTCAGAATATTAAAATTCTGCATTCAAAACAGTTTGGGAATATTCTTATTCTCAGTGGGGATGTTAGTAAGTATCATCTCATTTAAGGATCTCTGACATGAAAATGTTGGAAGTGCTTTCTATGCTGCCATGGCAATTTTAATAGATGACTAAGGGTCATGGTTCTGATGCTGGAAACTATGTTTAAGCATGTACACACATACCTGCTCCTCTATATTAAGGATATTAATCAGGCTGACCAGTGTAAAATCTAGAGTAAAAAAAAAAGATTGGTTTTTCCAGAGTTGGGATCTTTGTGGCAGAAAGTGGCCCAGGAGAATAGAAGATGGTGTTCTATAGCAGAGCTTGCTCCACTCCATTCTTTCATACGAGCTTTCCCGTTTGTTGCCAGTCCAACCTTCTGAGAGCTTCTCTTTGACAGTAAAACAAGCTACTTTGTCAGTCTTCAAAACACAGTGGAGTTCTAAAGAAATATGAAGTGGGAGCTGGCATGCGTGTATGTGTATAATACTACTGCTCCCTTGATTATTTAAGGGAATTTCCTGCTTGGTGACGTACAGGACAGCTGTATCTCAAACCATTTAACTGCTTTATTGGTGGATATTTTAACTCTTCTTCAAAATAATAGAACTAACTCTTAAGTTAATTAAAATAGTGACCCAACCTTTGTGAGGTTGGTTTATATGTGGTACTTTGTGCCTGCTGACCTTCGTATTTTTGAAAGTGAACTTAGAAGGTCAGCTACTGTTCTTTAAAGCTGGAGACTGCTCTTTGCTAGAAAATTTAAACAGCAAAAGGAGTATGCTTGGTAAAATCTCTCAGTTCTTACGTTGAAAAAGACTGACTGTGGTAAATAAGGGATGTTGCTGCCCAGGGATAGAATATTTATCTTCTCTCTAATGGCAGAGTAATTAAGAAATTGAACTACAGCTTTTTGAAATCATTGGAAGTACCTCTAATAATTCAGTTAGATTTCTGCAACTGTCAAGGGGGTTTCTGTGCAGATGGCAGCTGAAAAGCACTGTTATTGAATTCATTAGCAAGGTATTTTCTAATCCAGATAAAATTGTATTAGCAATCATCAAATTTGGTATTCAATATTTCTAGCCAGAAATTTTCATTAGAGTTTAATATGGAAGTGAGGTTTTGCTTGAAAATTGCGACAATGTGCCTTGTAGAAAAGGAAGTATGCCGTTACTTCCCTTCCCTTTCATGGGATTTTAAAATAATGCTTTGTCTCATTTTATTGTTGTGCACTCATAAGTGAGGTGATGATTGCCAGGCAGAGTGATAGGCTGTGCCATGATGTGCTGCTGCACAAAGCTTGGCTCTTGGTAGTGTAGATCTGTTGTTGCAACTTGAGAGTGTTGCTGCCTGCTTTGAAGCTAATGCTGGCAGAAGGTAAGCTGCAGAGCCCTTCAGCACCTGGCTGCTAATGGTCATGTTTGTTTCTGTGCAGGGATCCACTGGTGTGCATCTAGGTTGCTTTTTGTAGCTGGGGTCCACAATGTATTTCCAAAAATTTACAGATCTGTCTCTTGCAGGATGAGTCTGAGGTAAAAACCCACTGAAGTTTTAAGTGTGAGCATCAAGTTACAAAGACTGACAACTTTGCTTTTCTTGGCACACAGTATTTCCCAATGCTGAGGTGGCCATTGTTGGGTTCACATGAAGAACTGGAGAAATCCTGCGTGGGATTCTGAGAAGAATCTCATTACTTGGACTGTCTCTGCTGGGTTGTTTCTGTAGATGCTCTTGCTTTGTTCTGTATTGTATTACCTCTGGATTAATAGTGAATTATTGAGAACAACTGAAGATTTAATATTTTTGTCCAATTTTCTCTTCCATTCAGATCTGGCAGAAAGTGACTTGGCATACACTCAAGCCATAATGGGCAGTGGAAAGGAAGACTACACTGGGAAAGAAGTGCTAATCCTGGGAGGTGGTGATGGAGGTATACTATGTGAGATAGTCAAACTGAAGCCAAAGATGGTTACTATGGTAGAGATATCCTTTGACAAATGGCCCATCATTCATATCAACCTGAATTGTCTGTGGATACCTTAGTGCTGAGCACAGTTAACTGTCAGGTCCTAATTTGCATGAGGAGATAGGGTCTAAAATGAAATTTCTTTTTGCCAGCTTAGAGAGACTACATATTTGTGCATCATTATGCAACTAATCCATACTACTACTGTTCCCAATCTATACTGTAACTCTGAGTAGCAGTTTACATAAAGCTGGAAAGTTATGCTTCTGTCATCAGACTGATGCTTTCTCTAATAACAAAAGACAGGTCTGTCAAGTTTGTGGTTTGGGCTCAGTTCTGCCTTCTTGAATTCTTCTGTTTTCCGAAAGAAAGCTATAAAAAAATAGTGCCTAGAAGCAAAAAAAGTTTAATCAATAGGAGTGTCAGGACTTGATGAATTGTGTTGATGAATTGACCAACCCTGTGTTAAAAATACCAATACAAATCAAGTTTTCAACTATCTGTAGTTCAGGTAGTTTGTAATGTAAACCACTGTTAGCCGTATGAAATATTGATCATCCTAGGTTTTGGGATCCCTTTGCTAAGACTAAAAATAATTGTTTTTAAAAATATAAGTTAAAATGTTAACATTTAACACTAAAGGTTTAACTTTATGGAGGTTTTTAATAGTCTTACAGTTCACATTTCAGGCTTTCATGGTAGTGATAACTTAAAGTATCAAAAGTACTGGTTAAAACCAAAAATAAGCACGTTCTAATAATCTAATTGAATCTGGAGGCCAGTACTTAAGGTTGGCTATTGCAATATATATACACCAATAGAAACATTTTATTATTTCTTTGTGAATGGCACTTCTTTGAGAATTTGTTTCTGAAGAAGTAGAAACTGTTACCACTGTTATTTCTGGAATATATTAGGCCTTAACAAGCTTCAAACATTGACCAAATGGTGATTGACGGGTGTAAAAAACACATGCGTAAAACGTGCGGAGATGTCTTAGACAATCTGAAAGGAGAATGCTACCAGGTAATGTTTTGTTTTTCTTTCATTACAAGTAATATTTCAAATACACTTAGAGCTAGTCAGGAAGACTGCTATGGCAAAGTTTTGTGGGCAAGTCTTCTGACTTACGTTTGGGAAGCATTTTTTCCTTTTGTGTGACACTTGGGTGTTTTAATAGCTGGAATTTGTGTTGGAAATATTCTAAGTCTATGTTTAGATTTCTAAAATTAATTACATATGTAGCTTTTAAGGAGCATGAAATAGGAGAATGTTTGCTATAACTTAGAAATACAGAAGAAATAGTAGTAAGAATGTAGTGTTGAATCATTCTTTAAATTGTTAAAACATGGAAGAAATACATATTTCTTAGTTGTTCTGTCCTGTTCAAAATACCTGAATTTGTAATACACATTAAACAATTGTTTTTAATTTGAAGAAAAATCCCTTAGTATTACACTGCTATTATATTAAAAACTAAAAAACCCCAAAAACCAACAAATGTCATGCATCCCTGTAGTTGAGGTCTTTGTGCTGCATCTGACAGCGTTTAGAAATAAGCCCAGGTGTAGTCTGACATCTTTCTGTTTTCATTCTTGATCTTTAGATACTGTCACAAATATTAACTTACAAGAGTGAGCTAAAAAAACCACACAAAAAATTAACAGCAGTCACATCCTGTTCTGTGGTAGTCAGTGCCCCTCATAAAAATACCTTATTCTACTCATATGTTGGGACTGCTGACTGTTGTCACCACTTGGTAGGAAGAACAGTGGTCACAGATCTAGGAACTTCAGTCCTGGAGTGCCTGTGTTGTCATTGTCATAATTCTTACAAAAGTTCCTCCTTTTTTATGATGTAAGAAGTTGAAAGTAGAGCCTAAAATTAAATGTGTATTTAATTTCATATTTTTTCCCCTCTTAATTTCTGTGAATCCATATTTGTTCCTTTTACCTGGTCAGTTTTATAGTATTTTGAGGACTAGCTACAGTATTTCATTTTTATAGGTTCTAATTGAAGACTGTATTCCTGTACTGAAGAGGTATGCCAAAGAAGGAAGAATGTTTGATTATGTAATTAATGATCTGACAGCTGTTCCAATCTCCACATCTCCAGAAGAAGGTAAATCCTAATTTATTTTCTCAAACTTCTTAGAATTTTCAACATTTGTCTTTCTGCTGCATAATAGTTTGCCACATAAATGCTTTCATTTTTTCCTTTTAAAAAGCAAATCTGAGAGGCAAAAAAGATAGTAAGACATCTGGTTTTTTGAGGTCTTTAAATATTAGAAAAAAGTAGTGCCTAGCAATTTTTTTAAATCTCATTCCAGAATAATATGAATTCATGTAGTTCTTAAGAAAGTATTTGGAGTTCATACTCCAATAAGTTTTTCTTACTTTATAATTTCTTGGAAATTTCTGGAAGATTCCTGTGAAGAAAACCAACAATACTCCTGCCATCAGTACCATTGTGTATAGTTTATGTTTGGGTTTTTTTAAATCCAGGCTTTATTTTTTCATTTTCTAATTTTTTTTAAGGCTTTGTAAGTCTTGAATATGTAATAAGTAAACAAGCCAATAATGTGCTGTTCTGTTTTTCAATCATTCCCCATATGCAGATTCCACATGGGAATTTTTGCGGTTGATTCTTGACCTCTCAATGAAAGTCCTGAAACAAGATGGAAAATACTTCACACAGGTATAACATTTGGATGTAATAAAGTATTGCTTTATATCTGTTGCAATTTGCATTTTTTCAGTTAAAAAAAAGGACAAAACTAACTAAAAATCTACTACAAGCTGTTTTCTCTCTTTAATGACTTATCAGGCATTTTTGCATGAAAGTTAGGCTTTGCTAAGTGACTTGTCTTTTTTCATTATTTCAGCTGAATTTGTAGCACTTTTGTCTGGAATTCAAAAGCATAATTTTAAGACTTAGCAAGGCATAAGAATGTTGTGACTAAGCAATTATTGGAAAAGCAGAACAGATGTACTTTATGAAGAGATACATGGTTTTTCAGCTAATGTCTCCAATTGTAGAGTGTAAAACATGACAATCTGTCATTCATTAATGTGTAAGAGTTTGACATAGGTGCAATGGGATGAGAAAATTAGTATAGCCACTTCACAGACAATAGAATTGTGTTGTAGCTTTCAACTGAAAATGCTTTATGTAATCCTGAATTTGCAATGCCACAAAGCTGTGTGCAATTGTACCAAATGTGACAGGAGTGTGACTTCAGTGAAGTCTAAGTCTCTGTATTTCTTTTGTAATGCTCATAAACTATTTTTCCGATGTGTGGAGAATCTAAGAACCATATTTTGGAATAACAACCTTAAGCTCTGAAATTTAAAGAATTTGGTTTACTTTAAAATTGTGCAGGATTAGAAAGAAATTCAAAACTTGTGGGATGAGGTTTCTGGCAATTATAGTATGCTGCTCTGTTTTAAATTGCTGTGGTTGTATGGGCAAGAGAAATTATCTTGTGGTTGAAATATAAGGTATGATTAACATGGTTGTACCACACTGTAAATTTTAATGGCATTCCTGTCCTGCTAATGGTGGAAATATTTATGGCAGACTTAGATATCAAAAGGACACTAAATCTTTTGGAAACAGAGCAAGTCGTTGTGTAGTAGTTGCTGTACTTGTAGCAAACACAGTGATACTAGCTGGCCTCATTGGAATGGAGGTAAACATATGCCTGGGGACAGGTTTTGTTGGACTCTGCAGGAGGACTCTTGAGAAGAAGCTTATGCTGAAAGCTGAAATGATGGCTGTGCTCTAGCCAGAGGATGGGGGGTTGTTTTGTCAGCTGAAACCAGCTGAGGTGGAGACTGCTGCAGCCCTGCTGCCTGTCCTGTCCTGATGGGAGGAGATAGGTCAGCTCTTCATCTGCTTGCACAGAAAGAAAGGACAGCAGTCCTGAGCCAGCCCTAGTGGGTTTTAGCTGTTGTGAAACTATGCAGTATTATATTTTGTGGTCTCAAAGCAACAAAGTGGAACATGGCAGAATGGGAAAGAAACAATATTAAAATTGGAGTAGGTTAAATTTGGTCTTGTGGCTAATGGGTAGCCAGTGAAAGGGATGGAATATAAGAAGTAGTGTTCTCTAGCAATTTAGTCTTTCTGAAGGTGTTGGAAAAGGGACAATTAATACTGGGGCAGACAGCTGTCAGAGCTTTTGATACATGTACTGGTACATTACCCAGCCTGTTTGGTCCCTGTAGCCCCTTCCCAGCTGGGCCTGAAAAATCTAAAATCATCCTCTGTAAAACCTGAATAACCCTCTCTATTGGGTTTATGTGGCCAGGTTTTGGTAGTGGGGGGAGTGTGGCGGGCTCCCCCATGTCTGGCAGAGCCAATGTCAGCCAGTTCCAGGATGGAGCAAAGCCGAGCCCATCAGTGACCGTGGTAGTGCCTCTGGGGTAAGATGTTTGAAGGGCCAAAAGATGCTGCACTATAGCAGTTACAGCCAGAGAGAGAAATGAGAATATGTGATAGGAACAGCTCTGCAGACTCCCAAGGTCAGTGGAAGAGGAGGGGCAGGTGGTGCTCCAGGTACCAGTGTGGAGATTCCCCTTCAGTCCGTGATGAAGGTGTAGTAGGGTGTGCTTCTGTAGCTCATGAAGCTCTGCAGGGGAGCAGAGATCCACCTGCAGCCCCTGGAGGACCCCATGCTGGAGCATGTGGATACCAGAAGGAGGCTGTGACCCTATGAGAAGCCCAAACTGGAGCAGGTTTGCTGGCAGAACTTGTAACTCTGCAGGGGACCCATGCTGGAGCAATTAATGAAAAATGGCAGCCCATGGAAATGCTTATGTTGGAGAAGTTAATGGAGGACTTGTCTCCCATGGGGGGAGACCCCACTGTGGGGCAGAGAAGAGTGTGAGGAGGAAGGAGCAGCAGAATGGAATGAACAACATGGAATGAACTGGCACAATCCTCATTCCCCATCCCCCATCAGTGCAGAGGGGGAGGTAGAGAATTTGTGAGTCAAGTTCACCCTGGGGAGAAAAGAGGGGTAGGAAGGGGAAGGGGAAGGTGTTCTTAAAATTTGGTTTTATTTCTTATTATCCCACTCTGATTTGATGAGGAAGTTAATTGAGTTTATTACCAAAGTCAAGCTGTTTGCCCATGACAGTAACTGGTGAGTGATCTCTCCACATCCGTATCTTGGCTCACAAGCTTTTTGCTATATTTTCTCTCCTCTGTCCAGCTGAGCAGGGGAGTGACAGTGAGTCTTTTATGGGCACCTGGCATCCAGCCAGGGTGAACCCACCACACCCTCAGACAGCTCAATAGTCTGGTCATAGGATAAATAGACTATTGGGGTGCTTTAAATAAAATTATAAATTTGTTTGTAGTTTTTTATAATAATGTTTATAACGGTCTATAACTTAGTTTAAATTATTTAAACAAATTTAAATTTAATTAATTGAAGTGAGCTACTCAGAGGGTTGGGTTAGACTATGGTCAGAAGTTCAAACATGACCACTGCCAACCTTGGCAGCTTTGTCACACACTGGAAACTCATAAATGATTTTGAATGCTCTGTTGTGTTTGCTGTTAAATGCCAGTGGTTTTAGCTCTGTGTATTAACATTAGGAATTTAAGTTACTTTTATTCCAGCTATCTACTTCCAGGATGCTTATCTCATGTACCAGGCCTTGCTGAAGAAATCATGTGCCTTTTAAGGCAGTTGTGTTTTTAAAATTCAGGACTGTGTGCTCCCTAGCCCCTTCTTTGCATTTTGGTTCTCTAAAGCAAAAAATATTAAATATCATCAAGAAAAGTGACTGGGGGATTGTCCACTTACTTGTTAGAGCCTCATCTTTGCTATGATGAGGAAATGTCTCATTGGAAAGATGCAGCAAAAGGATTGTTGCCTGTTGACTACTAGCCAGTTATTATAGTTGCTGCTTCTACCTTGGTGTTGTGTTGTACTAACATTGGAAATTTCTGACCTTTGTAGTTTGTAGCCTGTCCCCTTGCACCCTGAACAGAATCATGTGCATCTAGTTAGGATGTCATTTATTTCAATGCCAAAGAAATACTTTACCCAAAAGTAGAACTGTGTTCACAGAACGCCAGCCTTTCACATATTATATTGCTGCCTGTCTAAATGCCACTGCTGGGAAAAATAAAAGGAAATGCTTGTCACCTCTTCATTGAGCTGTGCATGAGTGTTAGAAAATGTTCTGATCTGCACGTGAATTGTCAGCAGTCAGGGTCTAGCGCTAACTCCAGATGGATATAATTTATCTGAGATTATAAAAAGATTACTTCTGGCATGCATTTCTAACACACCTGGTGGTTCCCTCGGGATTCCTTTCCTTGGTGATCCTCAAAGCAGTCTCCAAATGCTGGTGCAGAATGTCCTGTCACCACTAGGTGGAGGTAGGTAACCGGTGTTGCCTGGCAGATTTTTAACATTTCTTGAGATTCTGCCTGTGGAAGGCTTTTCAGACTACCTATTTGTATTCCTACGGGATATAAAAACTTATGTGGCCAATTTTAAGATGCAAAAGGGACTTCCTTTCTTCCAGCTCTGGAAAGATACAAAAAGGGAAGGTAATGGATGTCATTCTCAGCTGCTTTAAGTCTGTGTTTGAGTGTGTTAGGGGAAAAATGCCTCTGTACTGTCTCTGTGCAAATAGTAATCACAGCTTTGAACAAAAACTTGTATGAATAGCAGCTGTGCTTTACATGCCCTTGCTTTTCTAGCTGCATCGTCTGTATTGAGTGTTGCAGCCTACACAGGATCTGCACAGAGACATGAGCTTTAGGGCCCTTAGCCTGCAGAATTTGCAAACCTGTCTGTAGGTTTAAGACTTGAAGGTTGTTTGTGAAAACTTACTGTTGAACATAACCCCACCACTTTAAGGTTCAATGGTCATATGGCATGCTCTTATTTCCATTCTTCTTCTTCTGAAGCTGGTGCTTTGAAGTGTTTAATGATAGCATATGATTCAATACAATATGAGGCCATGTCTGAAGGTGCTCAGTGTTACCTTCTCCAAGGTACAGGTTCCCAGCCATCACAGTGGAGAGAAATGGGAGTTGGTGAGGATGTAACGCTTGGTGTATCCTGAGGTCCAGTTTCCTCTCTAATACACCTTCCCAGCAACATGTTTCTGGACACATTAAGTGTTTTTACAGTATTGGACTTCTTAAAACAATATTTAGATGGCCTAAGCGATTTCTTTCATGTGAATATGTATACTTGTAGATATCAGCTTGAAATGTTGGTGGTTTTTGTTTTTCTGAACCATCATTCTGTTTCGCCTTCAAAGCAGCATGTGAGGATTGTCCCAAGAGCTGTGAAACCATGCTCTAAGATGCAGAGACTGCTTGTAAGGTTGTCTCTGAGTGGATTGTGTGTAGCTAAGAAAATGCCTTTTTCTGTGCTAAGTTTTTGTCCTGTTGATCTAATCATTTGAGGTTGAGAAGGCTATTATTTTCAGCCTGTTTATGAAGTGGAACCTTTAAAAATACCTCCGAATAGGAATTTGCGACTTCCTGGTTGGGGTCACTCAGCCCAGGCAGGATAGAAACTCAGGCCACTCACGGGTTCCAGTAAACAGCACTGACCCCTGGTGCAAGGGATCATGTGTCTCCCACATGAACATGTGGCCTTTCACTAAGCTGTGTCTTCCTGGCCACTCTCTTGTACAGCCCTCTAAATGTCCAGACAATCATCGTGTTACTCCATAGTTAGACTCCTTTTTTTGGCTGCTGTGTGGGCTTTCTAATTAGCACTTTCAATGAGGGAGCAAGATTCTCCATGACTGAACCATGAAAAGAGGCTGGAAGAATGGGTGTATGTCCCTGTGTGAGCCTCTGTGATTTCTCAGTAGTTTGAGAGACTTTAAGGGATGGACATTTAATTTCCTTTTGTTATTGAGTGTTCAGCTTTGAACTAATTATCTTTTGGCCAGTGGAGGTACCCACAATCAGGTTTGCCTCCATTATTTCTTTAACAGCCCTCCTTGTCCCCCAAAACTCAAGCCTAGGTTTGATGCTAGGTGTTTGATGCTGTGTCTCAGTGCTAATTAGTCAGTCTGAAGTGAGGAAGGATAAAACCCAACTATGGCCATATTCAGTTTTGGCACATCATTACAAAACAAAAATAGAAACACGTTAAAAACAGAGATTAGACTTGTCTGGCATACAGTCACAAAGGTGTCCAGTGTCAATGACATGTAGGGTAAGACATGTAAGAAATGGGCAACTATGGAAAAGGGACCCTTTCACCTGCTTTCAAGTTTACTTTCTGAGGGTTGGAGGAAGCATAGTGGCCAAAGTTCAGCCTGTAATCAGTTGATGGACACATCCCCTTTTATAGATGGGCAGAGTTAACTGGGACTTACAGGGTCAATTTAAACAATTTCTTTCACTGCTACTTATTTTGAGGAATACTTTTTATTGTCTGTCCAGAACTGCATTTGTTATTTAAATGTGTTTTACATTGCACTGTAGAAACATAAAAACTAAACCCATGGAACTACAGAATGTATGCCTTAGGAGAGCCCATAAAAATTGATGTTGGATGACAAGCATGAGCTGTTGAAGTGAGTGCAAGCACTGAGCAGCAGACTCAGGATGCAGAAGCTGTGAAAGGAGTCATGCATCTTAAACAAGATCTTATAGGTAGAGATTTGTTAATCTCCAAGTTAAAATTGCCTCAAATACTTTTGTGACCAAAAGATGCTTCTTAAGGGGTAAAAGAAATTTTATCATTCTCCCAAATTGTTTGACATGGAACAGAGATGAGGTAAGGGGGGTGGGCAGAGGAATTTGGTAGGGTTTTTGTATATGTTGAAAGTTTGACTGAACCCTGTGGGAGACAAAAGAAAGTGATTTTGCTAATTTTCTTTTGATAAAGTGTAATTGGTGAGTCATCTGTTTTAAACCTTATTAAACAGCATTCAGTGTTAGCTATTGTTTGAGTTGTCTGGTGTCTGTTCACAACAAACAATGCTCTAGCACATAATTCTTCGTTAGGCAGTGGGAATGAAAGTGAACACAGGTTATTAGACTGATCTCTGCATTCTGGGCTTGGTTCCCTGTGGCATTTTAGTGATCCTAGAACATCTAAGTGTGATTGACATTGTTATTAACACTATAGTCTTGGTTGATAAAGCTGGTCACTTCTTTAAATAAAGGTGTTAACAGTAGTGACTTTTCAAAAACTTTATTGAAATAAGCTTTAAGTTTTCTAGATTTGATTTTTGGAATGCTTAACTTTGTGTTGAGTAAAGGCTGATAGTTACAAAAAATATGTGGAACTATAAAATCTTGTAGTGTTTTCCAGAATAAAAAGGTTGATAGAAGAGCCAGATAGGTTGTCTGAACCTTTATGCAAGATCTTGATTTGGAGATTGGGGTGTTGTGGGTTTGAAAAATAAAAATTGTTTCTTGGCACGTTCATTGTTCCTGTAATTTGTTTTCCATGGTGTCTGCAGTGATTTGTCTCCTGCTAGAGAAGGGAGAAATGATGAAATGCTGAAGCGACAGTCTGGGGAAACTGGACACTTTTCTGTCATTGTGTATCCTATTCAACTTCCTACGTAATAGTGGTATGCTCTGTAAATTACCTAGCAGTGTTTCTATTTATGACTCAAATTACACACACAGGTTGTTTTTTAGTTTCCTTTTGCATTTAGTCTGATGTTGAAACAAAATTATATGTTTGGTAAAGGGCAGCTGAACCAAAAAAAAAGGCCACAATCCCCTGGATAATAACAGGTTACTAAACAAGTATTGCAGCAGTCTGTTGATTGTTGTGCTCAGTTAGTGTTAGTCTTCTACCTTTTTACAAATCTCATTTGTTTTCTGATACCCAAACCCAAATATGAAAAATTCCATATAAAGCATGTCACCTTCCTTTACCAAATAAACAAGTACAGGTTTGTTTGTGCAATATGATCAGAATGACAATGAAATATGTTTCATGCAAGTTGTCTTGAAAGAGGGCTTTCCCAAATGTGATTCTTAAAAGATTATAGAGTGATTGAATGGAGTGGAAGCATAGGATTTCCTGGCAAGGAAGGGGCCCACAGGAATCAAAGTCCAACTCCTGGCCCTGTGCAGGACAACCCCAAGAATCACATCACATGCCTGAGAGGATTGTCAAGGTGCTGTGTTAGGATTTTTTTTTAAGTTGAGGTTTTCTTTTCCACTTGTGAAAACTTGAGCACAATTCAAAAAAAAAAAAAAAAAAAAATTGAGCAGGATGCAAAAAATTCAGAGGAAGATGAGTGGAATGAATTCTCTTTTCACTTCCTCTGGAAATAGAAATGTTTTAAATACACTGTGAAAAAATTCTACCAATAAAAAGTAGAAAAAATAGTATAAATCCCACAGTCAGAATGTACAATTTAGACTTTGGTTCTAGTTATCATCTGATGTTGCTACATGGAAAAAGCAATGTAAATGGAGCTGTTTAGAAATAATGGTTTCAAATGTAACCTCTGCTTGTTTTGGCCTCTGCCTGTTGTACATTGTTTTAAATAGCACAGGTAGTAGTTGTTCAAACTCATTGTAGTTCCTTGCTTTGTGAAAATTAACTTTCAGTTGCATCTGTGTGCATGTAATCATTTAAAGACCATTTAAAAAAATCTGGGAGCACTAAAAAGAAGTTACACAGTAAAATGAATCTTTCTTAAAGAATATTCCCCTGGATTTAAAAGTTTCACAGTGTGTTAGCAGAGCAACACAATATGTGACACATAGGCAGTCAGACACTTAGGAAGCATTAAGTCCTAGGTTCCTGGGGTCCTCATTTCAAGTTAGAGGTCATAAAATACTGAATAAGCTGTGACTGCAAGGGAGCTAATTTTTTCATTAGAGATAGCTTTTTATAATTGAACCATCTGCATTTTTTCACAGTCAGGTGCAGGTTACGTATGTTATCAAAGGACAGGAAGGGGCAAGATACTGCATTCAAGAGTCAGTAAAGAACACCCCCAAAATTGTGTACTTGTACACACAAACACTTCCCAAAGTCATTCAGTGCAGCTGGAAGATCCTCCCATTCCAAAGGTGGAGGCTGTTGCTTTAGACTCTTTTTCTAATACATAACTTCTGTGCCTTGCATTTCTTGCTGTCATTTTCTGGGGCTTTGGCTCTTGTGCTGGATTATTAGGAATTGTGTATTTGTTGACATAAAATTCCCCTTTTGTGCTTATTTTTATCTTCTGTGGGAAACATTCCTCCACTAGAAGTGGTAAAATGTCGGGGGGAGAAGCTGAGGATTTTTATTTTGAGAGTAACTGGAAAATGCTAGTTAATGCTTCTGTTTCTACTGATCAGAAATCAGAAAAGGAAAGCAGGCTTTGTGCTAGGTCAAGGTAAAAGACATTTATATGATATGCTAGTAAATCCAACTATTGGGGAGGGTGGGGACACAGATCTCCTGAAGATGTCTCATCCTGCCCTACATATGACCACGTTGGCACATGCTGTGTGGGCAGTAGAGATTCATAGTCATCATATAAATTGCTGTTGATGTGCAGTGTCGCTTCATTGGTTGGTTTATCATGCTCGGGGCCTAAAGGTTGAGCTGGAGGTTCCTCAGGAAAGTGATGGAAGTAGAAGACCATAAATCAATTCATTTGGTTGTCAGTATGCCAAGGGCCTTTAACAATATCTCCACCTTGACCACAATCACAGAATGTATTTTCACTGTGCTGTGCCACAGCAACAGCGTACTTATTTTTGGTGAGTCTTCATTCAGTACCTTGTACCTGGAAAAAAATAACTGAATAATTTGTAGACCACACAGTGGTGACTGTATTCAACTTCACTTAATTTTAAATTAGTGTCCAAATAACTTGTATTTGCCACACTCTTCCTGAAACTGTGTTTCAGGTTGTAAAGTATTTGCTAGTCTACTCGGTTATGTAAGCAAGAAAGGCAAGAAACTTGACAAAGTTTGGTTTGTTTTTAAATTGAACTTTCAGAACTGCCTTTCACTGCTTTGGGTAGTCAGTGTTTGTTCAGTCTGGTGTTCTGTGAGTTCACTGTTACTGCTGAATCTTCAAACATGTTATGGATATGGAAAATTCACTCTTTTAATTAGAGCTTTGTTCATATGGGCATCCCAGGTATACATTGCAGTAATTTCTGCTTCTTAATGCTTAGATTGTGACCAAGGTAGTGTTTACAAATAGGAGTTGCTTGGAGGGGAATTGGGTGGGTTTTTTTGTTTCAAGTTTTTGGTGGGGGAGGTGGGGGGGGGGGGCGGTGTTGGGTGGTTTTGTTTGTTTGTTTTTTGGAGTTTTTTTGTTGTTCGCTTGTTTTTGGTTTTTTGTTTGGTTTTTTGGGGTTTGTTTTGTTTGGTTTTGTTTTTTAATTCCTCACTCTTTGTAATCCTTGATGTGTTTGTATTCCAAGAATTACATGTTTGGGTAATACCATTTAACCCCTAAGACAAAAAAAGTATCCTAGGAATCACTTCCCTTTCAGAAGCATGACGTGGAAATTCAAGACAAGGTATCCTGCAGCTAGGGAGCTTCTATATAATCTGATGTATTTTGTGATATTGACACATAGAAGATTTTCTTCTTTGTGGAGGAGTCTGTTTAAAATTAATAGTGTATAGGTTTTTTTTTTTGTAGTGCACTTAAACATTGTAAGATCTAGGCAATGTTAAATAACTGAGAAAATCTGGATGTTGTAATACTATTTACTAATATATTTAAGCAATCATAAAGAAAACTTATATGGAGTAGATGTTTTAGGTAAACAACACATGGTGGTCTGTTTTAACTGGAAGCCCTAATATAATGGTTACTTCTGCTAATGAGAACATAGATAATCTCCCCATACTTACCCTTTCTTGAAAGGATACAAATTGTTGTTTGCTGTAGGCAGAATGGAGACAAGCTGTTCAGTGTTTGCCTTGTAAATATTAAATATTAAGAACAGCATGTATCTGGTTCTGAAGTATGTGGGAGCCTTGCAGTAATGTCAAAATGTATATATTCATGTGAAATTTTGCTTATTTGCTTGATTGTGACTGGGACTTTTTTTTCTTTCTTCAGGGAAACTGTATCAATCTGACTGATGCCTTGACTCTGTATGAAGAACAGCTTAGCAGGCTTTATTGTCCTGTGGAGTTTTCAAAAGAAACTGTGTGTGTTCCCTCCTACATGGAATTGTATCCTTAAAGACTGAAAAAGACTGGAGAATGTGTATTATTAAGTCAAACAGGCACAGATTGGTTGGAGGTAATAAACTCAAGGAAAAAGGCAGTTTGGATTTATACACTATTAATGCTTTTTTCTTAGTAAATGAACTACTGTAGTTTTATTTTGAGGATAATTGCAGGAATTGTTTCCTAAAAATGCTATTAATTCACAGCTGGTGAAATGATCAGCACCTTTCATGAACAGGCTGTGTTTTTGTTAATGTTATTGAGTAGTGTGTGTGATGTGGGATAAACTGGTTAGGGTATAAACTGGTAAGGTAAGGGATAAGGGTAATGTTTCCTGGGAGCTCTGACAAGGCTGTAACTTCTTCTTTTTTTCTTTTACAAAAATAAGGAACTGCCTTCATACAGATTAGCATGATCCAGATCCTTAAATATTGTCTAGAGTAGTTCTATTCTTCAAAATACAGCTCAGACTTGATTTTTAAGGCTCAGGAATGGGGAACAGGGTGATTTCTAACAATCATTACTAGTTAATGTTACTGGGAAAAAAGATTCCAAGTGGAGGGGTATGCATATTTCTCAGCAACACCCCATTCCTAAAAATAATCCTTCAGAATTTCTTCAATTTGTGGGTGGCAGGGAAGTTATATAAGGAGCTAGAAGTTTAAACTTCAATGCCTTAGCTTGAGGAGGGCCATTTTGATTTGCTATAAGGTTGTTCTGCCAGCTGCATTTGCCTTGAGTGTTTATTGCTTTTGTGGGATCTCCCTGGAAATGTTTCTGCAGGGTGAAGCCTGCTGTGCCTGTCCCTCTTGACAGGAAACATCTTTCCAGGATGTGCTTATTCATAATACATTAAGCACGTGATACTGCCACAGCCTTTCTTCTGTTCTGTGTGTTCATTTTGCCTCCCTTCTGTGTCTCTAATCCCAGTACTGTTCTGTGCTGCAGCCTCCATATTGACCCCATACTGACTCTCACCAGCTCCTCCTGCTTCTCATTATTGTCAGCTTTCTGTGAAACTCAGATTTGACCTCACATTTTCTAGACAAAAGAACATGAAGGATATAAAGATACTTGCCCTTAAAGCTTACAGTTTCAGAGAAACTGGTTGTTTTTGCCTTTACGACTGCCGGGCCTTAACGGAACGTGTGTGTGATTTGAAGTGTAGGTGTCCTTGAACTGCTGAGTCAAAAAGAATCCAGAGAGAGATTTCACTTTTCAGTGTTTTGCCTACTCTTTATGAGCTACCAGAAGTTTTCAGAATTTAAATATAAGAACTACATTTTAACTGTGTAGTACAAATGTTGCCTTTTTTTTCCCCTTAACTGGTTATTTTCTCCAGATGGGTGTTCTACACGATTTGGAAGAAACAGACTGACATCTGAGCATCAAGATTATTTGAGATTATCCTAAATGTACATGCTGCATGGAGCATATAGGCCTGCCACATGCTGCATATTGGCATCCTGAACCTTTAAATTATATGCTGTAGATGATCCTGAAACTTAGTCATGCTATTGATTGTGAATTCTTTAAATGTTTTTTTATTATTATTTTAATTTAAAAGCAAATGGAAAATGTATATTTTGACAAGCTAGGGTGTTATTTTTGGAAGTCAACTTAAAGATGAATAAGCAGCAAAACTATATAGCTGCTGACTGCACTGAACCTTTAGAATGTGATCCTTTTTATTTTTTTGTAGATCTTCACAAACTGGTTGATTAAAGAAGACATCTTTAGCATTTCATCCCTGAAGGGTGGTCCATGGAGTTTTTTGTTGCTTTTGTTTTTCCAACAGATTTTTAATCTATGGTGCTTTTTAAAGATGGGAGTGGGGTTTTGTGTGATTTTGGTTTTTATTTGGTTTTTTTTTTAATGAACACTGCAGTGCTTCCATATAAAGAAGGGCATAACTAAAAAAAAAAATCTTCTGAGAGGATATCCCAAATCCTTTGTTGCAAAGGGAAGAAAGCCAGTCTTAAATTTTTATTTACCCTAGTTTCATTCATCATTGCTGTAATCTCTGCTGCAGAAGAATCTTTGGCCTTTTACCTCCTGAAATTCTTTAATTGCTGCCATATTGATTATTTGGGTTCTCATATGGATTTAACAGTAGGTTCGTACTGAAGCATGAAGATCAAGATCAATGAGTCTTCATTCCACCACAGTGCAAGAAATTCAGTGTAATAGGTTCTTGTGGGCATATATTCTCCCCAGCCTTATGGGAAGCACTATATATTTAAAGTAAAGGTTGGCTTAGAGGGTGAAGAAATGTGGGTGTGATGTGATCTGTCTTTATGTGCACCTGTACTGAATGTTTTGAGGAAAGTGTGTGTGTGCTTCTGTAGGGTCAGTGCTGGTTGTGTTGCCACAGATGGCCCACATTGTGTGAGGCTCTTGGTCAGTTAGGTTCACTTGCAGTGGAGAAATCAGTGGAAGCTGCCATGCATTGTGATTCTGTTCTGGAAGAAAATGCATTTTTCTTAAGCAGTCTCTCATGTCAAAATTATATTTTTGTAAGGATTTGCTATGTATTGAGTAAAATTTTTGTGTTTAAGAATTCCACTTGAAAGGAGGTAGGAAGGATATAACCATTATGTGCATTTTTTTACTTTTCCAAGATAGAATAAAAAGTGCACTATTTCCCTAAACACTCTAATCCTGAACAATAATGTTTCATTTGACTGCCAGTATCAACATTTTCTTAGTTTTATTGGAGAGAGTTGATTTGCCCCCCCCCAAGATACTGTTAAAACAAACAGAAGCTGTGCTTTATATTCTTAAACCATACATGAAGAAAAATTTTATTGCATCCCACATACATAACTGTTCATGTAATCTGGGTAGCCTATGCAGAATTCGACTGATACTAGAAGCCTTGCAAAAATTTGCTTTTTCTTTGATCTATAATTAGCCTAAAATTGTTAAAATGTTTTCAGTTTGGAGAGCCAATAGAAGCATTTTTCAGTCTTTGTATTTTAAACTATCTCATTTAACATTAATTCTCTAATATACATGGGGCACAGTTCTTCTGTGGCCAACAGCTTGTGCGTCACTAAATATTCCCAAAGAACAGCTGCCCTCTAAACAGGAATAAAGTGTCCTGCACTTCCCTGAGTGCTTTAGCTCTGTTGTAGGCATCCCAGAAAATACCTTGATATTACTTATTATCTAGTAGAGACCCTTCATTTATGATCTAGGACTGTGATCAGTGTATTGTCTAGCTGCAAATGGGTGCAAGTGTCCTGTAAACAGGTGCATCCATAACTTTGCAAGCATGAATATTTCCATTGGTTCTTAGCGTGATTGCTCATGTAGGTGAAGTGAAGCACACTGGTGTTTATGGGGACAGAGCTTGGAGCATCTGTGTTCCTGGGTGAGCTTGGCAGATGTAGAAATCAGTCACAGCCCCGTGGGGGTGGTTTGGTTTTTAGCAAGGAAACTTGTGAACTGGAAGATGACTTAATCTGCTCACTGTACCAGGGCTTGTACTTCCCTTTAGCTGCACTGCACAGGGAGCTGCTGGGTGTGCAGGTGTGTTCTGTAAAGATTCCCAGAATGACCAGGGGACCTGAATTGCATATTAATAGGTGGAAGACAGCAGTGCTTGCAAACTTTTCAACTAATAGGGTAGGAAGAGAGTTGGAAGAATTATTTTTTTTCTTTAACTTTTTTTTTTTTAATGTAGGGTCTTTGAAGTGATAGATGCCGTATAAAGCAATTCAGCAAACACTGAACATTATATTGTTTTAAGTTGCTGAATTGATTCTGAGCAAATATATACACACTGTCAGTCTTTATTTATTTGTTGCTGTAGTGTAGACTTTTTAAAAAGAAAAACAAGTCTTTGTATTAGAATTTTCAAATGCAAACTGCTATAGCTGATCAGTTTTCCATGTTTAAGGCCAGTTGGGAAATAGCTATGATTGCTGCACTATGTATGCAAACAGTTCCCAAAATATGGTTAACATTAGAGGTTTCTTAATTATTCTTTGCACTAAATGCTGCTTCCACCTAGAAGTTTATTGATTGATAGTAGTTTGTGTGAGGAGAGGACTGCTGGCATTGTATCTGCTGCAACAGTGCAGTGCACATGTTAAAATAAAGGTACTCTATAATTACTTGTCTGTTTGAATTGCTAAAAACCATTGTGGATTCAGTGTTCAAATGACAGAATTGATGGGTATGATGCTTACCATTGTACCTCCCTTTTCTTACTCACATGAAGGTACTTCTGGTCCTTTTATTGAGTATCTTTTCTGCCTCAGATTAATAAATTCAGTTATTTTCCATATAATAAATGCTCAGATAAGATACTCTATGGTATGGAACAGCACACTGATATTTGTAATGGGGGGAATTACTTGAGGCTTCAGTGATATTTGCCTAGAAAGTTAATTTTCTGTACAGTGTTTTAGATGTGAATTCTTTGGGAGTCTCTAAGTGTAAGTTTGACGTAAGTTGGCTTTGTGTGACAGTGTGACTCATTGCGTGGCACAGAGAAGAGACAGGCTTAGGAGAAGTCAGTGTGACATTGGGAATGATGGAAACTGGCACAGAAGTTTAAGGAAGAGGGAGAAGGGCATGAACAGGATGGGCACATCAAAGGAGTTACTGATCTTTCTGAATCACACCTCAGAGTAATGTCATACTATGAAAGAAAAACGTGATTTCCAGAAAAGAGATGTACATGAATTACAGCTAACTGGAAAGAAGTATTTACATCTGCATTAAGTACAGTGACAGCAGAAGGTTTGATAGTTGGGAAAAAGAAAGGGGGAAGGCTTAACTTTCTGAGGGGAAAAAAATCTCACAGACTGAGGGTAGAATAAGGAGTAATTTTGGAGTGCCTACATGCACAACAGGGAAGAAAGGTATCTTGCTTTTTTATTTTTGCTGTTTGAGAGTTTGAGGTGTTGACAGCTTGCTGGAGGGAACAAGGCAAGGGGATGGGTGAGAGGAAGAGAACTCAATTTCTTATTTTAATTGAGGAATAGGAGACTGCAGATGATGTTGCCTTTGGGTAATAGGAGAAAGCTGACAAACCTTGCCCACAGACAGAAGAGTATTTGGAGTCATTAGAGATGCTGAGGGAGCAAGTGAGAGAAGTAGCAAAGCAAGCAAGTGCTGCTGTGATTAATAATAGTACTGAACGACTTAGAAGTGCCTTTTTGAAATGTGGAATACTTTAGGAAACAAGGAATGAGGAGTGTGCATTGAGAATTGGGAGAATGTGAAGTTCATACAATGGTCATACATTGCGGTGAACTTGAGCTTCAGAAGTAGAAGTGGAGAATGTAGAAAAAGGAAAAGAAACTGTGCAGTTCAAGAGGGGAAAGGATGCAGGTGCAAGAGGCATTAAGATGGAGAGGAAGTGGGGTAATGAGCCAGGAGGAGGAACCAAGAAACAGGACAGCACAACAGATGTGGTGTGGAGATTTGGGGAACACATCTGGACATACAAAAAAAGAGTACCAGTCACACTGCCCAGCCTGTCCTCTGATGGTATTGGACAGAGAAGGAAGAGAAATTGGAAACATTTGGGTTTGTTTTGTTGGTTTGGGGTTTTTTTATAACTGAGTAATGAATGCAAGATGTGTTCTAAGTATTTTAGAAGGAAAAGAGCTTCACTGCTGGAAATTAAATGAAGACAAAAAGGAAAGTTCAGATTAAGGAGTGTTTAAGGGTAGACTGATTACTGAAGCAAATAAATACAAACTTCATGAAGCCCAAAGGAAAGGCAGCTGTGGGATTTAACTGTCGTGGATTGTCACTGAGCGTGGAAGGCAGAAGGATACCAGTGGCATCTCTGCTGTCTTCAGCTCATGGAACTGGAAATATTGATCAGACCTAGTAAATGCATGGTAAAAATGATTAAAAAGCACTGCTACAGTCATCTGACTTCAACATGCTATGACAACTTCGTGTGCTACTTGAGAGGTTGTTTCATGATTTAATGGTGAATGCACAGCACAGTGTGCTATAGTGCCTGAGCAGCCCCCAAATACAAAAGTATTTTGTTGATGTATAATGGAAACATCTTTGTGCAACTATTCTTTGTATAGGCACAGAAATACATCAGTGGAATAAAGCAATAGTTTCAGTAGATGGGAATAACAAAGATGAGCATGTACAGCTCTGTGAAACCTTTTGTAGTTCTGGTAGCTGCTGATGTTATCCAACACTTCTCCATTTAACTTTAGTTAATTATCAAACCTGACGGTTTTGATTTTAAAAACTATTTTATTTTGTTCCATGCTTTGTCCTGATTCTACTTCTAAGCTTCACATTGGGACATCTTGTGAAATTACTTCCTATGGACTGGCATGTCTTGTAACACTTAGGTGTTTTCAACGATGTTTTATAACCACTGGTTAGTTATTTGGGGTGGAAAGATGACAGATTTTTTTCAGGACACAAATTTTTGACAGCTCATTGTTTAAAATCCCAATGAAGACTGACAGAATAATTATAGGAACATGCATTGATTTTCTTTTTAGAAAGGACAGAATACTGTTAGAAATTTTTATCTGTGTGTTGAAGTAAAATGTTTCTACTATTATTGTAAAATTCTTCCTGTATATATAACGGTTAAATACTAAGGAAAGGGAAGTTATTTGCTGGTATTTTCTGGAGCTGGTTTGCAGACAGCCATGTGTCTTAAGTTATAGTCAAGATGCACTTAATACAATCATGAAGCTAGTCAAGTCCAACCATTAACCTAACACTGCCAACACTAAACCATGTCTCTGTGCCATATCTACTGCAGGGCTGGTGACTCAGTGGCTCCCCTGGGCAGCCTGTTCCAGTGTTTCACAACCCTTTCAATGAAGAAAATTTTTCTTAACAGCTGGTGTAAAACTGCTGGTGGCACTAAGTGATGCCATTGGCTCTTGTCCTAATGCTTGCTACCTGGGAGAACAGAGTGACCTCACCTCACTACAACCTCCTTTCAGGTAGTTACAGAGAGCAATATCCTCTCCCCAGTCTCTTTTCTCAAGGCTAGAGAAACCCTCTTGCCCCAGCTGCTCCTGCTTGTGTCGCACAGAGTGAACCCCCAAAGGCCTGTAGAGGCCACTGAGTTACTCTGTGTCTGTCAGATCTTCACCTGCAGCTGGAGCCTCACCACCTCAGGGTGCAGTGTGATGGCTGCTGGGAGATGGCATGGGTGCACAGACCTCTGTTTGTTGCTTTCCTTTCTGCCCTGCTCCAGAATAGAAGTGTTGCCTCTGTCTCGCAGGCAGCTGAGAAGGTTGCTCATGGTGCAGGTAAATGCATGTCTTTGGCCCAGGTGTCTGGGCCTGGCAGCGGTGGAGCTGCAGGAGGGGCCTGGGTGAGAAGTCGCAAAATGCTGCACAGTGGAGTTGGGAACAGCCCTGTGAGCAGCAAGGTGACAGGAGGAGGGGAGAAAGTATTGCAGGCACCAGAGGAGAGATTGCCCTGCTGCCCTGGGCATTGCAGGACTCCAAGGGAGCAGGGCCTTCCCTCCAGCCCTTGGAGGGAACTAGGCCAGAGCAGGGGTCCACGCTGGTCTCCACAGGCCCTGCACTGGAGTATGAGGGTATTTCCTGAAGAAACTAGAGCCCCTCTGGCAGCGGGTTGATCCTGAAGGACTGTGGCCCTTGGGAGGAATCCCACTCTGGCACAGGGGAAAATTGTGGAAAATGGAGCAGTAGAGTGCAGGTGGTGGTAGTGACTGAGCAGAGTCCCCTGTGCCTTGCACCCCTCAGGAGTGGGGTAAGAAAGGGGCAGGAGGGAATTTGAACCCAAGAAAAATCACTTTGGGTGTGAGGGGTACTTAATCTTTGTCGCTCACTTCCCTGCATTTTTAATTGGCAACAAATCCAACCAATTTTTCACAAGTATGTCTTGCTAACTGGTAAAATGAATGGAATGGAAGCTCAGCTGGAAGGAACTTCTAGAGCTAAAAGAAATACCTAATCCCACTTCCTGACCACTTCAGAGTGACCAAAAGCTAAATCATGTTGTTAAAGGGCATTGCCCAAATGCCTCTTAAATGCTGCCAGGCTGGAGGCATTTGCCACCTCTCCAGGAAGCCTGTAGAATGGACATTTTTCTTAGCCCTCCTTTGGTTGTTAATCTATTTATATGTTCTCATCTCCTTGAGCCCTGATGCTCAGATGTGGCATGCTGTGTTTTCATTATGCATGTTTTTTGTTGTCCCGGATACTCTGGGGTGTGAGCTATGAACTGCTGAAGGTACCTCAAAAGCAGAAGGCTGACCCAAGCTAGCCCAAAACCTCAGTGCAAGGGAGATGTGGCTGGCAGGTGCTGGACATTTACAGATACCAAATCACTTACTCATCCTATCACAGACACAGGCTTTTGCATCAAAACTGCAAATGCCTAATTGAGCAAAACATATGATGATGTCTTATTACAGCACCCTGCCTTGATCTATACCAGTTCTGACAAAAATGAGCTTACCTTAACAGAGGTTGCCTTACAGTCTGTGTAGAGTCCAGACCATATATGAGATGTGAAGATGTTGCTTTCAAGTACAATCCAAAGGCAACAACATGTGGAATGGGAAGTGACTGTGCTTGTGTCTTCTGCCACGTGTTCCACAGTTGGGCTCTTTGTCTGTGTTGTGTGGCCAGCTTGCTGTGGGTGCTGTTTGCACTTGGACACCAAGGATAGAACAGGTCAGGAACATTGGATATATTAGGCCAATGCCGATGTGAGGTGTAGTACGTGCCCAGAGCCTCCCTTCTGGTAGTGCCAGACACAGGAGACATGGGAGACAGAGCTGCAGGACAGGGAGAGCGACAAAACAGACTGATGGTTGTGGGTACAGCACTGTTCTCACCACAAGGGAAGTCTGCAGCCCACAGCCTGTTTACAGGTGTGGCAGGACAAACACCGCCCCCCCCCTTCTCTCTCTCCCTGATCGCTGGCTAGAGATGAATGGCTCAGATTAAGTTGATAAACTTAATCCTGGCTATCTAGGCCTGGCGCCTGGAAGGCCAAGGTGAGACACTGAGAGAATGTGAAGCATTTTCAAGTGACCGCAAATACACACTCTTTTCCCTATAAAACACCACGAAAATCTCAGCAAAAGCAGAAGCTTTCTACATGGACATTGGAGAGTGAAGTAAAAGCTTTCTTCCCTGAGCTTGGACGCAGGCTCTGTGGTTACTTCCCAAGGGATTGAGTGAGGAAATCTTAATGTATTCCAGCTCCAAATTGGATTTGGTAAGATCATTTGAGTTTCCTAAATTGTATTATTCTGGCTAATTTATAGGTACCTTTTCTTAACTTGCATTTCAGCTAGCTCAAGCAAGCATTTATTGCAATTTTAACTATTGTAGTGTTGCAATTATGCATTCATTGTGTGTTTATGTGTGTCAATCTGTTCTATGTTTGTATGTTTGTTATGTTCTGTGTCAAATAAATGGTATTTTTAGACAAATCGGCCAGATATCAAAGAATCTTGCGAACGGGACTAAGTTTTGGGGAATTAGCTATCTTAAAGTCTGTCAAACTGCAAAAATTCATAAAGCTCCTGTCTCCCATGCAAGACAGCAGGGTCTGGGCTGGTAGTGGGTGGGTGAGACATGAGACAGTGTTCACCTGGATTCCTCTGGAGGACCATGTTCAAGCTGCAGGAATGCCTCCCTGGAGCACCATCAACCTTAAATAAAAGCCTATACATTAGGTGTGACTGGGCAAACAAGATAAGAGAGGAATTTACTGCTCTTCTAGGTAAGTAGGACAAGAGACAGCCTCATTAAAACTGAGGAGCCCAAACCATTTTCAAGTTGCTGACTGCTTAGCCTGGAGGCATGAAAATATTAACAACTTTTGGAACTTCTGGAACAACGAAAGAGGTTATTCTCTTGAGCTAAATCTAAAGAGTCGAACTACTGCCAAAGCCTTTCTATTGTAGTCTGTGTGCTAGAACTATTTTAAGAGCTTGCTCCCACTACAGACCTAACCCTTAGGTTTGCTGAGACTAGAAGGTGTAGTCCCTCTTGTCCCCAGTCTCTCTAAACTTCTATTTCTAGAAGTGCTGCAAATGCATATGAAATATATGGAAATTGAATTAGCTGTAACTTCTCAAAGAAAAATATTTCAGACTTTCTTGACTGGAGTGTTTTCTAAGGCCTGTTTAACCCAGTCCTCACAACACTACAGCTTATGTGAGGGGATTGCTGTGAAGACATTTATTCCAGTAGTTGTGCCACGTGAATGGTCACAGCCATCTCTGCACTCTCACTGCTTTGGCCTCACCCTGTGTTGTCCTCTCTGCTGTGAGGGTTGCAATGAGCTCTCCCATGGCCATGTGACAAACCAAGTAGATTAAAAATGAGCAAGCAGAGACATTAAAGGGAGATGGGAAACTGATGTCACTCAGCTACACTGCTGAAATGAATGGATGAAAAAGCAGTTTGTGCTTAAAACAGACCTGTCTGGCAGACCTCAATGGTGGGCAGGACTGGGAACTGGTGGTGGGATGGGGGAGCCAGTCACACCCAGGTGTAGGGTATGGGAAAAATGTTTAAAGTAAAGGTTGCTGAGCACCATGGTTTATACCTGCTTTAGAAATACAGAAAAGAGTTGTCAAGGGGGTTACCCCTTGGCTTTTTCTTGTCTTTCTCTTCTCCCGTATACTGAATCCCTTTTGGATCCCTTCCACCTAGAGATATTCTACGACATTGTGATTTCAGTCATCCAGAAGTTTTAAGGAGTTTGAACTTTTGGGAGCACATAAAAGGTGCTCCAGTAACTTTGATCCAGTGGGAATGAAGAGCTTTATCTGTGTCAGTACTCTGCTGTCGGTATAGTTCTGTAGGAGAGCATGTTTTTCAGTTACTTGTTGCCATTCATACCTTCAAAACTTTTAAATAAACTTTTGTTTATGTCAGCAATCTGGCTCTCCAAGATGATTTTGGTTGCATGGACTGATTTTGTTCTGTCTTCTGAGGCTAGATTAAAAATATGATAATGATATTCAAGTTTTAGATACATTTTCTCACAAGGAATTTGTTTTAAAGAATGTGGGGACAGCATCCATTTTGAGCAACATGAGCTTCCTGGCTCTTGATCTTCTTTGCTCTGTTCTTTAAAAAGAAAGAAATGTGAGGCCCAATATATAATTTTATTTTTACTGCAAGAAAAATTAGCAATGTAGTTTTCCATACCTTTGCAGGAGGAGTGCTGTTATATTGTATCACAGAGGTAAGCCCCTGCTCAGTGAGTTACAGTGGCAGGGTACCTGTGTGGGCCATGGTGATTTCCTTTGTCCAGTAGAAATGCTTTTCTGCAGTGAACATGTATTATTTTGGAGAGCAGAACAACATCGTCTGGATTTGAATCATGCTCGTGACCTGGCTTTCCAGCACCTGCCTGGCTGTCTGATGGCAGTGAGTGAATCAATTTTCCAGTGAATAGCAGAAATTTGGCCATTCTTGAGTGTTAAATTGTGAACAAAGAATATTCAAATACATCTGAACTTTAAGCATGCTAAAATATGTTTTATGTCATGCTGATCAAAATACATTTGAATGGCTTTAAATATTTTATAGTGTATCCGGATTCATACAACAGTGGATGAGTTTCATTCAGTATTTTATTTAACTTAAAATTGTGTTTTATAGTTGCTTTTATGCCCAGATATAGGAAAGAAAAATACGTGGTTAAAAGAAAGGCAGCAAGCCATGAATGTTTGTATGAAATGAAGTTGAAAATACTCAATACCTCTTAGGAGCATGTCTTCCAAAGGCAAAGTCTGCAATGCTCCAAGGAAATGTAGTCATGGTGTCATGCTATGAAAGCCTGGACAGGAGTGTGAGTTTATCTGATTGACTCAGAGTGAAGTGAGCTGCATTTGCATCGTTCCTGATAACCTGTGCTGGTACTCTGGAAACTGTGGGAAGTGACTGCAAAGGCAATAAATTCATTTCAGCAATGGTCAGCACCTTGGTGAAAAGCAGGAACACGGCACTTCATTTTTTTAGACTGCTTTTCCGGGGAAAGACTCGGAACCAGAGAGAGTTAGGAAAGGCCTGTGTAAGAGGAGCACGTCCTGGGCTCTAGGAAGTGTAAGCAAGACCTGTGAGGAAATGAAAGTCTTTCACTAAAACATTTGATGTCCTGGGCTGTGGGACCACATCCTGGCTGGCTACAGCACAGCCTGGGATCCTGATCTCTCTGATGCCCCTGGCACACTGTAGTTCTCATCAAGGTCTTGCCAGTGTTCTGTTCCCAGCTGCCCTGAACATAGTGGGGGTTGTCCCCAAATGTGGAGTCAAGGCAGGCTTGAGAAGCCAGTAGGAGATTCTCTTGCATGTCTTAGTGTGGCTGTGAGTGCTTTCTCTCTGGTTTGGGGAGATGGAATATGCCTCTACAGGCTCTTATTTTCTCTCATTAACTGCTGCTTCAAAAGCCATGCTACTCCTCTTTTGTTTTTAGAAACTAACTGCCAGTCTGCAGACTTTTGCTTAGGTAAAGCAGATGCTTTGAGTATGCTCTGGCCAATCTTATTTCTTTTGGTAGTCCAAATTGCAAGACACTGATCATATCCATCACTTTTTTTATTAAAAGCACAATCTTTATGAAAGTTACCCAGTATTGTTGTAAAGTTGAATAATGAATGTCCCATTTCAGTCAAACAGTTCAACCAAGGAAGAGGCTGATCATATTTGCAGTAATTTCACAGAACTATCAGCAGAAATAGCATTAAAGACCCATGAATTTATCAGTGTTTTTTGGTGGACTAAGATTTTGTCATTTGCTTGGGAAGTGCATATTGAAGAAGCTAAGGAAACTATTTCAGAAGACTGCAATCCTTTCTGCAAGTTGTGGAAAAGGATTTAGCTTTTGTCAGCGTAATTTTCCTTCCCTGTAAGTCCTTCCCAAGCAAGCTTGGTCATGACTATTTTTGTCATTGCTATTAACTTTGCTAACAGTATTGCTAATTTCTTTGCATAGTTATTTAAATATCTAAGAGTAGCTTGTTAGAGCAATACTGAGGCCCTTTCATGAGTTTCACCAATTCAGCTATTTGTTCTTAGGTTAGTAAAAATTTATGGGGAGCAATACCACATAATGATCCAGCTTTTGATCTCTAACAAGTAATTTGGGTATGTTTGACAGTACAGAAATCCTTATTTTGTTCTACAGCCTTGTGTTAATAATAAAGAAGACAACAAAGCTTTATTTGAAATAGAGATGTTGGAAACTTCAGGGAAGGGCTGTCAGAGACCTAGCAATTTGACTAGTAAAGATAATTATAGTTGGTGCCTAACTGTTTGATTTTTGAGGATTTCTGCAACTTCAGGAAAGCAAATGTTTGGTCTTGACAATCCTGTCTCATGGGGCCTCATGCTGTGGTTTCAACCTGATCTGACTCTGGTGTCCCCTTTCCTGCGAGCTTGCTGACTAAATACATTTAAACTCTGCTGTTCATCATTATTAGATATGTACATAGTTACTGCAGTTGCACCAATATGGGAACAAGAATAGACAATATCTAGAAATACCTCCACTGGATTGATGACACACAAAATCTCACATTGTCAAGGGGCGTTTTATTTAGGACATCAGATTTAATGTGGGATTTTTCTGTCTTTTAGCTGTGTGCAAAATGAATTTTAATCTCATTTTGAGATGAGGAAGAAGAAAAAAACTCAGTTGATTAAAATGCTTTGAAATAAAACTAACTTCAGGCAGGTCCTGAGCTGGTTGTAGCAATACCCTGGGAGAGCAGGATTTGGGGTTTCAGGTTTATGGGGGGGGGGTTTTTTGTTGTTGGTTTTTGGTGGCGTTTTATTTTGATTTTTGGTAGGTTTTTTTTTTGCTTGGTTGGTTTTGGGTTTTTTTTGCTAGTCTGTTTTCTTCTGAAAACAGAGGTTATGCAGCTGTGCTTTCCTGCTTCTGTGCCCCCTCTCTACCACCCAGCCTTGCTAAGTAACACTGGACCTTGTCAGCCAACTTCAGTCAAATTTGACAGAGGGGATTTGGGTTCAAAGATATTAATTCAGAAAACTCTTTGCCTGTGTGACAAGGTCTCTTGTTTCTGCTACAAGCCCTTGGTAGGTGCATTTGTTGTGCACAGAGATGTGACCCAACAGCCCCTGTGTGAGAAGAGCTTTCACCAGAGCTGCTACCTGATGGGACTGCTGAGCTCTACTGCCTCGGGCTTAAAGCACTTGGAGGAGCTTTTGCTCCACTTTCTCTGGTTTCCCACAAAAGTTAGCACAAGCAAGTTGATAGCAGTGACAGAGTGCCTGTTACCTGTTCAGTGGCACCTCTGTGGAGCAATTGCTCTGCTCCTGGCTGCAGCTGCCTCTGAGCTCTGCTGCTGAGTGTAAAGACAGATTTGTGCTGCTGGAGATCCAAGTGGGAGAGCAGGCAGGAGCCATTGCTTTTGCAGAGGCAGTCATGCTTCTCTGAGAGGCAGGAGGTCACAGTGCAGGGATCTCTTTGGTAGATGCAGATGCTGATAGTAGTCACATGCAGGACTGATGGCTCTCCTCCTCTTTTAATTTAGAATGCCAGTGAATGTATGTCTCATTGCACACCTGAAAATTCATCCATGGAACACAAACTCCTTGGTAACCAAGCTTCTTGCTTCCACTGTTCCTATAAATAGGCTTTGACAGCTGTGAGCGAACATCTGGACACAGCAAAGTAAGTGGGTAAAACTCTGGTGGAATGAAGCAATATTTTAAGGAAACAACAGACATTTATTTGTGTTCTGTCCACCTCCCTGCACCTACAGCTATGGCCATTGGAAAAGTGACATTTCCCAGCAATGTCTTTTTCAGTGTCTTTACACTTTTTCCAGAGTCTTTACTCATGTATGTAGTTAGATTACATGAAAAAAGCAAAAATTTGCTCTGAGTTACCCCAGGGTATCTTGTATCTTTCTTGTATCTTTCCACAGCCCATGTCAGCATGCACCCTTGTTTGATCTATACAGTGGGATGACAGATGGGAAGGATGCCCCTGTGATGGCTCCATGTAAACACTCTCTCGTTGTAGTGCGAATGTGATCTTTAGGAGAAGTAGTGTTTGGTTTAGCTAGAATTTAACGTGCTTCTTGAAGAAAAATTGCTGAAAGACCTAAAGCAGTTCTTTCTGCTTGAGAACATATGCATTGCTTCATTAAAGTGCCTTTTCAAAAGCAGCAAATAAAAAGCTTGCAAACTTGAGTGGCTTAACTTTAATCATCCCAGATGTTGGGTTTCATAGTCAGTTGCTGTTTGGGTTAGATATAAGCACCTTTTGGTCAGAGAATGAAATGTTTCCTGCAGCAAGGAAAATTTTTTCTTGGATTAATGAAAATAGCTTAGTCTACTGGGAATTAAAACAGAAAAGAAAATTGATTTGGGGTATTAAATGTTGGAGAACAAAGTTTTCTGCTTTGCAGGGTGTTCTCCTCACAGTTGCAGTTTTAGTTAGTGGAAAAGCTTGCCACCAGCAGTGTTTGGAGCCCTGAAAATCCTGTTGGCTCAGTATTGACTCCTAATTAATGACCCACATTCTCACAGATGCACTGAGGCCTTCTGTGATGTGGCTGTACCAGTGGAAAACAATGGAGTCATTAATTTGCAGCTGTATCTGTCCCATGAATAAAGGGCACAAAGTAGTGCCAGAGTGTGGTTTTTGCTGGCTGCAGCACAGTAATTTGGCAGCTTTTGTAGCCAAGGGAGTGTAATTTATAAAATTCAGAGATCTGATGACAACTGGTCAAGCTGTCTTCAAATGCAATATGTTGGGCTTTTCTCAAGCACGTTTTGTGTACATAAAGCCCAGCTCTGGCTACAACAGCTGCATGCTTTGAAAAACAGTTCAAGGCACAGGGTGGAACCCTTGAAATGGGATGGAATACAGCCTTTACTCTGACCCACACTGATTAATCTCTTGCAGTGAAGCAAGCATATACCTCTGCTTCTCTGAGGAAGACGCTCAAGCTGTATCTGGTGTCTCTGCTTCCATCAGTGTGATGGTGGCTGTGTTTTCCTTTTACTACAGAATAAAAACGCTCAGTAGTACATCAGCACAGCTGTAATGCTGTGATTGTGGACTGCTTCTAAAGTAACACATCAGGCACCTCCCACACAGGGCAAGTCTTTAATGTGCACCATGAGAACAGTGTCTTCTGAGGCAATGTCTGTAACTCATGTGTTGGTGTAACATGTGTTATATTGGGTTTTACCTCTAGAACTGAGCTGGGATTTTTTTCTCTGTCTGAAAAGTATCAGTGATTATTTTAATATGTTTTAAAATTATCTATATGCCAGAATTATTAAATATTTCAGTACTCCACTCATTGCAAACAGGTTCTTTAATCAAGCTTGGGCTGAGTATGTGCTGGCCTCAGGCTATTTTGCCATTCTGGACATCCAGGAACATCTATGCAACTGCTTTTGAGTGTTCCAGTGGAAACTAGGCAACATGTGTGATTTTATCAATTGAATAAACAAACCTCAAGAGATGGGAACTTCCTTGAGCCAAGCTATATAAGGAAAAGCTGACATGGTCCTATTGATTTCAGCTCTGATCAAGTGCTCTTCTTTGACATGTGGATGGAAGTGAGAATTGTGTCTGCTTGTGGAAGAGCAGGATAACACACACGTGTATGTTTGTGAGTATACATTCATGTGCATGCACACACACACACTTGTATTCACAGACAGACCTTTTCTAGAAGCTGGGACACTTGCTGTGGTTCAGCCCAGAGCATGTTCCAGAGGGTTTGCCAGCTCTGGCATATAACCATGGATGGAATATTTTGTGCATTATCCTGGCTTTGTTATAAGTGCCAGAGTGATTCCATTGTTTGAGTGGGATCTTGGTCAGATGGAACTCTGAGTGAATGAAAAGTGATTTGGAGGATGTAGTATTTAGTTATTACTTTCCCCCCCGCCATGTCTAGTCAGTGTTTTATGAATGTTTAGCAGAGTCTTTCCACAGCCTCATTAAGTGCCTTATTGGGCTGCAATGGCCAGGGGTACTGTTAGCAGTTCCAGCAGTTAAGTGTGGCTGTGCATCCTGTACCTGCCAAAGAGCTGCTGGACTCAAGATGAGCAAGGCAACCAGATCCTAGAATGCTCATCAAAAACGTGAATTAAATTCTACAGGCTTCTGTCACAGGTCATCAGTATCAGGAACTTATTCACATGTGCTCTGTGCACCTTTTCAAACACTGCCAGAAATGGACCTCTGCAGCTGTTGGCTGCAGCTGTTTATGGTTTAGCTATAATTTCATAGCTCTGTATGTGCTGAAGAAACCAAGATGGGTTATTGACTACAGCCAGGCTCTACAGCCAGAGGCAAGGACACTTATACTACGCCATGGTGTAAATAAACCCACAAACCCAAACATGGAAAAGTCATTCTGCTGCTGGCAGCTGATTTGTGATTTTTCTTGCCACGAGGATTATGTGCTGCTTGGGGCTGGCTCTTCAGAGGACTCCTGTAGCTGGAGCTTGCTGGATTTTGTTGGGGTAGCTCCATGTTCCCATAGTCCCCACCTTCTTTTTGGGTGTTTGGGAAAGGGGAATGAATTGTCCAGCCTCTCCCTGCTGCTTCCATATCTCTCCTTTCCCTCTTCCCCCAACACAGATTTCTAAAGCGAAATAACTGGTTGCTGCTTCGTGCTGTTGAAAGCTGTTCTTGGTTTCCGACCTGATCTTGTCCTAAAAAGAGATCCCTGAAAGCAAAACCCAGGTAGTGAAACACTGACAGAGCAAGATGTTCAGTACATACTAGTACTTCTCAAGGGGGCAGAACTTTAAATTTAGAACTTACAGGGGAATTGAGTAGGTATGTGATAATTCAGTGTTGGTTGGGGTGATATAAAGCTGATGGTCAGTATGAATAGATCTACTACCTCAGCATTTGTACTGTCAGGGGTTCAGTAGGAAAACCATCAGGTAGCCAACAGCAAATACTTGTCAAAAGGTCCTTTTGAGGTTTACTCAGCATTTGGATCATGGACACAGTGGGTTAAGTGTTGAGATCACACCATGCCCATGCATTTTCTGTGTCAATACCCTGCTGTTTCAGCAGCCCCTTTGAGACATAGTCATTTCTGATATGAAGACTCAATTGCACCAACATCACTTAAATACCTTCTCAAACCTATGCTGTTAACACTCTTGTGCTGAGTATTGCTTATAGCCAGAGATCTGTTCACACCCATGGACTCATTCATGCATGAGTGGGAATTTTTGTACTGGAAGGCATGTGGTCCTCCGAGTTCTGTGGCATCATTTCCCTCTCCTGCCTCAGCTGATGGATGTCAAAAATCGTGGGTTATATGTGGGACAAGTCGGCAGGTGAAAAGGAGCAAGTGTATTTTTCCTGTGCTGCACTGAGCAGAGATGAAAATGCCCTCTTGGAGCTTCCTGGTGAAGAGGGACAGGAATAAGAACTGAGGGCATTTTATTTGCAGGATACCAGTGAGGCTGTAGAGGGGGTTGAGAAGTGAGGATTTCAGGACCTTCTAACTCTAAGTCTTCTAGATAAAGTGGGCTTTCCCTTAATGTCCATGTGACATCCAGGACAACTTGTGTGAGGTGTTCACATGGAAAAAGTGTTCAGTCTCCAAATTGATAACTGCTCTCACACAGTTTGTGACATATGTATATCTTTCTTCTCTCTCCTTGTGCAGCTTTTTGTTGGCATGGCTGGGGGCTGAGATAAGGATTTGTAAGTCCCCATAAAAGTAACTCAGGCGCATAAACTGTTGTTGAGAGCATGACCATGGTGCTGCCTCTCCCTGCATCCTTACATTTTGTATGAGAGTCCAGCTCTGGAGAAAGCAAGGGTTCCTCAGAGGGCTGACTGTCATATTCAGCTCACAGAATTCACCCTGAAATGATTAATTTTGTAATTTGATGAATGGGAAAAGTTTGCTACGTGGAGAGAGCATTATCAAATCTACCCACTGAGAAATCCATATAAGTAAGACTTTTTAAAAATTCCCCACCATCTTAAAGTGCCAAATAGATACTTTTCCATTAAGCTTACTTGACTTGGAAGCATAGGATCATCCCTTAAAATGTGTTGTGTATCAGCAAGGACTAAAATATCTTGCCTGGAAAAAAACCGATCTAACTTTTAGAGCAGGAGTATTCTGTAGGTTGTGCTGATTATTGCTTTGTGCTGCTTGACTGTGATTTTTGGCACACAGTGTCACATACCAAATTCCCGAAATAAAATGCTACATGATATTCTAAGCGTTCTTAGGAAGCTTTAAAAAGGGATTTGTCTGCTGAGTGGGTACCCCTTCTGGTGAAGCCAAATGATGCGGCAGCAATAGTTTATAAAGAGAAAACTTTAGTCAGCAGATAATTAGTCTTTTTAAATAAGTGCAAGAAGAAAAAAAGAAAACCTACCATCAGACTTGTGTTTGTGGAAGTTGTCAGCAATCCTGCTTTGATTGGAAAGGGTTTGCAGCTCTTTGAATAGTTAAAACATCTGTTCAGCGACGTTGTGAAATGCTCGTGTTCAGAACCCCTGATAAGAGGGACTGCTGAACGATTGGCTCATAGAGGCTCTACAGGCAGTAAGGCTGCACGAACTGTGGCCACTGCTTGCCTTCCTCCTTCTGGGCAGAGGAAAACGTAGGAGACAGCTACTATTTTCATGTGATTCTGCTTTGAGAGGGAGAGAGCAGGAAGTGCCTAGGAAATGGTTCATGACAGAAACCTGGAGTTTTAAATAGTAGAGAGGAGGAGGAGGAGAGCTCATGGGCACAGTTTGTGAACAGTTGAAACACTGACACAACAGCAGCAGGGGAAAACCAGACTTCTGCGAGAGCAAGCACATCCCAAGCTATGCCAATGGAAGGAGAGACAGGACCTGAGGCCAGGGGAGCAACCAGCAAAGCCACACGGATCGCCCTTGGTGTCTTTGTGAGTGGCACTGTTGTGCTTGGCACTGCACTTTTCTTGGGTAAGTGGAAGTGTTGACGCTAACCTGAACACAACCCTCCCCAGCCTGTCTGCTTGGTGCCAGTGTTTGTGCTTCACAATGTCTTTTAGTGAAAATCTCAGTCTCTTTCCCTCTACCCCCATTTTATATTTGTTCTGAAAGGGATATGTGTCAGTAAAGGAGTTCTTGTTGTGGGAATGCTAGAGCTGGGACATGCAACGTGAACTCGTGTAACTTTTTGAATGCTGAATTTAAATTTGGATACTCAGTTTGATGTGTTCTGACCAGAACTGGGTTCTTTCACAGGACGAAGAGAAACGGGTGAGATTGTGCTGATTATGGATTCATAGGTTGTGACCAATGTGGAGTAGTATTCTCTGTTTCCTGAAAATGAATCTGTATAGTGCACACATTTTATGGAATCTTTTGGGTTTTCCTTCATTTGTTTTTCATTTAGGGCTTGACTAAAATTCCTGTAGAAAACTTCAATAGTGCATATGTGTGCACATTTTTTAGATCTTTCCGTTATTCTATGATGAATTGCAAAGTTGCCTTTGCAAAAGTCATAAAGAGTGCATCTAGGATGAAATTAAATTATTTTGATCAGATACATAAGCTGTAACTGGATGCAATCGAGAAGGAATTAGTTTTCCTCTCCCAGATTTGGAATCACCTGTATTTTGGTTTTGTTAGAATATCACTTGAAAGCATTTGCCTGCACTGCTAAATTGATGTGTAGAAGTATAAATGTTCCTGAAAACTCCAAGCAGAGAAGAGGAAGCTGTGTTGTAACCTGTAAGAGTTTTGCAGAGTTGGATCCTCTTTTGGAATAATTCAGCCCAACTTTTCATTTCTTCAGACCAACAGAGATTTTCCCAGACTGGAGGAAACCTTACCTCTAAGCATAACTTTTACTCTCCTCCAATGAGGATCTTGAGATCTTGTTTGAAAGGTCTGCTTTGTTTATAGTCAAAACATAGAAAACAATGCCAGGTTTTCTATAGAATATTTAAAGCACCAGGCTCTCTCCTGGTTTGAGTTTTTCTGCTCTAGACCAAATTCTGCAACATTTTCAGGCAAGTAACTTCTATGTTAGTGATCCCTTTCAAATTAACGAAACTCTTTATGACCGTGAGCAAGTTTGAATCTTCAACTTTCTAGATGAAAAAAAAAAAGTTTTTCATTTGAAGAATGCAGTATAAACAGCAGGGAGTAATAATGGAGAGACCTTTACTTCTTTTTGCCTGCACCAGACTGTTTATTGCTTAGAGCAATAAAAGCAATAGACATTTACCACCATAACTTCTCAGAGATAAAACTGCTTTATCCATAGGCCAGGTGTGAAAATTCAAGCAAATATATTAATTCTTACAGACAGTTTTCCAAGAGTGCCAGTGGCATATTCTGTGGCCAGGGATTCAGTGTCAAAATTTTCATTGGCATAACTACTAAGAAAGTAAAAATGCTGGCCCTGGGTCAACCAATAATGCTTTTAGGATTTGTTTGGAATTTTTCTGAAATTTTCAACCTAAAGAACATAGGAAAAAAAAGTTGATTTGTTTTGGTTTAACATTTTCTCAATTAGATGTTTCCACATTTCATTGCGACAGGGATTTGTTTGTAAGTTTGAGCTTAACTATTTTTTAGTTTTATTAAACTGTAGAAATAGACATCATTATTTCCGTCCATGTGAAATATTTCAGGCACCTCAAGATGTTCTTTTTTTCTTCAGTTTTCATTTAATCTGCAAAACTTGCTGTTTCTGGTACACCTGAAATCAGTTTTCCAGCCTGAGGAGTGAAATGTAGCCTTCTCCTGCTTTCTTCTTCTCATAGTTCAATTATTCCTACAAGTCTAAGGAGGATGTGGGAGAATTAGATATTGTTATTGACTGTTCCTTGCTTGTGCTGGCTGTGACCTCACTGTGACTTCAGTGGGGAGCTAGCAGGGCAGTGCTCAGCATTGCTGGAGTCCTGCCTGTGACACTCTGGTCCGAGTGGGGGACCAGTCCTGGCAGGGCAGGAGCCACCTCCTGCTTGGGGGAAGCAGATTGCTCTCCAGTTCCCTTGGGTGAGAAGTCAGGCAGCTTTGAATCACAATTTGAGAGCCTTTCCTCCTGACTTGGTGCTTCTATGGAATTCCCAGATCTCAGGAATGTTTTTGTTGTTTGCATTTGTACATTTGTATGCCTTTTCCCTTATAGATTTATTTTTTTTAAACTTAATTGTGGAGTGCATTAGCTTAAGAATCTGGAAACAGGCTTATAAAGGAAAAAGCTAGGACACTGAGGGTTATAATCATGACCCTAAGCAATAAGGTAATGATTACTTCTCTTAATAATAAAAAGGCAAGAGAACAAAACTATGCAAAGTTTTTTCTATCAAAATCAGTTGTTACTTAAAAGGGAAATGTTACTGCCAAAGATTTTTTTAAAAAATTGTTCTAATGATAAAGTCATAAGTTTCCCAGTTGCAAGGTATTTTGCTCTTGTTTATAAGTATCAAAAACACAAGGACTGCTTCAGATTAAGAATGAAACAAAGCCTGGGCTTTTCTCTCCTTTCTCTGCTTTGTTAAGAAAAAAGTCAAGCAAACATTCAAGTCCTGAAGGGATTCTAAAAGGCTAAATTCTAATCAGGCAAAAAGGTGAGTTGGGAAGAGGGCATCACTTAATTAAAAGGGACATTATCCATTATTTGTAGTTTGTATTTGTAGTGGCTCAAAATCATATTGTGGAAATCTCCACTTCTCTATTTTCTACTGTTCTTCAATATTCCAGTTACAACCTTTGTATGCCTCAAAACCTTGTGTATTTCTTGGCTAAATTGCAAAGGTGATTGAGGTATTGTGTTTCACTGAGCCAATGCAAACTTTAGAAAAGCTGTCCAGAAATAGTTTCACATTCCCATTTTCTGAGAAACTTTGATTGAAATCCAGCTATTTCTATCATTAATTGTCATTAAAATGGTGAGGTTGGAAGAGATGAAACACCTTTATATTTAATTTTAGCTTTAGGAGTTTTTATGATAAAATTTTCCTGGGCTGAAATGCTATTTTGCATTTTTCTATAATTTTTTGAACAATATATAACTACAGCAGAAATTGCTTTATAACTATCAGCACTGTTAAAGCTATGGTACCATAATATATTCCATTGTTGGGGTTTTTTGGTTCAGTGTTATGTGCTTTTTTTAATTTTTGCCATGGACTGTTATTAAGATAATGGATATAATGAGACATTTCTTTACGCCTACTGAGCACATCTAGTGAGTCCTATTTCACCTACCCCTCGGGATTCTCCCTTCCTAATCCCAAGTATCAATTATCTGCATATTTGCTGCCTGAGAGCAATGTCTGAAATTAGCAATTCCTGTGCTTAAATTTCAGTGGCAGTTGTAATACACGTTTTTAAAAGATGAGCAAAATTAACTGACAATTTCATGGTTCTTCTCAGCAAGGTTTTTGGAAGTAAATGCAATTACAATGCCTTTGGGAGACAGTTCTGGCAGAAACTGGGTTGTGCCTTATAAAGCACAGCTATCCTTGCGCCCATTGCAATCTGCTTTATTCCAGGCTGGAATAAGGAGACCCTGGAAGTGTCCTGTCAGTGCTGGGTTGTGCTGGGCAGTGCAGTGCTGCTGCAGGGCACTGTGAGCAACCTGCTCTAGTGGCAGGTCCCTGCCCATGGCTAGGTCCCTGCCTAGTGCTCTAGTGGCAGGTCCCTGCCTCTAATTGGAATTAGAGGATGTTTAAGGTCCCTTCTAACCCAAGCCATTCCATTCTCCTGTGTTTCCAAGCTCTGGAGGATGATAGCAATGCTGAATTGTTTGTATCGTGGTGGTGTTCACTGTCAGTGAGTAGGGCTGAAGTGATGCTACTCCGGGCACTGTGCAGGGACAGCTCTTGCTCTGTGCTGCCTGAGAGCCAAGGTGGGGGAAGGAGAAAGCAGGACCAGGAGGGGAAAATTATTTGTACAAGCTGCAGTATTTACTTAATGTACATTCTAAATATGTACTTAACATACATTTTAAGTGTTCTAAATCAATGTAGTCAGAAGCACTGGGACCAGAGGCTGCACTGATATTGGAATGATTGAGTACACAACATTTGGCTGCAATTTTCAAAATTCATTGCAAATGATCTCATTATGGTTTTCCGTTTTGCAGTTAGCCAAGGTCTTATAAAGTTTCATCCGAAGCAACAGTACTGTTTGACTGCAGAATGCATTGAAGCTGGTAAGCAGCAATTTTATCTTCTCAATTATAACATGATTATAGTATGTTAATGAGATATTTATACCATTTAATTTTTTCCCATTACACATTTTACTCAGAAAGCTTAATTAATGAGGGAGAAAGAACAACAACCCCAAAGTTTTTAAAAAGTCACTGTTCAAGTTGCTTCTGTTTTATTTTGTACAATTAAAATTCATGTTTTAATTTGGTCTAATGCTACTCTAACCAGGTTGACTCAAAGTTTCCCATAGGGGTTAATTTTTTTTAATAGGAAACAAAGTGTTGAGTGACTGGACCCTCAGGTATATTTTGTTGCTTCCTTTCCAGGAGTCAGAAAGCTAGCAAGTGAATTGTTAAGCATGGAGCTGCTTTTGTATCAGTCTGGCACAGACTTTATATGGTTTTAAATCAAAAGAGGATAGATTCAGACTATTTATATGGAAGAAAATTTTATGGTATGGGTGATGAAACACTGGCACACGTCACCCAGATAAGTTATGGATGTCCCAGTCTGGAAGTGTTCAAGGTCAGGTTGGATGGGGCTCTGAGCAACCTGGTCTAGTTGAAGATGTCACTGCTTATTGCAGAAGGTTGGACTAGGTGACCTTTAAGGATTCCTTCCAACACAAACTATTCTATGATTTTGTTATTAGGTACTCCAAAGCTATTGAGTCTTGGGCTTGTCAGACTGATCTTTCTCTTGCCACCCCTCTTTTACCTGCAATAATAACTGGTGGGGAAGCAGTCAGAAAATGGAACTGAAAATACTACAGTTATCTTTTCCAATGTATGGTAGATCAGAATTTGATTTGTTTTCTTGTGCAGTATTCATCTAGAGGTAAACAGTTACTGAAATGGTACTGAAATGCTAATTACAATCAACTTAATATGTATTGCTACTAAATTCGTCAGGCAATTAATTCTATCATGGCAACAATGGAGAGCCTGTCTTGAGGTGTCTGCCTCCAGCAGCTCATGTTCATGTAGTGCTTTGTTCAGTCGTCATTGCTATATAGCACTCAAGAAGATTCATTGCAGATATTTTGTCTTTTTTGTTTGTTTATTTGTTTCTCATTAATCATAATTTCTGGACTGTAGCCTTGAGTAATTCTCTGTTTAGGAAAAAGTGTTCTACCAAATCTATGTGGTGTCATTTTTACAGCTGCTGGCATCCTGAGCAAGATAAATCAATCTGTAGATCCATGTGAGAACTTCTATCGATTTGCATGTGATGGCTGGATATATAATAACCCTATTCCTGAAGATATGTCCAACTATGGTGTTTATCCCTGGCTGCGGCACAACGTGGACCTCAAACTAAAGGGTAAATATGAAATTTCTGAGAGTATTTGGTTGGCTTGTCACTGTAGCTTGTTAATTGGCTGGGTTTGAAATGACCAAAAGTCTCCACACTTCTGATCACTGGATAACATCCAACAGCCTGACTTGATGTTCTCTTTGAAGTACACTTCTCTTGTTTTTATTGAAAATCAAATTGAGAGATGCTGAATTATAGCACAAACAGAATTTGGGAGGAAGAATAGAATTGCTGGAAATCCTACCAGTTTAGAATCAAAGGATGAAATGATACTCATTATACCAAAAGGAAAAGATGATGGGATTTAACTCTTTCCACCTTGCAGCAGATGGTTAGACCAGAGTGCAGGAGCACAGCACACACGTGTAAGAATGTCCCAAAATCAGACAATCATCAGTCCAGTGCAGCAAGCTGTCTCTAACAGTGGCTAACAGCAGGAAAGAATATAATAAGGCCAAACCAGGGTGATATTTTCCAGTACACTCACCTAGCCCTTGGCAGAGGCAATTCACAGGCTTCCGGAGATGGAGGTTGTCTGGGTATTGGGTTTCCTTCCCGCTGCCATTCAGACTGCCACTGAAGTACCTGAGCTATCATCAGTGAAACAGAAAGTTGCTTAAGAATGTGTTTCTGCAGGCAAAAATAGTCCCAGGGTGGAAATGTGTAGGAAGAGAGGTATTTTAGTCCACATGTGACTTGACTTCGGGCTATACTCTGCAGTGTGGCCACCTCACCAGGAAGCCCTGCAGACCAGCTGGGGAGAAAGGGTGATGATTATTGCTAGGTAGGAAAATCCAGCCAGATTCTTATAATCTTGGCTAGAAGAGAGTCATAGAAAAGAAGGGAGACGTGCAAGATTTAACATTGTTGGTGGTGTGCTTGAGCATTGGCCACCTTGAGCACATAATTGACGTATTAACTGACATAAGAGCCTGCCTTGAGCTCACCACAGGATAGAAGTCAGTTTTAGGATTTAATGCTGCAATATAGCACTTATTTTTCTTTGGATTTTGTATGTGTGTGCGTGTAGGCATCAAAGCCCTTCCCCACTTGCTTTCTTAAGTCGTCTTGTATTCAATTTTCACATCATTAAGTGTTTTAAAAGCTGCATTTGGTTTCAGAATATGAGGTTTGGTTTTCAGCATAGGATATGATCTCAAGACTTCTGTTTAAAATCTACTGAAGATGTCACAAAGAAAGGAAAAAAAAAATATTGCCAGAGCCTGTTTTAAGTTATGCTTTGCATTCTAATTGTTCTGCTGCCAGAACTGGGCTGTATTAGATAACTGCACATCCTGCATGAACCATAGCCACGAAGAGGTCAGTCCTAATTGAATGTAGAGTAGAAAGCTGTGCCTGTCATCCTTAATTTCCTCTTTTTACAGGTCCTAATCAAGGACATCATGCTAAGCCAGATTTTATTTGGTTTTCTTTCTGCAGTCTCTTTGGAAGTTGCCAGTCCATAGCTAGAAAAACACAAAGAAAGAAAGAAACATCAAAGGGAGAAGTATTTGCTTAATGGAAACTCTGTATTAAATAAAGGGAGTATAATTCTTTAATAGGAGGCCCTTGCCATGGACAGGGAGAAAGGTGTGAAATGCTGGTTGATGTACAGGAGTGTTTTTAATATTACATTTGCCACCTCCTCCTTAACTTTTTACTTAGTAAACTTTCCAAAATATATTCTTTGTAATTAGAAAAGACAAAAGGAAAGTGTTGGTAGCTGAAATAACAAGCATAACTTCAGCCTCTAGGCATATTTGTGTTTTCACTTGAGTTATTTCAATAAATTATCTCAA
This sequence comes from Entomyzon cyanotis, assembly GCA_024500445.1. Classification (NCBI taxonomy): domain Eukaryota; kingdom Metazoa; phylum Chordata; class Aves; order Passeriformes; family Meliphagidae; genus Entomyzon; species Entomyzon cyanotis. The sequence continues at coordinate 13,581,986 of JAKEPQ010001016.1, read as the reverse complement.
CACTGAGTTATTAACTTGTGGATGACCACAACCTTGCTAGCAGAGGTTTTGGCAAGAGGAAGAACTCTTTCATAGAGAAACAGTTAGAGGACTAACCAGACCTTGGAAGCAAATTTAATCTCTCCTTCCTCAGGAACTCCTAGTAGAACTTGGTACCACATGGTAAGTGTCCCTGTTTGACACTCAGTAGATTAAAATAGCCTTAGTCTTTAAAGACCTGGTTATTATGCAAGTTCTATGTTCTGAAATACTTATCATATTAGAGAAAACTATTAATCTTAAAGTGATAACATGACTAGGCCAAAAAGACACATTTTTCATATTTGATTTTCTTTGATGGTGTGATATAGATGGATACATTTATTCAGGCTATATATTAAAAAATTATGTTACTTAAAATAAACTATTTGAACATCTAATCTGTATCCTGGGCCCTGAATATTCCTGAGCCTGCTCCTGTTCCTGAGAAAGGGATTTTGGGCAAAGACCTGTTGTACAGGTTGCACAAGTGTATCTTCAGTATTCTGGTAGCTTCTTCCTTTTTGTTCAGAGGCAATTGCTACAGCAGATGATCTTCCAGTAGATAATGGGTAGCAAGTGCAAGAATTAATTTTGTCTTACCAAAGAAAGCTAGTTGTAGCTGTGTAATGTACTGAGCCTTGTTTGGGGTTTGGTGTTTTGGTTTGTTTGTGGGGTTTTTTTGGTTTGGTGGGGTTCTTTGTTTGGTTTGGTTTTTTGTTTGTGTGTGTGTGTGTGGTTTTAGATTTTGTTTTGTTTTTTTTTTTTTGTGGAATTTTGTGTGTGTGTGTTTTTGGGAGGTTTTTAAGGTTACAGACTCACAAGAGCAAACAACTTTGCAGGTGTCAGCTTCAAAAAAGGGTGGAACATTTTTCTGTATTGGTGAAGGTTTTTGGTGCCTTAATAGGGAATTCCAAAGAGGAGAAATGGTAGCTGGGAACTACTGGGTGGTAGATTTTTTGTCTGTGTATCTCTGGTTGAAGGATCAGGATTAGAAACATTAATTTGGGGGTTCATCTAGATCTGCAGAATGTAATGTGATAGTTAAAAATACTTTTTTTTTTCAAGATTTGGGTTTATAATGAGGTAGGAATATATATATAATGCTCCCATGGGTTTCTCTAGCTGTCTTAAGATGCATTCAAGCTAAAATCATGTCATCACTTCCCCTTTAATTTCTTTTCCATACATTGTTTGAGGGCCACTTGGGTTTATTTTTCTGCACTCAGAGGAATCCACAAACCACATGTGTAACTCACTTTGATCTCCTGGTTATACAAAATAAATAAAGTTCTAGCCTGGAGAGGGTAGTGGTAGGTCTTTCCTTGGATGTGACCTACAGCAGGATTTCAGGCGTCGTGGAGGAATGTAAAGAAGATAATTGTAGAGACCCAAAAACATCTCAAAAACAGAGGCTTGTGGTTTGGGTTATGAACCAAATCCAGGTAAGGGATGTGTAATATTTAGGTTAAAATTTCTTATAGAAGTGTTCTTTATAGAACTGTTCTGGAGAGGATTGAGGTACGACTACTTCCAGTTAACTATTCCTGGCTGGACCACACTGTTCCTGACTTGAAGCCAGCCCTTCCTTTTCAGCCTCACCACAGCCATGTTAAAAAGTGCCTCTTGTTGATTGAGAGCAAACAGTCCTAGTGCCCAATAGGTCTCTGATGAGGAAGCTCTTGGAGTGCTTCAAAAGGAAAAGAACCATTTGGCTGTGGCCTGTGTTGTATGAACAAAAGCCATCTCAAATGGCAACAGTTTCAGCCTTATGTCAGGTCAACTTTGCAGTGACTCTGTGAGTTAAGAAATGTTTTTCCACTTACCATAATATTCCCTGCAAAGCTATTTGTGTTCCTGATGAATTTTTCCATTTTGATGACCTCCATTAAGGTTTTAGGAGCGCTTTTTTCTTACCACTGAAATGCAAGTGGCGTTTTGTGAAAAATTCAGAGGTGGAAGTCTGAGGCAAATAATTCAGTGCTTATTACCCACAGTGAATGTTGGTTATGAACCCAGAAGCTTCTTTTCCTTTCTCTGAAGTCTGAAGTACAATGGTGTACAGCTGGCTTATTTTTTTCTTTCTCTGAGTGACCATGCAGGAAGCAATAAATTAAAATAAAAACAACAAAACAAAACTACACAAACATCCCTAAATCTCAGCACTGCAAATGAGCTGATTTAAATTATGTGAATCATTTGTGAACATGTCTTCCAGGCCTTTTAAATTTAATTTATGACTGTGGAAACCAGTTTACAAATTAAGTCTCCATACTGTTCCTGGCCCAGTGAGACACCTTCTTCAGGCTGATTTGCTGTGCTAAGCTTTGTAGTATGGCTTTTTTCTGAATGTCAGTCAGTTTAAAATGAGGCATTTCCAGTGTGGTAAACAGAAAGAAATGGAACCTTTTAGGAGGATATAGTGTGTGGGTTTATAAAGAACATGAGACAGACAGCAAACAAAATATCTTGGCAGTGTAGCCAACTTTTCCCAAGATGATCCACAATGATTTTCTTTGGAAAATAAATTCTTTATAAGTAAAGCCGGTAAGTAAAAATATTCCTTTGGAAATTTATACTGTTTGACTATGGGATATCCTTTCAGACTGGTCCCAGGAGTTGGTGTTGAGCAGTTGCTGTTGAGTGGCTGCTCAGAGGACCCTGTCACACAGGGCTCTTTTGGGGCTATGGATTTGTTTTCTCCCACCATTCAACTGGTACTCAGTTGGGACCACTGGGATAGTTTGGATGTGTCCCATGAAATCTGTAATGCAGCTGCTGACACTCATTCCCAGGTTTCCATATTAGCTGACCTATCTCTTGTGACTTGTTTCCTTCATAGGTGTTTGAGAGCTGTCCCAAGTAAGAGGGAGAATACCAGCAATAATTAAAATAAAATAGGATATTTATGCTTTTGCCTCCAATATATTGCTGGATAGCTGCTCTTGAATAACAAAAAAACAGAAAAAAGCAATAGCACTTAATACTGTTTTGCTTGGTCTTTTCTGCAATAAATAGATCTCTCTTCAATGGTACAGACTTTTTTTTCAGTAGTCCAGATCTTTCTTATGGTGGCTTATTTATCTGAATGTAAGAAAAAACATAAGTGGAATAAGTCAGGTAAATCTCTCTGGGCAAGAAGTTGATAGCTTTTTGGTAGAATGAAATACCTAAGTCAAAAGTGGAGAAGCCTGGACTTTTTCTAGGGTTTGCGGCTGCTTAAAATGAAAGTTGTGTTTGTAATGGGTGATTTTAGAAAACCATGAGTACAGAGAGAAGATAATTTTGGTTCCCAAATGAGGTTTAAAGGCATCACAGTAACTGAGCCACAGGATTCCCACAGCATCTCCCTGGTTTGGAGACTAGAATGGCATCCTCCTCTGAGCTCTTAGCTAGAGCCAACATGGGGCATCCTACTCACTGCTGTTCCACATGTGGCACAATATTTCCCCTAAATTTACAGACAACCTGGAGTTTTTATTATATATATCATTCATACCTGCAGATACTGAATTTCAAAATTTTTGATGGCTGTATTTGGGTGGATAATTTTACAGAAATGAGGACTCATATTTTGGGAGGCACAGCAATCCATGACATCTGATTCCCTTTTTTGACAAAAAAAAATTCCACAAGTACATGTTGAAAGTATTATTGTAATGAAGTAAATGTAATGCTGCCATTTAGTATGGAGCTCCACCTCTATTTGTAACAACTGGAAAATTTCCAATCTTCTGGTTTAAATGTGGTTTAAACTCTTCTGCCTAACATTATAATGATATGTGATATCCTCTACAGCATAATAGGGGGAGGCCAGAGGGGCAGGACAGGGAAGGAGGCAATACTACGCAGTGTACAGTTATGTTGACTTTTGGAGGAACTCACATGATGGACTTATCTTTCTGATATACAAACTCGGAGAGTTTACAATATGCTCAAAGTGTAAACAAACAACATTTCCGTTTAGGAAATGTACTTTGGATTAGGGCACTGAACAGCATTAGGAAACATTTATGTAAGCACAGCTGTGTGAAGGCTACTTCCATGAGAACTTCCATATTGCTAAAATGGATATTCAAGCAAAGAACTGAGGAATTTCTTTTCAAGGGGTGAGGGAGAACCTTAGAATGTCAGTATATTAGTTGGGTTTATTTATCTAAATACAGCATCCTTTAATGAAATTGGTACTTGAGAATATTTGTTTGATTTACTTGATTTATGTTCCTTGGGACGTAAAACCTATATGAATTGATTAATTACTAGATCTTCATGAATTCCTGTGGCAATGCATATTAATTACATCTTTGTGAATGCGAAATTAATTCATAATGATTTAAATGTTCCATTGGAATATCAGAAGAATTAATAATGAGGGGCTGTTTCAAGAGTCACTGCTCTATCCATGGTGAGATGAATGCTGCCATCAGGAATGGACTGATGGACATTAATTGTATCAAATACAAAATGTACTTTCCTAAATTCATAACTGCTGTCTTGGTCATGATTAAATACCTTAAAAAAAAAAAGCAAACAAACCAACTTCCCCCCACCAAACCAACCAAGCAATCATCTCCCCCCAGCTCACAAACTAAAACAAAGGGAGGAGGAGACACAGTTGATCAAAACAAGGCAGGCCTAGATTAAGGCATCAGCTCCACAAGGACCATTCTGAGGAATGGAGCTGCAGAATACACTGGTGGTTTTATTAAAGAAAAGAAAAAAAACCAAGTTCCTGGTTTGAAAATATGGAAACGATTATATTTAATATCTGAGGCCATGTAAGCCAGCCCAAGGCCTTCCAAAAGTGACTAATGGCCCCATTCATCGACATCCTGGGTGCTTCTGCCTTCCAAAGAAGTGGGAATATACAAACAAGGAGTTTGCCATTATGAAATTTGGTTTGAGTGATTATTTCAAGCACCTTTGTACTCCAGTAAGATGATTCTGGTGACCTGATTATTTGCAATGGGGAACTGAGAGAAAAAAGGTAAGTAGTAGAAGGCTGGATAAGAAGGGAATGAAAAAGATACAAAAGTGAAAATCAAGTATGCTTTGGAAAAATGTAAAAGCTGCATTATAAGCACCAGAAAGGTGTATTGACTTGCTATTTTGTTTTCCTTTAAACTCAAAGGGAAAACTTTAATTAGGCAAGGATATGAAGGAGTTTTAAGCATATGGAGGAAGATTTTTTTGCAAGCCTTTGATGCTAGTTTGATTTCCCATATATATATATAGATAGATAGCAAACACTAGAGAAATCTGGACTATAATTCATCAGAAACTCAAAACAGGTATTTTTAAAATGCAATGAAATATATTTTGCTCTGCATTAGGCTTGGACTGCTTCCCTTCCTGTCCTGCCAAACTGAGAATTGTTTACAGACAGGGGAAAAAAAAAAAGAATGAAGAGCCTTAATGTCTGTAACAATTTAACACTTATTTAACTACAGTGGTGAGAAAATATTTCATTGCCTTTTTTTTTTTTTTTTTTTTTTCAGTTGGGAAGGAGTGAAAATTACATCTTTAAACATTTTCTTATTTTGGAGTTCTGGAAACAAGTTTTTATTTGAAAACCAATCATTTGTGAGTCACTTCTTGTAAAGTGTCTGGTGGGGAAGAGGACTCCAGACTGCACATGTCAGACTGTGCATAAGATACCTGAACTAGCAAGAACACTGCAGATCAATAAGCAGAACTGTTAGTTTACAACAAGAAGAAATAACTTTAGGTTAGCTCAAATTTTAGGGAAGCCTCAGAAACCAAATATTGCTATCAATTGCTAATGGAGGAAAGAAGTTGTTTTGTGCACTAAAGCTGCGTATCAGGAGACGTTTTCAGCACAACTTGTGTTTTGAAGGCTTAAAGGAATTAAATGAGGCCTTGGAATTATGTATTTGAGGTTGGGTTTGCTGGTGTCGGGAGAGAACTGTAAGCAGGCAGCTGCACATCCACTGAGGATTGTCTCTGGTATTTTCCAGGCAGGCAAGATCTTGCTTTGCTCTTCTTCCAAGGCTTCCAAATGCAAAGCAGCTCTGAAATGGAAGCTGAGCAGGTGCATTCATGTGGGAGTTTGACCTGTGCTAATAAACCCGCTAAGAGGCATAAAGTTGTACTGAAATATTAAATGTTGTGTCCTAAAGCAGGAGATATCCATGTCTTTTTCAGGAGAGTTCTCTGAGAGAACAGATTTAACTCTAAGAATAATCTTGGCTTGACGATACTTGTCTTGTTCCCAAAAAATATGTTCATCTTGAAATGCCAGTCAAGTCTGTCACTTCCTTTTAGAACATATATATATATCTATATATGTAATACATTCTTCACTCTCCTTTCTATACCCCACTCCAGCTATAAGAGTCAGGTTATTTTCTTCCTTGATTATTTTGTAACCTGGACTGTTGCAGTCTATTAAATTCTTATTTTCATGTATCAAGACAGGAATGTTACCATTGGTTGAGTCATCTCAGCAGTCTTGTGTATAATTTTATATGCTGTGGCCAGTGCTTTTATTTTGGGGTAGAACATTGTGCCCCTCGTAGGCACAATAAAATTTACCACTGCCAGCCCTCCTTCACTTTGGGTTCTGAAAAAAGGGAATTGGAAACCAAAAACTCTAAATGAATGTCAGCTGGCCCCAAACCATTCTGAAATGATCACTCTTGGAACATGCATTACTTAAGACTGTACATTTGTCTAGCTGTGATTTCTGTAACAGCAGTGTGGTTCTAAAGTATTTTGTGTGCCCTTTGGCATCCTGGCCAAATCTGTTTGCTGTGAACTATACTGAACTTCTTAAATCCAGTGTGCTGAGAGTTTGAAGACAGGGCAATGCTTTCATGACATAGTTGGAGTCCTTAGACATCCCCAGTGGGACAAGCATAGTTGGATACCTGGGTTTTAGAGGTTACTTTTCAGGAACTCTTTTGCCATAACTCTTAAGTGTGAAGAAAATATAGTAATTAAAGGTTAGACATTCTTAAGGAGGAGTAGTTTAATCATAATTATCTTATAGTTCAGAGATCTCAGGGAATGACATTCTGCACACAAGTGTGTGTTTGGTTTGATTGGTAAACTCCAACCAAGTTTTAAAAAGGTTTTTCTCTACATTTAAGTGGTAATTCCTCACAGAACATCCTTAAAAGAAACTATTGCTGGCATCAGAGGATCTTCTACAAATTTCCAAAAGATAACTTGAATTTTCACAGAGGTAGCACATAATAGTGCTAACTTAGGGAGAAAACAAAGCTTGTCACTGATAGCTGGAGATGGGAACAGCTCTTTTAATTGTTCTTCTCAACGGTTTAGAAACCAGATGCTTATAGCTGTAGAGCACAGTGAGGGGAGGGGGAAGAGCAAAGTCTTTATTGCTCAAGAATTGAAAGAGCAATTCCCTGTCATTAGGTATTTGCAAATAAACCTGCTGAATGTGTAGGCCCTTGGGCTGCTCTCTGAGTCTGATCCCAAAAATAATGCATTACAAACTGCTTTTCAATTTAGTACTGAGCATCATCTTGGCAATGCCAAGGAACTCCCACTGTCTCTGAAATTGAAGGGGCTTTCACCATCTCCAAAGGATCAAGTTCTTTGAGTGTGTGGCTCAAGTTCAACAAGATTTATACTCATAAAGGAGCACTATTCCAATCAGTAGGACTCTGACATGAATTAGATAAGGAGAAATCTGTGCCTCACTTTCTTTGTCTTCAACAATGGATAATGGCTGTGTCTCCTTGGTCTGTCATGTGTAAGAGTGCTTTGAGATCTGTATCCTGAATGTACACAGTGCAATTCCAGGAGTAACCATTAGATTATGTCCTATGACCTTTTTAGTGTCACAGACAATTACATTACCCATGTAATGCAGCTCAGTAGTTTGCACTGGGATAAAATATAATTCGCTTTGGGGTAAAGTTTATCTCCCAAAAAAACATCAAGTCTTGAAAATATTAAGGGACAGAGAAGCCACTATCTCCTCTGACTGCTGGTTCCAGTGGTTAATCACTGTCACTGCTGAGTCTGTCTTCATTGTTCAACAGCTGGCTTTCTTTGTGCCTTTTTTCAATAGACTAAAGACCTCTCTGGCACCAAGCATTTTCTAAAGGTGCTTTGACATTGCGATCCCATCACCCTTCCACATCTCTTGTGAGAAAAATCATGTTCCCTCATTGCATGCTTTTTTTTGTCCCTCCCTTCTATTTTTCAAGCCACATCCTCCAAAGAAAAATCCCAATTGTTTTGATATTTTTCTGCCCTCTGTCCAACTGTCCAATGTTGTTTTTACAACTCAGACAGCCAAAGGGCTGGCTGTGTCTCAGTGTGTCTCACCACTCTGTACAACACTAAGATCATCTCCCCACTTTGATACTTCTCTGGTTTTGCAGTCCAAGACTGCTGTCTGTTCTAGCATTGCCCTGGGAGTTCATGCTCAATTATTTGTCTGCTTCTAGCTTTTCACTCCTCCAGGGTTACAACTTTCCAGGAAATGGGATGTCCCTTGGGGTTCTTGTATAATTTTTGTTTTGTTTAAAGTCCAAGCATATTCCCTGGGGGATGTTTGCACAGGGATTTGTTTTTCTTCAAGATAGAAAGCATTATAATATATTTCAGATCATTTTCAGATATCACTGTGCAAACACTTGAGCTTGCGTTTTCCACATGAAGCAAATGTTTGTAAAAGGATAAGGACAAAAACCAAAGGAAAAAGTGCTACTGTCTTTACTAGCACAATGTTTTCTCCATATCTAGGGTTGCAAAGTGCAGAGAAAACTTAGATTTCTCTCACTAGAATAGGAAATAAGCCTCATGAATAACATAGTGTTTCTCAGAATTTCAGCACGACTATATCTATAGCAAACTGATAGGATACAGTATATATACAATGTGATCAGGACACTGATAAATTGAATCAATATTTCTAATCTGAATAAATGGTGTACATGTTATTTTTCTCTGCAAATCTGGCTTTACAATCCCTTTTTCATGGACTCCAAGTCATAAGAGGGAAAGGTATGGGGTTTCTTGGTGCCATAAATAAAATATGGTGGTTGAAAACCAAAGTGAAGCTGTGCAAGACAGTAGGCTGGAAAATCAACAAGGGCTGGAAATGGAAAGTAAGATTAAAGGTAACACTTAGCCACAAGACTATCCTTAGCAGCTTCAGAATAGTATGCAGTTAAATAAACACACATGCAAAGCTTACTTTGTAATGTGCCTTGCTCTCACTTTTAACAGCACATGATTGCTGTTTACTCGAGGGTAGTGAACCACAGGAAGTTGGCCTTTTTTAGCCCTCTTGCCCTGAGAGAGAACTATGTGAAGGCAACTCAGTATAAACTCTCTTCCTTCCCTTCCCAGCTCCCCACCCCCAGCTGTGGCTATTTTTTCCTTGTCTGGTATCTGAGCATCTGCAGACAAGTGAGGATCACTCCTGGCTATGGAGCGGGTTTTTTGCTGGTGATGCCAAGTGTTTGTTTTTCACAAGAGTCAGGGAGTGCAATGATGTAAACCTGCCTGACCTGGGGTGACAGAAGTTCAAGAACTTTGACTGCAATGGGAACATCAGCACCCTCAGCCCCTTGGTAGGAAAAAATGAATGATGAAGCCATTTGTAACCTTAGGAAGTTTATATCATGAACACCTTTAGCCAGTTTCTGACTGTGCAAGTAGTAGCTGCTTAATGAGATGAGTTATGTTACTACAGCACTGTGGAGTGGACTTGCCAATAGGTTTTGACACTTGCCATAACTAAATTTTATGTGAAGGGAAACATAAATCTTGCATCTGGGCATCCTGTGCATATGGAAACATGAACAACGAGGTGCTGAGGTCAGTGACAGAGGCCAAGATCTTTTTTTATCCCAAAGAGAATGACTTTGAAAATAATTTAAAAGTGAAGAAAGTGAAAGATGTAACTGAAAAATAGCTGTTTTGCTGGAAAAGCCATTCAAACATGTACTTGATATTTGGCTAAGGAAATGGTATCCAAACTGTGTGTTTAGCTGGCTTAAGCTATGCTGGTTCACTTTGCTTGTCCTGGTGGTTTTTGGTTTTGATATTCTGCTTTGCAGACAGTCCAGTGGTACAACTCAGTAGCAGCAATAAATGGTTAAATTTTGGTTGATGTTAGTAACAGTTCTGTGCATTATCAGATGGCTGAAAGTCAGCTTAGACTGTGGGGGCTTTTTAACCTCTGCAGCCAGATTGCTATTCTATATTTAGTGCTATATCATTCTATTGAGAGATGACAAATGAGCTATTACTTTCAGGGTGTTTTTTCAATATTGTTGGAGTGATGTGTATTTCCTAACCTGACCAAAACTATTTATTCCTAAAAATTTTTCTTTAGAGGTAAATGTTGGGCATCCTAAAATGGAAGATTGCTTTAAGGAATTAGAACTTTTGATTTGAAACAAGAAAACTGAGTTTAAAAAAAACCCCACCAAAACACAAAAAGAAAGAAAGCTCCAAGAACAAGCTCAATATCCTTCTCAGTGCTAAGTGAGTTCTTTCAGTCAAAATATTGGTAGCCCTGATCTCCCTAACTAGGTCAAAGTTTAAGGAAACTGTTTAAGGAAAGCCTGCTAGACTGATCTTCTCAGTGTATTTGTATGAATGCACACAATTCCTCAATGAGGGGTGAGAGCTGGAGCTTGGAAAGAAAAAGAAAGGTGCTAAACAGCTAGATTGTGGTGTCTTATGAGGCTCAGCATTAACTGATCTTTGGTATTCTTTCTCTTTCTATCCCTTGAAAGCCCACATAGGTTTTGCTTACATTTTGGTATCAAAACAGAAAATGTCTGAAGCTATTACAGTTTTTCAAGGTGGAAAGACAGTCTGCCCAGACAGCTATAGTTCAGGTGAATTTTTTCAGAGGGGCTGAATTTGCTCTCTGTGTGTCACTGGCTGGCATTTCCCTTACTGTAGATGAGAGCCTGAAAGCATGCCATGTGTCAGGAGATGAAGCACTGTTCAGAGAGTGCGGGATGGCCCTGGGGCAGGCTCGTTCAGCTTGCAGGGTCCTGGGAGAACAGAGACTGAGCTGCTGCCTTCCCAAAGGCTGCCCTGTAGAGAGCAGCATGAATGGACCCACACAGATATGCTCTGTACAGAGAGGGTGTCTCACAGCCTGCAGCTGTAGCCAGGCTACTCACAGGATCCAATATTGCTAATTTAAAGAGACTTTGATGGGTCTACATTGATTTCAATCACAGTAGTGATTTTCTTTCTGTGAATAAGCAACCTCTAGACAGACTAATTGATTACACATATCTTTGATCAGTTTGCTGTGCTTCTTGCCTTTTCTTGCTATCCATCTTTGAGAATTTAAATACTCAAGAATGTGTAAATTCCATATGTATTTGTGAGCTAAATAATAAGCAAATTTCTAAATCTTGCATTTGGATTTTATACCAGCTAACGCAGAAATTTTGCAGATGTGAGCAGTGCTCCAGGTTTGAGCTTCTGTATATTCTATAGAATAGATATATTTCTTCATCTATATATTTCTGAAAATTTGAGGTTAAGGCTGAGAAACTTCCATCGTCCAAAGAGCATCCATGGATCACATCGCCTTTTTCAGTGTCCACAGGATTCAACTATCTTATTAAGTCTTTCATGTTTGATCACTGCATTTTACATTATCAGCATCAAGAATTGTCTTCATAAAAGAATTCTGAGCAAGGTGGCAGCATCTACCCCATCTCACTCTCTGCAAGAGTGCAGGGAGTGTTACAGCTTCATTCTGGTACATAATGAGGTGGTTTGATGGGAAAACACAAGGTCTGATTTTAACACAATTTGATGCAGGTGTGTCTCTAGAGTTGATTTTATTGGCTCTTATTCTGTGTATCTCTCTTGAGCTTTAGCCATTGCATTTTATTAGCTTCAAAATTTCATGGTTGTACAGCTCACTGGCAAAGACAGAAATTATTGTAATGGCTTTAATGGGAGAGTAGTTTTTCATCCTCAGTTTTATGGAGGCTTCATTTATCATTTCTTTTAAAATGCCATTTTAAAAAAGTGAGCACATCTGATTATGCTGCAAAGAATTGTGCACACTGAACATATATGTTGATGATTTGCATTATATTGTATTTAACAAATTGGGAAATATTTGAGGATTTGAAACCAAAGCTATCCTCTCCAGAAGTATTTTTAGGGAAAAATCTTATTAATAAATAAAAGGGAATGTTCCCATTAAATCTCTTGAGGGTCTAAGCAAACGAGTTGGGCAATTGATTTGTTTGTGTAAGGAGAAAAGGGATTAGAGGGTGAGAACAAGTGGCATTTGCTCATCACTTTGGTACTCCTTGAGTAATAAGCAGTTTGAGGTCTGCATTATGGTCCCCTGAGTGTTCACATGAGCTCAGGTGGGGAATATCTAAGGGGTGCAGCATGGCTGGTTGCTCAGGGTGCTATGGAAATTCTGGGAAATAAGTGCCTTAAAATCCTGCCTCAAGCAGTGAGCTCCTGATACTGAGTGAAGCTGTGCAAACCAAGGCTGTGCAGAACCTGACAGTCCCACCCAACTTTTGCCTCCCAGGAGAGGACGCATTGTGGAGTGGACTCTGGCCAAGCTTCTGGAAAGGGCAGGGCTGAAGGGCAAGAAGCTGCCACTGTTAGCAGGACAGTGTTGCTTTTGGGTGGCACCACCTCTTCCATACTCTGCGTGTCCCCAGCCAGCCCTGGGCAGACGAATAATGGTGCACTGACCCTGATTCAGCTCTGTGTGGGAGCTGTTTGGTTTTGCCATGGCTGTGTTATGAAGTCCCAGTGGTTCTCTGCCTTGGCAGGCCATTGGGAATCTTGTGTTCCTCTTAGTTCCCCCTTTTGTGTGGGGAATGCTTCTCAGCACACTCATACTCTGCTGCCTTTGCTCATTTGAAACCCAGAGCACTGGGTGGTACTACAGTGCAGGGAAGGTAGTCTTGAATTTTTCAAAGCTTTTTAGCTCAGGCTGAGCACAGAACTGGAGGCACTTGATATCAGCAAAGCCACTTTTTCCAGTGGTCCCAGTAACAATAAGGTAATGCTGTGCAGGACCTTCTTGGGTCTTGCAAAACCGGATGAGGTCCAACAGAGTTTGGCAGTCCTGTTTCTGTGCTGTGCTCAAGAGTTACCCTGCTTCTCTTGGCTGTGGAAGAGCTCATACTGTGCTGCACCTGAGCTGACAGATCTCTCTGAAGCTCAGCTGCCTCTGCATTTAGCCAGACTACTTTGTATCTGCAGCTGCATTATGGCTGATTTACAATTTGGACAGAACAATTCGAAGTAGCTGAGAGGGGACTGCTGAGATTCAGATGCACTTTTCATGCTTCTTCTCTTCCATAACATAATGTGAGGAATGCAAGGAATGTAGAGAGATGACAGCTTAGAAAAGTTAGTTTGGCTTTCGGGCACTGAGGACATTTACACCTGTAGTGTGATGTGAGGATGAGTGTGTGTACAGAGTGCAGCTTTACAAAAGTAGCTGGATGTGGCTAGCACAGGTTCTTCCCGTGGGAACATTTTGCTATATTTCATAAACAAGATAAAGTTTGGATGTTTTGCAAACAATTTCTCCGGATTGGGTCAGTTCAGGCTTGGCCAATTGGGCCTAGGGGGAGGTCTCGGGCTGACCAATCTGGGGCACCTCTGTAAACTCTATATATATGGAATTCAAAACAATAAAGCTCTCTTCTCCTCTCTTTCCTTGTCTGAGAACTTGGGTCATTCCTCAGCTAGCCGCTCAACAGCGACAGCTGGACACTTGACTTTCTGTGTCATTAACAAGACTGAGGTTGTGTGTGTTTGACAGGCAATGCGGCAGTTCTCTGCTGCTTTCTTTCAGCAGCACGAGAACAGGCAAAAGTGAACACCAGTGGTCGTGCTCCTGAGATCCTGTAATTTTCTCCATTAGGTCGTGATTTCATAAGGTACCAGCACTAGAAGCTGAGCCACTTGAAAAGATTCCTGACTCCCTGCCCTGTGTACTGGTTCCCACTGTCACCCCACGAATGCCTGTCCCCTCAGTTTGCTGAGGATAGCTGGTTGTGAGGACAAGTAATAAGCTGCATCTGTCATTCAGCTTTAAATCAGTTCTCTTAAAAATAAATAAATAAAAAATCCTTGTCTGTTGGGGATTGAAAAAGGTGCAATTATGTCTGTGCTACTGCTTAAGAAAATACACATGGAACCTCATACTCAATTAAACAAACGCTATGATTAAACCAAATGCTGAAACAGGCAAAGTTTCCTGGTTTTTTTTTTCCAAAGGATTGAAAAAAATCATTTGTTTTTTCAGCTTTGCTAGAGAAACCCATCAGCAAAAGACGAGACAGTGAAGCTGTACAGAAGGCCAAGATCCTTTATGCATCCTGCATGAATGAGAGTAAGTTGATTGATTTGAGAAGGACATAGATTCTTTCCCTGCATTTATAAAGGCAGGCTTTTTATCTCTCTGCAGAGCTCTGAGAAGCTCGGTGCAGATGCATGGATTTTGCTGATATGAATTCAACTGAATGCCGAGGGTCTTTTACACATATCTAAAGCTGGCTATTGAGACTGAGGTACATCCAGGCACAAGAAGTCAGTTTTAGAGAAACCTCTGCTTGTCAGAACTGTGAAGAGATACGTACCTGTGCAAAAGGATGTTAAACTGTGCCCCAGGGTTGTGGGGTTAGTGCCTGGGGTTGGTAAATCAGAGGAACCCTCTGATTAAATTCTCATACTGTTACTTTCAAGAGCCTGTTGCTCTTTACCTTCTACATTTCCCTAAATCTATTTAATCAAAACACTACCCTAGGGCTAGGTAGAGACATCCCTGGACTCTTTAGCTTTGCGTTATCTGCATGTCAAGCAAGTTAGCCACGTTTGCAGAGTGCTTTCCCTCAGCTTGTAAAAATGTTGCTGTAAGGCAATGTACACTAGTTTGAGACACATCTTTACACTCAGGTAGCTGCACAGGTGAAAAAAGGGTTGGAAGTCCCCTTTGTCCTTCAGGCTTTATTTCCTGCTCAATTTTCTTCCAGCATGGCCCAAGTCTAACTGCCAGCAATTGAGACAGCCTGCTCCACAGCCTTGGTGCTCAGATTCTGCCCCTCTAGTTTTGATTATGAATAATAACCCCCCTCCTCAGAAACTGAAGTTTCTATGCTAGTTCCTAAGCAATGAGGGGTGTTTTTTAAATTTACTTAATTCCAGCCTTTGCCTTTTTTGAAAGGCACTGGCTTGCCTCTCTTATTCTTGATAGATTAACAGGGTTGGACTTCCATGCTGCTGTGCTCATGGGCAGAGCAGAGGCTTTGGGTTTCAGCTATTGTGATTGCCTTGCCTGGAAATCAATTGATGCCAATAAATCTTTGTCTTGTGTGGCTGCTGCTGGACTTGAATTGTCTGGAATGTAATTGTTGTCACGCTTTGACATTTCAGATAAAATTGAAAAAGCCGATGTGAAACCCCTGTTAAGTATACTGAAGCATTCACCTTTCCGCTGGCCTGTGCTGGAATCCAATATTGGGCCTGAAGGGCTGTGGTCAGAAAGGAGGTTCAGCTTAGTCCAAGCCTTGGCAACTCTTCGTGGCCAATACAGCAGCTCTGTCTTCATCCGTTTGTATGTGGCTGCTGATGACAAAATCTCCAATCGCTATATCCTGAAGGTACAATATAGCATATCTAATAGCTTATTTTGCATGGTATTTTATGGTCTCTTTTTTAAAAACGTCTTTACCTGACAAATGTTTACACTTGATTGTTGTTGTTATTATCTACTGACTTACAGATGTACACAGGTGCCAATTTATGGGAATACAGAAGCCACGAGCAACCACATGCTATCGAAAAGCATCTCTGTACGGGTTGTTTTCTTCTTTCAAATGGAAAAATCCTACAAAAATGGTCCCAGTAGACCAATGTCCAGGGTCTATGTGCATGAGAATAAGAGGTCAATATCTAATTCTGTGTGCTGCTTATGACTCATCGGTTGTGTGAAGAATGCTTTTTGTCTGTGAGGATGAAAAATGGTCCATCAGTAGCGGATATTTTGAACTTGAGCTGTTTTTATTGAGATGGAAACACATAATCTGGCGCTTATACAACGCCTTACAATACAGATTTATCCCAAGTGTTTTTAAACCTGAAATAGAGAATTTACCTTTTTCCCGAAATGCTATTGCTTTTAGACCAAAACATTACCAGTTTGTTAACAGTGAATGGCATTACACAACAGTTTAGTAAGAAAAAGACCCAAGAAATGTTGCCTCCCTGTAGTCTGACAAAACTCCAGAGAAAATTGTGTAACTGTGGCAAGACTGAGTGCCTGGGCCAAATGCATTGTTGTTTAAGATCTTCAGATGTGTGGCCAGAGCAGACCCTCCCTCCGCAGCTACAAGAAAACAGTTTATGAAGGCAAGAGAGAAGGAGCAAATAAGAAAGTTATGATGGCATTCATCACAGCAAAATAGGATCTGTGACCCTTGTTTTGCTAGCATCTTGGTAGGAATGTAGCCAGGAATACATTGTATTTAGGAACTGTGGTGGTACTGAGTGAATGTCAGTTCTAAGTCAGTTCTCCCATATGTCTTTTGACTGAGGAATTAAACTGATATAAAGTTGAAGGGTAACTTTTCCCCATCTCTAAGACATCTTCCTGGGTAGTCAACAGCAGATCAACAGTTTGCTGTATTAAAGATGTAATTCTGTTAAGCTGTTGTTCAGATCCTGTCAAGTTTTCTTCAGCTGGAGACTTACTTAAACAGATCTGAAGCAGTAGAATCAGGATGATGTTTAGTTAGGTATCTCCTGTCATAGTATTTCAGTTCAAGTCACCTGTCAGCAAACTCCTGGGCAGGGACACCCTCACTGCTGGTGTCTTGGAAATTATTTGTTACCAGCAATACCTTCACTTGCTATGCTTGGGGACACCCAAGAATTAAGTATCTAAATAACTGAAGCACTACATACTATGAATAACGTATTATTCTGTAGGGTATTCTGATGTTAATTTGATGATTGCAATGCATCAGCCAGTGTTCTACTTTGTCCATGTTTTAACAAATTCCCAGGGGTGTAGATGTACCACAGGGTATTTCAATCTGCTTGTGAAAATGGCTTTATTGCAAAATTTTTTTTGTTCAGCATTACAAAATCATCAATGGGTCATAAGAGAAGTGGAAAACTCCAAATAAAACTTTGTTCAGCATTCAACATTGTCTTTTATTTTTTTCCATGAGTGCTGAAGCAGTTGGTTAACTTTTTTGTTTATTTCTCATATTTGTGCTCTATTGGTTTAATGTGTTGTCAAATCTAATTCTTAAGCCCAGGGAATTTGGATGAGCATTTAATGTAACAGTCACAAAATTGAAATTCACCAAAAAATCTGAAGTTAACTATTGCCAAGACACACTTACAAAAAGCATGAGAGGATATTCTTTTTGCTTCCTTATGCTGAGAAAAGGAAGTGATACTGTTTTTCAAAGAATGAGAGTTGCACTGAGCGTAACAATTACTCCTTTTTGAGGATGATTTGTTTTATTTGTTTACAGTATATTTTAAAGGTTGTGAACATCAGCCAGTAAAGGGAAAGAATACATTATTCATTTACTTTAAATTCTAAGTTTTGTTTATTTGTTACATTTTTATAAATGTAGAAAATGTGAAATAGAAATGGCTTAACCTAAAAGACTTAGGTTAAAAAAGACTTATGTGTAATTGTATGAAAAATACAATCTATCTTCACTAGACTTATCTTTAGAAACAATTGCAGCATCAAACCAAAAATGTTAGAACATCAAAGCAGTTGTTTCTACTCCCATCTGTGCCTTATTATGAGTTTGGAAGCTGGTTGAATGAAGTTTTCAGCTTTGGCTTACATACCCTAACCTAACTTGATTGTATTGAAAAGTTTTGTGAAATCTCAGTTCCCAGTCATAATTATAAAGTATATGCTGCGTAGTGAGTTTTTCCTGGCTGCGAATTTGAAACAGTGTGCAAATATTCCCATGTAGATGTTTCACTCAAAATGCTAAATGCAGATCTCAAACTTTCAGACCTAATTCCAATATTAGGGTGACTGTAAACCAGCAAATCTGATCCATGTTTAGATGAAAAAGATAAGTGAAGCTCAAAGATCCACCTGGACTACCAGACACCTTTAGCTAAAGTACTGGAGACATAACAATGTCCTGTGCATGCAATCCTGGCTGGTATCCAGCTGTTCCAGTGCATCTGCTCAAAAAGCTACATACAGCACCCAGGGCTGGTCTAGGGTGAATCTCAAAAGTGTAACCTCAGTTTCAGTCAAGAAAACCTAATGATGCCTCCTGGATACGCAGCAGCTCACACGTTCCAGCACCTCAGGGGCATTTGGTGCAAACACCAGAATGGTGTGGTCCCAAGCTGACCCTTGTGCCCCTGAAACAGGCATAGGATGGATGCATGGTCATCAGCACCAACAGTTTGATCCTGTACACCCAGTCCTTTTGCATTTCCTATTTGCTGATGTAGCTGTTTCAAACACCTAAACCACACCTGTGATTCTTTTCTGTAGGTGGCTTTGGTATTGCAGTGGGCATCTGGGGCTCCACAGATCACAGTAACATGATTTATTAAATATCTAGCACAGGCCAGCACAGCATAACATTTTTCTGTTGTTTTGAAATCCTGTGGAACTCAGGCTGGTGCAGTGTTTTAAGTATTAGATATTTGCACACATCTATGATGATGGCTAGACAAACATGAACCCTTCTGAGGCTGCTTATGAGTTTACGTTTGAATCTGATGAATTTAGCTGTTAAATGTTACTTCTTGTTGTTTAAACAGCTTGACCAAGCAAGCCTCTCTCTGGCATCTCGAGAGGATTACCTAGAAAATACCACAGAAGCCAAATCTGTAAGTATTATCAGCTGGAAAATAGAGCCACCATTTCCCCCCTCATTTGTTTTCATTGGTTTTTGTGTTTTTTGTTTGTTTGTTTGTTTGTTTTGGGTTTTTTTTGTTTTGTTTTGGTTTTTTGGGGTTTTTTTCGTTGAGCTCCAAACTGAGAAAGGGTTGTGCTTTGGATTTAAGTTTTGCAGGGTATCTATCAGAAAACACCACCTCTACCACAAACACTCTTGCAAAGTTTCCTAAATGAATCTTGCTCTTGTATACAAGTATTTCTGTCCTATGGGTGGTTACTCTATGAGTTGGCCGAAAACACTGGTGTGCATTCGTGCACATTGTCTAACTCATTTGTAAGAGCTGAAAGTTGTCAGTCTAATACAGAAGAGTCATTTGCATTTCCTGAGATTTTTACTCCCTGAACCACAGCAGATATCTCTGTCTGTCACACATGGTACTTTTACAGTGTTATTTCTCATTTTTAACTTGCTTGGCATTCAAGGTAAGGAAAGCACAACCTTGGTTGCTAAGGCATGAAGGTATTGTACTCCTTCCTATAGCTGGGCATTCCTGGTCTACTGGCACAGCTCTGTTCAAGAGCATATCTTGTTGTCATATCACTGTTTCTGTTTCTTTACAGTACCGAGATGCCTTTTTGCAGTTCATGGTTGATACAGCAGTGCTTCTGGGTGCAAACGCTTCCCGAGCTGAATCTGATATGAAATCAGTTCTAAGATTGGAAGTTAAAATAGCAGAGGTTGGTAATCTAATACAATCCTTTTTCAAAACAAAAAGCCATTATATCAACAGCATTAGCAATACAGATTTTAGAAGCAGAAGGAAAGGAGCAGAGTCTAATGAAGAAAGGATGAATAGTGTTTCTCCCTTAGTTAATTGTTAAATTGTAAATTTTATTCTCAGGGGGAAAAACCTTAGCCAAATACCTTTGGTGTTTTAAATTGTAATGCCAGGCAGGCTCAGCAGAGGCAAGCCTGGGGGTGGCATGGCAACATGTAAGGGTTGATGTATCAGTGAGGTGCTTTGGTCTGCCATCTCAGTGGAGGTAGGAGATGGAGATCCATATGGCAGCAGAGATACAGGGGTTGCTGGTGTGTTAGAAACTGTGGAAGCACCTGAGAATGGTCCCATAGGATTTAGGCCTCTTATCCCAAAAAGGTGATGAGATCAACATCCCAACTGAATGCATCTACTCTAATTCACTGGTACCCATGGTGCAGCTGGAAAAATATGATATTGCGCCAACTTTACATGTCTTTCCCAACCTAAGTGTTTTTATGATTCTATAATTTTGCAGTTGGGTAGAATCTGAGCTCCTGCTGTGCACCTGTGTTGAGAATATGTTAGCCTGTAGTTTAAGAAGCAGACTGGGCTGATTCTCTGTGGAATAGTCTAAAAGCAGTGCGAGACTAAGGTGGGATGTTGGAGTTTGGTGGTGGGAGAGTGGTGGTAACAGTAGCACCACCTTAGCTCCTGAAGTGTTTTCATGGGGTAGTCTGGGAGAGTGGATGAGAAGTTAATGAGTTTTAATTTAGGGGATCAACTGAGTTTAGCAAACCTACCCGTATTTAAATCTGGTACTTGGTTCTGACATTTACTTAGTGACATTTTCGCCCCCTCATGGTGTTTAATTTATTCTCTATATCCCTGTTTCAGTATGGCTACTACAGGAATCCCACTCATGAGAACTGCAAGTCTACTATCATTTAAACCTCTACTAAAACTAGAGAGAAAAGTTGGCCTCAGTGTTGGGAAAAACACCAAAAGTAAGGGTACAAACTCTACACAGGTTTGCAGAACTGCCAGCTAAGCTGAATATTCCTTCATATTTGCAAGGAAAGAAGCTATCCCTGTGAAATGCTGGTCTCCTGTTAGCAGAAAAGCCTTTGCACAGGACAGGTGATGCATCAGATGACTTTTATCTGTTGCAGTCTACAGGATGCTTCTTAATGGCATATTTGTACAGAAGTGAGGGCCACTTACAATAGTGGCCAATCAGTGTTTCTATCTCTCTGCTGAGAGGGATGAAATTTTGTCAAACCTCTAAGCAAAGCCCAGTATTCATTGTCAGTCATTTAAAATGGATGGACTGAGGTGCAAATACTTCCTTGTGACCCTGTAGACTTGAAAAACACTTGATATTTCTTCTGTTTATCAGTGATGGCATAAGAAGATGCATCGTTAGGTCTGTAGCTCTAATGCTTTGCCATACAAATGTTTTACAGAGTTAATCCACAAAGTATGGAAGTGAAGCTGCCTTATAAGATGACATGGATGGTGTAACAACCCTCAGGATCTGTAATGCACATAGCTATGCAACAAACCATGCTTACTTATGGTTTCTTTTAGTAAGAATTATCCTTCTAATATCTGTCCAGATATTAGGCATGAATAAATGGACATGGATTATTGCATAATCCCTAAAGAGCATAATGATTATATAAATAAACATCCTACCGTGATGGAGGTACTCCTGTTTGTCACTGAAGGTTTTACTGTATCCTGTGTTCCTGGGCATTTTTTAAAGTAAATGTCTATAACAGAGAACTTGTGCTCAGGAAGAGGCAGCAAGAACACTTTGGATATAGGAAGGAGTGGCATGATTTGAGAGGGCCTGTTGTGTACAAGGAAGATTTTTATTAAGTTTGGATCACTGGAGAAAGAGGGAAAGTTTTGAGATGAAGGGAGTAAATGAGTTCAAGAAGAGTTTAAAGATTTGTCAGATAAATGAAATTTGCAGAACGGAAGAAGAAAGTAATTTTTTTCCTATGTGGCTTGAGCAATAGTACAACCACAGACACTTACTGGAGAATTTTGGTTGGACAAGTGCCAGCTGTCTGGTTAGTCTGGCGTCAATCTCTGTCCTTTAGACTGCACAGCATACAGCCTGTTCTATAGGATTTACCTTATAGCAGGGCTGGAATTGCCATCTGGAATTTATGTTTCTCTTGAACACTGAGAAAATTTTGAGCTATATCTTGTACTTGGTTTGTTTTTCTATTAGGAACCATAGGGCCATTTTGGAGTCTGCATGTCCTTCATGTCAGGGATAAAAGGACTTGCTTTATATTTAGGATTTCTTCTGCTGTATCCTTGGACACTGCAGAGGAACTTGTGATCTGGCTCCTCTGGTCACCCAGATGAGAGGGCTGACTAGGGAATATTTAATTTATGTCTGACCTACATAGTCAGGTTTCCTGCCATGGAAATCTGAATGATGGGGTGAAATGAGGAGAAACCTGTGTGTATCTGGCTCTTCCCCTGGGTGGAGTAAAGCCATAGCAAGAACATGTTCAAATCCAAGACATGAGATGCACTTCCAATTATGACAAAGAATCTATCTCAGATTTGACCTATTAAACCTGAAGATGGCTTCTACTTGATATGAAGGGATGAATAACTATTAATGGTCAAGGTGTACTTTTATCTCTTAAAAATTAACTTGTCTTTCCTTAGCATAATGAGAGCTAAATTGGTCTACTATGTTCAAAGAAGACATGCAGCTCATTAAATTTCCCAGTAATGAGTTAAACTTAAAAGGAACTCTGTTCCATTTTGTCTAGTTAAATGCAATCATCAGAAAGGGAGGTTAATGCCATAAATGCTTGGAAAACAGGTGGTGAGATATTTCTGCACCAGGATTATGAAGGACAGTAATGACGTAAGAGTCTCTGCAAGATAATCCTTGTTTTGATGGTTTTGGGTGTTTTTTTTCTCTTCACCAGATCATGATTCCATATGAAAATCGAACAAGTGAGGTGATGTACAATAAAATGAACATATCGGAGCTTAGTGCCATGATTCCACAGGTTGGTTGGGCATAATTGAAAAATTATTCTTTTAATATCTGACCTGTACAATTAAAACTGTCATTAGTGTTCAGAGCATGAAGGAATATAATTAGGAATGTGTGAGATCGTTTATAGTATATGTTCTTTTAAATGCAATTCCAACTTTAATGAGGATTGAAAACACATGTAATGACAAAGTGCAATAGTTTCTAAGTTTTTAATAAGTAAAGCTGTGAAACCAGAAGTTTTAAAGATTCAACTTAGTTAATAAATTATCTCTCATCATCATCTGCTTTAACCAGCCTTTTCTTTGTCATTGCAGTTTGACTGGCTGGGATACATCAAGAAGGTGATTGACACCAAACTCTATCCTGAGCTTAAAGATATAGGTCCATCAGAAAATGTGATTGTCCGTGTTCCCCAGTACTTCAAAGATTTATTCAGGATACTAGAAAATGAAAGGAAAAAGTAAGGATCCTATGATGGTTTCACCCACACTTATAAGGGTACATCAAACGTTGGGCTTTTTCTATTGTTTTTCTCATGAGTTTCAGCTATTCTTGGAATTAAGTCTCTAGGCAAACAGTCTGTTTGGGTTTGTCTGAATGATGATTTAGATATTACCTTGTGCACAGCAGAAGAATTTTCAGTTTCAACACCTTTGTTTTATGGATAACACAGGCTGCAGTAAAGCTGCTCTTTACACATGCATTCAGCATCTCTTACTTGGATAGGGTCTTTTGTCTTGTGAAATCCTTCACACCTGTAGAACATAGCTGTAAAACACAGGCAGCTAAAATTAAACATGGTAGAGGTACTTTGCGCAGGAAAGCAAGACAGCTTTGGGCAGTGATGAAAAGGTGACATCCCATTTGAAACATCCTTACTGATGACATCTAAGGGAACTGTGATAATTCGTTCTCCAAGGCATATTGCTGAACTTTAAAATAAATATTAAGCTGTTGTCTCCAAATATCAATCTTTGCTGATTGTACAGTATGGTCACAACAAAACATATCTCCGAAAAAGAAAGATAAAGATTATTCTTATATTGTTGCTCTGTGTCTCTAGCGATGGAATGCTTTCATTAATTCATAGTACCTGTAAAAAATAGCACACAAATCAAACAATAAGGAAAATAAAAATTAATGATTTGCCTAGAGATCATAAAATACAATTTCTTTATAAAATTCAGATAAATAGCATTACTGCCGCCAATCTTAATCCACTGAAGAAAGTTTTTAAAATTATTTGGCCTGTCCATGCTTTCTATCTCAAAGTTAGTTACATCAGTGGGGATAAATACGTGATTTAGAGGATGCATATCTAGCAAGGTAACAGGGAATTAATTATTGCTTGTGTATAAACACATTTGCATGGAAATGTATTTTGTAACTACAGAGTAAATACCTGGAGACTTTTTCCATTAGTTCCATATTCAGGGAAAATCTGAGTATTCAAGAGAAGTTAAGCCAGCCTGTGTGTTGTGGCAGAAGGAGGCTGGAGTAATGACCAGAAATAGTTGCAATGCCTGTCATTAGCAAAGCTCAAGACCAGGTTGCTGACGCCACAGATTGGAGGGGAGAGGGTGAGAAAAAGTAGTTCCAGTATATTCATGCTGCATATGTTACAGGTGTTAATGGCTTGGGCATTTTCTACCCAGACTTATCCTAAGAAATGTGCGTAACAAAACAGGAAATAGTGCTAAACTGAATCCAAGCAGGCTTCAAATTTTTGTGTGTAAAATGTATCCAAACAGCCCAGGCACGATAACCAAGCTCATGTTTATCTATTAGGTGATAATGTTCGTTACTTAAAATGTCAGAGTCTGCTCCAGGAGTAACCTTGCTATCTGACCTGAGAAAATTAGGAAATCATCTTACTGTGAACTCCTAACAATGAGGTCTCAACATTTCCCTGTAGGGTGAACCCTGAAAGCTTAACAAGGGTATTTTCTTTTAGGTAATCTCATTTGTCATTCTCCATAATATATTTTAAAGGTTCAGTAAATAAAACCAACATTAATTCAATTTGTTACTGTAAATATCTGTCCTACCAATGGATGGGGGCGATTTAAAGAACGCTGACACCAATGGAAAGAATGGTCTTATTTTACTATGAATATTAAGGCAACACAAAAGTAAAATGATACATTCAATAAAACTACATGCATGGCTTTAGCAGCAAGAAAAATAAGCAAGATAATGCACCTAATCATTACTATATGAGAGAAAGGATAGCGATTGAGAAAGATACATCACCAACTGCCTAACTGCTTCACCATCATCCACAGTCTGCAGTTGCTGGGTAGCCCTGTTTCACAGCGAGGACCTGGAGAATCCTTCCCAGCAATTGGGAAGTCCTATGTGGTGTGTCCACCCATAGGTGGGGTCTCCAAATTCACCATGAAAGTGAGTCCAGCTTTTATAGGCCCAAATCAGCAATTCAAAGTGACCTGATTATATTTTTAGGGCAGAAACACCTGGATTTGATGGCATACTTCCCGACCAGCCAGGGCCAGGGCTTGGCCAGAGCCCAGGCCTTGACTGGGAGGGTTTTCCCCTAAAATATCCTACAAAAAAGGCTCTATTCATGTCAGTTGGGAAAGTTTCTCAAAATGATACATTTCTTGCAGATAACCACACAAGGTTATAAAGAGCTAGCAGAAGCATCTTTGTCATCTATTTTCAGCTAAATAATACTGCTAGGCACTAATAATGCCTGGGATCCATCTTGTAATTCCACTCTGGCTGAGGCCTGCCAGACCTCAGCACATCAACATCTAGAGCGATCAAATTCCTAGAAAAGCATTTCAAAATTTTAGGTTCACTTCAGTGTTTATAATGTGAATTATCTTCTCACCATTTCAGGAGATGGGGTGTCATTAGGAAAAGCTGGTACTTTCACCAAGTTCATATTCTTTTCATTTACAAGGCTACCCCTACACTTTTTTTCCAGTGCTTTGTGTGTCCCCTTCCCAGCTGAACATGCTGCTAGCCTGGGTACTATTCAAAATGTCACAAAAAGATGGCTCATGCCCCAGTATTTTACACAGTGCTCTGGTAAAGCATTGCCTGAAGTTTGTTTCAGGTGGAGGAAAGAATGGAGGGAAAAGTCTGGCTACAGAAGCTGTTTTCTGTGTTGGAGGTGGCAAATTGCATGGACTCCCAATCCTCATATTAAAAATTTCCCACTCAGATAGCCTGCTGAGCAAGCTTGAATTGTGAAATCATCCACAGGTCATTGCTAGAAGAGAGCATATTGACATAGTCTAGCAGGAATTTAATAGAATTTTATTTGACTGCATGTGATGAAGTTACAGTGTGGAGCTGCAATAGGTGCAGCAGTGTGGTTCAGAAGCCAGTCTGAAGTCCCCAGCCAGGGCTCTGCTGTGACTCTAGCCCAGGAGCAGGGCTCTTCATAGCAAGCTGCCCAAGAAGCTGAGTTATTAGCCTGCTGGAGTTTCTATCAGCTCTGAGACAGCTAGCCTATGTCATGTCCTGAAATAAATCACACCTTCTTTATAAGAGGTTTTCAGGGATTTCTTCAGTCTTTTGTGTACCTCTGAATTTTTAGTGGGGTTTGTCTCTATTGCAGGAAAAAGAGGTGTGTGCATGTAGCTGTGAAGTAAATGAGTACTGGCAGAGCTCCAGTACAGCTGTGCCATGTGAGGGGGGAGACAGAACAGTACTGGCACTAATTAGGAGCTCAAATCCCTTCCCTGTTACCTTTGTGCTAGTGCTTTATGTGAGCCATAAATAGGATACTCTAAATTGCATCCTTTCTGGAGATCTTTGCAGCTATTGAAAGAAGCAGCTTTACCATTCTCATTGATCTCAGAAAGGATAATTAGTTTCATAGAATCACAGAATGGTTTGGATTGGAAGGGACCCTATAGATTACCCAGTTTCAACATCCCTGCAGCAGACAGGGACACTTTGCACTAGACCAGGTTGCTCAGAGCCTCATTGTGGTGACCCACCCTTAAGGAGATGAACAACCTGGCCTTGGACACTTTTAGGGATGGGGCATCCACAGTTTCTCTGGACAACCTGTTCAGTGCCTCATCTCCCTCACAGTAAAGGATTTCCTCCCAATAGCTGGTAAATCAATCCTTTTTCAGTCTAAAGCCAGTCTCCTTTTTCCTATCACTGTATGTCCTTCTAAAATGTCCCTATTGAGCTTTCTTATAGGCCCCTTTTCCTTTGTCTTACCTGCCCATATCTTTGCAGTATGGGACTATTAATTGAGAAGAATTCTAATTCATATAGCATATGAGTAATTTTCTTTAGAGATGGATGGAGGCACTAGATATCTTTTTTGGTCTTAGTCTGTGACTGAAAAATGAGACAGAGAAGTTACAATAATTTGTCTTGAGCTAGTGCCTCCAGCAATGGAGGCAAAAGCTTTCCAGTACTTATAATTTGATTTGTAACTCAATTCTGAATACAATTTTCAAATAGATCTAAAATTTGTGAAAGAGATCTTTTTCTCAAAATGTCAATTAATTTGTCTACCTATCTCACATTAAATCTGTCCTCTTTAATTGCTACTGTGTCTGTTGATTAAAATATTGCAAACTCACAGAATTTTACATGAGCAACCTACTTTATTCTCAGACAGGACAGAAAGTACTTTAGTAAATATTCATAAGCACTGGTATAATTTTAACTGTCCCAGCAAACAAGCTCTCTACCACTTCCTTTGGGAGTGTGTGTCACAATAAGGGTCATATTGGTCAAGAGTGAGCCTACACTTTCTGTAACAGGCATTTGGAAGTTAAAATAGAGTGTACTCTTCTGAAAGGTCACAACAACAAATACTCTGGTCTCGTCAAAGGAGCACAGAGGATTTTTATGTTTTGAGTACTGGATTTTGCTCCATGTGTAGAGATTAACTTCTCTGAGCCTCAGTGAACTTATTTGTGAAATTGGGATGAAAATCACCCCAAGATATGCACCCCAAGATATGAACTTTATAGGCAAAAAGTGTCAGTTTTTAAACCAGCTGAAGATAACCAAATGATTTGAAATTTGCATAGTTGGCCCAAAAGATAAAACAATCATTGCCAAATAAATAAACAAATTTAGATAAATTACTATTTTATTTTGTTTTGAAAAACAAACTGGAACACACTGCCCTTCAAACATGTAACAACAAACCCCCTCAACCTTTGCCCCTGTTGCCCACCCCCATTAATAAACATAGCTCTGCACTTTCAAGTGAAACCTCCCTGTTGTTTTATACATTGTGGATTCTATTGTGGTTACAATCAGGAATTATCATGGTCTCATCAGACACAGAACTCTCGGAAAATATGTCAAGTATAAAAGAAGATGAGAGTAATATATGTAGGCATTGTTGGACTTGTTTTAGCATGTGTCAGCCTTTTCCTTCCCAAATTAAAACAAACCTCAAGTAATTATGAGAGATTTACTGTATCTGCCATCTGCCTTCATTACTTATACCTGACATAAACATTTCTGAATTCTTGTTGATATTATTGGCTTTCAATAAGTCAACTTTTTGAGACCAAGCCTTTAGGAATTTCAGTCTTTTGTTCACTACCAATTTGAGAGAAGTTTCCCAACTCAAATGCAAGGACAAATATTGCTGTGTGAGAACAGAGAGCACATAGCAGAGAGAATTGATTTTTTTTTTTTGGTGGTGATTAAGTACCAACTTGTAATACATAATTAGTGTGTGATAGTGATCTATTTAACTGAGGTTTTTTACCTAAGACTTTTGGTTGAAATTAAATCTTTAACCTTTTAATCTGTGAGAGTTGTATAAATGCTGGTTTAGATACACAGAGTTGTTGCTGCAGGAGTTGCTACAGCTGGATGTTCTTCAGCTCTGCTGAAATAGCTGAGGCAGATTGTTGTGAGGTTTCTGGAGTTTGAGTCATTTACCAAAACAAGGAGACCTGACTGCTTTTAGGGTACTTCACCTGCCATTGGGTGAGAAAATTCCACATTGTCAGAAATGCGTTGAGGGAAAAATCTAAACTTTCTGGCACTTCATAGGTTGAAATGAATTTTAAATGACGCTAAACATTATCTCAAAATGGTGTGATTATTCAAACAGAGCTAACTATTTTGGCTTTGTAACATATACTGCCTTATAAATGTACATTGTTACTGCTAAAAAAGCTTTTTCAGATGTGTTTTATGATTATTGTGGGCATTTAGGTGCACTATATAACATATCTGTGTACTAAAAGAGAATATACCCAGTGTGAGAGATGCAACAACACATTCTGAGCTGAAGGCTCTTTGTGGGTGGACTGGAGCTTGGTTAGAGGCAAAACTGAAGTTATGTCTCTAGCAAATGCTGCTTTCAAGACAGCATGTCCACAAAGTGTATTTCCAAGCTGTTATGATTCAGAGGAGGGAAATGCTTGGGATGTATCTCTGAGTGAAGCTAATGGAATGACACTGCAGCAACAGCTGCATTGCCCCACGCTTATGGCCATGGGAGATTGCAGAAATGGGATTTTTAGAGATGGGGGAGTTGTTCAGACGGTCCATAAAAGCATCTTCAGTTGCATAGAAGCAATTTTCCTACCTATGGAGAAGTCTATGGCTTGCCAAAAATGTTATGTATATCCCAGTGGGGAGCAAATAACATTTGAATATCCATAGCTTTGAAGCAATGACTATCCTTGAAAAATGTGTCATGTATAAAAGAAGATGAGAATAATATGTGCAGACCACTGTTGAACTTGTTTTGAGACTGTTTGAAGTGGAATTGCAAATTTAATAATGTACCTTTAGCTCACATAGCCACTGTTGAACATGGAGAGAGATCAATCTAGGCTGGCTAAATCCTCCAGTTAGGTACCTGAAGTTTTAGAGAAGGGGCATGGATGTCAGATCTCCTGGGAATTTTAAACAAGCTCTTCCCAGATCTCTCAGCCTCAATTCTTATAAGACTTTTTTTACTGAGGCTTCTCTTTTTTGGTATTTCAATTATCCATCTGACAAAATAGGAATGGTAATACTTTAATAACTTTGTGAATAGTAGAAGTTTTCAAAGCATATTGATAACTTCTAATGGAAGATACAAATATGAGATAATGATAGTGTATATGGGATGGACTGTTATCTATTCTGTTACCATTTATGTGCCCTACTAATGAGGGGAGATAACATTCACTTTGATCTACAAAAGAAAAAGCAGTTATCTCTGGATAGAACTTTTATGCAACTATTATTATAACACAGTTCTTGCCACTTCTAAGGAAAATGAAAGCTGCCTTTTGGAAAAAAACATTATTTAAAAATTACATACTAGGTGATGGACCCATTAGAAATAAGCCCTAGAAGATGATTATCATGGGGCAATTATATATTAAATGGCTGCAATCATACAGATTCTTCTGTGTAATTGGGATTTATCAATTTGGCCATGACTCATTAATTTTTAAGGTGAAATTTCCACCATGCAGGTAAAATGTTTGTAGAGATATCTCTGTGAGTGCTTTATGTGTTTACCTGTCTGATAAAAATATGCCTGATTTGACAGGACTCTTGCCAACTACCTGGTGTGGAGGATGGTTTATTCAAGGTTATTTAATCTCAGTAGACGTTTTCAGTATCGGTGGCTGGAATTTTCTCGGGTAAGTTATGCTTTCATAGCATTTACAAAGGTCCTAGTGTTGGTTGTTGACACTGTTGGTTTCCCTTATAGTTGCTTATACCTTTGCAAAACACAAAATGTCTTCCATGCTTGCTAAATTTCTTGAAAAAACTTTTTTTATTTTGAAAACTCCCTCTAAAACAATTGACATGCATATTTTTGTATATGACACTGAGACATTTATATGACACTAATATGACACTGAGACAAAAACGTCTTTTAGATGATGTTAAAGAGGTTTTGAAACCTCCCCTTTAAAAATCTTAGTCTTCTTTTGCAGAAACTTGAAAGCTGGAATGCTTTTGACTTAGGTTATGTGGGCTGTGACCTGTGCTATTCCTGCAGGCCAAGCTCTTTTGGTTAAAACCTAAACTTTTTAAAAAATCCTAATGCTTGCCATTGTGTGAATACAGGTCTAGTAAAACAGAAGTCTAGGATGTCACCTTTTTTAATCTTGCTCAAAGCTCTTCCATGCTCTAATGCCAGCATTACATGAGCTCTAGCACATCGATATACCAGCCATTTCCACAGAGAAGATGATCAGGTGCCTTCCAGCTTGGGGTTGCAAAAGAACCAGAAAACTGCCACAAGCTCTGAGAGCAGAACTAACTATCTGTAAAGTAATATGGGCATTTAGGTAAAACACATATATTTGATTAAGTGAATCCTGAATAGAAATCTGCCTTGGTAATCCTGTGGGCAGTGTGAGGTCTCATTCAGAAAACCAAGGATGAAACTGGAACTGAATTGTGCTTTGTCATGTGTCTAAGCTACTTTGGATGGCGAACTTTGTTTGCCATTATGAAAATTGACAAAGGAGGCTGGCATGATGCTGGTAGTGTTGTAGTGCAGGAGGTGTGGGTGTTATGTCCTCCCTGGTGAGGCATGCAAGTGACTAATTAAAGCACCTATAATGTTTTTCCTTGAGTAGTACTGGAATAGTTCAGAGTTGATCACATTCCTAAAAATAAGCTCCAATAACTTTATAGAAACTACACAGGAAAGGCAGTCTCTTATACTTCTGAGATCATATTCAAATTAGTCTTGTTAAAGATGCTATTTTCTTCATGTAAAATATGAGAAACTGGCTGTCAGAACCACAGTGACAAGTTTGTAGGTGTCCCCTCCTGGGACATTCCTTGCTAGTGAGGTAAAATAGATTGATGCTGGCTATCAGCCAGTCTGCAGCATAATACTGAGTTACACTGAGTTATATAATGGCCAGAAAAATTCCTGAAAGGAAACATTAAGCTTTGGATACTGTGCATTTGAATATGGTACTGGCTGCTGTCAGTTCTTCATAGAAGCTTAGAGAAATATCATTCAGATTGATTCAGTGCTTATTTGTAATCTCATCAAGGCTGTCACAGAATCACAGAATGGGTCAGGTTGAAAGGGACCACAGTGGGGTCGTCTGGTCCAACCTTCCTTCTCAAGCAAGGTCATCCCAGAGCACATTCCAAGACTGTGCCCAGATGGTTCTTAAACATCTCCAGTGAGGGAGGCTCCACACCCTCTCTGGACAATCTGCTCCAGTGCTCTGTCACCTGCACAGGAAAGAAGTTCTTCCTCATGTTCAGGTGGAACTTCCTGTGCATCAGTTTCTGCCTCTGGTCCTATTGCTCAGCATCGTTGAGAAGAGCCTCCAAAAGGCTTCTTCCTATGATACTCTCTCTTCAGATACTCATTGGCATTGATGAAGTCCCCTCTCAGTCATCTCTTCTCAGGGCTGAACAGGCCCAGCTCCCCCAGCCTTTCCTTGTAAGAGATGCTCTAATCCCTTCATCCTTGTTTTCCTCTACTGGACCCACTCCAGTATCTTCAGGTCTCTGTTGTCCTGAGGAGCCCAGAACTGGACACAGCACTCCAGACACACCTCACTGGGCTGAGTGGAGGGACAGGATCACCTCCTGACCTGCTGGCACTGCTCTCCCTAATGCCCCCAGGGTCCCACTGCCCTTCTTGGCCCCAGGGCACTGCTGGCTCCTGGACAGCTCACTGTCCAGCAGGACCCTCAGGCCCTTCTCTGCAGAGCTGCTCCAGCAGCTCAGCCCCAGCCTGGCTGGTGCCTGGGCTTGTTCTGGCCCAGCTGCAGGACCTGCATTTGCCTTTGCTGAATTTCACAGTTCCTCTGCCCATCTCTGCAGCCTGTCAAGGCCCTTCTGAAGGGCTGCACAGCCCTGTGGGGTATCAGCCACTCCTGCCAGCTTTGTGTCAGCAGTGAACTCTCTGAGGAGGCATCTGCCCCTCCCTCCAAGCATTGATGAATAAGTTAAACAATACTGGCCATGAAAATGGTTGTGAAAGCTTACAGCGCAGTAATAGCTGTGAATCAGCAACTCAATCCTATTATCTGCCCCTGGGACCTGGAGATGGAGAGTTAGTTAAATGCAGTAAACAGCAGTAGCTAATAGTTAATAACTAAAGCTGAGTAAACAGCTCAGTGGAACAGGCTTTAAAGGTCAATAAAAAGGACATGAGGAATGGAGTCCAAGGCATTGGACTACTCTATTGTTCAATAGATTTGTCCAGTCAGAGGATGGATAACTAGAGGCACTTTAGGAACATAAAAAGGACCCACCAACACCTTGCCAGCTAAGTGAATAAAACATTGAATTACTACTAAAAATATATGACCATGAGATAAATCAGCGACCCTTAAAGGAAAGAATGTATTTTATACATTCGTTGTTTCATTAATTCAGCCAGCCTCAACCATCATAAGCACAGTATTTTTTTTACCAGGTTCTCATTTTCTCTTGGCAGATTTTATTCCTTATATGTAGAAATCTTGGCAGCAAGACCTTAAAATCTTTGCAAGGAGAAGGAAAAATACATGATGAAACTTTAAAAAAACTTCAGGTTTAGAAATAGGACAAACCTGCTGACTCTGGAGAAAGTGCTTTGAGTACCACATCAGCAACTATCAGCAGCTCCTCTGCAGTGGCGCTTTGAGACCTTGTAAATGTGCAGTGGCACCTGGGGAAGAGGTCGGTTAATTGTGTCGTGAAACTCTGAATTGACTGGGAGGGCTTGAAACCTGCTATTTATAGTCACTGTTACTACCTGAAGTGCTGTGTTTTAGAGTGGCACATTAATATTAGGAGGACTATTTGAGGGAGTTCTTGTTGACTGTTGTAACATAAATATCAATAAACCAGCTGTGAGATATCATCTATTCCTCTCAGCTCTATTTTTATTGGTCTCACAGCCTGTGCTGCCTTTATGTTCTCCTTACAGTCAAGCCTCCCTCACAATAATGATAATTATTATGTTGTAATAATAGTATGTCACAGTCTAAAAGCCAGCTCTGTCTCCTGGCTATTTCTATGGCTGATGCGTACTCAGAGCTTTTGGAAGGAATTTCAAGCTCTGATGACTAATGCCATAACTCCCCTTCTTTCCCCTGCGTCAGGAAAAAGCTCCATTGTGAGTTTACTGTGACCCCAGAGAGAAATTTTCTTCTCTTTTTTTTTGGGTGTTGTGTCTTGTTATGTATAAAGGTTGAAGAATTTGGAAAAGGAGTTGATTTTCAAATTTGGCTCAGTTTAGCAAAATATCACCTTAATATGTATTGGTTTGACTGAGAGGGTTTTCTTATAGAAGCAGTGTACTCTCTGCAATCGAAAATCTATTGCTGCATATACAGTATTAATAAAAAGCATTTGGAAATGCAATTCACTGGTGTATTTCAGTGTGAGTCATTGATTACGCTTAATTACAGACAATATGATAGGGAAAATCAATCTCTGAGCTACCAAAATATCTCACCTTCAATAGCTGAGGGTTAAGCTGCTCTGGAATTCTCCAATGAAATCTTTTCCTATTGGAAAAAGACAAATTCAAACCCTTCAGTTTTGCTGGATATTTAATCTTGTGCTCAAAGGAGGAGACTAATGGGAAAAACAAGGGGCTCAGGAACTGCAAAATTGGTGCTTTAGAGGCTTGTATCATTTGTGAGAGGCCAAAATCCCTATCCTTATACCTGATCTGGTCTGATGCTGACTGGACTCTGCCTTTACACAGCTCACAGGTGTTAACTGCTGGACTGGGATTGTGCTTGTTCTCTGGGGAAAAGCTTAAAAAGTTCCTTAAATGGAAAAGGAACACTTTGAACCTGGAAAATAACAAAAGTTTCTTAAATCAGCACTTCTTGTTGCTCGCAAGGACCGATCTTGTACCTTGTTGTGTGTAGGGTTTTTTACGTGAACTACATCTTGATGAGCAAATGCAATGTTGGCTGGGCTAGCACCCACAGTAACAACATTCTTCCTGTGAGAAACAGAAACCAAGACAGCAAATGCCCTTAAGTTCTGTTTTGCCTTGTTCATTGGTGTGTTGACCATTCTTGACTGTTTCTTTTGAAGCTCATTTATGATGACATCATCAGAGCCTGGAAGTGTGTATATCATGACCATTCCTTTAGTAAAATACGCAAGTTGTGCTACCAACATCTTTCCACTGCAATATGGAATGATTTTTATATTTTTTGTGGGGAAACAAACATATTCAGGGTTCTTGATGATTCAAACCTCTTTTCTCCAGAAAATGGTCTATTTGGGAAAGGAACTGAAAGCAACTATTTTACACAAACTGTGGTAAAAGTAGCTGGACAGGTAAATGACAAAAAGGTGTGGACATGCACCTACCTTTGTTAGATGTCATTAGTTCATGGCAATGGAGGGCTTTGCAGGAGGTGTTTCATAAGGACTAACTCAATTTTCATGATGACAATCTCCCTAGGCTTCTCACCCTGTCAGAGGAGAGGTAAACGTTTTCAGGAGATATCTTAGAGCAGGATTTTTTCTAGAGGAAATTGTCCCTACTTAACGCAAAAAGAATACCAAGGTTAGTCCAAAGTTGGCACTAAGCCTCTAAGCCTAGTCTCTCTAAGTCACTGTTACCATTGTACTGTTCTGAAGTTTAAAATCTTACAGCTATTTCGTGGTGTTCAAAAGATTTGTCATAGCACTGGATGAAAATAGAAATAACTGTACAGTATCAGTATTTTTTCCTTTTGGTGGCTATTTGACAAATATGTTTTGGACTATACTGCATGTAGGTTCTTCTTTAGCAGGATGATGTTATGGCTTAATACCTGTCCCTGCCAACAGGTGATCCATGGGACTACAACTTTGCTGCCTCAGTGGGATAAATGTGTGGACCTTGTAGAAAATGCCCTCCCCTACGTTGTGGGTAAGATGTTTGTGAAAGCCCATTTTAAAGAAGACAAGAAAGAGATGGTGAGTCCCATGCAGTCTCTGGAAATTTTCAGTTAGTGGTTTCCTCATCACAATTTGCCTCTGATATTAAAACAAAGCTTAAAAAGAGATAAGATTCTTAAAAATATTTTAATTAAATTAAAAAACCCCCAAAACACAAGGAGAAAATTGAATGAATTGGAAGAAGTGTTACCTTTCTGCCCATCTGGATGTCGCTGTTGAGCCGCTAGCAGAGAAAAAGGGCCCGGGTTCTCAGTGTGGCAAGAAAAGAGAGCTTTATTATTTTAATTCCAACTTATATAGACTTTTCAGAGGTCACCCAGATTGGTCAGCCAGAAACCTCCCCCTAGGCCTGATTGGCCAGGCCTAAACCGTCCAAATCTCAAGACACTGTTTTCATAACATCCAAACTTTATCTTTGTTTATAAAACACAGAGGAA
Organism: Entomyzon cyanotis; assembly: GCA_024500445.1. Taxonomy (NCBI): domain Eukaryota; kingdom Metazoa; phylum Chordata; class Aves; order Passeriformes; family Meliphagidae; genus Entomyzon; species Entomyzon cyanotis. The sequence continues at coordinate 13,546,004 of JAKEPQ010001016.1, read as the reverse complement.
AGTTCTCATGGGAAAGACCTGTGCTAGCCACAATCTGGGCACTGCCCCTTCTTTCCATCTGTCCTTCAGACAAATAAGCAGCAGTTCAAAACCAGGTTGAATGTTGTTAATTTATATAAATAGTGACAGCCAGGCTGTGCAGGAACAGAGTGTGGGTTATTGATGAGAATGGTTTAGTATAGCTAGTACAACTCATAATATTAACGTTTTTACTGACTAGTCAAAAAATTGGTCAAGATTTCTCTGCTTTAGGACTACCCTCTGAAAGCTGTGGCTGCTACACCTGCAATCTAAGCAAGAGATATGTAACTGATGTCTGGCCCAAATCAAGGGAAGCTTAGAGCCACATAGAGAGAGTTCATATTAGTGATTCAAATATTTTCTGCTGAAAAGTAAAAGGAAATATTCTTCCATACTGTTGAGCCCACAGGGAGGTTCATCATTGTAAAAAGTCAACAATAGCTATGCTATCACTTCTCTCAAAAACATATTCAAATAATTAATTACCCTTCACAATAATTTATGACTCACTTTCAGTTCAAGTTTTTCTTATAGGGTTTTCCAATATCTGCTTTTACAGCCACTGATTTTCCAACAATAATCAATTTTAAATTAACTAATTTAGTCATTGAACTTAGCTCTCCATGCAGGAGAAGCTTAACCATTTAGGAAACATGAAATAGCACTCTGTCTGGGAGCAACATCTCTGAGAAAGCCCTGCACTACCCTGGCTCAGTAGCCTGAGTTTGCCTATTTGCCTTTATCTACTTCGACTGCTTTCTCAGGGAAGGATTCCATTTTAAAAAGCACACAGTTATTTGGCTTGTCCAAATCTTTTTTGTCTGTTTCCCTCTCAGGTTCTGCATTTCTTTTCATATTTGCCTTCAGCTGGAGTTTCCTCTCTGAGATCTAGCTTTTCAATTCCCTGCTTCTTGATCCAGTTTGTGATGTGCTATTTGGCCATTTTATGGCAAAAATATGCCAGGCATATGCAGAGTGTTATCCTGCACAGGATAAGTGGGAAGGAGTATAAGAAATGTACACTTCATGGAGGGGATGGACATTTTTTTATGTTTGTATCTGTGAGGAAAAATTATGAGAAGCAGATAGAGCAGAGAACAATTTTCTCTTGAAATATGACCTAATTAGAATGTTTTTAGTGTGCACATTCCTTTTAGACCAAAGCTTTGGAAAATTATCAAGTTTGAATTCACAGTAGCATCCATACTGAGAAATGCATATAAAATTTATGGTTTAGGTCACAACATTCAGCCTTGAAATGAACTACCCATGGAGATAAAATTACATACAGGTGAAATTCGTTGCATTCCATTTAGAAGTGTGCTTTTCAAGTTAATAGTTTGTGGTGTTATCATTTTAATTTCACTGGTTTTCAGTTCTATTTCTTTTTCTTAAGCAGTAAGAAAGCTTGTGAGTAAAGCATTCTTATTTGTACAAGATTTTTTTTTCTTTCTTTTTTTTTACTGGCTTATGGCATATATCTGTCTGTGATAAGCAAATCCTGAGTTACAGATAATATGGATTCTTTCCCCCCCATGTTTTGTGATTGATGTTTCATACCTTAGATACTTCTCTTCTTTTATCAAGAAAGACATTATTTGTGTCTAAATATAGCACTGCTTCTAACTCAGAGTGCCTGCAGTGTTTCTTACAGATACGCCTGAGCAGTTTCAGTAATAACTTTGATAGCAGGAATAGGTTTCTCCCCCTGCCCCCTGCAGCTACAGCTGCTGCATAAAGCCTAAGTATACACCAGGGCCCAGCTGCAGAGCTTGAATTTGAACTTGTAACCTCCAAATACAGGGAGTTCACCTCATTAGTGCACAAAGTTAATTGAGTCAGTGCTCTGTCATCAATATCTTTAAGTTACCCCGTTTCCTGGGGTGCAGTTTACTGTGAATGTTCAGTCTTTAGTCATATTTAATGCTAGAGCTGCTCCAGTTGACCCATATTGCCTCTAAAAATATGAAAATGTTTTTTGAAAAGGGTAGGAAAAAAATTAATAATCCAAGGAACTTTGCTACATCTTTTCCAACTGTACCACAAATAAAGGACAGTTCCAGATTAAAATATAAATCTGATATATTAATGACAATTTAGCTAAAGGTAATGTTACTTTTGAGGGTTTAGTCCCCACTTTTAATGACATTTCAGAGCTACTAGATTTATAGAATAAGATTATATAAATCTCTGCTGCTTGACATTTTCATTATTTTAAAATGTAACATAACTGATAACACAAAGTTCTAATAAGTCTTCATTTAATGGGTATCTGTCATGTCTTGTGCTGTCTCAACTCTGGTTTGTGCTAAAGGACTCAGGCAATGGCTGGATCTCCCTCATTTCCTCACTCTCACAGTATTCCCCATGGCTATCTGTCATGGCATTCATCTGCTGATGTAAATAGAGGCAGCTGGTTGCATACACCTTTCTGGGCTGCCAGACAGATGCATAGGTATGGGGGCTCTTTAGACTCACATAATGCATATCTTAGCAATTAGATTTCTTGTTTTCTGTAATTTCAGGGTTTCTTTAATGTGCATTCTCACTGAACAGTCCTATTATTATAATTATTATTATTTTTTACTTGCATGAGATGTGGTCTTGGCTTTGCAGAGGTTTCTGAAGAAGCAGCCAGGCAGAAGTAGTTGTGGGTTTTCCCAGCTTTCCACAGATCCAAGCTGTCCCTGGTGGTTCAGGGCCACAGAAGCAGTTAAGGCTGCTCAGTGCTGTGAGCCAGGACCTCCATCCCTTCACTAAGTCAAGGGTAGCAATGCTTCACAAATGCAGCTAAATACAGGCTAAATATTTGGATACTGCTTTGTATTTGGATCACAGGGCTGTCAGCCCAAATTCAGTTCTTTGGCAGTATTAATAAGGCATGTCTCAGTCTCACATAAACCAAACCAGGCTATGGATGTTCTCTCTGCAGAAAAGGCTTTATTTGTGCAAATGCCTTTCAGCTGGTTCCTTCTGCATGGGCCAGTGATCTAGAACCTAAGGGTCAGAAATCTGCCAAAAGGACTGCAAATCTCTCAGTGTTTTTTATGATTTCAAGGTGGGTATTCTCACAAATATGACATGAAATGATCAGCAATGAACAGGGTATGTGGTACACCTGAAGGGAAAGGAGATGGAAAGAAACTTGCCTTCAGAAGTGTCTCAGTACTGGAGAAAGCAGAAATTAGCCTTCAAGAAAGGACAGCAGATACCATCTGATTTGCAATCATTTGTGGTCTAACCAAGTCTATCACTCCTACATACACCAAACCTTTTCTTACACTAATTCTGCCATGACATATTTTACTGGAGAGGGATTTACAAAATGTTTTGCAGATGGAGGAGTTGACTGAAGGAATTCGCTGGGCTTTTATTGACATGTTAGAAAAGGAAAACGACTGGATGGACTCTGAAACAAAAAGAAAAGCTCACGAGAAGGTAACAATATAAACATTGAATGACTAAAATCCTTTTATGGTAAAGATTTGACTTGAGTGATAACAGTATGTCATGGACTTTACTTGCAGTTCCAGTTACTCATCGTTTTGTTTGTGAAGGGACATGTGCCACACTTTTTTTCTAGAAGCCAAGCCATATGAGCTCCAGCTTCTTTGCAGAAGTTATTTCTGTTACCTTTTTCTTCTTCCCTTGCCTCCATCTTTCCCTATCTGGCTCTGGCTGATGTAGACTGTGAGCTTGTTTCAGATTTGGCTTTTCATAACAAAGTCTTCACCTTGACTGGGATACCAGAAGCACACCAATCTATAAACGTCTGTCTAAAACATCTGTGACAGCTGAGGGCATTTGCTGTGAAGATGGCAGATCCAGCCTAGAATGGGATATGAGAATAATTCAGGTTTCACAGTTTTCCCAGTGTTATGGTGGGAGGCCTAACTTGAGAGCTGTCTTTTGAGAGTGTAATGGCCATCCCAGCTGAAAATCCATTTCCTGATAGAATAATACCTGATAGAATAATTTAGAATAAAACTTATTCTATCAGTTTTCCTGATAGAATAATTTAGTTATGATGTGTTATAATCAAGGATGGCATTACTGGTCCTGATTGCTTTCAGATAAAGTCACAATAAAATGCAGGAGGTAAAGGTGAAGGCAGGAGGATGTACTCAAAGCTTCTTTTTCGCTCTATTCCCACATTTATAGCACATGATGAGTGGAAAGGAAGATTGTCCAAATGCAGAGCTCTGTCCCCAGAGCAGCAATTAGAGGGGGTGTATAAAAAACAAGGCGAGGGCGTTGTGTAGGTCTGTGTCCTTATTTGTTGAGGCAATGAGTTATCAGTGAATTAGTAAGCACTCTCTTTGAATAAACTGACAGGCAAGTGCAGTTGAACTGTTCCTGCTCTCTATGCTTGAGTAAAAATAGCAGTGTTTTGATTTAAAAGCAAACATGGCCTTCAAAGTTTTTTTAGTGATTCTAATGAAAAGGCTGTTGAGCCATTTTGTCATTGGAAAGATTTAAATTCCATATGCAGCCCATTTACATTTTATACAGCAGTGCTCTTCATATATGTGCAAATGAAATAGAGCTGCATAAATGCACCAATAAACTCTATAGCAAGAGAACAATAGTAAAATGACATTTATTTCCTGCTAACCAAGTGTTAAATGGGCTGCAGTTGTTACATCTTACTAGCTGTTATGCTTTTTTTAAAATTAGAAATACCAGTATAATGATCTGTAATTTAGATATTTGTTAAAATTGATGCAAAATAAGATCAGAAAGATTTTCTAATTATTTCCTTAATAAAGATATTTCTATATAACAACCTGCTTAGTGATTTTGTTCAAAATTTGCTACCTGCATTTCATCAGGAGAACAATACAAACATTGCCAAACCCCAAAGAACTCCTTAAAAAAGCTCTCCCTTTTCTGTTTTAAGGAGGGTTTTAATCAGAAGGTAGGTTATATTCCTACCTTTGGTAGGTAGAGATGCCTGTTTCCCTCTGTTGACACATTTTGAAAGCTTATGGCACTTTGCTCCCAGTTTAGGCATGTCATTGAAGGTTCTGAAGTTAGTGGGGTGAGTGCAGGCTGAAAAATGCATGACAAACTAAAGTCCATAGGTACAACAAAAATAATGCTACAAGCCATAGAATTATCAAATGAAGAGCAAATGGTTTAAAATCATTCTCACTGAATTGCAAAACCATTTCATAGTTTGCTGACATAGGAACCAGGTCAAACTTGTAAGACGCAAGTGTTATGTAATGCCTTCAATACTGCAGCAACAAATATGTGATAGGACTTATGACTACAAGTTTAAGTTCAGATTCACAGAAATAGCTACTTGGCTGGAAGGAAATTGTCTAGAGAGACATTTGGTAGATTTCCAGACATGGAGTGTGTGCATATTTATTAAATATTATTTATTGTTAATGATAGATATTCTGTTTGTCCTGGAACTCTTGGATGAGCATGTTTTTAATTCAAGAAATAGATTCATTACATGTAGGGTCAGATAACTCACTGGGGAAATCTAAGGTTTATAATACAACAGAACCTTCAAAATCTGTTACACTCTTCTAATTAAATCTCATGAGCCTAGCACTTTCTGATGTTACTTTTTCAATACTTGGGCTTTAATAAAGCAGCACAGACAGCACGAATTTTATGAGGGAGATTGGTTGGTTAAAAAAACCCCATAATAATAAATATCTACTTTATTATAAATATCTGTAAAAATTGCATTTCTTTGTCAATAAATGTCATCCACGTGCTGGATTCTGCACCCAGGATGGAGTAACACTGGGCACCAAGAATAAATTGTGAGAGAGAGGGTGGAGGGCAGCTGTGCTCAGCATTGGTGTGGCCTCACCTGCAGTGCTGTGTGTGGTTCTGGGCCACCCATAATTAAGAAGAATCTGAAGGTCCTTTAATACATCCAAGGGAGGGCAAAAAACTGGTGAAATGGCTGGAAGGAATGTCCCATGAAGTGCAGCTGGGGATTTTGGGGCTGTCTGGTTTGCAAAAAAGGAGGCTGAGGGATCACCTCTACAGCTTCCTGAAGTGGGGAAGTGGAGAGGGAGGTTCTGGTCTCATTTCTTTGGGATCCAGTGACAGCATGTGTGGGAATAGTTCAAAGCTAATTCCTCAGGGGAGGTTGCACTGGACATCAGGAAAGTCCAGGTGACCAGGTTTGACCAGGTGGATGGTCAAACACTGGAGCAGCCTTCCTAGAAAGGTGGTTGATGGCCCAAGCCTGTGTTTATGAGGCATTTGGACAATGCCCTTAACAACGTGCTTTAACTTTTGGTCACCCTGACATGGTCTGGCCATTGCATAAGATGTTCCTTGTAGGTCCCTTCCAACTGAAATGTTCAAATTCTAGTCTATCAATTAAGTAAAGAAGGGAAGCTATTAGTTAGATAAAGAATGTTTTGGTCTTCTATGTTTTTATCAGTAACTGTCTCATTGTTCTTTACAGTAGTGCAGATTGGAGCTTCTGCCCTAAGTTCCATGGCAGATGTGTATCCTACATGGAAATGACTGTGATTCAGATATTTTGCTCTCCTGTATTTTTAATCTCATTGCATTCTCGAAATGTTTGAATGCTGTGAAAATCAATGAACTGCAGGAACCTGGTTTGTTTATTGGGCCTGCTCCATGTGATCTATTTAATTAGCCTTTAGTTTTTCGTTAATTTCAGGCATATTGGGGTCATTGACAAATTTTTTGAAAGAAGAAGGTCAGTGTGGGATCTGGCTGTTTGGACAATGAGCATGAAAAACCTTGTGGTGATTGTATCTTTAGATGGTGATAATGTAATATAAAGGACATGGCAGGTTTGAAAGAGAATTAATTGCAGATCCTCTTTTTGATTTAAATACTGTTTCATTAGATACTCACTGTGTTTTCTTCTTCCTCTTTTCTGACTGATGCTCACCTTTCTTTTGTGCTTGGCTGAGGCCAAATTTGTATACCTTGCTGTCAGCCTGATGCTTTGCAATCAAAGGAACCATCGACCTCCAAAGGACTTACAAAAGACCCTCTGGTAGAAACTGTTCTTGAATTTTGCTTTAGGCAGCTTGTCAGCTCTATCTAAGCGCTCCATCTGTGACTCTCTTTGTGTATGTCCTGTTGTTTTATGTTATTCAGAGAGTATACTACTAATTTGATGAGTCAAACCGCATTAAAAGGATAAAATCTACTACTCCATGTGACACAGGGAACAATTGTCTTGCAGCCTTGATATCTGAGAATCATTGCTTTAGCCCTTGTATGCTTTGGAGTTAAGATTTGACATTCCTTTTGTAACAAAACAATATAATGAGATAACATCTAATAATTTACCTCTCTCCTCCCTCCATTCCTTTCTTTCTGTGATGGAAAGACGAATCTTAACCAAACCATCTGAAAGCCAGTCTTACCAAAACAGTTTCTAACAGGGTTAGGTGACTTTGCTTTCCTGTGCAGTTCTCACCTGGCTCTCTGGATGGAGCTCACGCTGCTTCCAAAGGAGCTCTGAGTCGGAGAGAAGCGCTCGGCTCTGTGCTGTGATGCATTCTCTCCTGTCCTTACTTCTCTGCGCTATTCAAGCCCTGCTTTATTGCACCGTATTTGACTATCATCTCAAATTTGCTTCTAGTATGTCTGTTAACCCCCCGAATTTTCAATGGAGTTCTTGATAAACAAACAAACACCCCAAAAAGCTTTATCTTTTAGTCTCCCTTTTGTAAGGGTCATCATATTTTGCCCTCATTTGCAGAACAGAGAATTTATTCAAATGGGTGCTGCACCAAGGGTGGGTCTGGCAACACTCTTCGAGTGCATCTTCTGTGAGTTACCGATGGCCACATCACAGCCTCTGAGCAGGGTTGCAGGGCTGGGGGGAGACAAGGGAGAGCCTTTTACTTCCTTTACAATGAAGGTGCAGACTGCAGCCAGCTGTGGCAGCCAAATGGTATTGACAGCTGTGTTTTGGCATGGTGGGCCACAGGGAAAAGGGAAACTTTTCACAGCTGAAACTTCATTGTCATAACTTGTGTGATGAGGGCTCACTTCTTTGAAATGGTAATTTATTGCTTCTGCTCTTCAAAGGATAATTCAGTGGCAGATCATCACTGACATGTTAAATTATTCCCACTCCTGGGCAGGAACCATTATTTTTTAATCACTATTTTTCCGTCCTAAAATGCCCTTTGTGCTTGGGTTTAACTGGAGGCTTGAAAAAAGACGTTTTTCTTAAATTTTGCAATTCTCTTGTAAAATATCCTGTTAGGCTATGCCACAAGAAAAACTTCCTATTCGGAAGTTGGTTTTTTTTTTTCCTTTGCAGTACTATTTTTAAAGCATGGATGATAAACCAAAAGAGCTTGTTTTTCCTCTAGTAAGATTTTTCTGTAACATTATTAACCTCCTCAAGTCATGGAGCACAAATCCCAAGGTCACTGTGCAATCATTTGCCTCCTGAACTTGCCTGCTGCTTTGCTTTATTTCTAAGGAAGTTGTATACGCAACATTTGTTTTCTCCACATCTCTCTGTTTCTGAATACTGAGTCAAGAGGAGCACAGGAAAATATCAGCACTGTGCCTAGCTATAGGTGGCTCTCTTGGGCAGTGTTAGGTACCTTTGTTTAGCCTACAGGGCTTGTTCTGCTGCTTCAGAGAGCTACAGCAAACCTCCCTAGACAACACAGTGCAATTTAGGCCAACAGCCCTTAGGAAATCAAGAGCCATCTGTACCAGCCCTGATTTAACAAAGTCTAGGTACTTTAATGGAGGTAGGTGTCCATGGGCTATCCCACTGAAGCCATTCGGTTCCCAGCTGGAAGCTACTGGCCACATCCAGCCCTGCAGTCAATTATCTGAGCCCCTGCCCTCTTTCCCAGTTCTCCATGGTCTCTCTCTCTTCACATTTGGGTGATTTCACTGCAACCATGACAGCTGTACTGCTCAGAGTGGAGTCCAGTGTCTGCTTCGGACAGTGGCCAAACAGTAGCAGATGTTTAGAGATGAACGTAAGGACAGGGCAAGCATAAAGGGACACTTTCCCACTATCCTTTCTTGGCCTCTGACAAACTGCAGCTCAGTTGCTTCCTGAGCCAGAAGTGGTGTCTTTGTATTTATTCATATTTTCCTGCTGTGAGTTTGTCTAATGACTTTTTGAACCCACAACAACTTTTATCATCTGCAACTTGCCAAGGCAGTGAGTTCCACTGCCTCACTGTGCTCTGTGGGTAGAAAGAACGTTCTTTTGCTTGTCTGAAAAATGTCACCTTTTTCTCCTATGTTATGGCAGTGCAGAAAACGGAGAATCATCATTGCCTCTTTTCTTCTTGTGCTCACTCTTGCTTCTGTGTAACCTTGGTTCAGCAATACAGTCTGGGAGAATGGAGCCTCCTGCTTTTCTTCACATAGCCTGTCCAAGGCATGCACTAGATACAGCTCTGAAAAATAACATTTCATTGAGATCTGAGGCAAGCCCAGACAAAAAGGCCAGGCACCACAGCTCCAGGAGCTGAAATTAATCTTGCTTAATGCCATACTAATTTTGCACAAAGATGACAAATCATCCAATCTTGAGAGCGGTTACTGGATGCTCTGCAAAAACTGAAAATGCCTTTTGTGTCTTGTGGGGTCTGTGGACCCATCCTATGAAAAATAATGCAAAAATATGACAGAGGAACCAGCCCTGAGACTCAGCACCTCTCTGATTTTAAATGGGCTTTTTTTCTGGAATGAAAGCCAGCACAAAACTGACAGAACAATACTTGGTAAAAGAGAGGGATGGAGTTTTAAAACTAAAGCTTTCAAGAAATCTTTTACAAGTTCCTTTAAGATGACTTTATATCTTTGTTTCAAGGATGTCAGAGAACTTCACAAAGTGTGACTGCTTCGCAGCATTCACAGAGACTGCCAGACATACTTCAGAAGAACTAAGAAAACAGAGAGAAACTTCCAAAGGCTCTGATTGAGCCTTTGCACACTTCTTCCTGTTTAAAAGCAAGTAGGGGTGACTGCTGGCTTCCCAATTTACTGGTTTTACTGGAAGGTTTGATTCAGGTATTCTTGGAACAATCTTGTAATTTCTAAACTGGAAAGTGTACTTTTGTTGAGTGACAATTAAACCATAGCCATGTTTCTCCTTTGTGGAAGTGAGCATTCTGAAATTAGGGTAGTCTCTGTATGGATGCAAAAAACGCAAGGGTCTGGTTATATTGTAGCAGCTGCATTGCAGGGAGCAATGAGAAAGTCTTCTTGTAAGTTTGAAATGTATGTGTTGAAGTCAGAAAAGGTAGAGTCATATTTTAAATCTTTTCCAACATGTCTGCAATTCCTTTGTGCATTAAATATATCACTAGAGGTTTATCTTTCTGGTTTAAGTCCTCTTTCACAGAATCGCAGAACAAGTCAGGTTGGAAGGGACCACGGTGGGGTCATCTGGTCCAACCTCCCTTCCCAAGCAGGGCCATCCCAGAGCACATTCCAAGATTGTGTCCAGATGGTTCATGAACATCTCCAGTGGAGGACACTCCACACCCTCTCTGGACAATCTGCTCCAGTGCTCTGTCACCTGCACAGGAAAGAAATTCTTCCTCATGTTCAGGTGGAACTTCCTGTGCATGAGTTCCCACCTCTGGTCCTATTGCTCAGCATCATTGAGAAGAGCCTCCAAAAGGCTTCTTCCTATGATACTCTCTCTTCAGATACTCATTGGCATTGATGAAGTCCCGTCTCAGTCATCTCTTCTCAAGGCTGAACAGCCCCATCTTTCTTCTATGGTATGTATGGACACATGAAAAGTAGGGGACAACTCAGTAGGAAACTGGAAGGGAAGTAGATGCTGCTCAGAAATTATGTAAGGGATTTGACAAGTTTTCACTACTTACCTAGTTTGGAATTTGGTCAGGTATTTGAGGCTGGCACTCTTGTGCCATCCCTGAGATACATGTTTGGAAAATACCAATTTTTAGAGTAATATTTTTTCACTGGGAAGAAACAGAGAATGGTATTTTCCTTCTAGAGTAGAAGTGTTCCATGCTTTTCTCTGAATAAAAATAGGTCTTCACTTCCTATCAGATTAACATCCCCTTTTCTTTCTTATCCCTTTTACATCAAATATTTATTTCTCATCACAAACTTTAATTTTTGAACTCTGAGAATAATCTATCACATCCTGAATTTAATTTAACCTTCACAGGAGGACTGGGCTTTCCTGTTCAGTAACTATAGGAGATGTTCTTCTCCATTGGCCAGAGTTGAAACTAATAGCCATGGCATGTTTGCTTATCTCTTATCTCTGGGGTTAGATTGCTGCTGTCAGCTTCTCCCTTGTTATCTGGCTGCTGCTACTGCTCACTCAGTTGTGCAGGGATGTCAGTTCCATTAATAACCTGAGCACCATGCAAACAGATAGTGGAAAACAGGTGAAGGGAGAGGAAATTGTATTTAACCCTGATCTCGCAGCTGTCATTTTTCAGACTCTGCCACGACTACATAAGACCAGAATAGGTGCATGACATCAAAACACTTGTGACAAATCTCATGCTTGAAATAGGAGTGAGACAGGTGGACAGACACCTGCAGGTGCTCAGGGACCAGGGTGAATCTGAAGGTTTTATGACAGAAACACAACATGAAAGCATTGGTATGCTAAAAGACAAAGTAATTCTTCCAAAGAGGGAGAGATCCTCCACCACCCCTGAAGTCTTGGACAGTTTTAGTAATTTTCACTGTCTTTGTTGTTTTAACTAATAAACCTGTCTCCTTTAGAGGTGCAGTTACAAAGACAATGTAGTTCCCCAGCTCAGCAGGAGCAGATATTGAGGTGCAGGAGACCCCTTCTCTGTGTGGAAGAGTGTACAAGGGCATGCTCAGGTATCTGTTGTATATGCCCACTGAGAGGAGAGCTGCCTGCTGGCTGGGAGAGGGTGAGTAGCTCAGCAGGGCAAGACCATGGGCTGGCACTCCACCATGGGCCCTCAATCTTGGCACTGAGCAGTCCACAGCCAGGAGTGTGAGCCTGCAGCACTTCAGCTGGCTCAGGTATTGTACCAGCCACTGGGGTCTGAAGCAACGTTGTGAAATTTCAAGTGGCTTTAGGTACTGGTATTGCTGGAGTTTACTTGTAAAGGAACTTTACCACAAGGAGCTCATCAGACTCAGGAATTTGTTCCTTTGGTGGCCTTGTAGAGGCCAGGATGCTGTAACTAAGAATAAAGGCTTCCTCAGCTGCCCTCATTTGTGAGGGAGCTGTGAGGTGTCTTGTGCTCAGCTGTCTGCATATGGGGTGAGCTTCATCAGTGTGAAAATACCTAGACATAATTTATTTAAAAATAAAAATATATGAAAATTTGGAATAGAGAGGAATTTGGTCTTGAGTAGAGAACAGAACATTTTCTGAATATGGTTTTTCTATATTTTGCAGCCTGTGTTTTTGTCTATGAATGCATCTGCTTTCCCCCCTATATTACAAGACATGGACAACTGATAGTGATTCCTAGTGGTAAACTGCTGTCCAGGGTCCCTGTTCAAGCAAAAGGAATTCCTCCTCAGAGATAAAACATGCCACTCCTGAGTAATAATTGTGTTTAAGTTCTCAGTCACTATTTCAGTTCGAGTAGTGTTAAAAGGAGTCTCTGCCATGTCTGGTTTCAGTTGCATCAAGACTACGACTGACACTCACTTGGGAAATGAGAAATGAAAAGCGAATTTTTCACAAGCTACTCTTTATTAAAAAAAATGCTCAGGAACCTTTGCTTAACCTTGAAAATGTTAAATGAATGTAAACTGATGCAAGCAGAGGCTAAGGTCGGAAGCTGTTCGTTTCTGGAACAGGTTATTCAGAGTTTTGCACAAAACTGGGAAAGAAAAGCTGTGGTAAATCACATCCCATACAGCTGTGATGGGACAGAGCTTCCTCTCCCTTTCCTAATTCCTGAGCCTGCCCCTCTGCCTGTGTCCAGTGCCAGAGATCTCAGCACATGGGCTTCTTTGGGTCCTGGGGGCTTTTATTTTGCTAGCACAGTGGGCTTTGTTAAATCTGCTGCTTGGCCAGAGCTGAAACAAAAACAGCAGGAATGATTTTTGGAGCGAGGTGGGTGTGTTTCTAGCAAAAGGGGGCATGAATGTGGGAGTATGGGTCAACTCATGAGGTGTTCTGGAGGTGAGCAGTGAAATGGGTCCAGGAAGGAGTTTCCATTAAAAATGCATCATCATAATTTCTGACCAATGTGACAATGGTGGCTTTTTTTTTTTTTTTTTTTTTTTTTGGTGCTGTTGCAAATCCTTAAGATTCTGGTGCAAAATCTGTTCAGTAAAGATATCTAAGGTCATTTCAAAACACAAAGAGAATTGGGGGAATGTGTTTGGTTGTTTGGTTTTAGGAGATAATTGTACTGGAGAACACAGAGTGTTGCCTGAAAATAAAGGCATGAAGAGTATGGTTTTCTAGAGTGCTGTGAGTCCAAGCTTAGCTTGGCATGTCCTATCAAAGGCAGCTTAGCAGCACATACCATGGGGCATATATCTATGTATCTATATCTATACCAGCATGATATTAATGATAGTCTGTGTCTTCAGACCACAACAGCTGCTTCTATCTTGTTTGAAGTGCAGCTGGAGGAGCTCTCAGCTTTCCACACACCCTGATGCAGTCATGCCCCAAGTGATCCACAGGTGTGCAGAGGGGAATCCAGTGGAGAAACCCCATGCCAGAGCTGACCTGTCACTGCTGGTGTGATGCCACAGCTGAGTCATTTTGCATTTCTGGGCATCATCCTTTATTCTGGTCTGTGGGCAACACACCAGCTCCACTGAGAATCCAAAGACCTCTAAAACTCACCAAGGTGCTTTGGACAGGAATGGTTAGGGATTAAACACATCCTGTGCCAGGAACTTGGTTATGCTGGTCTGCAGTACTTGTATCTTCAAAGATGAAGATATTGTCTGCGCCCCACAAAGAAAGATGTTGCAGAGCTGTGGTTCTTTTCACGAAAGACAGAATTTCCGTCTCTCATATATAATATTCTGTCTATAACATAATGGAATCATGCCAATTGCCATACAGAGGTCACAAATGGAAAATTGAATTAAAATAAAATGGACAAAGAATTTTTTTCTTAGCAAAATTAAATCAAAGCTGGAAGCAGTATGAGTTTCTGGTGGTAGGAGAAAATATGAGTAGGCCTATTAATTGTAGTGCTGCATTGAACTGAGGAGTTGTGCTTATGAAAATATCACAGTCAATTAGTATGTTTATATAAGTAAGACTGAAATAAAGATGCTAATTTCACACTTTCTCTCAGTCCAGTTCTATTGCTAAAATATATATATATATATATGTATAAATATAGGATTAATTTAAATGGAAAAGTTAATTCCAGTGGAACTTTTGTCACAGTGCTTGAACCAGTGACTGAGTCTTTTTATTCCAGAGAGCCAGAAGGGATTTAGGGCAGGAAAGAGTGGCACAGATGTACATTGTTGCTTTTTCTGACTCTTTTGTCCACGGTAGTCCTACTAAACTTTTAGATATTTTTATCTTTATGGTGAGTGATAATAATATTGTCTTTCTGGATAGTAGATATTAAGACTGAACATATAATCTCAATGAACAATTTGCTTAGGAATTGCTGTTCCCCTTTTCCTCTGTGTTTCCTGGATTGTAATGTATGGTATGGTATTTTTAAGTGTACTAAGTAGTATTTTCTTGTCAGTAAGTTTTCTCTGAGTGAGGCTCTTGTTTCTAGAGATCATTCAGAGGAGGAGGTAACTAGTGTACTACATAACCCTTCTCCACTTTGCCAAATCATGTGTCCCCAGCACTTGTCTTGTGAAAGTTCCAGAATTTGTTGTGTCTCTCCATGTAGTGAGTGAGCAATTCAGCTCAGTGATCTGGCAGAAAATCAGCTGGGGAAAAGCTTGGTTATATTTCTACAGTGATAGGGAATTGTTAGGCAATCCCACAGAAAGAGATGTGTCAAGGAGCTGAGGCAGTCTTTGGAGGCTGTGGATGCAGGCAGCATGAGGAGAACTGTGGACAGAGGAGAGAGGAGCAAGGAGGAGGAGCAAGGACTAGGACATTTTTTTTCATTTGGCAGCACAAAGCTAATAAATGGACTCAGCTACTTTTGAAACCGTAATGTGTATTTAACTGAAAGCAATTTTATATGTACATGGGTGTCATTATTCACATAAGTCATTTGATTATTTCTTCTGTTTTTCTTTAACCTTGGGCTCAAGCTATTACAAAGATGGAATGATAGCTGTATTTTCTGTCTTCATTGTTTTATCAATTATTTTAGAGCATTCAAAACAATTATTGTAATACAGAGGGGCAGTTATGGTGCAGTGTGAGGTGGTGGTATGTGAATTATTATTAAATGAAGTACCAGTTCTTGAAAAGTCTACGCAGTTTCTATTATTGTGACATGCAAATAAGAGAATGGTTAAGCCAAGTCTAAAAAATAAATAATGATAATCTATATTCTTGAGTATGGATTAGACAGTTCACTGCAGATCAAGTACTGTTAAAAATTGTCATTTCAGGCTAAGTGTTCATGCTTGAGTTTCCACTTCACTTTCCATTGTAGTTGACAATGTGAAAATCCCTGACATTTCATTTTCCCACCAAGGAAATACTGTGCATCATTATTGTGAGCCCAATCCATCTCTCACTCAAGTCAGTAGTCACTTCCTACTGACATCTGTAGGGTTGGGCTTTAGCCCCGTGATGGAACTTTTCTGTGTTTTGCCAAGATCCATCACTCTATTTTCCTAGTTTTCCTATATGTAAACCCTAGATAGATGCAGTGATATTTATGCAGCAGTTTTACCAGATGGCTCTTGAATCATCTGTTCTCAATGAAAAATGAAAAGACCGGGCACATACATAAAGGCTGAATTAATCTTTGTAATTAAAGGGAACATTACTTTGCCGTGAATGATTTTAGCTTTCACAACGTATTTCATGCTAATTTTTCAGTGGACTGTAATTGTATTAATTTTTTATATATTTAGAAGCTTAAAAATTATCTTCACAAAGTTATTGAGTCAAGT
The DNA here is from genome assembly GCA_024500445.1 of Entomyzon cyanotis. Taxonomy (NCBI): domain Eukaryota; kingdom Metazoa; phylum Chordata; class Aves; order Passeriformes; family Meliphagidae; genus Entomyzon; species Entomyzon cyanotis. Next base: position 13,529,963 of record JAKEPQ010001016.1, on the reverse strand, counting down.
TAATATACAGATCTCTGTCAGACTCATAAAACTTTGTCATGAGATATATGTTTTATTTTGTTTTCTCTTCACAGTAAGTAAAATATGTCAGTATTTAGTGTTGTATAAAATATCCAAGTCATACTCTGAGTGGCAAACAAGGCTCTCAGAATGCTCACACACTTGGTTGTCAAGTGAGAATTTGAATAGACTGGAAACTGGGATGCTTTGGAGCACTGAAACACGTGTGCATTCCCATGTTGGCAAGTTGTTAAGCAGAGAGTGAAAGCTCGTTTATTATTTTGTCTGTGTAGTGAACTCACTTGCAATGCTCTCACTGTGACAGAAAGACACTGATGGTAAAAGCCTGGCTATGTTTTAGTCAGTTGGGAAACTTCCATGTACAAGGAGTGGTGGAAGTAGTCCTGCTCCAGGTCCTCTGCCTCAGAGACTGCTCTCTCTGGCTGCTGGGATAGAAAAGAGTCATCATGACTTATCCTAAAACACACTGCTGTTCTGTGCCACCCCCTGAAAGAGCCTCTTGCTTGTGATGGCAGGAGAGGAACCCTGCAGTGATGAGTTTTCTTAATTTACCCAACAGCCCAATGCAGGCTGAGTGCTTAATGACTGGGGGAAGTACCCCATAGCCTCTTTTCTGCCTGTAGACATGGCTGTCCAATATGCAAATTAGAGAAAGGAATTAAATGAGCCTTTAAACCACAAAAAGTTGTGCATGATGTATTTATGGTGAATTCATGTGCAATTACCACATGGCTGCTGGTTCCTGTACATTTGTCACATTTCATTGACTCCCCTGTGCATGCCTCCTGGAAGGCTGGTCTCTTACACATACTTTTAATCTTATCAAGGGGAAAATACTGACATCATTATCAAAGAGCAAGCAAGTTGTAGAAGAGTTTTTCACTTTCTTGTACTGTATAAATAAGGAGTCTCCTAATTGCTGTTAAATATTACACAAGTGAACAGAAAAATAGGCATGGAAGCAAGACTTCCAACGTGCAAATTTAGAAACTGCTGTCAATATGATACTAACTTGTCAATTGCGTAAATTACCGGGCCATGTGCTGGGCTCAGCTGAACAGGTTTGCACCTGATGCAAAGCCCCTAGGAGGAATCCCAGTTGGAAGGATTCCCAAGGACTTCAGGGTGCTTCCTATGTTCTCTCATGGGTTTTGCTTTGGCTATAGGAAACAGTTTCCTCAACCAGGAGCCAAATATCCTTCACTGTCAGCATCAGCTTTGCCTGTCTTATTTGCTCAGATCTCTAAACCACACATATTGTGGTAAGAACTTTTAAATTACAAACGCAATAAAATAATATTTCCCATCTATCTATCTATCTAGCTATCAATCATCTATCTATCTATCTATCTATCTATCTATCTATCTCACAAAACACAGACAGCTTTAGAAATTGACAAAGCATCAAAGTACTAGAAGCAGCATTACCTTTTCAGTTTGCTTTTCAAAAATCTCAAGACAAATTCTGTTATTTACTAGGGTTTTATATAGCCTTTATAAAAAAACTCCATAGAGTATTTTATTCTCATGCTTAGAAATCTCCATATCACGACATGAATTGTGAAAGTCACAAAGTTAGTGATGAACTCATGCAGAACATTTCAGATTCACCAGACTTGTTTAAGAAGCTGACTTAGAAGAAATTAAAACTGATGAGTCTTGCTCTTTCATTTTTCAAAGATAGTTTTAAGTAGGATTGAAACTTGGGAAGTGGTAAAGGAAATTTTCCAATCCCTTGCAAAGGTCAGCCAGTTGGACCTGACAAGACGACCAGGAAAAAATTAGACACTCTTGATTGCCTAAAAACTTGCAGATGCTCCCTTCCAGTTTTTTTATTCTCCCTCCCCACCACAGCATTTAAAATATTGTGAAAGACTGCTGAACCTTCTGGGAAAGTGAGAAAACATTCTGTTGAGAGTTAATTTGGCTCACTTCATATTTTCCATTCAGCATTTTTCTTCCATTGCTTTTTTTATTACCAGGGCAATTTGCATGACAATGGGATCTTTCTTGCTTAAGAGATCATCTGCTCCTGCTGCTAATTTCCTACCTGAAGTTGTTATCTTCTGTTTGTGACATCTTAATTATCTCAACCACAATTAATTGTGATGTCACAAATGGAGGATTATGACTTTGGGTTTGAAGGGAGATTGAGAAATTGAAGGAGTCTAAAGAAGCAAAGAGGCCTTTCTTCTTGAAAAAAAAAAAAAGAAGAGACAGAATGATTTTGGTTAAATGCAGGCAGTCCTCCATAATCTTTCTTCTTAAAGTTGTGGAACAGTTGGTTTTAAGTCTTGCTGTATAGGAGGCTGTGCTGTATTGAGATACTGTGAAGTGGGAGAAGGGGGAAAGGATATGTGGAGGAAAGGAAATCTTCGCTTGAGCAGTCACCCCCTGAAGCAAGCAGGAAAGAGAAGTCATTGGATCCCAGAGAGGTCCAGGCTCTGCTCAGAGAGCAGAATGCAGGGTTGGTGTGGTTGCAGTTGGTTTAAAGGTCATTTATTTATTGCTTTTCATATCTTGCATTATTCATTTGAGTTTTGACATCTGAGTTTCATGAACACTGAGGAGCACTTTTTGAGGGGTAGAGGGAATTCCAAAGACTTACAGAGAAATTGCATTCAACATCGTGAAATCATAAAAAGTGAAAGTTTTGTGCTATCCTAGTTCATCATGGCTGTAATTATCCTATGGATTTCTCACATTTCACTTTTGGTATGTCATCTTATCTTTTTGTATCCTTTTGCTTTTCTTCTGGAAATTTGTTTCCTCAGAGATTCTGGGAGTCTGAGGGGCCTGCTGGTGGTTTTGTGAGGACATCACTAAAGCTGTACACCCACACCATGATTTACAAAGTGGGAATACTCATCTACAGCTGCTTCACACTGGACTGCTTATGCAGGTTGTGCATAAATGCTGGGACCAAGTCAAGACTAAAAGAGGATTAATGAAAAGTGAAATGCCTTACTTTAACACCTTAACTGATGTTAGGGAATGGGCAAACACTGCAAAGTAAAGGGGTGAAACTGGAGAACTAAACAAAGATCAGTCCTGTGGTTTTTGGAAAGTACAGTGTCCTTCAGAAAAGGACCCATTCTCAGGTGCAGATAGAAGTGGTCCTCAGGGGAAACACACCAGTCTGCGCTTGCTGGGACCAAGGTTGATTCACATCTGTGCATCACGTCTATTTTAGCAGTTGGCCATGTACCAGCTACTGTGCCATAGCAAAACAGGCCATTTCCTCTTGTCCTTTGGAAAACATTGTACAAACAGGCATTTGACCATCTGATTAACACAAAACCCAGTAGGGAAAATCAGCTGTTAAGACTTTGCACTCAGACACATTGCTGTAAGTACGCAAAAGCTCTGCAGGCAGCAATAGACCCACTGTGATAATCTGACAACAGAATCTGGACCCTCTGTGTTGTGCTGCCGAGCTCATTTGAGGCACCAAGTTTACCTTGTAGGCAAGTTGTTTTGAAGTTAAATTTGGATGGCTACAGGGAAGCATAATAATACATAGTAGAAACTGAGCAGGAAAGGAAAAAAGCTGTATGCTGAGAAGTGGTTTTAGCTGTCAAAACTTTTTTTCTCTTTTTCTTTTTCAAAGGCAAAAGCAGTTATGGCAAAAGTTGGTTACCCTCAGTTTATAATGAATGACACATATATTAATGAAGACATCAAAACAGTAAGTGTCAGAATTGCAGCTTTCTTAATTTATTGCAGCCATTCTTTGCTCTGTTTTACTGCTATCCAAAATCAAAGCTAGTCTTTTTTTGGTGTGCACCTGGAGTTGTGCTTGCCTGGTTATTTTTATTTTATTTTTGAAGTAAGTTTGCTAGCTCTAAATTGTCAATGCTGTTGTATCTAAGTGAGATCATGAGGCCTGCTGGGAGTAAAATTTGCCTGGATGCCCAGAACCTTCCTGCTATTAAGTCTTTTAAAGGTTAAACATACACTGTAATAATTTTGCATTTAGTTGTAAAATTAAACAAACCAAAAGCATTTCTTCTCAAAATAATGGTCTTCAATGATGCATTTTATCTCAGAATATCACATTTAGAATGCCCTATATAAGCTCTCCTCATCTCTCCAGGCTATGAATGTTATTTATGATTGTTGCTTATAATCTTGCCAAGGCTCCTAACCAATGTATAGGCCTATTGTGCTGCCTTATGGACAAGGATACGGTGGGGGGGCTCCTTCCTGCCCCAGTATCTGCTCAGCCTAACTAAGACAGGAAGGCAAATCATTAATTATAGTATATTTTATCATTTTCCAACTATGGCATGTGTGTGATGAATTGTATTACTGAAAGTCAGAGACAGAGTGACTGAGGAACAGCCACAAGTTCAATCCTGAATCAGTAAACAAGAGTGATGGTCATCTTTGCCACAGCACATGAACTAATACTAAACAGATGCATCATTTAGAGAAAACTTTGGAGAACCATCTCTACCAGGCTAGTCCTTGTCCATGGAAAGTGCAGGGTGAGATGGTGCAGTGAAGACACTGTAATGAAGCAGAACATGTGAACAACTCTATCGCTCAGTGTATGGAGTTGTTTGCTCAGATAAGTGGCAATGTCTGGTGAAAAATACTTGTTAATCGTGATTGCAAAAGCATGGTTTGTATCTGAAGTGCAACTTCCTCACAAATCCTAGAATTGTTTTAAACTGATGACATGGATTTATAACCTATTACCATCCCTTTTCCTTGCCTGTTTAGTTGTATGTGTGTCTGTGAATGCTATTAGATTTGGAAACTTATGGCAGCATGGAGCCTTATGGCTGCAAACATTTAACGTGGCAGAACCCTCAGAAGGTACAGAATAGGAAGTATTATAAAATGTAGAGCAGACTGAGAAAAAGGAACTTTGTTACATTGTTGGAAGTGGTTTTAAAATGCACTTTTAAAAATAAGTCTATTTCCTCTTGGAAAAGAGGCTCTCTTAATAATAGCCATCGAAATGTTCAGTGTGCAATCCATTGTTGGGTGCTTATGATTCCTTCAGCACCACTCTGCACAGTGAAGAGCTTTGCCAGTGTTCCAGACCCTTGTGCAGATCTGTTCAGCCACTGTTTTTTTAACTAAGCTTATAAAATATTTATTCTTCCTACCAAGTGTGAAAATTTTACTTGCTTTGATAATTGCTAAAAATTTATGTGATTATCTCGTATAAGATAGAAGTTCTGCTTGTTTTATGTCAGCTTTTCTTTCTTTGGACATGCTTTAAAAATGTCTGTGCTTTCTCTATACAGCTGAAGTTTACAGAGAGTGATTATTTTGGCAATGTATTGCAAACTCGCAAATACGCAGCCCAATCTGATTTCTACTGGCTTAGAAAAGAAGTTCCAAAAACAGAGTGAGTAGACAAAAGGCAAATTTACATAATCTTCTAACAATATTTTAATTTACATTATTTAATTTATATAATAATACTGTAATATGTTAAGTTTTAATAGAATTATTATGATACAAAAAGCTTATGGGCAACTCCCCTGTTATTCAGAAATTCCTGTGAATTTTTTTGGTGTAAGTTCTAGATATCCCTGTTCATATGCACAGTAGTCACATGCTTGAAGCTTAAACTTAATTTAATGAAAAAAAGGGATAATTGAATCGCAATTAAAAATGGATTATGTCTCTTGGTCACAGTTAGAGTTCGAAATGGTACAGCAGGGATTTATGAAATAAATTCTGTAGGAATGAAGTCATTAGTATGACATAATGTTATTATTAGGAATACAAATCAGCATTGTTAGTTACCTGTTGATAGCAATGATACGGAATGAAATATAATTTGATCTACATATGTTATTTTTATTTATTTGTAAACATAAGAGTGCAGATCGTGTCACAAACTGTAATAAAATACATGAGAGAATCATTCTCTTTTTTTACTGGTGGGTAATCAAATCCTTAAAATGCAAATTAAAACCTAAGCAGAACTTAATTAGTCTAATCATGCTACTTAAAAATTACTCTTTCTACACACAGACTTTGAAATCTGTGCTGCTGCTTAACTCCTGTGGTGATATTTCCTTAGGATTCTGCACAGTCCTACTCAAACAGAACCACACCGTGTTCTAGGGTTGGCTCCGTGCTGTCCGTGAGGCAGGAAAGGATGTCAGCAGGACAGACACAGGCTGTTCATGGTTGGAGTGCTGTAGTCTGGCCCTGTGTGTTCAAGGGGTTATTTATAGCTTAGTTTTAATTGTGAATTTCATCTTCTCGTCACTGCTTTCGCTGACATTGCACTGGATAACCCCAGGGGATGATCTGAGGGATGTCAGGACTAGACCATGAGGGTGTATTCCCTTCAGAGGGACAGTTCCATGAGAGCAGTGAAACAACGCTGGTCTCTCTACAGCAATGGTGATCAGCAAGCTCCTCCTCATGGTCAGCCTTGGGGCAGCACTGATGCAGAATCTGTAGTTTCTTGGCACGATGGGAAAACTCCCCTGTAAGGAAATCTAGTAGGTAGCCCCTGACTCAAGGACTGTAGTCTGAGAGCTGCCACATGGGTATGCTTAAAAAATGAAAGTGTTACCCGATTGCCCACTACAAGATTGAACATTTCTCATGCCTGTCTTTACCATCTTATTTCTAGGACTACATAATAGCCAGCCCCTCATCACCTTTGTTGTGCTTTTCTTGTCACCCCTCAGGGAACATTCTGGCCTGGGGGATGCCAGTTGGATTTCTGGTCCCTTCCCTTTGTTAGCACAGCTATTTGCTCTGCCTTCTGCAGAGCTGGAGGTAATCTCCATCTGAGACCTGGCGGGGAGGAATAATTAAGGCTCCTGCTGGGACATTATTCTGTCTCTGCAACTGTTCAGTGATAGAAAAGGGCTCTGAAAGTGGTGTTACTCTTCCTGCTGAGGGACACCAAGGCACAAAGAGTCATTGCTACCTCCAGTAATTTTTAAAAAATTTATTAAAATAAACCAGTAACTCCCACTTACCAGTCTGAGGCATGTCAAACCTGACCTAAAAAACATCAGCCACATTTTAGCCACTTGCCACTTTTAATTATCATACTCTACTGTTTTCTGATGCTTTTACCTCTCTTTTTTATCTCTCATTTTTATGTTTTTGTTTTTTAAACTTTTACATTTCATAGAACTCCACAGAATTTTTGATGAATCTTGGTGCTATGTCAATAGCTAATTACCCTTGGGTTTTTGTTTCTATTTGCTTAATTTCTTCTTTTTCCTAGTTTAGTAGCTTTTAGAGATAGATATTATAAGATCATCAAAGTTGTGGACCAAAAAAGATAGATAAGAAAATGAATGTTTAAGGAAATAAAAGTTAGTGAAGTAATATTATACCCAAAAGGTAAACCACTATATTCTTTTAGCAGACAGTCCATGTTTCTCAGCAATATTTCAAACTGGAATCACTTTCCTCAGCTAAATGGGAAATAAAAATGATGATTCAATCAAAGCATCAGGGAAAGACCACCAGGGGATAGACAGAGGAGGCGGGAGATACAAGACAAAGGAGTTGGATAAAACAAGGGGGAGTGTGGATGTAAGTTGAAAAGAATTATTTTGGAAATTCAACAGTTTTTTAATCTAAAGAAAAAAAGGGAAAAAACTAAAGCAGGAATAATTATCAATATTCTTTGTTCTCTGTGCTGCTCCTTCTGTCCCTGGCATTTATCTGCCTGACAGGAGAAAGGAGCATGGAGGAAGTCAGAAGAGACATTGCTCAGGACATGAATGGGGGGACATCCCCAGCCCTATGGGTAGCAGAAAGCTGTGACAAGGCATCAGGCTGCTGGAGTTGCCTGTCCTGCCAGTCCTGGGGCCAGGCTCCCCTGAGGGCACCACAGCTCTGGCAGGTATTACTTGTCCTCAACACCAGCTCTGGATGCCAGCTGCCATCCTCACAGCTGGCTGGGGAGAGGACTGTCACCTTCACAGCTGGCTCTATCAAACAAGAAAAAACGTGCTCAGGTATCAGCAGAGAGACATATGAAAGGGATTTGTGCAGGAGCTGAGGAATATAGTGCAAAAACCAGTGCAGGTTAGGTGGAGAGGGCTCAGTGGAGCAGGAGAGGCTGGAAGGGGCAGTGTGGGAGGATGGGCACCAGGTGTGAAGACAATTATTTTAACCCAGGTGAGATACAGCTGGAGCAGAGGAAAGGGAAAGACAGTGCAGGGGGAGGTGACAGAAGGGAGAAGTTAAGGAAAGTCGGAGTTTTAGTTGCATTTACTTTTCCATCCATGGGTCCATACACATTCTTACATAAAAATGTGTGTGTGTGTGTATTCAAACACACACCTGCACCTTTATATCAGTGATCAAATCTGTCCTTCTTAACACTGATATCACACTTGCAAATAACAAAGCATCAGAGGACTTCTTGGGCACACCACTTCCTTATTATTCATCTTTCTCCTTTGAAGTCCGTATATAATCTAAGATTTTTAGACCTGGCCAAATCTTTCTCCACTTGTCACTAGGCTTTCAGTGCTGGGGATGTAGACATCTGGTATCCCTAGAAGAGGACACACAGGAGGTATGCTGTGAGAGGATTTTGAGGTCTCCTCCAGGACTTAGCCCTGTTTTTCTCCACCACACACTGTTGTGTGTAAGCCCTGGCTCTTGGGTTGCCACAAGGGAGGGCAGTTCTGAGAGGCTCTGGGATTGGATACCATCAAGGACAGTGTAAAAGCTCCTTCTGCAAAAAGGGAAAAGCAGCCGTGAAAAACACTGGGCAGGCTGTTGTCTGTTGGAGAGATGCTCCTAGAGAGCTCAGAAATTGTGTGGCTGGGACCTGCCCTGGAGAGGAGAGGCTGGAAAGGAGCCTCCTGGAGCCTTTTCCTGGCTTTTGAACCTCATTTTAAGCAGTGATGTGGCCCTGAAGGCTGGACCCAGCCTTACCAACCATCTTGCCCATACCTATGGGAGACAGATGGCAGCCTGGCCTAGGATAATAATCTTCTGTTTCTACAGGGGGAAATAAAATTTTGAAAGTCACCTTGAAGGCTGCCTCCCATTTAGAAGCTTTTCTTTATAGTATTTTCTCTGGAAGACATTTTCCAGCTTCCAGAAACTTTGCACGGCTTTTCACTTCTAACCAGTTTAAGTATGTTGTACATTCACAAGTTCATTTTCTTTGTTTATATGATTATTTATTTTTTATTACTTACCTTGAATGTTGAACAGCAAACCAAATGATTTCTTCTAATTCATAAAGTTGAGAGAATAAATTGTAAATGCAGTTTGTGTTTTACAGAGAATTAAATAAATTCATAAGCTTTTTTCTGTGTTGTAAATGCTTCCAGCCACCCCTCTCCATGACTGTCAATGTACCACACTATACACTTAACACAGAAAGAAAGATATCACAGAGAAAATTGTAGCCTCAAGAAACACAGACTAAGAGAGTTTGTGCCCTGCCTGCTATCTCAGTGGATGTTTCACATTTTATTTCTACAAGGGAAATCTCAACCTTACAAGTGTCAACTCTGCAGCATCAGGTTTTGATTGCTGCAGTAGTAGATAGGTAGTGCTACAGAACATCATTCAAAGCTGCCCCTTGTTCACATACTTATAGCAAATGAAAACAGTGTAAACAGTGCTAGAATTTTTATTTATTTACTTAGTAATTAATAAGAGCTTGGAATGTGTTATGCCTTTCTTTTTTTCCCTATCCTTCTGGTAATAGATAAAACGCACAGAAATTGTAATCAGACCTAGAGCAAATGCTCAGGCAATCTGACTTCAAACAGGAATGGGAGAGTTATTTCTCAATTTGCTTCACCTTAAAATTTAACAGCAATAGCTATTTATTACACACCTTCTTATGGAAATTTGGTGTGTTATTAGTTAAGGACTGACACTGAAGTTTCAGTCATTTCAAGGAGCTCACTGAAAGAGCATGGCAGATGAGAAGTTGTTCTGCTAGTCTGAATGGAAGCAGTCTTCATTATTTCCACTCTTTTGTGGAGAATACTTCCTAAATCATTTTGAGAGTGGCTCAGAATGCTGCAACATAGTGCTGGAATGGAAATACTCTGCTTGTTACTAGCGAACTCTCATTCTTCCTGACTCCTCAGTATGGCTGCTAAGTCTCTTCTTCCTAACTGTTTGAAAGCATAACAAATTTCATACAGAGTCATTCTTGAGGCCTCGTTATGAAAGAGCAATTTGGAAAGGACTGAGTTCAGTTTTTCAGTCAGAAAATAAAGGCTGCCTTTGGTCTCTGGCTGATGTTAAGCTAAGGAAACAGGATGGGTTCTGCTGTTGTAGTGGTAGATAGTGAGAAAAGCAGCAGCCTCAGAACAGTGTTGCTGTTATATATCTACAAGTCTATGAGTTCATAGGTGTGAAAGTATGGCCAGAGGATGGTGTGATGTCCCCTCTCAGTAACTGTGGGCCAAATGTCACCAACATTCACTGCTGCACTTGGGCAGAGTGAGGTGTTCCTGTGGGGACAAGTACCTGCATCACCAGCGCCTCACCCAATAAAAACGGGTGCAAACTTGTGCTGTTAGAGAGCTGTTACTGGTCAGTGCAAGCTCTTTGCTTCTGCTTCTGGTGGTTCCTCTCTCCAGCTAGCTGTGCTAAGCCCCCCCAGAGGATGGAGAGGAGAATCAAAGCACTGTTTCGAAGTATCATTTAGATATCTCAGGCCCTTGATCCTCTGACTGGAAATAAAAGGCTAAGAGGAATTTGCAAAACGGGAAGATTTACTGTCCCAAAAGCTCTTTCCACACTTAAAAGTTGGTGTTTGAGAACAGAAAGGCCATTGTAAGTAGAACAAGCCAATAGGGTGAGGTGCAAGTCACAACACTATGTGTCTTTGTTCAAACTTACAGTAAAATCTAAATTGAAGTGTTGACTGTTTCAGATGGTTTCTTTTCAGAAGGGTTTTCTCCTTGTCAAAAAAAGAGACAGTTCTCCAGATTTACTGCTAAGCCTGGAGAGCAGGTCCCAAGGCATAAATGGCAGGCTTGTGTCCTTCAAAACTGTTCAGCTGATTGCTGCTGTCAGCAAACATGAAATTGAAATATAGTTAATTAAGTCCCTAATTTTTTCTTTATCCCCTCACCATACACATTCTTTCTTCAATTTTCCATTATCTCACTACATTACCTCTAACATTTAATCTCCTTATTATGAAGAAAGCAGAAAACACACCAGAAAACAACCTCCCCCTGTTCCTCCCCTTCGCAATCTCCTAGTAAACAAAACAGGGAGAGTTATCTGTGACAATTAGAGCCTGTAAGGTGACGGATGGTTAAAATATGTACATGACATCACTCTTTTAGCCTTCATTGATTAGTTTTTCTAGTTGATGCATTGCAAAATAAGCTGCTCAGCCTGGAGAATAAAAAAAGCAGTTAAATTTATTGATAAAAAACAAAATGCTGCCATTTTAAAACTCTCCTCTTTTTTACACGGTTTAAGTGAAGACATTAGTTATCAGAAAAAAAGGCCAGGATCTGCAGATGAGTAATTCAACAATAGGTCTCTTTTGAAGCACAAATTGTGTACACAATTGCCACTGACATCACATATTTTCCATGTTTTGATAGACCTTCCTTTGTCTTGCTCTTTGTTTTGCAGCACCTATATCTTCTCTTTGAAATAAATTTTTCAAAGCAATTACATTGCATTGATGCAGCTTTACAAAACTTTTGAGTAATGCTTTGCTAAAGACATCAGGATGTTCCTGTCCATTTAGAGTTACTTCTAAGTTATTATGAATTAACCACTAAGTCTCATCGTCTCTATTACTTTCATCTCAGTTCTCCCTTATAAAATCACAAAGTGAAATCTTGGGCTCACTGAACTCAGGGTTTCATCTGAGGGGATTTGTATCTTGCTGAAATCAGTTGAGATTTTGCACCCATATGGTTGAAGCCACTGTCAATATAGGTGAGCTTAGGCTAAGGAGATTCATTTGCTATGCATAGAATCACAGAATATCCTGAGTTGGAAGGGACTCCCAAGAAACATCAAAGTCCAATTCCTATTAAAATCTAGGGTTCCTTCTGGTATACATGAGAAATGAAACTATGAGAAGAAATGCCTGGCAAGAGGTCTATTTATTTAGTATGTTCATGTTCACTGTGTAGGCTACAGAACATGAAGCTGTTTATTTTGAGTTTACATTCCCAGAAAGTACCTGCTCATGTTGCTGGCATAATCCTAATTGTTCAAGTAGTTGTTCTGTAAAGCCTCTAAAGCCACTTTACTTGTTTCAAAATGCTCTCCTCGAATTTCAACAGGAAGCTCCTCCACATGTTTGAAAGACTCCCCAGACTTTTCACAGCTGCTGCCAGTGTTGCAGCCTCTGCTGGGTGAACTTAGATTCATCAGCATGGCAGACCTCACAGGCACAGTGGTCACTTAGAAATTAAACAGATTATGTGATAGGAACACTAAGAATCGCTCCTGTTGGCCATTCATTGACTGTATGCAGTTATGAAACAATAGACTTCAATGTTCCAGAAAGTGTTGGTAACATGCTGAAATGGAGAAATACTTAAACTTTAATGTATCTTAAGTCCTTCATGTTTTCACTTCCTTCTACTGAGTTCAATTTTCGTCTTTGCTCCTTTGATTCATAAAAATGAATGTTGATGTACTGACAGACAATTTCTTTTTTCTTACTACAGGTGGTTTACAAGCCCGACTACTGTAAATGCTTTTTATAGTGCATCTACCAACCAGATCAGTGAGTATCTGCCTTCTGAGCCTCCTTATAAAGTGCCTGTTTTGGCATGTATGTATCAAACTTCAGATAACAGCTGTACCTATTGTGGTGTTTGTGACTGAAAATTGAAAATTCAAACTTGATAATTCAGCTCTGAGACTCAAGTGAGAGGATCACTCTGGAAAACCCAAAGATCCCACAAATTGAAACTAGTATTGCTCAGTGAGTTACCCTGTGTCAGATGAGTTGCAGTGACCATGTGTGTGTGTGTGTACTCTGTCCATTGCAACTGATAGCTTAAATCACTTTTATTAAAGCCTAATGTTTCTATCTTCTGTTTTCTGTAGCAAAAACGTGTACACACATCTCCATAAATATACAGTGATAGCCGTTCTGTCCTCTAGTATTGACAAACATGTAGCAATAAATGCGACTAGAGAAGACTGATATAAACCAGAAAACATAAAAAGGTGTATCCAGTGGATATGTTCAGTACCTTCAAGGACAAGGAGTGATATCTGTAGCTAACTTAAAATTCTTACCTGTATAGTTTGATGAAATTACTTTGTATGTGCAGTACAATTTTAGTTCTGTGCTACACACTGCATTAGCAGATGATCTGGAAAAAAGGGTGTTCTGTACAAAAGAGCAGAGGGATATAAACCCAGTCCAGGAGCACAGTTCCCTCTGCTGCTGGCTGCTGGAAGGTAGGAATATGTACTAGTAGAAGAATTACCTCACAGGTAATGCCTGACACCCTTTCCTTTCACATCTACTGCTGATCACTGCTGTAAATAAGTGAATTGACCAGATATTCTCTTCATCTTCTTGAGTGCCCCTGCTCTTCAGTGAGCAAACTGGACTTTAGTGTCTTCAAGGCCCATCTATTTTTGCTCTTTGTAAGTGAGTTTACTAAGCAGAATTTCAGAAATAAGAATTTTTAAATGCATAATAGGATTTGATTATGGAAAGTAGTTTCCACATGAACTGGAAAATCCTTGGTTCCAAAATTTGATTCTAAAAATTACGACCATTAGTTTGGAAATGGAAATGTACTGTGTGATGATATCAACAAAGCCATATCAACTCCAAACTTGATCAGTCAGTGAAAGCTTCTTGAAAAAGTTTAGAGAAAAAGCAGCACCAGCGCCTTGACCAATGGATTCTGTAAAGGAGCAATCATTAGGTACCTGCAGGAGTGGAGGGGAATGTGGAGGTCCTGATCACTCCTGAGCTTTAGGCAGCTGCTTTTGCTCTCTGTGTTCAGAGCACACGAAGGTCTCTGACACTCCTGATGGAAGGATCACAAATTCTCTCTCTGTAATCTGTATCACTGACATAAGCATTAGAAAATCCATGCAAGTCCATGTGATCTTCGTATACAGGCAAGCTGTCAGTGTTTTCAACTTGACTACTTGACTACCCAGTTACTTGGAAGAAAATGTCTTTTTTCACTAAAAGTGAAAGTTAATAGAGAATAGAAACTAGATGATTAAAAAAATTATTAGATTTGGGAGAATGCAGCAAATCTTGCATATGCAGTAAATGTACCAAATTTTACTGTATTTTAGTGCAAACACTCTTGTGTTTGCTGTTGCTTCATTTAATGTTCAGTACTAAACTATTGATAGTTTGAATGACCAACAATTCTGTTAATGTCTCCAAAGGAGAAATAAATAGCTGTATCAAGGTAAGAGTGCCACAAAGAGCATAGTTTAAAAAATACGGCGTATATAATTTATCTTAATATTATATAAGTTTACTGCTGATCTCTTTATGTGAGTTCTATTTATTTATTTCCTCTTTCTCCATATTTCAAAGTGTCTTAGATGAACCACTATGCATGTTTATAATGGTTGTTAATAATTTTTTAATCCTAGTTTGGGTAATTTTTCAATTTTCTGTGCATATGCTCGTCAATTTCCCCTTTAATTATAGGTACTTAACAAGGACAACAGGTATGTGTCATTGTCTTTAGAGTCTCAAAATGTATCTAAGTACACTTCATATCATCGAAGCAGCATGAATGCTATCTTTTTAATTATCATAATTGGAACACCAAAAACACATTCCTAAAGGATTGGTTTATTTTAATGCACTCTAGAGCAGTCAACAAATATGTGCTGAAAACAGATGCAAGTGATGATCAAAGTGTGCTAGCATACTTCTGTTCAAGAAAAGGTTTTATTTCATTACAGCACTAAAATATTGGCCCTTGGATGTGTTAAAGATAAAAGGGAACTGTTCATCAGACATTTGGTGTGTTTAGTTTGGTGTTTTTTTTCTTAGTGTAAATATGTATGCCTCTAGAAAATATAAAAATAGTCACATTTCTGAGCTGTGAGCAGTAATGAAAGGGAAATTTACAGTGAACTGAGGCAAATATAAGCAATCCACTCATGAGGTGTAAGCTTGAATAGATGTACTGGATAATTAGTGTTGACATTATCTCTGTAAGTTTATATCCATGCTCTTTCTAAGTCATTTGTGCTGTTACTGCAGTTCTCTAGTGAAAGTCAAGAGACTTCTTTAGAGAGCAGCCTCAATACATGTTACAGGAAGGAGATATAATCTACAACAGAATTTAAAAATTGCATTCAAATTAGCATCCATAGAAAAAACCACAGATGAGAGCTCATATTAGCCAATAAGTATCATCTTTACAGGAAGTATCATGCAGATATTGATGCTGGCAGCTCGCTGATGCTGTGAGTTGCAAGGGAGAACTCTTATCTTGCCAGGAGCCAGGGAAGTGCTGGCAAACAGCTCCTGGTGCCATGGCCAGGGCAGGACAAGGGGAATGCATGTAGGGGCATTTTCTCTTCCCTTAAGAACTGGACTAATTGGAAGGTTATTGATGAAGTAGTTTCAAGTGTGCCATTAGTTTCCAGGAGGTTAATGAACATAACGGATTTGGACTGAGCACTTTCAGAGCCCTGCTATTAAGTAAGCTTTAAGTGTCTTAAGTGAGCCCACATTTTCAATTTTCTATATTTACTAATGACCACTAATCTCTTTTATTTAACTATGGTCACAAGTGAGATGATAAATGATCCTTACATCCATTCTTTATTTTGTCTTCCTAAAATTCTTATCGATGAATGTATGAAATAGAAGAACTTTTCCTTTGTTCTTTTCCCCCCACCCCCATTCCCTCACCCTGGGGAATCCACTGAGGCTTTTTCCTTATAAAATAAAGATTAAAGTTGCTTGTAAAACAGATGTTCTCACATTTCCTACTCCCTTAGCACACAGTATTCCTTGGCACCTCACAAACCACCTCATGTTTCTCCTCATGCTGCCCCACTGAGGTTGGAAAATACCAGGTTCTCTCTTCTTGAGTAGCAAAGAGCCTCTTGTCAGGTGAAGCAGAAACTGAGCCAAGAACTGAAATGAGGTTGTGGAGTCCTCTGCTTTAAGACCATCACTTCCCTGTACCTCTTTAATTAATTTATTCACTGAGTTCTTCATAAAATTAAGCTTTGTATTCATGCATTGCATGAAACAGTTACTGTGCCTCACACAATTGATATCTTCTATCCTTCCACAATTTTTGTTTTCTATTCTCTTTGTCCACAAGATAAATCTTGAAATAAGGTGAACGATTCGGGTCTGTGTAATGACAGAGAGTTTGGTCTTACCTACATATGGATGCTCAAAGCTGTCTGGGGTGCTCAATAGTGTCTGATATATTTTTTTCATGTTTTCTCATGTGTTTTATCTGACACAAAACTTGCAGGAGCCACTGCTGTCGAGACTGATAGCTAGAGCCCAAAGAGGACATGCAAACCATTACTGGAATGAGATTCAGTTGTCCAAACAGAAGTCTGTGGAACCATTTAAACAAGTGTATCCTGCCCTTTGGACTGTTTTAGCCAACTGACCAACACCCCAGCTGTCTTCACATTTAATTCCTTATGTGAATTCAATATTCATTGATTACTCACCAGCAGTTTGTCTTCTGCTTATATCTCATCCCTTTAAAACTTGACATCTGAATTCATTCAGTGACACTTGAAAAAACAAGTTATAGCTTTTGAACACATCTGAGAATTGCCAGTACACCAATTGGCAGACTACCCTGTATATCACACAGTTTAGCACAGCTGTCTCCCATATCTGTTACTTACATATGGGATTCCCTAGCCTGTCAAAAGTTGCTTTAAACAAACCAACATCATTATTGGAAGTTGTAAATGCACTAACTTGAAATAAGGCTTTGCCTTGCTCAGTTAAAAACATCATGCAATATAATTGATTAATGTAATTGAACTATAAAATTTGAATTCATATTTAGATTTGAACTCCAAATTTTCTTATTATTTGGCTAGTCTTCTCATGTGTTTTCAGTTTACTTTATCCATTATTGCTCTGCATTGTTTCAGGGAATTATCAGATCAAATGTGGCTACTTGTGTCTTCTTTGTAAACTAGCAATATTACACTGAGTGTAAGGTTACTTATCTGCAAAGTGTGTATAATAATACCATGAAGGTATTAGCTGGTAAATGGATTTATTAAAGGCAGTAAAGCCCCTCTAAAATTGGAGAGAAAAAAAAACCTTTAAATTTTAAATACATTCTAACAAGCTTTATAGCACCTTGCTGCAGAGAGATGCTGGAAATTATATCATGGGAAAAAATGAAGACAGAAACCTTCAATTACATTAAAAGTAGTTAATGCAGACAGAGTTCTGTCAGAGTTTCAGGATCAGCATAAATTCAGAGTGAAATGTTTGAAGTGAGCCAGATGTACTCCACTGCTTGAAGTGCCCCTGCATTCCGGAGCAGTAAGGTGAGCAAGAGGAAAGTTGAACAGTTGCTGTCCAAGTGTCCAGACAATGGGGTTTGGAAAGCCAAAGCCCTCTGGAGATTAATCTGGCAAGGGATGTGAGGAAACGTTTCTGCTGCAGCAGAAAGTTGAGGGAAAATGTAGTGCTGGATGAGGGCAGGGGTCCTGGAAACAAAGGAGATTTACCCTCCATGGAGGAGGAGCAGATTAGGGAATGTTTGAACAGACTGGGCAAACACAAGCCCTGGGCTCTGACAGGGTGCACCTGCAAGCTCAAAGTATCATTTTGAGGCCACGCTTAGTAATCTTTGACAGGTTATGGTGACTGGGGGAGGTTCCTGAGGGCTGGGAGAAAGCAAATGTCACTGCTATCTTCAAGAAGGAAGGTTTACAAGCCAGCCAGCTTTACACCAGGCCCTAGTAAAGTAAATCCTGGAAACAGTTTCCCTGACCAGCTTTGTACAATGAGATTACTAGCTTGGTGGATGAGGAGAGAGATGTGAATATGATTTATTCTTTGGCAAGAATTTCAGCACTTTCTCCCCTAACATGCTCAAATACAAGCTGCTGTAAAATGGGCTACTCAAGCCGATTGTCAGTTGCACTGAAAACTCAGTGAACTGCTGGGCTTAAAGGGCTGTGATCAGAACAGCTGATGTCTAGCATGCTGTGATCAGTGGCACAAAGTCCATCTTGAGGATGGTCTAGCCTGGCTGTCTGAGCAGTAGGATGCATGGATGTAGGGTACCAGTGCTGTTCTGTGACAGCTTCTGCTCAGCTGTGCACAGACCAGTGCTCCTGTGGCATGTGACACCAGTGCCCATCTCAGAATGCTGCAGCCTAATGGCATTGCTGCCAACCCTAATGCTGCAGCCCAGTGGCATTGCTCCACGTTTAGGTAGGTTGTAAGAAGGTAGCCAAAGCAGATTCTGCAAGTCTGGTCTTAATGATGGCAGATAGATTTTTGTGGGGTCTGTAATAAGATAACAGTTTTCTTTTTGTGTGCTGTTGGTCAGTACTGGCCTTGAATGTAGACTCTGGGCCTGCATTAGCAATACAGTATATAAAGAGAGAGACTGTCAGCCTGTATCTCTCTTCTGGGGCTGTGTAGAGGGAGAAAGCTTTAAAAGATGCACCATACAGGTTAAATTTGTAGTCATGTGTTAGCTCAAAATACATTTCCAGTGCCTGTATCTATTCCTTAGGATGTGAAATTCCCTGAAGTCTGCAGATCTGTCCTTTGCCTGCTTGAACTCCAGTGGCATATAAATAATCCCATTAGTATTTATTGCATCTGCAGCCTACTATGAGCTCTCTGAGTTTTGTCATTAATTCTTTTAGGAGTAATATGCCAAGCAAAAAAAGAATCAGACTTCACAAGGGAATTGCCTAAATTGAGGGATTCAAATCAACACAAAATAAGAAACTGTCTGGTGATCAATCTCATGTTACAATTTCAAGGACATTCTAGGCCTAAGACATTGTTATCCTTGCTCCTCCCAAGGATGATGTAGTTGTTGCTTGCCTGAAGGAGACATTGCATAAAAAGTGTTGCCAACTCTGAATCTGTTCTTTCTAGTGCTGCAACAGTGGATAAGCACCCTTGGTGCTGCTGACCTCTGGAGAATGGGACCCATTTGCCTTACTAGCTGCCCAAGAATCACTTTCAAAACTAGAATTTTTTTCTTACCAAAAAATAAACAAACAAACAAAACCAGGAAAACCACAAACACACACATGCCCAAAACAAAACAACCAACCTCCTACTAGTGATAATGTATTCCAGTTTCCTGAGGTTTTCTGAAATGTGTATTATGTTCTACTGGCCTCTGACTCTGCCTTGGCCTGAAAATATTTCCTGAGCTTCCTTTAGTGCAATCAAACTACACAGGTGTTTTCACAGATGTCCAGAAGCAGAAAACACTCCTTCAACCAGCACTTTGCACAGTTATATCTCACCTAAAATGGATCCTGACTCTGAGTATAATAATTGTCAACCAGTTGTACAGATTCAGGATTGGAGCTTCTTACCATTCATTCACATGGCTTGTTCAGTGAAAACTATCTCATGGCTTAACTCACAGCTGACTGTGTTTCAGCAATGTTCTATGAAGACACATTTAGTGTATCTGGATAAGCCTGAGTGAAGATTTGCACCTAATTTGCTGTAAATAATGTATATTACCTCTACTGCAGACAAGTGCAAATTCACTACACAAGTCTCTACCTGAACACAATAATTGCAACTCCTTAAAAGGTCTTGATGGCCTCTTGGTGCAGTGACAGGCACACAGGATTGTGTGATCATTAAACATGATTTGTGGTGTGATTGTGCTACCTTGCATATTCATACCACCTTCAGTATGGGCTCATTTGTGCATTTTGGCCACAGTTCCTCTCATCTGTTGTTGGGGGGTTAGGATCATTTAGAGTTAGCAGAACCTAATCATTCAAAAACCTTTTCTGAGATTCAATGTTTGCAGGAAACCAGTTCAGACTAGATTTTCAGCTCTGAACACAGCTCTTAACTTAGGCCTAACAAGCAATTTTCATCAGATTGTATGAGTGTACCATTTTTGCTTAAAATGTTTAAAAACATGCATAATAAATAGTCTATGTGCACTGGGAAGCAAGGAGGGTTGGATCAGGAAAACGTTGCCCTTGACTTTGGTAAAATTGTGGTTTGTAGTGCTGGAAATGAAAATGACACCATGCTTTAAACAATAAAGCAACATCTGGAGAAGTAAGAAAAAGAACCCAAACAACACTCAGAAAATAAGTTTGAAGACCACATTTTTTGTAAGTTAATTGCAAATAGGGAATGATGGCAGCCATGGAAGAGCAACAGAAAAAAAGCAGCTGGGCAGGCCAAGAGGACGTGCCTTGTGCCACATCACTTGGCATGAATTATTCTCAGCATACTGGGCTTGGCTTTTTTTTTCTTTTTTTCATTTGAAAGTAAGTTTTCTAAAGATTTTGTAAGGAAAAGGCAAAGATCTTGCCTGATAACTTATCTCAGATATAAAGAAATCCATGACCAATCTATCAACAAAAAACTGAATAGGGTTAGACTCAAATGAATAGGAGTTTTGTTTTGATCTGAGTGTTCTTAAAGAGAGACCCACAGGGTGAAGCAGCAGTTCCTGGAAAAACAAGTGAATCATCTGAGGAAACTGGTTCTTCCTCAGCAAGGTGATGTCCATGTGGGTTTACCCTCAAAGCAGGTGTATGCCTGTGCTTTATAGATGGGAGTTGGTGACACAAGACAGTAAATTCCATATTTGGGCCTGGAAGGATGGCACTTTTCACCATCATATAAGAACTTTGACCATATGTCAGAACTTTGACCAGGTGTATGTTTTATTTAGCAGTTCTTTGGGCTGTTAAACTTTTACCATGTGCAGCTCCACTGTCTTTAGTATCCTGACACTGAAATGTCACCTTGGAATTAAAAATATAAATGTGACTTTGAATCTGAGGAACAGTTTTTATTCCTATGTGAAACATCAGTAGATCATCATGTGCTAGAGTGTCTCCATTGGTGGGTTTTTGGGAATTGGTTAGTCTACCAGAAGCAGCCAGGTAATAGCTGTAGCTAGACTGACCCCACAGCCTTAATGATCTACAGTTTTCCTTCACAAAAGTGCCTAAGGATGTTCATTTACCTTTGTTTTTCATAGACTAAATAGAATTAGGCTTACATTTTATCACTTTCATGTTTCTTGCTGCACTGAAGCCTCACTAAGCTAATGCTATTTTAGTTCTTATTGCATCTGACCTATATATTAACTGTTGATCTGTTGGCACATCTGAGGGTAATCCAGTATTCTTCAGAGGAAACATGAGGTGTTTTTTTCACAGGAACACATGCACTTACTCAGACATGCATGTGGCAGGATCTCTGCTGCCTCTCCAAGATCCTCTCTGTTGCGTTCTGAAACTAGCACCTGAGGGAAAGCTCCTCTTGCAAAACCTTCTGAAACCAAAAAAATGAGGTCATAAAATCTAAACCCTTGGGCATTGTGATGGCTATTCAGCTGTATTGGATTGACCTCACTATATTTTTTTTTCTTTTCTTATTTTTTTTTCCTGCTATTGCAGGATTCCCAGCAGGAGAACTTCAAAAGCCTTTCTTTTGGGGAACAAAGTATCCTAGGTAAGTACTGCACCAGGGAACCTCATCCACCTGGAAATGAGGAATAACAGGGAAAGGTATTGTGAATATATATAGACAAAGAAGAGGGCATGGAGAAGAAAGCTGTGGTGCTGAAGGCAACCAAAACATAGTGCACAGGAAAACCATGTTGTTCTTCTGTAGGGCAAACTTGGCCCTTGTGTTGTGTGCTCTCTCCTGCTGTATCCTGCTTTTGCTACTGAAAGAGCTGACTTTGAGAAGTGCTGCTTTGTGTGGTACTTTTTCTTACCCTTGGGAGCCATATGTGTTGCTGTTGTCTTAAACTGATGACTGATTTCTCGCAGGAATTGCTAATTAAGTGCACCCAAGTGGAAGTGTTTCAATGCTACAGCATGCAGATGCAACAGTGTGCACATGGCAGGTATTAAAAGGAATTGTAAATCAGGTAACTAACACTTCCTGAACAGAAGTGAATACCCTGAGAAGCCAATTATTATCAGTTTATTGTTCACTTTCTGCTAATATCTAAGATTAGCAGTGAGCCCTTGTCTGTGCCTGTTGAGGTGCATGAGAATATCTCATGTGCATAAATGATTGCCTGAGCAGGCCCATGTGCCAGTGTAGCTGAGGAAGGGTAATTATAGGTCACATATATTTAATTTTGAAATATCACTGCTTTTGTGCAGTTCAATAGCTTTCTATTTTGGGGTAGGATAAGACCATGAAAAGTTTCTGATGGCAGTTTCTGAAAGTTATTTTGCAGTTATATAAAGCCAGTTACTGGTGAAACATATCCTTAATAAATCTTTGCTAAAAAAAAAAAATCAAACTTTTCGAACATTTTGTGTTTGCCATCATCCAATCTGTATTGTGTCCTTGTAAACAGGAAATTTGGCAATATATGTAGAAAGACTTCTTCAATTTAGGAACAAATTAATTTCCATTCAAAGAGAATTCTTATGGGCCAGGTGACTTTGTAAGTGGCAACTGGGGAAAGAAGAAAGTCCTTTCTTCTTAAGGTGAACTTATTTTCTCTCATAGTTATTGCAGACCTGTTTGCAGCTTTGCTTTCTGAAGAGATTTCTCTGTATTCTGACCTTCTGCCATAGTGATAAAATTGTGGTTCTTTCAAAGTATTATACTTTGCTCATTTCTCTTCTTTAAAGGTTACCTTAGCTTAAATTGGTTTTGCTTGAGTATGTATCAAAATGAAATTTAGTAAACAAATTTAGCTGGTTTATATCAGACAACAGATTGCTTTTGTCCTTGAAATATTCTGGATGTTTTCCATCTGCTTAGAAGAAACAGTACATGGCATTGGAACAGATAAACCATCAAAAAGTCACCAGTGCTTGCTGAAAAACTGATTTAGCAAACACTTAACATTTAGTGGCATTTTAGTGTCCAGTTGCAGCATAACCACCAAAACTGGTTACATCTATTTGCATAAAGGGGAGCTTAGTTATCACTTTTACATCTCAGCACATGAAATAAAATAACATTCAAATGCCATCATTCACCGTTATGAGCCTTCAGTGCCAGATATATTGAAATAGAGACTTCAAACTACCTGACCTCATAGCTTCCCTACAATTCTCTGAGCCTCCCCAGTCCCAGAAAGTTCCCCTTTAATATACTATCAGCTGGGCTGCACCTAATCCCTTCCGTCTCTGTCCAACTGTGCCCAGAAGTGAAAAGCATGAACAGAGCTGGGAAAATTGCTGGCAAAAAATATTGTTGAGCTGGATAAAATGCTGAGGGAAGTTCATAGATTCAAAGGCCAAAATTCACTGCAAACTTCACCCCATCTTTTGGAGCTAAGGAAAGCTGTAAGAGGGCCAGAACACGAGCCTGTTCTTTGTCCCTCTGTTCTTTGTGCCACTCATGGTGACAAAGAACTTCAGAGGAAAAAATAAGATACATTTAGTAATAGGGCTTGGTTCTTCTCAATCTCTTTACATGCTTTGCACCATTGTTTTTACACTTCTCCAGCTGCAAAAGATCCTGGAAAACCCCTTTACTTCAGAGGTGGAAAACAAGTGTTACATAGTGCATTTATTATGGGTAATTATCACTGTGTGCTACACAAGATTACAAATTTGTCACACAAAAGGATGATATTTCCATTGCTGAAACATATAATTTTAACCTGTGTCGCTGTTGAGCAGCTAGCTGAGGAATGACCCAAGGTCTCAGACAAGGAAAGAGAGAAGAGAGCTTTATTGTTTTGAATTCCATATATATAGAGTTTACAGAGGTGCCCCAGATTGGTCAGCCCGAGACCTCCCCCTAGGCCCAATTGGCCAAGCCCGAACTGACCCAATCCGGAGAAGTTGTTTGCAAAACATCCAAACTTTATCTTGTTTATGAAATATAGCAAAATGTTCCCACGGGAAGGACCTGTGCTAGCCACAAACCTGCATTTTTTCGAGAAGGTTTGTAATAGTAGTTGGGCTAAAAAACAGTAGGGAAGATTTTAACACATGCAAAGTACCTTTCAGGAAAGAAAAAACAAAGTGAAGGATTTTAATGGGAGCAGAGGGAATTAAATGATATAATACTTTTTGGGCATGACTGAGATGAGCAATTAGTGCACTATGGATCATTAGGTCCAATAATAACATGTTATTTCCAAACACTCTGCCTTTCTTCTATTTCAATACAATGTGTTAGGAATGCTATAAGCTACTTTGAAGTATAACATCTCAATAACTGAAATAATTAATATCACAAAAGCCAACCGAACAAATGAAAGATGCATTGACTAGATCACCTACTTCCATGATATCCACTGCATAAAGCCCTGAGCCTTTTCCTCTTTTATCCCTATTTCTCCCAAAAGCATGTTTATTGGGATATAATAAAGAAGATATAATTAATTGCCAAGCAGGAATAAAAAAATATTTCTTTTTATTCTGTTTCCCAGGTGCATTAGATCTGACTGTGTATCATATCCTATTCCAGGGCAGGTGCAAGGACATTATATGAACTTTTTAAAACTGAATGGAGACCTGTTAATGCTTTACAAAACATAGTCTTTGTTTCAGCATAGTTACACCTATACCTTTGTCCTGTTCCCAGTCAGAATATACACAATGCAGTCAGCTGAAGGAGACATTTGGAACTCATATGATGCTGATAAGGGATTTGGTTGGAAGAGTGAACCATCTCAATGCTTTCAAAGTTTTAGATTAAATGTTGCTTTTAAACAAAGTTTTAGCATTAGGACTTTCAACATTTTTAAGTCAAGATTGTGTAGGTGTGATTTCTAGACCCATATTCCCCTGCCTCCTCACCCCCTTTTAAAATCAACAATGATCTTTCCTGAGGTCTTTTACCCTTTAATGTTCATGACTGTGAACACTTTCCGAGGAAACTTCTTCTTTGTGTTACAGGTCATTAAGTTATGGTGCCATAGGAGTGATTGTTGGCCATGAGTTTACTCATGGATTTGATAGCAATGGTGAGTATTTGACTGCATATTGATAATTTGTTATTTACAAGGTTGACAGATTAAAAAGCTGACTTGTACATGCTTTAGCATTTTTACTTTTTTTGTTTTTTTAATGGGGGTGAGTTGTGGGAAAAAATCATAGACTTGTATTTATCAGATTTATTTACGTGGAATCTTGCTTGTCTGAATTGGATTTTATTTGATAAGAAATAGGACAAGTTTGATTCTTTCTGTTTTTCTTGAATGAAAACTAAATCAGCAACAGATTCTGAAAGTCCTAACGAGGGGGAGTGGGAAGGGCAGAGGGATAATTTCTGATTGATAAAAATTACTTCTGAGAAAACTTTTCAGGTTTGACATTTTTCAAAAAATAATTACTAAAGTTTTAAAATACAATACTGGAACAAGAGTGGTGCAGAAAAGGGGTTGCGAAATGTTAAAATTAGGTTCAAAAAAAGAGAGGGGGAAAAAGAAGAATGGTCAGAGAATGTCAAACCAATTGTCCTGACAAACTGAGTGGAATGGGGCATTACCACTATCTAGGTTTGGCTGTCTCAGTAAAGTGCTTTTAAAAATAGGATTCCTGTTCAGGTTTTGCTCCAAAATCAAAAATGGAAACTAGAATTTTATATGAAATGGATTGGTTTCCTGATCAAGTGTAGAATTAATAATAAATTAGTTATCATCACATTTTCAGAATCAAAGAAATATGGTCTGAGGATGACAAATACAATTAAACTTCCAAGAAAGCTAAATGCCTCTTACACCATGTAATTATAAAACGTACTATAGAACTCATTAGTCATTACTATCTTTTTCTGCAAATGGAAATTATGAGAATAAATAGAATGCCAGCTTTTCACTGATGATTTGAGTGGGGATCAAGATTTTGCACACTGATTCTATCAATTTTGTACACACATTTACATGAGAACCTTTACCTCTCATTTCTGTGCAGGTGATATATTCCTAAACTGGCAAAGTTTTCTCCTGAAAAAAACATTTGTTTTCTTTCTTTCCTTTTGAGGTCGGAAATATGACAAAAATGGGAATTTAGACCCTTGGTGGACAACTAACTCTGAAGAAAAATTTAAAGAGAAAACAAAATGCATGATTAATCAATACAACAATTACTACTGGAAGCAAGCTGGCTTACATGTATGTAAACCACCAGTAACTGAAAACAGTGGTACATGAGGAGTTTGGGTTGTTGTGCCTTTTTTTTTTAATTCTCTTTTTATAAATCCCAATGTATTGGGATATTAGGCTACCAACTTCATTTCTCACAACAAATGCTTTTTTGAGCTCAATAATTGTGTTAAAAATTGTCTGTCAGGTTTGATTAGCCCAGTCAAATACCACTACCCACACTGATGACAGGGTTAAACCATTTCTCCCCATCACATCATTTTGGAATCAGAGGAAGAGGATGAAGCCACTCAGCAGGGCTGGTCAAATTATTGTAAGCATGTTAAATGTCTTCTGGAGATGAGGTCTGTAATGAAAACTGAGCAGTCACTCTTTTAGGAAGAATATAATAGCATGTTTTATAGATTCCTTTAACAATTCTGCCTGTTATTTATTGCAGCTATAAAATGGATGCATAGGCCCTACTTTATTTCAGATTCAACTCTTGCTATTTCTTCCATGTGT
Organism: Entomyzon cyanotis; assembly: GCA_024500445.1. Taxonomy (NCBI): domain Eukaryota; kingdom Metazoa; phylum Chordata; class Aves; order Passeriformes; family Meliphagidae; genus Entomyzon; species Entomyzon cyanotis. The sequence continues at coordinate 13,503,231 of JAKEPQ010001016.1, read as the reverse complement.
GCACACAGACCCCATTTGTATGTTTAATCAAGGGAATATGACAGCAGTAGCTCCTAGAAAAGGACTGAGAAAGAAAGTGTGAGGGAATGAGAAGGAAAGTTTCAGGATAAAACACACACTCCAGTCCCCCCTCAATTCTGTCACCTCTACATTCATTTTAGAAACACTATTAAGTCTTTGCCTTTTAAGAATAAAGAGGTCACGTGAAATGCTTGTCAATAATTGTACCACTTTTCCCAGGTTTGCTTGTGCAGGTCTCAGAGATAACAAAGCCATAATGTGCTCCAGTCTGTAGTCCAGCAACACAGACTTGAAATACTTCATAATAAGCTAATTTACAAATAAAAATTCTCAGGCTCATTCCTGAATATTTGTAGTACAAAAATTGTCGTTACAAAAATGCTGCTCAAAGAAGATCATTAAAACCTTCCCCAAGGATGTGGCTGAACCCTTCCCATACCTCTGCCATTGGTTTGGCCATCTCCTTTACCTTTTGCACTGTCTGTTGAGATGAGGTAGGTCTGAATTTCCTCTCCAGTGTAGCTCCTGCCTTTGAAGTCCATGGAGGGGCTTACTAGAGAGATCCTGCTACCCACAGCCTTGTCATGCCATTCCTTCTATTTCCACAGGATAACCAAAAGAACTTTTTAGATGACAGAAGAATTTCCCAATTTTTTGCCATATTTTATAGCTTTTGTATGAAGACCTATGCAAGCAAAGACCTTTCTTTTATTACCATTTTTGCCTGTCATTTACATCAATATTCTGCAGGTTTTTGCCCTTGCATGAATATTTTTCATGGATGAAGAAACCTATTTATTCTTCTTCCTTCTCATCTGGTGTACAATAAAAATGTCTCCAGAAAAGAAGCCTAATGAAAGAAAAAGTGGATTTAGAAATAGCTTCAGAGTGCCATAATCACATAAAGTCATCTCATCAAATAGAGGGCTTATCGTGGTCCCTGAGCCCTGCCACAAACTGTCTGTGCAGAGTAGTCTCAAATACCTGATCCAGAGCTGCCTGAGATCAGCAGAAAGGCTTCTTCAACTTTTTAGATGACCTGTGGCCCTGTGCCACTGTTAGGTTAGTCTCATCTTATGCTCTAAATCAGTCTCCTTCACAAGCTCACTGCAAGGAAAATGTGTGAGTAGGACTGCCAGGGAAATAGGCAGCTGGTGTGTGTGCCCATTCCCTGGTGTCTCAGCACCTTTTCTCCTAAAAGCTTCTCTCTCACCTCCATCTCCAGTCTCCTGAGGGCAAGGGAGAGCTGACAGGGAAGGTTTGCACTCTGTGGCTCCTATTTTTGCTGTAACATTGTACCCGAAGGCCTCAAGCAAGTAGTCCTGAGTCCAATCTGGGTGCTCATCTGTACCGAGTGTTGGGCTGTGCACAGGTACCTAGTCTTTTTACCTCTTCTTCTCCCTTTTCCCCTCTTTTACCATCCTGAAACTAAGGTGAGTCCTGATGCCAACCCCACTCCATGATCCCTGTGGCACAGGAGAGAGGAAGGCTGCAGCCAGCATTGACCTTCAGAGCCCTGCTCAAAACTGTGCTCAATTATCTTGCTTATTCGAGGCACAGGAGAAACTGCTTAATTACAAATACACAGAGACCTTAGTAGGCTGGGTGAGTAGAGATAATGCTACTCCAGCAGAAATAAGGATTTCTTTGTAATGATATTGCACCTGGTAATGCCAGGAGACCAGTTTCCTCACAAAGTTTATATAGTGCTGTTTCCCACAATATATTCTTGTTGCTATTGCTCCTGCTCTTGGAATCAATACCCAGGAGAAGCAACAGGAATCTCCTTTGCAGATATTTTTAGAGCACTGAATATACCATCAATTTTGATTCTGTCTCTGACAGTTATTTTTAATTACACTTATTTATGTTATGACTTAGAAGTTATTTTAGCATACGAGTAGTATATTAAGAGTTATGTATAGAAATAAATATAACCTTTTAGATAAAAGTTTAAGAAAGAGGCTACTGGATCTCACATGTAACCAGACATAAACAATCCTTAGGGGAAAATTACTGAGACTGAGCTCAAAGATCAGGGACTGGATTCTTAAGTGCATTCTATCTACTATATTTTGTGCTACAGAGACCTAGGAAAAGAGCCAGGATAACTCATCACAGAAAATTGTTTACTGACAGTTTGCACATTGAAACCCAGTTTTCTTAACCAAAGTTGCTTGAAATTAATGGAGGTTGTTCTTGCCTTGTTTTACTTTTTCCCCTCTTTTTGAAGTTGATCGATTCAGAAATGGGTCAAATGACTGATGTTCTTTCATTCTGCCAAGGTGAAAGGGAAGAGAACTTTGGCAGAAAACATTGCAGATAATGGAGGTTTGAGAGAAGCTTTCAGGGTAAGTAGATAGAAAATATCTAAAACATAATATTATTTTTAAAAAAAAGAAAAAAAACAAGCTGTGGTTATCTTCATGTTGCTGAAAGGCACTTAGTATCTCTTTCTTATCAGGCATACAGGAAATGGATTACAGAAAAGAGGGGAGGAGAAGAAGAGCCTTTGCTGCCAGGCCTTGCGTTCACACACAACCAGCTTTTCTTTCTGAGTTATGCCCATGTGAGTAGTACAAATGTGTTTCAAATCCCCATCTATTAACCTGAACAATGTGCAGTGCAGAGATGAGCCTGCTTTGTTTCAACAATCTGCATCACCCAAACACAGACCTTTGAGAGTATAAGCAGAGACTTCTCCCATGACTGTTGTTACTTTTTCATTCCCTCTTTGTCCTCACTTATCCATGATTCCAGAGTGGCTGAAATTATTCTTGGTTTCGCACAATGTTGTCACAGCAACTTCCTCTCTTCTTTCTACTTCTCTCCACCAAAAGGGTCTTCCTTCATGTGTTGACTCCTCAGACTCCTTCAATTTTAACTTCCCAGATTCCTGGTGCTTGCAACACACAGCAGTTTCTGACTGCTTCCGCCACAAACTCCTGTTAAAAATGTACCAGCACCATTTGTTACTGCGTATGTTGTTCAAGGAAACTAAGCTGCAGTGAAGAAAGCCTTAGTTTATTTTTTCCCATCCATACACTAAATATGTTGTAACAAAACTTTGATGAAGAATGTGAGTTCTTAAGAAAAACATAGAGCAAGGGAGAGGATCAGAAATTATTTATTTGGTTAAACAAGTTGGGACAAACTCCCTACATGAGAAGTAAAATTTGGGCTATAAAGCTTTGCCACCAGTTGAAGTAATTAATCATCCCAAACTGAAAAAACAGCACCCAGTGCTGAATTAAGTTTTGCCTCATGTCAGTTTTTCTCCAAGAAAATTTTGAAGCTATAGGGAATCTCTGTGGGTCTTACAGGACCACTGCAGGAATCCAGTGGTCCCTCACAGGGAAGGCACATGCACAGTGAGAGTAGTGTATGCAAGGTACCTTTGAGCTCAGCCTATTTCCACAGAGCTCAAGACACTCAACAGACCTATTTAAACTGTCAGAGCTGTGTTCAGCCAGACAAAATTGCACTGAAGTCCACTGAAATTCTATGAGCTACCTGGCTTATAGGATTTTGTTGATAGGAACATTTCATGTAGAAACTCAGGTAAGGTAGGGGCAGTTTAAAGGAGATTTTTCATGCAATGGATACAGTGTAAGAGGCATTATTCAGTTATGCAAATATTCTATCTACCCTGTTTTGTGGTCAGTAACGATTGGGTTAAATATCTTACCAGGAACAGGAACTGGGGATACCACTGATGGAAATGTGGAAAATGTGTAATTTCAAAAGAAATTAACATTCCAAAATGGAATAAATATGTCAGGTAGTATAGCTGCAGTTCTAGAGATGATAACTATCATTAAGTGTACCTTTTACACACATTACATAGCTTTGAGGCCAAGAAGTGTGTTTGGTAATTATTAAGGTGTGAGATGCTGCAGCACAGGCTGAAAGACAAGCTACTATTACAGAGAACTTCAAAAAAAGAACAAGTAAAGTGGCTGTGATTAGATGATGGGAAAGAGTGGGTAGAGAAAAACAGTGGGTGGAGACTGGATCCATTAGGGGATTTGAAAACCAAGAGAATGTACTAAGAGAAAACTGCAGATTGGCAAAGGTGAAACAAAATAGGAATTTATAGTGTCTTTCCATTTTTTGCATTCTATAAGTAATAGGCATCTTAAGAACAGTGACATTACATTTTGTTTTACTTACAAAGTCATCCCAGATAATGTGCCTGTTTCTGTTTTTTTTATTTTTCATTAGGTAAGATGCAACTCCTTTAGACCAGAATCTGCGAGGGAACAAATATATACTGGAGCTCACAGCCCTCCTCAGTTCAGGTAGTGCAAATAAGGTATTTCCTTGGTGTACATACAGAATCAATCACTGCAGAACAGAAGTGCAGAAATTTAGCATTTTAAGAGGGGGTTAAGAGCAAACACAAAATTGGACTGTGCTCTTTGTTTAGATTGGAATTGAACAGGTCTTATTAGCTCATCTTTCACTATTACAAATGCTCTTCTGTAAAATTGAGGAGCTTGCATCTACCTTCAAAAGCATTTGAACCAGAGCACACTCTGATCCCTGTGATGTCCTGTAATCATGGTCTGAGTACCTAAAATGCCTCATCTATCACTTTCTTTCCCTAAGCAATTCTAGTTTAGAAAATGGTGAATATTAGGAGGGTCCTTGATTTAATCTGTCTGAGTTCATTAAAAGCTTCTAAGTCACTACCTTGAATGACATTGAAAATGCAAAGCAAAACGTGCCCTTCAAGTTCAGTTCAAGACCAAACTCTTCTGCTGGCCATCAAATGACACTTTGCTTGAAGGAGCTGTGATAGTCCAGCCATAACAGAGGGAGTCTGTCTTTGCCAAAAGGCCTTCCACAGGCTCCCCTAACCACAGACCCTCATGAACTGCCCCCGTCGGATGGTTTTAGAGACTCATAAGAATTAGGAAGCCAGAGTTTGTTTTTCTGCTTCTTCACCAAAAACAAGTTGGTTCTGTTGGGATTCACTCTGGTTGCATTTACTTAACTATGAATTGCATGTTTGCCCCAGTGAAATACTACATTACCTCTTTATTTGGACAAGGGATGTTAACTCCACAAGCTGATTCATACAATACAGTGGATTAGTTGCCTCTCAGAGAATCCTACCACTTCCTGTTGACTAAAAGAGTGTTATACCAGCTAGTGAGAGTAAAAGTAGAGCAGTATGCAAATCTGTGTGCCTTTCAACAATTGAAAATACATCGTGGTAATGAGGACAGGACTATCAGGCTGACCTTCAGCCTACAGAGATACTCTTCTCATAATTCCTATCCTTGTTAAGATTTTGCTAAAATAACCATCTGTTGTCTTTTAAAGTCCTCAGGTTTATTTACCTATAGGTATATTTATATTCTGAATCATTACATAGCTACCTTCCCATGAGATGGTGCAAATCACAAAATATACAGGGAACTCTAGGGATAGAGTATTCATTAGGAAATCTCCTGAAGGCATCAAGATATGAAAGAAAATTTCAGAGAAGTTTAGATTAATTAGAGATCTAGAAAATATAGACAAAACTATTTCTTAGCTTTTGAGTGAGAAACTGAGAACTGGCTTCTGTTTCAGAACTGCAGATAAGCACTGGTGCTTTTCTCCTCTTGCAAATCATATCACTTGGGCTAACAAATTATCTTACCTATTTCTCCCAGCTTGGTTTCATTTATGTCCCAAGACCATTATGAGCATAACTGCAATACAGCTACCTCCAACACTGGCATCTCTTTCTGTCCAAAAAGCTCAAACAGCCCTTTTAAAAGTAATTACAAAAGGTAACAATAAAAATTATAGAAATGAGCAATACATATCTTGAGCATAGGTGTGTGCATCTGAACTATTCACACCAGGTTCTCTTCACAGTCAAAAAGGAAATGGCATTTTAGAAGTAAATATATATATATAAATAATCTTTCAGCAGGTAATAAATTTAAATTACTTAGACTCTGCAAGTACATCTTTCTATTGATTACCAAGGGAGGCCAGAGTGACCTGCTCAGGTAAAGGTGTCTCTACCCTAATTCAATGGGATGAAAACCAGACAGCCCACTCTGATTTGAGTTAATGTGTGGCAATATCAAGCCATGGGTAGGAAAGCAGCGTGCATGCACACATAAAGATTTTTTCACTGGATAAATTCTGGGTTTATTTCTTTTTAATTGGCAGATTTTCAGTATTAGCATGTGTCTTTGCTATTTTTGAACACCAATTTCAGATTGAAATCCTTGTCATGGCAGGCAGAACTCCCACCAACATCAGCAGCAGTTCTGCATGACCAGCTCTTGCTGTTCCAGTCCCTGAATATGTATCTGCAATGTTTTTACAGTAAAGCTGTATATCTTATTTGAAGCCTAACCTCATTTGGTAATCCTCCCTACAAAACTGACCTTTAGACATTTTTGTGCCAGATGACTGCAAATTTTCTTACTCACAGAAACTCTAATCAATGTAATAAGAATGTTTTCTACCATGCTGAGCTACACGGAGAAGCCAATTGTCTGCAATATAGAAAAATGCCTCCTCACTGCACAACAAAGGAAAGGTATACAACTAATATCACGGTAGATACCTTTCTGCTCTTAACTCAGGAAACTCTTTGACACCATTGCAAGTTTCGGGTTAGTAAATTCCAAGATGATTAAAAGCATAAGAAAAAGCAGCAAACAACACAATCACAATCTAGAAAAGGTAAAATAATTGTTTATTACTTCATTAAATAATGCAGATGTGAAAGCAGGAGCCAAGGATGGCTGCATACAAAGAGCAAGCTCTTCCCCTATGCCTGAAGGTGCCAGTCTGGGATGCAGACACTTCATCCAGCTTGTGTCAGGCAGGGATGTGTTGCACTTTCAGTATCACACCACCTGTGGTAGCAGGAAGGGGGCCTGGGAGCTGGTCAGGGTAGAAGGCTCAGAAAATATATTTCCAAAATATTAGAGGAGTTGAGATGCTCCCAGGTGTAAGGCTGAGCTGCCCAACAAGAAGGTTTAATTGCCCCCTCAGACTGCAAAGTGTGTGTGTGTGTGTGCATGGGTGAGCAGAGCATGTTGTTACAAGAATCTGAGAATCTGGAGCCACATGAACCCACGTCCAGCACAACCTCAGTGTGTGCTTCCATCCTCCTGCCTGCTGCACTGCAGCTGTCTGGCAGGGCTGGAAGAAGGATTCCACTGTGCAAGGCTACTGCTGATCTCTCACCTCTGCTGCCAAGGGTCACCCTAGAAAATTGTTCTAAGGGACATACTAGCACAAAACACATTTGTTTTTCATCGAGTTTCTAGCAAAGCAAGATGCTTCTCAAAGCATGAAACAAAATAAGATTTTCTCTTCATATTAACTTTAACTGGGAGCCCTTCTCTTGAACCTTTTGGTTTTATTTGTGGAAAAATTACATGAAAGCCTGAAAATTCAGCCTGAAGTGGAAGCACTGAAACACTTGCAGACCTACAGTGTTTGACAGCAGGCAACCTGCATGTCCACCCCTTTTCTCTTTGCAGAGTAATCGGAGCCATGAGCAACTTTGAAGAGTTCCGCAAAGCTTTCAATTGCCCCGCGAACACCACGATGAACCGTGGGGCAGACTCCTGCCGGCTGTGGTAGCTGTCCCTTCCAGCTCTTCTCTCAGGAGGAGTCTGCAATGTGAACTGCTCAAGCCCACTGCTAGAGTTTCAGAATAATGGTCTGAAATCTGGAGAGGTGTTACTTCAAATGCATCTTCCTCATCCATGCTGATGATCCGCATGGATCTAATCACTGCCTATTTAGAGCCTAGAAACATTCCAAATAGAAGAGCTTTTCCTAAAAGATAATAATAAAAAGTAACTCCTTTTAACCATAAAACTACTCCGGCTCATCTGCAGTTGCATTGCTGTTGATGGATAACTGCCATTATCAATTCCAATTCCTGATTTATAGTTGAGTGAGAGGTAAATGCTAAAATCCAGTTTTAATCTATTGCTCTGCAGGGGTTCTATGCAGAATGCTCCCACACAAAATTTATTCTTTCTGGATGAAGAAATTCATGAGATCTGCTATAAAGCCAGCTCTGATCTGCTGCGTGATACTGCATTTTCATAACTTAAGCTGTCACAGCCCAGCATGCCATAAATGATGTTGCATGATGTAAAGACACAAGACTTTATATAAATTCAGTTTAATATGTCAGATTAGTGCCTCAGGTTTTGGAACAGTTTCAAGCTGGGAAAGTACCTCATGGTATCCATCTGCTAGGACTAAAACATAAAGGATACTTGTCAGATCATGGCCTCTTCTAATTTTAGAACAGCTTATGATAAAAATCAATGTATGGTGAAAATCAGAGGCGCTCAGAGGGGATTCCCAGCACCACAATACTCATAAATATTGCAGCATTTATTCTGGTTTACACTGTAGGCAGTTTTTTCCCTGGGGATGGTTTTTACCTTGTGCTGAAGACATCTTCATCTACATTTATTATTTTAAGCCAGAAATACTGTACCAGTTTTAAATTATGGATTTTATAGTGTCTGGGCCTTAGAGGGCATTGTAAGTAGAGTGTGTGTTTGCCCTCCTGTTCTGGATGGGGCAGGATGACTTGTGATTTTAAGGAAAGAGTATGTGACAGGAAATCAGAGTACCAGCATCATTTGACCTATCTGGATAAAAGGAGCAATTTAGGAGTAGAGGACTTATAAATACAGTAAAAATACAGGCCATCTGAGTTTTCTATTTGATTTTTAAGGATATTAATGAAAAGATATTTTATTGCAGCAGAAATACTTTAACACATATCTGTTACTGGGGGGTTGGGCCGGGGGGTGGGGTAGGAGGCACACACAACTCTTTTTTTCCTAACAGAAAGGTACCTATATAAGTGGTATATATTTATACCTTGTGCATTATTTAATTTTTACGTGGTGGAATTATTTCAAAAATAATTTCTTTAGACTGATTTAATTGCTGCAAATCCCTATTGGTCTCTCTGTGTATATACTTTTGTATATATATACACAAAATATAATTTCTTTACATGCTTAAATTTTGTTTTATCAGAGTAGAAGCGTAAGATAAACTTTTTTTACAAGGATTGGTCAAATATTGTTGGATAAGGTCTTGGTTGGATGTTCACATCCAGAGGGTGGTGGCCAATGGCTCAGAGTCCCAGTGGACATCAGTGACAAGTGGTGCCCCTCAGGGATCCGTACTGGGACCAGTTATTTAATATCTTCATTAATGACATAGACTAAGGGATTGAGCACACCCTCAGCAAGTTTGCAGACAACACCAAGCTGAGAGGTATGGTTGCCACACCTGCAGGATGGGATGGCATGCAAGGGGACCTGGGCAAGCTTGAGAAGTGGCCCATGAGAACCTCATGAGGTTTAACAACACCAAGTGCAAGGTGCTACGCCCAGGTCAGGGCAATTCCTGGTATCGACAAAGGCTAGGGATCAACAGATCAAGAGTAGCCCTGCCCAGAAAGACCTGGGGGCACTGGTGGGTGAAAGGCTGGACATGACCCAGCAATGGGCATTTGCAGCCCAGAAAACCAACTGTGTGCTGGGCTGCATCCAAAGCACCATGGGCAGCAGGGCCAGGGAAGGGAGTGGAGACCACCAAGATGATCAGAGGGATGGAGCACTTCGGCTATGAAGAAAGGTTGAGAGAATTGGGATTGGTCAGCCTGGAGAAGGGAAGGCTTTGGTGTGACTTAATTTCAGCCTTCAGTACCTGAAGGGAGCCTACAAGAAAGATGGAGAAGGACTTACTACAAGGGCATGTAGTGACAGGACAAGGGGGAATGGTTTCAAACTGAGAATTGTTTTGGATTAGATACTAGGAGGAAGTTCTTTACTGTGAGGGTGCTGAGGCACTGGAACAGGTTGCTTAGAGAAGTTGTGGATGCTTCATCCCTGGAAATGTTCAAGGCCATGAGCAACCTGGTGGAAGTGCAGGAGGTGTCCCTGCCCATGGCAGGAGATTGGAATTAGATGAATTTTAAGGCCCCTTACAACCCACATAATTCAATGATTCTATGATTGTCCAACAGTCATGGTGGAGGAAGGTTTACTGAAGCTAAATAACTGAAGCAAATTGGGTTATTTTCCTATGTATCTTTAGAATGAAGGGGGACATAATGGAAGCATAATTTAGGGAGAAAGACAGGATCTCAAACTACCTTCCAGAGTTTAGGAAGCAGACATTCCTGACCTCAAGGCTCTGTTGGCACATTTTAGAAACAAAATACTGTGATTTGGGACCAGAATATTCGTTAATCAATTTTTCCTTGAAAAAGTCAAAGTTTCCGTAAGAGGAAAGCATTTTTCCTTCCTTCATGCCAACTCTGTTCCTGAGTTCCGTGGATTACAGTTTATCATTTGAATTGCCACAACTAAATATTTTTCCTTTAGGTATTTTTCACATAAATTGTGATGGCAGTATTTTCACAGAGCTTTTCCTCAAACAAGCAGGTGTGGGGTTTTAGCGAAGGGATACTTTTTGTCTGCTAATGGGAAAGTTCCTTAGCAAATTGAGTTCTGTACTGACTTCATTTCTGTGCTCATATGAGCACTGACATGACTTGATGTTGGCTGCTTTGGATCAATGGCACAAAGTTCAAGGTTGACATCTGGCCCCATTAAAGGTAGTACCAAGATGGATGTTGTCCTCAGAAAAGTCACAACATCACTCATGCACTTATCTGAATTTTCTAAATTACTTGACTATGCAAAGACAGTTTCACAACAGTTGATGTTGGGTTTTCTAATTTTATCTCTCAAATCAGAGATGCATTTGCAGAAACTCCTCTCTCATGGCTGTTCTCCAGTGGGACAGACTCTGTCATTTTGTGATTCATTAAGTTGTTTCTCTGTTCTGGATAGCAATTTTTTCTAAAATGTCTGATGATTGCCTTAAATGTCACTCTTCCTGCTCCCTGCTGGGCTCAGGTCTTTCATGTTTAATACCAAGGATTTTTGAACTGTGGTGTGTGTATTCCCAATGGAACAGGAACCACTGCAAACTCTTTCATCCTCGCTAGGGCATCCCCTGCAGCAGGCAGGGGGTAGGTTCTGGGCTGGAAGGATAGTAGGGAGCTGGGTGTTTGGGGGGCAATGCACTAGGAGAGAGGAAGAGAGGGTACAACCAGATTTTCTCCCTGATTTTGGCAGCTGAGAGAGCACCCACACACTGCCAGGAAAGCCAGAAGTCCTTGCTGCTGACTGGCACGTTCGTCAGTAGTATCCTAGTTCAGGAAATCCTTGCTGTTGACTCAGGTTCTCAGTGTCTGGGGTTCAGGTCTTGCCTGTGTCCACACAAGGACCCTGGCCTGCCTCATCTGCTGCTTTTACCTCAAACCAAAGAGCTGGTAATGCAATTTACAGTTCACTTTGGATAAGCTACTTAGGTACCATTTGGAAAGCAAAGCAGAAGGTAATTAAACAAATTCTTAAAACTTTTATTATCAAAGACAGCCAAGACATTAGTGATGGTTTATGAAGGCTCTTCCCATTGCCTCTGTTTTATCAGACCACCCATCTGTGCTTTGTTTTTGTGTTGTGCCTCCTGAGTCTATGCCAGCAGTGCCTTCCTGCGTTGCCTCAGGTTTAGTTATTATGTCTGTGCAACCAAATCCTTCAATATATATATGCTTTTCCTGGAGCTTCAAAATGGTTATTTTGCCTAATTGTCATCAGTAATATTGTGTAATGTTTCTTCCTGTTGGCTCAGTAATCTAATTCTTTTTTGGTGACCAGGCAGGGAAGGGTCACCTATGAATGGAACATTTTTACCTTTGTAAATTTGAAGAGATATTTTTCTACTGTGTAGACATAAACAGCCTCTACTCCTGTCCCATGTCTCCTTCTTCAGGTCCTAGAAATATGGAAACCTTCTATTCTAGTCTGGCCTACTCTTTCTTTTTTTTTTATTAAGCCTGAAATGCTAAAACACCAGCTTATACACTGTGAGTATTTCTGCTGATCATATTGTGGAAGACTTAGCTCTCTGAAAAGGCAGCTGTGTTATTTACCTGGGTAAACTGCTTAGGTACATTAATCATGTCCAAACTGGGTCTGGACACTGAAGGACCAAAAAATTCAGCTGTGTTATAAAACTCTGCCTAATGCCCTGTGCAGGGGGACTTCACTATTCTTTAGGCAGGAACACTATCATGACACTAATTGGTCGAATTATTTATAAAATAATCAGGTGGATTTGCATATAACTTTTTATTGAGTATTATTCAATTACAGACTTGGAAGTATATCTCATAGCAATGTTTTATACATATATATAATATACATGTATCTGTCAGCAAAATGTTAGAAGCCTGACAACTCAAGAGGCAGAACTATAGTGATTTAAAAAGTCTTTTATGTTTAAGTCTTTTTAATCTGGATTTTTATTTACTGGTCGGTCTATTGTACATTTGAATTTTTTCCTTGCATAGTACATTGATTGACTGTTTTAGACAACTGTGTTAGCCAATAAAGCCAAAGTGATGAAGAATTTTCCTATGCTTGCAGTATGGCAAAATCTGCTTGGCTTGGCAGTGTGCAACTCTACAATATTACTTCTATAATATAAAGTCTTAATAAGATGTAATAAAGAGCATAATGATATGGTCCCAGGTTCTCAAGACTACTTTTACTACTTGATAGCCTAAGAAGACCTCCTCTCTCAGACAGTTGTGAAGGCATGTTCAGCCAGACTTTGTTAAGGTCCACTTGCCCTCATTACCCTGCTGGAGGCAATTAAAGTAAATATCTGATGAGCTATTGTAGATGAGGGCTGGATGCCATAAAGAGCAGAGAGCAGAGCTGTCTCAACCAAAGGTCACTGGAGCACAAGAAAGTGAGAAACGATCCGCCTGCCTGTCAGCCTCACTCTTCTCCTCCGCCCCAAGTCCACACCTGCCTTGGCCCACTCTTTGCTTTTTGATTGCTTTTAAGCATTTTCCAGAAGAGTTTGTGATAGGATAGTCCTTGTGCTGTGCCTGAGTTTGAAGTTCAGCTCAGGACAGAAAGGACTTCACGAGCTTGACCAAGCACTTGTTCCAGGGCTGTCTGGGCACAGGGACTGTGCTGAGGCCTTATCCATCACCAACGTGGCTTTTCTGGGTGCAGTGCTCCATTGCATGGGCTCTGCCCCGAGCAAGTGTCCTGACACTGCCTGGGTGGCCATATGCAGTGGCAGTGGCCCACTGTCACCAAGCCTCTGAGCATCAAGGAGCAATTGCCCCTGGTGGGGACAATGGGTGGTGTTGGTCTTGCTGCATCTTTTGGATGATACTCTGTGCTGAGCAGCCCCTTGCAGATCATAGCTCTGTGCAGACAACTCTCCACACAGCTCGTGGGTTTGGGGTTGGGGTGGCAGGGTGTCTTCAAAAACCTGCATCAGTTCTGCCACCTACTCTACAGTGCAGCCTTACATCATTTCTAAGGGCAAAAGCAAAGGTTTTCTGTGCAGGAAGATGAATTAACAAAGCAAAGATTGGGGTCAGAGAGTGAAACCAGCCTCAGCACAAGGGAAAAGTTTTGCTTCATTCTCATGGGTTTATCAGCACCTTGGAAAGATGCTTTAACAATGTCTATAGAGAGCCCTGAGGAATTCAGGGTTTAACTGCTGCAGCGAGAGCCTGCTTCACTAATCAGACAATTTAATCCCATTTAAAGTGTAATATATATTAATAAAAAAGAAAAGAAATTAAAGATACCCGAGGGATTCTCCAGCACAGCATTATATTTTATTAAATATAACATCAAAGTTAGAAGTTACTGTGAATCAAGATAATGTGTTACACTAAATGGTGATCAAAGAAAGAGATATAATGATATAATTTTAATCATCCATAAGCACCAGAGCTAAAATACTTTTATGTATGAGGTTAGACACATACACACATGTGTGTATTTTAACTGTGGTTGTGAACTGAGATGCACATTTTAAAAAATGTCTCTAAAAAATTTGTCACACCCAAATCTACTGTCCAAATTGGTTAACAAAGCTTGGGGAAGGGATTCAAAAGGAATTTGAAACTTTTTCTACCACAAAGTTTATTTAACACATCAGTGCTGCTGTGAGTAATGATCAATTAGGTTGCTTTATATGATGATGCATTGTCCTCTTCTGAAATGTGAGTAGCAGATATTTAAGTACAAGAATCTGAAAAAAATATGTCACATCCTCTTCAACATTAAGAGAGTATTCATGTAAAACCAGGAAAAAAATACATTCTCAAATAGAACAATTAGGGAAACATAAACATATGAATTTATGCCGTGATATGCAATAAGAAACAAAAAGCTATTGGAGGATATGAAGTTGCCAACCTGGGTCAGGGGAATGGTTTACCACTTGACAGATTATTTCTGCTGGGAGAAAAACGTGAGTGCAGGAGACCTGCCTGCTTTTGTAACGTCCTGGGGCACAAGTTACAGCTCAGTCCTTTGCTGGGGCTCACAGTGCTGTGTCTTCTCCAAGCTCACCCCAATTAGCCCTGGGGCTTGAGGGGCTATTTGCTTTCTCTTGGGTGTCTAGAGCACCCCAAAATGCTGTGGCTGCAATTCCATCTCTGGTTTCTAGTTTTATATATATTTTTTACTATTTTCACCAAAGCGCACATATCATATGAATCAGCCACTCTCCATTTCATGGAATTTTAAATGAATAAAATGGTGCTTTTATAGGTATGTGCTCCAAAAAAATGCAGTGCTGCTGCATCTCAAAAACATCTGTGTGTTTTGTGGAATAGGGCTGCTCTTCATCAGACAACACATGTGCTTTCATGTCATTCTGCTACAATGGGCCTTGGGTGGTTTGCAGTGGAGGGAAGAGAGCAAAATATGGAGCGACATCTGAAAAGGATGACAAAGAGAAATTAGAAACTCGTTAGTGTTGTAAATCAGTAAAAGGTTTTACAAAGCATTAGTACAAGTACTGCTAAAAATGATTTTTTTTACATATATGGGCACAGTGCAGGAAGTCTGTAAGTCTGTGCTATGTGAGTGTATATAAAAATGTCAGAAAAATGAATTATTTTTTAAAAATTGAGTCTTTGGTTAAAACACTGACCTTAGCGGGTTCATTGAGTGATTAATGTCTATGGGGGCCAGCATTTTACTCCATCTGGATAATAGCACATAAAGTTTGCTGATTTAAAACTATTTGGGGGACACATTTTCTTCTAAAAGAAAGAAATTTCTAGCCTCTGGTATTTTCAGAATCTGCCCTGTCCTCAGTCATTGGCATGGGACTGACTCTGTTTGCTCTTGTTTAGCAGATACTCCATTTTCATATTTTCAAAGATTTCAAGAGTCACTTTATCACTGTTTCAGAATTGCAAAGTAGTTTTTTCAACTTGCCCTTTCCAGATATGGTTCTATTAATCATTAAAATAAACTTGATATATTTTATCAAACTAAGTGTTGGCTTATTGATGGCACTGAGTTCATAAATATTTTTGTCTCTGTAAATGTTTCTTTGTCTCTCCTGAATGTCTTTGTCTCCACAATAAGGCAGAAAAGTTTTGTGTTGCAGGAGTGAGAGGGGAAGCTGTTGGTGCCCATGGCAAGGTCAGTGCTGTCAGGCTGCAGGGTGGCTGGGGGGAGATGGGTGGTTCACCACAGGCACAAAAAGCTGCTCAGCAAGAAGAAACTCTGTGCTTGCCTGTGTACCTTGCATTAAAATGGTACTGCCTAACAAAACACAGAAATCTATTGTCCTGACCAAGAAATTAAAGTGCGTTTCTTGGACAAATCAAAAAGGTGGGAAGACTCAAACCATCATGCTGACTGAGGCCAGTAATAAAAGCACTTGCATCTTGCTTGTGCAAGCTCCAGCAGTGTCACAGCCCTGCAGAACTGCCTCTGCCTGCAGCTGTGTCTTCCCCTGTGTTTTGAGATAACTCAAACTGCTGGATGGGCTGAGCGAGGAGCAGAACTCAGCCCTATGGGGAGTGCAGCACAGAAGGAGGGCTTGGGAGGAAACAGGGCACACCCATGCTGCCCAGAGCGGAGTCATAGAATCATTTAGGCTGCAGAAGATGGTTAACCTACACTGCCAAGTCCACCACTACACCATGTTCCTAAATGCTACATCCACACGTCTTGTAAATACCTCCAGTGATGGTGACCCAACCACGTCCTTGAGGACTCATCAGCACTCCAGCACCAGTTCCCACTTTGGCAGTGAGTACATTGCACCTCTTCACCGTGTCAGGGATATCCCTGTTCAGTTAAACCTCCTGCCTCCTCAGGGAAGCCTTCCTGTGAAAAGCCTAATGGAATGGGGAGGAGGAAGGGACTTGGCCCAGAGAGGCCTGTTTAAGCCCTGGGCATGCCTTGCTTTGCACAAGCACTGCCACAGTGGCAGAAGGACTGGTGTGGCAGCTCCCCAGCTGCCAGCTTCATGCATTCATGCAGGGTTCATGCCAGGGTTCTGCTCTGCCCTCTCTCCCCCTGAGTGCTGTGTGTACCCATGGTAGGTTCATGTGTGAGCTGTGCTCTGCTCACCAGCCTCTCCTCATTCTGCTCCCTCCTACAGCCAGGCAAATCACCACCCAGCAGGAGTGAGAAGAAAGCAGGGTGCCCACTTCCCAAACCAGCCCAGATGAGCCAATTCCCTGGAAGGTAGAGCTTGCATCAGCAGCATGTGGCAGCAGCACTGCCTCATCCCAGCCTTAGACAGAGGAAAGGTGTCAGGTCATTTTAGAGACAATATAGGAACATTTCTCCTCCTAGCCTGACTTGAAGTAAAATGTCATGGTCTGACTTCAGCTTAATAATTATTTTATCTCTTCAGTGTATGATAGAAGGGCAAAATATGCAACCTTCCTTTAGTGAAGAGTTTCAGTCTTTCAGCTGGGTTTTCCTTTGTTCTGCCTCAGTTCAGTGACAGCTGGCAGCTCAAGCCTGCTTGCACAGTAGTCCTTGCACGAACAACATGTGTTGAGGCAATCACTGTGGCTGTATTCAGCATGCTTATTCAGCTTTGTTTTAATAAATCCAGTAATAGACTTTCAGAGGCAATGAAGGGAAAAGAATAATTTAGAAACAAAGCTGTTGAAAAGAATACAATGCACATGCAGTAGAGAAGAATGTGATTTTGGAGGTCTGTGCAGCTGTTTTATTTCTTCAGAGGATTTTAATCAACCTGATTACACAGGGAAGCAAAGGGATTTTAAAAACAGTGTGGTGATAATCAGTCAGTAGAAAAAACAAAGGGGTGTTTTCCCTTTCTTATATCACTTGCTTTTGTTTTCTCCCTTTCATGTGATTTTACAAGTGAAAGTGTCATATTACCTGATTTTAATTAAAAAACTATCCATGCTACAGTTTTGCTAGAGAAGCAATTTCAGTCTTTGTCCACTATATCATTTAATCAAAGACATCCTAAACGCTTTCAAGATTGCCATGGCTGCACCAATCTGACTGCCATCACTATAATGGCTTTCCCAGTGGATTGGAAAAAAACCTGTAATTGGACATGGGCTCATCCTTTCAAGTGGGATTAGCTGCTCTGCTGCATTCTTCCCCTAAATTTTAGGGTCTGATGTTCTTGTCTTGTTCCTTCTGTACTTATTGCTGCAAAGCAACCCTCCAGTGCCATCTTTAGAGCTGAGCTATACAGGCACAGCCAAGGGAAGAAGTGTGGAGTTGCACTCCTGCAAAAGGCCACTTTCTGCATCACCAGGAGGAATTGGTGTCTGGTTAAAACTGGGGGTTTTAAGTTTTCCACAGCACAGCTTGGGCACTCCTGGAGGCTGGTCAGGAATTAGGTGCTTTGGTGCTGCTTCATCTACTGCTGGTGACGTGGATGTGGTACAGGGCTGGGAGAAGGGGAGCAGTGACCCTGTGGCCCCCAGGAGAGCCCAAGCAATGCTTTAGCCAGAGAGAGATGATTTCACACATGAAGACATGGGCTTCCATATGGGCTGATGTGGGTTTGATGCCTGCTATGGGAAACTTTCATTCTAAGGCATTTCGAGATCAGTTCGTTGGATTTGTGTTATAGTAGGTGACAGCTCAGGAAACAAAGACAGATCAGGTGGAATTGAAGGTGACAGGTCCTTCTCTTGGGGTGATTGAGTGAAATGTCCCTGGTGTCAAGAGGGCAGTGGGAGAGGCATCAAAAGAAAGAACAGAAGCACTGAATGTCTCCTCATCAAAGTTAAATTTCCCAGGAGTTTAGAGGGCATGTGAAGAGTACCTGAGACTTGCTTGGTTCTGCTGGTGCAGAGAGTGGATATCATCAACAAATACAACAATTTAGAAGGAACATTTACTCCTGAAAAGAGCTGGCATTGATATATGTGAATTTTAAAATAATTCCCAGATAATTCTTGCAGGAATTAAGTAACCATAACTAAGTAGTGCAGGATCTGGAAGAGCTCTGCTCTCTGTGTCCAGATGTAATAGAAGTATGATTCGTGTGGTAAAGCAGAGAACTGAAACTGTGATTGAGCTCTTGAATGTTTAAATGCAAGAGGGCATCAGCCAAAATACCACATGAAATGAGAAACAGAAAGGTGATTCTCAGGCTGATGTGGGAAGAGGCTTCAGGAGCTAGAAAAACATGCATGATGTAGGAAATCAAGGTGACAATAGTCACATCATCCCAGAAGAGCATTTGACAGGGGCAATGTACAGCAGTGCAAGGGGGGATGTATAAATGGACAACTTCAAAGCAATGTCCTATTTGCTATTTTAAGCTGTAACACAGCTGAAGACCTGTTGCCTCAGATCCCTGCCATGCAAAGAGAAATGTGCCTGAAGGCAAGGACTAAAGGAGGAGCCAGGATGGCTCTGGGCATTGATATACCAAGCAGCAGATGTGTGACTAGGTGTGTGCTTTGTTCTGTGGAAAATGAAGCGAAACTGGAACGCTTTCCTTATGCATCACTGCAAAAAGTTCAAAAGAAAAAGAGATAAAACATTTGCCATTAAAGGCAAGAGGAGATAATTTTGGCAAGATAGCTGATATGAATTCTTAGCTCTACAGTGACAACCTCAGTCTGAAAAGTGACTTGAGAAAAATGCAAGAGTCCAGTCCTCCATTGATAGTCACGGCTTTCTCTTTCTGCTGTCTTCATACCTGATATATTTAATGAGAAAATGTCACAAATTTCTTGTAGCAAAGACAGTGAATGTGTTGAACCCTCTATGAGCTGCAGGCCAGTTCAGATGAAATATGAAAATTAATGCCTGGCAGCAAGCTAAAATCTTTAAAGGAAAGATTGAGAACACATTTCATCTTCTTCTAGGGTTTTATATTTGCATGTTGGAAACATTGCAGTCTTTCATTGTGAAGACTAAGAGGACACCCCTACTGTTTTCCAAAATTTTGTTTGCACCAAGATTCTCCTAGGAAGTCCTTAGAGAGCAAGGATTTGAAGGACACAGTGCTTTTTCTCTCGAGTATGTGTTCAACCATGGATATTTTTTTTTTTTTTGGAGCTGCCTTACATCTTTCTGAACAATGATGTTTCATACTTGACAGAAGTGGTAGCACTCCCAATCATCTGAATTCAATTCTGGGCAGCTTAATTAATAAAGTGCTTATCTTAATGCCCCAGGGAAAAAAAACGCCAAAAGTTTTCCAAGTGAAAATAGATATAATGTGCTGACAGAATGTTAAAATACAATTGGTAATTAGTGTGCCTTGGGAGTTAAAAATATAGAGCAAGAGTCAGAGTTTGGGAAAGGATTTGAATTGAACAGTAACAAAAGAGAACAATGATTTTTCTTTCTCTGATGTCTCTTATAAGATGAATTTTCTATGAGCTGCTTTCCTTGAGGGCTTGAAATCTTCCATGGAGGGTTGGCATCTGGAAATTGTCCCTTTCCATCTGGTCGTTGCTTCCAAGTCTTTTGAAAGATTTAGATGCATTTGGCTGGTTCCCTTGTGTGAATGGCTCCAGTGAGTTCTTCCTCAGAGTTTTTCTTACTACCAATGGGATGAATTTATCTAATTTACTGTAATATAAGGAAACAGAGAGATACCAGAAGAGCAGCTGGAGTTTAAATTAGCAAAGGATGTGAAGGACAACAAGAAGGGCTTTGGTAACAGAACTGAAAAAGGAAAACTAAAGAAACTGTGAGGCTGCTGCTAAATACAGCTAGAGATTGAGGGACAAAGGACATGGAAAAGGCAGAGGCAGTCAATGCCTTTTTGCCTTTTTTGCTGTGCAAGACTGCCTTCAGACTCTCCTGCTCTTGAGGCTGGTTGCAGTCTCCTCTGCAGCAATCCCAGAGGAGAGGAAGGCAGAGTAAGGGAGAACTCAAGCAAGTTGGGCAAATACAAGCCAGATGGTCCAGATGGGATGTCTCTAGGAGCACCAGAGGAGTGGCCAGCATCACCATGTGGCTGCTCTACAGCAGCTTTGCAAGGGCATGACAAAGTTTATGGAGCGAGTCCTCTTGGAGGTCCTGTCCTGGAGCTTGAATGTCAAAAGGGTGATTGGAAACAGCCTGATGGAGCTCCCAGCAGCATATTGTGCCTGATGAATCTGATTGCCTTCTGTGATGAGACAGATGACTCACAGTGAGGAGAGAGTGGTGCATGTTGGATATTTTCACTTTAGCAAAGCTTTCAGTGTGGTTTCCCATAGAATCTTGATAGCCAAATTGGTGAGATATGTTTGGCTAAGCAGACAAAAAGCAATAAGGTGAAGGGATAATTGCCTAGACTGTGTCAAGGATTTTAATCAATAGTACAATGTGCATCTAGTTGATGGTCACTGTGATGGTCTTCAGGGATTCATATTTGGGACAGGACTGTTTTATGTCTTTGAATTATCTGGATGATAGGACAGTGTGTACTACTCACAACTGATGCCAAGTTGTGTAGAGGAAGATCTTGCTAGACTGGAGATGCGCATTGATATGACCCTCATGAAGTTCAGCAAAGGGAATTGCAAAATTCTGCACCTGGGAAAGGAGAATCCCTGCAACATCTGGGTCAGGGACTAAGTGATTAGCAGGCAACCTTGCAAAAAGGGAGCTATCACTTTGGTGTTACCAGCTGAGTGCCAGTGAGCAGTGTATCCCTGTGGCAAAGGCAGCCAATCACATCCTGCACAATTTAAAAAAAAAACATACCCAGATTGTCCAAGGAAATTACTATTCCTATGTATTTGGCATTTGTGAGGCTGCATTGAAAGTTCTGTATCCAGTTTTGGACTCCCCACTACAAGAAAGATATGGACTGTCTGGAGTAAGTTCACCTCCAATCCCCAAAATGTTCGTGGGGCTGGAGCACTTGACATAAAGGAAAGACCATGGGAACTGGTTTTTTCAGCAGAAGACAAGGAAAAGAGGAGAATTTATTGCTGTCCACAACTATTTAATGGGAGGGTGTAGAGAAGACAAACTCTGCTCATAGGGGTGCAGTGAAAACAGGCAACAGACAGAAACAGGGATGAGGAAAACTGTAAAAAAATGGTAGGAAAAAATCTTCAGTGTGAGGAAGGTCAAATAGTGACACAAATGCTGAAGGAGATTGTGGAGTCTCCATCCTAGGAAACACTCAAACTCAACTGGAGGCAACCTAGACAACCTGCTCTAGCTGGTCCTGCTTTGTGTGGAGACTGCCAGAGTTCTCTTCAAACCTGAAATACTCTGAGATTCTCTGGCAGTGTTAATCCTACAGTAGGAACACTGTGAAACTAGAAGATGGTGGATTAGAGACCACCATAAGAACACTTGTTTTGTGTTTTGGTTGGCCAATCTAGGTTTGGGGATGTTGAGGACATTTGAGATGCAAGGGTAGACACAAGAGCACTTTGGGATTTGTTTGACATGGTGAGCCAGTCATGAAAGAGGTGGAGGAAGGAACTCCTTCAGGGGCCAAAAATGATGACTGTGAAACTGAGAGCCTTATGGAAAATCCTGACTCTTTGCATGGTAAGTGCTGTTCACATAAAATTACAAGTGAGAAATGTGAGCATCTTCTGTGAGAGAGATCAGCATTTCATGGTTGATAACTGTTCCCAGAGTGAGCTAGACTAACATGCCACATCCAGCGCTCCAGGGCTTTGAAAACAGTTCAGCTTGAGACCTAAACAATACCTCTGAGAAAGGGCAGGTGGTTTTTTCAGCTGTTCTCCTGTACAAACAGTAATTCCTGAAAAAAACCACAAAGTAAACAACCTTAAAAGATGGCTTATTTAGTGGAGTAAATCTTTAGAGCTGCCACTTGGAGAGCTATGATTTTGAAACTGATTTTGAGCAAATAGTTTGTGTGACTATTTATTGTGAACTGACTGTAGTGAGTGTCTTGCTCAAGCTCAGATGTTTGCTTTTTATGTCCAGTATGACACCCAGTCTGTTCTCAGTGGACTAAATGTATGGTGCTGATCCTCTTCGTTGGCAAGAGGCTTTAATTAATACTGCATTTCTCCAAAAAATTAATTTTCTTTAATTTCAGAATAAAATGAATTAATTCTGGCAATTAATTTGCATGATAAAAAGCAGTATTTCAACAATATTATTAGTTAGTATCTAGAAAATGGCTGTCAACATCATGTCACAGGCTAGTTTTTCCTATTTGTGACTTGCAAAATTCTGTTTTGAGGCAGGCTGCTAATGCACTCTGGCCATTTCCACATCCATAATAATTGCAAAGAACATTACCTTACTTCAGGATCTTCATTAGTAAAATTGCTTTTCTCAGAATTCTGAAAGGGCTGCGTCAAATGGAATCCTAGAATGCTTCTCCACAAACCCATTTTTATCAGCAAGCTCACAATACTGTTTCTGTCTCTGCTGACATGTATTGATTCTAAGTTTTCATGACAGAGATAATGGCTTTGCTAATGGCACAGTAAGTATCACAATTTACATCAGCTATAAATCATCAAGTATCTCAAGAGCATATAATCTACCATGAATGAGCTGAGTCATAAATTGTGTCCCTGTTACATTTATGTCAGTCCAGCAAACCTATATCACTTTATCTCTTCCCAGCCTACACATTTCAAAGTGCTACAGGGGAGAAAGAAAAAAAAAAAGATAACAGATAACTCTAGAAATTGATTTTCAGACATGTAACAACACAGCTAAGAAAGGTCAGCAAGTAAACTCCTTCGTGGGGTTGTTGGCAAAATAAAGTAAAATTGACACAAACTAAAAAAAAAGGATGACAGCAAATTCATCTCTCTGCCCCCTGGCTTTCCAGTACACCTGTGGCCTCATCATTTAGGAGGAAAGACATGGAGCCCAGAGAGCACCACACACATGGACAATGCATTAAACTGGACTTTTTGTCCTTCACCATGAGCAGGTGGTTTTGCCCTCAGAAGCAGTGTGGTACTTTCCCAGCCTGCTGTGGCGTAGTTCTTCATGGGCAGCCAAGGAGTTAATTTAAATGATGTTCTCTCTGCTCCCTGCCAGGAAGATGAGCCTTCCTGGCCAGGGCAGAGGGCAGAGTGACCTGCTGCTGCAGGGGACACAAATGCAGTCTCAATTTTACATAACTGCTTTAAAAAATTTAAGCTGTCATGCTTCAAGACACAAGGATTTGACTGAATGGAGGGAGCAACCCTTGGCCAGTTTTCCACTAATCTCTGTCCTGACTGCCGTGCATTTTACCCGTGTCTGACATTGACAAATGCAGTGGTTGTAAAAGCCTTCAGAAGAAGGAAAAGGTAGGGGAGCAAATTAACACAAAGTTTAGCCTCAAGCTGTTCTCTGCTAAATGTTTTCCTGGCATTCTTTCTGCTGGGACAGTGCTGCTTTGGGACTCAGGACTGCTCTGTGATGTGCTCTGCCATGTGGGCTTTTAAATTAGTTGGTATATGGTCAGACTCTGGTTTTCTCTCCCATGAGCATCAGTAGTTGTGAAGAGGGCACTTGTTTCTCTTCAAACTTTCAAAGGTTGTGCCTAAACTTGTCTACAGTAGGCTGTATCATGTCAAAGAAGTCACATTGGGCTCTTGGACAGTTTAGCTTGGGGGAAAACAGATCAGTCTGCTGGATGGTTTATCAGGTTTGGAAAAACAAATTACTTTCTTTTTGTGGGTTTATACAGGGCCTTGGTGGAATTAGCAACCCAAGCCTAGCTTTGCTGATCATGGAATCATAGATTGGTTTGGGTTGGAAGGGACCTTCAAGACCACCTTGTGCCACACCTCCCCCCAGGGATGCCACCACCAGATCAGGCTGCCCAGAGCCCTGTCTGGCCTGACCTCAGTCAGAAACAGAAGCAGAACCAAGCCTGACTGCACGAGGTGCAAAAACATTTGACATCAATAACATGAAGTGAGTCTACAGAACAGGCAGCTGCAGAACTGCCTTTTAGCAGAGCTTGAATGGCAAGTTGGCTCCATGCAGAGTATTTTTAAATGTTTTGATTTTTCTCTTAGTCCAGGAAAACCCAACAGATCACCCCAACCCATGCTGCAGAAAGGTTTTCAGCTAATTGTGGAGGATAGTCATTCCAGTTAGCAGGCTATACAATGCATGGAGCTAACACCAACCTTGACAGGCACTGAACTAAGATAGATTGCAGAATATGTGTTCACAAATACCAGTTATATCTCTTGATGATTGCAAGCATCTCATTTTATTTTGAAGTTTTTTCTAATGGAAGTTGGTTTTGTTAGCACAGACTGTGCATAGGAAAAATTTGCAAATAAAAATACAGACATTCATTCAAAATGAAATTGTTGAATAGTGAAAAATTTGGCTAATTTTGTGCAATGACCTTTGCTGAGACCCAGAAAAACTATGAGAATCCCAGGTTACCCTGACTTCCTCAAAGTCATCATAAGATCCTTTGCTATTCTGAGCAGAGATGCACAAGCCAGCATATGGAATTTTATTTTATGCAATGCAGATGGTTAAGCAAAAATATTATTCTGAAGATAACAGTAAGCACAAAATCTATAAATTTCCTTCACACTGGACCTGTGTAGTCATTTCTTTGGTGCTGAAGACATTTCATAGGAGTTTTGTTTGGTTTTTTCACTTAAACTGTCCCTGTATAAAGCCTGCTGTCAGGCACAGGATTCCTGGAAACAATTACTAACTAGAATGCCTTCACATTCACAGCTATGTCATGTCAGAGTTTTCTGCCCCTCTGTGTATGTTCCATTTTAGAGCATTAACTCATTTTCTTTTTCAGTGAATAATATGTGATCTTTAATATTTGAATAGCCTCTCACACTGTAAAATAAAGTACATTTTGAAATGTTTTAGTCTTAAATAATACTATAATTTGTATGTGTTTCATTACAAAGTTTCTCAAGAACTTTCCTATTCCTTTTCCTAAGGAGCATTCAATCAAATACAGTTATTCTGGGGCTGGAACATGAGAACTACTGTGATAAGTTAATAATGCAGTGTGCTTGCTGTGGAATGGGAGCATCCCAGCTTCTTGGAAAGCCATAGAAAATTAAGTAGAACTGGTCTCTTCACAGAATGTTTTTCATCTACGAAACATTGTACAGAATTTTCTTCTTTCTTCTACAAGCATTTGGAAAGAATTAAAACTCCTTTCTTTTTCTCCAGAAATATTGTTTTAGGTAGAAGCTATGTTTCAAAAAAACATTTTCATAAAGAAAATACAAAAAGGTTTTGTAATAGTTGGCTCCCCTTTTTGTTTCCTCTTCAAAGTAAAATATTTTGCTTTGGGCCTTTACCCAAAGACTGCTATGATAAATAATAGATGCTATACTATTTGTAAAATGTTATTTTTATGTTCTTTCTATTTCAGCAAATCCTGCCCTTTTCTAATATTAAGAAATCTCCATGGTTGGTATCTAAAAATATTTTTCAGCACAAGAAAAATATTCTTCACTTTCCTTTACTCATTTGTTCTTGACTAAAGTTTATGGGTACTTTTCAGCTGAAAAGAAATTAATGCCATGATTGGGACTCCCCTGATATCACTGCAAAGAGCTGTGGGTGGGAGGAGGGAAGACAAGGAAGGAATGATTGCCTCTCTATAAATAGAGTATTCTCTGCACATCACTGATTCTGCACAGATGTCTGTCAGTGACATAGATGCTACTTCAGAAATTACTTAAACAGCTGCATTCCAGGCAGAGAGGAGACAATTAACAAATGGATTTGGGTTGCAGAAACATTTAGTTTGGTGACAGATGTTTGGATACAAGCTTACTTTTTATTTCTGGAATAAATGCTCTTAATCTGATTTCCTTCTATTATTTGCCAGAAGAACATAAGTAATTATTTTCTAGGTGAATATGTTTATATCACAATCTAAGAGTCAATAATTTATTATTTTACTAGGAGACAATAGATGCCTTTGAAGTACTATTTGACTAACCACAAACCTTGTCTCTGGGCAAAGAACAAGCATAATGTTTGATGAGGGAATATATAAAATCTGAAACAAAGGGGCTACTTTCCAAGAAGAGGAGAGACTTCTAGGGAGAACTTTTCTGTGAGTGTGTTTGTCCACCCCTTACAGATGTCTCTTGTGGGGATGTATACTCAACTTGTCAAGTTTCCAAACCCAAAGTAAATTTCTTTCTGCAAATTCACTGGTAAATTAATGAGTCCTAGATTGTTATATAAACACTTTTGCCTAGAAAATAATTCTTTACACAATAATAAACTATTGGATAACCTGGGGGAACATGACACAAATTCAACATTCAGGATTAGGTAACATACTTGTGCTCCCTTGTGTTAAAATCTGTGCATCCTTAGTAATTCCCTGGATAACTTTCAGGTTTTGATAATGTGTGCCACCACGTACTGTTTAAATCAAGTTGCTTAGAAATACCATGGACAAGGGTTTACCTTGCTTGGTAGTTCCCTCTCATTTCAGTGACTGAAGCAGTCCTAAAGGGACTAGGATTGCACTACTTATTTTTGCAGCTATTTCAAAAGTATTTGAAATATTTTCCCTTTTTTCCCTGCTTTGCTAAATAATCTATGTGGCTGTTCCAGATCAGCTGGCATTAACAGAGGCCTGGGGTGAAGGAGACGAGGCAAGGGGAACTGGAAAGACATTCCAGGGAGTGTGGGGAGTGAGGCAAGTGCAATGGGAAGGAACTGGCTGCTGTGATTTGAAGTATGTGGTACGTGTTGGCATGGAGCAAAATACATGCAGGGAGCTAATGGAGCTGGTGTAGTCTCTCAGAGGAGATAATTTAAGTATGCTAGATATTTTAACTACCTTTTTTAAAGCCTGGAATAATTTGGTTCTAATTTCTGAGCAGGGACTTGCAGCCCACACAGCAGTAAGTCTTGATAATTATTAATTATATGTTTTTCCTCTGTTCTCTATGACCTTGTTTGCAAAAGCTGTGTGGTAAAGCTAGAATATTAAGAGGTTTATGGGCTCTGGCATGCCACCTAGCTGGAAAAGAGGAAAAGATTTAAAGGACAAATGGCTAACAGAAAGTATAACCTTGAACCCACACCCTTTCAGAAGTCACTGAAATGCAGAGTTCACCCATCCTGTGCACTGAGAGTGAGGTGATTTCCTGGTTTAGCTACAATTAAAATTCACACACACTTCCTCCTTACAGTATGACCTAAAATGGCATCAGGGAGCCAAGGCATATGGCAAACTACCTATGGAGAAAATCCTAGCTTGAAAACCTGCCTTAGCTTTATCCCAGCAGAGACCCACAAACCACACAGCTTTGGCTCAACCATCATGGTGTGTCACAAAAGGAAAGGCTCAAGTACCATGGGGAGCCCAAAGTAATCATGAAGAGGAGAAACTTTGGTGTAAAGTTTTTGTTTCTATTTCATCTCCATTTACTTGTAAGAAGCTGCACTACCCTCCTACTACAAGATCACTGTGTTCCCCTCCAAATGTGCCTGTTAGTCTAAAAATCCAGCCTTCTGTAAATGTGAACACTTAGGTTGCTTTTATGTTGTACCTACTTAAAGAAATGCTGCCCTCTGAAATTTGTCCAGTTGCCTGACTCCCCACAAAATATTTCTTTTCCCTCTAGAAATAATGAAGCAACCTGACTTGCAATAGGAGAAAGATGTTCTGGAAACCATGAAAACCATGAAAACAGCCTGTTTGCCACAGTTACAAAGTAAAAGTACAATTGGACCTGGATTTCAAGATGCTGAGGAGATACATATTGCTTTTGACTCCTCTGAAAAATCAATTGGCCTTCAATGCTTGACACACTCAGAAGAAAACATTTCCTTATTGGCTCTGTCTTGGTTTCCTTCCACAGGTTTGGAACATAATGTCATTCTCTGCATGGTAGCTTGTACAGTAATGGAATTATTGCAGTGTTGTTGGGAAGAGGCCCTGAGAACTTCAGACATTATAAAACCAGTGCCCACCCACACTTTACTTTTAACATTATTGCTCAACACAAGCACAGAATATCTCAAATTAAGTTAGAAATCTCAAACCTTTTATCTCCTGCCCTTTTGACTAACAATGTAATGTGTTTCTCAGCTCTTTAAATTGCAGAAAGTGGTCTCACAAGAGTAGCAAACTTCTGTGATAGAGATTTGTGCACAGTTATGAATGGTAAGAGAGGAAAAAGAAAGGCAATTTTATGAAAGCATAGATGTCTGCTGCAAAAGGTAGATTGGCTGGGAAAGTTAGGGCAATAATAGGACACCCTTTCTTGCCTAAATAATATTTTAAACCCATCACTGTTTGCAGTGTGATGAGTGCTGCAAAGAACTCACAGCTGGCTCTCAGAGCTGCTTGGAAAATGGAAGCAATGATGAATTCTGCTGTCATCTTGCCTTGTCTTTGTCCTCTCCACATTTGTTTCATCTCTCATTTGTGTCTTTTTGGCAAATCCATAGATGTATTCTCTCTGAGATAAAGAACTGCCTTTTTGCCTGACTGGGCTCTCTAGTGAATAGGGAAGCAATGTATTACAAGGCATAAGTAGCTCAGCTCCTCCTGGTGAGGACCAGAAGCTGAAAACTGGTTAGCAGAACCCCTGACATTCAGATTAAGTGCTGCCAAAATTTGCTGTCTGGGAAAGACTTGGAATTGATTGCACATGGGCCATTAATTTTATCTCACAAATAAAGTAGCTAGCTAATGTGAGGAAATAAAGGTTGGGTAAAAATAGGGAGAGAAGAGACCATTACTGTGCCCACCTGCTGCCAGTCAGCTGAGAGGCATCAACACCAGACACAGCTCCTGCAGCTCCTGAGGACATGGAGGGCAAAAGCAGAAGTACATGAGGAAAATTTGGTGCCAAGGAAATGCAACAGTCTTGAAACTATCTTTGGTGCCACCAATGGTTTGACCCTCAGTCCTCAGGAGAGCAAAAGTAATAGTGGACTTGTGTGGATGGGCTTTAGAGAGCTGGAAATCCCAGGGAGAGCCATTTTCCAGGCAGAAAAACTCAGTCTGCAACACAAAACCAGGTCTGGTTATTTGTATTTCCAGATTAGTTCCAATAGGGACTGCAGAGACACAGCTGCTTTACTCTTCATGGTGGTTTGTAGGAACACAGACCACCTGGAATATCAGAGCTGCTCTTCCACTATTTTATTTTTAGGGCCAACCATCACTCCTTTCCTTAATAGCTGCTCAGAAGTCTCAAGTGATTCACATTTTCTTGTCTTCATCTCCATTTAGTTAGATCAAAATTTAGAAGCCCAGGTGCAACTTCGGCAAGAAAAAAAAAAAAAAAGAAAGCAAGTAATGCACCATTACTTTATTTGTAATCCCTGCATCCAATGTTACACTTCCAATTAAATATTCTTATAAAACATGTAAGTGCTAGAAAAGTTAGCATGGGGTTACTTCTGGCTGTAGTCACCTGGAATCAGATGGATTTTGAACATTGTGCCCCAGGTAATTACA
Organism: Entomyzon cyanotis; assembly: GCA_024500445.1. Taxonomy (NCBI): domain Eukaryota; kingdom Metazoa; phylum Chordata; class Aves; order Passeriformes; family Meliphagidae; genus Entomyzon; species Entomyzon cyanotis. The sequence goes on along the minus strand of JAKEPQ010001016.1, from coordinate 13,473,435 downwards.
TCTCCAGTGTATGTCAGGGATATTACTGGTTCTCTAAATCTTGGGGTTTTTATGGCAATATTGCACAGAATCACAGAATCACATACCTGTCTCCTGTCACCTGACAGTATAAGAACACACAGAGTTAAGGATAATAAGATCTTTTCTTAATGTTCTCTTCAGGTCCTAAAACTTCAGTGATTTTTTTTCTTTATTAAAATTAACGTGTTTCTTCTTTTGTAGTGTTTGAGTGCCTATAACTACAGCTGTCCACAGCAGTCATCTGCACCAGAAGAATAAGGGTTATTCAGCTTTAATGTGTGATTCAGCCATGAGAAATTGGGTGTCTTTAACCAAGTTGATGCCAATGACAATCTACTTTTAAAATAAGCCATTTACATCAGTGAAGAAAGATGGCAGTGTAGTGAGAACATATTGTCTGGCACAACCAGACCCTATTAGGTCTAGCTATAGCCTTCCAGTGGTATTATGAGCAAGACAGCTAATCACTCAGTGCCTCTGTTCCTCAGCTGTATAATAAAGGTGATAATTCTTTGCCAGGCTATTCCTTTTTTCTTGTCTCTTCTAGCCATAGACTGCACCATGTAGGACCATCTTACAGGGTATTATTTTTATATCAGTAGTACCTTCAAATATGAAATATAGGCTAAAGCATCTGGTGTGGTGGTTATTACTATAACAAAATAAAGGCTATTTTGGATTTAGCAAGGGCTTCAACACAGAATACGGGTGCTAAGTGAGCCATCCATTTAGAATTGCTTTTGGATTAATATACATCAGGTTTTAAATAATTCCAACTTTTGAATGAACTGTGATGGCATTTTGCTAATGAAGGGTAAAATCTTCAAGTTTTACCTGTGTAAGATTTCTTGCCTGGTTGGAATGTTTCAGCATATTGTCCCTGCTGCATTAATTTTGGCTGTGCAAAGCATGGAGGGTGCTAGGGGTTTTTTTGTCAAAAAGAGAAATTCCATTTCTAAGCACAGAAAGAAAACACAATGTTCAAAGCTCTTGCTTTGAATTTCAAGGCAGCACTTAGTCTCACTCATGTTTATCACCACTTGCCATCCCACTGTACCTGGGGCTGTGGAGGGGATTTTTCCTCCACTGCTGGGCTACAGGGGGGATGCTGGGAGAAGCTGCTCTGCAGTGTTAAAACATCCAGACAGGAATCAGGCAGAAGGTGGGGATGCACCAAAGTGTGAGCTGAAGGCAGTGAAGTGCAGCCTGTCCCACTGTAGGCAGCAGCAGCAGTGGGAGGTGAGAGGCAGCAGCAGGGAGGTGCAGGGAGGTGCAATGGCCCTGAGAGGGATGCTGCCATCAGCACAGCACGGGGACAGTGCAGGACACCGAGCTGATGATCACACTTTGACCTGCCTGCCTTACACAGGTGACATGTTTTGGAAGTGTCACACTGCCTGCAGTCTTTTAGGGCCTTTCAGACATATGCACAACCAGCTCCACCATGTGCTTCCCCGACAGCTTTCCTTTCACACTTTCCTACTCCATTGCTCAATTCGATACACTGACAGGGATTTGTGCCCCAGGAAAATGTGGCCTGATGGTATTTTCTGTTGGCTCATCACGTTAAAGTCCTCTGTGGTCTGGACTTCTCTGGGTCAGGCAGACTCATGGCACATCATGATGCCAAAAGCAGAGGAGGAGATGGGAGAGGATTTCACATCTGGAGGGACCTTGGAGACATACATGGACACAGACAGGGCCTATGTGGTTCTGTCAGAGGGATGGGCAGGATGGATATTCAGTTCCCAACTTTATAACTAGCTTTTATTAAGCCAGAAATGCTTTCTAGCTTTGTAAAAATTTTTACTTTGGCCTGGCTGTTTGTGTATTAACTTGGAAGATTCAACAAATTCCAGTCTGTGTTTGTAAGGTTTGAATCACCATGCTGTCCTGGACCTTAACCTTTTTTTCTTGCAGCCAATAAATGAAGAACTTTCTGTTCTCCACAGGAGCACAAGCATGTTTTTTAAGGCAGCATATTGCTTCTTTTTCTTTCCTGCTCCTGCAGTTGTTTTGTAGAAGACAAGATGCTTTGCTGTGAGCCACAGGGAGGCATATTTTCTTCCTAGATGTGGCTTTAACCTGCATGATCCAAGCAATAAATGCCATGTTGTGTATAATTGTGGGGAAGTGGATGTAACTAATGATCAATACCAAGAATTGAACCATTTTCCCCATTTGCAAATTATCAATGAAAGGCCTGAGTTTTAATGATTTGTCTCTCATTCCAATCTAATCAATCAGGTAAGAAACTGTAAATTAGTCACAGTGGATTCACTGAGAAGGTGTAGATGCTGATGGTTGGAAACTTTACAGACAGGGTGAGGAGAGTCCAAGAGCCTTCAGGAGGATCAAGAGAACAGCCATGGCAGGGTGCTGCCAGGAGCTGCCCACTGGGGAAATAGAGGAATGTTAAATCCTGCCTGCAAGCCTGGCTGCCTGGGGCAGTGGTGTGGCCTCACCACATGTCCAGTGCTTTCTGGTAGAGAGTGGAGCAGAGAACAGCATCCCTGCTCTCCCAGTACTTGCTTGGGGGCTTAATTACTGTGTTAGCATCAGACTGCCCTTTGCATATGCCTTCAGACCTAATTACCCTGGATTTCCTTGCTGCATGGGGTTTGATATGCCCAATACATTGGGGAACACCTGTCCCACAGCTTTCCCACAGGATTTGCAAGCTCCTAAAGAAGCAGTTTGGTTTTCCCTGGAAATCTTATGATCCACAAGAATATCTGAAATGTGCTCCTCTCTCTTCCCATTTTAAATGCAAGCAGCACTTTAACATAAATACAAAAGCATCCATTTGGTTTATATTTGCTCTAAAAATGCCTTACAGATCAGTACTTACAGGGGGCTCTGGTGGGAAGCCATCTTCTGCCTAACTCTCCATCTTCAGCCTCTCTTCAGGTCCATTCAAGCCAGACAGAAATACCTAGGAACACACAAATCTTTACGTATATGACTTTTCATCAAAATGGTAGCTTTTCTCTTTGGGTATGGCTCTTCCTCACCATACAGTAAGTTTAAGGTTTATGATAGCTGTCACGTTTGGAAGCCCCCAAGAGCTGTATTTTAGGGATTTGAGATATCCAGTGTGGCATGAGGCAGCTGTGGGCTGACTGCTGGTCCCTTGCTGCTCAGCCTCAGCTGAGGGTGGGCACTTGGAACTGGGGGGGACCACGAGGGCTGTGAGGCAGAGCTGAGGCTTTCAGTGCAGAAACCTTCATGACTGATAAAGATTGTCATTTCTGTGCAAGTTCCCTTTAAGCAGTCCCTTGGGTTTTAAAAGGTTTTAAAAGGTTATTCACATGACCAAGATCAAGCTGCTGGTACCATGTCTTTGCTGAATATAGCTGTGCAGTCCTGCAGATAAATACCTGACTCCTCCAGCCAGGTAGGTTATCCCTCCATGTCTAATCTGTCACAAAAGATTTGTGTTTGAAAGCAAAATAACAGTTTTCTTACTTTATTTTTTATTACCGTGAATCTGTCAAAGGGAAGCAGCTGGAGCAGAGATCTACATCCTGAGGGGAAAGAAGAAAAATATTGTTTTGATGGGAAACTCAGCTAAAGTGTTTAAATTAAGAATTACTGACACTGTGGCTGCTGGAGGTGCAAATGGAACACCTAACTGCTTGAAACAAGAGTGTGGGAAAAGTCAAAGAAGTTGTGCAAAAAAGAAGTTCTGCATAACACTCCCTCTACTCTGGTGCTTGTTAACCTAAGGTTTTCCTCACCAAAACACCATGGGGCATTGTACAGTGAGGAAATGGTTGATTTGCTGTTGAACCATAGGGCTAGAGTCTTGTCTCAGGTTAGAGACAAGTCTAGGAGGAAAGCGCTCTGAATAAATGCCTGCCCCAAAGAAAAGCTCCAGAAAAGTCTGAAGAAGCAGAGGACAGAATATAACTGAGAAGGAAGCTGAGGCTGAGGTTTCACACTGTGTTATCCAATGATTGTGAGTTTGGCCTCCCAGCCAGGAAACCTCAGCCTCACAGAGCAGCTCCTGTTTCAGTGGTGAGCAAGAAGTGTCTGAGGACACCAGGAAGGCTCTGGGCTGGAGTGTGTCCCTGCCAGGTTGCACAGGTGTCCCAAACCACCTGACATCACCTGTCTTTCCTGCCAGCAGGTACCAAGAGGCCTGAGCATCCACCTCTTGACTCACAAGATGAAATCAAACGATGGTGTGAAGTCCTACCAAGCTGAATTCAGAGGTGAGCATGAAGGCGAAAGCACTGAACATCTCACAGCAATGTTCATGCCAGAGGCTGAGAGAAGCTAGGACTGTGGACTCTCTCCCCAGAGGTGCAGGGGAGGGACGGACTTTGAGGCTGGCTGGACAGGGAGGTGAGGAAGGCAAGGAGCTGGTGGCAAGGGGGTCCTGGGATGACTGAGCTGCTGAGCTGGGCACCTTTTGTTCACACCAGCTGCCTTGAGGTGCATGGGGTCTCTAATTTCCCAGTGCTTCAGCAGAAAAGTCCTGGGAACTTGGCTTGGAGCTGCTGTATGAAATGGCCAAAGCACTCAGTGTCTGCTGTGTCAGGGATCGGCACAGTTTTGCCTCTGGGTTACACTGAGCTGGACAAAAGGAAAACAGTGATCCTGGTAAATGACATTAGCCAGCTGATTTCAGAAATCATTCTCCAGCCCCAGGCACTGAGAAAGGGGGAGGGCAAAGGGGAGCCCCAAGCCATCTCTACACCGTGCAGGAGGGTAGGTGGCTTGGGACACAGTGGGACACTGTTGCTGGTTCTGCTGCTGCCAGGAGAGGCAGCCACACTGGAGAGCATGAGTGGCCTTGCTACAGCAACAGGAGCTGAGCTGCCCCACAGAAATGGGAGACCTGCCTGAGCTCAGGTCTCCTCACTGCATCCCCAGCTATTGCAAAGGCTGGAGGGAATTGCTTCTTTTTCCCAAGCAATTTCTTTCTGGTGACAGATATTACATCAATCCAGGACCTTTACTCCTGTTGAGAGCTGCTTTACTGCATAAGCAGGCTCCTAGAAACCACCAAAGTGTTTCTAAGGAAAGACATGAAAGTTTGGACAACTGGTGAAGATGGTGGTACAGAATGATGCTGCAATTCACTGCAGAAGGCTCTTTCCCGCCTGAGCAAAGACCAATATACTGAGCTATAAGGGGAATCCACTGCAGCACTTTTCATCAAAGTTAAAGTCACAATTTAGAGTTCGACATTCACCTTCCCCATGTAATTAAATAAAGACATCAGCAAGAGCAGAGACAGCACTCTAACTTTAAAGACAAAAAGGTGGATGCAAAATCCTTGTGTGTGAAATGGCAATATTGATTGCAGACTGGATTTGAGGGAGAACACAGGCAGTAGGACTGAACAAGTGTGTACATGCCTCACTATTTATGATAATTAAAGTTTGAAGGTCAAAGTGTGCCTTAGATGCAATTTGCTGCATTGATCTCAAAGCTCTCAACATAAAGAGTATTTATATGTTACAGAAAACTTTATCTCCCTTCTGCATGTGCAGCCTGGTTGATAGTGGGAGCTCTGCACACAGATCCTGATGAACACAACCTACCTTTGAATGCCATCCCAAGCATGCCAGCCATGTTGACCTAGGAAATGTGAGATTATTATAACCCCCCAAATGAGTTTGCAGTAATTACTCAAAGGCAATAAACTATTTTTTATGAGCAGAACACAAGACATTAAACATTCCATTAATGACAGCTTCACATTTCTTTGAAGCCATTATGATTAGAGACACATAATTTAATATTGCCCTGCACTATGAAATTGCTTCGATTTCAGTTTCTCCTTCAGTGCTCACAAAACCAAATCTAATATGTTGGGTTTTTTTTTCCTCTTATAAATTTACCCTATCCAGTGCAGGGCCTCCAAGGCACACATTTCATTTTTATTAGCTGGACAGTGTGAGTCATCCATTAATCGGCATCAGTAGCAACACATCACCAGACTGTCCTTTGCTGCACAGCCTATATTTAGAAAGGGAATGAGACTGCTGCTGGGTTATATAATGATGCAGCTATTTATAGATCTCCATTATACCTAGAGAGCACCATCCTGCCATCTGAGCTGAGAGCAGCCAGGCTGACAGAGGTGTGATTATAGATTCATCATCTTCCCTACCTTTCTCCCAGACACATTTGCAATTTTGTTTACCTGCCATTGTTTCTGTTTATTCCACCTGTAGCACAAAATCATGTAAAATCCTGTGTACAGGCAAAAAACCACTCCAATGTTTTAGAACCTGCTATTACTTGTGGAAAGGTAAAACAGTGTTTCAATTTAAAAAACCCCCCAAAACCAAAAAACCCTACATTTTCATTTACCTTCCTTTTCAATTGCATAAACCTAGTCAAATGGAGCTGCCTTAAAAATTCACCCATATTTCTAGTAACACTGCAGTAAAATTTTCTGAGTTTTTCCCACTTTTTCTTTTATACTGATTTTTAGTGGCTATGAGTAGAAAAAGCAATGAAAATCATGACTTTTTGTTGGGCCTGAGAAAACATAAGGATGGGGGAGTCAAGCATTTGTGTTGGAGGTAGAAATGTGTTTTTTGATGTATCTGGCAGGTCTCACAACAAAACACTGGTTCAGTCCTGCATAGCAGTTAGTCCACATGAAATACATTTTCAGACAAGTAGTTGCAAAGCAGATATGAACAATTTAAGGTAAGTTACAGCAAAGGTTCAGGGCACAGTTTCCATATTTGCACACCTGAGGCATTTCAGATCTTGGATTCTCCTTTGTAAATTCTCTAAAACTGTAATTTTACTTGTAGAATGGGAAATAGACCAGATTCCTACCCTGGCCTCTTTGACAAGAGCTAGCAATATCCCTGCCTGCAGAAAAGGCCAACAGCACCCTGGGCTGTGTGAGGAAAAGTGTCACCAGCAGGTCCAGGAAAGTGACTCAGCCCTGGTGAAGCACATCTGGACTGATGTGGGTTGAATTTGCCCATCTCTAGAAGTGTTCTCCCACCTCAGCCTGCCTGCAGGCCTGGGAAGGCTGCTCCTCAGCTGCAGAATCCCTACCTTGATCTTTAAGGTCCCTTCCAACACAAGCCTTCCTATGACTCCATCCTGAGGAGCAGGACAGTGTCAGCACAGGACAGTGGGTGCCAGGCTCTGCTTGCTGGAGGAATCCAAGTCATCACAGTGGATCCTCTGTGCATCCTTTATGCAGTGAACAGACAGGGCAAGTTAAGTCAGAATGGATCTGTGGGACTTGGAGTGCCAAGAGCAGAGTTACCAAAGGCAGTCTGGTTTTCAGCTGCTGTCAAATGCCTGCCTCCAAGCAGGATGCACACAAACTGGAGCTGTGCAGCTTCCTGCCAGGAAAGCAGCCAGATGCTTGTCCTGCTGGGTAATAACTCACCAGCTGAAGCTCTACCAGGCTGTGGGAGAACTGGATCTGTCCCTTCCTCTGCCCCCAGGAATTTATAGCCTTGGGCCACAAGTGAGGGCTGCTCAGAGTCCTGCTGGTTGAAGCTCATGGTGCACAAATACTCGGGAGAGACCAGTGACAAGCTGTTGTAGTGGCTAAAAGTAATCAGCTCCTACATGGAGAAGTCAAATATGTTTTCTTCCATCTTCCTGCTTTTCCATGCATTTGTTTCTCCCCAACCCATGGAGGTCCATGCACCAGAGAGGAGCACGGGGAACCCCAGAGCAGTAAGTCCAGGTATCTTTGTGCTGTTGATTGTAACTGTGCTTGGCAGGGTATAAAGTCCAGGTGCTGCTTTTGAGCTGCTGTGAGCAGGCTGGGTTACCTGGTGCCAGGAGCAGGGACAAGGCAAGCAGTGAATGCACCAAGGTCTGCAGCTGGCAGCAAATGTGCTGATGTCTAACAAGACAAGAACTTTTCTCTGTCTCCTTTTTCCTTTTTTGATCTCTCCTTTCTTTTCTTATCTCCCTCTCTTCTCTCATCAGGGTGTTAAATATGCCTCTTTTAATTCTGTTTAGACACCCAGTGTTCACAGAGCTGGCAAAAGTAGGATACCCTTGGAAGCTCTGTCAAAGCTGATTGAAATCAGCTACCGACTCAACAGTTTTCAGACAAATACAGTCCCTGTGCAATCCCATAAACATCAAGAGTCCAGGATTAAAAATATTTCCTTGTAGTATCAAAATAGTTTATTTATGCACCTACAGTACTAGTTGCCTATACTATAGCACTCTAGCCTAGTACCTATGCCTAGAGGTTGTTTTTGCCAATTTGCAACAGTCCATGTCATCACATTGTGTCATCACGGGCCACTCTATAGAGCTAGCACAATAGTTCCTGTTTATATCATCATGTGCTGTTTAAAGTGCTTAAAATACTAACCACCAGGCATCAGCCTCTTCATTGCAATTAAAAGGAGCTTGTTTCTGCAAATTGAGATAGGTAATGATACAAAAACTGATGAAATGGCACACATTTCTTTCCTGGCCAGGGTTGCATTTCTCTCAGGCCCCAGGATTTATTAAATTCCCTCATCCCTTTTAGCCTGTACATGCAATGCATGCATAAGTATCACAAGAGAATTACAATATAAAGGGGGGCTCCATCAATCCCATGGCCATTAAAATATGGTCACTGACCAAATCCCTTAATATACTGAGTTACTGCTGTTGGCTTTAAATACACTTTGGAGAGGATTAACTGCAAAGCATGTTAAACCAAGGGCATATCTCTCATCCTCAGCTGCCACAAATGGGATGTAAGTTTTGCATGCAGAAGAAAGGAGAAGGATTTTGACAGCTGGAGATGCTTATCTTTCCACACCACAGGGAAGGCTGGACAAGACGCTGCCTGCCACCTTTCCAGGCTGACATTATCTACACATCAGCGAAGGTGCTGAATGTCAGTCTGTGATAACTGGGGAGCACCTGCTTCCATATGCAGAGGAGCTTGCCACCACACAGCAGCAGCAGATAATGTTCTTTGAAGTGGGACAGGGGAGGAAAGGCACAAAGCATGCATTCAGAATAGGCACCATCCTCACAAATTAATTTGAGGACTGTTTATTAAAACATGCAATAATATTGCAAATGCCTGTGTTAGCTGACAATCATTATCCATCATATTTAATTAATCCGTTGATATTTAACTTACTCTGAGCCTCTTGTTAATATATGGAGTTTGATTTATTGTGGCAGGTATTGAATAGTAAAAAAAATACTCCCACAAAGACAATAGGCCAAACTGCTGTGGAAGACAAGAACTGTTGCTGAAACATAACAGCTTTTGGATGTCCTGGAAGCAATTCAGGCCAACCTGTCCTGACTGGAGGTGGGAAAAGCCCCATCTGTTGAGCCACTGCAGAGGGGTTGGTGTTGTTTTGTCAACACTTTTGAGGTCCAGAATGTCTCTGTGTTTGGAGAAGTTTTTCTAGATCCTACAGACAGGTTCTCAGAATGTGATGACTAAAAAAATATAACGCCCCCCTCCAAGATATTATTTTGGTGCAATATTACTGTGGGGACCCTGTTTGTGTGTTGTGTCCTCCTGAGGTGTAGGGCACTGCTCGTGCTTCTTGGTCAGGGATTCCCTTCACCAGCAAATATGTACCTTCTCAGTCCAGGTAGTCTCTTCCAACAGGGATGCTTATGCAGCAAAGAGGTCTCAGTTTTTCCTCCTCACTGTGTAGCTGTCCATGTGAGACTCCTGAGACCAGGGTTCAGTGAGGCCAGGTAAGGAGTAACCTCCAAAACTTCTTTTTCTGCTGCAGCATAATGAAACTAGGGGTACTAATGACACAGGATACGAGCAGGTAAGGGGGAACTGAGCTCTCCAGACCTGTGATTTACTCCGTCAGCCAGTTGAGGAGAAAAATAGTCAGAGGTGTCTCCCAGGGACAGATACAGGGACTGATGATGCATTTTTGCAACCCATAACTTACTGTTCCCCTTTCTCTGCCAAATGAACAAACAAAATTCTGTACCCTCCCACTCCTGCCAAGCCCCACAGTCCATGATCAGAAACCAGATCCTTTCTCCCATGGGAGAGCTCACCACATTCATCTACCACAAGGACTTTTCTGTTCCAGGACCTCTCCATGCACAGCTGTGCACAGCAATTGCTTTGAAGACAAAAAGCACTTTAACCAGCCCCACCAAGTATTTAAGGAGGCTGCACCTCATTCAGCTGTACACCTACCTTCTGCAGAGGTAGGTATATTCCCAGCTCTATTCCCACATGAATGTTTACTCCAGAGGCAAATAGGAACATGGGTGTGTTACTGCATTTAGAGTGCAATTCACCCAATCATTTTGGTTGGAAAACACCTTTAAGATCATTGAGTCCAACCATTAACCCAGCACTGACAAGTCCAGCACTAAACCATGTCTCTAAGCACTACAACTACACATTTTTGATCATTTTCCACCACTTTCCTGTGCAGCCTGTTCCAATGCTTGTCTACCCTTTCAGTGCAGAAATTTTTCCTAGTAATTTCAATACAACCATACTGCCAATATAGTTAATTGACCCATGAGAGCTATTGGCTAGGCCAAATGTTGGGATCTGTTGTAGGGGAACCCCCTGGATTCCACTGACTAGAAAAGGTACAGTCAATGTTCAGGTACTTAAATAAAACAAATTATTATTAAATTATTCTGGTGTTGTGTCCTGTCTCTCCTCAGGAGGCTGAGGTCTTCCCTAAGCTCCACATCACATCAGCCAGCCCTGTGTGGGTGTCTTGGCTCCCCTTCAGTGTCTCAAGTGGCACCACGATGTGATGCTGGGGAGCTGAACTGGAACCTGATTTCCCAGTGCTTACAGTCAGGATCTGGGCATGTTGCTTACATCCTGACACTTCACAGACCATGCTTAGCTTTAGGTGTCACACCCTGCCAGCACAGTCCCACTGCCAGTGTTTCTCACTGGCAAACTCGTGGTAACTTCCCTCTCAGACTGTAGGTTTTTGGCTCCTGGTGTCCTCAGCTGGCAGACACAGCACCCAGACCCTAGAAGTCTCTGAACTCCAGGTTTGAGCTTTGGCTCACAGGTTTACGGAGTTACAGCAGCAAGAGGAGAAAGGACAAGCTTCAACTCTTCATGAGAGCAGGGCTTGAGGTGTGGGGCAGGCAGGGATGGATGGGGCAGTGCACAAGGTGTGGCAGCGAGGTCTCATTGCTTTACTAAGCAGGTCTCTTGGCAGACTCGCTTTTCTTTAATCACTATTGAGTGTATTCTCAGTGTAATGCCTACAAATGATCCTTCAAACGTATAAACATTTTTTTTTGTTTAATAGACACATAGGTAGTAAAATAGCGATTGCTCATTCTTGCTTAAGTGCTGGAGGTAGCTTGAGTTGTTGGGAATAGCTGCTGTAAAGGGTTTGAGGTCAGGATCCCTTGAGATTTTAATATATTTCACCAGGTTTTTAACTAGTCTTAGTATACTGTCTCTACCTGCCCCCAATTAGTGGGCTTTGTATTTCAGGATCCTGCTATGCATAAAAGGTCTGCTTTACATAAAGGAAAATAAAACTGCCCTTTAGCAGATATATTGCTTTTCAAAGCAAATTGGTTTCATTATATTTGGAAGCCCATATGTGCTGGAAAAAGTCCTTTAACTGAGAAGAGTTACTCAAAGCCCATAAAATGAACACACAGTAAATGTTCATGAGCTCAAACCAGGGAGCTGTTTCGTTGAACTGCAGGAGACATAATACAACTGTAGAATATTGTTTTCTCCTTTTCTTCACTTTTCATTCATTACTATTCAAAGCAGGTGCTATCTAATTGTAGAAACAAGTTTTCTAGCTATATCCCATCTGAGGTGTTTACAAAATTGACACAATGCAAATTAGGCAAATTCCGAGGCTTCCCTCAGCTTTTCAGCTATTTGCTTTTAAAGACTCCTGTTATAATGCAGAGCTGGTTTGGAAGCAGCATCTCCCTCTGTGGCACTGGGTTTGGGGCACTCCTTGGGTCCATATCTATGCCTCACATTTTGCTTGAACCTTCAGAAACCAAGGAGAGCCCAAGGCCAACCCTGGGCTACTGAGCTTCAGAGAGCTGGCAGAGAGCTGCACCCTGGTACCACTGATGAGCTCTCAGATCCCTCATGGTGAAGGCATTTCCCAGAGCTGTAGCTGCGTGGATGACTGTTCTTAACATCTCAGGGACTGGAAGATAGGCAGGAACTGAGTTACCCTGGGATAGGAGAGCTCCTGGAGAGCCCTGCCTGAATTGTCATGCAGGGTGCATCACAGCCTGGGGAGAAGCTGCTCTCCGCTCAGATACACAGGGAGATGGAGAGCCTTTTATTCTGGAGACAGAGAGATGAGGCAGTGTGACTTCTCAAGGGAGATCCCTTGAGGATAAAATCTTTACAAGGCAGATGAGGACTGCTCCTTTGCAGAGACAAGGAGCCAGCTTGTGAGCCACACAATATGATGGTAAGACAAACATCCCGTGTTCAGCCCACATCTTCTCCTGCCTCCAGAAGCATTCTAGTTCTTCTGTACACTACTCACTGACTGAGAAAATGAGACACAACACCTTCTGCCCTGGCTCCTAGGATAATTTATTGCTGATACCAGAGAAAATTCAGCTTCTCCTGCCCTGCCCTTGCATGTCCCTATTCCTCTGAATTATTGCCTGAGGTGCTGAGACAAGCTCTCCTCCCTTGCACTCCAAAAAGGACTTTCTTACCAACAAGCTACAGCTGAGGCTGTGTGGCTTTCCTTTCTCATTTCATCTGGAGCTGGTTAAGGACAAATAAGGGTGAGCTGACAGCTCTGAGTAGCTCCTGGGAGAAGGAAAGTTGAATAAGCTGCAGGGGAGAAGTGATATTTTGTCTTCGCAGGACTTCAGTAGGCAGAGTAAATAAGAATACTGCTCTAGATGGGGAAGTTAAACCTGGGATAGCTGGGGAGGTTTAGCTGTCACAGCCATCTGCCTCACCTCTCTCCTGGAAGCTGCCTCCCCAGCTGAATGATTCATGAACCACCTCAATTTACAGCTTGGCATAGTCATAGGAATTAAAATTAATGTGCACTGGCTTTGATACATTAAGCTGTAAGTGCAGCATTGCAGGGACAGAGACACATCCCAGTTCAGGGTGTGCCTGATGTAAGCAGGAATACTTGGCTCTGCAAGGAGTGCAAGATGGTTCCTGAAAAGAAGAAACCTGTCAAATATGAGCCAATAACTTTACCACCCCCAAGCTATTTTTCCTGTGCCCTCTCCAAATACAATGTCTCCTCACAAAAAAAAAAAAAATAGGGATAGTGGGAAATATTTTTAGATTATTTGATTCAAAACTTGTTTCCTCAGCACAACTTGTATATTTTTTCTGTTTCTCTCTGAAATGGTTTAAGATCCTGAATTGCAATTTTCTCTAAATATAACGCATCTAACAGGCAGTTTTCACTAACTCAGCTTGCTTTGGTGTCATGGCTTATAATCACGCTTACCAAGAGGAATGAACAATTCTACTCATCACTTCCATGTTATCTGAGATGATCTTGGAATAAATGTTAGGCTTTTACTGGCATAAAGATCCACACAGCAGAATCATGGATAGCATGCATGAGCTGAATTAGGTGTACCTCTTCAAAATCCACACTGGGTTTGATCTGCCACGTATGTCTCGGGAGTCATCACTAAAGGAATGTAGTTTGTTCCTTTCCAGTGTACCCAGTGAGTGACCTCAAAACTTTAAAAGGCGTTGGGAGGACAAGCCTGTGGGGTTTCCTGGGACTTGGAGATAAACTAGCCAGTCTCCAACTACACCAAGCTGAAGAGAGGGGACAAAATAGGATTTAAGAACTCTGAAAAAACCCCAAAATAATAATAACAGCCTTCTTTGACAAGTTACAAAGATAAAACCAAACAAACATTAAAAAACAAAGGAAGTCTCTTAAGTGAATTGCATTTATACCCAGCTGGTGTTGTGAATGATTCAAGGACACATTCAAGTCCCATAGCCCTGTTTTCTTTCCTTCTCCTCCTTCCCCCATTCCCTCCTCTCTCTGCTCCCCAGACATGCATGCTGTGCCCTCTGCAAGCCAAGTGTGAAATAGCTGCCTTCATTCATGTGTGACCTGCATCAGCCCCCTGGGAGCGTGGAGGGGAGGGAGTTTTTCCTCCTGATTGTTGAAGGCACAGGGTCATAGGCAAGACCCACAAAAACAGCTATATTGTCTTGTCTTCTGTGTGTGAGGCCCACAAGCTCCCTCACAACAGTACTGAAAATTACACCATCAGGGCCTTGGAGTTGCATCTGCTCTGCTCTAGAGCCAGCTCATCATGTCACAGTGATGGTAAATGCTTCAAGGCTGTGGGAGCTGGAGCAGAAAATCCCCTGGGGATCACCGATGGGCAGCACCTTGCCCTCTGCAGCTCATGTTCTCCCAGAGCTTGTTCAGGAAAAAGTAGAAAAGAAGGAATCCACATCTCCCCAGTATAAAATAACAGTCTCTTTTTAGTGTCATGTGCATGTCTGAGCCATCTAAAACACGGCACCTATTTTGTTCTTTTGTGTGCCTCTGGCGTACAATTGCTGTGATTGCAAGGACAGGGTTATTTCTTGCTAAGGAGGGATTTTTCTAAAAAAGAAAGTGGTGGTAGCTCCCTGTTACCTACTGCTGCTCCCCAGAATGTGAGCTTTGCTAATATAAACCAAATCTTGCAGTGACAGGAAGCTGAAGCAGCCCTACACTGCACATACCAAACTGACAAGTAAATGGAAACTGCAGCTTTGCTTTTATCAGCTTGCAGACAGCTGATTCTTTTTGTCTTGGCTAGCAGAAGAACCCCACCTCTTCTCCCTCAATAGATCTGGAGGCTAAGAATAGACATGGCAAGTTCCTCTGACAGGCTTTAGTGGTGCCTCTTGAAAAAAAACGGGCAATCACCAGTCCATCAAGTTAAGAATCTGAGAGAAAGACAGCCCAGGAAGCACAGGGCAAGCATATTGATGAACTGCCTTGTTCAGCATTTCTTTAGGTGCCACCTGGAGAAGTTTTGCTTCTCTCTCCTGTGCCTGATTACGTCAGCATGCGATGCTTTACTTGCTAATTCCTCCTCTTCCTCAAAATAAAAGAACAATTAAGTTTAAAGCCATGTTTATCAAGGAGACAGGGTTGGATTAGCTTACAAAAATTAAAATTTCATGGTGTGCTGGAGATAGACTCAGCAAACAGGGGAGCACTTCAATAGCTGGGTTTGTGCAGTGCTGTGAGCATTCAGAGTGTGTCAGTTTGACCTCAGTGATCAGCACCAGCCTCCCACAACAAAACTCAGAAACCATCCTTCCCCTCTCTGGGGCTGCTCACTAGGGCTTACAGCTGGTTTAAATAAGAAGGCTAGTTATGGTTCACCCAGCTGTGGAACATCTACCTGATAGGTGTTCTGCAATTGAATGAAAGATGTGGAAAAATCTTTGTTGTTTAAAGAAATAGCTGATGTTAATTTTCCCAGGAATTACTATGAGCCTAAAGGGCACTTTCACAGCTGTGCTGTCAAGAGGAATGTGTAAAGACCAGCTTGTAGCTCTTGGGAAAAAGTAGTGGCTACTTTGTCTTCTTTTTCACTGCATAGTGGCAACCACATTTTTGATGGATAATAAATGAAATTTTAGCTTGACTTCACAAGAGCAAGGTGAGAATGGTCAGTAGTTTGCTTTTTCATAGGAATGTTGCCTAGGAAACATCAGCCTGTGGCAGCTGTATTTTAGTAATGACAGATTAATTTTGTCTGTGAGGAGGCATGTCAAGAAAAAGGTTCTAAAAGGAAGGGGGTGCAGGAAGACAAAGCCCCATCCTGCAGCCTGACCTTGCTCTCCTGCAGTTAAGGCATATCTCTTACTAACAGCTAGAGCTGCCAAAGGACCTTGAGATGCTCCTGGCACTCACTGGTACACTAATTGCTAAATTAAGGTGATCCAAGCCTCTCTTTGTCTTTGGTGCAGTTCTAGAGGCACATGGCACACAGTGGAGTAGAACTGGGATGGACCTGCCTGTGCCATGGTGGGAGGAAAATGCCTGCAGATATGAGGATGACTCTGAGCTCTAAAATACCTGGACAGATACAGAAGTAATCCTTGAAACACTTTTCTGAGGCAGAGAATGGCATCATTAAGGAATGAGAGGTGACAGAAACAGATAGTAATGAAGATCCTGTCAATACCCAGATAGTAAGGGGACAAGAAAATAAAAGCTTTAAGGGGAACAGGGCAGCTCTCAGGAGGGAGGGAAGAAAGGGAGAAAACCTCACTCTTCCAAAGGTACAAGAGCTGTAATTAAAAGCATACACAAAACAAAGCAGAGCAGTTTGGAAACATGTTGAAGTTGAGGTGATATTGTCAATAGAGGAGTAGATAACTCTCCTTTTGTTCTTTCACAAAACCTGTCAGAAAGCTACCACGTGAATTGGGAAATGATTTTCAATACGAGAAAACTTGGGAAAAAAAAGGTTTTGTACAAAAACCTAGGGAAAACTGGAACTAGTGAATGAAGGACTTCAATACAAGCTGAAAAATAGCTAGATGTCAAAGCTAGCTTAAATCTAGCGGCATGCGTAATGCCAGGTACAGTATTGATTTCCTTGGGAGATGGGGTCAAGGACAGGTGACTCCTATAATTTCAGAATAAATACTCTTTGTCATCCAGCACTGCAATCACTGTAGCATCTCTGCATTTCCTATAAGTGCAAATACAATAATTCTACAAAGCTCATTTCTCTTCACTGCTCAGAAATACCCTATTTGCCTCACTTGTTCATTTGTGTGTGTGTGTGTAATAGTTGTACATACATGTGGTAGAGAATGAAAGACTGAGGTGCTGTTTAGAAAAAGGGAGGTTCAGAAGTGAAGTTTTTAAATCCCAGGACCTGTTTTTTTTGTTCAATCCTGTGCTGTAAATGACAAAGACCTGGGCATCCTCTAGCACTTCTGGCACTATGTCTGTATTCTGCAGCCATACCAAATAGTCTCTGCTCGTTGACACTTTCACTGGAATTCTGCTTTGTGGCTGGCCACGGAAGACATTGTCAAGCAGCTAAAGCCAGTCCAACAGAATGATTCCCAAAACCTCATGGAAATTTAAAAACAGAGACAGAAGAGACTATCTACTCTCTGTCTTTTCCTCTGGCAGGATTTCATGATCACTTTGTCTAAATTACGCTTTACAGGGCTCCAGTGGTGGAACAGTTGGCTGTTGTTTTCATCAGGAGCATTACTCTATGTTTATTCTAAATTTCCCTTGCTGCTGTTTTAAGCTCTCACTGCTGTTTTTTCCTAGCCCTGTTAGGGAAAGAGAAAAATTAATTTTTGTTTTGATTCTATATCTTGATCACATAGCAAAAAATAATTATCAACTCTTTTTTTCAGCCTTCTCTTTCCTGAAAAAAAAATAAACTCAAGCATTTCACGTACTGCATCCATGTCCAGTGCTCAGTAGATTCCCCCAAGAAACCCCACAGGTTTATTGATGTATGCTGGATATCAGCAACAAGTGGAATAAGGGAATTATTCACCCAGCTACATGGGTTTGTTTATCTATTTTCTCCTGAGTCTGACCGTGTTTTTTCCCTGCAGGAGGGCAAAGATCTTTGACTGCAGCTGGTAATCACTGTAAGTGCTCTAGCCCAAGGTGCACAGTGTTGGGGTTATGCTCCCTGGAAGCTGTGGACTGGTACCAGAGACAAAACCCAGCCAGAGCTCTCTCTGCACTAAACAAGATGCTCTCCCAAGGTCACTGATTGCTTCTGTCAATCCATATCATTCATCTTGAATACCAATGCAAGTGACAGTGTGATTTTATGGACTTGTCCTATAATTGCTCCTATTAGCTCAGGATTCTTGACCTCCTGGACTTCAGGGGATGCTTGGATTCAAAAAAAAAATTATTTTTGCCATCATTATAATTTCACATTGTGGTCCCAGTTGTGTTAGGCAGTCAGAGATGATCTTCAGGCCATGGACTGACTTAGCAATGAATGCAGCAGATGCTCTGAGAAGGTGAAGTCTGTAGAGATTTTTGAAAGTGATTCTACCTTCCTACTCACATAACTCACTTGAGCTCACTGTGGAAAGAAGGGATCCATCAGCACCTATTAAGGCTCAAATAAAGATGGAATCTGCAATATGAATAATTCATGTTATCCATATTGGCAGATATTCCCTTGTGGGGAATCCCCCTTCAATCCAGACTAAGTCTTTGCAATAAAGACCTGGTTGAATATGCATATTTCTGGATTGTCTGGAAGGTCTTGAAAAAATCCCAGAAAAAAATGGACTCAGTGAGTTTAGCTTTGAGTGTCATGGGCATCAGTGGAGAGTCCTTTGTGCTTGTGAAGGTCATTTAACTTTCTGCAGTTCCTATCCAAATGCAGCAACAGTAGGAATTCCCTTTCTAGGGAAGGTTTTAAAAAATGATCCCTCAAAGAGTTCCATGCAGGTTCTCTGCTGGTATAAACTGGTACAGAGCCTCTCCAGCAACTGCACTACCCAAAGTGGTAATGAGGTTTCTGTTCTGTTTTGTTGTGTAACTTTACACGAGGTGTCACAGCAGCTGACAGAGGTACAAACTTTTATCAGGCCATGTCTTGTTTCCTCTAATATCTCTGGCAGGCTAAGGCTGTCTGCAGAGTTTTGCCCAGCTCTTTCTGGAAGGGTGTTTGTCACCTGGCTCTTCCAACAGCAAAAGCTTCTCCTGTTACTCAGGTCTTGCCTTGCACCTAGTGATGTTTTGAGTAAAATAAATTGGCACACCCAGTTTAACCTGTCACTGCTGCCACCTTGTAGGTACTTCACAGGTACCTCATTGGTTCACTTTCTGTGTAAAATAAATTGCTCATTCAAAATATCATTCATGTACTCATTTTCCCAACACTTGCAAGGTATACGGATCAGCTGAAAAATGCTATCCTGACACCAGCTTGTTATTTTTTTCCCAAAAAAGAGTTACTTATTACATGACGCATAGACACATGTCTAGTAACACCTCTGGAACAGGGAATAAGGAACTCTTCCCTTGTTACAGACCAGAAAGACCTCGTGTGGGCTACAGACTAACACATACTTCAGTGAAGTGAGAATGGACATGCTGGGTAAGAACAAAAGGCCATTCAGCTCCCTTTGAATGCGTCCAAGAAAAGATTGTAAGACAAGAAATACACTGTGAGGATTTCATGTCATGTATTTTCTCAGCTCTCAGCAACCTCTGGTTTAGGGAAAATAGTAACAAGGAGTGGGGACTGGGGGAGGGCACACAAACCAAAAGAACACGGTGCAGGTGATCTGTAATGAAGACACAGGCAGCATCCAGCCTGTGGGAGGATGGGTTTTCACACTTGTTATAGACAGTGAAATCATATATCTGAATAAAACATGGGAGATGTTAGCAACTGAAGGGCAAATCCCTTTGACAATTAGTGTCTCCTCTGGCTGGCTACTACAGACCTGAGAAGGGACAGGAACTGTGGATTACAGGTAGCAAAATTTTTGAAGAGGGGCTGAGCTTTGTTTGATTTAGTGCATAAAAACAGATGTAATGAGCAGAGTGTCTGTCATCCTGTGAAGGAAAGGGTGAGAAAGACAAAGGAGAAAAGTGGGGTTAGCAATTGGCACAAATCAGCATGACTGCTGGCTCTGACAATGCTCTGGCAGAGTTCTCCTGAGTCATCCCTGTATGTCAGAAGCAGGGTTAGGGACTGAGGTTGTATAAAGAGGTAAAATAACTTCATACTGAAAATTATACAGACTGGTAGTTATAACTTATTTTCTGACAAGGAAGGAGATCCTTGCATCTGTCAGTTTGTTGAAAGGTGTTCCCATCAACTATGTCTGGGGTCTGACTTTAGGATGTAGAGGGTATTGGCTTCAGTGGAACACTGCCAAGAGTATTAAATGGCAAACGAACAGAACTGAGGCTGGAGATTTTGTTCAGAATTGAGTGAATGATCCAAGCTGCTTTTCTGCAGTAGAAATCCTGGCTGGCTTGCTTCTGAAATTCCCAGTACTTTGTGACCTGAGGATGTTAAGACATAAAAACTGAAAGTGATGGGGCAGTTTATCATTTAAATTTGCCTGAATGTGAGGGAAAGTCTCAAACCAGAGTGAAAATCATGCATTCACAGGAATGTGTGTTGAAGTAACTTTAAAAAAAATCTGTTATTAATAGACAATGCTGCCATTTATTGATTAGAAGGGAGCATGTAACCCTATTACTCCTTGACATCCCATAACTCCAGGACACTCAACTGTTTCTGCATTAACAAGAATATATTGAAGAAACATTCCAAAACAAGACTTTTTGGATGATTTCCCAAACACCCCAAATAAAATCATAATGTTCTTCAAGTTATCATAAGCATTGATTTCTCCTTAATTATAAATGGACATACCGTGACAATAAAACATTTTAACTTTACTTGTTCAATAGCAATATTTTTATAGAGAACTCTCTAATTAGCTTGTGTGTTTTCCATTTTCTGCTTAATGGTGACAAATGACATTTAATTCAGGCCAAAATTAACATCATCACAGAATGATGCTGAAGAAACCACTATTTTACATTTGAACTTCACTAGTTTCTTCTCAATGAGATGAAATATATTTCTGTCTGACATACTGGGTCCTATCTCAAGTAAAGCCACATGCATTGAGTTTCAGGGAGGAAAATGCTAACAGTTTTAATGTTCCCATACTCAATTTGACAGTGGAAAATAACTGAATTTTTATGGGAAAAGGTTGGATTTAGAGTAAACCTCTGTTTCTGAGTGATGATAAAGGAAGGACTGATGGGATTATCATACTTGATAGTGTTCAGGGAAAATAATGATGCATCTGTCTCTTTGATGGATTCTCATTTTAGCCAAAGCTAGCAATACAGAATCCTGGGGATACTATTGCAATTCCTATTTTCCAAAAATTCTTTCCCAGTAAACAATTCTTCATTGTGGGAACAATACATCAAAATCAATCAGGCATGTGTGGGAGAACATGTGTGTTTATATGTGAGTATGAAAAAGCAATTTTGGATTTAAAAAAAAGGGGCAAATTACTGGCAAAATATGAATCTATTAAAATAAAATTTTAGGCCCTTTGCCTGCAAGATGGCTAAAATAACTCAACAGACTTGAGAAGCACCCTGAAGTCAGAGTTTTCTGTGTCCCTTGGAGGGGACCTTGATCTACGCTGCTATGGCATGGCAGACCAAAAAGCAATTGAATTCAGCAACCACCTTAGTGAATCTAGGCTATTCATATTGATTTAAAATATGATATATTTTAATCTTTTCCTTCAGATTCAAATAGGCTGTGGGTTATGGAAGGTGAAGGTACTAGAATTTTTGAGAAGGTAAAGGGATTTTGGCAAAAATAGGATTTGCAGAAGGATAAAGCAGCTGAAGATTTTCAGACAAGCAAATCACTGTATGTTTTGATTAAAATGGTTCTCAGTGAAATCATCAACGTTGCTAATTAAATTGTCACTTTTAGATTTCACGATTAATAGTTGATGGAGATGAATGAGTAAAGTCACACCTCTCGTCTTTTGCTCCAGGCTTTTAAAGATTTCCTTCACAACCACAGTAGTACCTATTTCCATGAGCAGCAGCAGTAATATGGTCTGGGTTCCTTAGCTTTGCATTTGCAGTCAAATTTTCTAATATTGAATAGGGTTTGAGAGTCTTTGCATGTTTGGGGGCACTGGAGCCCTCCAAGAACACCTCTCTGGCTTGGCTCCTCTGCTACCTGGGCAGTGAGCAGTGCATACTGAAGCCTTTTCATCCATGGGGTCATTTGGAGCTTCTCTCTCTCTCTAAGCCAGCCACTGATTTTCAGGAAATTGGTAAAAACACATAATTTTTTTATATGGTTGTCCTTATGTTGAATTTGGATACTGTGCCAAGGCTAAAATTTATTAGAATCAAGTAAATAGATATTTAATATACTTAGATGCACACAAGAAACCATTTTCTCAGCAATCAGGGCAGATAACAGGCCATCTCTTCAGGTAGGATCCATACCTGCATACACCATTTTCTTCCAACAGAGTTAGGGCTTTACCTGTTCCCTGCCAAAGGTTTTGATACTGGATGATAAACACATCACTGCCAGACAGAGGCAGCCCTGCCTTGGGGACAGTGGCTTGCATGCCAGCTTTGTAACCTTCAATATCACCTTTCTTGGTATTTCTTCGAGTTTAGTTTGGTATTCAGGGTTGTAAAACTCCTTCTCCCTTGGTGCACCTGCTGCTTACTGTCTCTGTCTTATTTCAGTTTGCCACTAACCTTTTGCTTCCCCTCTCCTTTTTCTTTAAAACCTATGGAACAAATCAGATAATTGGGAAAGAACTGACTACCGTGCTGACTCATACCCATCAATAGTTCTCCTAACAAACTTGCAAATGGAGGATGAGTATTACTGCTGATGGTCCACAAGGAACAAAATAACTCTGCTTGATATTCAGATCCACAGCTAAATAGAAGTGGCAGTGGGGACAAACCAAGACACTTCCATTTGCAAATTGACTCAACTAATGCAGAGTACTTATAAAGAAAGAAGGCAATTTTAAAGCTTTTTCTTAGGCACCATCAGAATTTAACCAAAAAGATCTGCATACACCTCACTGCAAAATGCTCTCAGGAGTTAAAAGGGTCACTGTAAAGATTCATTACTTGAGTTTTCTCCACCTATTCAGTCACTGTGAAGAGGAGGTGAAAATGACCTCTTGGCTTCTACATGGGAAGTGAAATTTCCTCACTTTTAGACACGCATTCCCAAAGGAGAAATGAAGCAATGTGATATTCAGAGCAGCAACATTTAACATTTCAGCCTCGTTGAATTCACAGCTGCTGCACTCGGTATCTGTTCTTACACACAGCAGACAAGAGGGCTGGGTGACACTGTGCATGTTCACAGCAGCTGCCAGGCTGGGGGGAAAACTGCTTTCCTGCTTAGCAGAAAAGACTGAAGGACGGCGTTTTCTGTGTTTTTTCCTCAGGTCAACCAGAGGTTTTCACCTCAGGTCAACCAGAAAGTACCTGTTACCCTCTGGGAGGATGAATATATTTGTATCTTCTTAGAGTTTTCCTTTTTAAAGGCTGAGGTGGTGGAAGTCCTTTCCAGCAGCGATTGGAGACCACCCTGAGCAGCACTGGTTTGCTCATTGCTCAGACCCACTGCTGGCTAAACATCCCTCCCCAGTGGGAGAAGTGGAGGAAGCAAAGACAGAAGATAACTGTCAGAAATTTAATGCCTGCCTGCCATTGATGCTTTCTCAGAGCAGTGAGGAGTTTTCCTCTCACAGGGAGATTCCGTCAGGCATGCCAGCTTTGTGTGTGTCAATACAATGTCAGGCTACACCAGGGACCAGCCCAGTGGTTTTAGGGCTTAACTAGATGTGTATTTCCTATATAATGATGGATTAGGGGCGAATTTCTTGAGCGGCAAAATGTCATATATAGAAATTTAAAAGTTCCTGAAAAGGTTGTTGCTCATTTATTATCTCTGTTACTGTTAAATACATTGACTAAGGCTCTCTTTTATTGTTTAGCAACTGTTGCTCAAGGTGAATTAAAATCACAGTAGAGTCCCATATTCATATGTTTTCAGCTAGGTTTAGATATCGTGGATAATTACATTATTCCTGTTAACTTGGAGGAAATGTAAAAATGAGAAGCCCATCCTCACACATGAGATGCTATTAACTAGGTCAGATATAATCTATTGCTTAATGAGGGTCCTTCAGACTTTGGACATAGCTTCTGTTTAATTCAAAACTTAGACATTTTCTGCAGTATACCAAACACAGGTGATTCCTGGGATCATATAGGACTAGCAGAGGCCCCAAACCACAATCAATTCTAGCAGTCTGGATTGCACTACTTCATTATCTCTGCCCCATAAAAATTGGAACCTGAGTTTGTTTTGAAGTGTCACAAGAAGACATGAGTTTATGAATTACAGGTTTGATCAGACTGGGATTGGTTGCAAACCAAATCAATGCTACTTGTTAATTAGGGAAATTTGTAAAGGGATATCAAGGGACAGAAGTTTGCAACTCGTCTTCTTTTCTTACTTGGGGTTTTTATCCAACTTTTTTTACCATGATTGTGGACTATGTTGAGCAATAATTCATTATGGACCTGATCCAAAGACCATTTAAGTCAGTGAAGGCAATCCCATGTAATTCAGAAACTACCATTCACTGCAAAGGACTCTGGATGAGCTCCAGCAGCCATAAAGTCTGCTCTGGAAAAGCTCATTCCCAGACTCTACAGTAGCTCTGTGTCAGTGTGACAAGCAAATTAATATTGGAAATTTTTGTGGGTTTTTTCTCTGCTTTGATTAAGACTGCCATGTAAACTTTGCCATCTGCACTTCATCAGATACGTTAAGACGAGCAGCTGTGATCCCCAAGGTTGACTAGCGTATCATAATAACCACAACCAATGGTCTGCTAAGTGCCAAAAGGAGTACACTTGCACCCCTTTCAGACTGCACCTGGAGAGCATGGCTACAGAAAGTATTTTTTCCCCATTAAGTAAGTCCCATACATTCATAGACACCACCAAAATGGTGCTACTGTGGATGTTTGCAAGATACAAGATGACGTAGAGATCCTTAACATCCTCCACAGGAATTCAAGGCAAACAGCCCAAAAAAAGAGAAGGTTAAAGGTCAGTTCTTTGTGTCATTTCCTTGGGAAGAATGAGAAAATCAAATGCTAAAACCAATAAATATTTAAACCAGTTGAGGTGTCCAACAAGTGAATACAAAAAAGCCAGTCTAGGCTGAAATTAAGCCCTCTGCTTCTTTCCCCACCATATTGTTGAACTGCCTTTTTGATATTTCCACATTTTTTATTCTTCACCACCTTCTCTACTGTGTTTCCCTTCATCTGCATGCCATGCCTAATTCATCATTGGCTGCATATGCATTCATCCAGCAAGAGGCCAAGCCCTCAGTCTGCTCCTTGGGACAGAAAGGTTTGTCTTGCTTTGGATAGGAGGTACAGGCACACATTTTTTCTCCAAAGAAAGAATAAATAGACAATGGAACCTTTAAAAGAGTGATGCATTTTAGAGGACGACTCCGGACTAATTTGGGCTTTAAATAAAAAAATGTATGATAAACCTGAAACTTACTTTAAAGACATCTTAATACAATTTTGAGGGGCTTCTCCTTTAATTTTAGTGTATCTAAACAGAATTCACTACGATCCTTGAGAGAAGAAATTGTCACCCCCTATATGGTTATTCACCAGCCTGCCCAGTAAAGCCCAGAGAATCCATTTAAATATCATTCTAAGAGATCAGTTTGTTTCAGGGAGAAAGAAACTGAGCTGAATAGTTAGTTGCAAGAACCAAATTATGGTCAAGCAGTGGAAGAGTTCTGTGGGGAAAATGTTCTTTTTTATGCATCTGTGCATGTTGATTGAAGAGCTATGTGGTAGAAAAGATGTGTCTTTCCCTTTTTAGTTTGCTCTTCATAAGACAGTCTGTAGTTGTTCAGATCTTCATGTGTTTTTGCAACATAAAGTTTTAAAAAAAATTGTGTGTGTGTATTAGAGAACTGCAGGGGCAGTTTTATATAATATTGCTCAGACTTGTAAATTTGACTGCAGACCTAACATTTTGGACCTGTTCCTACTTCAGTGCTAAGGAGATTGAAGTACTTAAGAATTTTATATATAAATATTAGGCTTAGAAATCTCTTCCCTTAGAAGGACTTCTTCAGTGCTGGGGGAGGCTGTTTATTTCCTTCTTTGTATATGATTCCTCCCGAAGACCTGGTGCCAGCTCTAGATAGTTCCTTCCTTGCACAAAACTCAGCAGTGAAGAGGATGCCTGTAGTTAGAGATTTCACCTAAAATAATGGATTTTTTTGTCTCCTCTTTGTAATATACGGAATTCAGTCTTCACTTAGTGGAATATGGGCCTGGGTACCCCACATCTCAGTGGTTTTGGTCTCTCACCATGAACCATGGGAACACCTGACTGGCCAGTATTTGCAGTAGGGTCCAGGGCTGCAGATGCTCAAATACAACTACCACTAAAGAAAGCCTCATTTATAGCCCATCTCCTGGCACGTGGCTTGTTTGATGGCATATGGGAGACATTTATGCTGGTGGGAAATGTCCCTACCTGAGCCCATGGGATGGCTGAGGAGGATCTAATTTGGTAAGTCTGGACTTTTCCAAATTTTCAGTTTTGCAGCCAAATATATTTTTAGATGTTTTCTAGGGCAAGTAACCCTTGCACTGTCCATAGTACAGCACTTTTGAATATGTCAAAAAAGAATAAACTGAAGCTAATCAGTAATGTTGGAGACCAAAATGCACAGCAGGTGAACAGAAATTTGGCAGGACCATACTGGAGGGACCGTTCAGGTAACCAAGATGTTTTACCCAGTGCCTAGGGACCAGATCTACAAATACCCATTTTTACAGATCTCTAATATTTCCACTGAGTCATATCTTCTGTGCTTGCATGACTGGACAGTGTAGCTCAGTTACAGAAGGGGAAGGACATCTTGAATTGCTGGACGTGCTGTAAACGAGTTATGTCAGTGAAATGCAGAGTCCCAGAAAGCTTGTGGAATCCACATCCCTGGGAGTGCTCAAGACCAGGCTGGATGGTTGAGTAACGTGGTTGAGTGACAGATTCCCTGCCCATGGCTGGGGCTTTGGAACAAGATGCTCTTAAAACTTTTCCAGCCCAAACTGTTCTGTGATTCTATGAATTGTATCTGCTCACCAGATCTGCTACAGGGCAATAGGTAGTCACCACTGGACCCTGCCAAGTAGTAAATCCAATCTTCTGAAACTGTCAGACTGCACTGCAGATGTGCATGAAGGAATCCATGATGACCAGTCAGAGTTATTACAGGGTAACTCTGCTTGGGCTGCTATATGTCCACAAATTTCAGGAAAAAAAAAAATTATGTATGTGGACAAAATCTGTTTTAGAGCCTGGGTACATCCCACATATTATTGTATTACTTCACAGGAATTCAGGAGTTCTGAATGTACTTATTCAGCAGCAGAAGTCTCACAAAGTGCTCTCTATTAATTAAAATTACATTTTCTGTTATCTGACATGAAAGGAGAGACTTCCTCCAAATTATCTTCACTTTTGATAAAACACCTTGCAGCTTTCAGAAAGGTGCAGAATAATAGAAAATTCACAGCCTGTTCAAATTCTGAGACCATTAACTGAGACTGGTTTCCCAGAATAGCTGAGAGAGTGATCACTCCTCCTGGATATTCACACACAAGGAAACTCTTGTGGAAAAAGAGACTGTCAAATCATTGAAGAAGGACTGGATATGGGCAGATTAAATTTGCACTGTGCACCTACAGCTTTGAAACAATAACCATATGGGTCCTGAATGTGGCTCAGTCTCAATGTGGGGATCCAGGAGCTAAGTTGACTTATTTCTCATGGATGCAGTTTAATTTTTTTAATTTTTTTTTTTTTTGCAGCTAAGTGTCACTGACTAATGAAAATATATCAGCACAATCCTCACAGGTTATTGTTCCACGTGGCTGTACTTCTTAGGTGGGAATTTGCAAGCAGGTCATGGCTGAAAGCAATATGAATGCATTCAGCTACTCAAATATTCAAAATATATCATGCTATATTTATTGGAAGCAAAGTCTGACAAGATTATGTGTAGACTAGGAACTGATAATGAAAATTGCATTGACACTGGCTGTGTCAGCATCAGAGAAATGACAAACTTTAAATATTTATATGTAAAATGAAATGCAGCTATTAATGCTTCCAAGAAGCATGCACTGCAGTGCTATAGATAGACATGAAGAATAGACTTTTGGAATATCTCTAACAGGACAATTTATCATTTTTGCAGAATAGCTCCATGTCTGTGGAAACATGGTCTTAAAGAAATTAGAAAAAGAGTTGCAAAGAACCAACAAGGTCTGAACACGAAAAATGGATGCTCCTAAGGGCTTAAATACACAATGGAAAATAAATGTCATAAGTCATCCATTTTTCTGGATTGCTGATTTATTTATATTGATTTAAAAACAGCAAGTACACATATTTCTTTAAAATGCTTCAGAAGCCAATGATATTTATGGTCCTTCAAGAGATCATATACTTATTTTCTTTTCATTAATTTAATTTTTTCAAAAACTACCACTTCAGTGTTTCTTATTTTTGGTGTGAGAAGACAAGGAATAAACAGAGAAGCCCTTAAACATAGAGTTAATGGTGCTTAATCTCAGTTGCTTTTTTATGCTGGAATAAATCCTGAAGTCCTGCATAGAGCACAAGAAAGGAACCCTAGGAGGGCTTAGGATCTGGGCTTGTTACATGATTTCCTTCAGCAGCATGATGGAGCAAAGTTTCCTATTGCAGTTCCAACTTCATCAACTATAAACCGAAGGACTACAGTAGGGCTGGGAGTTCTGTTTACTTAGTCCAAAAATGGGATAAAAACATGGTGATTTCTGCCCTGTGATAAGAAAAACCTGCCTTATTGCAACACCAAAGTTAGTAATTTAAAGTCCTAGGAAGCTACACATATTGATTTGGATTGCTTTCAGTTGTCTTGTCAAAGACAGTGGTGTAAAATTCTAGTAATTTTTTGAGACAAAAAGGACTAAGGATATGGTGTGGAACACTGTGCTTCAGTTTCCATTTCCTGTACTTCTTAGTTTCTGTTTAGCATAAACTCACTTGAACAAGCTAAGAAGGTGAACTGGTGTATTAGTTTGAAAACAAACCAGTGAGAGATCAGGATTATAATTTAATAGAAAAATTAAAAAATAAATGCAACAATACAAGAAAAGAAAAAACCCCAAACTGATAGTGTCAGATACAACCTGACACCCTGTTAGTCAGGGTGGTGGCAGCAGTCCAAGTGAAGCAGCGATCCCATGGAAGGGCTGATCTCCAGCTGAAGGTCCACTGGTAGCTCTTGTCCTCTGGGAACCCAGTAGACAGGACTGACTAGGCAGCGCCAAGGCCAGGTTATATCCAGGTGGGAATGCTTGGCTCCTCCCTCCTGGGTGGAGCATCTCACAATAGGATGAGATAATTCCATGAGTCATGTGTTGGGTCCTTGATGGCTCATCGTCTGTTATCGGGGGTGAGTCATAGCAGGAGACAGCAGCTAATGCCCCACAACTTGTGGTAATAAAACAATAAATACATCTATATTGCAACCTATGACCACTAGGAAGAGATCTCCTCCCTTCTGTGAGTGAATGGCACAGCAGTATAAATCAGACCAGTTGCCAACTGCAGCTGCCTTCGTTTTCTCTTGCCTTGCACAGCTGGGACCAGGAGAGCATCCTGCTGAGATCGGACCCAGCAAAGTGAAGCAGTGCTCAGTCTGAAGCCAGAAGAGATCCCTGAACAGTTCACCACCCCACTAGGTGAACTTCAGCATCAGCTCAGACAAGGATGGAACTGAGAATTGGGATACTCTCAGGTTACATCACCAGAAATTGCTGGGGAAGTACAAACTGGGTGTTCATACAGCTATGACAGAGCCTTTAGTGATTGTTGCCTCCTTAGCTCAGCTTCAGCAAAAGCATCCATGGGGTACCCAAGATGAATTTCAGAATCTAAGCATTTGGTATGAACTTGTATACAAAATGCTGGGGCTTTTGCCACTACAGTATTTCTTGACTTTGAAAAATCATTGACAAAAGAAGAGGATGCCTTGTGCAGGGGTTTTTTATCACTTTTGACAAAATGTGTATTGCATTTCAACACCACAGATATCAGACCCTTTCTGAAGGCTATGGAAGAATGAATCTTGCAAGCTGCAAACAGGAAATGCATCCACACTTGAGCTTCATGGCCCTGAGGCTGTCCAGGCACTGGACAGAAGGGCAGGGCACAGTTTGATCTGCTGATTTTAAAAAAACCATGTTCTATGCTTAAAACCACAGCCATGGTTTCTGAGCTCTGACCTACTAGAAAATATATTGATATCATGCTGTAAGTATCACACACCACCAAACAGCTGCTGGCACCTGGGTATATGCAGTGATCCTTCCAAGTTTTAGGCAGGCTGAGAAGGTTATTTAAAAGTAAAGGGACTTGTGTTGAGCTTCATGACCTCTACGCAGAATTTAGTCATTAAATCCTTGTCCTTTTTTCCAAGTGTCAGCTTCAAGCCTTAAAAAAAAAAATAAACTTTTTCCTTATAGCATGGAAATGCTATTGCTAAACTTGGTGCCTGTGGCATCACATACAAAGAAAGAGGAGCTCAGGTTAATAGAACTGTATGGTGACTAAATTGCATATTTTGCTTCTTATTTTGCAAATAATGTGGCAGCTTGCTTTGGTTTATCTTGGTGGATGATGGCCATTTACAATTCTGAGTGTAAATGCTCCTTAGAAGGTGAAATAGTCATTCTCCATTTCTTCCTCAAAGTTGCTGTTCAGCAAGGGAAATGTCATAGTACTAAAACAGCCCTGAAATGGTATTAGAAACACACTTCTAGGAAATTTGACTGATTCCAACTTTTAGGCTTAACCATCCCTTAGCATTCACATTTGAACCCAGTTAAGGAGTACTTTTCAGCTTGGATCTGTCTCTACTGTTTGCTCTTCTACAATCCAAGTGATCAGCTTGATTAAACTAAGAATCAAGCAGAGAACCCCAAGGAATTCAGATGAGTTTACAGTCAGAAAATACCACAACACTCAAACCAGAAGTTGCAGTAATTATTTCTCTTGCACAAAAGGGCATAAGTGTTGTGTTCTAAATTTAGTAAATGGGAAGGCCCAGGCAATAAGGAAAAAATATATTTGCATTATGCATATTCTTCATGTGTAAAAGAGTCTCTATGGGAAATACTGTGGTAGAACTGGTCATGAATACTTTAATGTCTTTCGGGAATTTGCAGGCAAATGTCTTTTCCATTTTAAGAAAAATCCTTCTTGGCTGAATGTGCCCCAGGGGGTTTGCCTGATCCTGGACTAGAGTTTCCTTTTTGCCATTAAAGTGAAATATCAAATTACAATTTACAAGTAAATTTGCAGTCTATAGTGATAGCAATATATCATCTAATACAGAGAAGCATTTCCAGAGCTCAGGGAAACAGTTCTCTGCATTCTTAAATGTCTGAATATTTCAAATAGAAGAGTGTCAGCAACAGCATTTTAACCATACTTCCTAATGGGCAGTGGCAGGAGGAAGTGGAAGGATATTTCACATACCATATTTCACATCACAGCAAAATCCAATACAAGCAATGGAGCATTCATGCATTTTTTAAGACTTGCCACTACTCTGCAGATAATTTAGTTTATTAAGTAATGGTTCATTTCAAGAAAAGTTACAGTATTTCAAATCAGATGTTGTTCTTCTCCAGAATTTTTCTGTTTGTTTTTTGGTTGTTTGTTTGTTTACTGGGGGGGGGAGCAGGGTGAGGCTTTATTTTATTATTTTTGTTAAGGTTTTTTGTTTGGTTGGGTTTTTATGGGGGTTTTGTGGTTGTTTTGTTAGTTGGATTTTTGTTGGGTTTTTTTTGGTGGGTTGTTTTGGGGTTTTTTTTGAGGGGTAGCAGTGAGTACACACAAATACAAGCAAACCCTTTTTCAAATTGGATCAGAACATTTTAAAAAGAAAAGAAATGGGATAAATATAATAAACTCTCGGTAATATTTAATCAGACAGCATATTTCAAAATAGCTCTGCACATATGTATGTAAAAAAAGCAAATTTTATATGCTTATACTTTTAATTTGATGATGAAAATTAATAGATTATTAACATATTATTCATCAATGAGAGAAAAAAATACAGTGATCAATATAAAGGGATAAGGAGAGTTTTATAGGTCATTTTATTATACAGTGTTTTAACTTTGACAGGCTTAATGAATGTTCATTTACTTTACTGCCCAATGCCATGGATGTATGTGCCAGAAAAAAGGGGAAAGAAGACAATAGAAAATCTGAGATGAATTTTCTGAAATTTTGTGAAGATACCTATCTTATGATGCACCTCTCATATTTCTCTCACTGTTAAAGACCTGACTTCTTTCTTGCTAGTTTTGTAAAGATTAAGAGTCACTCCCCTATGTGGTGTTGATAGTTTATTGTGACACTATTGCATCATACAGTATCTGATGTCTGTAATTTAATGTTGTACAGAGGGCAATAATTTCCTGTTCTGCTGAGCTTGTTTGCCAAAACATGATGCTTTAACCCAATTTTGATGCATTCAGTGGAGAGGAAGAAAACATACACACAGCAGTGCTTGTCTAAGGAGCTGGACAGACCTGCATGGCCATGAGACTGAAGCACTTCCTTGCCTTAATGTGTACTTGTGTTTTTCATCTGTGAGGGATTTCATTCCATACAGATTTTCTAAGCCCTTGCTTACTAGGATGGTTGTCTTAAGCTTGCTTCCAGGATATGATTGTAACAACACTCCAAACCCACAAAAATCCTTCAGTCTAGGTCTTGAGTGACTATGGACCATTTTAAAATGGCTTAGACACTTTGAGCTAAATTTTTAATGGCATTTATGGAGCTCTGTGATGTCTCTTAGTCAAACCCTTCGATGGTGATCTGCTTGTGTTTGCTTTTTTGAACTCCTACTGCTTCTGCTTCCAACACACACCTTTGCTTTCCCCAAGCAGCACCTGCCAGGGGTTTTCTCAGCCCTCCTCCATCAACATTTAGCAAAACTGACAATGAGCAGTAAACATTTATGTAACATCAGATATCAAACCCATTATGAGCACAAACTTTCTAACTGAGCTTTTAACAGTAGCCTAAGAGTTTTCAGGGAATGCTGCCTGTAAGTCTCTTGGAGATTTCCCATTCTGTCCCCTTGGGCAGAGGCAGAGACATTTGTGCCACAGTGGCACAAACCACACTCATGCACCTAAGTTTTTGGTAGGTTTGGGCTTGTTTGTTTGTTTGCTCTGTTGGTTTGGGGTTTTTGTTGTTTTTGGGTTTGTTTGTTTGTTTTTTGGGGTTTTGGGGAGTGTTTTTGTTTTGTTTTTGTTTTTTGTTTTTTTGTATGACACCCATCACCAGTAGCAAGCCTTGTGTCACAAGGAAACATTTTGGAACACATGGCAGTTTTTAAGTTGAATTAGTATAGAGGTATATGTTGCCTCATTTTTTTTTTTTTTTTTAATGATGTGAGATTTCAAAGCAAACTGAAGAATTCTATGTGGCTTTCTATAAATCCATGCCTCATCCTCTCTGGAGGTGTTTCATCTATTTACTTTCCTCTGTGCTGCTTAGCATAAAAGCATCTTTGGTGTTGAAAAAATGCAAGCAAATTTTAATCTTAGATGTTTTGCTAAGAGCAGGGCAGAGACAGATAAAAAATCAGCAGTGCAGATCATGCTATGAATGATACATTTCAAATACCTTTCCAGATTAATCATGTCTCTTGTATACTTTGGACACACAAGACAACACAAAGAGGTAATCTCAGTCTCTCAATGTAACTTCTTGGCATATTTCTATTTGTTTCTTTACAATGCACTCCTGAAACCCATTCAAATTCAATAAAGGTCACCTCTTCTGCTTGATCAGGTTACTCCTCTTCTTTCTGACAATAGTAGTCTATGCAGAAAACTTTAAATGTAAGATTTATCTAAAAAATAAAGATTAATCAAATCTTCCAGCATTAGCACCTTTATTTTGCTCTTGTTAAAAGGGGCTTAGGCATTTTTTTCCTTCTCTTTTCTTGAAACCTCAGCATAGCTTTCACTTCCTTATGATTCTTATAATTCAGAAATTGGTTATGATATGTTTTATTGCTTCAGTTAAAATAACTTCTCCCTACTGAAGAAGCAGGAGTCTAGGTGCAGGAAAAATCTGCAAATATGCAGGCATGCTCTTCTATTAGATAATATTTTAATTTATAGAGTTTACATTTTCGTCACAGTTGCTGGCTAATGAATCATTTGGAAACCAGACATACTTGGCTTGAATCAATACCTTTGTTGCAAATATCCTCCTACTAATTCAGCCAGTAATTTTCAGTGGATGTAATGTCCATGACTGATTTGCTTTGCATGCCAAGGCCAGTTATCTATGTTAAATGCAGTGGATTCATTCTTTGAGTAAAAGATTGAAATGTTTTATGCAGAACGGTAAAGAATAATGAACTTCAGGTATCAGATTTGGATCTATACCTGCAGTTTGGTAGATTACTGAGACATACTTACTAGCCCATGACAGTGGTACAAATAATTGTGATTAATCAATATTTTATTAGGCAGAGAGAGCCGAGGTCTTATTCATGAGGATATGCACACACTAATTATTTCATAATTTACCATATATGATAGGTTTAAACCATAAAGTCATGGTAAAGGAACAAACGAGTTCTTCACAGGATGTCTGTCTCATTCAATGGATTAAAACAGACTGTGTTCACTTATGGGCAATTATTCAGCATTTTGTTTTCCCTTTATTGCTCAGTGCATATCCCACACCATATTTATTGCACACAATACAGTCTTATTTTCAAGACAGATTCACTCAAGTCCTCAAAGCTTTTATATGGCTTTCATATCTAGTTTTGAAACCCAACAGATGTCTCCAAAGGCCTTCAACTTTTCTTTATGGAAGATTTTCACCAATGTGGACCTAAAATAACAAGAGATACAAATCGTCCTGAAATATTGACTTCTGCTTGTAGTTATTTCTCAATCTTTTAAAGTTTGTGCCATCTGAAAACAGTACCAGCAAGGATTCCTACTTTCTTCCATGTCATAGGTGAGACTAATAGAAAGCACCAAGCTAAAAGCAGGTGTTTGGGTGATTTGACTGTTGACAATCCTTTTGGGAGGTGACTTTTCTCCATTAATCCTGAAATTTGATATGTATCATTCAGTCAGTTTAACTATCCATTTATAAAAGGTTACATTTTATTTCATGTAATGCTATTACATTAAGCAAATAGTATTAGATCAAGTGCTTTTAGAAATCTGTTGATATCCTTTCTGCCAATAATAACCTCATCTGACAGAGAATTTTTTGAGACATATTGCCTTTGAAAAACAAATTATAAGCTACAATTTTTATTGAGATTCTTGTCAAAGTGATGACACAAACATGGTTGAAAAAAAACTCAAAAGAAAATTTAGAGTCTAAAAGGTGCGAAAATGAAGTTTAAAAGCTATTGAAATATTTATTTTCATTTTGTCTCCATACCCCTAAAAGTTATTTTCTAGTGCTGTTTTTCCAGAAAAATGGACATTTTATGCTCTTTCTGCAACCAGCTAAAATGGAGGATTTACGATCAGTTTTGAGAAATTTTACGGAAAAAAAACCTCCTAAATATCCATGAAAAAATAGCCAATTTTGCCTCAAAAGGTCAAACAAAAAAAAGATAATGGATCTACTCAATTATGTATTAACAGACCTATTCAACAAAGTAATTTGCAAGTGTCCTCTAAGTATTATTGGTTGCTAGGGCTCACCTAGTTTATCAAGAATTGACTCAGATAAAGGAAAACAGCAATTTTCAGTCTCCTAAGCTATTCTAAGATGCCATTTGTTTACTTTTTTTCTGAATATATGCAGTTGGCCTTGAGTGATATCTGTCTGGAACCTTTATCAAGGTCAACATCGATTGAACCTCAAATCTGGATGTCTTAAGATCCCCAAGACTGCAGTGCCTGACCTCAGGCCTGAGAAGGAGTGGGAAGACTTTACCTTATTACAGAAATGGTGTCCATCTGCCTGCTCCTGAGACCTCAGTCCTGATCCTTATCTGCCTCTTTTCTAAGCCAAAGAAAACCCTCCTGCTCCTACATTTCAAAGAGTGGTCATACCAGCCTCCTTGGATAGCACATGGGAAAAGGGGAGCAGGAGCAGCAGACTGCTGGTTTATGGGACATGCAACAGGAAGTTTAGGGAAGTGATTGCTTTCTTCCACTGGTTTATGTGCCTGCTGTACCTACTGGCACTTTTACTGCATCACCAACTGTAACAGGAACACAGCAACGATGATTATATCCTCTTAAATCAGATTTGTAGTGGCTAAATCCAATTCTATTTAATTTGAAGATTTTATCTGAGTTTTTACTTGCTATCCAGAGACTCAAGGAGCAGAAAATGGCTTACCATTAATTATGAATATCTGTGAGAAACAGAAATCCAATGACAAATTGTGCTGCCAACCCCCCTTGATGCCTACTACACATTGGTCATGCTTACTTTGTTCCCACAGAGTGGTTTGTCTGTCATACTCCTATCAGCTCCTTTTATGATCGCTTTTGGGTTTATATTATTTTTGATTAGCTCATGATTTAGATCATTAGTTCAACAAATAACCTGTAGCCCAGTGACAGATAATCTGTGTTGAGTGAGCATCATTCAACCAAGTCCTGACAATTCCCCCTGATTTAGTTTTTAATAGTAATTTTAAACACTTTAGAGAAAAAGTTAAATTAACATGAAAATTGTTCTCAGTTTCAAATTTTGTATATCCATCATCTATTAGACACCCACTCTGGGCTCCATCATGCTAATCAATCATTTTGGGTAAGTTACTATATTTGCATTCCATAAAGAGATAAAAACACTTTCATTTTTCAAGTGCTATTGTGCCTGTTGTTCTTTCTTGGATGCACAGCCAATGACCACAGGAATAGGTTAATACCAATTTCTGTTTAAAAATTGACCTTTGAATGCCATTAATTTATTGATTTTTAAGTTTCCATACAGTTTAAGTTTCACAAATGGATTTTAAATCACCTACTGACCTATGTTTCTCCTCTAAAGTCCTCCAATTTTCTGGGAAAGAATTGGATTTGGGGCAGCAGAGTCTTAATGGTAAGAATTTGTTTGGGTATTGTTCAAAAGTACTAAAGCAAAGAACAATGTCCTCCATGACCACAGATGGCCTATGGAGGAAAATCAGCTAACTGTAACATCAGAGAAATGGTTATCTCATTAGGGAAGTTTAAAAAGAATCTGAGTAGGTATTTACAGACTTGTAATGTTATGTTCTATAGTTTCTTATCAAAACTGAGAGGAAAGAATAGGAGGAATATTGAGGAAGGGGGAAGTATTCAAAGGTTGCCTGCCACTAAGGTCCACGTCCTGATTATAGAATCCAAGTGATTATAGAATCACAGAACAATTTAGGATGCAAAAGATCTCTAAAATCATTCAGTCCAACCATTAACTTAACCATGAAACCGTGTCTTCAAGTGCCACATCTACTTATCTTTTAAATACCTTCAGGGACAGTGACTCATCTACTTCCCTGGGCAGCCTGTTTTAATGATTGGCAACCCTTTCCATGAAGATGTTTTTCCTAATCTCAATCTCCCCTGGCACAAGTGAGGCTGTTTCCTCTTGTCCTACCACTTGTGCTTTGGGAGAAGGGACAAACCCCTATCTCACCAGATGTCAGGTAATTGTAAAGAATGAGAAGATCCCCCTTGAGCCTCCTTTTCTCCAGGATAAACACCCCCAGCTCCCTCAGCTGATACTCATAAGACTTGTGCTCCAAACCCTTCCCCAGTTCACTTGCCCTTCTCTGGACAAACTCCAGAACCTCAATGTCTTTCTAGTCATGAGGAGCCCAGAACTGGTCTGATGGTGCATCCCACCCCCTCCTACTCCTTTCCAGGCTGCAGTGTGATCTGAATTCTGTTTGGTTTTGTTGTTGCCTTTCTTTCCCTTGTTGTGTCTTAGTTGCCCTTTGAAAGTAGAGTGAACCTTGACAACAAATCTGTTGTGCTTTGTAGTTTAATATTAAATCTGACTTTTGCTCATACCCTTGTTGGTGATTGTCGCTGTTGAGCCGCTAGCAGAGAAGGAAAGCCCCAGTTCTCAGCGTGGCATAGAAAAAGCACTTTATTGTTTGAATCCAACATATATATAGACTTTTCAAAGGTCACCCAGATTGGTCAGTCAGAAACCTCCCCCTAGGCCTGACTGGCCAGGCCTGAACTGTCCAAATCTCGAGACACTGTTTTTAATAACATCCAAACTTTATCTTTGTTTATAAAACACAGAAGAAGTTCTCATGGGAAAGATCTGTGCTAGCCACAGCGGGCTAAGTACTTCAGATTACTAGGCATGCTCATGCTGCAAGCTAAAGCAGAGACAAGTCGTGAAAGTCACTAGTTCTCAGCTCTTGGCTTCCTGTCTTTTATCTGAGACAGGTTTATTTCTTTTGACCACATACACTGGCTTAGTGTGTGCTTGCACATCAGCTAGGGGCACAACTCAGCAGGTGTTAGTAGGACTGCCATGAACAAGTGTAGTATTGAAAGGTCATTCACTCAACCACTTAATGAGCCCTCAGCTCATATCCAGAGACTGATGGCAAAGATGCACTGACACTCTTACTGAGAATAAGAGATCACTACTTCACAATGCTTGCTACCACGCTGTGCCGTTCCCAGAACTGTGCCATAGCCCAGAAGATAAGATAATGATTTGCAGATCTAAGGCTGAGGTAGTCCAGTGTACAAAGGCCCTGCAGAACTGAGACAAATCTTGGAGACCAACAAGCCCAATAGAATGCCCTATAGCAGAGGGTCTTGATGATCTCAGAGGTCTTTTCCAACCTAAGTGATTCTGTCATCACAGCCACACAGTTTCAGCCCTATGATGAATACTTCTCTGGTGAAAGAATCTTGTTTTAAACACTAAAGAGAAGTTTCTGTTTCCCAACTGTAAGCCCCCACCCATTGATGATAAACAATCCAAATGGATGTGTGCATGGCTGGATGAAGAACAAGTGATTCAATTCAAAGTGTGGCATGACATGTATGTACATTAAAGTGGGGTGAATCAGGACAATGGAATACTCTGATGCTATTACTAGTCAGCTTCTACTTTTGTGAAAATTTCTCAGAAGCAAGAAAAATCCTCCCAAAATTGAAAAAAAGATATTTTGATGTCATTGCAGTCATTGTGTCTAGACAATTTTATTTTATTTTATTGCATGTTTTCATAAACTTGCTTGTTCGTGCAAGTCAACACTGTAATTTCAAGTGGCAAAATATTTAGGTGAAGATTTTGAAATCCTTAAAAGGTTGCATCTTAAGAACAGTATACTCAATGGAGATTGTTTTATTTGAAAGCTTGACTTCTTAACAGCAGTTATTTCTCAGTCTTGCCTTAAAATGTATGAGTTGTGCATGATTAGTGAATTCATATACATTTTCCTTGAATAATCTTTGTTCTTCTAAACCTGCAGAGCAAATTTAGTGGCTTTTCAGTGCTAAAAGACCAAAGAGCTGTCTTTCTTCCCAATTTCCTTTCATTGTTTTTTACTGTCACTGGAAGTGGAAGACAAACCATTAGAGATGGCAAATCTCCTTGTGAGGCATATTTAGTTTAAGATGTATTTCTCTTGCAAGAAAGACACGGAAAAACATCTTCTGAGAGACACTGAAAAAGGAATCAAACAACCCTGTTATAAATCACCAAAGGCAAGTGCAATCTTTTGAAAATTCCATGGGAGAAGTGATATGCGCATGCAAAAATTTCTTATTGAACTCAAAGCTCAACAATATTATCTGCTCCTGCTCAAAAAATGACAAGGGCATGCCCCAAATTCACACAGTTACAAAGTCAATGTTCTTAGGCAAAACACTTTTCTTTTTCTGAGTGGAGGAAATTTGTTGTGTGTGTCAGATTTTGAATGCTCAAGGGATACCAGTCATGATATCCATTATTATTAGCCAATAAATCCTCCTGTTACTCCTCAGGGAATTTCAGCAAAAGGCTGGAGAACTATTCTGACAGAGGGAATACCTCAATGTAATGAAAAAATGTTTGAATTATCAACCTCCTGGCCATTGCACCATATGGGAAGCATTGCTTGGGAAACAGTTGTCTAATTTAGTGGTATGTTACATGAATTAAGTCAATGATCACAGGTTAAACATCAAGTTATGTTTGATGTAATATTTAGCAACACCCAGACTAAGAAAGACTGGTTACAAAGTAAACAGTCATAATGTCCAAGTATGTGGAACAAAACAACTACAATTTCATCTAGGCATCTAATGATAGAATTTTGCAGAAATGGCATCATGTGTTTTACTCCCACTGGTAAAATCTGGTTGGAGAGCAGAGTGAGTTCAACATAAGATATCAACTGGATATGTATTAGGTAATTTCTCAAACGATATTCTGATTTATGCCTTAATTAGATACCTAAACATCAATGTCCACATTAAATATTTTCCAATTTTCTGTTGTATGTCCAGAAATTCAGATTTTCTTTGGGAAATCAAGAGCAGGAAGTTTCCTCTTAAAAAAACCCCACAGGTGATTCTTAGTGAATGCTAAGTACAAGACTTTTCAAAGGAAAACAAACTGATAACCTAAAAGGTGTAACTCTTTGTTTTACAGAAAACACTACAGCAACTTTTCTGGTTTATAAGATCCTGATACAAGAACTGCAAAATGCTGCACATCTGATCTTGTTTTAAGCTGTGTGTAGATTTAAATATTCCTTGGTAATATTTTATATATTACCAAAAATCATGTGGAAAGGTAACTCAAATCTGTATCTTCAAACTGATTCTGATCTCACACTGACTTTGTATCAGTAGAATACAGTTGGTATCAATTATATTACTTTGCTGATTTGTACTGATACCAATTCAATCAGGAAGGCTCAAGATAAGTAGATTGTGAATGACTGGATATCATGTGCTCTCCCTTTTGCTTTCCACTAGAGGTACTAAATCAATTTTCTAAAGTGCCATGTATCTTTATAACTGTGGATTTTTGTCTCCATTAGCTCCAATTATTCTTGTTTCCCTGCCTGTCATTTTTCTTGAATGCTTCACAAGCATTATTGCAATGGCAAATTACTGTTGCCCTTTGTCGGCTTCAAAATTAGCGTAAATGTTTATGGCATTGTTATATGGTGGTACTGTGATAAAATCTGGACGTTAACAGAGGCTGGGAGATACTGCACCAGGCAGGGAATCACAGACTGAAGCCAGAGTTCAGAGCAAGTCTGAACAGAACATGTTCAGAACACCTTGGTAGTGTTTCCCCAACTCTGGGCCCATCAAAACTGGAAGCTGTAGGGAGGTTTACTGGAATCATGGACAAGAGGTAAATAAAAATACATCTTGTCTTCTTCATATTAGACTGAAAAAAAAGTTATGGAAAGTAGGTCAAGAGTAGAGAATAAGAGTCTTTGGATAAAACCACTGAAGAGAGACTTGTTGGCCATCATTCTCAGTCCTATGTGTTCCGTACTGTTATCAGCTGATTGACTCATTGCTGCCTGTTGATTATGACTTTTGAAATTTTTTCTGCTACCTTATGCCAGCTGACTGTTGTCCCTCATTTATAGCTAACTTTTGGTCTGCACAGTATATCTTCTCCTGCCAAATACTTTTGTTTCACTTCTGCTTGTGCTTACACCT
Source organism: Entomyzon cyanotis (assembly GCA_024500445.1). Classification (NCBI taxonomy): domain Eukaryota; kingdom Metazoa; phylum Chordata; class Aves; order Passeriformes; family Meliphagidae; genus Entomyzon; species Entomyzon cyanotis. Next base: position 13,432,076 of record JAKEPQ010001016.1, on the reverse strand, counting down.
TTAATGTCAGTTGAATTTGTCATACCTTTGTTATGAGGTGGATCTCCTTTGCCATGCAAGTCCTGTAACCCTTTCTGTTCCTGGCACTTAATTAACACCCTCAGAGTGGTGCTGGGTTTGTAGCTACTGAAGTCAGCACCAGAAGATGCACCACTGTGGTGGTCAGGGATCAGAGCTGACCACCTGCCTTGGAGAGGCTGCAAAGCAATCATGGCCAGCCTGACACATTTGTTGAGAGTTTGCAGTAGTCATATCTAGTATTCTGCCAGAGACCTGCTAGAGTCCAGGGGTTTTTTTCTAGATACTCATCTGCTAGAGTAGAGATTAAATCTCCACAGTGTCCATCTCTTCTTGTAAAAAGTGTGAGTCACCAAGAGATCAGTCCTTTTACCAAGCAAGGAGGTTTTTCACTACACTTAGTGCTCCAGAAGAGGATTTGGAAAGCACAAAAGAAAATCTGCAGACACACACCCTTTTTGACTTTGGTACTCAAAGACAGATTGAGCAAGCCACAGAGAGGGCTGTGCTGAAGCCCATGTGGGCTTATCCTCAGTCTCAAGCAGAAGTGGTCTAGCCAGGCATAACAACACTGATACAAAACTGGCAAAAGAGCCAACTTTCTGCTGTTTGCAGTATCCAAAATTCATAAACTAAGTGACATAAATGAAACCAAATGCTACATAGCAGTGCCTTAAAAATAGGGGAGAAAAAACATTTTACATTCATGACATTGAAGCAGATGGGGTCCCATTCTCTGATAAGGGGTTCACTTTTATGAGCTGACCTTGAACTCAGTTCACCCTCTCACAAAAGCACCCATTCAGTGACTTCAGTTCCCCATCTGGGCTGTGGGAATGAATAATCCCCCCTCTTTTCCTCAGTGTCATGTGCCAGCCAAAGCAGCTTATGAAAGAAAATAAATACATGAACATTCAAGCATACATGAGAGAATAGAAGTTTTATTATTACAGAGCCAAATGTAGCTTCACATGGCACAAGCAACAAAAGTCCTCTGGTGAAACTCTGAGAATCTGCTGCCAAATTCTTCTGTATGTTCAATAGTTGCAGTGGGATTTCCAGGCTCAGCCTGAGTGTGATTGCCTGGCACAGGTACCACTTCTTCCCATGCCTGTTTAATGATGATACCCAGGCCCTCCAGCCTGCAAGGCTCCAATATTTGTGTCTCATTGCTACAATGAGGAACAAGCACAAACAAATACAAGATTCATGCAGGAACCCTGAACAGCTGTAGGCTATCCTCCCTGGTATAAATGACATTTCTGGTGATTCCATTTGTGGCAGTTTTTACTTTTGATGTAAAGGATACACCTTACACCCAGAATCTGTTTTTGACAGAGGGAGGAGCAATATCATCGTGTTTCCCTCAGGGGCATCACTTGATCACCATTAAGGAAACAATTTTCCTTGTGTCAGGTCTGAGGCCATTGTAAGAAATGCTTGGAGCAACAGAATTCAAGATATGAAAAATGTTAAAGAGAGGCCAACCTCCCAGTGTGAGGAGCCTGCGTGAATTGAAGAGCTAGGGGATGCTGGGTAAAGCTGTGATGTCTGACAGATCTGCAAACACCTGGCCAGCCCTTCAGACCTCCTGTTCAGGAAGCTCTGCACTAGCCATTGCCTTCACTCTTGGGAGGGGGAGATCTCAGCTCTGGGGCAGATAAAGACCCTGTCTTATAAAGACCCTGGCCAAGACCTTTGTGGGCATAAAAAATTATAAGCCAAAACTCCTTTTTTTTTTTTTTTTTTTTTCTTTTTGGGTGATATTTCCCCTGCAGATTTCCCACTTTAATGGAGATGGTGAGAATTGTTGCAGGTGGATGAAACCTCAGAAAATAGTCCTCAGAGGTGCAGCTCCCTCAAGACCCATGTAACATAGCAGACTCTGGAAACATATCCCCTTTCTCCAGAGAAACATGGAAATAGGCATCACCTGCACTGTGGGAGGTGCTCACTTTGAGAAGGAGCCCCTGCAAAGGAGTTAGTTAATACAGCTCCTGGTGTTTGTCAGCATTTACAGGGTGGTGTTTTCTACTGCAGCTGAACCCAAACTGCACCTGTAATTTACTTAGCTGTCCCAGAATGGCTGTTGATGGGCAGGAAAGAAGAAAGGCCTGCAGGTAGTTCAGATGGGCAGTAAAAAGGAAAGAATAATTCTCATAAATATCTGATGGTAAACACATAATTCAGACTGAAGCTCATTTTTAGGTCTTTCATAATTCAGAAAATGCCCATATAGGAGACTGAGCTAAGACAAGTGTCCTGCACTTACATATTTTTATTAGACAGAGAAAGCACTTCAGCTGAATACAAGAAAATTTGAGAAACCAGAAATGCAACAGAAATGCCAGCGGGCACACTCTTTAACCACCCCGTAAAAGCAGAAAAAGAACTACTACCTAATTTCTGTACTATTTGTTTTAATTCAAACAATAAATAAAACCCCACTGATTTATGGTTCAGGTAGTCCACTTGTTCTTCCTTAAAGTAGCCACTTCAGTGAACAGATTTATAAAAAAGTCTAATCATTACAACTTTCTGAACCCTTGCAGCTTCTGATCTATTAGTAATCTTGGCTGTGCAATAGAAAGTACATTCTGTCTGTGGTTAATGACCTTTGGTTCCTGCTCTGACAAAAACTACAGAAAAAAATCAGTGCTACCCATTCACCCCTAATATTTGCACAAATCATCTTTGCCTAGAAAGGAAATGCTCTTTTATTCTGTTCTGTGCTTCCCTAACTCAATCAGGAAATGAGAAGTGCTGCCTTTGCTGGCAGCACCAATTAAATAAGCAGTTTTGTGGAAAATTACACAGCATCCTACATTTTTAATCCAGTTGCATGAAGTTACTGTCCTGTGGTGATCCCCAGCATGGATCTGCTGTTTTGTAAGAGCAGACAGTGGCAGAGCTGATCTGCTGGAGGCACTATATGATAATTGCATACAGGTTAAGTGTTTTGTAAATTAGCAGTGCTTCATCATCCACTTTCCTTTTTACTGCCCGTTCAGGTTGGCATACCAAGTGTGCTGAAGGTGACTTGTCTAATCTGCAGCAGCTGGAACACCCTGCCATCCCCACAAAATGATTTCCTGCCATTTCCAAATGAAGCTTATGGAGATGGCTGTTGTTCCATCAGAAATGACACATGGCACCATGGATTTTGCCAAGGAGCTGTGGCTTTATGTGAATCACTTGCTGAAAGAGCATCTGGGCTTAGGGGACCTCTTTTGGGTTCAGAACAGCACCTTGAGGTGTTTCTCTCTGGACTTCTGAAATTCACCTCCATCCTTCCCCAGGTCTCCCCAGCACTGCTGTGCTGAGAATTACCTCTCTGCACTGGCAGGAAAACCCACACAGTGGCTCTCCTGGCTGACATTTCCCTGGACCTTCAGTGTGTGTTTCAGTGAGCTAATGCAAGATGCATGCTCTCTCCAGGTGTCTAAGGTAACAGACAGAGATTATGTCAAGTGCTTGGTAAGAGGCATTTTCCATTTGCAACATTCAACTTCATTTAGCTGTAATGCATGAAAAAATTGACCCACGTGGGTCTTAATCTAGCCATTTAATTGTACCCCTGAAGTGTGAATGCGATGAGCATCATGGATTTTGGCACTGCTGACATTTCTTTTAAGCAGATGACAGTTTGAAAGGATGGGAGAGCATCCTTTTATCGCTGCAACAGATAAATGCACTACAGAGTGACAGAAACAGCTTTACACACTGGTAAGTGGCAGAAGAGAAAGCGGTGGGGGAAAAGGCACAAAAGGCAAGACAAATTTAAATAAAAAATGAAGCATGAAACACACAAGTGTTCTTAAAGCTTCTCTGATGAATTCACACTGTGACTAACTGGTGCAGTTGACCAACAATTGTCAGCAAGAAAATTACAAGGCTTTTAAAGCTTCCTCGGAAGTGTCTTTAAAACAGTGGATCTTGGACATGTACAGTGGCAAAGCTGAAGGGAGACAAGGACCTTTGGTAAAGAACAAGAAGGGTGGCTGTGACAGGGCAGGCTCTCATGTTCCAAATTTCATCCTCTCCCACGTCAATGTTTTAAAGAAGCATTTTGTTTGCTGGCCTGAGAGGCTCAATCCTTGCACCAAGCCAGTATAGTGCTTGCTGGGATAGCAAGACCTAGGAATTTTCTAGAAATAGATGTTTTTCATGATCAGAAGCAATATTATCCAAAAGTGGGCTGTGGTAGAAGCAGACAGGAATGGGTAAGGAAAAGTTCTGGATGAGGATCACCAGGACTGTATACAACATGAAACCTGTGATTTTAAGGGTCTTGGGTTGTGGTGGGAAATTGCCAAAGGAATATTTTTCTGAGAATCTTTATGATTTTCAGCAACACATTTTTGTCATTGACAATATGTTTTCTCATGCCCCAAAATTATCTGAGTAGGTACCACCTAGCGAGAAACTCAGTTGAGACTGTGAAGTGTGGAAGACACAGACACCTATTGAGTCACCTGGAATTGGGCAGCTGAATTCCCATATTTATCAGATTTGCTAGATAAGCAAAATTAGCTGCCAGCTCAGGAAGATCTTTGGACTGAGAATCCATTGTAATCTTTCCTATCTTTGGTTCTGTAATTGAGGATTGCTTCCTCATTGTGTACTTTCAGGGTGTGAAAACAGAGTTTAAATGCAAATAATGGTAATTCAATTACATGCAAGCACCTGTCTAGCATATATGTATGTTAGCTTATCACTGGCTATCACCTATCTGTCAGATAACTTGGAAGAGTGAGAAAATCTATTCCTAATGGAGCAATAGGCTTCCAAAAAGCATTAACATGGGACCCTAGAAACAGTAAATGTGAAAAATGCCATTTGCATCTAAAAAAGTGTTTGGGGTTTTTTGTAAGAAGTTTGTTCAAGGAAGTAATAAATATAAGGACACAATTCTTACAAATTTAAAATAATTTCCTCACCCATTTTATCAATATTTTATTCCTCCCTATCCCCTAAGACCCTAAGCCTCTGGAGAGAGAAACAGAAATACTAACAACATTAATCTATCAGACATGTAATTGGAGGGGATCTTTCTTCTCTCTTGCCACAGATAATAAATTATAGAAGTTTTTGGGAACCCAATTACGTCACTGAGGAAACACTAACATGACAATATGAATGTTTTCTTCAAGCTAACATGATTTTGTGAAACCATTATTTTATTTAAAAAGTACTGCAGAACTCAACTCTGGTCTGTTTTTAAAATGATAGATTAAACAGAAAATCTGTAATTAAATACCATCCTGGTTGCTTTGCCACAAAAAGACAAAAGACTAAATGTCAATTTGAAATTAAACTCATATAGAAGCTGAGCAAACAATGAGGGGATGCATCACTAAGCAAATTATAGCAGTGCAGATATATGGCAGATATCCTGATTATCTTTTATTTATTGTTGTTAAACCACTAGGCAAATGCAATTACATCATATTGTGTTTCATGACAATACTTTTGAAGAACTTGAGGCAATAAAAGCATGTAAGTTTATGCTCACTATGTATCCATGAAGACTTAATGGCTGCTTAATAAGGATTTGAAGCAGTTGCAAGAAAGGCCTTAGCACTGTGATACTCAGTGCTGCAAACCCTCAAGTTCCTGTACTCCAGACCAGGAGTCAGTGATGCTGTGCCAGCCCAGCCAAGGCTGTGCTGCCTTCCTGATCAGGGCTCTCACAGCATCCACAGCACCATCTCACCAAGCAAGGAGGTACTCAAACCAGTCCAGAGGGAAAAACTAAGAGAAGGTTGCTGCTGGAAATTGTGAGACTGACTTGCAAATGTGGGCATTGTCTTGAGAATTGTCTCAAATTGTTATGTGCAGATAGGCTCAGGACCACCACCACAACAAGTGGAGATGCTCCTGTCTCCCAGGTCCAGTTGCCTCTGCCAGGTGAGACTGAAAGCCAGAAATCACCTTTTTCATGCCGGTTCTAAGCATATAAGAACAAACCTCCTCCTCTTTTCTTGGTCCTCTGCAGCATAGCTTCCATCCCGAACTTTTTCCACCTGAGGAGGAAGGAGTGATGCTCTCTTTTCACCACAGAAGCATATCTATACCAGTAGCAAACTAGATACCACCAAGATAGGTTCCAATTCTTTTCAGGGTCAGGACAAATAAGAATTTGCACCACCTGGTTTCTAAGAAGGTGCATTTGCAGCAAACCTAACACAAAATAAAAGCATCTGTTGCCTCTGAGTCCTATCCTTCCTCTGAGTGAATGGAAGGCTGCCAGGGCTGCTTAGATGTTATTTGAGTATGCCAGGTAAACCAGGCTCTTCAGGAGACTTTGGTGGGGGCACCTGTCAAATATATAGATGGGCTTTTAGTTAAGTGTCCCCAGGGTGGTGACATTTGTCAGTGTATGCAATAGCAAAGCTCCAGGCAAGTGAGCCTGCTATGGAAAACTAGGAGTTCAAGTGCCTTAAGAAGGGTGAGTAGGGTTTTCTTGGATCATGCTGTTGGAGTAAGGTGTGTTACTTCTAAGTCATGCTTGGTGTGGCAATAGGTGATTTTAGATCTCACCCTAAAAGTTTTGCTGTAGCAGGGAGAAGACCTGTACTGGTGAGAATCTGAAGATGCTGAGTCCTGAATCATATTCTAAACTGGAGCAAAAACCTTTTGCAAGTCACTAGACCTCCTTTTTTATGTTAGGTGATAAAATACGGGCAGAATATGTAGGGACATACACCTCTGTGTGGAGCTTAGGAGCAATAATAGAAAAGTTCATTTTGAAACAAAGTCTTGTACAGTTACATATTTTAATTTTCTTTGTCTCACTCTCTTTTTAATTTTTTTTTTTTGTGGACTGTTAAAAACCTTAAAATGGAGGTACAACTCTCTGGACAGTATATTTAAGACTGTTCAAGATATATGCAATTCCCTCTGTTTCCTTCCAGAGAAATACAGTGCTCCCTCTCCCTCTCCCTCTCCCAGGGCTCCAGAGAACACCAGTACCAATCCTTTCACAGAGCTCCTTGTAGCCTTTCTCCTCAATTTTTCCAAATTCTCTTAGCCAGGGGCACATTTTTTTCTGCATTCCTGTTGTTTTTATGACAGATGTATTCAGATACATTTTTCATTTTCTCTTACATAGACCTACAGTTTGAAACCCTAAGGGCATCCAAGTAAAATGTGAAAATAGCATGAGAACGAAGCTTCCAGACAGTCCTTCTTCAATCTGGGTAGAAATAGCAAGATTTTTAGCTCATTAGTCTACCTTTTCAAAGTCTTCTCCTTTTTTTGAAAGTGTTTTTGAGACAGAATCTAGCTTTTTTTAAATTAGTTTTTCATTCCTGCCTCTGAAAAAATCCCATCCATCAGTGAATTCAAGTGTAAATAGTGGATTCTATTTGAAGAGGTGGAAAACAACAAGATTTTAGAAGTGTTGATGTATTTAATCCCTGTTCCACTGCTTGCTGGTGGATCAGGGACCTGGCCTCACAGCCTGACTTTTCTCATGGTCTCAGCACCTCCCACTGTTTGCAGAAGCACTGCTCTGACTGCCTCCATTCCTCCTCAGCTCCTCTCTGGTTTCCCTGACCTCAGCACCAGGGCTCCCCTTTAACACCTCTCTAACAGATACTGCATTGTCCAGCTGAATCCCTATTTACTATTTTGTTTGGCATCTTTTTTATAAATCCTTCAAAAAACCCTAACTTCAGGCTTTGTCTCCCTGGGTCTCCTATCCTTATCTGTGCTGAACACCTTCCCAGCACACCTTCCCAGCTTACAGAGACCTTTCAGGCTTGAATTAATCCTTTCCTCTGTCTGGGTTTGTACTTGCACACTTTCTTCACACTGTACCTTGGGAAGCTTTTCTTCTCTACCTTCATTCAGTGCAGAGAGATGCAATGTTCAGAGAGGAAGGAGGCCTGTATGGAAGTTTTTCAGCACGGATCAGAGCATTTAATGAAGGAAAATAATGAGAGGCAGAAAGAGCAGGAACCACCAGTCAAACAAACTGAAAGAAAGCTAAAGAAAGTATTTTGTAAAGTCATACTCTGCTGCCTTTCTCCTTAAGCCCTTCCTTCTACATAGGACAGCCCAATCTCAAAAATAAACCTCAAAAATAAAGAGAATTGCAAGAGCTGTGAAGACAAATCCCATTTTTCACAAACTTATACAGAGCTGAGGGTCAGAGAGAGTGAGGCAGAAGGAGCTGTGGGGGCAGCAGAGACACCATGGTGACAAATGAGGTGGCGTTTGCTGGATGCCAAAATGATTCCCCTTGTCACAGTGTTTGCCAGCGATCAGGAGGCAGATGTGCCTCAAACAGATGCTTCCTGGGGACAGGGAATGAGACATTTATAGAACATTGGAAACACCTGAACAAAGGTTTGTCTGGGGGGGAGTAAAGTCAAACAGAAAGTGTATCTGTCACAGCTCTGACAGATGCTGTGGGAATGGCATTCCTTCAACAATACAGGGACAGCGTGCAAGGGTTTGTGCTCTAAGCTAAGCATGGCAAAACCAGGTCGCTCTTCATTCTTACAATACTGCCACAGTTACTACTGCTACTACTACTAACATAATAACAAAACAGGTCCATCCCAGTCTGAGCATCATCAGACGATTTTTAAACCAGGGCAGTCTCCTGCTTGTGAAAGGTAATAAAAACACTCAATAATGATGTGGGATAACTTCCCTGACTATCTGCAGCCAACAAAAATGTAAATGTGATCACTGCCTTGAATTCAAACCTGGAAAACTGCTAAAATGCCAAAAAGAAGTGAGCTTTTGCCTAATGACTAAAAGTTTGAGTCCTTCTTCCAAGTAATGAGTTTGGCAGTATTAGTGTAATGTGCTTCATATCCTTTGAAAAATAAACATTTCTGGTTTACATACAATCTAAATGAGCTTGGAATTAAAATAATTTTTCATTGGCTTCAAATTAGATGGATTGGCCATGTCTGAGCATTACTGCTGCTTAATTTAAGATGACATATTGGCCTGGCATTTCCATTTTTAATGTGGGAAGCTGTGTTTATAAATAAGACCTTTCATCTCAGGGACAGCAGTTTAATTTTTTTGAAAACTAGCAGAGGTCTATTTAAATGGTGTCTGGCACACTGCTCAGGCTGGGTACCCTGAGAACATGTAAATTTGTCTTACTTATGATAAATGGACCCATGAATAACTTCAAAAAACTTCCATTTTCTGCTTCCTGCAGCTCTTCCTGCTGTGCAGCATTCAAGATAAAGTATTTTTTGATGCTTTGATAGCACTGAGGAAGGTGTGCATTAGATTGACATCTTTCAAAATATTTCTGGCCTGACATTTTCATGTCATGTTCTGTAAAGGAGGTTTATGCATCATACTGACAATACACAGGAATTTTTTTTCTCCCCAGTTACAAAACCAAAAGTTATCCTGAACAGTGCAGGAAATGTAGCCTGGAGATATTTCTAGGCCCATCTCTTCCAATTTTCTGATATTATCTATAAAATTGCTGCTACTTTGGCCACCAGGAACTGAAGCAGAGCAGTGGGTGGGTTCTATCTACCTTCCTTGAGGGGCAACTTTGAAGCATGTGATAGCATCGAGCCCAGAACAAATACAGCAACCAGGGCCACTTTCATTCCAAAAGAAATCCTACATTTTACACACTAGTGTGGAAGTCAGAGCACTGAGAAAACAAAGCACCTTGATCTCAAACCTTCTCCAGGATGAGAGTATCCCCAGAGGATGCTCCTCTGCATAACAAAGTTACAGGTCAAGCTGCGGTGAGGACCGAGGCAATTTTTATTTGGTCAAATTGCAGTTGAATCTGATGGGAAGAGACAATCCCAGGCACATCTGCTCCTGAACAAGGGACTTGCTGCTACTCTACAGCTGTACAGGGTATGTACAGGAGCAGTAGAATGCCCAGAGCCTGACTGTGATTCAGACTGGAAAGCATGGAAGACTTTGCTCATGAAGCAAAAGTGAACTCACAGATTTCATGAGACTCACAGTGACACTGACCCCAGTAATCAACAGTCAGCAGCAACATCAGAAGGAAACAAATCACTTGTTCCTGCACTTCTCAAATAACACCTCTCTGCTTGAAACAGCTGCAGCTGTGGTTCACCAAAAACTCAAAAGCACATTCAAAGAACACCACTGAAATGTACATTGCTTGGGAGAGTGGAGTAGAAAGTAATCTTAGACAGGCAGAAAATAGCTATTCTTTTAGTTTGATAAGCTCTTTCCTAGCAGTTGGTCAGCAGAGGCAAGCAGGAGTTGTATCCAAATCATGGTGGCAACGAAGCCATCCCTGCACACTAAACATTTTCAGCACCTGCTGATGAAAGTTTTGCTTTTGGGGGACTCCCTTCTAAAATGAAGTAACCCAATTACTCAGCATGCTGGAAATGCAGCTGAGTGGGAGCACATGGGATGGAAGAGCTGGGCTATAAAATAGAAGATGACTGGTCAGAGGATATAATTTTGTCTTGTGTACTGGAGCCCACAGCAAGTATTCCACATGTCGGGACATAATGAAGGGCTGGTTTAGATCTGGAGTGAGCACTCTCAAAACCTGAGAATTAGCAGGTAAGTTTGTGACTGGGAAAAGCTGGCTGGCAGCTTTGAAGTATATTGTCTTCCAGGGCTGTGAAAAACCTGTTGCAAAGAGGCTGTGTCCAGGGTTATTCTTGTTCTAGTGAGGAGGGGATCTCCTGTTTTCCTCTGTGCTTATATAAAGTCCCTTGCATGTAAACATTGAAACTGTGGCTCACTGCAAAGCAGCTACAACCTTGCTAAGGGTTTTAGACAGCCACTTGCAGCAGGCTTCATAAGAAGACCACAAAAAGCTCAGCTAAAGCCAAACTGCCATGAAACATCCAATAAAGACTTCTCTTTCTGCAATGTGCAGGCAGCAGCAATGAGATCCCAGTCCAAGGGACCCTATATCAAGTTACAGCTGTGCCAAGGAACGAAATTGCTGCTGTCAGTTATTTGCAGTTAAAGCACAAGCACAGCTGGGGGAAATACCAAATGCTTTTACAGTGCCCTAATGACCATAAGTCAAGAACATTGTTTATGTTTGGCAAAAATCCAGCGTGAATCCAACAAGGTAAAGCAGTGTGGCTATCACCAGTCACCACCTGCTTTCCCCTGCTGAGCTGCCTGTCCTTGGGGAGCCCAAAGGCAAAGCTCAGGGGATGAGGCTCCCCAAGTCTGTGAGCAGCACCAGTGCTGGTGCCTCTGCATTGTCAGCCACCATCCTCCCATGTCTCCCCTGCTGGCACCAACAAGATGGGTATAAAATGTAGACCAAATGATTTTATGTTATTTTTAATTTCTGCAAACAGGAGGTTGATAAATTAGATTGTTGGATTTTGTTTGTAGCAGCTAAACAATCTCATAATGGCTGGAGAGCTAATGAAATGTACTTCAGTCCCTGAATTGAACTGGTATGTGATTTAATTTTCCCATACATTCAAAAACTATATAATTATCAGGATTTCTTCTCAAAAAGTGTTTGAAAGACTGCTGAGACATCTAGAAGTGTTTATTCTTCTATTCTTCACATTGTTTTTCCTTTATAATAGGGGTTAGGATTCCTCTTGACCTTCTAAATTTGAATTCTTTTTTGTCTATAAATCACATTAATTTGAATCTAATAATTTAGATAGAACTTCATTGATGTCTGCTGTCAATTCATTTATGAGTTGCATTCACACATTACAGAAAGCAACTATACAGCAAATTATTTTTAATTTCTTCAGTATACTAAATTATGGAAGGATTATTAGAATTCGCCACAATTGGGCCAGGGATAAGAGTTCCTTCAGGCTTGAAATTTCAGATTGGCTTGCTAACAATGTTATATTCGTAATGCAGAGTTTAATTCTTATGCTCAAAGACATATTCAGAAGACTTTCACTTTTATGGAGCTCCTAAAATTGTAGTTGCAGTTAATTAATGGTACAATAATCATCTGGTCTTTAAGTCTGGGTCAGATTTCGCTTACATAAACGTAGTCCTGCAAAATCCACACCTGAGCTCTGCATAGTTACTTGGACTCTCTTCAGAGCTGCTGGGAGAGATGACCAAACTGTGCTCAGGTGGACCCTGAAGGTGGTCACTGCCTTGGGAATGTCTATCTCCCTAGCTAAGCTGGGAGTAGAGCTGGTTTAGCCCAGGTGCCTCACTTTTAGGTAGCTGAAATTAGGTATGAAAGACTTACATCTCCATCTTTTGGCATTATTGCAGCTTTTTTTTTTTCAAGGAAGAGAATATTCTCTTTATTTTTTGGTAATTTCTTGTCATGTTAAGTCTTATGGAATTATGCACAACTAAAGCTTCAGAATGGAGCATTAATCCCATTACACAAATGTAATCAATTAGACTTTGAAGTAAAGAATGCAATTCTGATTTATGCTTCTTACATTTCCTTGCCCCATGCCTGTCTTCCCTGTGGAAGATTGCTTCAAGATATTGCTTTTTCATGTCATATACCCATAAATATAAGAATATAAATACTAGTAGGGTTGTCATTCCTTTTAGCAATATGTACTATTTAAACTGTTCATGGAGAAAGGATATCCTAAATTGATGCCATAAATTTTTTCAAGATTTGTGTCATGCAGTGAAGGCGTATTTGAAGAGATTTATAAAAGACACGCATTCCCAATATGTGTATGGTGTAACATTGGTTTGGATTCTTAGATTATTTATCTTTATTAGAAGTCATATCTCAGTAATGCTGCAATCTAAATTTTTGATCCTCAGACTATGATATCTTAAAAGTACCTATCATTTCTTGAAACTGGGTCTTTTGAGACTAAAATATAGTGATACACCAAAAAAATGTCAGGACTGAGAAACTCACCCTAGTTCTTTTGTGGTTATATCAGGTTATATACAAAAAGTTAATTTAATCATAGTGCTTTCATATGTATTTCAAATGGTTATTTTGAATATATGTTCCAGAGAGGTATTTTGAATGTAGGATCCCATGAGGCATGCAGCAGTAAGACCATGAAGTATCTGTGTATAATATACGAAAAGATCAAAGGGTAAGATGAAAAGGATAAAAATATGGCCGTGTTTGATGCTCATAAAGTCTGCCAAACATCACAAATTGAAACCGAGGATTGATCTGAAATACAATGTTTGAAGAGCCTCAAGGATTACGCAGCCTCGTGAGCAGTGGTGAGGGCATCTGGAGCACAGATAGCTTTTTCATCTCTCCTCCCAAAAGTCAGATGGAAGGGGTTTGAAAGGGACAGTCAAATCTGGCAAATCAACAAATGGTTACAGGATTGGTGCCACAGCCAGGGGTTCAGCTGCTGGGATAATGGGATTTGCTTTGAGAAGCCTGAGGAGTGATGGGGCTCATCTGTCAGAGAAGGGAAGAGCATCTTCGGTCACAGGCTTGCTGAGCAGGCCAAGAGGCTTTAAACTGCAGTTGCTGGGGAGGAGGAGCCTCGATCCATCCCATTCCTACAGTTTGAAGCCACCAGCAAGAAATGCCCAAAGCCTGGAGAGGATTTACAGGTCAGCAGGAGAGCACCTGAAGAGCAGCACCAAGGAATTCCAGCCACTCCAGCCAGAAAGTCAGTTCCACTGAGAATCATAGAAGCATAAAATCACTCATATTGGAAAAGACCTCCAAGATCATTGGGTGCAACCTTTGACCAAACACCACCTGATCAACTAAACCATAGCACCAAGTGCTACATCCAGTCTTCTCTTGAACACTTCCAGGGGTGGTGACTCCACCACTACCCTGGGTAGCCCATTCCAATGTTTAACCACCCTTTCAGTGAAGAAATTCTTCCTGATGTCCAACCTGAACATGCCCTGCTGTAGCTTGAGGCCATTTCCTCTTATCCTCTTGCCTGGTCAAAGAGACCAATTCCTACCTGGCCCCAACATTTTTTCAGGGAGTTTTAGAGAGTGATAAGGTCTCCCCTGGTTTAACACCCCCGGCTCCCTCAGCCACTCCTCATATGACTCACTCTCCAGACCCTTCACCAACCATGTTTCCCCTTTTGAGAGTCCATCTGAAACGTAACGCAAACGCAAAAACATGTGAAATAAACAGGAGGAGTCAGAGTTGTGCACAGCCCTGCAAGGCTGTGATCCTGTTGGCATCACGGAGATGTGGTGGGATGGATCCTGTGAGTGTTCAAATGGAAGGATGCAGGCATTTTAGGGACAGGCAGGGAGCACAGGAGGAGGTATCTCCTTCTGTGTAAATGAGCAGCTGAATAAAGGAATCTGCCTGCAGATGAGGAGCTGGCTGAGAGCTCAGGGCTCAGGGCTAAAGGGGGGCAGGGACAAGGAATGTTATAGTGGGGATCTGTGACAGGCTGCCCTAGCAGGAGGACTGAATGGATGAGGCCATCAGTAGACAAGGGGAAACTGAGGCACTTAATGACCTTTTTGCCTCATTCCTCACCAGCAAGCTCCACCTTGTCACCAAGCAAGCACCACCAAGTTACACCACCTGAGTCACAGAAGGCAAAGGCACGAATTAGGAGAATGAAGAGCTGCCCACCATGGGAGAAGATTGGGTTTGAGAGCATCAAAGGAAGCTGAAGGTGCATGAGCCCATGGGACCTGATGAGATGTGCACCCACAGGGTCCTGAGAGACCTGGTGGATGAAGTTGCTAAGGCACTGTAAATCATATTTGAGGAGCCATGGCAGTCCAGTGAGGTTCCCACTGACTGGAAAAGGGGACACATAACTCCCATTTTTAAAAAGGGAAAAAAGGAAGATCTGGGTAACTACAGGCCAGTCAGTCTCACCTCTGTGCCTTGCAAGATCATGGAGCTAATCTGCCTGGAAACTATGCTAAGGGACATCAAAATTATCAAGGTGATTGATGACAGCTAAAGTGGAATCACTAAGGCATTAGAATCTGTACCTAATTTCTAAGCAATAAAAAATGTTAGGCAATATTTTTTATTTCAAATTACCACCTACTATTTCAGCTGCAGACGTATCATTCAGTTCCTAAATTCTGCTCTGTAGCAGAATCATTTTGCCTTATCTTTAAATAAAACTCTATTCAGAGGATATAGCCTGGAAAAACTATGCCTTATGCATGAAATTGTTGCTATAATCTGATCAATTAAGGTCTTAATGTGTAGGCTTTTTAGGTAGTTTTGACAGAAAAAACCCATTTAGAATTCAGATTGTGGTTTTGGTAAATGCAGCATCAATTGTGAAATGAATATCAGGGTGGTTTTGTTTGGTTTTTTTTAATAATTCAGAGGTTCTTTTTTATGAATGAAAGAAATTGCAGTCCTAAAAAAGTCAAAGCATGTAATCAGAACTTGTAAAATATTCCATTCTGTTTTATGACATCTCAACTCCAATCAAATAAACAGAACCAGAAAGAAGCAAAGACTTGATTGACTGTTTAAAGGAAAAGCTGTCAGTTTGATTACAGGCAAGTGAACAGACACATTACTAAATGTAAACTGCATTTAATTTTATTATGCAAGCAGCTTTAATAACGTCACAAATAAGTTATGCAAACTGAAACACTGGGTGCAATTGCATACAGATTTCTGATACTGAGTGGGGGTTGTGGATCATAGCTATTTTCAATTTAAGAGTTCTAAATTTGTTAGGGAGTAAAAGGTAATTAAAATTGAGTGAGTATTAGAGGAAAGAAACCCACAATATGTTGTTTCAAATGAAAGTGGTAAGAGTTTTCAAGTACGTTTGCAACAGTAGATTCTTGCAGTACTGTGAAGAAATACCTTTATAGTGTTTCTATTCAAAAATTTGCAGCATTTTTCTAGTCCCTTTTTTGCTCTGGCTTCATTCCCCCTGTGTAAATAATTTTGAAAATCAAAATGGCTCAATAGGTGTGATGGATATTTGACGCTAAGCTTGTGCAGGCTTTTTGGTCTACCCACAGAAGGAAGCCAGACATGAACCATTTCATAGAATCATAAAATCATTTAGGACTGAAAAAACCTCAAAGACCATCAAGTAGGACTGTAAACACAGTACTGCCAAGTGCATCACTAAGCCCTGTCCCTAAACACCACATCTACATATCTTTTAAATACCTCCAGGAATGGTGATTCCATCACTTCCCTGGACAGCCTGTTCCAGTGCTTGACAACTCCTTTGGTGCAGAAATTTTTCATAATATCCAATCTATATCTCTCCTGGAGCAACTTGATGCCACTTCCTATCATCCTCTCTGGTTAGGAGAAATCATTCTTTTTCCTCACCGTGCTGCCCAGGGGAGATAGTTCAAACTAGACACAGCTGAGGACTTCTGAAAATGCTGGGATATGCAGCTGCTGTGAGCCCAAGAGTGGGATTTACAGCAGTAGCAACAGTTCTGTGTTGCTGAATGTTGAAGGGAGATCAGACTTTGCTGGGTTCTCTCCCATCCCATGGGACCTTGGTTTGCCAAGGTGGAGAGCTTATCTCCCCCTGCTTATTCCTGCCTTCTCATCCACCCAGCAACACAGTCATAGACCCAGAACTGCTCCAGTAACGTGCAAGGGAGAGAAATGTACAATTACAGCCTCTGATGCATGTCAGACAAAACTCAGGAGGGAAACTGAGACAGGGAGATGGGCAGGGCTGGCTGCTACATGATTCCCAGTAGGAGAGCAGCACTGCTCACTTGTTCCCAATGCACAGACAGGAAAAAATGTTGGAGAGTTTGTAGGTGTCACCCAGGGAGCCTGTAGTAAAACACAAAGTCCTGAAACAGGAGATGGCACATTCTCACAGCAACGATGTGCCCAACAAAAAGCAATTCTGCAGCAGGCTTTGTTGTGATGGCTTTAAAAAAAAAGAAAATTTAGTCGCTGGAGGGGAAGCTGGCAAAGCCTGGAGATCAGCGATCACAATCTGATTACATTCAGTGTGGAAAAACAGAGAATAAGGGTTAGTTTTGTCAAGCTGAGGGAAATTATGAGAAGTGATTCTTTTCTGACTGGCAATCTTTTTTTTTTCTGGCTTCTCAGAGGACTCTTTAGAAACTTATATTAGATGACTAAAAAAGCCGTGGATGTACAGTTGAAAAAATGTCATGTTTTTCTAAAAGCTCCTTTTAGTTCAGTGGCAAAATGTCAGTGGTAAGTTGAGTAACAAATGTTGCAAAGAGAAACGGGAGGAATAGACAGCAGTCAGTGCAAACTCAGGGTTTGGGTTTTTTTCTGTGCTTTTGGAGCACAGAAAAATGGAACAGAAGTCAGCAGGTAAGAACTTTTGAAAAGATACAATTAAGGGGCAGTGTAAATGGTGATAATGGAATTAAAACTACTATATTAGGAGAAAAAGAAATCTTAGTATACTAAATACACCTGTCATGGAGAAGAATGATAGCGCAGCTAGTAATGAATGAAAATAGGAGAGTTTTCAATAAATAATAATAATTTTTTGTTTGGAAGGAAACAGAATAGCTCACTTATTTATGAAGACAGAAGAAGATGTGTTTATTATTCAAAACACACTAAAAATAAGATATTATTTCCATCTGCCAGCTATTTTTAAATGAGCTAGCCTGAGTATCATCATAAAAGGGCTAGGCAAGGAGATGTGTGACTGATGCAACTACCTTCAGTCCTGTTAATTCATACTGCTTAACAGAATTCCACAAAGTAAATGTTCAGACCTGACCAGCAGCCTGTTGTGAGCAGCTGAAGAACACAGCTATTCTGACTTCAACCCCAAATATAAAAATTAATTACTAATGATCAGACCAATGAAAGTCACTCAACACAATTCAACTGCAACAAGACTTGGCAAAACTAACCTGATTTCATTCTTCCATGAGTTTACTTCCTTTCTGCTGTACTATATATACATAATAGATGTAATGGATGTATTTTTTTTTTTTTATCATCACACACACATATACACACACATCCCAGCTGAGAAACTGGCACTTTACAACATCAATAACCTTACATTAATCTGCTATAAGATCTCAAAGGGCAATTCATGAGAGCATCTCCTAAGTGGTTTTCACCAAAATTAGTGCCAAGTGATACTCTTCATCATTTCTATTTGTGTTCTAGAAATAAATATAAAATCATTCCTAATACAATTTGGCTTAAGCCTATATACAGGAATTTGTCTAATGATGTCTACAGCAACAAGGGCAGAGCACCAACAGAGAATGCTCTCAACAGATCACAAGTTGAGTCCAGACCATGGGTCCAAATCATTATAACAGAGCCAAAAGAAATGTTGTATGTGTTGGAACATGGGGTGCAGGTCATGCAGATACTAGTACCCACTGTCCCAGCACAAGGCACTTCTAAAAGATGTAAATATCTTAAATGAGAAATTGAGCATTACTACAGAAGGTAGCAGTTCTGGTATCTACATTTCAAAGTAACATTATTTGGGATCACAAAAATTATTAAAATGATTGAAAATTATTAGGTTAAATTAAATCAAATCTAATTTAATTCAAAATTATCACAATTTCTCACAGTGAAAAACTGTTCATCCTGTCAAAGAAACTTCCTGTTCTCCTGACTGAGAAATGACATGAATAGATCACCTGGCTGGAGAAAGATGCAAAAGGACTCAACTTTAGCAAAGATCAGCACATAGCTAAGCAATGGTTGAATACTGAGGTCATCCACAGCCAGGTGAGAAATAAAGCAAAATTCAAAAAATGACAGGCCTTGACCACTGGAGCAAGACATTAGATGAACAAATTTGACAACCAAAAGCCAGGACTAAGTGGCTTTCTGGAAGCTGTGCTGCAGTTAACCAGGGGTAACTGGTCTCTAGGCAAGGATAATGGGACCAATGTTAAGCCTTTTCATGCAGACCTTCAGGCTACTTGTTTAAAGGTTCCCCCCAATCTAAAACCTGGAAGACAAATGATAAATGTCAGAAGGATAAATACTGAAAGTATTAGAGGACGTTTAAAACATGTAAATTATAGAGACGATACTGGGAATCACTCCATCTTGCTAAATACCTGTATAATTTTGATTCTGCAAAGATCTTGAGCATGGTTATGATTTTATGTGTGTGGTTAAGTCCTCAAAGTTTCAATAGAATTTAAGGGTCTGTTTAGCTCAATCAAAGTTTTACCTGACTATCTAAGGCTTTGAAATTTCCCTTTTCAATATTAAAATGCACCTTCTGCCAAATTTATCAGTGGTCACTGATTATAACTGATTTCCATTGTCTGTAAGGAAAGGAGAACCAGACTGAATCACGTTTATAGTAATCTAAACCTCTCTGTAGCAAAGAAATCGTTAAAATAGAGGTTTGTCTGAGCAGTCAAATAAGATGAGTATCATGGCAAGAGATCACACTTGGAAAAGAGGTTTTGGGAACTTACTTAAATCTCTGTAACATGAAAGAGCATGAGAAAACCTGAAAAATCATACTTCATTTCAGGGTGTTTCAATATGCAATATATTCAATCTACAATATATTCAATGTACATTGTGGCAGAGTCACAAATATTGTCTTTTTGTCTATATTGGGCACATTTGGTTTTGATAAAAGAATTCCTCCATCCTCATCCTCAGTTTCTACATATTGAAACACATCCTTAGTGAGATATTAATGGCAGTGGAGAGCACTGGCTTACACTAGTTGTGGGTATACTCTTTTCTTCCACAAACACATGGTAAAAATTTCCTAAATTTCTCATTTTGGCCTCCAGAGGTCATCAAGATCTTTACCTTGGAGCACAATGTGTGCAGAGCCAGGGTGGCTGGAAAAATCCCATTGATAGTTTCAGTGACTCATCAGTCTTGTTACAGACCAGGATGAAAAGCAAAAAGATATGTTCCAAAAATATACTATGTGGGAAAAAAGAGAAAGAGAAAAAGATAAAAGAGGAGGAAGAGGAGGAAGAGGAGGAGGAGGAAGAGGAGGAGGAGGAAGAGGAGGAGGAGGAAGAGGAGGAGCAGAAGGAAAAGGAGAAGGAGAAGGAGAGGGAGGAGAAGGAGAAGGAGAATGAGAACGAGAACGAGAAAGGGAGAAAGGGAGAAAGTGGAAAGGGGAGGGGAGAAAGAGAAAAGGAAAGGCAAAAAGAGACTAACCAATTAATTAGTCTTTTAAATCTGTGTGAAAGATTTCCTCAGTTATTTTATTTCCAAAGTGGTCTGCAAACGTGTGAAGGAAATGCCCATCCATTGCCTGGGACAACACAGAGCAATCTTGGACCATGTGGGAATCAAACTGGCATCTCAAGCAGCCAGACAGAAAAGTCTAGATGTTTTGAAGAGCATTATTTCACTCATTTGGGGACAAAATGCCAGGCTGTGCAAGTCAGAGAATTCCCCTGCCCCAGTGCAGTGACAGAGAAGATGTGAGCACACCTGTACCTGCAGAACCTCATCGGTGGCCACATTGCTCCTGCCACTTCCTCTGCTCTGAAGCTGGCAGGGAAGCTGCGTTGTGCTGGAGAGGCTGGGAAGCTGCAGCCTCTCCTCTGCAGAGGGAAAGACAGTTTTTGGCAATGGGTTGTTAAGTCAAAGTCTAGAATCAATAATTACTGGCCTCAATAAAGTCCTTAGCAGTTCTGTTTGTGAAGTTAGTATGTGTGTAAAGTACCAATTTGCTTCTGAGAACTGCCTCAATCTTGTTGGAAATTTGGCAGAATATAGTCAGAAAGTACATTACGTTTATTCTTAATTAAGTAATTCCAAGAAAGTATTTAGGCTGTGATCTCAAAATAAAATGTAAAGGTAGTTAGTGAGAATGGAAATCTAGTCTCAATCTGCAGAGAAAACAGCAATTTTTTAATGTAAAAGATCCAGTAGAATGCATATGCTCCAGGAACTCATATATGATATGGAAATCTTTGAGAGACTGTCAGATGAAATCCACACTATTAGCATACTTATAAATGCAATATCTTTACTTCAATTTTCTTCACAATATTGTTCATAGTTTTGAACAGTTTCATACTTAAATTCTTTCTACGTAATCTCTAGTTCTCATTTACAAACTGCTTCATACTTCAATCCTAAAAATTGAATATAATTCCAAGGGTGTCCCTAGTCCATGTTTCCTCTTCATGCAGACATATTTCTCAATATAACAAAATTATTAAAGCAGCGCTGGAAAAATCCCCAAATATGTGATATGATAATGTATAGCAAGAATAATTGCTGGAACTGGAGAGAGACTTGCAGAAAACTAGAGTGTCCTGGAGAAAGTACTTCCATTTTTTCACAAGTTTCTGCACTTCTACCATCCTATGGTTTCTACTGCTGCTTAATAAGATACCTGAGATTTTTAACAGGTTTTGAAAAATAATGGGCATGATTTCTAGAATAACAGTATCTATTAAAAGGCTGAAGGATGTAAAGTACTACCTTGAGATGATTACATATCTCTCTTTCAATGTATTTGTCAGCTTCAATTTTTCTTGTCTTTTCAAATTTCTACCATTTAATTATCAGGGAGACTGTCACAGAATGGAGAAAATTCCAGGTTTATGCTAACCACTGGATTCTTTGTGTACGTGAGAGGTAAAAGTCCAGGCTGTTTAGTTGGAAAGAAATCTCAATGATCTGGAGACAACAATGTCTGATACTTTCATGATGGTACATTAGTTCTTGTCAAATCTACGAGAACACATTAGCATACTTCAATTCAGGTGACAGGCTTTCTTGGTTGCTTTTACGGACAATTTAGTCTGTTCTCAAACTCAAAAGTGCTTTAAATGTCTTGTGTTGAGCTCTTGTGATCCACATTTGCATGGTTTATTGGTGGACTTGGCAGTGCTGGGTTAACAGTTGGACTTGATGGTCTTAAAAGACTTTTCCAACTTAAATAATTCTGTGGTTCTATCAATAAGCAAACCCTGGCTAATTATTCTTTGTTTGGCTTCTGTGATATTCAGCAACACAAAGAAAAGTGAGAATAGACACATGGCACTATATTTTCTCTCTAAACAAATGGCAGCATATGTTATATTTCAGCTTGTTCCTTTCCTAGTTTTCAGACTTTGGGATATTTTTCTTGCTTTCTCTTTAAGAAAATTATATGAAAAATTAATTCCAGATAAATGGCTCAGGGTACCTACCCCTCTTTGGAAAAATGTAAAACAGAGGTGGGGGAAAGCCTAAAAGACTTGCAGTTCACCTTATGATCAACTTCAAGCACAGTAATGGCACTCAACTTGCATGTCCTGGGCAACAGAACACAATGGCAGCCAGGGATACCCACTGAAATGTTTGAGAAGTGGAATTTGATTTTGAACTCTGTCAGTGATATGGTGGCATTCTCTCCTATAAATCAGTAACAAAATCAAAATTAACTGCTCCAGGTATAGATGCAGCGATGGTGCAAATTTTTAAGCTCTGTGCATATCCAGTATGTGTTATCTGATCTGAAACTGAAATTTCTCATTTGCATGTTGTCATGCCTTTGTAACAGATTTGAGTGTTTGGTGGCCACAGAAAATGAAACCTATACCTCTCTGCACAATTAATGCATGTGCAATATATAATAACTCTAATAATATGGGAAATTTTGAGACCTGTAGTATTGATTTAAGCTGAAAGGGGTGATTCCACCAGAATTCAGATAAGTCACTGTCTTGGGGAAACACAAAGAAACTTTCTTTGTCGGAAGTTTTTTCTTCACATTCAGTTTAATCTGTGATCAAGCAGAGCATGTGTAATAAGCTGTTTTGGTGTTCTGCACCACGCTTACTGTACGTGCTTATTGGCTTTAGGAGATCTGCCAGAGCAGCTATCACAGTGCCTATCTTGTTATGTCATCCCTAAAATGCTCTTGTACAATGCGCTCTTGCTCCTGATAACTTCTGTAATGTTTGAGTTGTTTCAATTTATTCATTGAATATAATCTTCCAACAACTTAAGAAGGTGACCTGCAAATAAAGCTTTGTGTAATTCTTTTGTTAAGAGTCTGGTATTTTTCAAAAATGCTAAAATCAAATTAAAATGTAACTTGTATTCCTAAAGGGAGAACTATGCATAAATGACATCCCTCTGAAACTTACAGATAAGACTTAAAACATCCTGAGGAATTCTGTATTTCTTCATTTAAAAATCTTAGTATATTTTCTTGGAGACTGTACTGAGAAGCACAGAAAATACATGCACATTAGAATTGGGAAGGTGTACTTCATGAACAATAAACTCCAGCAGCACAACCTACTGCCATTTCTTGGGTTGATAGTTTAAGAACTCAGTAAAATACTCTGACGGGTTAAATAAGTGGTAATGGCATCATTATAGCTGTGATGGTCCAAGAATGCAAGCGAGGAAAATGTGCAGGGAGCAGTACAGGCATTACCACAGCCCTTGGAAAAAGCAGTTTTAATTTCTCACTTCAGAGGAATGTCCTCCCTGCAAGGAGGTCCCTTTTCAGCAGCGAGATGGGGGCCACAAGTGCTCTGCAAAGAGCGCTCACAGCAGCACCTGAGGGCCTGGCTCTGCACCCCTGAGCATTTGGTCATTTGTGGCTGATCACTGGTTTTTGGAGGTGATGGTGTCAGCCCATGGGAGTTGGCAATTGCTACATTATTGCTACTCATTTTCATTGTGAGGTCTAGGAGGATGGTGCTGGTGTAAGAGGAAGAAGTGGTGATTAATGGCTTTATGCTGAAGTCAAAGAGTGAAACCAGACTTTCACTCCTCACGACTGGGAGGCCACCTATATGCTTCAGGAATTCAGCAGTTACTAATTAATTGAACAACATAATTGAGGTAAACTTCGGACAAATGTTCTCCACCCTACTTAGCTGAAAGATTTCTCCTTCTGTTTCAGATTGAAAGGAGGTCATTTGTGCTGGAAAGCCTGACCAATACAATTTCTGTTTACAAACCTTTTTAACCTGTTTTATAGTTATGTTAAAATAATTCTTTATTATATGTTAATGAATTTGGCTTGTTTTCTTGGGACTTGTGTTTCTTCCTGACGATTTCCACACTCACAGAATTATGTACTCCCAAACACAGAGAAAATAACCAAGACAATGAAGAGTTTGTTTAAACTACCACATCAAAGAAGTATGTAGCTAAGACCTCGTAAGGCAAGACATTGATAAAATCCGTTCAGCAAGTACAAAACAGTAACTCCATCACCGTGATCAAAGCGTTCTCATGAAGCCCATGATCAAGTGAACACAATACTAAGAAATAAGAATTCATTTCTTCCGAATAAAGTCACTTTTAAAAGGAGAAAATTCATTGTGTGTGTGCTTGTAAATGAATTATGCCTTTTGGGGTGCTTATGGAGCCTTCATCTCTAGAAGGGGTAATGTAATTAAAGTTAACCAGTGACCAAAAGCTGAAAATGTACTTTTGGATGGAAAGATAAAAGAGTCATCTGCAATGTACAATATATTGAACTGGATAACAGCATTTGCTTCAAAGCTCAAGGACACCTCAGCATCTATAATTAGAAGGGCTCTCAAAGGGCATAGACAGATTCTTTCAATTGAGATAGGTGACACTTCTTTTGAAACAGCCCCACAACATGAAAGTCTGACTTCTTTTTAACCTTTTAAGGAAAGTAAGTGAAAGATGAGTACAGTCAGCTCTGCTTTTGACTTTACCTTCTCAAAGCAGATATACATCAGTAAAAAGTCAAATGGTGCAGGCAATAGATGTATTTGCCTTTTAAACTGTAATTTTGAAGTCTAGTGCTGACTGAAGGAGGTTTCCAGCATTAACTTACTAAGATGTCTGAGCTTTTATCATCTATCTGGAATTATGTCCTCTCCATTCTTGAGTGTGCCAATCTCTCCCCTCAAAAAATCCCTGAGATATAACCCCTTCATAGCATAAAACTGATGGACTACAAAAGGAAATGCCTATTTACTCAGTGGAGGGCCTCAGAGAGGCTTTGTTTCCTTTCTAAACACTAAAAGGTGAGTTATGATCATCAAGTTTTGAATGCTGTGCTTAAGCAGTATTGGAATGTCATGTATTTTTTTCTCCTTTCCTTAAGTATCTTAAGCTTCTCCTGCATCTGGATAATTGGTAGTCCCAAGACGATACCTCCCTGTATGATTCAGATACTGGAAGTATCTGTGAGTCTGTAATGGGAACTGCATCTTCATGCAATAGAGTGAAATACCATGACTTCCAAAAGTTCATTATTTTGATTATTGAAGTATTATCTGCAGTACAGCTACTGTGGTACATGAAATAAATTCATTGGCTCCAAAGGACATATTTCACAAAAGTTCCTGCAAAAACACAGAGTGAAATCCTCATTTTCTGAAGGTGGACTGATTTTAAAGCATAAAATAGCTAAAGCTGTTTTAATATTAAACTGTTGCTATGCTTTATTAATTACACTGATGCTATGAACTTAATATAATAATGTGTGTTGACTTTATATATTAGTCCTGTTTGAAGCTTGTACATTGTGCTGCAGCATACTGATGGGACACAAGCAGCTTTGGCTAGCATCCAGGACACTGCAATCTTCAGAAAATGTTTTTCTCAGTATGAATCAATATGAAACAGATTCTGTCTAGAATGGTAGAAGCTCTGAAGTGGCAGTGTTGTAGCCCCAATGGTCTGAGCGTGTGTGCAAAGCAAGGCTTCTGGGGAAAAGCAAAACCAGTCCTTGGGCAAAGCAGGCAGGCTTTTGGCGCAACAGCCCTTCTTCTGGGAACACTGGCTCCTCTTCAAGTCTGAAATAGAAGGCACAACCCAGCTGCTATTTAAAGGTTGAGAGCAATTGCTCCGAATTTAGTTTAATTCCATCCATCAATTAGACAAATCTGAAAGGAAACGCAATTGGTATCTGGGGAATGGAGCAGGATTTTAGCAGGGAAAGAAATGATAAGGTCACTATCTCCCACGGGACAGAGAAAAAGAAAGACCACTGATTACCACCTGTGGAACATGCAGATGCAGATTGAAATAAATTAAGTTCTAGCAATTATCAGAGCATGCTAATATTAAACTGTACCAAATAGAAATCACTCGAATTAGCATATGATTAGCAAACAAACTATTTTATTTGTGTAATGAAAGAAACTGTTTCTATGATTCTAGGGCAGTTGCTAAATCTCTCCATTATTTTCCAACCAGTTGTAGACACAGATGGAATTAGCTTTCATTATCCAAGATACTAGAAATAATTTTTTTTCATCTACACCCATGCTATAGGAACAACAATTAATTATCCCCATCAGCTAGAAACCCATCTGGATTTCAACTACATCAGTACAAATGTCTGCCCAGGTGTTAGGATGATGCAAAATGCTGCTGGCTGGGGTTTGCTTTCATGGTGCCAGATAATGAGAAGGAAGCCCTCATTCTCAGTCAGACCAGCCCAGACCCAGGGTATCACATGTGGCACTTACTGCCACACTCAAAGTTGCAAATGGTGGTTTGCAGGTGAGATGCAGAAGGTACTGTCCCTCTGAAGACCTAAAATAAGGATAACAATCCCTGACAGGTCCTGTGACTCTGTCACAGAATGGACATGGTAATATATGATGCAGCTGGAGAAAAATTTGTCAGACTTCAGCTAACACCAGCTTGAGATATTTCTGAACATAGACCTCCTTCATTAGGTTGAGATTCACCACAACAGCAATATAAAGGCTGGATGATTTTACAAATCAGTTTGATATTGTGTTGCAGCAATGAAATGGGTAGGAAAAAAGGTAACAATGTGAAATCAGGTTTTTTCCCAAGAAAGCAGAAGTAAGGTAATGATGAAACCACAGTTCAGTTTTGCACACAGGTC
Organism: Entomyzon cyanotis; assembly: GCA_024500445.1. Lineage (NCBI taxonomy): Eukaryota > Metazoa > Chordata > Aves > Passeriformes > Meliphagidae > Entomyzon > Entomyzon cyanotis. The sequence goes on along the minus strand of JAKEPQ010001016.1, from coordinate 13,405,389 downwards.
TTTTTTCACTCACAGAAAAAAAATTCTTTAGAGCAGGAAATTATAATGAGAAAATGAAAAACACACTAGGCCAGCTTTAAAAGTCAGTTTTAATTGCAGAAATATCATCTTTAATTGTAGAAATAGCCTGAACTCTGAGGACAAGTAGTATGATCTATCTTTTGCTCAAAGTAATTAAATTCAAAAAGAGAGGTGATAAAAGGCACATATGAATTAGTCCTTTGACTCTCTAAGAACATTCCTTGTCTGCGCTGCAAAGGAACAAAGCACTTTTATGGAAGTGAAATAGCACCAAGTCCCAAGATGTCATGTGAAGAGAACTTTAACAGTTTGGATGACTTCTGGTTCAACAAGAAAACTGGCCAGGGTCGTTACAGGTGGAGTAGACAAACTATTAGACGGGAGAAACAGATCATGACTTGCCAATGATTTACACAACCATTTGTTAGCAAACTGAAGTCATGGGGGGGTTTTCCTTCATGCTGGAGAGTTTATAAACAAATCCAGCGCAAATACAACCTTGACAAATTTATTCTGAAAGGCAGTGGGCTCAACAAGCTAACTGGCATCAGGTTACATCCCTAACCATGTCAGAGTTGACTTTCTGCAGTGTCTTCCATTATCCACCTGTCAAAAAAGTAGGAGCCCTCAGCTTCTTGAGAGACAGATTAAAAACTGCTGACTTTCACCAGCAGTACCAATAAGCAGTGGAAGAACATTTTCTGGCTCCTCCCTGAGCACTTCATTACCTCACTTTGCCTTAACAGTGTGTTAAGAAAGAGCCAAGACACAGAGGAACATTCTTGTTTTAAGATGGTTCGAGAAACTCTGTTTTTCCAGAGACTGACCATTAACCAGGCCTTGTCCCACTGCTGGCTACGTTAAAAGGTCAGAGAAGGACTAACAATGCCTCACACCATCATCATTCTGGGACCTCATTCAAAGAAGGGTCCAAGGGCAGGAACAGAGGCCAGGATGCTCTGACCTCCAACCTCTGTGTCATCCAGGCAGGCTGTGTGCCAGGAGCAGAGGTCAGGCAAAACCAACTTCTTGCTGCTGAGAGAAGTCTTGCCAGGAATTTCAGCAGCACCTTTCAAGAAGGACACCAACGACCAAGTCTGAATACCAATGATTTCCAGGGCCAGTGAGTCACTCCAGGTGATGTGCATCCTGGTGTGAAAGAGCTGTGGCACCAGCTGAAATCGCTGTGCTGGGGATAACCACACCATTTGTTCTGGTTGACTTGTTAAAGCAGTTTTCTGCTTCTAACAACCTCCTGAGTGCTCACAGGAACCCACTGCCACCATGTGGCACCTTGACCAGGAAGCCACAAGGTGACTTCCCTAGACATGTGGCAGACAGATGGAGATCCCCACTGTTCTGTTGTTTCATATGGGAGAGGAAGGGAAGGTCTCCATGGCCTCCCTCCTCTTCTCCTTGCCTTTTACCTAAGTAAATCTGAATTTCCAGTGGCCAGCCTCTGTCTGTTTGGTCCTGCCTCTATCCTCACCACACTCTATAGATCCTGACGTGGCCTCCAGAGACACAGACCTGTTACCATGACCCTCCTGGCAGAGGGTAATGAATAATGTTTCCCTACAGGCAGCACACCCTGAATTTTAGCCCTCTGCTAGTCTTTACCACACTGCCCAAGAGAAGCAGAAACCACTTACATGCTACTTATTCTTCCTAAATTTGTTCTTGGGAACAGCTGAGGAATTATGTTTGAAATATTTCAAAAAACCTTACCTAAGGCAGAGGCAAGCGTGGCAAATTTCAGCTTGAGCAGTTCTGTGTAGTGATAAAGCAATGAAAATAGAGCTAATGGCAAATACTAAGCAGCCTTAGCCACAGGCAGTTTTACTAGCTCCAGCAGGAATGTGTGGTGTTTTTCCCATAAATACTGCATTGAAGTGCTGTATCTCTCACTCTGCTTCTGTTCAGCTAGCAGCAAAACCCTAAGCAAACTTCTCTGTATGCAGAACCATAATTGAAAACAAAGTAAATTAAATGAATTCTAAGCAGTGCCAATAATAGCTACTAGTTATTTTGCAGTAAAAATACCAACATTTTATCAGTTTTTAATAACTGTGTTTTCCTGCTGTTTGCAATGACAAGAAATTTCTTCCAGTAACAACACAGTTCTTCCCATGAAATTATTCAGCAGGCCTCAAATGAGCAATCTATTAAAAACATGCTAAACAAAATTACTGAAATGTAATTGTGCTGCAAAGAAACAGATATAAAGATGGGTCTATTTCAATTTCCATTTGGTGACTTTGCCTTAATCTCATTTCCAGTGCAACTCTTCTGCAAGAGTTTTCATTCAATAACTTTCATCATCACTGACAAATGGAAAGGAAGATATTGTGCTAGGTAGCATGAAACAATTTCCAGGGAATATATTATTCACATTTATCTTCTTTTATGTTTGTAAGTCATAAAAATTATTTATAATTTTTTTAGCCTCTTCATTACCTGAAAAAAAATATTGAAACCATTTACACCATTGCTCTGCATCCCTGAATGCAAGTATCCTGAATATGCAATTAGAATTTTCAGGTAAATTATGATCATATAATAAGTTTATCTAGAATAGTTCCATTCAAATATATTTTGAGAAGCTAAAGGTCTACATAAAAAATGAATGGTTGGTTCTTCAGTTGGCCTATATTCTCACTCCAGTGTCTGGAATAGTGGCACACTCCTCATGCCCTTAAGTTTTACAAGATTTTTCAACTAGACAAGAGTTAACAATATTTTCCTCATGCAGCTATCCAGGAACACAATCCCTAGGTTTCATTTGCAGAGAAAGCAAAGAAATCAGTGCTGTAGTTGAGCCTGCACTGATGTATTCCCAGCTGGGGCCACTTTCTCAGGGCTCTCCCTTTGCAGAACACCAGGAGGGCTCACAGCACAGGGGATGATTTCAGTGCTTAGTCTGGGTGGGGAAGGGGTCTTTCTTCTTCTGTGATTCAGGGGATTGTAAAATATTAGAATCACCATCCTGGGGTTTATTCAAATCTGTCTTTTTCTTTAACACTGTAGTTAAAAGATTTTCTTTGGTTGCTGCCAAACAGAAATACTGAGGGGAAAAAAATCAAGAATGTTAAAAGGTTTTGCAGTGACAAAGAATTTCCTGAGAATTCAGAGAATTTTAAAGAAAGAATAAATTATTTCTGGTTTATTGAATATTCCTCAGATACTAGTTAAATATCAATTCAGCCCCAAACAGTCTTTCTCCTTCATGGTACCCTGCCTTATTCAGAGGCCAAATGATCTTATTGTCGAGCCTGGTGAGTCCACATCACATGAGAGAATGGAGACTTATGCAACTCCCACGTGGTAACATGCTGATGGAGAAACAGCTTTTTTATGCCAAAATCATTCTTACAGAACTTGCCCATCCAATTCTAATTAGAAGTTGGAAAATTTTAATGAAAGAAAACCATGAATATTTTAAAGACAATAGCCTGCTGGTAAAGTATTTAAATTCAGCTCTTCTGCTTTTCTCTTTTTGCCTACCCTCCAACCTTTGCCAGTGCCTCTCTTGGGGCACCCAGAGATGCACAAATTTTAGTCTCTCCTCCAAGCATTGGGTCTGATTTCCTCCCAGCCAGCTGTGGTTAAAAGACTTGCTGGGGAGAAAAGCTCCTTCTTGCAGAACAGTATTTGTGAGATCTTGCCAGAACAACCAGGCTTATCCCTCACCACTCCATAGTCACTGGCACGGATTTCCAGTGAGTCATTGCTGCCAAAATAACCCAAAATGGTAGCTTAGATCCAGAGCTATACAAAGTATTTTCACTTGGGGGACAATGCCCCTAATGTTATCGGTCCTTTCCACAGTAAATACTGTGCAGCATGACTCGAGCTTGCAGTGATGGTCAAACGTTGTTTTCATAGGCAATGTGAACATGTAAGGCTGAAACTCCAAGTACACAGGCATGTTGGACATCTCACAGCACAGGCAGCAGCTAGGGAGATTTATTAACTTGGCTCAATATGGTAGGCACTTAACTTCCATACAAATTACAAAAGTTAGGTGCTTAGCCGGCTTGGCTGTTTTGATATACACTCATCAATGTCTACCTACACTGGCAGGTCTCTAGACACCTCTAAAACCTACTCCATTAAAGCATAAATCTCCTTACAACAACTGGAACTCTATGCTAGCACTACCTCCTGAAGGATATGTAGGCATCTGTCTGCCCCCTCACACCCTGAAAGCCATGTGGAACTCTATATATATATCTCATTCTGTAGCCTTGACAGTCTGAGCTCTTGCACACAAATCAATTCAGAAATTGGAGGCTCTTTATTAAACCAGATCTGGATTCTTTTAATTAAAGAAAGCAGACTACAAAAATTACTCTGGTATTCTGACATACTAGCAGAAAATTAGCTTTAATGCACAGAGGTATACAGTCATAAATAAAAGTCAAGAAAGGATGAAGATTGCATTAAAGACCAAAGTGATCATAAGCAGTAACAGCTTCTTTAAGCTCTTTTAACCACATTTTCCCATTCAAGTTTCCATTTGTTAATTTAAAACAAGTGTGTATGTTCTCCACTTGAGGGGGTTTTTTTAGCTGTAATGGTCACCATGGTTATCACAAAGACAATTTAAATGTTAGGAATGCACAAAATTGATTTTTAGTGCTTCATTCCAGAATACACTTAAAGCTCCTGAAGCCTGTGGATAACAACTGTGGTTAATGAAACCTCTCCACTCAGTCATATTTATTTCATGGATTTGCTCAACTGGATAATGTCGCTGTTGAGCGGCTAGCTGAGGACTGACCCAAGTTCTCAGACAAGGAAAGAGAGGAGAAGAGAGCTTTATTGTTTTGAATTCCATATATATAGAGTTTACAGAGGTGCCCCAGATTGGTCAGCCCGAGACCTCCCCCCTAGGCCCAGTTGGCCAAGCCCGAACTGACCCAATCCGGAGAAGTTGTTTGCAAAACATCCAAACTTTATCTTGTTTATGAAATATAGCAAAATGTTCCCACGGGAAGGACCTGTGCTAGCCACAGGATAAGACTGTATTAGGGTACATTCCTGAGAGATGGAAATCTGCATCTGGCCCTTAAACTGGCTATATGTTCTACACCAAAGAATCATTGTGGGTTGCAAACAGGAGGAGCTATAATCCTGGGAATGGGCCTAGGACTCTCCTCCTCAGTTAATACTTGTATTGGACAGCTCCTTACAGAGGGGAGAGTTTATTACTTCTGCCTCCTTCAGCTGTGCCTAATATCCATTCAGTTTAAAGTTTGAAGAGGAGAGTGCTATATGTATATCTGGGGAACCAGGCATTTGACTCAGGTTCCTAAAATACAGGCAGCCAGGATTTTTCTCCACTGGCCTCCAAAAAGTGCCCAGCTGTCCCCTCTGTTTGAACTTGAGAAAGTTTAAACAGAGGGACATTTGCTTTAGGTGATGTCCTTCACAAGACATCTATAATTGAGCTGCAAGACTTACCCACATCTCTAAGATTTATCCTTGGCTGGAGGTTCTAACCCTTGTGCAGACCCTGCTGGCAGTGCTTCCCTCTATCCCCCTCCCCTGCCTGCCTCCAGCTCTGCCCCATTGCTATCCACACCTGCAGCACAGGCAGCAGCAGGACTTCCAGAGGGGGAAACAAGCCAGTTCAAATCATCCCCACTGTGGGTATTCCCTGCTACACTCCTTGCAGCTCTCCAAACTCATCCCTGATTGCTTTCTTTGCTTTTATTTTTTGTTAACAAAAACCATTAAGCTGGGAACACTGAAATCCCCACTGAGACTTTTCCTTTTCCAAAACTGCCATATCCAGCCTGGCACAGCAGTAATGAGAGTCTCAGAAACACAAAATCAAGCCAATGTAGTAAAATCCCTCTGGAAATGATCACTGACATCTATAAAGTTTAACATTATCCTCTGTCTAATATAAAATCCCTTGGCAGAAATGATGCAAACTTGCTTTCACTAAATGTATTAGTGGAGATGGGGGATAACTCTTGCTAATAAATAGACTGTAAATACTCCATAGTCTTCCTGCATTTGAAATAAACAAAGGAAATGGAAAAGTAAAGGAAAAGGAAAGAAAAAAGTGTTTTCCTGTTTTATTCAGCTCTCTGTTTTGTTTTTTTTTTTACTCTCTCAAGGCAAAGTAGGAAGTGTACAATCACAAAATCATTTTCCATCATTTTCCATTTTCCATCATTTCCAATCATTCCTCTAGCATCTTTCTAGAGGTGGCATCAGATGAACTCCAGCTTTTAGACCCAGCTGAGGGTTTAGGCAGGCAAGACCTTCAAGCTATGTTGGTTCAATGGTTGCCCTCTTGGCTTCCTGTGATCATGGCCAAGTCACTTAGTTCTGTGTTTCAGCCATGCTTTTGCTCTGGCAGTGATAACTAAAGCCAATTGGTTTTTGCAACTATGCTTATTCATAGCAAAATCTGAAGGTTGCTCAATAATTATTATTTTCCTGTTTATTTTGCTTTTGGAGATGATAGAGATAAGGGAGAATTTTCCACTGGGAAAAAATCCAACACACAGACTCAGTCCAGATGACATTAACCAATCTGCTAGTAAAGCTGTGACTCAATTTATGGGAACAGCAGTCCCTCGGGACTCCCACAGGTCCTGTTTGCCCAGGAGTGAACACCTCTGCAGACACAGCATGTGGGTCACAGTCTGAGGAGCTGTGATTCACAGCAGTGGCCTGAGCACAGGCAGAGGATCCGAAGAACTGAGGCCAGCAAAGGGATTCATGTGACCATTTTCATTGCAGGTATAAAGACGAAATTTTCCAAATTCACATAATTTTAGTGTCTTCAGAATTTGTCATGCTGATTTGATTTTCTTACCCAAACAAAAAGGCACACAGAAACGTGTAATTCCCAAAGAAAAGCATTTTTTTTTCTTTTTCTCTGAATTTTTTCTTATGTAATTTATTTTCTCTCTCCTTGTTCTACACCTGCAAAATTAGGCTTTCTAAGGAATTTCCTAATCCCGCATGTTATAGCATAGCAATGCTTTCCTCTTGGCTGGAGCTTAGAGAAGTGATGCCAAAATAAAAGAAAAAAGAAAGAAATATGGAATTACCAAAGTATTGAGTTTATCTCAAGAGGGAGAACAAGAGACATTAAACTTAAGAAAATCCAGGTGTATGGAACAGCATGTAATGCCTTAATTGAAACCCAGAAACATTGTAATTGTTAGAAAATGCTAATAAGCAAAACCACTGATTCCTTAAGTGAACATTTTACTAAATCACAGGCATTTAATTTCCTCTCATGCATTTCAATAGCATGCATTGCCTGAAAATAAAGCACTAAAAGAAATGTGAAGATTCTGTTTACCAAAAAAAAGATTTGCTGTGACAATTAGAGTTTCTTCAAAATGATATTTTAAAATATTATCCATCAGCTAAGCTCAGAGAAAGCACATAATTTGGTACTAATTTGCCTCTAGCTTGAAATAGAGGGCACATTTCAGTGAAGTGTCTTGAGTAACCTTAGCAAGGGAATTTAAAGGAGTTCCTGTTATGACTAAGGGGATGGAAAGATCTGGCACTTCAGAAATCCCAGGGATGCAATATCCTTATATTTCTAACCAGAGCAACTTCATTAGTGCACTTTTTAAAGAACTGTAAGTGATTAACTGATAATTAACCAGTGGAATTGATTTTGATTTCAGACCATCAGCCCACACATTGTTAGGGCCATTTGATGTAGGGACAAGAACTTGTCTGCAATTCGGAAAAGTGAAATTGTGGAACAGAATTAAGACAAGACATTTTTCCTAGAATTACCCTGGAAGGTTTATATGAGTAATCTATGTTTGATACAACCTCCATTTTATTCCTCGACTGGGCACTTGGAATATTCCTGGTCTTTCTACCAAAACATCAGACTGGTCCTTGAGGTAAACTCAGTTCCCAGTTGGCCTATGAATTTTCCCAGGAAAAATCTTTCATGCTAAAGGACAACCTCATTTCTTATCTTTCTTTTCTACAGAAAAAGAAGGGGTAGTAACCTTCTCCCATGCAGCCATTTAGCCTTGGGAGCTATTCAGACACTGCAGTGAGAGACACCCCCTTTTCATCATGGCTGCGCATTAAATATTCAGCTATTGGGACTTTTCAATGAGTTCAGTGCAGGTGGGAGTTGGCATTCACTGTTTGCTAACCAGCCTTCCCTCTCCTCTGTCCACAAATCATGATTATGCTGACCCTACTTTATTAAGAAAATTGGGTTATTAATGTATGGGGAAATGTATGCCCTGATAGTATTGGTACAGACAACATGAACACTGACAGCTTAAAGGGACAAGGTTTCGAGGAATCAGATCTATGTTTGGGCTGAGACTGCAGGTGCACAGAGATGAATGGACCAAATAACTTTTAAAAAAGCAACTTTTTCATCTCAGTGGTCACATTGAGGCTTCAATGAATTTAGAAAATTCATTGAAGATACATGAACTGTTATACATTATTCCCCTATAAACGGAAGTTCAGCTCTTAATCTTTTTACAAACCTAATGTAAGTGACAACTTTGGTGAAGCTACACCAACAACCAGGAAAAAAACCCCAATGAGAGTAGGTCCCTTTAGCAGAAAATGGGTGATAAATACAGCCTTGTGAACTGTGTAAGCCAGCCCAGTAAAAGTGTTACTGTGCAGAAGACCAGTAAAAGTCTAGGAAAGCATAGGAAAAATAAATGTGAAGCAGTACAGACATCTCAACTGTGAAAGGCTTATAGCACAGTATATGTAGCTTATAACTTATATTTCAGCAATATAAAAATATATTTAATCAAATCTACAGAGAACTGTTTTATGAAGGAATGTTGCGTTTCTTCTGACTCTACTCTTCAGATGAGTATTTTGCGTCCATAGATCCCTTCCACACACAAGTGGCAATTGCTTTTTTCAGCTTTTACCTAAATTCTTTCCCATCCATCATAATAATAAAATAAATTCAACTTCCCTCTTTTAGATTTCCAGAAGGTTTTTTGCATCTCCTGAATAAGAATTGATCTCATCCATGATGTCAGGCTGCTTCAAGGACACTGACACATGTGACATGCACAGAGACCTTCCCCATAACCTGGGAAGGCTGGTATAATTTCCTCAGTCATCTTCATTTTTACTTTACCATTTCCCCATGCTTTCTCAAAATGTGGGTATCTTAATCACATTGCCAAAAGACAAATCCTATACATCTAGATTTCTCTTAATTTTCTGTAAACCAGCAGCTTTGTTTGCTCTTCTGCTGGACAAGGTCATCACACAGAAGGTCCTGAAGTGCTTCAGCTCCATTAGAAGGAGTTCAGTCATGCACAGGATCTGGCAAAGAAATACTTGCTGAAATCTCTCCTATTCCTTCACAACAAAACAAAGGAAAAAAAGAGAAGAGAAGAGAAGAGAAGAGAAGAGAAGAGAAGAGAAGAGAAGAGAAGAGAAGAGAAGAGAAGAGAAGAGAAGAGAACCAAAAAAACCCCAAAACAGACAAACTCACAAGAAAAACCGCAGTGCCTGAGCATCTGCTTGCACAGCCCCATCATCAGATACTTTAGGCCAGTGTCATTCACCTAAGATAACTCCAGATCCATCAGGCAAATTTGGCTGCCCAAACATTTCTCTGCATGATTCTGAATATTTCATCCACATTAGAAGCAAAGCGCTTTCTTTTAAAATTGACCTTTGGTAATTTGACTTCTGTTCACTGTAAGTTCAAAACTGCTCCTCAGTTCAGGTGGGGAATTGCTTTTTCAAAGCAACACCCTGTGGCACACCAAGGTAACAAGGAAATTCAGCTGGCACTGTCCTCTCTGCACTCCTTGCTTGCCAACAGGAGTAGCCAAAGTGCTGCTGCCAGGAGCCCACCTGGGATGAGCCACCTCCAGCAGCGATGCCCGAGTTTATGGCAGTGCTGGTGCCTATGGGCTGCAATGTTTTTCTCTATGTCCTCGAGCACTCAGAGCTTTGTGCCATCCCTGAAAGTGCTCCAGGACAGGCTGGATGTGGCTTTAAGCACCCTGGTCTAGTGGGAAGTGTCCCTGCACATGGCAGGGGGGTTGGAACTGCCTGGTCCTTAAGGTGCCCTCCACCCCAAATCACTCCATGGTTCTGTGATTATCTGAAGGCTGAAGGTCCATCTGACATTCTCAGAGCCTCATGTTTCTCTTCTTCCCATGGGTGACCCAGCTCAGCAAGGAGCCCACACTTCCAAAGCATCAAGGTAGCAGGCTCAGTACTTGGCAAAGCAGGAGTAATTTTGCTCACCCAGCCTGACAGACAGTGCCATGAACCTGCCTGGAGAATCTTTCTATTATGCACAAAGATATCATATAGCAAGAATTTCTCTAAGAGATTAATGTCACAAAAAGAATATATTCTTGGGCCAACAAGTGATGAAATTAAATCACTGAAGTTTTATTAATTTGCATTCTGTCTACAAAAATGCCCAAATCTAAACAGACAAAAATAACCACAGAAAAAAAAATTCTTACACAAATAATTTAATAGATATAAAAGATTACATTTGTGCTTAGAAAACATCCAAACGCTGAGGAGTAGGTATATTTTACATACTGACTAGGAATTCCATCTCTGTTTAGGGTCCAGAGAGGATCTAACTTTGCACTGCTTTTGACAGGGTGAAAGAATCTGAGGATAAAATGAACATATATTAAGTGGGAAATGAGATTTATATGTGAAAGTCAAAGCCAAGAGTCTTGCCCTTTCAAGCAAATTGCATTTTTGTGAAAAAAATACATCTGAATACTTCACACAGAATTCTGTTGGTTTCTACACATATATATGGAGACCTGCTTACATAAACTCCTGTGAGGAACATGAACACAGAATAATAAGAATAATAGATTTCTATTCTTAGTATTGTATCACTAATAATGAAGGAAATCACTGCAGTGCAATTTCTTTTTCAAATACAATTCAGTGGTGTCAACAAACACCATTCCAAACTCATCATGAATTTTTCTGCCCAAGGCTGCGTGGGGAGGGACAACGTCTATTTTCATTCCATGTACAGTTCTGAAAAACAACATCGTAATTGAATGATTCAGAAATACTGAGTCTTGGAGTACTTAGAACTTGGAACTTATTCTTCCCAGTGCTTTGGAATAATGTTTCAAAATCCCAGTAGAAATTCCCCATAAAAATGTAGGTGTCCCATTGTATGTGGAATCAGTAAAAGTCTATAGTCTAACAGTCTCTGTGCTCTCCAAAAGGTGCTTTCCTGATTTATTTGCCCTGGAAGCTGTCTCTGCTTCCAGTAGACTCCCCTCATCCGGATTAAAGCAGAAAGCATCAGGAAACTACTTCTAGCGCTTCCCCAGCCTCCCAACACCGTCCTTGCAGCCATTCAAGGTCCTTGCTGCTCCTCTGGCTCCTCCTGTATCTCCTGTTAGGATGTGTCACAAGGATGTACAGGTGTAGATCTTTGGCTTCCCCTGGGAATTGCCACTTGGAAACTTCCAGTCCCCAGCTCTCACAAAGATCCTCACACTTCACCTCTTAGGAAAGCCCAGCTACTACTAAAAAGGATCCCAACAGACAAATTCTTTCAACAGCTTTTGAAGGTATCTGACTTTCTTATTGGCTTTTTTCCCCGTTCTGACTTTATTAACTTCACTTTCTAATTAGGTCCCATGAAGATACATCTCCTCATTTAACTTAAAAGGTTCATTGACCCTCTGGCATACTGCTATAACCCAGTAACCTGTGAGTACAGTAATTAGGACTTTATGAAACACTGAGTTGATCTGCACACTTCACATGCAGAGGAAGAGACGTGTGCTGTGTTGCGAAGAGACCTGGCTGAAGGAACAGAAGCCCAAAGTGAAGCAAAAATTAATATTTTAAGAAAGAATGTTGGGATTATTCATGGGAAGAAGAGATTGATTGGCGCAACAAACTTCAAGGAGAGTTGCTAAGGACAGCACTCAATTTGCTTCAAGACAGCTCCAGGAGCAGTAAGCAATAAAAAGCAAGGAAAAGGCAGAAGAGGGAAGGGCAGCAATCACTCACTGAGTTTTGTAACACATTCCTACTGCAGCAAACTCACTGTAACAGAGCAGGTGATAAGAAACTAGCCAAGAGTAAGCTCTTGTCATGTGCTGCTCCTGGTGTGACCTGTGAGATGAAGATGGACTCACATTGTCTTCACTGCTTTCCTATAAACATTCATGTAACTCCACAAGGCTATTCATGCAAATTCAGGAGGCACAGTTTAATCATCAAGGAAATGGCAGCACCTTTCCTAAAGTGTTTTTCTTGTGAAGACAACTGGCTCATTCTATTCTTATTTACTACTACATTGTTTTTCAGCCAATAAAAGTAGAATGTGTCAAAATGCCTGACAACTCCAAACACCAAGAGACAGATGAAACTGCAGATACAAGCCAGTGTGATACATCACTGTGAGTACGGAGCAGGATTTCAAGCACTTGTTTCAGACATCCCTGAAAATAATGGTTTATGAACCTCATCCTGGGCTTTTTAATCATCACAGATATACTGCCTTCAACAGGAGTGCACTGCTAAATACACGTGTACTGATGCACAACATGATATTCTAAAACAAGTGTATCGAGCTTAGATCTATGTCAAAATAAAAAGTGCATTAAGTGTGCACATGGAACTGTAGTTGTACCAATGAAGAATGTAGCTCATTAAATTGCTAGATTTAATGACAAGATTGTTAACATCACAGAGATATCTGCAAAATCCTTTGGATCATCCTGGATTATCTTTTCAGCTATTCCTCTTACATAATTTTTAATTTCCTTGGCAGTTAATCCTGTTATGGAGGAGGCTTTGAACAAACAGTTTAATTTTTGCAAATTGATTTCCATGATATCCCTTTTCCATTGTGCCCCTTCACCGTTCAAGCTCTGCAATAATATTATGTAATGGAGCCCACACATCACCCTTCCCTCTTTTATAAAACAGTCACATCACACCATGTACTTTTACAGGCACCTCAGAAAAATGATTTGCTGGTTCTAAAACCCACACACAATTCTTTTTTTTCCTATTTTTTTTCCCTACAGAGATCCTGATTTGCTTCTTCAACATCAGTTATTTATCCCTGTAGCAGCCTGAAAAAATAGGCAACGTTAGTCACTCCTGTAAATCCTGAATAAGCGATGTTAACGATTACAGTTTACAAAACTGTTACTGCAGGAGACACCTCAAAGTTCATCAATGAAATAAAGTGCGCCTTAAAGTCTAGTGCTATTCCTATTAATCAAAGCTTTCCCACTTTATAGAAGCAGGCATGCTTTGAGACTCTGTGTGTCTGGGGAGCTCAACTTGCTGTAATTCCATAAACATTCGTCTTCCCTGCAGAATCACAAAGCCGAAGGGGATCAATCAGGGATGATATAACTCAGGGCAAAAATGCTGGGATCCAGTTCAGTGACTTAGGGACACACCTTCTACCTTGCCAGATGGGTGCCAGTGAAACTGGTCCCTCAAAGCCCTGCATTCCACTTTTGGCCACTAGGAAGAGGAAAGGCCGTGCTGATGCACAGACAAACTTCAATGCCAGTTCAAAAAACCCTTTCTCCCTGTTTTTGATTTTTTTTTTAATTCTCCATTATGCTAGACGATATAAACCCACCACATCCATAGTGCACCTAATGGTTTGAAAGGAAGGAGTTTCTGGAAGAAATAGCTATCCCAGTTTTATTCAGTATCAGACCATATTATTTCTCTCAAATATCATCTTTATCAACCATGCTTTATTTTCAGATTCGAAGAAACATTTCCTCTACATGGTCAGCATGAGATCCAGGTAAGTGTGGAATGATAATTTTGGCATTTTCTTGTTTAAAGCAGACCTTATGTCAATGGCAAACCTCAAAGGACACATTCCAGGCAAAGGCAATGTTTGTGTGGATTCCAGGACTCCGTCTCTCTCCAACAGGCTGCTACCCAGCCTTTCCACAATCAGCATAAGAACTCACAAATGTTCCCATTTCGTTTCCGTATTTTCCTTGCTGTGAACGGAAGAGGTTCAGGGGAAGCTTTAGAAAAATCTTCCATAAGAGATTATGCAGTGAAAGACATTTTCTCTGCTCAAACAGACCTGATCCCCAAACACTATGAAAAATTTTGCAAATAATTGGAACTATACGAGCCAACTCTCATCTAAGCTGTCAGAAAAGATCAGGAAGCACTTGCAAAGGACTAAGGGCATTTGGAAGCATGTCAGAGGGATTAAATAAGGAATAAGAATTGTGTGGGTCTTTGAAGGAGATGGCACACAGAGGAAAAGAATGGAGAGGAGAAGACAGCATAAATAGTGTTTCAAAGCTGGAAGTGTCATAATCGGGTCAAAAGGGAAAAAAAGATGGCTTTAGCAATCTGTGTGCTTATAGCTTGAAGAGAGATCAGAGAGCGTGTGTTATCACAGACAAGGAAGGATGTAAAGGGATCTGGAGGAGGAGATGTAAAATTTTTTCAGTCCAAGTTTTCTCACTGTAGAGCTTAGAACCTTGGTGTCCTAGCCTTACTTGAGAGCATCACTATAAAAATATAAGCAGCATTCATAGCCATTTCTGCTCCTCCTTTTTCCAATCCCACATTTCACAGTTTAATAAGTCATCATGGTGGATGAAAAGCCTTTGGCTATATTTAAGCTGCTGGTCTATTTACACAGCAGGTGCAACAGAAAAAGCTGCCCTTGAGTTTCCAGTCTCCATTAGCCTTGCCAGCAGATGAAATCTGTACCAGTTTAGGAAAACATCACATTTTATATGGCTGTATGTAGAGAAGGAGCAGAGGAGTGAGTAGCAACAGCCTTGCCTCTCTCTTAGTTTGGGGCTCATTCCAGCTGCATTGTTTATACTTAGGCTTTGTTTTTTGGCATTTTCCCTTTAGTCATATATCTCTATTAGCACACACATATTATGAGAAGACAATGAGGTTGGTTACTCAACACCAAAATTCAGGCTGTCTTCAAAGATCAGTATCAGGGCATGTAGAACTGAAGCAGCATCCTACAGAGCCACCTTGGTATAAAATCTCCCTGGCTAAAAAATAACCATGTGTTTCTACTGCCAGGACCAAGAAATGTGGTTGGACAGTGGCCTTTGCAAGTGTTTTCTGGCAACAGAGAAACAAATGTATGCCCTTGTCCCCTGCTCCTCTGGCTGTAGGGTGTTGAACATCCTCAGGTCCCAGCCACTCCCCCCTCTCACCACTTTCCAGGTCTCTTATTTTCTATTCCTGCCCAGGCACCTCACCCCTCTCTGCTCTGCTCCTATTCCCAGTCTGCTCTGGCTTTGTTTCCACTGCTATACAATCCCACTGGGGTGCTTCTATTTCACCTCCTGGCTCTTTCCCTGCTCCCCACCCTGGTATCCCCATCCTGTGCTGTGCCACTTCTTTTTCATTTCTCATCCCTAAGATATGCACACAAAAATCCCACTGGCCCACACAGGAAGCACCAGCTTCTCATTCCTAATCTACATTTCTGACTCCATCCCCATCCTTCCCCACCTTGTTCCTGACAATGTTAGACGCTCTTTTCACACTGTGCTTTCAGGACAAACAATTGTTTTTTTCCTTAATTTTATTCTTGGAAACTGCTCTCCCACTTCTGCTGAAACAGAAAAAGTCTTGAAACTAAAAGGCTGCTTTTGGAGTCGGCTGTCCTTGCCCTGATGGTCTGCCCAGGAGATCCAATCCAGTCCCATGTTGTTCAGAAAATTTTGATATTGTTTAAGTTAAATCATCAAGGAAAAAAAAAATTAAACTGGAGTACACTGACTGAAATTCACTCAGCAAAAATTTGCTCTTTCATAGCCCATCTGGTCAAGAGTAAACCATGTTCATGGACTCTGACCACAGATGAATTCGATGATAGGTGATCCTTTTCTGGATTTTTTTTTGTTTGGTTTTTTTTTGGTTTGTTTTTTCTTTTTTTTTCTTTTTCTTTAAATAAGGAAACACGAACTTCTGTTCGTTCAGCATGTCTACAGTCCCACTTCTGGGAGCCACCATAATCATGCCAATATATCACTGTCACTGCTTGGAAAAGATCCCCAGATTTATGGCAGGCACAGAACCCTAAAATAAACACATAACAAACAGTTCTGGGACCAGCAGAAGAAGCAAAGCCTGATTTATTACAGATGAATTATACCTCAATTTGCTAAATTATAAACTCTGACCAATCCTTTACCCTTGGCTAAAACAGCCAAACCACCTATTTCACATGTGGCCTGCCTAGTGCAATTGGGGATGTGTTCATGTAAGTCTGTCCCTTACTTGTCCTTTTTTTTTCTAGACCCTTTTCAACTTCAAACCTATCAGAAAATTGTGTATCTAAGCCCTCTATCCCCATATAAAACTCAGCAAACCAGCTTGCAAGTCACTGGAGAAGTTATACATACAAGTGTATTCTCTTCATACAGATATTTGTTGAAACAATGAATCTTAGATCTGTGCAGGAAACTGGTATTTTTTCATAATTTTCCAAGCATTGACATAATTTTTCCTTTATTAAGTATGTCTGTAATATGCATTGCTTCTGTGCACCATACAGGTCTGTAGAAAATTTTTAGGTCATAGAAATATAAAATTTAAATTATAATATGAGGGATCTGCAATAACCTAGTGAGAAATAACTGTTCATAGAGGAGTGTGTCAAAGACAGTCTTTGATGCCTCTGATTGCTGATCCATGTCTATGCAGCAAAGACACACACACTGTGCTGAGGGACATCTATGTCAGAAGATTCTGGGTCAAGCCACTGAAGATCTTTCACCTTGGCTTTCACTCTGTTTCTTAAATGTCTTAGTGAGAACATTTTAAAAAATCCTGTTATATTTGATGTGACTTCTCCATATTGCAGCAGGTATGTCCAAAATGATGGCACATTCCCATAAGTACAGTTTACACTACAGGGAACAAATGATTCCAAAAGTCAATGACAGTGAAGACAAGGACCTCCTAATGTGAAGTATCAGAGACAAAAATTAGGGGGGAAATAAGTAAGGGGAAAATAAAGAACTGGTAAGACAGATGGAATAACCTCAAATCTCTGAATAACCCACAGCAATTTACACTCCCTTCAGAAATGCAAAGTTTTTGAATTAATGTGGTTATGTAGAATACATATTGCTATTCCACCAGCCCATGTGAATACACGTTTCAGCCCTAGAAAGAGTGTGTTCTTTCAGGGCACTCACTGATACCTGTTTGAATACCTGTTCTGTTTGTCAGATCCTATCCTATCCTATCCTATCCTATCCTATCCTATCCTATCCTATCCTATCCTATCCTATCCTATCCTATCCTATCCTGTCCTGTCCTGTCCTGTCCTGTCCTGTCCTGTCCGGTCCTGTCCTGTCCTATCCTATCCTATCCTACCATATCCTATTTTTTCTTACATTACATTTATCATTGCATCTTGTCAAAATCTTTCACATGAATGTTACACAATATTACTCAAACTATTACATACAGCATTCAAAATTTTTCAGCAGTTGTTTTATTCTCTGCACAATCTTTTCCCAAAAATAATTTTTAAAAAGTTGCAAATTCATTTTACACCAACTAATTTATATTTTTTTAAATCCAGATAGTGCCACAAAACATAAAGTGAATCTTTGTTCTCCTGAAACTACAAGGGGATTTAATTAGAGAGAAGGTAGCTCTTGGTGCTTCTGCCAGTAGAGTTAGCATCCCTACAGCCATTCCTCTTGTCAGAAAATCCCAGCTGATAGTTTTTGGTGATTTTTGTAGATCAGACACCAACAAATAATTTTGAACCTCTTGATTGCCTTTTTGAAACTAACCACTGGGCCTTACTTGAGCGCCCTTTTTCTTCTTCATATCAAGAAGTTCTGGGAGTAAGCTGCACATCTAAAAGTGTCTGTGGCCCTAAGCTCTAGCGACTGTAGGTTAAACATTGGAAGTGGGGTTTTTTTTATGAAAGGTATCTGAAAGCTGTCCCCTCCAGAATTGAAATGGCATTGGGTACCTTTACTCTGAAGTGACTGCTGGGGACAAATGCCATCCACTAAACTTCAAAATTTGCTGTTGTTTTTGAGTTTCACAGCTGTGTAGCTCCTGACCCAAGTGTATTTGACCTGCAAGTCCTAATGACACACAGCACAACGTGGTGTGACCTTGTAGAGTAGACCTTGGGGTCCCAGCATTACGACATGAAAAGATAGCTATGAAACTAAATAAAGTGCTCAAAGTTAAAATTTCTCTTTTAAGATCAATGAAAAGATTTTATTTGAAGAAGTTATGGCCCATTTCTGTTAATAATGAGGCTGCTGCCAGACAACCTAAGAGATATATCCCCCCAGGCCATGGGATAGAACTAAAGCCAAGTGAAAAAGACTACAATATATTAATTAATCACTGGACTTCCAGCTTCTCATTAACAGTCTCCACTGAAGTTTCAGTAATTCCTAAGCATTGCATAATAAAATAGAACCCACTTCAGGGATTCAAGCAACAGCAGATTAATTCAGCAAACTTTTGAACCTAGTCTGGGGATTGAGTTCTAATCCTAAATCTAAGGAGGATTAAGGAGGAAAATTCCATAAACACAGAAAGGCCAAGACAAAACCAACCAGCCAACCAAAAAGCAATGAGGAAAGACAAATATTTTATCATAAGTTCTTGAAAAACTACAGGAGTTGGATTGCCTGATGCCAATAAGAGACTTTTCAAAGGCATATGAATACTACCATCTGCAAATTAGTCTTTTCAGGTGAACATCCCTGAAAGGTTTGGGGGGTTTTTTGGAGTTTTTTTTTGGTGGTGGTTTTTGGTTGTTATCACTGGTTGGTTGGTTTGGGTTTTTTTATACTTTGATTTAACAAATATAAAAGAGAGGGTTTAGTTAGTGAAGAATCAAAAACTCTAAATTTGCTGAGACATTCTGAAGACTCCATGTCTCTAGTCAGATGCCAGGAATCCTGAGTTTCAATTACTTCGCATCTTGTGGTAGACAAAGATTTCTGTTGATTTGTGTTAAGGCTGAAGTGTGAACTTCCTAGAGTTGTTACCACTTATCAGACACAAGAAGATCTACAAGTGGAGGAGTGGACAAGCAGTGGAGGATTTGGCTGAGACCAAACCCTTTGACATGTGCTTTCTATGGCATAGTGTTGCTTAGCCATGAGGAAGTGATGCAGGTCAAGGAGTCCTCTTTTGGAGCCACATAAATACAGTTTTCTATGAAATTTTACAGAGCATTCAACTCCTGTACAATTTCCTAAAGTGTCAAGTGTTCCTTGAAAGAAAAAAAAAACCTACAAAAAAACAGAAAACCACTTTTCCCAAGAGTTCCATTTTTCATCTTCAGCATGCTGTTACAAGATCATGAGGATAAAAAAAACAGAAAAAGGCAATGCAAAGCAGTAAGTCAGTCCAGCTTATTCTAATAAGCAATGTCACTGTTTCAGTCACCATCTAGCTAAATGGTGACCCACTTCAAATTTTAGCATTGTAAGTTCCCAAGGAAAAAAAAATGTAATTTTAAAAGTTTTAACATTTAAAAAGAAAAAGTCTACTCACTACAAGTCAGAATGAAATATTCTGGTAACTTTGAATTAAGTTTGCCATAAATTAGAGGGCTATAGAAAATAAGTACTTTAGGAAAGGCTGGGATTTTCCTTAACAAAAGTTACAGCTTTTTTTTTTTTCCCCTAAATTAAGTCAGGATAACTCTAGAATGGCTCTTCATCAGTTACTCTACTGATAAAATACTATCTGTGCAAGGCAGTGAAGAGCTAAGGAAATCATAAAGGTCTCAAAGAAACATAAAGAAAAAACCCAGTGACTGTATTAGAGTGGTCCTGTTGCCTGCACAATTTAAGTTTGCACATTACTTTTCTGTATCTCAGTCTCTGTGCCAGGGACGTATTCAATGCATGGAAGTATGAAGATGAACAATGGCTTTTTTCACCTTTATAGAAATCAGCTCCACAACTGCAGTGAGCAGATATTCTACACGATGCAATGACAGCAAGGGAGGTGTGAGTTTTAAGTTTAATTCTGCTGTGCAATGAAGAAGTTGCAAAACTTTCTACAGAAAGTGAGAAATTTCTCAGTATGGATGAAACAGGGGTTTATGTCAGCTTATATTCGATATCTATTCTTATTTTTGCCCATATTTGAAGATTATGTTAATGATTCTGCTTTAAGTCTGTACAGAAAATCAAGCTAGGAACAGTGTAGAGATATCTAACAGATTATCTGGGCTACCTACCTGAAATGGAGCATTATTGCACAACATATTCTTCAAAGAGATAGTGTCTTAAGCAATAACCAACGTCTGAATCTGTGGAGCAAATGGAAGAAGTTATGCTTGATTAGTAAATGTTCTTGACTGAGTAATTCAACAGAACAAGACACAGAAAGGGAAAAGATCTTAGTATGGTGTTAACAAGTTCACAAAAATGCAGTGAGGGTAACATCTGTGAGCCATATAAAGCAGGAGGCACAGAAATAACAAATGAGACAGATGCTGTTAGAGATGGAAAGACTCACCTGCAGGATAAATTATTCCATCTAACCATCTCTATCTCAGGGCCCTACAGATCTCCCATGTGCTCTGACTTTTTTTAGCTGGCTTAGAATCTTCCATTTTTTCTGGGATTGCAGCACTGCAAACACACTATAACTCATTTATATTGAGGATAATTTGATTTGGGTTTTTGTTAATTTTGTTTTGTGTCAAATGAAAACCCTGGGGATATTAGCTGCATTAATGCACACAATTACTAGCATTTTTTACCAGTTGAATGTCATTTTGTCAATTTGGTAAAGATCAGTAAGGCTACAATAAAAAGAAAGCATGATTTTCAGACACATCTGTTAACTCTGGGGGCTCTCCCACCTTCCTCAATACAGATGATAAACTACAAGCAAATGGGGCTCACTGGCTTCTTATTAGTAATCCCACTGCACAAAATTATTTTACACCACCTTTGGGATGAGAGGCAATCAAATGCACAAGCAAACACTTTCATAAATTTGGCATTCCTATGATAAGAAATGTTTAGGAGTTAAAGATAATTCAACATTGGAAATACAAAGAAAAACGTGTATTTAAGTTTGGGGCACTGATGGACTAGGTTTACCAGTATTCAGAACACTAATTCACAGATATTTTATATTAAGATGAGGTAATCCACTTTTTTTTAGTTATCCCTTTCTCAGTGAAATCTCTGTGCAAATCCGGAAGATTCCTCCCACAGTGACTTTGAACCACAAGTATGCTGACCTTTAAAAATCAACACCACTTTGTGGTTCTGTTCTTATCTTTGCTCTCACTGACAACTATGATAAAATTGTTGGCAGACTGTCGATATCTCAGACCACAGACTTCCAGTGAGTCACCAACTGTTCAGATTCCTCATTATTCACAGTCCAGCTTCCTTCTCAAGCCTCAAGGGACCACTGGTGTGGGAAGTGCAAGATGCTAGTTGTGATTCTGGATCTGGCACCTTGATAGTGAAGCTATCCTGCCTTGAGCCCTAAGGCAAGAGCAGCTGTATATCCAAGTGGCACTGAGTTTCACAGCTGCCACAGTGAGTTTTTGGCATATAAAATGTCTGTGCTGCCTTGGGGTCCCATACTTAGGAAGGCTTTGCAGAGTACATTGTTATATTAGTTTCACCCAAGGAGCAAGAGAAAAGAGAGGAACAGACAAACATTTTGTGTTGCAGTCCCCAATGAAGCCACATCCTTTCCCTCAGCTGTGGCAATGCTGCTACAGAAGAACCACCAGGAGCAGCATAAGGAACAGGGAATGCAGACTGCAGTGGAACAGAGCAGGGCTGCAAGACCCCAGGAGCTGCTGGCCTGTATGGGTTGGGATGAGGGAAACAGGCTTGGCAGGATGAGTCTGGGAGGAGCAGGGGGAAGAGGATGAGAATGTAAGGATTTGTTTGGGGAGATGTTAGGCAAGTGGCCACACTTACGGCTCTGGTTTGGTTAAAGAAAAGAGGTGTCAGAAAGAGATATTTTTTCAATATCAAAAAGGAGCTAGGTCTTGTAAATCAAAATATAAATGCATCTGCTGACCGTGACAACATAATACAGATTCACACTTCTCTTCTAGACCTTTCTTGCTATTATTATGTCCCACTTCTGATCTAGTCATGGCATTTTGTTACAATGAACTGTGTAGCTTCTTTGGCTTCCTATGGAGATCTCGCAATCTGGTTGGGTTTTTTTCCTTTTTTCTCAATTATCAAATAAAGACCAGCAGCAGATAGTTTTGTACAGCTGACTAAAAAGATTCCACATGTTTTTGCTGTCGACATGTATAAATGAATGTAACCAGGTATCACCATTAAGAGGGACTACAGAGAGCATTCACTAGGAAAAAAACAAGCGAAACTCTTGTTGAAAATGCACCCTGGTGATTTTTGTACTACGTATCAGTGTCCTTATAGTATTTGAATTAAATTTCATTTAATGATATTTTATAGAGGTATGCTTATATTCACACATAATTAGCTGAATAAGAAAAGAAACACTAACTTCCTAAAGAAATACAATAGATTTTTCAGATCTTTGCTTCAAAGCACAGTAAAAGGTGTCAGCAAGCCCCTATGCTTGAAAGTTTCTGGCCCAAGTCCAACCACTGCAGCTCAGAGCCAGGTAAAATCATCTGCTGAGGTCAGAAAAAGCAGACCCCTGCCTGTGCGACACTGTCTTAAACAGTAAACCCTGCTTCTCATCACAGAGGTGCTTCCAGGTCTGCTTGGGTTCCTGGTGCTGTCAGTCCCACAATCAGAGCTACTTTGGTGACTTCTCTGCCTGCAATGCTCATGTACCACTTCAGACTGAGAGAGATAAACACTGAGAGAGAGATAAAGACTGAGAGATGGATGGGGTCACTTTTCAAAGGTGTATGATCAAGAGTGTCTTTCTAATGACTTCAAGTGGACTTTGGAGTAGGCCTTGGTGCTAGTGCCTGTTATCTGAGCAGAATAAAGCTCCATGGAACTGGAAACCAGCTGTATAAAAATTGTGAGCCATCCTAGCAGCTGGCTACTGTATTGATTCTACAGATTAGAAGGTCTATTCCTCTTTGTTTTTCAGAGGTAGGCATCAAAGCTCTGTGGCATATTAAGCATTGTCTATTAAGTATGATTTAACAAAAACTTACCACCTGTTCTGCTTAAACCTCTAAAACATTCGGATCTTAAGCAAAGAAAAGCCCTAAAATGCTGAAGCACATCACTGTCTCAGGGGAACTCAACAACAGTAAGGTGGAAGAGCCTAAAAATAAGGCCCACCTCTTTAAATCAGAGATGGCTGAAGACAGGTAGAGATGGGCAAAAGACTTTGCAATTGCACTGCAGCGTAAGAAAAACTCATCCGGAGCCTTTAGAGAAACATGTTCCAGATTAACAGTCAGCTCCTGGGCTGCTTAAGGAAGCTGCTGATAAACCATGGCTGGATTTTCTAGCACCCTGAGCTGTGTGACTCATGATTGCCTCCACCATTCCAACCCCTCTTTAGCACTCCACACTGCTGTTTCTGATTCCCATGATCTGTAGGGGATTTCTAAACTCCGTTTCAGGGGTGTTTATTCTGTGGTGTGGACCTCAGTCACCCTTTGTGAAGTTCCAACCCATCACAGTTACTGGCAAAGCCTCTTCACAGCTCTGTTTCACCACTGCCAGATGGTGGCTGCAGGATCACAACCCCAGAGCAATGTGGGAGAAAGAAGGCACAGAGAAGCTCCAGCTTGACTTAGTTGTCTTGCCTGACATAACTGCAGTTACCTTAAGATTACCAGGCACAACTTTTTTTCTTCAAGTCTCTCATCTGAGGCTCTTTTTCTTGTTCCTCTAGCAAATTTGAGACTATTTATGTTTCTATTAATCTTCTATTAAGACATTTTTCATCTTTCGTTTTATGATCTCACATTGGCTTTCCTTTGATAAAACATCTCTTCTGTTAAGGCACTTCTCTGTGATATTTGGATATAACAGACTTTGAAACAAATTAGTCCTTGATTAGTCCCTGCCTGTTTCTCCTCTCTCTCTGCCTTTACTTAACTTATTCCAAAAATTCAGTGCAAAAACACATTTCAACCTAAAACTTGAATTCTTGAGATTAAAACATGTGCAGTGAGACTCACCACTTTTTATCTGAAATGGGATAGACAGCAGGTAGCATTTAGTGCTTTCCCTTTTTCTTGACATTGCTATATGTATTTTTTATGCTGTTGTTCTGTACCTTTGCCATATCTGTATTGAAGAACACATTAGAAAAAGAGGGATAAAATGGATTTTTTTGCCTTTCTGGTGTCATTTCTTTCCCCCATTGGTTTCTGTGAAACGATCAAAGCCATCTACCAAGACAGCAGGAAAAGGTTTAAAATGTGTTTGTCCTCTGGTTTCCTGCTGCTCTGCCTGAGCCTCTTTTTCCCTTTGCCATTTACAGCATTGGTAGCTTCATTAGCAAGGGACTACAACAACCAAACCTGCCCTGATTCTCCAGGGAGTGTCCTCCTCCCTCCCTATCTTCAATTACCTATTTAGCTACTGCTGTACATTCAAACCAGGACTTTTTCCAGCTAGTTTGACCTGGTCAAACAAACAAGGGCAAACCTAACCTGACAGTGTGTCCTGGCTGAAGGGATCCTCACCTGGCACAGAGTCTCCCCAGCCATGTCTTTGCTGACCCCACAGAGCTACAGGAACATGGACAAAGGCCAGCATCAGGGAGACAGCTGCAGCTCCTAATGCTTTGGCCATTTATATCTGGTTCTGAGTCATCTCTTGGACCTAAGGGTCATGCAGCTTAGCCAAAACTGGTCTCCATGCCAGCCAGATTTCAGCAGAGGGAACGGACAGTCCAGGTTTGAAAGTGAGTGCACCTTGCTCTACACATGGCCCTCTTCCTTCTCACCACCCAGGGACTGATAGTTTTGTCACTGCTGACAGCCTCAGATCATCACATTATCACATCACATTTACCCCAAGGAAATGTAAAATGCCTGCCTTTTCTGCATAGAAACATGCATTTGGATGCACTCCCAAAACACTGAAGGGAAACATGCGAAGGTAAGTCAGCTCAACAGAGAAACCATGAGAACAATCATTCTCAGCCAGTGAAGGAAGCTGACAAACGATTCATCAGTGACCTCCAGAAGTTCAGAAAATCAGTGGTAAAGTATGCTCTGCCACCACAGCATGTAGCTCTCCAGTGGATTTTCAGGAAACCTAGATGATGCTGAACATAGAAGGACCTCCCAACAGCTTGTTTAGCACCAAGGAGGTACCAGTTCCTCTGGGAATCTGAATAAGAAATACATAACTAGCTTACTGTGTAAAGAATACAAGTACTGTAAAAGGTTGTATCATGTCTTTACAGGGACCTTCTACACAGATCCAGTGAATCACAGGAAATCTGCTCTATCCCCCCAAAAAAACACTTCCTCTGTGTACAGCAAAGAAAATGTCATATTCTGTTAAAATCAGTTAGTTACTGGAAAATTTTTTTAGCTGAGACAAAAAAAAAGAACTGGAAGGAATGCTTCTATCTACAATCTTGGTACATTTAAATGTTTCCTTGATTTTATAAACAAGGTTGCGTTGACAGGTAAAATATCAGTGTCCATCCTGTGTGCCTTTGAAAACACCTGTCAAGGAAGATTCAAACCAACATTATTTCCAGTCTAAAAATAAGCTCTGAAAAGCACTGTACTGCATATGTCTCTCAGTCATGCTTTGTTCCTTTTGCACTGCTCTGTCACAAATGGGCTCTCAAACCAGCTGATAACACTGATCACCTTGCAGGGAGAGATAAAAGGAGTCTCTTCATGAGAAGACTGAGAACTCTTCTCACTATTAGGTCTGCCTGTCTTACCACTGGTAAACCAGCTTACACCTCTGGACACTGATTTCTGAACCCAGGAGTGTGAAGGTGGCCCTGCTGCAATTACAACATGCTTCATCATGGGCAAAAAGTACAAACGAGCTCAGCATCCCCATCTCTGAAGAAAAATTTCAGCAACTCCAAAATTTAATTTTTTTCCTATTAGCACCTGGAATTTGACCAGATAGACCAGTTTGTCTTAACAAGCCAGGTCTTGACTAAAATTCCACTAAAATTAAGGGGCCTCTAGAAACAACACTCTGCTTTACCCATACTGATGCTCTGATTTGCAGAAGACAGGTGAAATTATGAGTTTGAGCCTCTCTATTTCAATGCACAGTGCCCAACAGACGCATAAAACCTTATGTTACCACCAAAAATTTCTCCATAGCTGGGCAGCTGGAAGAAAAATCTCTCAAATGGCTATTCAGACTCAGAAATAATGGAATTTAGGCAAATTCTGGACAGTCTTATGTGTCCAGAGCAGAGCAGAGGGACACAATCCCCTCCCTTGACCTGCTGGCCACACATATTTTGACACAGCCCAGGACACAGGTGGCTTTCTGGGCTGCAAGTGCACATGGGCAGCTCATGTCCAGCCTTTCACCCACCAGGACCTCCAAGTCCTTCTGGCAGGGCTTCTCTCAATCTGTTCATCCCCCAGCCTGGACTGACATTGGGGGTTTTCCTGTCCTATTGGACAACAACTGTGGAGAGCAGTGAGTCGATAATTCTGCTGTGGTGTCTGTCCCTCAGTGCTGCTAAAAACTCTTCTAAACCACAGGGCTCTGAACATGTGGAAATTATGTGCAGTCTTCCAGGAAGCTTTTCATTTGCTATTCACATCCAGCAGCAGGAAAGCCTTTCTCAGCTTTCCATTTTCAACATCAAATCAAACTAAGTCTGAGGATTACTGTTTTCCTACGCAAAATGAATGAATAATTAATTGTCATGGGATTTCTCTGTGTAGTTGCCATCCCTGAGGAATTAGATGGAGTCCTTGAGATTGAAAACAATAAATAAACACAGGATATGCAGCCACTGCATGAATATTTTGGATTATTCCACATCATATTCTGCCAATAATCCCACTGTTGCTAAAGCACACATCCAGGGCTCACAATTTACAGCACAGGTGATGATGATACATCTCCAGTAATGCCTCAGATGTGATCACCTTTAATTTCAATGGAACACCTGGCAACAATACACATCCAGCATGTATTACAGTGGCTGTAAGAGAGTCACTGGGGTGGGATGCAAATATTTGAAATGAACAACATACAAAATTTGGCAAGTGCTAATAGAACTATTAAAACGTCTGAATAACAAGAGAGATGTTTACTGTTCCCCACAATGGAAGGGTTTAAAACTACTGAGACCCTGAAAATAAGGCTCTACATGTTGTCCAGGAAACTCTGCAGTGTTACCACCCCTGCATTGCTACCCAGTGTTCTCAACTACTTTCTCACTGCCAATATAGTCGTCCCAATATCATGATTGTTCACTGCCCTATCAATTTGTAAGGGGTACCTTGGGACAGATCCAGTCTAAATCCAAGAAATAGAAAGAACAGGATTAGTTTATAGTTAACTATTATGTCTCCATCCCTGGCCTTCTTCACTGCAGACTCCCCACTATTTTCTAGCACAGATTCCTTTACAAAAACCCTCAGTCTGGAAATAGCTTGTTTTAATATGAAAAATATTTTGTGGCCTGTTGGTATCCTTGCTCTAATGCTAAAGGACATTCCCTTCTTATCTGGAAAGTGCATGGCTACACTGAGTTTATTCCAATTCCTAGAGAACATATGTATCAATAACACTTACGTAGCAGTATAAATTTGTTTCAGTGGCTTTTGCAAGCTGAATGATCTCAAATCCTCAAAACATCTTGGCTGTTTCTTCCCAGATCTAGATGCTATAAAGCAAACCCTTAGCAATTAATAAGTAAACTTGCAAAAGGCCTGAAGTTGCTTTCAATGGAGAATCAAATGTTTGAAAAATGTTTTCAGTAATCAGCTCCCTGATGACATAAAACTAATCTGGAAATCTCACAAGCATTGTCATTTCAAGGTCAGCAATTCAAACCTGTGATGTCACAAAGCCAGCTCATGATATCTTGAGGGCTACTCCTGACAGTAGAAAATTAAGATGAATATAAAAGAAAAAAAAATCTTTAGGTTTGAACAGAAATAAAATTGCTCCCTCTATTAGGGAAACAGTGGCCCAAAAAAAGCAGAAAGATCCAATAAGTGTCCCAGCTGAGGGGACAACCCTTCCATTTGCACTCACAGGTCTCCAGATACCAGAGAAATCAGAGAAGAAATCTGGAACAAGCCCCAAAGATACAAAAAACTTCTGACAATTTTGTTCACATTCCAAAACACAATCAGTAAGGAGACAATAATTCACAAATTCTGGTATTTCTGATATGCTGAACATGCTGGAATTTACTCAGCTCTGACTTTGAGAACTGCTGCCTTTTGACTTTGAGATGAAACCTTGGATAGGTCACCAAGTAACCCAGACTGGTTCATCTCTTTTCCCCTACCCTGTTTTTAACCAAATGTCACATGAAAGACATTAAACACACAGGCTCTAAGGAATCAAAACACCTGGCATTACTGCAAAAATCTGCAAAATTATGTCGGTGAGTCTTTTGGAAAATGGAAATGGATCCTGGTTGAATTTCTTAAGAAGAAGAGTTGCAAAATGTGTTAGAGTCCTCTAGAAACTGCTCTGTGCTCAAGAGCCTGGTGTTCCAGCTGCTGTTTTGGGGAGCATAGGGGAAAGGAATGATTCATCTGCAGACTAAGTCACCACCTTAAGTGGTTCCCTCCCTAAGGCAGGTGTCCTAAATGCTGCTGTTATTCTTTTGTGACAATTATGCTTTGTGTGAACAGGAACTTGCTTTATACAGTTCACTTATGCCCAGGAGGAGAAACCTCACTGGTTTTGTGATCATTTCCAGGAGCAGTCCCTGAAGATAGCGCATTTGGAAATGACATTATTTCATACTGCTGCATAGCAGCAATTGGCACCCCAGTCTACAAAACACACTACTCGAGCAATATAAAATAGCCAACACCCACAAGGAGAAACAGATTTCTATCCCAAAATATACCTCTGCAGAGTACCTGTTGTATTGCATTTAATCTAATTTACTAAAGGAGAGATGAACCCTCTTGCTGCAATCAAGCTATTTTTAAAAAGAGATTGGTGATTCAGCTGAATGGTGACTAAACCACTGACAAATTTCCCCTGTCAGCTTGTGTGTATAAAAAGATGCTTTGCTGGAATGTATCATCTGCAGATCCCACTATCTTGTTGGAGTGATTGGGGGTTTTCCAGTCAAACTATAATACTTTAATTATTATTTTAAATTATATGCATATGAAGCTTTTAGCACATTTCAGAGAGGCATCGGGTCACACAATTGAGCTGTATTGGGTTTGCATGGCCAGGTTTTGGTCACAGCTGGGGCTAGGAGTGGCTTCTGTGGGCAGTTTCTAGAAGCCTTCCCCAAGTCCAACAGAGCAAATTCCAGCTGGCTACAAGATGGACCCACCACAGGAGCGAGAGTATGTGAGAGCAACAGTTCTGCAGACATCAAGGTCAGTGCAGAAGGTGGGCAGGAGGTGCTCCAGGCGCTGGTGCAGAGATTCCCCTGCAGCCTGTGATGAAGATCGTGGTGAGGCAGCTGTGCCTCAGCATCCCATGGAGAAGAGATCCACCTGCAGGCCCCGGAAAGGATCTACACTGAAGCAGGTGGATGCCCAAAGGAGGCTGTGACCCAACGGGATGTCCAAAAGACTCACTTTGTAGCAGTCTGTGGAGGACTGTTTCCCACAGAGGGACCCCACATTGTAGCAGGGGAAGAGTGAGGAGTGGCTGAGACAAGGACTGACCTCAGCCTTCATTCCCCATCCCCTGAGCCACTGGATGGAAGGGAAGGAGAGAGAAACAGGAATGAAGTTAAACCTGGAAAGAAGGGAGAAGTAGGGGAAGGTGTTTCTAAGATTTGGGTTTATTTCTCATTATCCTACTCTGATTTAATTGGCAATAAATTAAATATTTTCCCCAAGCCAAGTCTGTTTGCCCATGACAGTAACTGGTGAGTGATCTCTCCCCCTCCTTATCTCAACACACAAGCCTTTCACTGTATTTTCTCTCCGCTGTCCAGCTAAGGAGTGGAGTGACAGAGTGGCTTCGGTGGGTACCTGGTGTCCAGCCAGCATCAACCCACCACATGAGCCACAACAGAGAGAATGTAAAACAGGTATTGCACAACATCTTTGGTGGAAACTGCCGGTTTAATTTACTTTATAAGAGCCTAAATGTATCTTCTGAAAGGATAAACAAATACATTCCCATGAACAGACAAACAGAGTCATTCCCCCTTTTGAATGTTGGTCTGCAACTCAAAAGATGCAGGTTGAGCTGCCTGCTCTCTACAAGCTGCTGCCTTTGGCAAACACAGGGTTACATCTATGGACTAGAGATGACTCTGATGCCTCCTACAGCTGCTCCTTCCTGTGAACTAGTTAATATAGCAGAATAAGGAGGGGAGAAGGTGAGTTCTTAATTTATATCAGCAGAGGGAAAGAAATTAAATCTGTAAAGTAAGTTAAACCGGAAATGAAGTTGAGAAACAACTATTACAGCCCCCTGAGTAGGACACTTAATTACTCTATAGCTCCTTTGCAAACTGCCTTCTGGGGCCTATAGCAGCAGCTCATGCTCCTGACATTTATCAGGATGTAAGTTTGGAATATAATAATCCTGGCAGTTCACTAGTGGGTTTGCTTGGTCCTGAAAAACTGATTTCCTAGGAAATTACTTTTTAAGACCTACCTGTAGTTCTGTCCGGTTTCTCTGATGATTTACAAGACTAGATAACCTGTTTTCTTGCCATGGTGAGAACAAGTCTTAGATAGCACAGAGGAATGTTTGTCCTTCTCTTCACCTTGATTTTAAAACCTCCCAGCTTATGTCAGTGAAACTTGTTACACATTTAATTAGCTATTTTGTTGATGCAGAGTTAAAGACAGTTTAGTAAATACTCTGTCTATTATTTCTATCCTCATAAGTCAATAATGAAAATTATGTCGCTCAGAAGACAGCATATGCAAATAAATGTGCATATGATAGACTGCAAGCAGAATTTGCTGGCATCTAATAGGTGTTTAATTGCTTTGGAGTGCTACTAAAAAAAACAACATTATTAGGACATTTTTCTTGCAAATGGGTTTTAGAAGCATACGGTCAGCGCTATGTAAGTGCAGTCTTATAATTAAAATAAAATGGGTTAGAAATTACAAGGTAGAAGAAAATAAAAGCTCAGCAGCAAGTATATAGATGGCTAAATATGGATTAGTGTGTGGTGTGGCTGCACCTTAATGCTGTGCTCCAGCACTACACCTGCCAGGAATTACCATTATGGCTTAGGAGGAACTGTGGCTGTCTAAGGAGGCCTCAGGGAAACAAATCCTTAGCTGGGGCTGGTATGAGTACAAATTAACCAATTAAGGCACCTGTATCAATATAAGCATCCTGACTCATTGTTTAATGGGATAATTGGAATTCTGTAGAGGAAATAAAGTTGATTACAGGGATCAAGCAGAGGGAAAGCTTTCTAAGCATTTGTCTCTTTCTTGTGACAAGCTGTAGCTCAGTAGGCAGTGAATGTGTGATGAGGTTGCTGACATGGAACAAACAGCACTATGGGGAGAGAAAGGTCAGGTAATTACTTTTTAGTGCTCACAATAAAATTGTGTACATCCTTGTCTATGAAGAAATAGGCAAAGGTCTGCACATGTAAGAATAAATATGAAGTAGATATTCCAACTTTTTGTATGTATCTGAGTTCCCAGAATGTCCTGGTTTTACCTGATGAATTGTTCTTGGTACAATGCAATTCAGCAGATGATTTTCCCATCACTTTATATGCATCTATAAAACAATTTACGATACAATCCTAGGTGTCTGCTCCTTGGTTTTGATGGGTGGATTTACCCATGAAAGCATATGATGAACAGATGGTGGAGGAAAAAAAAGTCAGAGATGAGGAGCTAGTTGGGTTCCCCGATCCAAGGAAATACGATGCAGATGATTACTCTCTATAAACAGAAGACAAACTGATCTCCAGAGAGGAGGAACAATGGAAATTCACTGAATTCTCAGGAAGCAATCTATCACAAAAGGTCAGCAGGCCTTTCACCAGAATATGTTTGAAGAAGAATATGAAAAGGCATCTGTGGCTAATTGTGTCCAAATGTATGATTTTCTTTGAAGGATTCAAAATATTTTTGTCTAATGGAAACTGAGGCCACGTAACTTCTCTTGAATGTTTCTGAAGAGTAAGGTGATTATTTGGGAGAAAAAAAAAAAGAAAATAAAATGCAATAAAAGACCTAGCATTATCTTTTCTTCATGTGTCAGATGAAAGTTTTGGGTGTACAAGACTTGTCATATTTTATCAGGGATCTTTATTTATTTATTCCCATTCTCCTTTTTTTTTTTTTTTTAAACTTAAATCCGGCAGCCACCTTTGGAGACAGAGTTAAACTGAAACTATATCCTAAAAAATTGGAAGGTATAATATCTATTATCAAACATGGTTATATAGTATTCATAGTTCAAACACAGTTGTATTTGATGATCTCTAAAGTTTTTTCCAACCTGCACAATTCTATGAGTTTTGTACATACTCTCTTGGGAACTACTGACTGTGCTCATGGATTAGACCCAGGAGATTCCTCAAAAAAGGCTCAGGATCAAGCCTGGGCCCTTTCTCATCTCTCACAGCATAAATTGTACCTCTACTTGATCTAGCCTGGAGATAAACCTGGGCTGCCCTGCCTGCAAACCCAGCTCTGCCCTCAGGACTATTTCACCAATCCAACAATTTCACCAGGATTTGGTCAGCAGGTTTTTCTGCACTGGGCTACTGTGATGCAGTGCTTCTCCCCAAAATCTGTACAAATGATTGCTCTCTGTGCTCAGGAGCCACATTTGGGGGATGAAAGAGCAGCTAGCCATCTTAAACTTCTCTAGTGTGGCATTCTCTAAAACAAAGGGAAAAACTGTCATCCCTTGCCTTGAAGAGTTTATCTCTAATGAAGTAATTATTATACACAATACAGCATTCCACACACCTGGAATCAGAGTAGAGCATAGTAGAAATATTCCACTGGAAAACATATGCTGGAAAATTTAAGCATTTTCCGTATACTGGAAAAAAATCAACATACTGGAAAAAGATTCCATTCACTGGAATTTGGATTTTCCATGTTTTCCAGCATATTTCCCTGTATTTACATCAAATTTACATTTATGTTTTTAATTCTTGCACTTACTCTTTGCAGGGCATGGATCTTTAAAGGACTCCAGCTGTAATGAACTGCATCTCTCAAGATGCAGATCTTTCATGTATGAGTATGAGAATCCTATAGCTCAATTTTGGAACTGTAGGAGCAGCTGGGAACCATGGAATCAAATAAGGGCCAGTACTTCAACTCTCTTTAGGTTACAGAAATTTGCAAAGCAAAAGTCTTCCATTTGAGGAATTTAAAAGAATTTCCTTCCAGTTGAAAATGTCCAACATTTCTGTTCCAATTTAATGGAAATCAGGCACTTCAAAATTTTGCCTGATTTTGCATCAAAACCAAAGATGAAAAAGGATAGAAATTCTCTCTTCAATAATGACTGACATGTCCTAGAACACACAGCACACCATAATGTTATTGAAACGAACAATAAAATAAATGAGTACCCTGTAAGCTCCAGAACACATAATGAAATGAAACACATAATGAAACGAAACACATAATGAAACACAGAAGTCCATTATTTTATAATTATTTTTTATAATGAGAGTCTATTCATCTTATCAAACTCCTCTGATAAGCTTTGCCCCTTCTCGGCCCCATGAGTTTTGCAAATTGTACAAATGAAACAATTCTTGCCCAGCATTACACACACAGAAGAAAGGTGCACGCTGACCAAAAACAAGGAGTTGCAGCAATTCTTTAAATGAAACCACATTTAATGAGCACTAGGATCCTTCTGTAGAAGAAAATTTGAAGAACAATCACATTAGGAGAAAAAATGACAAAAAATATTTACTTTCTATAAGCACGTGATGAAGTCAGTGTCTCTGCAGACACCAGATTCTGCTTTGAAATCTATTTTATTGACTTGTAACTTATGCAAGCAGGATGACTCAAAGGTAATTGACAAGAGAGAGGAAGAAGTAATATGTTGTTGTATGTGCCCTGAGCTGTTTTCTCACCACAAAACCCTCCAATACATGTATATCTTGTAATTAAATATTATATAAAATTCTTGCTGAATACAACTATCATGACTTTCAGATATGTCTGTTCTGGAAGAGCTCACCAAAAAATTACATAACAATAAAAATAATGTATTCTGCTCTTGGCATTTCATAGAGTGTTAGGTAAAGTATAATCTTTGTTGCCACTTGCAGCAACAAAGCCAACAACTGCAGCATGTGATTAGGACTCTGAAATCTCTCCTTGATCTGAGATTGCTTTCTGAAATCAAATTCAGGCAGAGAGAAAAGGAGAAACAAACAAGTTTACCGCAGCTCTGCAGTAGCAAATAATCAAGAGAACTACTCAAAGAACATAAAGTGAAGCACCAGATTCTTCAAATAACATGATAATTGAAACACAGGTGTTGAATATCCAATTATGTGCAAATCTCTCTCCTCTCTGAGAATGGAAAGGGCACAGAAGGGTTAGCCTGAGATGAACGACAGTGCAGGAGGAAAAAAGGGCCAGTCTGTGAACTAGAGGACAAATCTATCTCAACCTAAAATTTGTCATCAGCTGTGTTGTACAGGCAGTCTGCTCAAACACATGACAAATGACACTGCTATTCATAGAGCAGGCATAGCACAGGTTGCCACAATCTAAATTGTTACCAATAGTGTCCCATGCACCTAGAAATGTCATACCTTCAGCTGTAGAGCACCACAGACCAAAAGTGTGCTCAAGAGGAAATTACAGTTAATAGAGTAAAAATTATCTAACACTTATGTGCAACTAACCTTTTCAGTTTGTTAAACAAACAAACAAACAAAAAACTCCAACCATTGAGGCTTTTAGCACCTCTTTTTGCAGTTGCACTGCATTTCAGGAAATGAGAAATATTTAATCTCTGGTTATAAGGAAGCAGTATTTTGTTTTGACATCAGGTCTGGGGAGTAGATTCATCCAAATGTTCCACATCAGTCCTTGATTTGCACAGCTGTGAAGAAAGGGTGTATCTTCAGCTTACTTGTAGCCCCCTCAGTCTTTTAAAATATATTTTAAGAAGGGCACAGATTGTCTAACCAATGAGTTATACTGTATGCATAAAAATACATGGCTAATAATGCTCTGGCTTCTTCATACAGCTTCATGGAGAATCTTGGCTTCAGACCGAACAACAACCAAAGCAAAGCTTTTTCCCCTCAGCGTTTTAGCAAAGTGCACATAATACATCTTTAAGTAAATTAGTGTTATAACAGGTTTCCACTGATCCATCTTGAGAAGTCAAATGAGAACCAAAAATAGATTCTGTTTTCAATTTCCCCTGAGCAGCAAAATGATTTGAAATCCTTCCTTGCCACAGGAAACAAACAGATAAAAACCCCAAGTTTAGCAATGATTCAGTAAATATATGTGCCTGTTCAGTAGTTAAATCCAGGAGCCAAGGAGCTCTTTATTAGAGAGGGACATGCAACATATCTAATAAAAGAAGGAAGCAAGTGTGACTCTCCAAGAAAACCCCTTCCTCTGTAGTCAGATGCTTTGTGGCATTTGCAAAGGAAAACTGAACTCAGAGTATGCAGCAGATGCCAAAGACACCTCCACAGAGTGGTGCAGAACATGTAAATAGCCACGTACCATAAGTACATCTATGCTTTAAGAGACAGGCAAAGTAGAGGTGAAGATATGAGCAGATATTATTTATGGGAATAAACAGCACAGGCTAAACAATAGATTGTAACTTCAACTTGAATTATGAAAAGGGAAAAGCCTCCCTCTTAGAAAATTCCTGCAGAATGGCAAAGTCATTGAATCAGTAATAAACACAACAAGCATTTTAAAGCAGAAGAGCCCTTATCTTTAGGGCTGATAGGATTATATGCATTTTTCTCAAGTAACTACTCCTGGAGTTGTCTGAGGTAAGTGATTGTATTTTCACAAATGGAAACAAGATGATCTCATTTGAAGGTTTAGTACTTCCTTAAAATATTTATGTAAAAAAAGGTGGTCTCTGGCAAAGAGACTTGGATGTATTGAAGGAGAGGACAAAAACTAAAAACAGCAGCTCAGCATTCAGCTCAATTTTAGTACATACTTTTTTTAAAGCATAAAACCATAGTGCACAATTTCATACATATAGTTGAGATCAAATTGCTGAAAGAAGATTTCACTGAATATACTTGACTGACATAAACCAGACCGTCTCTAATTTTGCTAAAAACACATGCATGTTAAATTATTTTCCTTAATGCCTGTTAGTAGAATTGGCATCAAGTAACAAAAATTAATCACTTTTTACATTATTGTTGCTAATATGATGTTCTGTTTGTTTTTCAGCGAGGCATATGTATAACACTCATCACTAGTGGCAGTGGCAGTGTAAGGAGGTAGCATGATTATCATGGCATCAAGCTAATTAAGATTAGCTTAAAGAAAGCAAAGGATGCCCTCCTCTCCAACTCTGTAGAACAAAAGGAAGGGGGGAACAAGGGAAATATTAATAACATTTTATATGAGAAGCGCTTGATTTTGTTCTGCTTATGTGGATTCACATCTGAATAAAGTGAAAGGAGAGAAAGGGAAAGTATTTCCTGGTCCTTAGAAAAACAACAAATGGGTTGTTAATTGGCAAGTGTTTAAAGGGCTGGTTCTAATCAGGGTAAATGGGCTTGTTTTTCCAACACTGGGTCTCACATCAAAACAAGAAGAAACAATTGAAAAATCTCTGCTGAAGAAAGCTAGAGGAAGTGGGTTGTCACCAGCTGTTCAAAGACAAAATCCTGCAACAAATGTGCAGCAGCAGATGCCGTGAGAAGCACAGGGAATGTAAATGCGTATGAGTCATCACATAAGCTTAGGGGGACAAGCCGCAGGCCAGATCCTGGGGCAAAGATTTTTGTGACTTAAACCATCTCTCCACTTGCTTTGTACTTTGTTCAAGTACACAGTACATTTTTTTGGAAGAAGATGTCTATAAGCCCTGTTAAAGAGCCCTGAGCAGATGGAGAGTATCTTACAGAAATATTATGCTTTGGGCCTATGGCATCAAAAAAGGAGATGGTCCAGCATCATTGTCTATCCAGCAGGGAGAAGAGTTTAAAATATTTCCCCCTTTCCCCTCTTTTTTTAGGTTCATGATAATGATAAAAATTGTTAAAAGGAACATTTTTATAATTTCCAGCATTTCACTATTTGTTTTTCACTGCAGTTTCATAAATAGCTTAACTGGCACACTGGGAAAGGATAGGAAATTGGCATAGCAGCAAAAAGAGAAGTACCTGCTGTGTTTCACAGAGATAATCCTGAGGATCCCATCTCAGGTTGGTTGCCCCTGGGCAGAGGGATAAGCCCTTCCAAAAGTTAAAGTACCACGGAACTTGAAATTAAAGTGACAGAAGGATGCTCTCTGGGAGTTTTCAATAAAATCCTATTTCTCAAAAAGAAATAGCAAGAAAGAGACAGAGGGAGGAGTCCCAGACTCAGCTCTTGCCTCGGCTGTCCCAGCTGTACATATTTAGGCACTCTCATACTCTAGTCACTATAAAAAACACACTGATCTACACAAATCCATAATCTCATAAAAAAATAGATCATTGGGGATTATCAAATTCTCATCCATTTAATTTCAAAATTATCTTCTTGTTTTCCCCCAGCAACACCAAGCTCTCACATGGAGAGGAAAAAAAGGCTTTAGCAGAAGACTGCATGGAGTTGGATTTACATTTTGAATCCATTTTTGTTTCATGCTACCATGTTCCACTGTGACAGATCCTGAGAATTCCCTCCTGCCAGACACCCTCAAGGCAGCCATTCCCAGTTTCTCCACTGAATTCATGCTGCTTAACATGTCAAAAACAAGGA
Organism: Entomyzon cyanotis; assembly: GCA_024500445.1. Taxonomy (NCBI): domain Eukaryota; kingdom Metazoa; phylum Chordata; class Aves; order Passeriformes; family Meliphagidae; genus Entomyzon; species Entomyzon cyanotis. The sequence continues at coordinate 13,367,348 of JAKEPQ010001016.1, read as the reverse complement.
GAGGCTTTTTGTGCTTTAAAGGAGAACTCCAGAGCTGACTGGAAACAGTGATTAATTTTGTGAAAATATTATTATCTTTTGATATTAGAACATACTGATATGTGATCTTTCCTGGTTTAAAGAAAAAAATAACAGAAAAGAGAGAGGGGGTGAGGAGAATGGACCCTCAATATGTGATGGTGCAGACATTTGGAAATCCACCTGTGCCAGAAGGGACACCGCAGAAGCATCAACCCAGTGGGGAAACAACGACACTGAGCTCTGCTGGGTGATGATTTTCAGGCTCCATTAGGGTGATGCTATGAACCTGGTGGAACCTGTCACATATACCTGCAGACTCTATCAGCAGTCAGATTATAAGACTGTAGTCTTCATAGATAAGGGGAGGCATATAAGATTATAGCTTTCTTTGGGATATTTTATCTGCAAAGCGACTCTTTAAGAAACAAAAAGCCCCAAACACATTTGTTCCTGAACTCAGGAAGGAGGCTTGAGGACTGGCCTTTGCCATGTCTCACTGCAGAGCACAGGCAGGAGCCAAGCGTTAGCAAGTCCTTCTTCTGTACCTGAGCAAATTTAGCAGGAAAGGAATGAAATGAGCTCTTGCTGCTCTTTATCCCTTGCTTGCGAGACATGTGGTTGAAACAAACTGCTAGTGGCATTTTATATATGATCCAAGCAAGCTTCTTCTCCAGGGTCATGATGTGTTCACTTCTCCAATTGTATTTCCCATGGCCGGCAGTCGGGGTCCCACCATGGGAAGGGATGGGACACACAGGGGAGCCTGATGGCACACAGGCTTGCTCCTCAGGCCTGGGAAGCAAACTGTGGCGTCAATCTACAGCTCATGGTGTTTGGTTCTTCAGTGATGAGAGTGAACCACAGAGAACTTACTGTATTTCCAACGGAGGGAAATCCAGCCTGACTTGGTTTTGTCATAAGTGATTAGATTTTATAGCATGCTTATGTACTTCTCCTAATTAAATTAGCATGTTGGCTCAAAATCAGTCTAGCAGAAAACCTCTCATTTTCTTACCCATTCTGCTTCATTTATCACCTGGAATTACCAAAGTTTTGAGGTTTTCTTTTCTCTCTGACTAGGCCCAGTTCTGCTTAGCTTATAAAATCTGAAACATTCATCACCCAAGGTTGCAAGAGCAATGAATATTTATAATCCCATCTTCCCAGCACACTTAGAGGTGTCTCACAGTGTGACTTCACATTAGAAACGTCCCACCTGTGGGGATCACTCAGAAAAACACAGATTACAAGTCTGTACAACATAGAACAAGGTCAATAGCCAAATTATGGGAATTATCACCCTAAAAAAGGTTGCATATCTGATGATGCACTGCACCAACACTGATTTATAGGTGCTGTACTAGTGACTCTCCCCTGTGAAGACAGAATTTCAGCTATTAAGTTACAGCACTATTCCCTGGTTCTTTTTCTGAGGCTTCTCATGAATCAGCTGCAAATTGTATAACACGCTTGTCTCACCATTTACAAAGGCAGGCCCTATCTCCAACAGAAAGAAATGGAAAAGCAGTTTCCAACCTGGCTTCACGAAATATTATAGTTTAAAGAATATAGTGACTTGTGACAAAACACAGGCAGGGCTCCAACGATGAGAGCTGCTTAGAAAATACTGCAAATGAAGCTGCCTAACCCTGCAGACACTTTTGTTAATTTGCTGCAAATATGGGTCTCTTTTGAGGCTGAGGCCACACTTTAAGAAGCCCAACCCCCTTCCCATTCGTCTCCAAAAATGCAATTAAAGCTTAATGTTAATTCAGATTATTTTCCCAATCAAGACAGAGCTATGAGGATTACAGTCAGTTTTAACACTTGTCAGGAAAATACGGTTCCTTCCACTTTGCAGACAGGCAATTAACATTTAGCAGCAGCACTGAAATTAGAAACTATCTAGAGGCCATTTTAGGCCAAGAAAGTTTTGCCATTGCTTTTAATGCATCAAGATATAACAAATTCTCCAGTATCCTGCCCTTTCCTATTTTTCCCAAACTTTGGGTGAACCATTAAATTGAAGCCTGCCCTGTAAATCCCATAAGCTATTAATGTAGTTCCCTTAGCTGGAAGATAGATTAATGACCTGAGACTTCTGTAGAATATTTGCTACTTCAGTGCAAATTAATATCATATTTTATCCTCATTTTATACCCACATCCAGCACTTCCTTCTGCAAAGGATACCAGAAGGAGCTGATTATATAAATGCCATGATTCTAAATCTTATCTTCAAATTTTTAATCAAACTGTTTAACATGAGTCTTAAATTGCTGCATTTCCATTTTTCATACTTCTGTCACCTAATTTTTCATGCTAAGAATAAAGAAAAAACTAAAACTCAGATGTGTCTAGGTGGGGTTTTCTAATACTAATAAAGTTTCTTAAATGCTTTATGTTTTTCAGGACTCTGTCCTCCTCTACATCTTGGGCTGGGACTAAATACAAATGCCTTTTACTTCACCCAGGTCTAAGTTCTCAGTTTTAAAATAGGTAGTTTTAAATTTTCTAGATATTGTGTGCTATCCTGCAAATAATGATTTTTTTCACCGTCTCCTATATTTTTTTATATTTTTTAATTGAATTACCAATTCTTCTTCCTATGCCTAAAAGAACATTGTTTACTAAACACATTTGTCTGACACTGGCTGCAGTTTCTGGAGAAAGCAAAATCGTGAAAACATGAAAATGGCTTGAGACACATGTTTAGTTCTAGAAAATTCCAGTCGGGCCTCCTTTCTGTAGGAATTAAAATTTATGACAAGGTCTACAGGTCCTCAGGCAAGCACAGGAGGCTATTAGAGGAAATAAAAGAAGTGGCAGTGGGGGAAAAGACAAAGTTGCTTTCTCTCACTATTCCTTCTTGCCAGCACTTGTAAAAAGTTTGGTCTTTACTTGTAAATAGAAAAACTAGGTTGAAACTTCAAACTTGGAGCAAAATTTTTCATCCTTTCTATACTTCAAACCCTCAATAATAATACTACTAAAAATAAAAACTAAAAATATTATGAAAATAAAAAAGAAACAGCAGTTTGAAATGAAACTACATCTCCTGTCTATATTTGCTATTATAAAAAAATCTATGGAGAAAATATAGTCCCTTTCCAAAGTTTTTATTGTTGACTCCTTATGCTCTGTTTTGGCAGCTGCATTAGGTATCAAGTCAGTCACATCACAAATTTAACACAGACTTGCAACCACATTCACTCACACTTGATCAAACTGCCTTGTTTGAACAGACTTCATTAGTTGGTATTGGGGATTGCTGTGGTCAAAACACTTTTGGGGAGCACATTTCAGACACTCACCCTTCTCTTGATTAGAAATATCTTTTATACCCAGTCTTAACATATTTATAAGGTATTACCCTGGAGGTATTTAAAACGTTTAAAAGTGTGGATGTGACACTTAGGCACGTGGTTTAGTGGTGGACTTGGCAATATTAGGGTAATGGTTGGACTCAATGGTCATTTCCAACCTAAATGATTCTATGATTCTGTGGAATCTCACATGTAATGGCAGGGAGACCAAAAGACATTTTGAAGAATAAATCCTTGCTAGGTCCCCAGAGACTGCTAAATGATTGGCTATGTAACCCTATCAGAAACACCAAGTTCAGAGGTAGCAAAAGAGACTTGTGAGGAAAAAGGAGCCACGGTACCAAATTATTTGAGAGGAGACACTGAGGGAGAAAGGGAGATGATGAAGATAAATGGGAGAACAGGCATGGAGAATGGAGAGGAGGAGAACTAAAGGGGACAGCTGAGTTGCTGTTGCTTGAGCTCTGCACCTGATTACCACAATCTATCTTCTTCTATCTTCTCTTTCAATTCAACTCCTCTTTTCTGTGTAAGGTGTCGGCTTTGTCTACCATGGGAATTCTTGCACAGAGCCTTTGTTTGAGAAATAGCTTTGAAGTTAGAAAACAGAGATAAAAGGCCACGGAAACAGTGTAGATAGCAATGTATGGAACATGAAAAAAATCCGGAATGACAAACTCCCCATCCTGGTTTCAGCTGGGACAGAGTTAATATTCTTCCTAGTAGCTGGTAAATTGCTTTGTTTTAAATTCAGTACAATAATGACAACAATATTGATAGCACACTGACATTTTGGTTGTTGCTAAGTAGTGTTTCTAGGACAGCTGATCCAAACTGACCAAAGGGATATTCCACACCACAGAACATCAGTGTCCCTATATGAACTGGGGGAGTTACCCAGAAAGGGGCTGATTGAAGCTCAGGGATGGGCTGGGTACCAGTCAGCAGGTGGTAACTGTGCATTATTTATCTCAGGTCTTATCTCTCTCTCTCTCTCTCTCCCCCTATTCTTTTTATTACTGTTATTGTTACATTTTACTTAATCTCAATTATGAAATTGTTCTTATCTCAACACAGACGTTTTACGTTTCCCCCCCAATTCTCCTTCCCATCCCACTTGAGGCAGGGTGAGGAGCAAGTGAGCAGCTGGGTGGGACTTAGTTGGCAGCTGGGGTTAAACCACAACACCCCCGTAAAATCCTATCCAGACACTGCTGTCTATTATTAGTTCATTGGTGACCAAGTTGCTACGCATTTTGGCAGGGAAAATCAGAATGCACTTGACTCCACTATGCTGTAGGCAGCGTGCTTCCAGTGCCCAACCTAATTCTTTTAATGCCAGCTCAAGTACCACTGCACTGCAGCACTGCCATACTTTGTCTCAGCAAGGAAGAGATAGAGCTAAACTACACCTCCACTCAAAGCTTCCCCTTCCTTTGTCCTGGAGGTAACACTACAAGCAGCACTAACAAAAAGAAATAAAAAGAAATTAATTTGCAGTAGTATTGCCTCTGAAATCTCAGTAACTCTAACTGTAACAATCAAAATAAATTAGGTAATTGGAAGATTTAACAGAAGCTTTCATAAAAAACACTGAGACCCAAACTATCCTATCTACCATACTGACAAGAGGGGAAGAAAGAAATCTCACTAAACCAAAATCCAGAGGAACAGACACAATCTCTAAGTTTCAACCTTGATTTAATAATTGAAACATCATGTTCCCTAACATTACACGTGACATGCTGTGGCATGACTTCTCTGATGTGCCAAATTCACAGACAACTCCCTGGTTTAGATGTTATTAGTCTGCTGACACCCTGTCTGTCTTAATTCTACCATTTGCAAGCAGAAATGAAGTCACAGCTCTAAAACATGGTGTAGATACCCACGCATTGCACTTGTCTTTCCAGTGGAACCTCCTCAACAGATCAGTTTCCAAAGGCCAACACGATCTGGCTGGCATCATTCTCTTGAAATCTAAACTGTTTGAGAAGATAAATTATTGTTACTACATGCATAGCACCTGTCATATTTTACCCACTGAAATGTGCCATAAAATACATTTCCAGTGACTGTCAAGGAAGGAAGGATTGGTGTTGGCTGCCACTAGTCACAAGTCCCTTCCTCCAGCCTTTTGTCTGAGTTGTGCAAAGCCCTCATGAAGATTTATGCACATCCTTTGTCAGCACTTGAGGAAAACCTCAACCTGGGCTCTTGGGTACTTCCTACAAATTCTTTCAACTTTAACCTGTGAAATAGATGCTGTCTTTCGACTGCTGGCAATTAGCTCAGTGTGAGAGGATGACAAGGAGGAAACTCTGGGCTCTTGTTCAGCAATGATACTGCTGCTCTCAGTTTGTCAACCAGCCAGGGACAAACAGTTTGTTGTGCAAGTGTTATCATTACTGAGCAGATCCCCAGTGCCACACTACAGCTGGCAAACAGCAGAAACAGAAGCAGCTCCATTAAAAGCATGTGCTGCACTCCAGCCTTCTATGGGACACACTTCCCACATTCTGGCTTCTTCTCCCCATCTTCACTCTGGCTTCCCCACATCACTTCCCCTCATTCACTCTGGCTTTTCCACATGCCCATATTTGCCACCACAACCTTAAGAATACCAAGTTTGAAGGTTTTCAGCCTACTGAAGAAAAAACACATTTAGCATTCACACAGTGAGAAAGCTGTCTTTTCCAAAATGTTACATCTAAGATTGATTCAGAATCATAATGGAATGAGACCTCAGCTGAGAAAAGGGAGAAGATGAAGTTAATTAAAGTGCTGTCCAGCTGGAACTTGAAAATTCTTCAATCAAGGAAATATATCATACCCTGCCTCTTCCCATGTACATTGAAAAATAGCAACTGCTGTGGATTTAATTAAAACTTAGACTTAGTTTTTAGTTAATACTCTTTACTTGATTTATTATTATTCAGTCAAGATGCAAAGTTATGACCTTCATCATGAAAAAGAATGTTTTCCTACATTATGACAATCTATGTGACTTTTTTGTTGGTTTTGAATTTAGGCAGTTTCTTATAACACCTGGGGAAAACTGGAGAACAGAAATGTTGCTAGCTGAGCTGGTTTAATTCAGCCTTTCCACTTGGTTCAGATGTGGAGATTTCTGCTTCCTCTATTTTGTTTAATAACTTTTCATTGTTTCTCAACCACAGATTTCAAGTTAAAATGTCATATTTAGACACAGATACTCAAAGATTGCACAAAACTCTTTCTCCATCAAAGCCCATAATCCACGTTCCTTCACTAGTGAGGAACTGTGCTGCAACTAAATGAGCCCACCTTGAAGCAGCAATGCACTTGATTTTAATCTCTCTGTGGTTTCCTCATCACCTACAGAATCCAAATCCCAGCTCACTAAATACACCTGTATATAATTCTAAAAAGATTCAAATACATTTCTTCTCCCATCTTCAAGCACAACAACTCAGAGGTCTCTTGGCATCAAGAGCAGTAACATTTATACCAGCATCTCTCAGCTGCAGTGCCACATTATGAATAAAGGATGAATTCAAAATCACTGCAGGGGTGGATATCTCAACCAGCAGGGGAAACTGCCCCAAGCTGGTCCCACGCTCCAATGGCATAGGTCCAAGTCTGGTGGGCTTTGCATGTTTGCATACAGCCTCACATTAACAAGGTTCTGCTGATTTCAGAGGCCTTTCGGAGAGCTTGGATCAAGATGGGATGTTATGTGGCCCAAGCTAGTAAGATGCTCCAGACATTAGTTGATCTTGTCCTGGTGTCTGCACTGCCCTCTCAAACATGGGTGTGCTGAGGAGCCAAAACCACACCATATCAATCAGTTTTCATCATCTGAATATGCTCCCTACCACCCTGCTGATAGATTGGATTCACTTTGCAAACTGAAAATAAATCCAAAATAAATCATTCTGGCTTAATTGATAAATCAAATGTATGGGCTGAAACCACTGCTTGACTGACTGCCTCAGTGGCTGGGGAAAATGGTAAAACAACCACGTTACAGACTTACAGCCTGCCTTCAGTGACCAGCATTCAGCAGCAGAGGAATCTTTTTACACTTCTAACATAACTACTCACCCAAACTCACACAGAAATGCTGTGGTTTTTAACTATAGTCTCTGTTAGGGCAGTGCAGAGCAGAAGCAGAGTCACTGAGCCTCCTGAATCAATAGTAAAAACAAGCATGGTCTTTAAAAACATGCATACTAAGAAGACTGAAGTTAAGGTGAAAATGTCCACTTTATCCTGGAGAGAAAAATAACCTGACAAAATAGGTTTAAGGCTTGTAAGAATGGGACAGATGAAAGAAAACTTGCGTCCAGTAGTTATCTGGGTTCCCACTGGGTGTTGTGTAAGTACCACCTTTTCAATGTGTAGTCTGTAACCCCAGCAACCCAGATCCTCTTAAAGGGTACAGGATTGGGAAATAAAGTCTCCATTCCCTACAGCCTGAGATAACCATCACAAAATAGCATAGGCTTAGGCAGGGAGACACATCTGGTAGGAAGGAGATGAGGAGAGGCTGAGGAGGCTGCAGAAGGGTTGGGGAAACTGTGGAAGGGAAAATGCTCTCTGATGCCTACACACCTGCAACATGCACTACTGCTCACTTACCAGGTCTGTTTCATTTTAAATCTTTGTTGTAAGTTGACCTGAGGGTTTAATAAATTAAAATGTAGTCAGAAAAAACAGAAATAAGAATAAAAGAATCCTAAAAGAGGTCTCCCTCTATAAGCATTAGGGTAGAAATGAGAAAAAGTAACAGCCAGCTGCTGGTCTCTGTGACTTCCTGTCCCACTCCCCACCTCAGTAGTTACAATTTTATATCACATCAAAGGTTCATAGAATATGGATTTAAATGCAAGAAAATGCTACCTAGATTTAAGAGAGATTATATTCTTCATATTAACAGGTTTTAGTATTCGTGGGTTTTCACTGTTTCCTATACTTTGTAAAAGGAAAGAAGAAAACCTCACAGTATTTCCTTGAATAAAAACCTTTCTGTTGATGTTTTCTGTTCTGTAGACAAACTCACATAATGAAAGTATATGCAACACAAATTAATCCCCCAGTTTAAGTTAAAACATGGTGGATAAATCCACAGAAAGCCTTATATATTATTGATATACTTCCATTCAAGTTTTAGAAATGTGTTTCCATGTGTCTAGGATAAACCAGAAAAATAGACAAAAGACTCAGTACACCTATTAACATTAAAATTCCATTAAGTGTGGGAACTGAAATGAACAAATTAGTATTCCTGAAATTAATTTTTCATATTCATAGTAGTGCAGAAAAACTAAATTTGAGGCAATGTGATAGAGAGACATGTCATTTACATACCTCCTTCTAGAGCAGGGAGTAGTGCTGACAGGTACACCTGGCAGAAGACAAAAGAAAATGTTGTAACATTCATTCAGCAAGATCCCAGGAAGATACACCCAGCAAATGCTTCTCTCTATAAATTGTCTACTGCAGCCTTCGAATTTTCAGTAGTCTTATTTCATGTTAGCCTGTTGTAATCAACAAAAATCAACTCACTGCCTGTTTTAGAGACCCCAGAGGCTCAGTCTGATCTGTGATGGTGAAGCCCCACGACCAAGCTGCAGGAAGCAGAGGTCAGGCAGTGGCACAGCCTCTACATTGAGGGCATGCACAGAGCAGAGTCAGTACATCCACAATTCACAGCAGTGAGGAATTGAATTAAGAACTACCATGTAGCCTGAAAAATTTGTTCCACAACACACACAGTCACTGCTCACACTGAGATGAGTCTGAAGATACACCATAAACATTTGCCAAGTGTCTAGACAAGCACTTCTGGTGGTATTAGCTGAGTAAATTTGCAGTGAGTTCACACAAGCGACAAGAGAACTGTGAACATCAGCCTAGAGAAGGCCAAAAAAAGCTAACAGATTAATCACACATGGAGTCAATTACCATCTTTAGGGTAACACAGTGGGTCAGGCACATCCACCCAAGAAAATGCTTCAAAACAAGAACAAGAAACAAAAGATGATAAGATGTCTGTACACAATGCCATGCAAGCTGATATGTTAGGGTAATGACAAGCTCAAGTTCTAATTGCTTCAGTTTGCCATTCCTCATTGAATTAAGTAGCTAGAAAGGATGGATGATACCACGTGGAAGAAATAGGCAAATTAAAAGGATAAAACATGGAAAGCAAGAAAGAGAAGAGAGACAGCCAAGAGAAGGTGGAACAACTTTTGCCACTTCATTGACCTTGGTACATTCTGTTGTATTTTTATAAGATAATTTTTCCCTTTAGAAATACTCATCATTGGCCACATGCCTGGATGAGTTAAAAAGAAGACACATGGGCACTCAACTGACAGGGAGATTTTACATATTGTCATTGTTCTCTGGAATTTATTTCAGATAATGAATGTTCCAGAAAAAACTTTTTCCTTTGGTCCAAATATTACAGAAAATATTCAGCTTAAACCAGTCTGCTAATGTATTCTCATAAACATGTTTCTTTGACAGTAACATTAGCAGCTAAAAATCCACTAAATAAACAATATAGGGAAAACTAGGTCATCAGTCATGCTATGGAATGAAAAACGCAATCAGAGCTACTTTTAATAAATGCTCACCCAGCATTTCTGCACTTCTGTGTTTCTTATGCAGAAGATTTGACATTGCTAAGTATTCTATGCTGAATTTTTATTTCCAAAAGAAGTTATAAATTAAGCAGCCTATTGTGCTTTAGAGTAAGGTTATGATCACTGTACTATATGTCAAGTCATTCTTTCAGACTTTGTGCTAAAAATACAACTTTGTGAAAATCCCTGCTACTGCTAACAACCCTGTGAAGTTCTTTGAAGTGCAGTGTGGCTGTCAAACATGTCAGTTGCTGAGGGAGCCTCTCATGGTGCTGAAGAATGAAATATTTGATTTGTGAGTCAGGAAAAGTGGAATAGAGACGTGCTGAAACAGAACTGAGCAGGTTCAATAGCCTGATCACCAGTTTTTGAGTTGGGTACACAAATGTCAGATACCAGAAGTAGATCAAAGTGCCCCAGGCTGCCGTGAGCTCTGTGTGGCACATTTGGAGCCATTAGAGAGTCCATCCCTGCACTGCAACCACATGGAAGTCTGTGCAGAACAGAGGCCAAAATTCAGGAGGAGGCATTAAGGGAGAAGCACAGTGAGACACGGGTTTGGAAAGACAATCTGAGCAAACCAAATCACTCATAGGGACTTGCAGTTCGAAGCATCCTGCAAGACCTTCGGTTGAATGCAGCATCTCTGGCACACTTTGCAGTCCTGCTGTTTGGGGAGGACATCTCACAGCCTCTCCCCAGAGATAGGGTGAAAGAACATAGCCTCAAATGCTGGTTGTCATCATGTGCAACACCTGAACCCTCTGGTTATGACCCGTTATGTTAATCACTACCCAACATGCCGTGAAACCCCCACTCCAAACCCAAAAATACTATTATCACCCACACAACTTTGATTGTGCTAAGCATTTTTTCAATATATTAGAAATAAAGAGAATGAGCGCATGAACATTTAGTCTTTGTCATTTTTAAATTATAACTACTCCTTCTAAACAGGGACTGCAAAATAAAGTTACGCCCAAGGACTTTGAGTTCACTTCTTCTTTTGTGACATAATGCAACACATTTTTAGTTTCTTCATCTCTAAAGTCATAAAAGAAGCTGCTGTCACTCTGCTGACAGAAAACAGATTTCTTTTCTCATTCCCACTCTCAAGATACTTCCAAGTCTTTTCAAGTTGAATCTGAACTAGTTTACAGATTGTTATTGGTTTAATGTAATGGTTTAGCTCTTAAAAATCTGACATACTTATTTGAAGAAAATAGAATAGTTTTACTTCTCTTTCTAATATCTGAATATTAAATGTATTGCTATATGCTTTAATTCTCCAAGGTTCAAATCTCACTAAAACAGTTTCTTACATTTTTCATTTATTTTTTATATTTATATATAATTTTGAATCTTACCAAATTTCTCCCAGCTTCTAATTGAAATTAGCCATAAGTGAAGACTGGCACGTGCTATACTCCTCAAAATCACTTTGCCATGTTATTCCGCCTGATGTACACATGTTTGGTACAACATTTTTGGTGTTGTCACAAGACTGCTACCCTTGTGAGCAGCTCTGTGAGTGAAGAGTTAGTGAGGTTTACTAAAGATGAAAGATGAAGCACTGAATTTCACAAAATTGTAAATCCTACCAAAATTAACTGAAAATGCCCATGCCAACCACGTGCCAAGACACAAACTCATATGATTAAAGGAGAAAGCATCAACCTTTTAACACTGCCTAGATTTTGTATCACAACCATAATGTTGTTTACACCAAATATTATTATTTGACTATGAAAAGGGTGAGTTTGCTTTGTTTAAAAGTAGACATACACCCAAGGAAAACTGAGGGAAATTACTGGCCTGTAGGTTTAGGCAGGAAGAGCATTGGTCACACCCTCAGTAATGCCTGGATGTCTGTGAAACCCATAAGAAATACTCAGAGTTTTTAGAAAGAAGAATCTCCCTACAGGTTTGCAGATTAACTTTATAATCTTGCAATGAGTTCCACTGATCCTCCAATTCATATGAACAATAACTTTCAAAGAATGTTAGAAATAATGAAGTTATGATGAAGTGCAAATAGGGAAAGTATGCCAAACCTCAGCCTGAGGTGCCTGGCAAGTCATAGAAACATTTTTACATGCTGAAACTAGCAGGGGAGTTGAATAATTGATTGGAAAAATTCAGAGAAAATAAACTTGCATTGGAAAATATAATTTTGTGCCCAGGGGGTTTCACTCAGAAAGTTCACTTGGTGTTCAAGCACTCCACTCCAGACAATTCATGTCCAGGAGCAAGAGTAGCACCTCTGTGCCCTGTCCAAGCTAGAAGTCTTGTCAGCTCATTAACTTGAGCTCTATATCACATGAAAGCAGCTTCCTGGCCCTCTGATCTGAGCAAGCCTTTCCACACCAGTGTGGCACAGCCTAGTGCTCCCAATCCAGGCACACTTCCCTCACCCCCAACTGCCTCCCCTTCAGCTGGATCTGCCTCAAGAAAACAGATGAGCCCTCACTGCTGAGCCTTTTAAAGGAATCTCACATTCCCACGTACTATAGAGAGTAAGACACACCCTATTAGAGCTCATTTGGAGCATTTCCTCAAAGAGGAATCTTACTGTGCTTCACTCCTGTTGCAATTCATCAATGTTGATTTTTTTAAACTGGTGTCCATTGTATTTATTCGTTGACTTTTTCAATATTTACAAAGGATGTAATGATCTACTGATAGTTCATTAAGTGGTTCATTTATCTTGTTACAAATTAAACTAGGAAGTCTCTAGGAAGCATGGCCAGCAGGCCAACGGAGGTAATTCTCCCCCTCTTACTCCACTCCCATGAGACCCCACCTGGAGTACCGAATCCAGCTCTGGAATCCACAACATAAAGATGTGGACCTCTCCAAAGAAGACAGCCTGAGAGAGTTATGGTTGTTCATCCTGAAGAAGGCTCCAGGAAACCTTGCAGCATTCTTCCAGCACCTGAAGGGGCCTACAGGAAAGGTGAAGAGGGACTTTTCACAAGGGCATGTGCTGATAGGATATAGGGGAATGGCTTTAAGATGAAGCAGGTTTAGGTCAGCTATTAGGAAGAAATTCTTTGCTGTGAAGGTGGTGAGGCACTGGCACAACTTACCCAGAGCAGTGAAGGATGCCTCATCCCTGGAAGTGTTCAAGGCCAGGTTCGCTCAGGCAACCTGGACTAGTGAAAGGTGTCCCTGCCCATTGCAGGGGGTTTGAAACTAGATGAACTTTAAGGTCCCTCCAACCCAAACCATTCAATGAGTCTATGATCTCCAAACTGTTTTGCAAGAGCTCATTGACAGAGATTTACAACCTGCAGATCAGTATGCAGGACCAGTGTTTTCAAAATTCCTCCATTCCATATATTTCGAAGAGAAAGTCACATTTTTTAAAACCACAGGTGCAATACAGCCAGTGTACCTAGTGCCTGGCAGAGCAGGTTGGAGCACGGATCCTGAACTGTCCCTATGCTGGATTGTCCCTGCAGTTCCCATTTGCCTGGCCTCTCTTCTTGCCATGCTCAGCTCACGGCCAGAACAACCAGGTCTCAGTCCTCCTGAGGAATACTGATACAAACAAATATTAGCAGCAAGACTCTCTAAACCCTCTGAAGGGGAAACAAAGGAAGACTCTGTTCACACCATTACACCTCTCTGTATTATCACACAGCGTACCTAAGTCACAGTTCCTTTCTTCTTCATCAGCCACCAGGTTTTCCGATATCAGTCCTTTGGCTGGGTTGGGCTAACTCCTGGACATATTCTAACTAACCCAACTAGAATCAGCCAGATTTTTCCAGTTTTACCTAGATATTATGGAAAAGAACTATGCAGAGTGTTGGTGCAAGGCAATGCAGACATTTTAAGATTATAGTAACAGATATATTCAGTATTTCAGAGTAATCATGTTCACATAGTGCTGAAGATAATAAATACATTTTCCTTTGACTAAAGCGGTGATAATATTTTTCAGGGAAAAGCTGGAGATTATTAAAATGCATTGAGATTAATTATTGCATTTATTTTATGGCTTTTTCTTAACTGGTTTGTAAAGTTGAATGTGATAAAATAGCTTCAGAACACTGTATTGAAATGGAAAAAGAAAATCTATTACTTTCACAAGGTTCTCCCTTTTCCAGTAATTATTTGTTGAATTCAGCAGAAGTTAATTAGAAATTTCTGCACTTGTTTCCTGAAAAAAATTGATTTGTTTCAGGAAATAAAAAAAACTTTCTCTAATTCCAAATTTGTTTAGAAATGAAATTTCATACCTCCGTTTCTTAATGATTAGAGCATACATAACCAAGAGTGGCCACTCCTATATCAAATGTTAGGGGAAAATAATCAAAAATACCCCATATGTATTATTATTTGATTTTTTAAAATTCTTAGTTCAGGTATTTAAAACTGTTAGTCAGTGACACTTAGGTGCCACAGACATGTACAATTTACCCTGTGTAAAGCAGAAATTCTCACCTAGACCCAATTAAGACTTGCATCTGAATCCACAAGGGAACACTCACCCAACACCACATCCAACCCCAGCTTGAACCTGGACAGCCTGGGGGACACTGGGAGCAGCAAACTGCAAAGGGCCAGGAGATGAGTGCCTTTGCTACTCCTTGCTCCCACATGCTCAGAGACCAGTGACACTTTTGAGAGTCGACATTAACAAGACTTGGCATCACAACATTAATTTTTTTTTCTTCCTCTTTTTCTCCAAAATGATTCTGCCCTCTAGTCTTACACACACAAACATATGTCCTTATGCTGTGGAGTCCAGGGAATATTCAGCCTGGCTTAAGGAGGGACAGAGGAGTAAAGAGTTCAGTTTTGTCATCCTCTGTCTCACTGGTGTGTACTTTATTCTGCAAGTGCTTCAGCTGGGGCCAACAAATCTGCATGCACAGAGTAGAGCACTAATCAGGTCAAATAAGATTAAATAAGGGTGGCAGATTCAGGTCACACCAAAGGTAAAAATATGCATTATTTTTCAGAAATAAGAAATTTGGTACCATAAAATAGGAACAGACAGCACATATTTGACAAAATTTTGGATGGAGGGTCAAGCCTTGTAGACCACTAACCGCTAGCAAAGACCATTGATGCCACAAGCTCCATGGCTGGAAGCTCCAGCTCAGTGGGAGCACTGAGACAACCAGAACAACCTGCAGAAAATCACTACCTGAGGAAGTACCACCCTCACTGATTTCTTTGATTTAGAAATTATTCCTGTGCTTTAGTCAGCCAGGTAATTGTTTTACAAAAAGAATTACTAGTATCAGAACTTCAGCAGCTCTGAAATGTCCCTCCACAAGCAAACAACTAACTCTTCCACCCACTCAGTACACCCCCACTTGTGAATTGTGATTAGCATTGCAAATGTCTTTCCTTTTTCAGAACTATCGATTGTGTGGTTAAATAGCAGCAGAGAGTTTTAATTCTTGGAAATCTGCTTTAGCTTCCATTCTCTGTTATCTATCTACCTACCAAACTATCTATCAATTATCTATCCATCTATCTATCTATCTATCATTTAAAAAAAAATCTAGTTATATACAGATTCTACCATTACACAACCATCGCACAACCTTCTAGATATGGGCAATATATATTATACTACAGTTATTAGGCCAGCTCATCTTGTGTGAGTCTCTGTTTTTCCTACTTACTACCTTGCCTTTTTGGTTCCTGGATATATAGATATGTATGGATGTGTTGGTTTTAAGGAGGCAGAAAGAGATATTAGATATATAGTTGCTCTTACAGGCAGACATTGCTTTTAAGGATGAAAAGAAGAATGTGTTATGATTAACAGGAGTTCAGAAAATTGCAGTGGTGGGCAGTGAGCAAAACACCACATTGGTATTAGTATATTCTTAATATACCTGTGCAATCCTGGTATAAACCCAGAAATTTACCACACACTGCAAGATGATAGCAAACATCCTCTATAATCCTGTGTAGGCCCAGTGGTGGAGCTGAGAGGTGAAGCAGAAAGACTAAGAAGTATTAGGACTCTGAGGAAGAGATTGAGCTGGAGCCTCACTCTGCCATCCTTCCACAAATGCACTCACCATCCACGTCACAAGAAGCAATGGATCCCCTGCCCTCTCACCACCAGGTAGAAGAGGGGGACCTTAGAGATGGAGGGAAATGGAAACAGGTTGTATTGGTTTGAAAACAAACCAGTGGGAGATCACAAGTCAAGATTGAAATTAAAAATAAGTGAAATAATACAAGGAAAAACACTGACAAAGTCAGATACAACCTAACACCCTGTTAGGGTGGTAGTAGTAGTCCAACTGAAGTAGTCCAGTTGAAGCGGTGATCCTGTGAAGGTCTGGTCTCCAGCTGAAGATCCAGTGGTAGCTCTTGTCCTCTAGGAACCCAGTAGACCAGGCTCACTCAGGCAGTTCCAAGGCCAGGGTATATCCAGGTGGGAACACCTGGCTCCTCCCTCCTGGGCAGAGCATCCCACAATGGGATGAGATAAGTCCATGAGTCACATGGTGGGTCCCTGATGGCCCATTGCCTGTCATCCGGGGTGGGTCATTAGCAGGTGATAGCAGCTAACGGCCCACAGCTGGTGGTAATAGAATACTTAAATACATCTATATTGCAACCCAGGACACAGGTTTTTGCTTGGGGGTACCAGGTAGAACCTCTCCCAGACTACCTCACCTCTCCAGGTGCCCTTGTACAGTAGGTGTGAGGCCTTGGAATCTGAGGAGCAGGGAAATTAGAATGTGGATAAATGTCCATCAAGGCTGGAGGGGTCACCTAGGGCAGAGCAGCCTATGCCCCACATCACAACCTCCTCAATTAAGAAAAAAGATAAAGTAGTAAATACCTGAACAAAAAATAGAAGGTGACACCCTTTTGAGAGGAATGGAGGGCCCAATATGCTGACTAGACCCAACCTGCTACTCATCGTCATCTTTGAAAGGTCACGGGAATCGTGAGAGGTGCTTGAGAACTGGAAGAAAGCAAATGTCATTCCAGTCTTCAAAAAAGGACAAGAAGGAGAAGCCAGGGAGCTACTGGCCAGTCAGCCACAACTCAGTCCCTGGAATGGCGATTGGAGCAGAGAGGAAAGCAGTGGATACTGGTTATCTCATCTTCAGAAGGGTTTTCAATCCTGTCTCTCACAATATCCTCATAGACAAACTCAGGAAGCGTGGACTGGATGAGGGGACAGTAAAGTGGATTGAGAGCTGGCTGAGTGACAGGTCCCAGAGGGTAGTGATCAGTGGCACAGGGCCTGGGTTGGAGGCCTGTCACCCGTGGTGCCCCCCAAGGTTCAATACTGGGCCCAGTATTGTTTAACTTATTCATCAATGGTTTGGAGGGAGGGGCAGATGCCTCCTCAGAGAGTTCACTGCTGACACAAAGCTGGCAGGAGTGGCTGATACCCCACAGGGCTGTGCAGCCCTTCAGAAGGGCCTTGACAGGCCGCAGAGATGGGCAGAGGAACTGTGAAATTCAGCAAAGGCAAATGCAGGTCCTGCAGCTGGGCCAGAACAAGCCCAGGCACCAGCCAGGCTGGGGCTGAGCTGCTGGAGCAGCTCTGCAGAGAAGGGCCCGAGGGTCCTGCTGGACAGTGAGCTGTCCAGGAGCCAGCAGTGCCCTGGGGCCAAGAAGGGCAGTGGGACCCTGGGGGCATTAGGGAGAGCAGTGCCAGCAGGTCAGGAGGTGATCCTGCCCCTCCACTCAGCCCAGTGAGGTGTGTCTGGAATGCTGTGTCCAGTTCTGGGCTCCTCAGGACAACACAGACATGTTGATCCTGGAGTGTGTCCAGAAGAGAGCAACAAAGACAATTAAGGGACTGAAGCATTTCTCTTATGAGTAGAGACTGAGGGAGCTGGGCCTGTTCAGCCCTGAGAAGAGACAACTGAGACAGGACCTCATCAGTGGCTGTAAGTATTTGAAGAGAAGGTGTCAAGAGGACACAGGTTCTTCCTGAGTTGCCAAGCTTATGACAAGAGGCAATGGACAGAAACTGATGCACAGGAAGTTCCACCTGAACATGAGGAAGAACTTCCCTGTGCAGTGACCAAGCACTGGCACAGATTGCCCAGAGAGGTTGTGGACTCTCCCTCACTGGACATATTCCAGAACCATCTGGACACAATCCTGTGCCTCATGCTCTGCAATGGCCCTGCTTGAGCAGGGAGGTGGAACCAAATGACCTTCCAGCCTTACCCATTCTGTGATTCTGTGAGATTGCTGTGGCACCACAAAAAGATGCACAAGCTCTGTGTCCAGGAAGGGAGGAGACAGAAAATTGCAATTCAAACAAGTTCTGACACTGGAGGATGAGCAGGGTGTGGAAATCCACACATCAGAAGGGTTTTGTTTATCTCAGTCACAGACAAACTCAAACAACGCCTTATTTGCATTTGCACAAACAGCAAAGTGTGCTACAATAAGCTTCTCTAAGTTGATTAGCCGGAGGAGGGGAAAGCAGACCTTCCTAGCAAGTTGCTTTGAAGATTCATTTGCATGCAGGGCCATGATGTGAGGAGCAATCACATCAGGCAATCCAGAGCAGGGCTGTCCGCTCTGCTCCAGAGGACTGCACCTCGGGGGAGCCCACAGAGCTAATCCTCAGCTGCAGTGACCAAGGCAGTTTTTCCTGAAGTGCTTGGGGAACAGATTAGTTTTTGACACAGGTTTACCATGCTTAATTTGATGCTTTCATAGGAGCAGCTCCATCGCCGCAATCAAGAGCTTTTCTCTTTGCTTTCCTATTTTGATTTTAAGCTTGTCTAGCCGCAGTATTTTGACAAATGTAGAGTACATCAGCGTTAGGGATTTAATACACTCAAGTGATGTTGCAGACAAGCCATATGCAAACTGAGACAAGTCTGGGAATCCATGGGGTCGTGGTGAAGTGCTAGGAACAAAGGGAAAAACTTCACAGGGAGGGATTATTCAGTGGTTTGTGACACAGTTTCAAGCTGAGAGAATCAGCTTCTTTGAAAAAGTCTCACATCATCACATATGTCCTTTCTAATAAAAACATCAGGTAGCCCTATGTTCCATATGTAAAGTACTCAGATAGCTTGCTTATTGACTGCACAGTGGTAAATTCTTCATTAAAGCTGGTTTCTAGCTGTATCTCAGAAACTGAATGTTCATTTAAGGGAAAAGTGACCCTGAAACCATTGCTACTGAGCAATCTGACCTTACGTGGGAAAGTCTGTGCAAGTCATCAGACAGATTGCAATAATGTATCTGAGAGGTGAAAGATAAAAGCCCAACTACAGCTGGCTTGGCAAAAGATGTTCTCACAGGAACATATTGCTCCATCAACACTGCCATTCATAGAAATGTACCAGCTTTAGGCATGGTTTCTAAGATTCTGAGGAGTCAGACAAAATTCTTGAAAATGGGAATTTAAATTTTTTCTTGAACTGAAATGGACTGATCAACCCAGGTCAGAAGAGTGTAATCCCCCAAGAAAACTGCCATGCATACAGCTGGTCTAGGAGGAGAAGAGGAGCTTGAACTTGTGGTTCCTGCATGCCAACAAACTTTTGTAAGTAATTAGCTCAAGACCATTAGTTTCCTAATTGGTTAGCTATTCCTTCCTTCTTATATCTGCAAATAAGAGGGTAAATTTTCCTGTGATAGGAAACTCAGCTATAATGTTACATCCTAAGGAGAGTAGTTTCAAAGTGTTTGTTTTTCTCTTGAGACCTGATGAGACAGAATCTAATTATTTTCATCTCTATGAGTTCAGGAATTCAATGACCTTTTTATGTATGCATATGAAAGTAAGACCATTCACCATGCAGGCGGTCCCACAGTCTTGTATTCTAATCTATAACTTTTCATTGGAACTACATTTCACTACTTTATTTCCAGCACTTATAGGTGAGCTACATGCCTCAGATTTCAGTCAAGGTAATTTCCAGACAGTGATAATTTTTATCCCCCTGCTTTTACATTGATTTATAGAAACTTTGATGAAAGATTTGGAAAAAAATCTGTTAGTGTTAAATAGCTTCTTTTTTTATAGCAAGCTTGTTACATTAAGCAAAAAAGATATTAAACTACCGCAATGACATTGAACAGCAAGCTGAATTAGATTTGCTTATTGAAAAAAAAATCAGCAGGAATGAATAAATTTTTATTTCCTTAAATGTTGCATATGCGCAAATATTCTTAATGTTCAGTGTGCAGGCAATTCAGTAAACCTAGAGCATGCTACAAAACCTCAGCAGCATCTGAAAGGGAATATCACAGAAAAAGGAGTTATGGGTGAAAGATATGCTTGGACAGAAATCACCATTTCCCTGTACAATTACATAGTTTATTACAGCTGATTTTTCACGCAATTAGTAAATTAGATCAGGATGTTCTAAGTTTCTTTTTTCAGCAATCTGCAAAATATTAAAAGCAATAAAATAATAAATCCAGACATTTATACTGAAGTGCCTATGGGGCAAGTTGCCATATTTCAGGCTTACTAAGGACTTTATTGCCAAATCCCAAATTATGGGACTCTGACATAAAATGAATCCTTTTAGTACAGCTGTGTTTATTTTAGTACAGAGTATGCCTACATTTGTGCTTCAGTTCAGATCATGAACGTGCCTTTGAAGGCAGATTGTGCAGTTGCTGCCACTTAGCATGCTTTGATTCATATGATGGAAAGGCCTCAGAGGATACTTTTACAATTAACCAGACTCTTTTCAAATTAAGCCAAATAGGAGGATGGGATTGAGGAACACATTTACTGTCCTCCAGCTGCTATGAGCATTTTGTCCTTTGGACTAGAACAGAGCAAGTTTGAAGTAAAACTCACCTGAAATGGGAAAAAATTGCCCTCAGTGAGTCCTCAGCACCAGCTGGATCTCTTCCTATGGCTCTGAACTTCATACACATGTAGGTACAGCCTCCAGAGACCTACAGTAAGCACCAAAAATTCCTTTCCATTCTTCAGAAGGAAACAAAATCGCAGCCTCAGTGTACTCTGGGTTTCAAGACAAGTGTTTTTGAGCCTGTAATGTACAAGGGAGATCATAAATTATCTAACTACTAAATCAGAGAAGTTAACCCTGATCTTTCCCAAATAGCTATTAACCTAAAATTATCCTACCAAAAAACACCAGTGACATTTCAAATCAGGCTGGGGTATGTCATTAGAACAACATTGCTTATGTCACATCATACTCACTGGCTTACATGAAAACCTCTAGAAACAAATATCTCCCTTTTGTCTTTATTTTAGATTGTAAGGCCACTGGCTTAGGGACCACAACATTGTGATATGAGAGTGGAAATCCCCATTCTGTTCATGACTTAGACTTGCTGCTGCTTATCAATTCAGCAACTTCACCTCCCTGTGAATGTACTTCATGAAAGCTAAGCATGCTGGTCCACACATTTGGCAATTAGGGGTTTCCATCTTCAGTTAAGTTATGCACTGTTACTGAACTGCCTCACAAGGACAGTCAGTCTCAGTAATACAAAACCTCCTACAATTGATAATGGCATTACTTCAATGTCAAGTACCTAGACTTGTTAAAATATTTTAAATCTAAATTTCAAATCAAACCATAGAAGTTGTACAGGATATTTTAAGTCAAGTAAAAGCTCTACTTCTATTACCTTAGACTTATCTATATCATTTGGTGATTTTATTTATTTTGCTTGAGGATAATGAATAACAGGAGCTACAGCTAGTTTCCATTCAGTCAGATAATGGTTAGTGGTCCCAAGGAGAGAGATCAAGTGAATGTCAACCCTTACCCCTATAGCCACTCAGAGAAGTTTAGTTGTTACCATAGTCTCAGACAAGTGCAAAGTAGTATGTAGCACATACAAATTGCATAGTTATGTAATTATGCAAATGACACTTGCATGAAATATGTCATCCATAAGAGAAAAAATACCACTAAGCCTTGTGGAAAAGAGTTTCCTGCTTTACAGGAACTAAATTTAGATGTCTAATCTAAACACCAAGACAGCCATTATCTGATTCTGTTTATAATCTAAGCAGGGAATAATTGCACCTGTCTCTGCCGAGGAACAGAATAATTTTCAAAGTAGTGGGTGGAAGCCAGTGATATGCTGGGAGGGATTAGGAAATACATGAGCTGGATCGCAAAGTCTTTGATTCTGAATGGAAACAGAAGGAGACTCTGGCACATCAGGGTCAGCAGTTTTCTACCAGCCAGGGCTTTGAGGACATGCTGTGTAGACCATATTCAAATCCTTGCCCACACATAGTAGATCCACTTTTGTACCTTGCCAACAGATGCATTTCACAGGCTTTTCTGGATTTGATACAAGGATAGAACCATTCTTGAGATTCCTGAGCCCCCATTGCCTACATTTTTATAAGGTTCTGTGACTGTGTTACTCAACTTCGACATTTCAAATCTTCAGCTCACTTTGCTTTTATATGTGTGTGGCACAGCAAGCTTTAAGAGGATGACACTGGAGTGCTCTAGCAAAGCCCACCACACCAATACAATCCTCCTGGATATCTCTAAAGCAGCAGGGTGCATTCCACTTCAATGCCAGGGCCAGCTTGGGAGCCACTAATGCAAGAACCTGTGTGTAAGAGGCATCTTTCACCGGCCAGCAGCATAGGGCTGACCCTAGGAAGTTGTAGGAAAGTGAGAAACAAATGGTAAAATGGAATGTCTGAAGACTGAAGGTCCTCCCAGGACTTTTTAAGAGTAGCAAAGCTGAGGCAGGATTTCTGCCTGCCTGTCATTTAACTTAAATCATAGCTCTTCCCTGACAACACAAGATCAATTTGCAATGCTTTGGAGATTCAGTGTGTATTTGCTTTGTTTGCTTTCTCTTTATTTGGAGAATATAAATGAGGATAGAAAAAAAGATGAAACTTTCAGAGGAAATCTTGTTCCCAAGGCAGAGACCAAGCAACTGGAATAAAAAAGCCTTTTCTTGATACGAGATAAGGTGGTATTACAGAGCCATGAACAAAGCACCACTATGTAAAGCGAACTTAACAGTCCCTGATGGGACAGCCAGGTGCATAAACATGTAGACATCAGAAATCTGCTTACACAGAAACAGAAGTGATGGCATTGAAAAACTTTTCTGAGAATGGATAATTGCTGCAAGGCAGGTACAGAGTTTAATCCAGACCGGGAAAACTCCCTGCACTTTTGGTTTTCCAATGAAGGAACCTGCAAGTGGTAAAGCAGGAGTTATTTCCAACCTAGACATGCAGACACAGGGAGCAGAAGAAGTTGCCTATGAGAGGTAGGTGAAATTGCCAAACAACATTAGGACTGGTTGGGAGTTAAGGCTGATATAAGTAGCTGTGGGGCAGCTGAACAATCATATCCCACAAGGAGAATTGGTCATGCTCATCTTACAGAGAAGACTCATACACTGAGGAATGACTTACCTTTTCTTGAAAGTGCAAAATGTTCACACTGTAACAGAAGATCCTAAGATGTACATTATCGACAGCAAGAGTGGAAAGCTTAGACCATTTATCACTACATTACAAGAGAATTTGATATATTCTGTGTAAAGAGACTTTATGATGAATACTTAACATCTTTTGAAAGATGCAGTGTCAAAACCACTAGAACTTCTAGGGGGAAAAAAGAGAGGTTCATGGAAATATCTGTTAAACTTGCTAGTTCTGCTAAGTGGATAAAGTGAAAGGAGAGCCTTATTTACAGCATAACTGGTGCAAAGCCAGCTTTCAGTAGGGAGGGGGCAAAAGACATCTCAGTGGGGGACCAGAAAAAAGGCAAGAGAAAAAGGCAAGAGAAAATTATTTAGGACTCGTCCACAGAGCACAAGAAGAAACTAAACTATGAAGACCTGTTCAGCTAAACTCCAAAACTCAATATCTTTTGCTCTTCTGAAGCTGAAACTATAACAACAGGTGCTGCAAACCCTGTCTGTCTTTGTAGTGGTTTTGTGAGGTGAGCAGATGGGTCCATTATAAAATCATCAGCTTGTACACAGCATTTCAGTACAGCTCAGTCATGACCAGTGTGTCTATTCCCATGTTTCAATTCCCACTTATTTCCTTCTTTGTAGTGAATGGAGCACACGTAGAGATACAGCAATTAAATTGTCATTCACAAAGGCTGGAATTGAAACACATCTTTCCAACAGAGGCATCTATGCCTGCATTCACATTATTACTTGATCCTTCACTGTTTCCTTTTCAGTGGTTTTACAGTTGCCTAATAATTAGATATTCAGTTAACTGCTAAAAAAACTCCAGGAAACATGATATGAAAAAGAAAAGATAAATGAGAAAGTGGTACATCTGTCTGAGGAAATGCAGAGAAAACCAAACTCCAGCTGTCTGCATTTATTTACCTGGACATCAGATGCAGATTGTCCAAAAGCCACACACTTGCAGAGTAGGTAGAGCTGCACGTCAATTTGCACATCAGGGCTGAGCACATTAGTTTCCCACCAAGAAAATGTGCTGCTCCAGCCTTTTGGCCAGGCTTGACTCATGTCCCATTAGCCCTGGCCATGGGAGACTTCCTTAGTCTTGCTGTTCTGAGATGAAATTTATTCCTGAAATCTATCCCAGCAAACCACCACAAATTAGTATCTTAGTGTCTTAAGCTATAAGAGCTATAAGCTTAATATTTCATTTCCCTTTCACTGATGTCCTGCTTTTGAGCAAATTTTGCCTTTGTTGCTAGATAGGAATAGTCTTTTCCATATGTAATGGGTTTTCATTAATTGTTTTTACTGGTGTCCTTTCAAAATCACAGGTCCCAGCATATCTCCAATTAATACCTGGTGACAGTTGTTTTAAAATCTGTTTCTCATGCAAGAGTTGACTGGCCAAAGAGGAAAAAGATACTGGCACTGCAGCACAAATAAAGGTGGCGGATCAGGTCCAGAGTAAATGACAACAGTGTCCTTCAGGCTAGGTAGGGAAGGGGAGGACAGGGAACACAGGGGAAGTGAAATTGAGGGGCAGATGGGGAATAACTGGTAGAAACACATGGAGAAAGGACAGATGATCCTGAGGTTCACAAACTCTTCTGTATTTCTCGAGGCTTAGCAGCATTCAGCCAGAAGCAGGAGTTCATTTTATTAAAAAAGGTGCTATCTTGGCATTACAGAAATAGACTGTTCTCTGACCGGCATTACATTAATCAGCCTCACTATCACTGCTATAACAAAACTCATCTCTGTAGCTACATAGGGTAAGGCTATAGATATGTAGAATATGGGTCCAGCAGAGCCTGATCAGGGACTGCTGCAGCAGCTGATTTTCTAACAGCAGTATAGCCAGGCCTGAATTTGTCCATCCTGCTGAGCTCTGTGCCCTGCTCCTCAGAAAAGCAGCCTTTGCCATATCCCAACATGACAGATGTATCAAAAGATCTGCTTCTTGGTGACAATGTTGCACAAAATACCAGGTGCAGAACAAGAGATGATATCAAGGAGTCGCTTAGTTATCTTTGCTCACTCAAAGTCTGTAAAGTAACGATGATGAAGCTAATTAATTGGAGGCAATTAGTGCAGGTATCTGAACAAGGAAGAAAATTGTACAAAATTAAATAGATTGACTTTGGATGTGGTTATATCTTTTTCTACCTTGTCAAGATAATTTCTATTGAGTTATACATTTGACATCATGGAAAGGATTCAATTTGGTGTGAAGACATTTACATGTAGGCATTCACAGACAAATGCCTAAACTCTGTTTTGAGTTTGCAAATGCTAAGGAGCTCCTTTGGAACAGCTCATTTAGACACCTGCCTGGGATTCAGATGCCTAAACATAGACAACTCCTGTTGTTTGGGTGCTGTGGAGACCCCTGGACCAACCCTTAGCTCATGCTGCAGGGAGTGCTCCTGTACCCCTGATACTGGCCAGTCTTGGGCAGATATCTGGGGGACCAAGGGGCACCTCAGAGGGCCCTCAGAACTGTGGCCAACTGATGACTGTCCATAATGGCCTTGCTGAAATTATTTTGACTATCTTGTGTTCAAGAAATGACTGGATGTGGCACTTAGTGCCATGGTCTAGTTGGCATGGTGAGCTTTGGTCAAGGGTTGAACTTGATGATTTCAGAAGCTTTTTCAACCTAATTGATTCTGTGGTTCTGTGATGTAAAATAATTTTCTGTTTCCACCAATACATAGCATGGCTTTGTGCTTAAGTCTGCATACAAATAATGCTCTTGAAAGTAGATGGTCTCTGTCAGCTGAAGTTCCAGTTATGTAAATAAGGTTATTTACTGTATCTTTATTAAATCCATGAACTTTTCCTTTGTTCCAAAAAAAAAAAAAAAGAGGCAGCAAACAAAACCAAACATAAACCATAATCTGTCATTGCACAAAATTTATTTGCATTTCTGAGTTTTATAAATGAGCTCTCCACATGCCTATCCATTAAGGTTTTAGCTCAGATCAGGAATGCATTCCTAAAGCCGAATCTCCCAGTTTTTCCCAATTACCATGCCTTGCTTTTTCTCTTGATCTGCTCTCTCATTGTATGCTTCAGAATCAGTAGACTGAAACTGTAGATATGATGGAGGATGAAAAATTCAGTATTTGGAGGAACATTTAACTATTGTTTTTCAAAAGCTGTGGTGAAACAAGGAACTAAGTCAGTGGTAAGAAGAGAGACCTTCCAAAGTAGAAAGAATCTTCAGAACAAAACACAGGTTTTTCTGAGGGTTACTGTAAAGGGAATCAGAAGCAAGCACAGTAGAGAATTAAACAAGCAAATATCCATATTTATATATTATATGAATCATTAAATATAAATGACTAAATAATGCATTGCATCTTGGTAGCTTTTTTTGGCAAAACTGTGAACTACATGGTCACTGGAACAGGATATAAATACTAAATATTGATTTTAATAAGGCATTTGAAACACCTTGAAATATTCTTACATTCATTGGTTTGGACATACTCAGGGTACCATGCTTTATCTACCTGTAATATCACACTGAGACACCTGACATGGTATTTCCACTATCTTCACATCTGGGAAAATGAGGGGAACGTGTGTTAGTTTTACTAAGAATAACAATATTTTTCCTTGTGGATGGGACAGCAATCTCTTCTTTTAAAAACCAACCTAAGAGATCTCCATTATTTATAGTCTCACATTCAAGGCTGCAGAACCCCACTGTTCAAGCATCACCAAAGGTCAACAAGTGCTGGAAAGAATTGTTAATTAATTTGAGCTCCAAATGAGGAGCATGGCAGGGAAACATGTTCAGAAACCACATAGCCTGTCTCCTTGTCTAAGGCTCTGGAAAGAGACTTGGGAAATTGAAAAGGAGCAGCAAACTGAGCCAAAATCTGCTGTTTGTAATGTGGGCATCACTATGTGACTTGACGTCATGAAATCCAGACAATAATCAATTTCTCAGTTCATGGGAGGAGCCTGCAGAGGAGAAACACAAATACCTAAGGCAATGCACTATGCAGCCTCGTGGTACTGTCTGGAAACACTGAAGGAGATACACACTGGGAAAATGCAGAAGAGAAAATCTGATGAATCATACACTGCAGGAGAGATACTTGGTGGGAGAAAGGGAACAGAAAGGTAGCAAGGTGGAAAAAATGCAAGGACTATACACAGGAAGAAGGGTCAGAACAGATTGTGGTATGCAGTAACAATAAAAAAATAAGCCCAAACTACCAGCCAGTGCAATTTGCAGCTCTTTTATTAGGTGCTCCACTGCGTGCAGTCTATAAGACAGAGCTCAGGAGCAGGAAGGCACCAGGGCCCCACTGAGGAACCCATGGGTTTACCAAGTCTGCCTGGGAGATGGCAGTGGTTGGGTGGCCCTTCCTGATGGCATATTCTCAAAAGCACACCCCAAACACTGCCATCTGGCTACCTGCATGCCAGGATGAACTGGAAGAACTCCAGACAAAAGCAAGACAAATGACAAAGAGCTGGAGGGAATGACTTCAAAGGAAAGATTAAATGTGCTAAAATATTCATAGCATGGCTAAGGAACCCCTGTAGGTCAGGAGACAGGGAATACAGTAACTATGAGCTATTCTTAGGCAGAGGTGTAAACGAAGAGGTCTATCATTGACAGTAAATAGGGAGGAGAAAGAATATGTCATCTTATTGATATTCTTCCCCATCAATTTTTGCTTGGTACATGGTAGCTTTACCATATCATCATGGACTGCCAGCAGCAGGAAAGACACAAGCACTGAAAAACAAAACTCTCTTTCTTACAAGGGCACTTTGAATTCCATTTTATAATTCATTTAATCGCCTCCTCTCCTTTCTTACTGCTCTAGGCCAAGCTCATCATTACACAGGACTAAGTAACCAGTTCTTTCTGGAACCAAGAATATTTCAACTAGATACGTTCAAAATAATTTATGAACATTTCTAGAACTGCTACAAGATTGCTCCTTCTTCTATGCCTTGTTATTGTAGGGCCAAACAGTCTTGGAATTCCTTGGGCTCACATAATTTCAATGAATTAATAAACGATATCATGATTTTTCATGAGAATTCCTCCTCCCAACTGTTTTATGTTGTCATTGTTTTTGATGTTGTTTGTTTGGTTTTTTCTGTTCTGTCTTTAGGGCACATGCAGAGACATCTGAAAACACATACACCCAAGTCTCACCTCTCAGAATGAGAGTCCTTGTCCTCGCATCAGTTCCCTGTTTAGGTAGATTGTAGGTATATCAGGGAGGGCAGAGACTCCAACTGCACTTTCCATCAGCATGGAATTTGTGCCCAGGACACTTATTTTCTTGCTACTCTCCCCTACCTCCACATGCTAGTTTTTCACCTTTGTACTGTTTTCCTTACGTTAGTTTCTTCATTGACTACTAATGATGGTAAGCTTTTCCCAGTAAGGATTCTTTTTTCCCAGTAAATCTTTTGAGGATGTCACCCCCACTACACCTTTTGTTCCTTCTCACCCTTTACCCACTGGTGTAATTTACACAGCTCCTTTTGTCTTATCTTTACACAGAAGGTCAGTAGTTAGGCTGCCTATAATCCTACAAGTGAATGTTCAACACTGAGGAAGCTTTTCTTGGATCATGGAAGACTGAGATTCTTCCAGGCAGTAACATTACCCCAACTGATATGAAAGAGCAAAACATTTGCTTTGCTAACAAGTGTTTTAAAAGTATGAGTTAAGAGCATCTCATCCTTTCTGTTCAGCAGCCATTTGACCAAGAACTGAAAGAAACATCACTGAATCCCAGAAGTTACAGCTGTGCAAAGCTCACATACTGAGAGTTGCTTTGTCTGCTCTATGCTCTACTCTTTATATTAGAGAAGAGCTCCCTACACTACCATTTGCTTTCTTTTTCAGGTCATAAACTCATTTCCATTCATAATGCAAAAAAGGAGTAACACAAGCCAGGGCATGGAAAACTACATTTTAAACCAAAATAAGCCTGTGGATTTTATGACAGGTTGAAAATGTTTAAACTGAACAGCTTTCACTGGAGTTAGCAGCTTGAGTGGTATGAGAAAATTCATGGAAATCTGTTGATTTTGATGAATTTCCCCAGATAAAATTGGGTTTGAGTAAGCTTTTTATGGGAGTGGAATGGTGTATTTTGGCAAAGAACCTCTGTATGCTACATATTTATAGTTCTGTGCAATATCATGCATGCATTACAACCAAAATTATATTTCACATTGCGATATTTTATATTGTCAAAAATGAGAATTTATGGGAATTTTATTTTATTTGGAAGTAGAAATAGACGGAATTCTATTTTTTTTTTTTTTTTTACAGGATCTGGTAACACCATTTTCCCCTTTCTTGCTGCTTTCCTGGTGAGCAAGCAATCAAATTTTAAAAGGATAATCTTTTCCCAACCTTTGGCTATAGTTAACAATGCTGCTTAGAGACAGCAGTTTGAAAAGTTACAGTATAATTGATGCAGCATGAAGTGAATCAAGAGGGCAAAGTTGATATGCAGATATTAATATAATCCGCTCCTCACATACCAGAGAAGTTCACATTCTTTCCCAGCATGTGACTTCCTTATAGAAAAATACCTCTCCCTTCATAGCACGGTCCTTTCTTGGAAGCACAAATGACAGCTTTTACATCCTGAAAGACTCTCTAGTCTTCCCTGCTGTCATAGCCCGGACATTTGGAAGAGAAAAAGAAAAATGCCCAAGTTTGGGGGTTTTTTTGCATAGAGAGCAGTCAGCCAACAGCAGCCTCCCCGTGCAGCTGTTTCTACACACATACAGAGCCAAAGGCATGAATAAACCTTTTAGCTTCCTAATAACATGTAAACACACTCAAATCAGTTCTGCGTTAGATTACTGATCCTCATTTATGTTACTGCCTGAAAACATTTGAGGGTGGCTCAGAGCAGATTCTTTCTTTTTTTTTTTTTTAATTTACTTAATTGTTTGAATAAGCAGACATAAAAGGAAAAGAGCAAACGAATTTGTTCTCTGAAGGGATGAATGCACTGCTAGCTTTCCAGTGGGGCATTTTGTTTCCTCTCTGCAGCAGGCACACTTGTGAAATTAAAAGATTCCAGAATAAAGTCAAAGGTTTAGAAACCACCTTATTTGAGCTCATTATTAAGCTTTCAGGTGCCCTTTATTAATACAGCCATTTTCCAAATCTGATCATGCACTTGTGAGATGAACCAGTTTTGAAATATCTCATTTGCCCATGCTCCACCCAGAATTAAGCAGACACATCTGTGGTATCTCACTCTCAAAACCAACACAGCAAGTTTCTTCTGCTGCTTCAAATAGTCTCTGCATTCAGCATTGGCATCAGTGTGTGAAGAGGAAGGGACAGAAGGATGTTGAAAGGGAGCAAAGAAGTCAAGTGTGGTGGGGTTCCTCCCTCAGCACCTCTGCTGGATTCCTACCTGGGGATTACACAGACAGAAAGCTCAGCAGCACTTCCCCATATCTCCAGCTGTACTCACATGGCATATAGGTTCTGCAGCTGTATGTGGCTATTTGCCAGCTAAACACGTCAGAGGAGATCCTATAGGATCTCCTTCCTGACAGCTGTTTTTCAGAAATAGAGCCAGTGTTAATAACAGAAACAGACAGATGCAGCAGTTGCTTGGCACATCGGAAATGAGGCCACTTGCATGTAAGAGCTTATAAATGGATTTGGTTTTCTAATTTCAGGACCTACATTTGGGGGGAAAAAAATCCTAATTCATCGTACGGTTTTCATTTTTAACCTCTCTGCAGATCTTTAATTTTCAGTTCTGCATATACACATTATAATCTCTCTAAGTATAAATCAGTCAAATGGTCTTCCTGTATATAAATTTAGTATTCCCTGATCAGCGTATCTTTCATATGCATGAAAGAACTACCCCACATGCTACTGCAGCCTCCTACATTTCCCTGTTCTTTTATTCAGCGGTATTGGATTTTCATTTTTTTTAAGCAGTCATACTCCTTTGACAGTACATAGCTGTCATGGTTCTGTCTCACAGGTTTCTATACATCAGAGACCAGCTTTAAAACTATTTTGACAGGTTAAAAGCTGGGATTTTTCCAGGGACAGGATGGAGAGAAGCAGGAATGAGAGAAGTGAAAAAGAGTATTCCTTGACACCCCCTAATCTCCTCAGTGCAGATGGCACTGTCGTTTTCAAGTAGCTTCTGTGCACAACAGCCTTTGCAAAAAAGTGAAAGTTGGAATGCTGAAAATAGTCTTCTTGGGAGATACATACATATCAGTATGTGCATCTATCCAGTATGCCCAGCTGTGAATGCATGAGCAGACAAATGAGCAAAGCTCACCTTCCCTCTTCCTCCCTCTGTCCATTCACTAAAATTAATTGTTCCCCAAGATGCTTTAGGCCACATTGTTAATTATTGTCTCTCTCTTCTGCACCTGAGGCATCACACTGGTTTAGAAAACAGCCTGCAAACAGATGGATAGCTGCTGGAGATGCATCTGAAGGTATGTGGGAAAAAAATAAAAGGACACAGACTTTATGATACTGCAGGCTCAGATGGTCTATTAACTTTCAATAATATTCTGGAAAGGAAGGAGATCTCTACATGTTTTTAGGCCTAATTTGTTTTCAAAAAAGGAGTTACAAGAGCCAATTACTTTTATGATTTCATCATAATCATTTATGCTTAAGGAATATTTATGGGGAAATATTCCAATCATCCCTGCAGCAGTGTGGCTGTTTCTTAGATAACCCTTCCCCCTGGCAGGCAGCTGTCCATGCACTGTGCCTGACAGCACCAAGGCTGGCTGTCATGCAGACCAGACAGAAATGCCAGCTTGAACTGGATGCTGTATGCAGCCTCTTGCCTGCTGCCTTGATGCCCCTGGCTCACCCCCAACACCTTCCCCAACCACCTGCTTCTGCCACCGTGTTGTCACAGAAAGCCACAGCAGCCTGGGGCAAAGCTGTCCCTTACATGCCCAGCCTGCCTCCATCCCACTTGCATGAGGCAATATACTGATGCAATCTCAACAAAAATGCTCCATTCTTTGATCCAGCCTGGCACTTAACAAAAAGCCACTGCAGTTGTTGACATGAACAGTTTTTTCATCTTCCCAGGCTGAGGATCAAAGCTGGTACAACCATAACAACGAGGCAGGGATGTCTCTAATGGTCCTCAAAGCTATCCTGTCCTGCACAGGAGGGCACTGCAAAGGCACACAAAGCACAGGCATCCAGACCTACCTGCTATGCACCATATGAGCTTTAAAACAGGTAAAAGAGTTTCCCTCTCACAAGGACTTCAGTGTGATTATTTTCTGTGTAAAAGTACCCAAGAGACATATCCAAAAACCATGAGCTCTTCTAATAGAGCCATCTTACCCTCTTTGAAGGGAAAACTATTGCTGCACATAAGGAACAGTTGCAATTTCTAAATGGGAAAAAGAAGCCTTTCAGACTTGGCTGGAAGTTCAGCTCTGTACATTAGCCAAATTACTTTAGAAAGGCAGTGGAAAAGTTATTTATAGATTTATCAAATGACTATCCAAAGGAATCCAGGTATTTTAGCCAAGAAGCAAGAAAAATCGAGTTAATTATACGTAAATATAATCAGATTATGGATCTCTGATCCATATGGGGGGAGGAAGGGAAGGTGATACCTACTTCAGTGGCCACCCTTCCTTTTCCAGTGTTGGCATCATGCATATTTTGTGGAGCAGAGTCTGTCAGTAGAGATTGGTACACAATTTGTTGTGTGTTATACGCAATTTGTCATGCTGTTAAATGAATGTGTAAAAGAACTCTGGAACTTAAGTATGGTGTCATTTCCTCCAGTACACAAATTCTGCACATAAGTATTTTGCAATCAAGCAGAGATTTTCAACTGCCCTTTAAGAAATTCTTGGTATAGAAACAACTAAATGCATAATGCATTGTATATGCTACCATACATTAACTTAGATTACTTAATCTACTGTCTCTCACTCTTTTAAAAAACTCATCAAACATAATAATTATGTCACAAGAATCAGTCTGCATCATTATCACCTGCACAGGTTACACAAGAATCAGTCTGTCTCATTATCACCTGCACAGGTTAATAAACAGTATATTGTTGCATGACTTTGGGATTCCTAGTCAAGGATTGCAAGTGAAGGATTCTTAATTTGCTTTTCCTCCTGTTCTGCAGATGGTGCAAAATGTGAATATTTAAAGCCAGTAGGGTCAGATACTTTTCCAGCTCCCTCTCTCTCTGCAGAAGCAGTATAAAGGCCTGAGGCACTCCATCTGCCCCATGGGTAAGAGGTGGAAGTAAAGGTGGTTCTTGCTGAACCATCTTCACCCTCAGTGCTGCAGAGGATGAGGTGGGTTACTGGTCAGTGGTGGTGCCTAACCAGAGCACTGCAGACTCCAAAAAGCAGTGCTGCAAATAATACTAACATTTGATCTGGAAAGGACAATCTATTCCAACACTGTTTTAGATTCCTTTCTTTCTGCACTGAACCTTTTGTTTTGCTTTGGACAACAGTTCTTTCGTAAAATGCAATTTTCTTTAATGAATTGCTTTTCCCAGCTGTCACTGTCATTGTAGCAAAAATTCAGGATGATTTATTTGACCTGTAGCAGAGGTGTAACACTAAGACTTGAGTTGTTAGAAGGGAGCTCTTCTCCCTTCTAACAGGAGTGTTTCCTCTGGTAGGAGCAGGTCACTGATGGGGGCTATTGACTATGGATAGGCACCAAAAAAGCCCCAATATTTGAGTACCTATCAGACACTTTAAGGTTTGTAACCTGGGCTGAGAGCAAACTTGTCCAGTGGTGGTGATACATCATAGACTCTTCCCTGACTGTTGTAGGCCCTAAGATGCATCTTCCATTTCTGCCTTTTATGAGGGAAAATGAGAGAAGATCTATGAAATCAATTCACACTCTCAAAATGGTGCTTTAGTCACAGGTCACACAATTAGCCACATCTGCAAAACGGTATATTTGCTGATTGCTAAATTCTCAGCTCCAAGAACCTGGGCTAAATTTTAGTTTAAACACTTTGGTACATGGAAAAGATGTTGCCATTGCACACCTAAATGCCAGATATTGCAATGAACATATGAGTAAAGGAATGTTTTCTTCTCGGGGAAAAAAAAAAAAAGAAAAAAGGTTGTGGCTGACAGTTCTGGTCTGTTCTGTATCATCTGTATCCCCTCTTGCCATTCCAAGATATTTCCATCCTGTAGAGCCACATGGTATTTCTGGTGTATCTCAGTCAGACTTTATCTGTTAGCTTTTAACTCACACTTGGTAGAAAAAACATTTACATCCCCACAAAGTAAGATTTTGCCTGTAGCATCAACTATCATTCATCTGGCTATCAAAGAAGCTGACAGGTCTGTATTGTCCCTGCTCTCCTTTTTCATGCATCTTGAAATATATTTGTCTTTCTTTCACCTCATGGCACCTCAAAATCCTCCTCACTTCTCAAAGATATTTGCTAGCAAGGCTTTTAGACATCATCACCCCACCATAAAAGATCCAGCAATGACATCCATACATGCAACCTGCTTTAAAAATGTCTTAGCCAGTTCCTGACCCCTCATGCTGCTAAGTAAGGTTACAATTTACCCACAGACTACTTCTGTATGCATGTAAGGCCTGGTGCAGCTACATAAGTAAAATATGGTAAGCAGCCTTCCAGTTCTGATAATTAACTATAGTAAGGCTTCAGCTAAAGTGCTGGTATTTACAAAATCTTGGGAGTTGTGAACAGACATTGCAGATTTGGTTGTGTGCCTTAAACAGATGATACAGGACACCCTTCTGTACAAGCCTGATAATGACCCCAGTGACCTTGCTGAACTCACCAGAGAATGATCAGGCCAATGCAGAAAAGACAAAACAGAAAGCAAAAGCAAAATGAAACAAACAAGTTCTCTGTCACAGCAATTAGCAAAGCAACCTTTTGGGGAATGATATCAGCAGAGGTTGGCCTCTGCTCCTAGGAGGGGGAACAAACAAAATGACTGGCAGACAGGAGTGAAATGTTTCAACACAGAGGGAAGACTCGCTCTAAACTTCAAACAGGAGACAGTGCTAAAAGGAAAGGCGAAAGGAAGAGCATGAGAAAAGTCTATGAGATATGAAAGAAAGCCAGCATGAAGGAAAAGGAAAGCAAGCAGGGAGGATAAAGAGAGCTCCATGAAGTAGTTCTGCTGGGAAACCATATCAAAAGTCACAACCAGTGTAGCACTAGCAATGGCACTTCAGTAGAGAAATCCAACCCAATGGTAGCCAGGAGAGGACCCAGAGGTGCATAAAGCCTTCACCTCTGATCCTTCCATTTTTGCACCATGAGCAAAACTGGAAGGAAAAGAAGATATTTTTCACTAATGTCTCATACATTCTTTCATAAAATCTGAACTTTCCCCAAATCAGCACAGCCAAAATAGCTAAACTACTTGCAATACTTACATGTAGTGCCTGCACCTGTCAGTAAGAGTGATTATTAATTTTCTGTGCATAGGTCATGTAAAAAGTCACGTAGCTACTCTGTGATTTAGTTTCCCATCTGTAAAGCTGCCACCTCTGCTTCATTAAAGGCAAAGAGGCAATAAATTGACAAGAAAGAATATAAATAAAGAAGGACAAAGCATATGATTTAATGGCAACATCAGGCTCAGGTCCAGATTAAAAAAAAAGCATATAAAACAGTGAAGAAGTTAACTGAAGTATTTTATAATAAAAACATAAACACATTCCAAAATATATCTGAAAAGGGAACAGGACAATTCAAAGTATCAGTATGAAATTAAATTCCTTTCTTTGTTGTAGGCATTCACAGGCTGTGCTTCCCTGTTGCCTCCAATCTAGTAAGACTTTTCCCCTTCTTTACTCTTCCTAATTGTCAAGGTTTAAAGGACACTGAAGAGCACAGGATGGGTTCATTAGAATTGCAAAGTATCGCCGCATATCATTTGCAGCAGGGCACCATTTATCTCTGTTGCCACACCATACTGTGAGGTGGCACCAAAAACCAGACGCTGCAGTCCAGTGCTAGGGAATGCTAA
This sequence comes from Entomyzon cyanotis, assembly GCA_024500445.1. Classification (NCBI taxonomy): domain Eukaryota; kingdom Metazoa; phylum Chordata; class Aves; order Passeriformes; family Meliphagidae; genus Entomyzon; species Entomyzon cyanotis. The sequence continues at coordinate 13,330,922 of JAKEPQ010001016.1, read as the reverse complement.
TCACCCTACATCAGACCCAAACCATGCAGGATTCAAGGTTAACTGTGGTTGAGAACATCTGTTCAAGGCAATAAATGACTCCCAAAGGCAATCGGCAGCGGGCTTTATATTTTTGACATGACCAGCTTCTTTCTATTGGCCTGGGAGACCTGGGTCAAGTTCCTGGCCATTTGTTTCAGTCCCTTGTGTCTACATAACCACTTCTGTCCCCTTCCTCCAATGGAGGCCACAGCTACCTCTCCTCAGACCCTTCGAAGACCACTACGTTGTCACACGCAGTAAAAAATGAACAGGACAATGTCTTTCTTTGCTTAGTTGCAGTGAAGCAATAATATAAATTACAGCTTCTGCACAGACCTCAGCACAGCAGTCTGTGAATAAATACCATCATACAGTTTAGCTAAAGGAATCTGTCCAGCCAGTTGCATAGGTTCACCCTAAAGTCATGTCCAGATTAACACCCAAGTTTAGTCTAACTCAGAAATTTCTACCTTTTCCCAAAGTTTACTTTAAAAATATTTCTATTTTAATGTCTTTTATATTATATGCCACATATTGTGTCCTGTCCTATAGCAAAAATAAGCAGAACTGGAAAAGGTACTCAGTCAGCATTACCTTGTGGTGCCAAAGAACAACTAAAGGAGTAACTGAAGTTGCCAGATCAGAGATGGCACATTAAGTTACTTTGCATTTGGTCTAAATCTGTAGTCCTGCTTGTATTGAAGTCAACAGCAAGCCTGCAGTTAACTGCAACAAAAGTAAGATGTATTTTACGGAGCCACCATAAAGAGGTGGGCAGGATTATCTAATGACATGTACGTATTTTACTAAATGTGTTACTTGTCAAGCTAATTAGTTACCCTGTAAATGAAAAGGTCAACCCTGCATAATATTTGCATCTCATCTTTCTGAGTCAGGTTTCCTGTGCATGGTAGGTGGAAAGAAATAAATTCTACCGAAGTTGTGAACGGCTAATAGGAACACTTTGGCAGGCAGAGAAAAATTTGAAAAAAGCTGTTCAAGGCTGATCTTTTGCTAAGAACATGGAACATGTCCGTCAGGAAGACACCAATCCCATTGCCACCAGCTCCATATCGTACAATTTGTTTCGAATAGCTCTTCAGCCAAGCAGTACATTGAAACTGTCAGTCACACCTTTTTCACTGCTTCAGTTGCTCTTTATTAATCCACATATGCAAGTTGAGGAGAGACAAGGCTTGTGAAATCATTCCACTGCACCAAGGTGCTACTTTTGACCCCAAATTGCCATTCTTTAGAGAAGAGTTACCTGACATGTCACACTATTGTGTGCACACTCCACAGTGTGCATATTTCCCCCTATTTCTACAGCTGGAGGACAAATCCATCACAGTACAACTGTTCTACACCTGCAGCTCACTAATTTTGAAGCTCTCAGAGCCTTGGACATCTGTAGCAGCCCTTTTCTTTTCCAACACCTTTGTCATTTACATGAAGGTAATGAAAACTGAGGTATGAAAACTTGACACAAAAACAAATGCTTGAAAGATATCGACAAAGCCATTAGAAAGAGGTTACCAAAAAAGCATCAGAAGCTTTCTTGGCAACTATCAAACTGAAAAAACCAGAACATTTCAGGGCAGTCAGCAGATTAACCAGGAATTTTGGAAGTTTTTTCTTTTTCAGTAAAACAGCCAGCTTTGTGTTTCAGTCTGTAAACATCGTATGCCAGAAGAGGATCTTCAGAGACTCTTTGTCCTTGCTAAAGGGCTTTACTTAATGGGGTGTTACATGAAAAAGCATATCTGTCTTTCAGGAAAATGTGCCCTGCAGGCTCACTGAAACAGTGGCAATATCTAGAGGAAAAGAAAACCAGGATATGAAATATGTCCTGGCTTTTGCAGGTTTAAATATATATTAAGTCACTCTGCCAGGACTGAAAACTCTGGTGTTATAAATTTCCCAGCAACCTGTGAGCATTAAGTAGGTGTCAGGGGACCCTTCTCTCTTCAACAAGGAGTCCCATCTTCCGAGCAGCGAATCTTGCTGTCAAAGGATTGAGTCTTGCTTGCAGAAGCTGCCCAAGCCAGCTCTGAGCTCACTCTCAAGACAGGCTACCCATAGCAGAGAAGCCACAGGATCCTGGAGCCCCTGCCTGTGGGCTGAGCCTTGGCAGCACTTTCACTGTCACTGACACATGAGCTTCGTAATTATGCCTATATTACGAAGGGTTACATCATTCTTCAAATGACAGATCAATTGAAATACCTGAATTATATCAGACTATTTCCTTTGTGAGCCAGGATGAGAACTTTGCAACCCACTTAGCAGGCCTATATGTAAGAGGAGCAAATGGATTGCTTAAGATGCAATATAAAGAAAGTTTAGCTGATAACTTGTATTTCAAAACCCTTCATACGCCATATGTTTAAACCAAAGCTTTAAATTCAGATGTACTTAAAGATGCCTTCTTTTTTTTTTTTTTCCTGGTGTATATTCAAGCTTAGGGACAGGTAGCATCAGGAATCAGATAGTCCATTATAAAGGAAGCAAACACATACTCAGTTTCAGGCTTCAGAGAAGACACATCCCCATCCCTATATCTCTCATCAGGCAGGATTTTCCTGAATCCAAAGAGCAATGAATATGCCACTCGTGTTCACCCTCCTCTACACATGGTTCATCTAAGAACTGCTTCCTTCTGGCACTGAGTTACCAATCTTACAAGTCAGAAGGGACAATCACTCCTCTGTGTTACAGCAACTCAACCAGAAAGAAAAAACAAAATTTCCTGATTTTACTCGTAAAACTTGCACAAGAGAGATTTAGGAGGTAGCAGTAAATTTTTTAATCTCTTTCTAATATGAGCCTGGCTAAAAGCGCTCTCTCCTCCCTCATTTGATCTTGGCTTGATTCAAGAGTATCTGTCTTGTATGCAACTGTCAAAATCTGGAACTATCAAAAACCCCACAACATGTACAATTGTAGAATTAATATGAAAAGAGTGTGGTGTTTGAAGACAAATATTCTGTGTCAACTTTAGCATTTTATGAGCAATATTGAAATTCTCAGTGTTTACCTCAAGGGCCCAAGTACCTTTAAACCCAAATTACGGTTGAAGCCAGTAACCAACAGTGCCATTTGGTACCTCTGTTACTGGTTCAGCTCTGTGCTGTGCAATTTTCACCACATCAGCCCCAGATGTCCTATTCTTGAATTGTTTTTTGTCCTGCTCTTTAACATACAACTTGCTATAGAAAGAGAAAATGTGAACAGCGGTGCAGACTTATTCTTAAAATAAATGCTCCCTTAATCAAAATTGGGTTACTAACAAGCATAAAATTATGGCTCTAATACCACATATAATCGTTTATCTCATTGCAAAGAGGCATACATCATTTGCATTGTGTTCCAGTAGTGTTTTATACCCAGTTTACCATAATCTAAATGAGCATGCACAGCACAGACAAATGGAGATTCTAGCCCATCTTATGCATTTGCCTGGAGAGCACAATGATGTTTGTTGTGTATGCTTTTAAAAACTATGTTCCTATAAATAAACACATTAAAATGTAAAGACAATGCAATGGGCAAGCTTACTGCCTGAGCAGTTTTAATTGTGAGATATACTTTCCACAAGGAAAGAATGTTTTTAAAATATTTTTTTTCAGGACAGCAATTTTAATAAAGTATATTTGAAACTTGTAAGAGCTATGGAATAAGCTTGTTGAAGAGAATTTAAACCTGTGGATACATCAGCTCAGCCTGTGGGTATTGCCAACCACATTTACAGCTCAGACTAGAGAGTATTTTCTTCTGCCCACTCCTCATTATCTGGGATATACTTAACAGTCCAAGCCAGGGACTCAGCTTTAAAAAACTTAAAAAACTTATAAAAATGGTAACTGCCAAAGTATGCATTTCTTTCCTTGAAATTACTTCAGCACAAAAGCCATAAGAAGCTTTCACTTCTCCAGCTGCAGCATCCTTCCTATTCCAAAACCCCCTTCACCTGTGATGTTCAATAATGCATAGTCCTTCAGGGAGAGCAAGTATGGCTGCACATGACAATATCTGCAGGAGCTGCTTCCCAGCTCCCATGTATGACTTTACATACTTTTCCTACCTTGCAGATCTGTGAGAAACTGGCACTTAAAACGCTGACATTTTTATGAGAGACAAGCTGATCTTCTACCTAATTTTAGAGAGCTTTATAAAGCTCTTTTTCCCTCTTCACAAGGATAACTCACTTGGCACAGCTGATCTTACTGTACAGAATTATGAGGCTTTACAGCAGAAAGATATGCATGGTAAAATTCTCTTCTGTATTGTTAATATCATTTATCTGTGACATATGTAGCGTGAAGATGAAAATACGATATGGTGTAACGGTTTTATTGTTATTTCACTTGGACTGAACTGCGCTGTTTGTGCCCCATTTGTGCAACATGCTTTTCTGATTCTGCCCACAACCTAAGGCTACCATTCAAATATCAAAGGAGCAGTACAATCTTGACACAGATTAACCTCAGAAATAAACTACAGCTATGTTAAAGAGCTGTGAAGTTCTACCTGGAGATTATTTGCTCAAAGAATGGGAACATGACAGAGATGGTAGGAGGATGAATTGAAGATGTCCCTACTCATCGCAGGGGTGTTGGTCTGGATGATCTTTAAAGGTCCCTTCCAACCCAAACTAGTCTATGATTCTATGTGAATGATGCTCAGCAAATGAAACAGATAAATGGATGCTCTGCACAGCACATTAAACCCTCGAGTTCAGCAGAGTATCATTCTCTTTTTCCATCAGTCTCTCTTGTATGGATTTAGCACTTAAGAGAATAACTATATTACATGTAGGTACAGTTACTATAAAACTATATTACATATAGATGAAAGTATGTTTTCATGTGGGAATTAAGTATTCTGTATTATCTTGGTAAGCATTGTGAAGGTAGTTTATTATCTGTATGTTCAGCTCTAATTATTGACGGACATTCAGTGTTCTGCTGCTGGGGGTGGGTTTAATTGCATTCCTCCACTACTTTAAACTTTACTCCTGCTATCCTACCAGCATAATAGTAAAAACATTATTTTGTCTTTACACAGTCATGTTTCTGCATTTATTCTTCTTTTTCTCCTGTAAAGTCTGCTTTCTTTCCAATAACCTGCGTCTTGTGTATCAGTGGTGTTCAGCTTTGACCACTAGCCGAGCCTCATTTGTTTCATTTCTTCTTACAACGTATTCCACTTTCTCTCTAATACTTTTTTTTTCTCCTAAATTAATTTAAAATTCATCAGTCCTCAGTATTTATCTCAAATTAGCTTTTTAGAGAAATCAATTTTGTGTGTGTCTACATATGACATAGTGTCAAGAGACTCATATGTCCAAGCACAATGTGTCCTTTATTTTACTTTTCTTTAGCTAGTCGGGATGGTCCACAGAGAAATATTGCACATTCATCACATTTGATTGCCTGTTCTTTAAACAACAGCAATTGTTTTTTCCATATTACACATCCATGGAATCATAGAATGTTCTGAGTTGAAAGGGACCCACAAGGTTCATCAAGTCCAACTCTTAAGTTAACAGCCCATACAGGGATTGAACCTATGACCTTGGCCTTATCAGCATAATGCTCTAAACAGCTGAGCTAATTCCATTGATTTCTCCTGCAACTTTCTCCCAAAAATACAGAAACAATACTACCCTCTCTCTGTCTTTTGATGTTTCTCTAGCTGTTAAGAAGATGTGAAACAAAAAGATACTCCAAAGGCTTTTCTTACTTCACCTTAATGATTTCTCTGGAATTTGTGAATGTCATTCATCTAGATCAGTTACCTTGTCAAAATGTAATGGTTCCATATACTTAAAAGTGTGCTCTAGCATAATCATAAACCCTTTAATACCTTCTGTGGGAAAATACATTTTCGTCTTCCAGATGTGACCTTCAGCTTTTTTCAGAAATGCCTATACTATGGAAGAGGAAACACATTGAGTTCTCTGAAATAAATTCTTTCTAACAATAGCTCTTATTCATGTTGCTTTATGACCTTGCAAGCTAGGTTTGACAGATAACTCTGTACATGTTCTATGCTTATAGAACCATTTATTTTTACTATATTAATGCCATTAATTAGCATTATTAGTACCCACATTAAAGTCTAAATTTTGCTTATCATCAATTTATCATCAATATCTTCATCCTTCCTTGCGGCTACAAGAACTCTCCCTTTTTTGTAGGAAGCATTTTCTTCCTCCATAAGTAATATTATTGAATATGAGGTAAAGTCTGGGTTATCTGGTCCAAGCAATCTAGCTTACAGTTGACATTCACATACTTTCCACATACGTAAGTTTATACTTTGAGTGCTTCTACCTTCTGCATCAGACCGTTGTACAGAACAGAACCATCTGTAGCCATCTGTAATGACATATACAGAAAGGGGGAAATTCTAAATTTACTTTACACTACCAGACTTGTGCATGTGATGTTGGGTGTTATAAGAGGGAGGCAAAAGTTTGCAGGCCTAAGAGCACTTCTAGCAGTGCAGAGCACTGGAGTGAGAGGATGCACAACATACATGAGCCTGTTCATTCATGTAGTGCAAACTGACAGCTGTGAAACTCTGTACTGTAGACAGAGCTTGGCCCAGTGTGTATATGTATGACTTTACACACATGGCAAGACTTGAACATTCCAATTCAGATTTTTTCACACTGCTCAGGTACGAAGCACCCATCTGGTGCTTTCCAACCTAAACCTGTTAATAGATCCTGTGTTATTAGTTTCATATCATTTACTAAATGTTCCCTGAGGAACGCTTTGTGGATATGCAGAGAGAACCTGGGTGTATAAATGTATCTGTGCAATGTACAGGGTCTGGAGAAACTGACTACACCACCAACAACACAAAATGCACCAAGAAACTGTTGTTACTGTGAAAGTCTTACAACATGACACATCACGGTACAAGACAAATATTTGACTATCCAAACTAAAATACATACACATTTATAAATATATGCTAGATAACGAGCTTTGCATGGCCTTCTCCACAATTAGACAATCTGAGCAGTGGCAAGTCCCTGTTTGAGACAGCTGCAGGGCAAGCTTGTTCATTCCAAGCAGTGCCATTCCCTGAGTCTGTGCCAGTTTACACTGATCCCATTTGCACCCCCATCAGTTCCTGCTATCACCCACACTGTGTGCCTTTTACTGCTATTGTGTCTTTCATCTGCAGATCCCTTTCACGTACTGTCATCCCCACCTTTTTCCTTAGAATCGTATTTCATGTTACTGCTTCTATATTTCACGCTTGCAGCCCTCCCCGCTTGCTTTGTCTAATTGGCTCTGAAAACCTTTTTCACAATGAAATAACTACTTAAATTATTTTGATCAGTTGCCACAATTTTCCTGAGGAAATGCACAACGTATAGGTTTGTATTATAATTTTCTTAGCAATTTCATTTAGGTCATTTTAGAGCATTTGTTCATTCATTGGGACAGATATAAAGAAGCAAGTTTGGCTCTATAGGGAAGCTGGTTAGGGAAACTGTTTCCAAAGAATCCTTTATATCAGTCTCTGACTAAGTAATACAATAACTAAATTGTCCTTGAAGGATAGAGTCTTCCAAACCCATGGAAGTGATCTAACCACTCTACTGCAAAATCATGGTTACACTTACTCCTACTTCCCCTCCGTAGCTCATTGAATTGTTAAATCTTTAGTACAATCTGCCATATCTTCCAGGGCAGAGTTTGAAAGTATTTGTCCTCCCCAACAGTCTATATGCTGGGGAACGTTCCAGGTCAGCTTGTGCTTGTAAAAGCAGAAAAAAGGGCTGAAACAAGATGTCCTCTTGTAAAGGCTGAGGCGGAGGTGAGAGGAATCACCACCTACTTCTGCTCTGTTCCCTTTTAAAAGAAAGAATTGATTCTTCTACGTGTTTTTCTGTGAAGAGGACGATTAAGTTCTATTTTCATGGCCGTAACTCATGTGTGGAGAGAAATGCACAGAGAAATACAGTTAAGCATAGAAGCCCCCGTGAGGGTTAAGGCCCTAACATGGCTGCTCCTGCATCTTTCTCAGCCGGAGAACACAGAGATTCTGCTCAGGTAATTAACTAGGGCTAGGGTTAAAACATGAGTGAGTCCTCAGGGCTTTGCTATTGCTGCCTGAGCTGGCTCAATGCTTAGGGCTGTGCACACCACCGTGGATCACATATTCTTTCTTTGCCCTTGTATAGGAAACCTACAGCTCCAACTCAAGGCCGCAGATTCTGCCACAAGTCTCCAAATACTTCATGGTATCAAAGTCCTTGTTTGACCAAAACTTAAATCTCTACAATTTATCAATAATTTAATTACTTCCTTTCATGTAATACTGTATGCTTTTGATCATTCAGATACATGAAATGTTTCAGCAGCTGGAACAGAGCAGGATATATATGCAGGTATATGAGTATCAGCACTGTCAGGCAACACACTGATGTACTGTATTTAAATCCTTATGTACCAATGGGCACCAAGCCTGGTAAGTGCTGAAACTATTGCTGTGTGCCTCACCTGCCTGCTTTTGTGCCTTACCATCCCATGTACAACACGTCAGAAGCTGTGCCTCCAACTGTTGTGTGATTTTGTGGCCTTGCTACAGTTCTGAAAGTCTCTTCTCCTCATCCACTGCTCCCCTCACCACAGCCAGAATATTGCTCCCTGTGTGATCCCGGGATGCAGCAGGAGGAGGGGAAAGGAGTAGGGCAGGGTTGCTGGATGCACTGGGATGGTTGGAAGCTGTAGTTCCTGCAAGAAGAGCCCATTGTACAGGGTCTGTATTTCAGAAAGAGGGGAGGGAAGAGCAAGGTTTCAAGCTTCCTGACATCCTTATGCTGCAGACTGCAGTATGATTTACAGGTCTTCTCTCCCGAGCCAGAGGAACCATCAGCTTCACAGTCAGCAAGACAGAGCGAGATGTTAATTCTCTGTTCCACCACCCCTCCAAGCCTCAGAGAAGCTTCGTGCCAAGGCCCTAACAGAGTAGCTGCCAGCTGGGGTGATTTCCTCACACAGGGCAGGAGTCAGTCACAGCGTGGGATGGACACTCATCCTGAACTGGCTGTGATGAAACCACCTAGCTCTGAACTTTGATAACCTGTGCCAATAAAGTTATTGAGTGATCATGAGCATCTTCTGTTAACTTTTTTTGGATGTTTCATTTGCTAAAAAGGCAATCTTAGCTCCTGAAGAAGGCATTCTAAGTGAAACTCAGAAATGTGACCTGGAAAGATCATAAAAATGGGATTTTTCTCTGTCATCTCTCTATGCTTTTGATTATTCTTGATATTGTATAATGTTAAGTTATAAATAGAAAGCATTTTGAAAATGTCATAATATCCTGAGTCTAATAAGAGAATACCAGAGCTAGAAAATATGCTTAAGAAATCAAGATTACATAGCAAACTCAAGATGAAGAATTAAACTGGGCTTCACAGCAATGGAACTTAACAGCTACAATAAAATGTGAACTGTGAGCTCAAGCTGGAAGCTGCAATTGAAATGTAAACATTACTTATTGAAAGCAAGATGCAGCATGAAAAACAGAAACTACAAAAGCTGAAGACTTGTGGCATTACTGGATAGAGCAGTGATGCTTTTCACCCTTTCAAGTGGATCTAATTCAGATGATGTCCCCCAGCTAACCAAACGTTCAAAGTCCTTGTAGTTGATCCTTCAGTAGAGCATGAATTTGTTTTGGAATATTTTAGCTGAATTGATTTCTTTTTCTCTTGCCTTTTCATCTCATATAGAAATTATTCTCATCTCTTTTCAGGTCTTTTGTGTCATAACTCTGCACAGGTAAAAGGGCTGGTACTGATGAATACATGACAAGCTTTTCCAATTCTCATAACTTAAATCAGAATATTTACTAAAAATCAAAATGAATTCTTTCTTTTCTATGCTGGAACTTAAAGCAAAGAGCAATTTCTGCTTTGAACCACTGACTCCTTTGGGGTCTGGGGATGGCCAAGAAAAATCACAAACATGAATAGAATTGTTTTTGACTAGTACTGAAGCATAACTAAAGTTATAATAATAAAACCATGGCAATAAGATTATATGTGCTGATGTAACTCTGGTGAAAATTTCAATGAGTCATCTGTGAGATCAATAAAAATTAGGCTCATAACATAGTAAATAAAATGGTTTGGAAGTATTTCAGAAAAGAATATATGAAGCAGAAAAAACACAACTAATTTCTGTGGAGCTTTGCTCAAATTGACATTTATTGCATTATACCATCCCATTCAAACAGTCCTTTGTTTAGACAACTAAGGCAACCAATGAAAACCCAATGAAAAATATCTTTTTTCACTAGAGCCCTAGCTTCTTGATTACAACAAAGTGAAGCTAAGGCTTTGGGTAACTAAAGGTGACTGGTCAGAAAAGAAAACATTAACAAGCAGCACCTAGGATCAATGTCATCTGACAGAGCTGCAGAAGGACAAGGTCTGTCACACTGCCACTGCCCCATTATGGAACTAACCTCCACAGTAATAAGCAAAACAACAGGGGTCTTAAAACTCTGCAGCTGAGAATACAGGGTTTTTTTCACCTGACCCTGTCGCTGTTGAGCGGCTAGCTGAGGACTGACCCAAGTTCTCAGACAAGCGAAGAGAGGAGAAAAGGGACTTTATTGTTTTGAATTCCATATATATAGAGTCTACAGAGGTGCCCCAGATTGGTCAGCCCGAGACCTCCCCCTAGGCACAATTGGCCAAGCCCGAACTCACTCAATCCGGAGAAACTGTTTGCAAAACATCCAAACTTTATCTTGTTTATGAAATATAGCAAAATGTTCCCACGGGAAGAACCTGTGCTAGCCACATGACCCAACCTAAAATACTTGGCTGTAATTGCATGATGGGAGAAAGAACACTCTTTGAAGTTTAAGTGTTACCTGCCTACTGAAAAGCTGTCTTCGAAGGTCATTTTTCTTCCAAATGTGACTGATCTGTTCCACGTGAACACAAATTCTCATTTCTGCTTTGTTATTTGTCAAGAAAATTGCAATCAATATTATTGTAATCCAGCTCTTATATACAGTGTTGAACCTTTTATTTATCTCAATGAATAAATAATTTGAACTGAGACTGCTCAGTGCTTTCTGAGTATCTAAAAAAAATGCTGGATTCTCCTTTTCACTTTTAAGCTTTGAGTTACAGACCATCTAATTGCCTGGCAGCCACTGAAGTTCTTAAATTATAAACAGTGAATTATCTTCTTGCTTTTGTTATTAAAACAAATAAGTAGACAAGTTTGGGAGAAGGTAAAAATTTAATATAATCAGTAAAATATCTATATAAATTGACATATTTTCTTTCCCCTTTTTTTTCCTTTTCAGCTTTTAAATTAACATTTCCTGGACTTGATTTCATTTCAGTTTTAGAAAAAATTCACCATACATGTGTACCAAATGTTTAGATTAACACTAACTGCAGTCATCATAAGTTAAGGGAAATTTGTGTGTACCTACCTATAGAGAAGGTGAATTCCCACTATCCCAAAATCCTTAAATGCATATAACAAAGGTGATTTTGATAATTTTAAAGAATATTATTAAATGTTATGATACATATTTCTGCACCCAGAGTGACATTCCTCTTTTGAAGAGTTTTAGCATCTGTTACACGTAATATTTATAACAAGTGGAAAGTAGGTCTTGAGAAAATCAAGCTGACATTTAGAAAGCTACATTTGGTGCAACTCAAATTTACTGCAGCTGCAGTATAAATAATCTGAGCACTGCCAAAGATGAGCCACTTATGTCTGTATACACACAGAACAATTTAAACTTCTCCACATTTAATTTCAAATAAAAGGCATTTTTACGGCTGATCAGTGAAGTACACATGATCTCAAGCATGACAAAGCCATGAAATCTCAAGGAACTTCCATCACAAAGAGCCTAAGAACACACCAATTTCTTGAAAACCACTCCACAGCCCTCTCCACTAAATCCAGCTGTAATGTGGAAACTTGGTGTAATTCCTTCTTAATTATGTTGAATACCATTTGCAGATAAAATTTGTACGAAGTTAGAGATGCGATGCTCTCTCCAGCACTTTACCTTTTTGATAGTGCTGGATAGAGGGGGCTGGGGGAATACAGGCAAAGATATGGCTGGAATTTCAGGATAAATTCTTGCTATAGAAAATACCTCTGTGCTAGCTTTTCTCCAGCACACCAAGGTGTCGTACACACATGGAATGGAGGAAAATGAGACATTTAAGACTCAGTTGGGCCAAGTCAGTATTGGATGATTTTAACAGTTAGGACACACTGGATTTAAGGAGGGATCTCATCTTAAGCTGGCCCCTTGAAGTCAGTTTTGTTACTACCTCAAAGGCAGTTTTTACAAGCAGTTTACAGACCATGGACTTTAGGGAAACATTTATGCTACTATAAGCTCAGGTATAAGGGAAACAATGGTGTGCTGATTCTTTTTAAAAATGGCACTGCATACATCAGTGCTTGCTTTATCCACATTTCAGTGTCGTCTCACAGTGTGGGTCGTGGTAAACTGGAAAAGCAATAAAAAGCTCTGCTGACAAACCTTTAAACAACAAGATGTTGTTTCCCATCATAAAAATCAAGTTCCTATTTCCAAGTTTAAAAATTATGTAATTGAGATGGTATTTTCAGGTGTCTTCATCCTTCTTCCTTTTTTCCTTTTGCACAATTCTTAAATTCTTAGAATTGCCTTATCATTTTAATGACATATGAATAACATCCAGATTGCTGTAATGTATTGAGTTACATTGAGAATTATTCTGAATACTTAAAGAAATAGAGGATATGCTTAAAAGTGTAAAAAAAAAAAAAAAATTGGCATGTGTTAATGTTAGGTAGAATTTTTCCTGAAATCTGTAATTTTTCATTAATTAACTCTCTTTGAAATCTTTGAGTCATCTCATGAAGAAACAGAAAGTCTATGTTAGATTTAGGAGACTAATCATGCAATCAAAGAACAATTTAATTCATATTCAGTGTGATCTCTACAGAAACAGAGTCAGACTTTAAAGTGTTCATTGCAACCTTTTCGTGAACATTTTTACTTTTCAAGATAAATTACTCTCTCACCTAGGAACATCACTGATTTTACAGGAGTCTCATCATCTAACACCAAGCCACTCAAAACCTTGTAAATTTAAAGCTGAAGCTACAATTAAGCGTAACATATCATAGACTTAGAGAAAAATATGAAGTTATATTACTCAAATGCCCTTAATCTTGTCCTGCAGAGATGATATTTAATAATTACATTTAAATATCTTATCCTAGTAGGATCAACTGGATTTTTAAAAAATCTGTTTCTTCTTTTTGGCATCCTAGAGAGAAGAGATGAAGTTGCTGAAGTACCATACCTTTGCATTCCTTCCACTGGCTCAGAACAACAGCTGCACATACCTGTGGGCATAATTTTGCAGCTAGGACATTAACCAATATATCTGTCAGTCAGGAAGACATATAAATGACTTAAGATGCATCTGTAATTGAATGTGCCTACAAAGTGGGGGCCAAAAAACCCCACAGACAGCAATTTAAAAAATCTATCCCTTTTGGCAGATCTGACATGACCTTGATTTCTCGTGTCATATGACAATACTGTCACTAGTGCAATTGTTCTGAACTTGAATGGGCTATTCTTGGCTGACACCATTGGGGAAGTCAAAACCCGGCCCAGAGATGCTCAGATCACCAGATGGATTCCACAGGTGTGATGTCCTTCCCAGTCTCATTCACAAAATCATTTGTTGCACCCACTGCCAAAGGAAATGTCCTTGCACAATAAGCTTCACTCTTCATGCCAGGTTTTTCAAGAGCAACAAATCATTCAACATCAAGCCATGGCTGATATCCCATGCCATGGGATATCCCATATCCCATCCCAGCCATGGCCTGTCCCTTAATTTTATGATTTCTCATAATGGAGCCAAGGCATGGAAGAGCATGAGGGAGAAATTAATTGCAGCTTCCCTGTTCTAAGCACTGTCTGAACTGGAAACAGGGGGGTATCACAGCCAACATAAACTTACTGGCACAAATGCAAACTCTGCACCTGTCTGAACTTGCACAGAGAACACTCTGTGATTCCCTGCTGGAAATCAGCTGAGCATGGTTATATGCTTATAGTACAGATCACCTCTTCCACCTGGAAATGAGGAGCAATGCAGGGTCTGAACAGGGTCTGTGGCTTCAGGACTGATCCTGTCCTGTTTGGTCCATGAGATTTGCCCCTCTTCTGAGATGGCTGAATATTCCAACATTAGTCTTGTTCATAAGAATATGGACTGAAATAGGGACAGTGGAAAGAGATTTTTTACATGTTTTGCTTTCTTGTTTGCTTGTTTGCAAGACAAACATTCTGTTTCTACACATTTGAAAAAAACCAAAACAACAGAATCATGGAGTGGTTTGGGTTGAAAGGGACCTGGTTTGAATTGCCTACAGCTCTGTAGGACCTTGAAACAATGCATTCAATTGCTACAACTTGAGCCAAATGGAGACAAAAAAAGACAGTTACAACCAGGTGCTCATTCTATTTATGATAGAGACTTCCAGATATACAGCTAACTGAAGCAAAGGCTACTGAGTTGCTCTGCCTTTCTGGCTTTAGAAAATGTCAAATGGGTTGATTGCTGCTGCATTATGCTAAGTAACACAAGAAAAGGAGCCCCTCTTCTGTCATACTGTGTGCTAATATCTTCTCTGTTTTCTCTGAGGTGCAAGAAATACTGTAAACCATATTTTAAAGGTGAAATAATCTTTATGTTGGAGGTAGAAAACTACTTTCTTAAGGTAGAAAATTCTGTCTGGGTCAAAGTCACAGCTGCTAATTGACTTGTCTACAAATTGGCTGCATGTATCTGGGGCAGAAGAGGAACATTTTTGCTCCTGACACCAGCAATACACTGTCCAAAAAAGCACATCTTCTAACACAGCACGGCTGGGCCATGTCAGCTCATCTTCTACATTCTCATCAGTCATTCCTAACCAACTTTCTTATCATAACTACTTCTTCATATCACTTCTGGCTGCTGCAACATTATGGCCCACAGGCAAACAACTTAAATTTTTTAGCTCATAATTTCATGCATATCTAATTTATTGTCTCACTTTAAATCTCCATTAAAATGAAAATAGAAGAAGAAAAAAAACCAAGCCCTTTGCATACTTACTCACCAAGCAGCTTTCTTAGAGGTCTAATTATGATATGAAAACATGATTTCCAACTTTGCAGATGATACTAAATTGGAAGAGAATAAAAACAAATGAGGAATAATTAGGTAGTGCAGCCAGATATAAAAGAATTTAGATCATTTTATATTTCAGGAATAATAGATGGCAAATGCAGGGCTGTGCAAATAAATTGAGAATAATTAGCCTCACAGTGTGGCATAAAAAGTGGGACCCTGTTTAGAAAGATGAGAGGCTACAACACAGTGAGTGAAATAAATTCTGAACTTTGAATGCAAAATTCACATCTAAGATTCCCTTACTTATGTGTCTTGCTAGCAGTCTCAGTGGTACTCCCCTAGAAATAAGATAGAACTCAGTGTCAGCACGAAAAACACCACCTGGCCTCTGGGAAAGGAAGGGCTGGCTACATGGTATAGTCTAAGAAGAACAGTTTCGTCCAAAGTAATTACACAGAACTGTATTGCCAAAACAATGGACCACAGGCTGTATTCAGGCTGCAGGACATCTCTGCCCGAACCAGTGTCTTTCTCTGGGGGCAAAAAGAGAAACAGTGGGCAGAATACACCAAGGAAATATTTTGTTTATTTGCTGAAGTGCTCCTGCAGAAGAGGCACCTGACTCTTACTGCGGCAGAAATGCACTTGTTGTTTGGAAAGAGCTCTAGGCTGATCAGGAACAGTCATTTTTTATTTCCTTACATTACATTATGTTCCTTAATGTATTCAGGCCTGAAGTTAGAAAAAGGCTTCCAACAGTTGAGCTGGGAGGTTCCAGGAGAGCTGTCAGTGGGAACAATGGTGGAAAGATACCTCGCTGGTTTTAAAATGTTGCTTCATGAACCATGACAGATTAAATGCTGAGATAGCAGGGATGGCAAGGGACGTCACCCTGAGAGATCACTGTGGTTTCCTACGCTGCTGCTTTCCACTCTACATACTGCTGCCTACTTCTCTGCTCTTGACTGAAACAACCTGTCAAAAATGCACTCCCTCTTCTGCATATATCAGCACATTAATTTTCAGCTATGTGATATAGGAGGTTCTTCTGTATCAAGCCAAGAAAAGAAAAAGAGCCTTTTTCTTTCTTGAAGAGATGAAGATTTGTTCAGGAAACTGATTTTTTTATTTTATTGAGAGTTGTCTCTTCATTTTGAAGGTGGGTGAAGATGGAAAATGGACAAATGCATGAGGAAATTAAGGTCACCGCTGGTGACTCAGTACTGCAAGGGATTACTGACTTCAGAATATTTTCACTGAAAACAGAATTAAATAGACCTCTCTAGAATAATGATAGCTAAAATCCATCCTTAATTCATGCAATTTGGAAAGTATTAGGTTGATCTGTTTGCCCGTCTGGAGATGCCTTTATGGGGGTGAAGATTTACCTTCATACGTCTTCTTAGGGTAAAGTTTTAGCTGCTTAAACAATAACAAATAGTGACAAAAGCTTCATTGTTAGGGCATTTATGCATTTCTTTCTAGACATGTTTTCCACAGAATAGGTCTGAGCTATTAGCCATCTTTCAAAGCATGCAAGTGAAAGGACATTCAAATCTTCCAAATGCAGTGAAATGTATTTCAGCATTTCTGCACTAAACGCCTGCACAATTTATGGCAGAGTGAACCTAATTTCTATGTATGGCTATACCTAACACAGGCTCATTTCAGATTTGAAATTCAGCTCTGCCAGCTGACTAATTGATTCATTTTCATAAATACTCGAAAATTTGAAATAAGAACAATGCTTTGCTCTAAGATATTGTTTTGGCCAGTGCTAAAATTAACTATGAATATTTACTTTCAACAAAAGCCAGTGGGACCAACAGCAAATAATGAAACCATAGTGATTTATAATTTTTCCTTTCTACAATCCCTGTTGTTACATAAGATTCAGCGAAGTTTCAAATCTTATAAACCATCCCCTTAAAATATAGGTTATTCTGTTATTCAATCTCAGTTTTCTGTTCTCTGCCTTCTTCCCCCTATCCCTTCCAAGAGCCCTCCCTCTCCTGGGATCCCTCTAGCTCTGTCTCAGGATGTGAGACAGTGAACAAGGTTCCAACATGAGCTTTGATAGCAACCATGTCCGTGATCCTTCACCAGAAGAGTTGAATTAGGATCTTTTCAGGGAAGGTGGGAAATAGTTTGACTCCAGAAAGAACAATACATCATCCCAAAAATCCTTGAACATCTATCCTGATGTCACCCTGGTTTCCAGGCAAAGACCTAGTTTAAAACATACAAGCTCAGACTGTGGCAATGTCCTCAGGAAGTGCTGCTGAGGACTACAGTTCAGATCCCACAAGTGCCATTAGGTCAACTTGTGCAGCTGCAGCAGGAAAGTTGTGATTAACATAAAGGATGGGAGGTGATCTGTTAGTCCAGTGCAACTCATGCATGGTCAGGCTTGTAGAGCAGCACCTGCACTGGTGATGGACAGTTCTACCAGCTCTAGACTTCTGGGAGCACAGCCCACCCTTGTCACGTCACCCTTCTCCCCAGCTGCAGTACAGCAGCTCTCCCTCCCACCTCACCATTAATCTGTGGCACCAAAACCTGGCATTTGGGGAAACAGGCAGGATGGCCCTCAGGTAGGTTTAGGATCAAATATATTAATTTATAAATAAAATCAGTTTTAGATTAACATGATTTTAAGTGTATGAGAGGTAACTTAAAAGCTGTGACTATCATTGAGCTCCCTATGTCCCAGAGCTCTTTAAGAGTTCAGGGACAAGCACACCTCCCCCTGAAACCCATCAGCCCTTCTTTTTCTGCAGTAGATATGCACAGTTTGAAGAAGTTTTCTTGGCCCAAGAATGAATACTGTCATTTAATTCAAGCATAATTTTGTTAGTGATAGATACGTAAGTCTTTCATTTATTTGTTGTTGAGAAAAGCATCTCTATATAAATAAAAATAAAAACTATTAAAAAGTTAAAAACAGCCTGACTTGCTCTGCAGAATTTTCAATCCTCCAGGATTCAGCAAAAATAGGATGGAGTACTTACATCTTCAAAAAGCATTTAGCCAAGCACTTCATCAAATGTTAAAGTGCAAAAATATGAAATAACTGAAAAGTTGGCTCACTGGACTGCAAATTGGCCAAGAAGAGGAAGTTAATTTGAAGAAGAAAAGAATTTCTAAGAGGTTGTGATAGAGATCAGCAGATCTTCAGCCTCTCAATATTATATTAAAAATAGCACCAAAAGTTTCTGCTGTCAGTTCCTGACAGCAGATTCTGGTTAACAATATGGAAAGAACAATACAATCAGAAACAGGAAAACGTAAAATATTCATGCATTGCAGTACTCATAAATAACAACACATGAGACAGAAAACAGTCAAGAAAGGAATCTCTATCCAATGGAAAATTGTTGCAGAATTACAATAAAAACAATTCTGTATCAGAAAAAAAAGTCTATACCTAGTTCAACCAAAAGTGCAGTTCCTGTAAGACAAGTTAAATTACCTTAGAATTAGGCTCAGCTGAGAAAGTCTTAGATATATATACACATATATCTGTCTGTGTACATATATATAATTAGTAAAATATAATCCAGATTAAATCGAATTCAATACTTTTTTAAAGAGCGAAAGCATATGAATAGGCACACATTTTTACAGTACAAATTGTATCTAACCTGCAGTGTCCTATTGGTCAACCTTACAGTGTGTGTGGTTTGTGTCAAACCAGATTCCCTAGTATTTTCCACTCTTGTTTTGTAATAATCACAGGTGCTCTGTTTTATCAGTATGAGGTCCACCATGGGTCTGGGATAAACCTAAGTAATGATCACCACCTGCCCTGCATCACTAGAGATGCATCAGTGCAGATTGTATGAGTAAAGAATTAACCAGGCACCACCATTCCTAGCTCAAGATTAAAAACAGGGGGTTTTTTTCCCCAAAATTCTTCATTTTTTCCTTCAAGCCCCACAGTCTGCTGCACAATCCACAGAGGTGTAAAGCACACAAACTCACACCTTCCTGTAATCAAAGGCTTAGGCTGGCCTTCCAGTAGTTGCTTCTCTGCAAATGCTCTAGTGCAGTCTGAAATGAAGCATAAGATTTCAAAGGACTTTCTCACTTCTTTAAGAAAGAAAAGGAAAACAAACAAAAGAAACCTTGTAATTTCAGTTTTTACATAGTGTTTGCTCTGCATGTGCTTTTCAAATATTCCCTATGGGGCTGTGTCTTTAACTAGACAATCTTTTTGCAATTTTTTTATTCAAAATTCCTGAGGAGAAAAACTGTGAATGACCATATATATGTAATAAATTTCCTTCATCCTTTCACAGGTTTTTTCCTTGTTAGATGCTAATGCTATTTAAAGGAATTTCTGCAACTTTTTTTCTTTGTGAATTTCAAAAATTAGAGAAAAACGTGTTAAAGAACTGTCTCTTTCTGGTATATAACTTTTTTACACTCTGATCTTGGACAAATTTGGTGAGGAATGCAGACAAACACTGAAGAAAGAACTGATGTGAGATTTTATGTTGTCATTGAATCAGTGGACTCAGAGAAATTATAGGTTGCTAAAATTTCAACATGACCAGTGAGGACATGACAAAAGGATTTTAGAACCTCACAGACATGATGTGTGATGATATGAGGCTAGGGATAACATTAAACAAGTGAGAAAATCTATACTGCTTCCTCAGAAGAAAAATGCCATCCTGTGCTCCTGAATGGTAAAATATGCAAATAGCACCATTGAGTCAACAAGTACTGTAGTGGCTAAATCTTTGCACAGAATCTGATGGATTTCTCCATTGTGAAAGGAATCTAAGTAAAAAATTGTGAAATTTCTTTCTGGAGATTGGTTTTAATAGTGCAAATTACAAAGAGGCAGTGCTGTTTTCAAAATAATGTCTTACTCCTCATTCTTTGCAGTCAAGCCATAGCTGTTTTATACCACAAAATATGATTCATGTCAGAACAATGGCAAACTTTTTGAAATCTATGATGCAGCGCCTGTAGTAAATGTCTAGGCATGAAAACAAAAAAGGAAGACACAAATGTAAAAACACCACCTGTTTAACAAAATATACAATGGAATAACAACCATAAAGAATATCTCCATAATAAATGTTCAAAATTAAAAGCTTTTGATCACTAATAGTTCTGAAAATTGTATTTATCTGAGTAAACATAATTCTCTCTGAAGACCAGACTATCCTTCAGCAAGCATTATTTTCCTGTCAATCAAAACTTTTCACAGCCATGAAATTGCAATGTGGCCAGAGTTCTCTGGATACTTCATTACCAATGGCTTTCACTTGTCCCAGTGCCACTCTGTTTTTAATAACCATGCACTCTGGGAATTACTCGTTTTCATAAGTGAAGGTATTAATGAGAAAAAATCAGGGGGGAAAGAATGTGTTCCTAGATCTCTTCATAAAGGGCACCACCACGATATAACAGAGAGACAAAGCAAAAAATGAAAATAAATATTTTTGTTTCAGTTGACATAATCATTATCCAGACATCAGTCTAAGAACATTCATGCTAAAAGTAGTGGGAAATAGCCTGGAGAGATTAAGTGACTTCATCTTAATAGACGGTGTTTTGTAAGAATGAACTTTAGCAAAATCTTCTATGCCTTAGAATCATGGAATGAAGGTTTTCAATTTGCCTAGCTGTGGAAAATCCCCAAACAACAAACTTCTTGAAAACAAAAGTTATTACATGTCTTTTGGTTCAGAGCTTAGCACACAGGACTGCTCTTTCCAGGGCAGTTTTCTTAATCTTTTCTCAAAGGTAGGGTTACATCTTTCCAGTGAAGGGTTTATAATTTTTCCTTTATTAGTTTCATGGTCATCTGCATTGCATTGACTGATACCTGATTTCCTAGTATCACAAGCTTTGTTTTGGCCAGAGCTAGAGTCCTGCTTTCCACTGGAAGTTATGAATCCTTTACTAAAAGCAAGACTTACACATAAATGAAGATGTAAATTTCAAGCGGTTATGTAAAACTGAAAAGCAGAAAACCATGAAGACAAACATAAGGCAATGCATCACTAGGAGCACCAGTTTCTTTTTGATGTGTCATAATATATCCCATAATGTCACAGCTGAATGACCTCTACTGCAATATGTAGGCTTAAAAACATGGTTTCAACGGGTCAGGCCTTTAATTACTACGAATAGAAGTCCCAGTCATCCAACTGCACTAAACAGATCCCCTTTTTACTCCGTTTTCAGACCTTCCAAATACTGCAATTTTTAACTACATCTCCAAAAAGTGATGTTTTTTGTCAAAATGCACATTTCTTTCTCTGATTCTCATCACATACCTCCTTCCATTGTTTATTTCTTTTTCACCAAGGAGATCACTAATAATTCAAATGGAAATTTGATGAGATCACTTATAAACTGCTTTCCATTACAGAAAAATAACAGAAAGCTGAATAAAGTCTTTCATGCATCTATGTAAACTCTCATATCTATGCAAATTCTCATGAGAATATAAAGCCAAAAAACTATAAAAGAAGCCAAAGATTAAACATAATGAGCAGAAAAAAACCATGAAACTAACTTTCAATACTCTTGAGGCACATGGTTAACCACAAAGTCAGGAGGTACGAACCCAGAAAAGACTACATCTTTGGGCAGAATCTCTCCCTTTTTCCAAATGCTGACATATATATTCAAGAACAGTGACCATTTTTATGTTGAATCTACTTGACATAGCATGACAGATAAAATTAACCTACAATGCTAAGCAAATAAATTCAGTGCATGCTGATCTGAACACAGACTTTCTGTTCTGCTGGAAAACACCAGATTTGTTTTCATTATGATAGGAACAAAAGAAAAAGCTGAATTTTATTTGTAAGGAAAATAATTGGATAAACTAACATGTTCCACTTCAATAATGAGTATTTTTATTATGATTTTGATTTAATATTTTGTTCAGACTATAGGTTGTGAAAATAAGAAGTATTTCTAAATGAGAAACCACAGCATTTCATTATGGATAAGACTGAAAATGACATTTTCATAACTGTTCCTTAATTAGATTTTACAAAAGTGATGTTTCACATAGAATTTTACTATTTAAAAATAAAAATGCTTTTTTCCAGTGAGAAACTTGTAGTTTGGAAACCTCTCCAGCTTTTACTGCTACAACTGAGAAAATAATGTGCCATTGTTATCAGTCCATAGTACAACTTTTAAATGGTCGAGAATTTCATCAGAACCAAATCAAACCAAAACCCACTTAGGTGAAAACCAACTTGTTGGAGCTGACAGACTGTTAAAAGTGTAGATAGTCAAGACAAGCCAGAAATTCAGTGCAAACTGTGTGTCCTATACACTGTATACTTAGCACCAATAAGCAGATAACATTAGAGAAAGGAGAGCATTGAATATCAAGAGCAGCAGATGCAGAAGGAGGAAGGCAATGAATGCACTTAAGAAGTCATCAAGAAGTGGAAGCAATGAGGAAACATTCACATAAATATGCTACAAAGTGAACAAAAACAATGCTCTGAGAGACTTTTGCTGCAATACATTATTGGAAAGAAAAAGTCGGAGTATGCACCAGACCAAGTATAATCAGTACTACCAGGCAAAATAGGAAGAAAAACAGTCAAGGTATTTTATATCTTGCAAACAAGTCTTTATTCAGAAATCAAATTCAGGAACTGAAATTCTGCAGAGTCCCTAATTATTCTCAGTTTTGTATCAGTCAGCAAAAAAACAGGAGGAAAAAATCACTTTCAGAGTGAGATTAACACAAGCAATGGCTCAAAAAATAAAGACCATGCACTTAGCCTTTTTTCATACATGCAGAATTAGCCCAAATACTAAGAAGAAGTGAAAAAAATATGAGCCGTGAAGCTGATTAATCTCAAAATTAGAATATTTATTATGTGCTGCATTATGTGCACTTAGCCACCCAATATTAAAAATTACAATCCAGTAAAATGAAGGAAATGGATTGTTGTACTTCAGACTGTCATAAAAAGCTGTTTGGAGAAGTCAGAGCTGAAAACAGTATGTTGTTTATCCTGATAAAGCAGAACACAGGTCAGGAATCCAAAGAGAATGGACTGGGGGGTTCTGCAGGAGCAGAGGGGGCAGAGGGGGTCACTCCAAAGGATTTGCTACAAGCAAATTTTTCTTTAGCAACTGCCGGACAAACCTTGACAACCTCACTGCTTTAGAGGATGGATAGAAAACATGCTTCATGCCTACTGGGTAGAAGGATGTCTCCTTCAGGAGGCAAAAAATGCTCAGGTGAATGACAAAGTTTTCCCAAGCCAAGTTCCAGCACAAGAAAATATAACTGGAGGCACTCAGCCCCACAGACCTGGAGTGCTCAGGCAAAGAAACAATCTTACCTCAGGTTTTAATTTTTATTTGATTTATATCAGAAAGAATATTTAATAGCTCCCCTATTCACCTACGTGCTCTGTAATGCTCACACATACAGAGTATGAAGATTATGAGACAGACTAATGCTTCTCTCCACCGAAATTACTGTAATAGCAAAGCCATTTTGCAAATGACAGTGTAAGTATCAGCTCAGATAATTCTGGAAAATTAATGCCTCAAATGAAATGCTGCCTCAGAGCTGAGGGAATACATTTTATTCCTTAGTCTTTTTACTCTTACTTTATATATATTGTTTACTACTCTGCAGTATAATTTCTCTTCCCACCCCCCTTCAGCATGAGGCCAGCACAGTCATTCAGCAGGCTTTAAAACCAAAAAAGATCTCAGAATCAGTTGACATGAATGCTGAGTGCTACTAAACAGAGAAAGGTGAACAGCTTGTAGGATGAGGTGGTGAGCAGAGGCATGCACTCAGTCTCCCTTAACCTGGAAAAGGGGATAGGAAAGGCACACACAACTCCAGGCAGCAATTCATTCATCTTCTGTGCCCTAAAACTGCTCTGCAGAGGTGCCACTCTCTCTCCATACTGATAGATGGAGGCCAATAGCATGGACTAAAGCACCTGATTTTTGAAGCCTTAGAATACATTAAAGAGATCCTACACTAAAGACTATCTGATTCTGCAGGACAACGACAAGGAAGAAAAGCTTCACAGGACAATACCAGAAGAACAGTAAGGGTGGAAAAACAAGGTGACTGGAACAGTAATACAAGTTTGCTGATTGTTTGCTTTTTGATTTGTTGATACATTTCTATTTTTGAGACCTAGAGAACTGCCTCGTTCTATTTATGCTACTAGTAACTTGGTATTTACTACTAATAATAAACACTTATTTGTTTTAACTGGGAGTTTGCATAGGCCTCTCATTGTATCAGATTGTACAATTACCAAACAGAAAGGGCAAGTTCTTTCCTTGGCCAGTTCCTTGGAGGTTCTTAGTCCACAGGGTGCTAAACACAGGCTTTATCCACTATGTGGGAAACATGCATAATACATTAAACACACTCCAAGAATCCTCTAAGAGGGTTGAATATAAAACACCATCAAGTAGGGGAACAGTATGGAGCTATATACCTCAAAGGTTCTCTGAACTGTAGCACATTTGGATCTGTGTCACACAAAGCAAATAAAGAAAATTTTTTTCTCAATATACTATTTACTATACCTAGTTCTTCAATGACAATAATTTTAATCTATTATCTGGTTTTGGAGACACTGGATTTTCTCTGTGCTTCAGGGCTGTGGTATCTGCTTTTGATATTTATGTTTGAGTTATCATAGGGCTTTAATTGTCATACTAATTGTGGTAATTCAGGCCTCGTGTTGTCTTTCTACTGAATTCAGACACCAAGTCAATCTCATAAATGGATGAAATGAACTGTTACTGAATTTACCTGGTTGCAGGACATCAAAAAATATTTTGCAGAAACTCAAGCTCCCAATCTGCAAAAATGCTCATGATAATGGACCACTCAGTGGATAAGTGACACTCAAAGAATTGTGTCAATGGCTCGATGTCCAAGTGGAGACCAGTGACAAGTGGTGTTCTTCAGGGGACAGCATTGGGATCAGCACTGTTTGTCAGTAACATGGACAGGGGGTTGAATATGAGCTCAGCAAGTCTGTCAACAATCCCAAGATGTGTGGGGTGGTCAAGATACTGTAGGGAAGGGATGTCATCCAGAGGGACCTTGACAGGCTTTAAAGATGGGCCCATGTGAACCTCATGAATTTCAGCAAGGCCAAGTGCAAGGGCCTGCAAGTGGGTCAGGAACAGCCACAAGCACAGGCTGGGCAGAGAATGGATTGAGAACCCTGGGGAGAAGGACTTGGGGTATCGGTGGATGAGAAGCTGGATGGGAGCCATGGGCACTTGCAGCCCAAAAGGCCAACAATGTCCTGGGCTCCATCCAAAGCAGTATGGGCAGCAGGGCCAGGGAGGGGATTCTGCCCTTCTGCTCTGCTCTGGTGAGACCCACCTGCAGTGCTGCATCAGCTCTGGGGTCCCCAACATAAGGATGTGGACCTGGTGGAGTGAGTGCAGAGGAGAGCCAAGAAGATCACCAGAAGATAGGCTCAGGGAGCTGAGGTTGTTCTCAGCCTAGAGAAGGGAAGGCTCCAGTGAGGCTCCCAGTACCTAAAGGTTCTACAAGAGAGCCAGAGAGGGACTTTTCACAAGAACAGGTAGGGAGGGATAGGACAAGGGGGAATGATTTTAAACTGAAAGAGGGCAGGTGAAGGTTAGACATTAGGAAAAAATTCTTCACTGTCAAGGTGGTGAGGCACTGGCACAGGCTGCCCAGAGAAGGTGTGGATGCCCCATCCCTGGAAGTGTTCAAGGCCAGGTTGGATGGGGCTCTGAGCAACCTGGTGTAGAAGAAGGTGCCAGGAAGGTTAGTTGCAACCAATCTATGATTCTATGATTTGAAGATTTGAGGATTCCATTCAGGTCTTGTCAATTATTAGTACAAAGTTAGAGCTAGGAAAGAGATTTTGCTGGTTTTGGAATCCATGAGTCTGTAAGTTCCTTCTAACTGAACTGTTTGATAGGAAACATACAACATTATCGTAAAAAATTAATTATAAGGACAAAATTAAAAGCAAATGAAGAAAAGACAGAAGATAGTCACAAGCTATGTTGTTGCTAAAACTACTGGAAAGCAAGTACTACTGCATATTATCACTTAGACAATATTTTTCCATTTTTTCTTATCTCCTTCTCTTTGTTACAGTTTTCCTTGCAAGCAATTACACTATTGCTTTAGTTAGGATCAAAAGTGAATCTTCTCTCTCCACTTGGGTTCAGAGAGGTCTCAGAGCAAGTGGATTATTTTCCTAGTAAGGTTACTCACTGGTCAGTAATACTGCGGCCTTGTACATTTAACACTTTCTTGATAACCCAAGCATAACAGAGGTCATGCTTTGTTAGATAATGGGATGTGCAGGACTGAAAATAGTGGGAGACATTAAATGCAAGATGTTCTTGACAAACTGGAGAAATGGTCCGAGAAAATGGAATTCACTAAGCGTAAATTCTAGCTCTAGATTAGTGTACACAAATACAACATGGGAAACAACTAACCATGGCAGCAGCCATGCTGGAAAAGATCCGGAGGAGGCAAACAGAAAATGACTCAGCACTGATCTGCTGCTGTGGAAATTAATGCCCCTTATGCTGGGAGCTCATACTCCTTATACAAACAGAAGGTTAATCTCTAAGTAATACAAAATAATCTTCTTTCCTACTTTCCTCACCAGCCCTGGAGTCTCAGCAAATCTGATGTGTCAGGTGTTGAGCATCCTTTCAAGAAGGATGTAGACAATCAAAAGAGAACACAAACAAGGGTGCTGAATAAGGTGAAAGAGATTTGGTCTCTGAAAAAAAATTGAAATTTCGAATTGTTTTATCTGGGGAAAATGTTTTACAAGGCACAAAAGAAAATATGTTCTCTGGAATCAGAAGAAATACGAAAAGTTTAGACTGTAGCAAAAGTCTTTGAGGAGTTTTTTTATATTGGTTAAACCAGTAGAATAAATTTTTCTGGAAGCTGTGAAAACTCAATCAGCATGGTTTTAAGCACGGTTTGATTGAAACCATCAGAAATGTCACAGGTGGAGGAATCTTGGCTTGAAGCAAGAACCCCCAGTCCAGATGGCAGACATAGCTCAACTGAATAACCTGCAGTCTGACTGTTACATTTCATAGTTTTGCTCTGCAGATGACAAAAATTCATACTAGGATTTAATACTTTTCAAGTTCTACAAGAAGATATTCATAGGCTTGGCTGGTCCAAAATTTCCACAAGGCATCACACCTGCTGTGTATATGCACAGGCAATGTTAGATGGGAGAGAGACTTCCTCTATAGGATGTGTGATCATCGGGCAGCCCTGGCAGCAGGACTGCTCACACATATGGCTGCGTTAACACACTGCACATGGTGGTGCTAACGAGGGGGAGCAATGTCCTGCTGACCTCTGTCCTTCATTCAATGACTCCCCAGTGTCCCCCCATCTGACATTCATGTTGCTCTTGAGGGATGGTCAGTTAGATCATTGCTCTTTTCCTCCTCATTGTTTCACCTGACTCCCTCTCTACTGCTTTTTTTTTTTTTGTTTTTCTATCCCATGCATCTCCTCCATTTCTTCGAATTGCAGCAATTCTTCAGAGCCACTTCTCCTTTTTTTTTAACATGGTTTGCATCCATTTAGAATGTGAACATGTACTATTAGCTTCTCTTCAGCTCTTGCAGCTGGGGTTTCTTCTTTCCCTAAGGCCTTGTCAGAGATCATCCCTTCAAGTGCTAAACATGGAAGGGGTTCACAGTCAACATGGAGATGCCAACAACTCAGACTATCTCACCAGAACAATCCTGCACCACATCAGTCAGCCCGCTTAGTTTTCTGTTGTCAGACTGTTGTAGGTTATGAGCAAACATCTCCAACAGAAGTCATGGGGATAATCCAAAAGCATCAAACCCATTATAATTAAATACCGTTGGAAGAGGTGAGACTGGATTCTTTGACTCCTACTGGCTTACAAAAAACCAATTTTTAAATATTATTATATTTGAAAGACACCAGTTAATTCTGTATAATATACACTATTAGCAATTGATAGACTTGCTTTGTTTAGGGAAATCTAAAGAATAAAACAGATTGCTGTTTGCATCAAAACACCTCAAGCTGGATTTAATAGTGCTGAAATGCTAATTGTGAATTGAATTTCACATCATATACTGCAGACTAATTTAAAAAGAGGAAAACATATTATGGTAAATACCACAATGCATTCACTATGAGTCATCTAAGCATATGATGACCTGGAACAATACCAGCAGCACAGCACAAAGCAGCTGAATTTAAGCTAGAGAGAGTACAATGCCTTTTGATCAAGCCTAGTATATGCTGAGAATATATACAGCTGCACATACACCATAAGGTTTCTGGCAAAGAAAACAATGTGAACATTCTTTGTCTCTCCCTCTTCTTTCCCCAGTGCAACCCTTCCAAATATATTTGCATTAAGTCACTAAGAAGAGAAATAAGTAGTCTTGTTTGTATGAAGTACAGGCAGCTTCAGCATCAGTTCCCCATGCTCCACTGTGATGCTGACCATGCTCATATTACACAGATGCTTGCTTTTAGCATCCTAATGAGAACTTTCAAGAATTCAATTACTATTAAATTAGCTTTACTGAATGTTATCAGAATGCTTCTGAGGGTTTTTTATTATCCTATCAGCACAGGAAGGAAGGAATACCACACTGTCAATCCAATTATTTTTTCGTGTACTTTTTACATGGAGGGGAAGGGTCAAGCATATGATTTGTCTTTCTCAGGGGAAAAAGAAGAGAGCTGACATCTTGGGGAATTCAATACCAGTTCCTTGGAATGCAAAGAAAGCCACTTTTGTCAAAACCTCTCAGTCCTCTCAGTAACCACCAGCTTTTAGTAGTCACTGTAGCATTTCCAGAGACTGCTGAGGCTCCCTCTGAAACAGCTATCAAGTAGACAGGATCCTCATTATCCACAACACAAAGCTGGAATTCAAAAGACATTAGTTTATTCTCTGCCTCACATAACTGCAGATCTTCTCTGAGGTGAAAAAAGCTCTGAAAAAGCCCAAATGGCTTCCTCCAGGTGGGTTCTGAAGCCCTCCAAAAGCTCTAAGACTATGACTGTATGATTCTGAAATACCTGGGTGTGGAGGTGTGGTTGCTCCCAAGGATACCTCAGGTTTCAGAAGAAAGGTCAGAACACTGGTCCCTAGCCCTTTCTTCCAATAATTATTCATGTTTACCCAGTATCTTGAAGCATTGTCCAAAGCAATATTGCAGAGGGTAGTGTACTTTAATTATGGTGACATTAGGTGAATGTTTGATATTTGTAAATAGGCATTACATGGACACATTACATTTCTCTCAGCTTTCCTCCTTCACATCCCTGGATACTCATATTTTTCTCTAAAATATGCACTAGAAAGCTCTTTGGTACTTTACCCCTTTGATTTCCATTCTGGTGGTTTTGTTTCCACAACTCTTTTCTGAGGATCAAGCATTAACAGGCCTCTACTGGCTCAAAATTGTATTCTGTTTCTGAGATGTGTAACAACCCTGTTAAGAACTGAGCCAGAAACTAGAGTACGGATTTGATACATAAATCCTCCGATGTCCCACTGTGCCCATCATTCATCAATAGCTCAGTCAACTGCCCTACTATTAGAAATAGAGGATGCCAGCAGGGATCAAAGCACAAGGGACTCTGAGTGCCTATTAACTGAATTAAATTGTCAATGTATTAAACTTCCATGAATTCACAGGTTGATTTTAGCTTGTTTAGAAACTAAACTTCTACTGGGTGATATAAAAATACCCACATACAAATACATACCTACAAAAAGAGGGAATCAATACTCTCAATACATTGCAAATTTAGAAGAATCAAACACAATTAAAACCTGCTTAGCTTAGCAGCAATGCAGAAGAATATAATTATTTCTCTCAGTGCTTAGATTACCTTCTCTGTTAAAACCTTTTCTTCTGTAAAACTTTAACTGTTCAGAGAGCATAAAGAACAGTAAATAAATATGTGGCAATAGTAATTTAGTTATTCACATTACTGGAAAAATGGTTGTATTTATTGCTTCAGCATACACAGTGCCACAAGATTGCCTTTTCTTATTTATTGAACTAAGCCAAGAAACAATTACCATCCAAAAATGCCAAACCCCCAGGTTCACATACACCCAGCTAACTCGTGTTGTGACTGCAAGCTGGAACGTCCCTGTGCCATGCAGCCACAGGGGACCTCAGTGACACTGTAAGGTGGCAAAACACAGCACTGCACTTGTGAAATGGCAGCACTGCCTGTTCCCTGCAGGAGGCAGCGTCCTGAGGGTTCAGCATTCTTCCAGCATCAGTCACTTCTGAGCCAGGCAGGTACCATGCCTGGGGAGAGGGCAGCAGATGTGCTCCCATTTCCCATCCCTCAGAGCCAAGGCAGGATGTATCCTGATCATTTGCACTCCAAGACAGACATTTCCATGAGCCACCAGCTGTCACAGCACCAGGAGCTCCCACTGCTGGAGGGCAACACGCAGCAAAGGGGTGTCAGGCCCAGGCAGCCCGCGAGAGGAGGGCAGCGTTTTCCATTCCGTGTTGGACAGACACGAGGAGGCAACACACAGGCAGGAGGGAGTGAACAGGCATCCAGCCTGGCTGGCCTTGTCCTTACACCTCCCTGCAAGGAGAGCATCTCCCTCTGCTGCACTCATGGCCTTGCTGTCCACCTGCCTCCCTGACAAGCACATAGCTTGAAGAGCCAAATGATTCAGATTGTATTTTTCCATTTCAAATGAGCCAAGTGGTGTTGACTAGCATGGAGTAGACAAGCCATGTATCAGCAGCCTTTGTAACGCCAGAAGAGTAACCCACTTCAGCTGAACCACTGCAGGAAAGTCTCCCCACTGCCAGTAAATTGGAGAATTAGAAAAGACACCACATTTATAAAGCTGTGCAAAGCCAGGACAGTTTCCCAGCTTTCCTTCATATTTCTTGTACATTCATTTTTATATGAGGTTTTAGAATAAACTTTAAAGGCTTTTTCAAAGTCAGACCTATGGCTTTTTCCCGTGTTTATTTTTACCCAACTGAGCTCCCATTGAATTCAATTTTAACCCGGTAAACTTGATCAAGAAGAGCTTTGTGGGGCCCTTGGCATGTCTGAGAATAGGGGCTTCCAGCTTTTCCTTCTCCTCTGCTCCTCCAGGATAACTGGCAGCAGCACCACAAGCTGCTTTACCTCTTGTCACCTCACAGCAATAATCAATACAAACTAAAAAAGGCAAACAGTGCAGCTATTATTTGAGAAAGAAACTGCAAAGACACCCGTGGTCTATGGTCTGTGGAGATGACTCATTCCATAGCACAATCTAATTCCAAAACAATTACAGCAAAATCAAAATCCTCACACAAAGGAGAGACAAAGCACAAAGTCTGGACCTCTGCTGAGCACATGACTCTATAAAGCTAACATGACTGCAGAGATTGCACTGCCATTTAACCATAAAGCACAACTGTCCATTTGCTTTAAACTCTTCCCAGGAAAATTAAAGGTAAAGAAAACAGAATACAGGGCAGCATGGTTCAAATGTGACTGCTTGTGCAGCAAATTTGTTACTCCAGTTTAATTCAAAAAGAGAATTAGCATTCCTTTCCTCCACTGTAATTTAAAACAAATTACCCACTGACCAAAACCAATAGATTATCATATTAATTGGAAACTTTTATGTTCATTATATTGTAAGAGAAAACTGCAATTTCTCTAAATATGTTCATTACTCAGATAATTATCCAAAACAATTATGCAATACAATTACCCAAACAATTACTTAGAAGGGAAATTATCTCCAGATGCATCACAAGCTATTCTATGAAGTGCTCAGTATTTATCATTTTAGTTGTATTGGCTATGATCAATCAAATGAGTCATATATTGTTCTGTCAATTCTCCACTGGGAGCAAATACTGCTAGAGCAAATATACACTAATTCTAACTTCAGGTGGTGTAAATATCACACGTGTGATATTTACATTCATACTCTGTGGCAGAAAAAGTCTGAACTGACCAAAATCTAACCCAGGCAAAATGCCACTTGACTATGTATTGCACTGCCTGTACTTGCCCTTCAAGCAATATTTAATACCTGTAAAAAACAAACTAGGCCAACTTCTGTGAAACAATCAGATGAACTGTCAGATTTGTTCTCTTGATCTGAAACTAGTCACTAATTTGTTAGCAAGATTATTTTAAAAATCACAGTTTTCCATGTCAATGAAGAAAATTAAGAGGTAACTATTCAGATGTCATACAGTATTGCAAATTCTTAATCATGAAAAAAGACCTTGAGCTTTTATCTTAGATCTGACTTCATGGATTTCTTGTTTTGAACTTAAGCTACATTATCTTTTAATTATTAGTTTTTCTTGAGGTTTGGAATGAACCTAAGAATTCAAAGCACAACCACAGCCAAAGCAGACAAATTTTGCCTGTGTTTGTGGGCAAAAAGAAGTGGAAATTGCAAACCAGGCTTCAGCACCTATTAACTCTGAGTAAAAAATTTAGCAGATTAGCTGTTTTATAATTAAAGGTTCAGGACATGCTATGAAAGCCCTTAGCATAGGGCTGAATCAACAAATTCTTGAGGCAAGTTCACCACCAACTCATTAGTACCTCTGCATCATTGCATTGCTAACATTTTTTTGGAAGTTTCAAGGGTCATAATGCCAAGGCTCTCTGAGGTCCAGTATGGTCTCTGACTCACCTTAAGCAGCAAGGTTTAAAAAGCCCACAAATTATACCTCATTTTACTGTTTCAAAACATCACATATTAAGATGTTCCAGGTCGATCATTGCAAAGACTTGCCACGGCTTACCCTGACAGCACAATCTTCAAAATATTCTTAAGCCTTATTTTCAGATGTTTTTCTCCTAGTTGGACAGATTTGACAGTACAGATAGGTAACTAAGCCCTAGGGCTAGGCATGAGTTTCACTTCTTAACAATATTTTATCTACAAAGAGCAGCATACGAAAAGACAAGTTGCTCTGTGCTCTGCAGCGTCTATTGACTTTAAAACGCAAACTCATACTTCCTCCTCTGCTTTCATAGAAGAATTTAATTGGTGCCAAAGTGAAAGATCCCAGCATGACCTGTCTCCACTCTAAGCCACTCCAGCTGTGATTGTGAGCAAATTTGTACATTCAGACACTGCTGCAAGAGAAACCTTCCTAATAAGCTGAGGTTTTGCACTGACGGAGGAAAAAAAGAAGTGCTTGGTTGGAAATAGGGAGAGCTGAGACTTGGCTTACCCTACCCTTAGAGTTAAACAAAGCTTTAAAGGTCTCAATAAGGACCAAATGAAAACAGAACAAGGACTTGACTATTTACTCCACACAGAAGAGTTGGTACAGGTAATAGTACTAACAACTTGTGTAGGGTAAGTGTTAACCTATGGTTTATTAACCTATATTTAGAATCATTAGGATTGCAGTTCCTTGCATATTTTTTCCACTTTTCTGACAAGAATCTCACTAGGGATGAGACTCCTTTGCAGTCACTAGGTTTTTGACTGCACTATGAGCAAGTCTGAGTTAGCTTTAAACTACCTGCTGATGCTTATAATGAAAAGTGAGTCACTCAGCCTCAGCATAATATGTTCACTACCCACCAGTGCAAGGTGGGCATGCTTTATCAGAGAAGCATAGAATGGTTTGGGTTGAAAGGCACCTTAAACATCACCTAGTTCCAATCTCCCTACCATGGACAGGGACACCTTCCACTAGACCAGCTCTCTCAGGGCCCCATCCAACCTGGCCTTGAAAACTGCCAGAGATGGGGCACTTTTATGGGCAACTCCTTCCTGTGCCTCAGCACCCTCACAGTAAAGAATTTGTTCCTAATATCTAATCTAAACCCTCTTTTTGTTTAAAACCATTGCCCTTTGTCCCTGGAGCGTTCTCTAGATTGATCAACCCCAACTGTCTCAGTCATTATGAGCTGCAGTGCTGCTGGATGGGCATTCTTTGTTTTCACACACTGGCCTCTTTCCTTGGAGTATTGTGAAGGGGATGAGCTGATGCAAATATACTATACACACCCATCACTGATATGGCAATATCCACAGCCAACATGCATGTGGCAATTTGTTCCACTTTCTGATTTTGACTCCGCAAAATTTAACCCTTGCACATTAAAAGAATTTAACCACAAAAAATTTTAAGCAGTAGCTTGTCTGAGAGTGTTGAGCTAGATATTAGGAAAAGAGGTTGACTGTTTTTCAGTACTGTCAATGAAGAACCACAGCATGCAGGCAAAGCGCAAGAGAGTGAAGAAAATATCGGAAAGATAATGCCAGTCCTTTGAAAGAGTGCTTCAGATGGAGCTAAATGTGAACACAGGCTAAATGGTCTCAGCATCCCAAGAGTCTCCTAAGGAAAACTGAAGCCTACTGAAAACAGTCTTGTTCTAGAAGAATTTTCCCATCCTTGGGTACTTTTCTATTTAACATATGACAGACATACAAAAATATGTCACACACACATCAGGAGAGAGTAATGATTTTATCAAATTAAATGTCTTTTACAGTATTATTTAAATGTTAGGAAAATAATGACCTAGAAAAATACACAAGCAATAGAAATGCCTTTAAAATTCTATGTAATTAAAAATAAAACCACATGGTTTCCCATAACTTCAGCTTGAAACAATTGAGCATCACCTCCACAGGCTCAGAGGCGTGCTCTCTGCAACCAGAGGAATTAGAAAGGAGAGAAAGGCAGAGATGAAAGGCAGAGCTGGCACATGGGTATTATTATTTTCTTGCTTTTTTGGGCAACTGAATTGGTCCATACCCTGAGTTTGTCACATTCACTCCTTTCTATCTCACTCAGAAGCAGCGTACCTCAAAAAGCCCCACTTCCAGTTTTGATTCTGCAACGATGGATAAATCAATATTTTAATTCTCAAGTAGAGGTCCTTCCCCCAGGTAATTTGTCTGAAAGAAGTTTCAGCTTGGCACACTGGGAAGTAGCTCATTGCTAAGAAAGCTCACTGAGCTGCTATGCCATAAGAGAAGGTAAGGGAAAATAACCTGCAGGATGAGTTCAGGTCAACATCACTCAAATACAAATAATGGACAGAAGATTTAATGCCCTTTGGGACACCATTACGGCTGAAATTTGTGACCCAATGAAGCATTTATTTGCCACTGACTGGAATGGGACTATGATTTAATTGTTTTTGTGTTCTCCCAAAGTGTGGAGGACTCAATTTTTGAAACTTCAAGCACAAATCTGGAAAGAATGAGTGAAAGAAACTAATCATAAATCAGGAAATGTAAACAGTAATTACAAAATGAGTATTTTCTTTAACAGGATTTTTAACAGAAAAATAGCCATGTAGATTAAAGTCAATCAGACTATTTTTGATGTCTAAATTTTTTGCAGAGAAGCATTCATTTCAATGACATTTAAGAGGGTCCATGCCAATTTCAAAAGGAAAACAAGGAAGAGAAAAAGGAATCAAAACACTTCCTTTCTCAATTTGAAAACTGACATTTTGATTCAAACATTTTCACCTAACAGAATTACAAGGCTGTGACTTTGTGCCAGTATGGAATAAAAATAGATATATAACCTTCAAAAAATCATCATAAAATCAATCTCTTTCCTTTGACCTGCTCTCTAATTGTCTGGAATTATATCATATAGCTTAAGAAGATGCCAAGAAATGTCCAAATTTAAAGACATTATGAAAGTAAGCAAAAAATAAGGTTTTTTTTTAATGTAACATCACTGATTTCGTAAAAACCGTGGCTTAATGGCCCCTTTAAATTGCTTTTTTCCTCTATATGTGAAGCTAAAAATACATTCTTGCTACTAGATGTTAGTGATTTCTGGTGATCTCAGATCCAACTAGTGATTCTGGTTAGTGATCTCAGATCCAACTGCCTCACTTTTTATTAGCAAAAAGAAAAAAGACTTGTTATTTGCCCTACCACCAAAATTTTAAAATATTTTCAGTTCTTATCTATTATTCTGTAGGTGAGAAGGGAGTTGTAACTGCTGTTGGATGGGCTTTAACTGGAAGATCACTTTTGCTTTCATAAATATGTATTAACGGCAGGATGGGGGCAGAGGAGGCAAATCCACTTCTTCCTGGCAGACTGAATGTGTGATGTTGGCCGGTAGGAAATAAATGCTTCTTTGGTCTGGAAACCAATAATACAAAACTAAAAATGGGCCAGAGCTTTCTTTCAGTGGCTCTACACAACCAAACCTCAGCTTAGGCACTCCTGGGGTCCATTTCCAGAGCCAGATCTTAACCCTGCATTGCTGTGCTACTCTGCCTGGATGTGCAGGAATCCAGTGGAGGTAACATCTGGAGCAGCCTGGAAAGGTGAGGTGGAAATCAGCTAATGAGGAGGGTGTCACTAGAGGGCAATGCAGCACTGCAGCTGTCCCACTGCTGTCACCCCGAGTGTCCAGCCTGTGCTCTCCACCAGCCTCCTGCTCCCTGGGGTGCTCCAGGAGCACTGGGCAGCCCTCAGCCCCCCTGCAGCCCGGGACATGGTGCCTGTGGCTTTGCACATCCTGGGGAAACCAGCCGTGCCTCTGCTCTGTGAGGAAACGAGAACAACCTCAGCCTAGAGGAAGACGTTGCTTCAATAGAGTCCATTGGATTAGGCAGAGGGATGTGGGATTTTGCAAAACCTGCAATGCTTGGTGTGTATGGCAGGCCATTAACTAGGTCAGGGGACATTGCATGTAACAGGACCTCCTGGCAAGGTGATATCGTAGGAGTCAACAGCAGAAGACAGGCAAGGGCTTGAGGGAAAATTGCGTCTTCATACAATCAAGCAAGAATCCCATTTCAGACCAAAAATCACAGCAGTTGTTACGCATCCAAAACAGCAACAATTCACAATCAGTTTTGTCCAGAAAGAGAGAGAGAGCAAAGAAACAAGTTTTGAATGTGCAGAGTCCCGAGGAAATGTCAAATTTTGAATCCAGTGCTGAGGTGCAATTGGTTTGGTGCCACTGTTATGTTACAAGAGTATGGTCTAAGATTCTCAGTATTTAAAGGAGATGCTTATTTTCACAGAAACAGAAAAAAAAAAAATCACTTTTAAATGCAGATTAAAATTCTCTACCCAGTTATAAATCAAAAATTAACAACTTTATCTAGGTCAGGGCATTGAAGCT
Organism: Entomyzon cyanotis; assembly: GCA_024500445.1. NCBI lineage: Eukaryota > Metazoa > Chordata > Aves > Passeriformes > Meliphagidae > Entomyzon > Entomyzon cyanotis. The sequence continues at coordinate 13,293,511 of JAKEPQ010001016.1, read as the reverse complement.
ACATTAAAGTTTTATCCCCATTCACTAAATTTTAATTTTAATGTGGCACATCTGACAAGTCTTATGGGACTACTTAGAATCCATTGACATCCTTCTGTCACTGGTATCAAAGCCTCATCTTTGAAACCCTTGTTTCCAGATACCTAGCTGTCACTGGATTGTTTTGCCTCCGCAATGGTGTCACAATCAATGGATGTGCAGGCATTCACATGCATGTCCCACATATGTCAGCTAAAGCTCACACACCACAGAAATAAACAGCTTTACCTCTAGAGACACTGATTTCTATGTAATCACTTAAAGGTGAAGCTATAAATCTTTTTTTTAATCCCTTCCAGACTTTTTAAAGTTATTGGAACTGGTTGCCTGTAAATTAAAACTCTAAAACAACTCTGCAGTTAAATTTGCAAACAATATTTTATTACAGGAATGGCTATGGGAAGAAAAAATATTTTGCATATCCATGACACCATTTTTATGACTATTTATGGCAGAAATGTTGATACACTACTCAACAAAACTGTCTGTGGATCAGGAAGACATCCTATTCTGGAGTAGAAATAGTACCACATGATTTATCTAGTCAATCGGTCCAGAATTGTGGAAGAAATTTAGTGGTTTAGCCATTGTGGCCTTTACCATTTGAGCAATTACCAGGCTTAAATACAGGTCTCTTACAGAATAACAGTTAATGACACATTCATGGCAAGTCCATGTACATTCCCAGATCATTCCCTGGCAAAAATTCAGCACTAATATTTCAAAAATACAAATGGTGAAATGCGTATCTATAAGTTAGGGCAAATGGTTTCATATCAACTTGTTGGAAATTAATTTGACCCAGGTAAAAATCCTCAAACTTTTCTCCTGTTAGTATTCCCAAGCAGCTGCCAAGGTTTGCCCTCAGATCTCAGACCTGCTTTTAGTATGGCCATGACTCCACAGCAGAAATACCCTGTCAGTCTGGGCAGCTGGCTAATCCTGGGCTTGTGTGCAAGCCTGCAGAGAAGGGAAAGATGTGGGACAGAAAGAGACATCCGTAACACATGCAAAATGACAACACATGGCAGAATTACAGAGATTTTCTTTTCACTTGCAGTTGTGTTCCACAGCACATTCCCACTGCTGCTGTCTTGCTTACAGGTTCCCCCTGCCACACTCGGGGAAACACCACTGTCCTAGTGTTTCACAAGATGGAAGGTGTTGCACTGGGTCTGAACTCACCAAAGTACTACATCACCCTGCATTTCTCATCACAGTCCTGAAACTTTTCACTACTGGAAAGCTTTTAAATCTACTTCTTTCTTCTGTGATTTTGCACATAGACCAATTTTCAGGCACCAGAGGCTTCTAACAAACATGAGTCTGGAATGAAGGAAAGGAAGGACAAAACACATCCAGTAATATATGTTGTACCTAATTAACTTAAGTTGGCAGTGCTCTCACTGCATCTTTGACTTTCAACTCAGCATGCACTCCATTCTGTCCCAACCTGTTCACATCACTATGCACCAATCTTTTAATCTGAATTTACAATGTAAAATATTTTGCCTGTCACACAGGGACTTGAAGCTTCCTCCATTATGTCTTCATTTCCCTCCTTCAGAATCACTGCCTAGTAAGGGGAAATTATGTTTCACTTACTTTTTCCTGTAAGGATTAAAAATGTGAAGATAAAATTCCAAGAGTGCCAAGAAATGTTTTTGCCCATTAGAAATACTGGCCTGGTTCTAACTAGTCTGGCCTGGTCTTCAGGTGGGAAGACAAAATAACATACCTCACAGCAATAAGCCACTGGTAATTTTTCTTCAGAGAAAAATATTTTATTTACATGTCCTTGGTACTGATAATTGACCCTCTAGTTCAAAGCTAAAGTGCTACACCTGAGCCTAGCTACAATTAAGTTCAGAGTATTTGTTCTTTTTGACATGTTACAATTACATTTATTGAACTCTAGCTTTGTTTTTCATTGAATGCTGATGCATAATTTTACCACTTATTAGCCTTATTTCTCTTTCTTGTTGCAGAACCTAAAGTGTTCCAAGCACCATTCCACCTTAAAAATAAAGCTCCTACTTGTTTGCTTTTTCATTTACTTAGCCAGACTTCAGATTGCATTTTCCTGAACACCACAGCTATTTATCCAGGGGAAGGACTAAAGGACAGATTCCTTCTGACATTCTCAGCATGCTGCTGTGAAGACTTCTGGCTTCAAGGACCCATAATAATGGAAGATGAAAGCTTTTTAACAGTTCACCTTCTTGAGTAAATTACCAACACACAAAGTTCAAAGTAAGTTCAAAATTCATATTCCCCTCCTCAGGAACTGACACCAGTGAAAGCAAAGTAAATGTATCAGGACCACTGAACACACATTTTTGCATTTACATAGAGCAGAGAAAAAAAATTATTTTTTTCCAAAGGAGAAAAAAAAGTAAATAAAAAGGCCTTTTTATAAAGCCTAATTTCAAGGATATTTCAGGATCCATTGTACATTATTTGTGTCTGGAATAATATATTCAGGCACACAAATCAGCCAATTCTGCAACTTGGCTTCATTAAATTACTTTATACATAATTCAAGATGGAAGTAAATTCTTTTCTCCTTACTTACACCCTCCCTCTTTACACCTGCAGTCAGCCATATTACTACATTTTGATTGATAGAGTGGCTTAGTGGCTTTTAAACCTTCTGACAGAAGCAAACTGAGAAACATTCTCTAAGCTCAGCCATTCCTGTGGCTATGGGCAAGGGGGAATTCCAATTTTCATCAGTAAAACATACGTGGGCCACAAGGAGTACACTGAGCATTGATACCACGGAGTCCCTGAAGCCATGAAACCTCCAAAGCACTCAGAACAGCTCAGGCACTTTGTCCCACTGACCCACATTCATCACCAGGCCCTGCCCATTCAAATATGCACTTTATACTCCCCTAAGTCCCTGTATCAGTTGATGCTTGTCACTGGTTAGCATCCTCAAATACCAAGGATGTTTCCTAATTCCAAATAGGTAAGGAGATCAGATGTTATGGCAAGGAAGCACTTTGATTAGTGGTGACCAATATATGCAAAAAAGTGAAGAAAAAAGTCACCACTTTCTTTTAGACATCAGATACTGCACTTTGGACTAAGGAAAAAGCCCCACTGAGTTTGTAATTGCCTGGTAGAGGAGAAGTAAAAAAAGGAACTCAAATCGTTTAAAACTTTGCTGATCTGTCATAATATTAATGATTTTCCAACTTTAACATGGCCCTGAATACTACATAAACCTAAAAGGAAAAATAAAATGAAAAAGCTCCCCTAACTCCCTCATCTTCACATTAAGATGGATTTTTGCAATGAATGAATAACCTCTTTCACTTCTAATTTAGGCCTACCCATCAACATGGCTGTTATTATTCACAGCAGCAAAGTCCTTGCCACACTACAGCAGAAGTAATAGCTACATCTCTGGGTTCTGCTTTCCCTAGGAATTCACAATGTTATTTAAATAAGTCTAGTATGCCATAGGTATAGCAGACAAGGCTGCTTTTAATGAAGGGCTATTTTTATTTCTTTCCCAACTTTATATAACATGACTGCAATTTGCTTGTGGAAGAAAGGATCATTAATAGCATGTCATCTCTCCCCTGTACACAAGGACTCATGACACCCCTGGACATTTTCAATAGTCATGTTGACATCTATATCCTACCAAGAAGCACTATGTCCTTTACTAAACAGCACAGGCAAGGCAGTATCCTTGATGTTTCCATAATACATGATGCAGTGTTTTCCTGAGAAAAGCAAAGCAAGAAATAAATCTACTGCCAACTAAGTCATGAACTGTGGAAAAGCCATCAGCTTCTTCATCTATGCCTGTCCAAGACCGAGCACAATGGGATGCCACTGCGTGGCTCGTGACTCGGACTCTGATCCTGCTGCCACACAGCTAAAGCTGATTGAGACCTACCATTGGGTCTTCTCTCCTGCATGGCAGGGAAGTGAATTGCAGCACTGAGTAAAGCTGTCCCTGACCTAATTCCACAGTGGAATCTTTCAAAGGGACATTAGTGCGACGCCCACACCATGTGCTGTATGGTCAGAGCTGGGTGTTCCTGTCCCCAGGGCCTCTCCTGCTCCCTCCACACTTTCCATAGGGATATTTTAATTCAGAATCCAGAGGATGTTCCTCTACAAAACTATCTGAAAAAAAGTCGTATGTGTGCTTTCCAGGTTACTTTTTGAAAACCATGTAGAAGAAAACAAATGCAAATATCTGCAGTCTTATTCACACATAAAACAATATAGAAAAATTAATTACAAGTGATACAAGTGGGCAAGTTATTATATCATACTTTAAATCTTCACCCTTTTTCTGGACAGACTCCAAGTGTATTTAGATTTCTTTAGGTGAGCCTCTGTAGCATATTCATTATTTCTACCAAACAGATTATTTGGGATGTACCAAAAATGCAACTATTAACATACAGCCTACCTTTCAAGGCAGTTGACAGTCAGCTGTGATGGAAGATGTAGGTCAAGTCACCTTACTGTAATTCGGATCTGTTGAAAACCAAACAGAAAATTAAGGAATGAACTGGAAAAGGACCTTTAAGTGAAGATCTCTGTTTAACTGCCTCAAAAATAACTGTTTCTCTGGTTTCACACACATTATTGGCTTATTTATTCCCAATCTATGGGGTTCACCTTGAAGCCGTCATTTAGAGCTGCTGTATTCTGTGATCACTAATCAGAGAGGAAGAAGGGAAATGTTACATAACTCATGGAAAGGATCTCTACAGCAGAAGCAACTTTGGAACTAGCCAGGACTTGCAAGGAGAGGCTAAAATACAAGTAAGACCTAGGTGGATAGGCTTTCATTAGTATAGCTGTTTTATCTTTTCACTGTCTGTTTGTGAAGAGATACAAAATACACCAGGTCCTGAAGAAAATGCTATCTTGAAGTGTGTAATGAGCACTGCCAGGAGGCAAGAAGTTTCTTCCAGGACCTGGGTCCCAACACCTTAAGGCTACAACCCACTGAACCAGTGCAGGAGAGACTCTGCCTCTAGGTGCAAGGTAGAGATGGAAGAAATGAAACACATCACTCAAGAGGTAGGGCACCTGGAAGACTCTGAAGTTTTTCTGCTTTTAACTCTCTCTGCTGAGAGAGAGCCTTGCTGAGCAACATGAAGGCCCTGTAGACTGCCTTTCATATTTTATGTGCAGGTATTCCATATAGCCAAAATGAAGAACACATTCTGAAGAGCTACCAACCTCAAAATAATGCTCAAAATAATAAACACACACCTAAATTCTACTGAAGTTAATATCATTTTGCAGATTGAATTGTGAACTTTATGAACTTTTGTGATTGCTGAACTGAGTTTTTCTGTGACCCAGTTAGGTATACCATGTAGAAAATATTTCAGCCTGCTGTGCTGTGAAGATGGGATCCCCTTTACGCAATATTCTGTTCTAAAATAAAAATAAATGCCCAAAAATCCACAATATTACAAGGAATCCAAGTCTAAAAATCTTTTTAAAATCAAGCATGTGTTTAAAATTGTGCAACTTATATCAGATTTAAGGCTTAAAAAATAATCTGCTTACTCAGCAAAAAGTAGGTTTATGTCACAGTTGGAACACAGTAGATAACTTGTAGTTTATTCAGAGCAACCAAAAATTATTTTTTTTCCAGGAATATATTATTTCTATCAGTGTAACTAGGTTATGCATCACTTACATGCGTGTGTAACAGCAGTTCCCAAACTGTGATCATTCTACTCATTTCTACTATAATGCACAGATAAGTGATTAGCTCCTCATTTCTCTGATTAAAGTAGGTAGCAAGGAAAGAGGTGTGAACAGTATGTTGCTAATGAAAAAATGTGGGTGCCAAGAATGAATTGCAATAATTGTAATATTTGATATTAATAAGATGAGATAAAGAAATTACTGACATACTTTCCCAGCTGCTCACTCAGTCACCATACTGATAGGTAAGCTGCTTGAGACTTATGTATGAGAGACTTAATACAGCTAATAATAAATTATAATGAAGTCTGAACAAGGATATATGAAAATTACTGTGTCCACATGACATTTCGTACTGCAGGAGGAAAGGCTGAGTCAGCAGGAGGCTGGAGAGCTGTAGTAATGAAATGAAAATGAGCTTTTCAACTCAAGGAACATCAGAGAGATGGAGTTCTAACTCCCAGCGAAAGACAGCAGGCAGAGCATATAACCCACCTGGCCCTATATAAAGTGATAAAGTATGAAAAATGCAAGCTCTCTCCCAGCACCATGCCTGGGCTGGAATGATGTGCAGAAAACATATTTACTGCAGCTTTGTGCCACATTATCTCCAGGGCTTCAAGCCTCTACGGCAGGGTAGGATAGTTAGCTTTCCTATTAAACATGTCAGGATACGGCTGGAAGCTGAAGCAGAAGGGATTGTGTTTAATGAAACTTCACTGGGTCTTACACTCAGTGGTGTATTAAGACCTAAAAGCATTTTAACCAAAACCTTGGACTCTTCTGTAGAATTCAAAATACAGCCCTTGAGTTCCAGCTCAGCAAATGAATGATGCAGCAGTCTATCACTGTTGCGAAATACTTTTTTTCCGGGTGTCTGAGTACAACCCTTGGGGTGACTAATCCTCCACCTCAGTTTCAAAATCCCAGCTCCACTGCTATTTTAGCTGGGGACAGGAGTGTGCTTTTGAAGAGACTCTCCTGAGCATTCCCCATTACTTCATTTTGCTTTTCACTGCAGGGCAATCTCAGAGCACACAGACTGTGTTCACTTTGGATGAAACTAAACTGGGGTGCCCTGAGTGTGCTCCATTGCTCATGGGCACTCATTCAGCATGATGGAAGCACATCTTTAAGAAGGTGTTGGTGTGGATGTTGGGTCTCCTGCATTCTCTACTCACCTCTGCAGGGTCATTCCCCTCTGCTAATACAGGCACACAGCTGTGCACCACACATACACAACTCCTGCCAACATGTCCATCCCAACCAGGAAGCTGGAAAAACAAAATTCTGAGATAGGAATTTCTTCTTTAACTGAAGTGACCATTTGAACAAATGGGTATTTGCAAAGCTACCAGTATAAACCCCTTTGTACAGCTTTACAGGGACAAGGAATATGAGTAACCAAGGGCATACAGACAGACTAGACAAGCATATTGTACCTATGAAATGCTTCTCATCATTACTGCAAGCACCAGTCCTTGCATACTAGGCATGTAATTCTTGTCGTGTTGTCTGTAATATTATGACAGAGGTTATAGTTTCAGGTGTAATGTGGGCTGAAGATGAATTAGGTTCATATGCGTTCAGATATTTTCATATTTTCATTTTCTCCCATATAGAAGAGACAAGAAGACAGGCAGCTTTCAAGGAAAAACCTTATAGCTTTAAACATCTTTTCCTAAAATTAAGTATTTTCTCTGGAACAGCATATTAGTCTCCCTTAAAAGAAGATATAAATAGGGAATAATAAATAAAATTAAAATATTTATTCCTTTAATAATGAAATGTTGGAGCACTATACAAATTTCTCTCCTTTGTGGTTGTTGTTATTGTTATTACTTGATTTTCCATTCCAGTGAAAAACTGATACTTGGAACCAACAAAGAGGCATGCATCTGTTGAATAATGCTAATTCATATTCAAGCTGTGCTACCTAATTACAATGCATTTTTCATGGTACCATCACAGATTACTGTGGATGATTCTTGGTCAGTCACGACCTACTTAATTAGCAGGAACTTCACTATTATATGTTTTGACTTTTCATGGATTGAATAGGGTATGCCTTCCAGCTCTTATGATCAAATGCACTCCCTCCCCAAAGTATAAGATTTAAGCCATTATATTGGTCAGATCACAAACAGGCATCTTTTTGCTTTGCTCCACAGATGTAAAAATGAAAGCAATATCCACAAACCAAATGTATTACAGTGAATAGAAAACTGACTCACTCCTGGAAAAGCAAAACACAATGTATCTGAGGAACTTCACCCTAAAGAGCTTCATTCTTGAATAATTTTAAGAGTATTTTTATATATTAGTGTAGGTGTTGGGGAAAAGCCCACATTGCTTTAAAGTCTGCCTTTTGTTTAAAACACCATTTCAAGAGATGATGTTATGCAATTAGAAAAAAGAAAGGAAAAGAGTCTAAAACCAAATTATTCAACCCAGTAATAGTAATAGAATTTCACACAGTCTGTACAAGGTTCTGTCTTAGAAAGCTTTAGAAACATTCAGGTATATAGTTTAGTAGATCACTGAGATTTATGTTCATACGATGTTCATATCATGTTCATATTAGATGAAAATATCAATATAAATCTTTCTGTCCCAACATGTTTAGACCAAATTATTCTCTTTACAAGTCTCAATCCATATGTCTTAAATATCAAGTCCTAAAATACTGGAATCTTAAATAGATGTTTTTGCTACCTGCCTTAGATTAACTGCAGTCCTCTGTGTCATGCAGTGGGCACTGTATCAAAAAAAATTCCATCTGTATCTAGGAAAGAGGCTGAGCTGGTACTTGACAGGCAGGATACTTGCTACAAAAGAGGAATAACACAGCAAAGGACAACCAACATTTTTTTCACAAACCTTAAAGACAGAGACAGTTTCTGAGGGAGAAAAGACTATTTACTTTCAGTGCTGCTTGCACTCCCTCAGCCTCTGCTTAGGATTGCCAAAAACTTATGCATACCAGGTCACATCAGCAGGACTTTCCAAGCCAATGTCTTTTTTCTGAGGACAGCCATTAACAGATACTGGGTGGGAGTGAAAGGACAGAGAGGGCACACAATCATGCTTTGTTCTCTTATGCCCTCCTCACTTCTGGGAGTTTGGGGACCACCAAACTAGGAGGTTACATCCACAACATGGTGCTTAATAGGTTGTCAGCCAGCTTCTTCCCATGAATCCCTTGGACTGCTTTTAATCTAGTTATATTTTGTACACTGACAAACTCAGGCTTCAGTTTATGGATGAATTCTTGGTGTGGTTTAAACAGCTTTCATGGGGTATCCCTCATCTCTAGGCATGTGAGAAGCAGGTAAGGGAGAAAGGGGAAGAGGGAGGACAGGACTGAAGGAGATCAAGTCTGTGTCTCAATGGGTTTCAAATTACAGAGGCTTTCTGATCATATTGGAAAATTTGTCCACTCTTCTCTGTGTGTACTCATCTGGATACCAACATCTGTGTTATTTAAAGTCTGTGTAAAACAAGACTGTGTAAATTGTTGCCCTGGCTTCCAGTTGGAGCCTCTGTTGAAATATATTACCCTCAAAACATGACCTTTATCTCTCAGGAAGGCATGACTTTGCAAAAGTTTTTCTTTTTGTAGCATAGGTCTGTCAAGAAAAAAATTCCACAGCTGAACTAGAGATTATTGGGAAAAGATACTCTACTGTGAGCTTGGGGCTATTCAATAACATGGCAAACAGGCTACAAGTCAGATTTATTCCAGTGGAGCCTGCATAAGCTGGTGTCACCAGCCAAATGGAAGATTTAATGTCTTCTCATATATCCAGCCCATAAATCTTCACACTACACACCACAGATACTCCTACCAGCTTCTAAGAAGGTGGTCTTTTAGGACAGCAGAACCTTAACAATGAGAAAAACAAGGCTTTTGAATTTTACTCTGCAGCTTAGTAGAGGTAACAGAAATGACAGGGTGGCAGGCAGGTAGGTAGGTTGGTCACACTAGTTCACATTTTAAATAAATAGCAAAGGCCTTTTCTTTCAGTTTATGCACTGACAGGCCACTCCAGTGGCTGGCACATCTCTACTGAAGTCCAGAGTGCCACCTCTAAAGAACACTTTAGCATGAAGGATGCAACAGATACAAAGCTCAAAATTAAAGATTAAAATATTTTCAGTAATGACAACAACATACATATTTAAACTTAGTTCCAAATGCAACAGGGTAATTTTTATCTATGAATTCCTAAGATGAGATCTTTTTTTCTTTTGCTAGGAATACTAGGAGTTGTGGGAAGATGTCCAAGTATTTTAATGTTATCGGGTCACTATGTCTGTTCACCTGTCAGGTGCTGCACCATATTTAGCAACTCCTGTCACTTCCGTGACAACATTTGTCATTGCATTGCCATTTTTGCCTATTCCTGAATACCCTGCAGCTGCTTTTCTGAAAGACTGAGTCATCCAAAAATTGTTAAATCTAAAAGTCAGTGTCAGTTTAGCTCCCAGAAAAATCAACACATATGACAAACCATCTACACGTGTGAGGAGGTGTTCAAGGGACTTGTAGTGAAACCCTAAAGTGCTGTGGGGAGGCAAAGATTCTAGCACCTGCACACTTTGCATGGTGTGGAAGCTCAGTAACTCCACTGTAATCTCCTGGGGGCTAAGCAGGAAAGTCAGTCAGCACCATGTCACGAGCTGTGGTGAGGCACCTATCCCTTAAAATAGGCTTGAGGGGCAGGAAGAATCCCATGCCCCCACCCACTACAAATTTGATGTGATCAGTGCCCAAGCTATGCACATGTCCCCAGTCTCCTGTACAGAGACTTCACAGAATCACAGAATATGCCAAGCTGGAAGGGATCCACAAGGATGATCGACTCTTGACCCCTCACAGGACCACCCCAGGCATCCCATCATGTGCCTGAGAGCATTGTCCAAATGCTTTTTTAACTCCGTCAGGCTTGGTGCTGTGACCACTGCCCTGGGGAGCAGTTCCAGTGCCCAAACACCCTCTGGGTGAAGAACTTTTCTCATATCCAACCTAAACCTACCCTGACACAACTTCAGGCCATTCCCTTGGGTCCTGTCACTGTCACCACAGAACAGAGATCAGTGCCTTTCCCTCCTCTTCCCCGCACAAAGAAGTTGTAACTGCAATGAGGTCTCCCCTCAGTCTCCTCTCCTCCAGGCTGAATAGACCTAGTGCCCTCAGACACTCCTCCTATGTCTTCTCCTCAAGGCCCTTCACTATCCTCCTGGCCCTCCTTTGGACACTCTCTAATAGTTTAATGTCTTTCTTCTATTGTGGCACCCAAAATTGCCCCCAGGAGTCAAGGTGAAGCTGCCCCAGCTCAGAGCAGAGCAAGACAATCCCCTCCCTTGCCCAGCTGGCCATGTTGTGCCTGATGCCCCCAGGACAGGGATGTCCCTCCTGGCTGCCAGGGCACTGCTGGCTCATGTTCAACTTTCCATCAACCAGGATCCCCAGGTCGCAGCTGGAGCTGCTCCCCAGCCTCTCATTCCCCAGTCTGTCTGTACATCCAGGGTTGCCCCATCCCAGGTGCAAAATCCAGCGCTTTCCCTTGTTGAATTTCACATGCTTGGTGATTGCCCAGTCCTCTAATTTATCAAGGACTCTCTGCAGGGTGTCCCAGCCTTCCAGGGAGTCAACATGTTCTCCCAGTTTTGTAGAGCTGCTTAGTGTCCCTTCCAGTCCTGCATCCAAATAACTTATGAAGATGTTGAAAAGCATGGGGCCAAGGATGGAGCCTTGTGGAACCACACTAGTGACAGATCACCAGACTGTTGTCACCCCATTCAATACAAGCTTTTGTGCCTGACCTCTGAGCCAGTTGCTCACCCATCACATGATGTGTTTATTCAGCTGTGTGCTGGAAATTTTGTTCAGAAGGATACTATGAGAGATAGTATTGAAAATTTTACTGAAATCCAAAAAGATTATATCAACTGACTTCCCTTGATCAGCTAGGGGGGTTACCTTGCCATGTAGTTATATTATACCAGAATCAAAGCCAAATTTAAGATCAAATCTCACCAAACTAGGACAAAACACTAAGCAGTTATGAATGCTATATACTTAAAATACTATATATGAAGATATATATATATATGATTGATATAGATATAGATACAGATATATATGAAATTACACATCCATGCATATGAAGCTTCTAAGGAAGATGCCTTCTGATCAATATTAAAAATTATTCAAATTCATTTCCAATTGATCAACCTTTGTATCATTGAGAAAATATAAAATGGAATTTAGCTGGACATAAGTTGCTCACATTAGGGAGCCTCTTAAATGCTAACAGCAAAAAAATTGATATTTGGCTGCAGGAATTCTTTCAAACAGCAACAGGAAATAAACAGTAGCAATGCATTTAGTTATACACATATGGGAACGAAATAGCAAAGTTATATGCTGACATTTTGTCAATCATTTGCTGTAAATGGTGCATTTTTAAGATTGCCAGAGATTATCAACAACTGCCTGATGTTCAGTGCCTTCACCTACAATGATGTTCTCAGAGGCTATTTGAATTTTCCTTGGGGAGGCCCCAGGAGGTAATTTTATTTGGTTTCAAACTTTTCTCTCCTGTAGAAAATCTGATTTGCATAGTGGGTATTTTGAGTGCTAACTGTCGAAGTTCTATTATTACTTTACATATTTCAGGTTTATAACTGAACTACTGAGTGACATTAGTATGTTTCCAGCTATTCCAATTCTTTGCTTCATAAACTTCTGAAAATAATAAAATCTTGTTTTGATGGAGCAACTTCCTAAACAGAACCATGAGGTAAAATACCAAAAGCAAACCTTCAGGCTGTTTATGTAAGCACTGGGGGAGTGATCAAAAAGTAATATGAAGAAGTCTCAGGAGTATATCATTCAGTGGCAACACTTTGCATTTATTTATTTATTTATTTATATATTAAAGAAAAAAATTAAAAACTTAGAATGTAAGGCTACCCAGTGGATACCATACTTTTCATTCTCCCCTACACAGACTTCATCTCTCTCCCTCTCCTCTCACAGTACTGATTTCAAAATTATTTTGTCATCTAGTTTTGGGGGTTTTTTTAATTGTACAGGAATAAGGCTAGACGGCCAAAGACAAGCTCAACATTTATGTATTCAAATCTGCATTTTGCAGGCACTTCTGCTCTTTTGGCATTGTTACTGTTCTTCAGTTTCTGTACTTCCTAAAATGGATTGTAGAGACTTCCTGCAGCCTGGCACTGGTCAGGCCTAATAGATGTCCCCTTGAGGTCTGGACATGGACAGAGGAGACACATGCTTTCCTGTGAGATTCTTCCTGCAGAATTGGGGAATATAATTCACCAAAGTCCTGAAAATCTAGAAGTGCTCAATTACCAAGAAGATTAGGGGTCTGGAGCATCTCTCTTATTAGGAGAGACTGAGGGAGCTGGGTCTGTTTAATCTGGAGAAGACTGAGAGAGGATCACATTAATGCATGTAAATATCTCAAAGATGGGTGCCAAGAGGATGGTGCCAGACTCTTTTCAGTGGTGCTCAGTAACAGGATGAGGAGCAATGGCCATAAACTAAAACACAGGAAGTTCCACCTCAACATGAGCATGAACTTCTTTACACTGAGGGTGGCAGAGCACTGGAACAGCTGCCCAGGGAGGTTGTAGAGTTTCTGTCTCTAGAGACATTCAAAACCCACCTAGACACATTCCTGTGTCACCTACTCCAGGTGACCCTGCCTTGGCAGGAGGTTGGACTGGGCGATCTCCAGAGGTCCCTTCCAATGATTCTGTGACTGCGTGAAGAAACTTATTAAAAAGCTTGTGGTATGTCGATATTCACTCGCAGAAAAGCTGTGTCAATGGCATCTGTCAGAGCACCATGGACTCCCAGTCAAGCAGGAGGGCTCCCCATGGCAGGGACAGCAGGGCAGGGCAGGGTAACAGGGCAGCCCCAGCACCAGGCATCTCTCTGGGGCCAGGGACAGGAATGGTGTGAGGCTGGGCCGGGATGTGGAGCTGCAGCCATGCCTGGCTCAGGGCCATGGCCGGGCAGGGCTGAGGGAGCTGGAGAACAGCCCTGCTGCAGCATCCCTGGGGCAGGGGCTGGCGTGGTGTACCCAGCCTGGGCAGGGCACAGGGAGCCCTGAGGGGGCTGGGCTGGCACAGGCCACACTGGGAGTGTCCTTAGGGCCCTGACAGTGCAGGGTATTATTTATATAGCTTTAGGCCAAGGATTAGATAGTGAGGCATAGTCTCTGAGTGTTTGGTGACTGACAGAAACCAGTGTGTTCCAACTGGATTTGCTGGTGAATGTTTGGGCTGTTTTCAGAGGGCTGGTACTGAGTAAGGCTGGTTGGATGTTTTCTGTTGTGCACAGCCTTCCTTCCTCACTACTGTGCTGATGAGAGAGCCAGCTGTAGGCATGAGAACAGTGTTTCTAGTGTCTAGTGTTTCTGGGGGGGCAGACTGCTCCACACAGCCTTGTAGGATGGCTGGCGAGTCTGAGGAAGACATGCATAGGAAAGCAAGTATTGCTGGGAAGAGTGGGCGGAAAGGCAGAGAAAATCTTCCTAAGAGCAGCAGTGCTAAGACCTCCGGGAGTACCCTTTCCCTGACAGCACAGCAGCTTGCCCAAGGCTTTCCCTCTTTGCTCCCCAACCAAGATTACAGAATCAAACATTCACAGAATGCATTGGGTTGGAAGGGACCTTTGAAGATCACACAGTCCAACGTCCCTACCAAGGGCAGAGACATGTGCCACTAGATGAGGTTGCTCAAAGCCTCATCCAGCCTGGCCTTGAGCACTACCAGTGCTGGTACCTGTAAGTAGGAGTGCTGCCTGGCACACATTCACTTCTGGCTCTGGGTTGGTCACCTCATGACTGCAAAATTTACTTTTTAACTCAGCTTCCTGGTGAAGTGTGAAGGTGTTGGGATTGCTCCAAACTTATTCTCCTACAGATCATTAAAATGCCCACCCTTAGCAAGTAGCATGATGCAACAACAGTGGATCTACAAAGAGAAACAAGTTGGCTCCCCCACAAGACAGAACATTATCCAACTGGATAGATTCTGAATAAACTACTGAATTCACACTTCTATGGAATGAGTTAGAAGAAAATAGATAGGAAAAACAAAGAAATACTGGTGTCACAAGGAACTTTAATGCTCATTTTGCATTCATTTTTCAGCAAGACTCCTACCGGGTCTGGAACATATCTTCTATCCGCAGCTCTTCTGAAATCATGTTTGCAAACATGAAATCTAATACCGTAACAGTGTCAAGTAAAGAAAGCAGAGTCTCCTTATGTACAGAAAGATAGTTTACATGCAGCTCAAGGAGGGAAGATATTCTCCCATTGCTCAATGAAATTTTTATTCTGGTGTTAAAAGTTCAAGAAGTCTAGTCGACTTTTAAAAACAGTTGAGCTCCCTTCAATTCACTCTCCCTCTCAACCTTCTACTAACTAAATGTTTTCCTTTTAAGCCTAGTGGAATTTCAGATCACTCAGTGTTGGGTTTTTCCTAAAATAAATAAGACTGTTAAACTGTGGGCACATTTTGTCAGATAGGTGTGTCACCTTGTGATTCTGCCAGACACCAGAGCTACAGAATAATGTAGATCAATCACAGTGCAAAAATCAGAAGCGGAAGACAGCACTTTTACAGTTTGCTTTGGTTTGTTACAGTCATTTTATATTAAAGCCACTGAATTAGAAAAGAAGCAAGGGACTAATTTAAGAACCTTTTCCAATTGCTAGAGAGCTGCACGAATTTTACAAAAACAAAAAAGTTTACCACAGATAAGCACCCAACTTTTTATGTACTTTTGATGAACTACAGTATAGCAGTGTACCATGATAGTCTTTCACAGACCTCTCTCCTGAAGTTCCTATGAAGGTTCCAAGGCACAGTTTCCTAACAGTGTGCATCTTCCTGCAGAAAATTAGGCATCTGGTAATTAATGTGGGATTGCCTTTTTAGAGAAGGTTACCAGGAATTTCCTAACAAGATAAATTCAAGGCGAAACAGCACAAAAATGTAACTGAGATTAACTGAGGATATCAAGTACCAAATCTGCTGATTGGGACTGCTTGTGCTGCAACAGAGACAGACTTATTTTGTTTCCTGCAGAAATAAGATTACCATCATTCAGCCACAAAACAGAAGCCTGCATTGACAATCTGCCTTAGTTTTCCTCAGTGTAACCTTCTGCACATTATCATTTTCGGCTTAATATTACCTGAAACAAAGAGGCCCCAAATGCAGTCACCCTACCAAACACTTTTATCAGAGAGAACAGGAGATCAGAGGTTAAAATAGTTCCAACAACCTTAGTTTTCACTGAGATACTCAGAGCAAATTCTTAATCCACTCATATTTTTCCTAAAGAGACATAGGTTATCTCATGCAAGAACTTTTCTCCCTATTTTTATTCATGTTAAGTAGAAGTCAGGGTTCCCCATTTAAAATTTTGCACAGCCAAGCACAAACCCCAAAAAGTTTACAGTCTAATCAAAAGACAGAGAAGATTATTTTCAAACACCTCAGAAGGATATTAAGAACTAAGCAGAACTCATGGCTTTTCAAAGTCCTTGGCTGAAAGAGACAGTTTCTGTATATTTTATATAGATACAAAAAGAAAAGGGAATTCTAATGTAAGAAGAGAGTCTGCTGAGAGGAAGGGACAGGTTGTTCTCAGCAGGCTTGAATATGAACAAACTCACAGGCAAGCTTTGAACC
The DNA here is from genome assembly GCA_024500445.1 of Entomyzon cyanotis. Taxonomy (NCBI): domain Eukaryota; kingdom Metazoa; phylum Chordata; class Aves; order Passeriformes; family Meliphagidae; genus Entomyzon; species Entomyzon cyanotis. The sequence goes on along the minus strand of JAKEPQ010001016.1, from coordinate 13,277,020 downwards.
TTACCTCGTAATTGGTGTTGATATAAGAAGAGTGACTGTGTGCAGGAAAGGAAGATGATGCCCCCGTCCCTGAGGCATGCACTTCAATCCTGATTGAGAGAAATTTTTCCCTTGGTACAATCACTTCTACTTCAGTGAAACTCCAGCATAACAAGCATTTTATATGCACTGCAGAGGGACCAGAATACTAATTTCTAAATGGAAAATGATAAACATCTTCCTCTATTTAGGCTTGTGGCTATGACAGGGAAGGCAGGCATGGATGGAACTCCAAATAGAAATGCCTCTGCAGGGATGAAGGCATTCAATATCTAGTAATGATACAAGTTCTTTACAACGAATAAAACCCAAACAACAATTTTTTTTGTGGTACCAGAACATTTATTCACAGAAAGATCTTTTAAAAGTCATCACATTTGATTTTGCCTTTGGATAGTTAAAAAGTTATTATATCCCAAAAGGCAGAGCATATTTGAATAACAAACTCCTTAATATAACAAGATGATTATGTATAAATATTTGCCTATCACTACAGTGTGCTTGAACTATTGCATCTTTAAACTTGTATTAGCTATCCATATATGTCAAACTGAAAGTGAGATTAATATAAGCAAGTCTCTCATTAACTTGCCTTCCTGCATTGGGAAAATGAGCCATGAACAAATTCCAGAAGTTATGAGGGTTAATTTGGATAAGCAGACAAAGTGTTGATGTTTGCCTGATTTATCTCTTGAGTCTGAACCATAAAGCTTATAAGCCTGAAACTCTACTTAATTTAGCAAGGTTTTCCTGATTTTTTGCCTCAGACAGAAATGAATGGAAGTTCGTTATATTCTTGTGCTTCAGGCAGGGGATATACAGGTTTTGAAAGTCTGGATTTTTGTCTAAGGGGTTTTGTATCAGTAGAAGTAACTTTTCTGCCTTGCCAGGACAGAAAATCACATTTTTAGTGATCCTTTTTTTAATTTTTAGAACAGTGGTATCATGAATTATATCTCTTTTGCCTGACTATTTTGAAAGCCACAATCAAGCAACACACAAGGAAGAACTGCTGCCCCATCTTTTGGATGTTATACAATGACTGTTCCCCGTTGTCTCAAAAAGTTAATCTTACACACCTCTGGTTATTGACAGACAGACGTTTCTCCTCCTTCCCTCCACTTTCATAAGCATGTTGACCATGACACACATTGGTAATTCTAGCGTGAGTATGCCGTCCTTGCTGTCATCTGGTGTGGGGAGGGTCACGAGATGGTTGGGCAAGGCACTGCAGGAACCAATCCCTTCAGCCCAGGGAGGGAAAAGACGACTTTTAGCTCTGATCCTGACAGAGGAAAGAAGGAACACCCTCCTTTTGGGAAATGTGCTAGAGGGAGGGATGATGGTAACAGCAGGAAGCAAAATGATGAATGCAAAATTCACAAGAGACAGGACTGCAGCACAGGTACAGCAGATCGGGGCAATGGACAACACAAAGTTCAGGAACCGTCTGTACTTTCAGACTGTGAAACCAGACTCATCTGACCCCGCTCAGGGTTCTGGCAATAATAGGAACTTTTCTCTGTGTTTGTTCCCAGTGATGTTCAAGACTGTTTCCATTATATTGTGTATGATCCTTGTAGACCATGAACAGTTCTGAACTGAAACACACTAATAAAATCACCACTGACAATTTAAAGACACCCAAGTTTTATCAGCTGCACTAAAAAGAAATCTGTTCAGCTAAGTCTGTAAGGTTATGTTAGTGCTAAAATAAATTGCAAACTTACAGACTATTAAAGAAAACAGGATTGTTTTCAAGATACTACTTTTTCCTCAGAAGGAGCTCTTCCCCATACAACCATATCAAAGGCAAAGGACAACTGGGAAGCAGTTACTTCTGATTTATTTACCTGAGCTTTATATAAGTAATAAAGTTTCTCACAGAATGAGCTTTGCATCTGTCATTCACTTCTGCACTGGTAGCACCCTAACCTCTGTTCTAGGCTCAGGAACTTTTTTGAACAAGATGCAAAATATATTTGACAGAAACCACTACTTCTATTTAAAGCCAGCAGCAGTCCATCCACTTCATGGCCATAGATACAAGGATTGTTAGCACATAAGTGACAGAGCAAATAAAATTATCCTATAAAATTCAGTCTTAAACTGATGGTAATTATTTAAGGTGTCCTAAAGCATTTTGTCAGCAATAAGCAAAAAATGAAAATATCCTTGCTTCCTAGGGCATATATTTAAATTTCAGTATCTTGTCTTAAAACAAATAAACTAACCAACCAACCAATTGGAGAACAAATCTTCTGAAAGGCAAATACAGATTTCTCTGCCTTCCTATCAGGATGACAGTAAGCCTTAAATGAAGAAGGTTCATCCCTTTTTGAGCGGAATTTAGTGTTTCCCTACCAGGTTATACATATAAGCTTGCACTTGAATGAACATACACTTTTCATCTTCATGATGAGTTATGCAAAAAGAGAGAAGAAAAGACAGATCGTGTATATGTCGTTCCTTAAGAAAATTTTATATTTTCATGAATCTGTTCATGGTTTAAGCCATTTCTTTCAGATGTCTCCAGTTAAACAGTCCTGTTGTCTCTTCATTCCTTTTGCAAATTAGGCTGTCACTAGGTCATGCCTTGCTGTTTAGTTATTTTTAGCCTTTCCATTACACCTGGAGATGTTTGCAGCTAAAGTGCTGCCATCTGGAGTTGTTAATGGCATGCTGGTGGAAGTGTAATCACTGCATGACTTTGTTCTGCACTTCCCCAGGGTGCAGAAAAATGTGATACACATTTAATTTATGTTAGTTTGGGCTTACAGCTGCTCATCATCAAATGTGATAATATATACAATTTGGTGCTCTCCTTCAATATCTTGCCATCAAAAATTACCTTTAACATATCAACAGTTCCTACCATCACCAAAATACACCTGTATACACTAAAAATAACTTTAGGCGAAACCTGTTTAATTTTTATAGGAATTACAAATCTAGGAGCCTTAGAAATCAAGATGCAATTATATTCACCTTAGTAGGAGGTTCCTTTCTTGTTGGTATTGGCACTGATTTTGGGATTGCAATTTATCTCTGCTTTTCACTCACTTTAAGCTGCAGAAAGGACACTTTATCTGCATTATCTGATTTGTCTCTGCTATGTGATAGCAGAGAATGATGTATTATTGTCTTAGCCATAGCAATTTATAAACCAAGAACCTAAATTCTGCCTTCCAGCCAGGGGCTGTTTAGGCTTGGGAAAGTACATTATCATGTAGGTGCTTTGCTGTTTCATTTGTTGTTGTTTGGTTGAGGTTTTTAACTACAGCATTTTACCAGGGAACAATCAAAATCATGCTCATGTTCAAAACAAATGGAGCTTTTTTTCCATATTAACAAGTGATTCTGACTCAAAGGAGACTTGGCCTCCTAACTGGAAAAAAATCATGAAGTCTGAATTGCAGAAGAGGAAGCAAGAAGAGCTTTTATAGGCAGGTAACTGCATAATTCATAGAAGAGGAAACAACACATGCAGCATGGAACCTGTTGTACAGAAGACCTATACTCTGAGGTGCTGACCAGCATTGTTACTCACAACTCTTGTCATTGCCCAGATGTTTCCTGCCTAAGCTTCTCACTCTGGAAAAAAAAATAATTGATTTTCATGTAGAGGCTTGAATTAATTCCATAGACTGTACTCCACTAAAAAATGTACCCCCACCTTGGGCTCCATCATCAAAAGCTCTCTCCTTGGTCACCAAAATGCAAGTTAAGCCAGAGACAATACTCGCTCACTCTTATGTGGGAGGTCTGCAGTGACTCTTCTCCCATGACAGCCTTGCAAAGAGCCCAGAGGTGGGAGGATTTGCTTGAGTGTAAATAAATATCAGATATGGGGAAAGTTGATGTTGTGCAGAATGGAGGGAGCATTCTCATCCCAGACAGGGAGCAGGAGAATTTTTCTGAGTCAACACACACAGATCCTCTCTCCCATTAGTGTTGCCCACGGAGGGGCACAGCAGTAGCCCTGATGAGGCCTTTCAGTGCCACAGAGGCATCCAGCTCTCAGTGAAGTTCAGCCTCTACACTTAGGAGGCAATGCCACCTGGGTGTTTACAAGACCTCTTTTTCTCCCCCCTCACCCAAAATGCATTCTTTTGAGAAGCACTGCGGTGTAAAGGCAGCACTGAAGAGAAATCCCAGTGCTTCAGTCTCACGGCAAATAATAGAAAACTAGGCTGAAATTAGACAGTTTTGAAAAGCAGAGTATGCTGTTAAGCAGCCAAGTTGGAAAATTTTGACTCCTGACTTTTATACTAAATGTACATGTTTGACAAATAACAGTTTGAGAATTTTACTTCGTGTATAGCCTACGTGTTTGAGTCACACCTTCTTCAAGAACTCAGACCTCACAGAAAACTTAAATATCAGCCAATCTGAGGAACTGATAGTGGACTGTGGATGAAGGGGTATGTAAATTTTTCTAGATACTATGTTGACGCAGTTGCAAATTTCCATATTGCATTACAGCAAAAAGACTATAATTTGTCACAGTCACACAAAATTAATTTGGAAAGCTGTCTTGGCAGTATTTTTCCTAAACAAACTTCTAGTATCTCTCAAATCCTCTCTATATTTTCCATATTTGCCCAAATGCTTTAAGGTTTTGTTTCTAGCTCTATGTTCTTTTTTTTTTTTTTTTTAAATCACATACTATACAAGTAAGATGAGAATAAACTTGAAGAAAACAGAAAAAACTTTTTTTTTTTAAACAGAGATTGCTTCATTCAGACTGGTGGGAGGATAAAGGCTACTCTGCAGATCTAGTTGTCCACTGAGATGGTGTTGAAAATGCAAGTGAAAATGTAAGTTTTAATGTTAATATTAATATTCTGCCAAGAGATAAACAAGGAAACTGACTTTTATGTTAGAGGACCTTACATCAGGAGAATGCCTGGAATGGACATGTGGAGGGAGCCTTTATATTTGGTTCAATACTTACAAACCATAGTTTAAAAAAGGTTAAAAAAAAAATGAAAGAAATAAAAAAATAGAGAAGAGCAATTTGGAGGCTGTTCCTGTTACTAGAGTAGCAAGTTGTAAAGTAATGGAAAGAAACATCTCTGGCTGAACTTCATTTTCCACATTTGCAAAACACACACCTGTAGGTCTACTATCTTTGGACTGCAGCTGCTGTGCTTTGACTCCAGGCTTAGTGGAAAGAAAAGAAATTAATACTTCTTTCTGGGGAAAAAAAGCAGGTACAGCATCTTAACAAGATACACCAGGGTAAGAAGATTGTTTTATATGACTGGTGACAAACTTTGGCTTTATAAGCTCAATATGAAAACTTCTAGTTTATTTTTACTGTATTCTTAGGTTTGTATTCTTGAAGGAGGGGAACATACAGATTCCCTTCTGGACATGATTTTGGGTCAGCTGTAAAACTTGTCAGAGGTGAATTTTCAGCAGGGTTATTCTCCAGTGTGATCATTTTGTTCACATGAACATGAGGGCAGTGTGACCACTATGTTTTTATTAATGTTTTTTAAATAGATTTTTTTTAATGTAAGTGCAAGAAGGCAATGTAGGATGCCAATTTTCTACTACCATTCCTTAAAAAAACAGGGAGAAGTTTTTATATGCCAGGTGGAAACAATGACCTTGTGAGAACTATTTACTAATATAAGAAGCCATCAGAGGATAGAATATTCATAATAATTGGGAACTTAATTAGATATCTGGCACTGCTTAGGCAACTAATTTATTAAAAAAAAAAAAAAAGCCAGATCAACTAGGGTCACCTCTCCAATAAAATGAGAAAAGTGATAGCTATCTTTCCTTTAATGTGTATTCAAAACTAATGTTTTTAAGTATCACTTCAGTTTAAAAAAATGTTTTGACAGAGAAAAGGATTTCCTTTTGGGCTAATTTATGTCAAGATTTCAACTATGGTTGATTCTAAAGGAAATAAAGAAATGTCTCCAAAAACAGTCTGCAGAAAAGAAAAGGCTAAACTGTTGAAAATACTTTTTAAGTTTCCTTAAAAAAAAGGACAGATTAATATATCTCAGGGTATGGCATGCAGGTACCCAGGTATTGTCAGGGTAACATCTTTAAGGAGCATCCAGGGGTTCCCCACACCAGGCACAGCAGGTTCCAGGCAGGAATTAAAGAGCGAATTTGAGCCTGGAAAAGGCTGGGGAGAGGGCAAGTGTTTTAGTTTTGTATTTGTTTCTCATTACCCACATCTGCTTTAATTGTCAATAAATCAGTTTAATTTCCCTCATGTCAAGTCAGTTTTGGCTGGGATGATAACTGTGATAATCTTCCTGGGTTTTATCTGCCCAGGAGCTTTTTCATCTAATTTCCTCCCCTAGTCCTGAGCAAGGGAGGGAGGGAGTGGCTGGGTGGACATCCAGGTGCTGGCCAAGGTATCATAACCCCCCACACTCAAAATGGGAGAGCCAAAGAACAGCTCCCAGCTTGCACCCTAGCACACCACAGGTATGTCTTATCCTGCTAATGCAGGCTGAGGTCACAACAAGCAGCATAAGCCATTCCTATGGCTGGACACCTCCACAGCAAGCAAATTGCACTTTTTTATCAAGAAACAGCTGCTTTTTTAGTTCTGCACCATGACTACAACTGATAAGATGAACTTTTTTAAACCAAACAGAGGTCAGTACAGCAGAAGTTAAAATTCAATGCTTGTTTTAACAAAGTTAGTGAGATAGAGGAAAAAATCACTATTATGTTACAACAGAAGCAGCTTTTTCTACAAATAACTATAATTTGAAATTCTATAAAGCACCAAATGGGGAACACAAAGCCGTCTACTTCCAAGCATGTGAGCTAACCTTAGTAAATAGACAAAAGGGTACAATTTCATTTGGGCCTAAGATATGTGTACGTGCTACTACTACATAGTAGCAAATTAAAAATAAAAGTACTTCAAAAACCTTTGCAACCCACACTCCTTTTGAGTTACTTTACATACCTTGGGGGAGCCCTAAGCTTTAACAGCAGAAGGACATCCAAATCGATTGAAACATGAGCAGAAACCGTACAAGGTCAGCAAGGCAAGGTGGAAGGTAGATCTCTTAATTATTAGGGGAAAAAATGTATTTTCTTCAGGAGAGGTTCTGTTTATATCTAGGTTATTTTTTCCCAGTCCTTCCACTCTTCTTCACCTGAAACCATGTTTTTATTTCTTTTTTCCAGGTTGCTTAATTCAATTTCCTCTTGAAATAATTTCTATTTATTGCTGATGCATATGGTTTGCTACAGTCTTCCCTTGCTTGAACTCAAATGCTTCACTTCAATGCCTTGTCTACAAGTTTCCAAGTCTACTTGTCAACTTCATGGTATGTGACCTCACATTTTTGAAGCAACTAGTCTTAAACCATGAAGAGGTATCAATCTATAGCATTCCTTCAGTATATTCCATCCCACTGTGAGATGCCCTCTTAGCCCCAGTTTATCTATGCTGTCTAATATACTACAGCCTGTAGCTAGGTCTGTCTAATCTGTCTTCATAACTCATATCCTCACAGTCCTAAGCACTTATATAATTCTTTGCTGCAGCCTGTTCAATCTTGACAGCAGGTTTTTCAATATGGCAAAGAATTTGCTCAGAGCATTTAGAAGCTGGGTGAAAATCAAATTACATTATTATAGATTTTATCATAAACTACAGACTCATTGGAAATAGTTTTAATGGCTTCTTTTTTTTCCATATTGTTACAAAATTTAATAAAGATAAAACTATTAGAGTTCACTTGATAGTATCTTTCAAACATTTAAAGGAAAGTAAGGAACTTATAATTACTACAAACATGAATTTTTTCAAATGGATTTTACTCTATGTGGTATCCATTTGGGAATTTGCTCCAAAAAGTCTTGCAAAATATACACATATATGGCAGTATGAAACTCTTAGAAAACTGAATAATTTGTATTTTCAAGGACAGTAATATCAGTTTTCCCACACATTTATAACCACTGCAGTATTTCATACAAGTGTGTACTTCTAAGGACAGACACAGGAAAGTTTGGGTTTTGTTTGTGGGGATAAAGCAGCATTGAAAGCACACTTTGCATCTGAAAATGCAGCAAAGCACTGAACTGCTATTGATATGGCATTCACCCTGTGGGGGGATCCAGTGAGGCAGAATCCCAGATCCAGGGTCAAACTGCCCTACAGGAATCCAGTAGCACTTGCTTTGAAGTCATTAACAGAAATACCTGCCCTACCAGATTTGTCTGGGAAGATTTCTGGAGACTGGGAAGCCTGAGTTGTGGGTAAGGTGAAGTTATTTTATCTTGCAAAACCAGACCTCTCCATCCTTCCAGCACCAAAGAAGTGCTTCCACTCAAGTGGAAAAAAACTCCAGCACCATCCCCTTGTAATACCTATTTCCAGCATTGCTTTCAGCCATTTCTGCACATACCATTACATGCACACACAAAGGTGAACAATCACTTTTCATACATTCATGTGCAAGAAAATAATGCAGAATGCTTAAGTAAATCAGAAGACCCAAACCTGCATTTTATAGGTCGTAACAATATTTTGTGTGAAAAATCTGTTGTCACCCTCCTTTGGCACTTTGGGCTCTGCTACACTGAGATAGAAAAAATCTCTGAATTACTTAAAAATGCGGTAACAGCAAAACAAGATTATAAAAGTGCATCATTAAATAAACTATTTTTAATATTTAATTACTACTTTAGTTATTCTTTTATAGAAACTCCCAGAAGGACTGGATCTGAACTGATTCCTTGACTGGATTCCCAGCAAAGTCAAAAACATAACCAGAAAGGGATTAATGGAGGAAAATCCCAAATGGAAAGAAACGAAGCGAGGAAGATTTGGAACCTTGGTTGCATGCATAAAACTGATGTTACCTGAGGCACCACTGGACAGCCCAATATATCACAGAAATCTTACATCTATTTCAGACAGTAGGCTATTATTCCTACAGAGCAGAATGCTGTCTTGCCTGTTCTTCGCAGCCTTGTGGATGTTCGTTTCAGTGACAATGAAATTGCATGTAATCTCTTCTGATTACACCAAAATTGCTAGGATTTGCAAAGAACACATTTGAATTCATACATCCAAAAAGTAAATCAAGCTTATAATTTAGGCAACATAACTTTTGTAGATCTGACATCAGACCATTCTGACTGAAAAGCTTAACTCTGACTGAAAGGTTTAAGGAGGCTATTTTCAGTTCCATCAATAAAAGACAGTTTCCCAAGGAACTGTGATATTTATGTGGAGGGAGAAAACCAGTTCTGCCTGCATAGATAGGAATGTTCACTCTTTATCTGCAAATGCGACATTTCCTACTATGCATTTTGAAATAAAGATTGTTCAGCAGTGTCAGACTTCCACAGCCATGATGTGTCACAGGAACATAACTAAGCAAGGGACCCTGTGCCTCCAGTCACAGCTTTGTTGAGCTACAGCAGTACAGCACAGCAATAATTACCAGACAGCTCAGAAAGAGACCTAAATAGGTAAATGCCATCATCATAGAAAGCTTACAGTGGCAAATCTTCTACTTGCATTTTTAGCATAATGCAATCTTTCAATGCTGAATTATCACCCAAGAAAATGAAGAACTGCCTTACTTCCCTTCTGCATAAAGTCTGCTTCTGCAACACCTCCTTTTGACTTCAAAGGTTGATTCACTAAGATTTCCAGACCTGGATATTTGAACAATCCAAACAATCCCATGGGCTTGGGGTTTTTTTCATTAAATATTATTAAACAAAACACTAATTTAATTAATTTTCTTGGGAGATCCAAAATCAAACAGCAATCAGAATACCTTTAATTCCCTCTTTGCTGATCCACAGTGTTAAATGAGATGAGAGAATGGCTTTTGTTTCCAATATTACTACAGCACAACAGCAGTTTCTTTGTGTGGTTTTACGCAGGTTTTGAACAGCTGGTTTGGCAGCTTTATTCAAACAAAAATTCAGATCTAACCTTGCAGTGATGGGAGGAGAAGGGGCTTTTAGGGTTCAAATAGAAATAAAAATCTCATGGAAGACAGGAAGATTTGTGCCTTCTCACCATCAGGACACCCTTTTAAATTCCTATCCTTTAACAAAAAGGTGAGGTCAGTGGCAGGAAGCAAAACCAACTCATATCCAGCTACAGGGAATCAAACAGAGCCAGAAACCAATTTGCAGAATCTTGGCTGACAGCAAAATAACTGCACAACTCTCCTGAGATTTCTAGTTTAAATTCTCTGTCAATGTATCACACACAAAGTCCTGCAGCAGCTGACTTCACTAGCCTCCCTGTCCTCCCCAGAGCACTAAGGACCAAACCCCACAAGCAATAACATGGCTGTCCTCACATTTAGAAGGCTTCACACGTTAGTCCATACTCACTGGAGTGCTTACCCACAGGAGTGGAACAGTTTCCTTCCTTCCTCTCTGGTCATAGACTGAGCTTTACCTGTGGGGAAGACAAGGGCCATGCACTGGGACTGTGTCCCTCTGTCTCCTTCTCCACAATACTCATGCAGAGGCAAGTGAGGGCTGCAGTGCAAGCAAGGCACAAGAGACAGGTATTGTCATAGATTTAAGTTGTTCCTCTGCAGCTCAGCACGACACCAGAGCAGTAGTTTGGCAATGCATTTCCACTATGCTTGCTCTCCCCTGCTTCCCCCATTCAGAGTGGGAGGTTCAGTCCAATCCTTTCTGACTATGAAGGATTTGGCTTTATCAGAGTGGATTTGCTGTTTCAGCCACATCAATGACAGAAAACTTTAAAAGAAAAATACTCCATTTTTTAATATCTTCTGCACCTTCACTGTCATCTTCACTGTCATACTCAAACTTGAAGCTTGAGATTTTCAATATAACCAATTGACTTGTTAGCAAAATCCTAATCACTGCACACAATTAAGATCTGGGCTTAGGTTTCACCCCAAAAGCAGAACTGCAGCAGAAGAAAGCCTCCTCATACCAATGCTACTCTTATATTCCATGGTCTGGATCGTCTTCTTATCCTAGAATAACACAGATGTAGTGCTCTTCATCACAAATGAAAGAAGGAAAGAAATGAATGAAACAATTTTACTAGCTCCTTAACTTTCCATGCAGTTTAAGCATTGCCTGCTATTCAAGTTCCTGCATAGTCTGTTTGAACTTCAGCATATAAAACTTTAAAACTTACATATTTTAATTATTGTTGTTGTTTTTTATTTATTTTAAACTTGGTTCTTTCAGGGCAATTTTTGGTGTCTTTCTTTCTGCTCTCCCTTTTTTCCTTTCCAACATAATCTTTTAAATAGTCTAGCAAGTTTTTTCTGATACTTACTGTGTATCTGTATTGTCTGCAACACTAGTGTACATCCCATAGACTCAGTGGACAAAGGCATATAAATCCCTTTGTGACTGTGGCCCCCAAGGATTAGTGGCTCCACCTACAATCTGGGTTTTGAACTAACTTATTATTTTAAGTGACAGTCTTGTCCCCAGAGCTTATCATCTGATTAGGTAAAACAGCAGGAGGATAAGGTAAGATTTATTCCCATTAGCAGATGAGAATAGAGACACAGTTTCATTATCTACGGTGATCCCAAAAGTCTGTGTTAGAAGCACAAGTCAAGGTCATTTCTTCAGACTCAGCAGCCAAGCAATGTCCAAACTCCATACAAGATGTTGTTCTCCTTAGTTGCAGTAATTCCTACTCTTTAGCTCAGGTTCTCTTTATCTAAATATGCACAGTTAACAAGTCATTCTGAATACATGAGTCAAGTTACAACCACTTCTAACCTGGAGCAATGCATGCATATACAAAGCAAGGAGAGGAGCCCCAGTCCTTCTCTTGGACATGGCTCTTTCTTTGTGGGGGGCCACCCAAGGTCAGCAGGACAAATATCCACTGTGCATGGGAACATGACTCTTGATGCCCATGGCTGGAACTGTTAATTACAGTTCACATGTCCAGCAGATGTTTATGAGCTCCATCAAACTGTTCCACAAGTCCTGCATGAACTAGTTATAAATTGGCATTTTCTGCCTTAGTGGCTGTAAAGGTTATAAAGGATCCTCCCAGCATGACATTTTCATGCTGAAGCAGGAAGTTCATAGCCCTTCTTTGGTTCCTCTTTACTGCCTCTCTTTGCACAGAAGACTTTGAAAGTGTCACTATCCCACATTTGGATAACGAGATTAATGAGAGCTGAGCTCCAGAAAGTTCTTTATTAGGCATTTCTGTAATGAACTGCGATAAGTACTATGCCTACTGTGACCTACAACTGCCATTTCTTTGTGAGCCAGGCTGTGAAAAGATGTGAAGATGTGTCACTTGGCCACCACTGTGGCAGTAGAAATACCTGGAATGTAGTTATATATGACAATTCTTTTACCAACATAAATTATCTTTGTTCTATTATATTTATTTACAATATAGTTTTGCCACTGAATCCAAATTGGGAGCATTGCAATTACAGTATATTAGTATTCTTACACCGGCGTAGCATGAAAAACAATCCTGGAAGCATTAATTAATTCTAAACAATCAGCTAGGAACCTTTCTTCTTCAGCACACAAGCAAATTCCCAATGACAGAACAGTGCAACCAGCATATTTACGTAAGGATTACTTCCTCCCAGAAGATGTAAAATGTGGTTTTGACCAGACAAGAGTGTTATTGTTCTGCAGTATACACAGAATCTTATTAACCTGGCTGAGAAGATAAAAGGAATGGCAATAGCACGGTTAGTGAATTTTAATAGAAAGTCTATATATATACCGACTCTTGTTAAAATGAAGAAAAATAGAGAGAATTTTTTTACCATGATGAGACAGAAGACAATTAGAGGAGTCATTCCAAAACAAGTTACAATTTTATCAACTCAGTGTCACATTGGGCTCTTGATAGCACTTTACATCCTTTCTGATTTTGCCCTATACACACTGAATGAGCTTATGACTGATTCAAATGAGACAATAAACACCAAGAATCTCACTACTGCACAGTCATTTTGTCCTCCCTACTGAGACCACAACCTCCATCCCTATGTCAGCATCTCCCCCGGGCCCCATTTAAAAAATCATCTTAACACAGAGGTGTTTCTTCTTTCTCCTCTATGTTTTCTCTGCTCTTCCTTAAACAGTATTTGTCTAATCTTGGTTGAACAGAACTATTCTACAGAAGGTAAGAGAAGTCAAAGTCCGCATACATTGACACAACTCAGCCTCAAAGTATATACTGAAAACAAAGAGGGACAGCAATTGCTATTACTGAGAGATAATACATTTTTAAAATGTCCTATGAGGAGCTCAGTATCAGCATATTACTATTTGGGAAAAGAGGACAAGGAACACCATCTTTCAGGTCATACTTGTAAGAAAGATGATTCTGTTCATCAATAACATATGGCTCCAAAACACATTGAACATTGCTTCATTTTCAGCCTGACTTCATATTTTGTCACTTTTTGCTGAAGTGAGCATTCACTTTAGTCCCTTTGCATTTACTTGTAGTTCAATGTGCACTGTTGATGTAAATCTCTCACCTTTTGTCCCTTCAGATTGCACTCAGCTCCTTTTGCTCTTCTCATGCCATACCTTTAAGAGCTTACGATTCATAGGATGTTTCTCAACCTTCTAGGCAACTCTTTCCCTATGAAATATTTACATAACCTGATTGAACATGGCAACAATGATGGAAGCCCTTTCCCCAGTTTCTCTGATTCATTACTGGAGATAATAATTCAATTTTACTTCCATTAAAAAAGAGGTATTGCCTATAAGACATTGATTTCAGAAAGCAAAAATTCTAATTGATTTGGATTCACTTACAGAGAAAAGTATGTACCTGTAGCAGAGCAGTAATCAAATGGGGATTTACAGTAATTTAAGTGATGTTTTATACCAGAAATTTCATTTTCATTTGTTACAATTCTTAATCAGGTCTCAGAAACACAAAATTAATCACAGCCTTTTGAATCTTCAAGTTAATGAGCTCCAACCTGAAATAAGGAGAACTTGTTGATCCGAAAAAGAAATCCCAATAACAGAAAAGCCTGGCCTTGAAAACTATTCATGCCACATCAGGAGGTTTTACATCCTCTATATTTGAAACAAACATAACACCAAGTTGCTAAAGCAGTAAGAGAGTAGAAGTGTTTCAATTGTAGTAAAAGGTTAGGCAGGCCAAGGTAACTGATACTCAAAACAACTCTCAAAAAGGGGTTCAAGCACCTCTCAGATTTATTTTTTATTTAACAAGAATGTTAAATAACATTTCCTGGAGAGTAAATAAAAGTTTCAAGCCTTGAGAACTCAATCAAGAGGGTGCCTGTTTATTACTAGTGTTCTGTGAACTGAAGCAAGCACTCTTAGACCTGAAGTGCACTGGCCATTCTACACGTTTTGGGTCAGGGCAGGTTTGGAGCAGAAAGGAGGGCTGGAGAAATGGCTGGTGATCTGTTTCTGGGAGTCCATAAAAAAACACCACCTGAAACAGCAGCGTGTGGCCATATTACTCCTACTCCGTTGTCACATAGCAATCACACAATAATTAAATGAACAATATGTGCCAAACAGATTAAATTGGGATTTCCTATATTCTTATAATAAGGAAAGCATTTCTTATTTCTGGTCACAAACAAGGAAATTGCAAAGAAGTAAAGCCACATTAGACGCCTTCCCTCAAAATCTCTTGAGGAGACATACAGAAAGAAAACTGTCATCTGAGGTAGGTGAGACCTAAACCAAGAGAGACCCTTGGAGGGGGGTACAGAACCACCCACCAGTGATGCTGAGCCTTTCTTCAGAGATGAAAAATGAAAAGCCACCCACTCTTGCCTTAGGCCCGTGATTACCATGAGCATCATGACAGCAGAAAGCAGAGATAAAAAATGCTAACTTGGAACAGAACAAACAAGGACAACTAATGCTCTACTGAGGCCTGAGACCGCAGAATGATCGGAGAGTCTCTGCTGGGAAATGGCCTTCCATGGTCAGGCACTTTTCAGCAAGGTGCAAATAGCCCTCAGACATAAAAAAAGAATAGCTTTTGGGAAACCTGATTTTTCATGAGAGAGTCAGTCAGCAAGCAACAAACAGAAAAGATGGAATGGTGCACCTTCTTGAGCAGGGGTGAAGAGATGGTCCAACAACCCCTTGAGGAGCACCCTGGAGCCATCATCCCAGCAGCTTCCCAGAGAAAAGGGAATGTGTTGGGCAATTCACCCCAAATCCTCACACTAGACAACCCTCCCTACAGTTACAACACACCCTAGTATGAGAAGGGCACAGCTCAGGCCTGGCTCTGTGTCATGAGGAACTTCAATGCCATTCTGCACCTGTAAGCTGAAGTGCTTGTCAAAGGATTCATTGCATCTGCAACATCCATTCATCTTAGCTGGTCTTTTGGCTAAAGAACACAGAAAAAGAGGCCAAAGGACAATTTGTGAACTACACAGATATATCTCCAAATGAAGAGACTGATGTCTTGTGCAGACTGACGACTGCTACACTGTAAAATTTCCTTTTACAGTACATTCTACATTTACTGGCAAGCAGAGGCTCTGAGGGGTTTTATGTTGATTTTTCTTATTTGCTTATTTTGGGGAATGGTAAATTGCAATTTCATAGATTGGTAAGAAGTTCTTTTGCTATGTATCACTACATGTAAAGGGTCTGTACAAAAACAAAACCAACCAGAAAAAAAAGCTACTTAAAGATGCCTTCTTAAAGTAATGAAGTTGAAAAGCTGCTGCAGTTAGCAGTTGACAGATGTGTAACTCTGGAAAAGAGTTAATTAATGTAGTCAAATAGCTGTACCTTGTGTTCCTTATTATATCTAGTTGTGGACAACACTTCTAGGAATATCTCATTTCCTTTGTCATCCAAGCTGAAGGGGGAAAATGAGCTCTGATTTAAGATCCTATTTCCCAACATCTACTTCACAAGCTAGCTACTATACTTAATCAACAATGAGGCTATAAATATGCACACCTTGTTATTTCAATGTTTCACTTGATGAAACATAAGAGGCCACTAGTGGACAGCTAGAATAAGAATGAAGGATTACTGCAGTAGCTCCTAGATGACCTGATATAATGCAAACTTGATGATAGAATCAAAACTGGGGGGAGGGCCATATTTCACTCTGTCAGGTTTCAGTGACAGAGACCACATCAGGGCTATTATCCATGATGAAAATGTAGATATGTTGCAATTTATTTGGAAAAGACAGGCTGTTTAATAAGGAAACAAAAGAAATGATAGATTGAAACAGCCAAGTCCACCGCTTGTGAGTAGGTGGACTATCCCAGAAAAGAATAGCTGATAGCCTTTTATGAAAGATGCAACACCACTTTTCCCTGGCCAGGTGTGATGTATTCCAACCTGAAGGGACCTTTTGCACCTGAAATATTAATGAGAGGCATCTGAAAACAAAAAATGAGACCTGGCTGCACATAAGTGAAAATGTTATGATAAATATGCCACCTATGGGTAAGATATATAGAGAAGGATATATTGAGGAGGAGGCAGTATATACATAAGAAATATACAGGGAGTAGGTTACAAAAGTATTCACAGGTGAAAATCCATTTTCTACAAGAAAAAAGGATGGATTTAGCTTAACTTAATGTCCAGATCATCTCTTCAATATGTTATGACATCGACACTCAGCACTGTTGCTATAGCAAAAGAAAGGGTGAAAACAAAATAAAGAGAGACAAAACGATCAGTGAAAATGATCCACTTCCTCCCACACATGCCTTTATTACAGAACTTTGCTTCTGAATGAGGCTGCCCTTCTGTACATATTCACATGAATTGAGGAGACAGGGTTTCAAGGGACAGAGCAAATAAGACTATGAAAATGACTTGCAGAGCCTTACATTTCTGGAATCTCTTCTATGAAAAAATGGCAACTGCACCTCTAACAGGGAAACATCAGGTTCAATGAAGTGTTTTCTCCCCAGATAATACATTCTTTTCTTATAAACCTAAGGGAGGAGAGAAAAAGATTTCACAGTAGCCAGTCACACAGGGATGTGATTCAGAATAGGGGCTGGAACACAGATCTTTCTAAACACTCCCAAATGTGCTAGCCACCGAGTTTCAGGCAATTCACTTCTGATCCATTCTGGGAAGAAAATACATTCTGAACTATTACAAAAATTTAGGCTGTTTCAAACAACAGGACCTATCATCTAGCAAATCCTAATCTCCAGTCCCAGAGATACAGCAAAAGGATCAAAGCTATTCCAAAATCCACTGTTGGCTATGTAGCTTCACATCATATATTTGCAACACTTGCATGGACTTTCTCTAGAAAAACAGCAGTAACCCCTTTGGAAATTAATTCTTCTCTCTTTGTACCACAAAAGAGCACAACACATTTTAATCCATTTTCAGTGCATGAAAATCTTTCCCTGTTGGGATTTAGAAGAGAAATTAATCCCAAAACAGTGATTCCGGTACTATTCACAACCCTCCCATAAACTCCTCAGCACTGTTTCAGGACTAATTGACAATGCAGTTACATTGTTGGTGATATAAAAAAAATTCTACTGCAGTATTTCTTCAGCGTCTTATGACTTAAGTGCAGCAGGTATTTGCTGAAGCAAATAAAACTATCCAGTAAATCCTCTGTAACTTTCTGGGGTAGGGAAAAGAGATAATATTTTCAAAAGGCTGCTACTGCAGAGTTGTTTCCATGGCCCACCTGGGAAAAAAAGGCCATAGCTACACTGAGTAAGACGACTTCACTTAGTTTCCCTGCAATAAAGATGAAATCATCACTGGGCAAAAACACACTGAATTTTAAACTCAGTGCATGGAAAGGATATTTTGAGGGGCATATATCTTTTGCCTTTCATGCTGATCAATAAGTCAAGCACTCCATCACTGGAGTTCATGATCATAAATGTAAAGTGATTTAAACCCCAGAATTCACAAGAAGTCACAGGAAATTTTGCTTTCTTACCATTACATTTTTAATAGACTGGCAATGTGGCAGAGCCTCAATGCTGAATTGCAAACATCAGATTTAAAAATTCCTGGCTGTGCAGCACAGAGCTATGATGCAAAGAAGCTGGGCAGGGGCAGCTATGCAGTGATCTGGTATCTGGGCCAATACCTAGTTCATCTGCAGACTTTTGCGTCTATTAAGATTAATAAATATTTAAAAGCTCCACCATTCTTTGCTCCAATGGCAAAGAAGACACAGATTTGATGTTCTGATCTGTTTTCCTATTTAGACAGTCTTGAATAATTCCATGGCAGTTGCAGCCAACTGCACTGATATTCCCAGTGACTGAATTAGCAGATAATGTTCTCTCTGGTGAACAGTACCAGAAGATGCATAACACTGCATGGGTACTCCTGTGGAGCAAAAGGTTCAAACACTGGGTTTGATGGATACAATAGCCTTATCTTCAATGGGATCAGGATATCATTTAATAAAGTATTTTTTTTAACTTAGATGTGAAGAGTCCTGTAAATGTGTGTTGTAGTGAACCTGTCCTTGTCACATTCAGTATAAGAAACCTTCACATTTGTTGCACTTTTTTGGTGTTTAAGACAGAAGCAAAAAAGAGTCATTTTATCCAAGCTTGGTGATACCTAATTCAGTTTTGTTTGCATCCTGCTGAGATCATCCCACATCCTTGCAGACGGGATGCAGTTAACTATTAAAATCTGCCAGAGTGAATCAGCAGGATCTATTCAACTTCTCACTGCAGACTTCCATGTGTTGCAAATCAAGGAAGGCAAAAGAAAAACGCCTGATTATATCCCTGATTTAGACAAAGTTCCTAAAAAGAAGCTGGGTCATTTTGGGGGGAAAAATTAAAAAAAAAAAATTCAACTAAACCAACCAACCAACCAAAACAAAAACAAACAGCGTAATTAGCATATGCCAGAGATTGCACAAGTATATTGCTTCCTTCCAATAAATCAGAGACACTAGCAAAGCCCAGTAACAGCAAGCATTTCAAAACTGCTACATAATATAGTTATTTTTTTCTCTGAAGTACACAATTACCATTCTTAATAATTTAATTGAGTGTGTTATACATAAAAGAATTTATTTTTAGTTAGGAATAAACATCTTTTCTATAATGCCTTTGGAAGGCTGAGATTTTTGTTTGGTTGGTTTGTGTGTATGTGTTTTTCCAGTGGAATTTTTATAAGCACAGAACTAAAGATGACTCAGAATTTTTATGAAGAGAATTGGGATAAATATTTGCGATAAGACAGAAGAGACAAGTCTATTGCAGAGTCCCACAGTTTTATAAAAACTGCTAAAGCTGGATCTTGTTGAACTCTGGACGCTGTATTAGCAGGCAGAGGCTAGGAATACTAATCACAGAAAACTTGCAGTAAATCTGAGAGATAAACAGGGTCAGGGACTGAAAATTTCTGGCAGATAAGCTTTGTGCCAGAAATGTTTTAAAGATGCTAAAAAATACTGCAAAAGTGCCATGAAATAATGGAAGAGGGCATCACTTTCTTCCCTGAGAAATCTGTTCTCATTTGAGTGTGAATCACTGCATACTTAAATGTGAGACCCTCTTCTCCCAAGCTGTAAAATACCCAAGTACAGGATCTTTCCCACCAGCAGCAAACAGCTGCCAACAGTGCTTCATGGAATTGCTTCCTAGCCTGTTCATACAGCAAAAGGTGCCAACATGCTGAACATATATACACCCTTCATCAGTAAAAAGGATAAGCTGCTGCACATACATGAGCTTTACCTCATTATTTACTTTGAAAAGAATATCCCCACCACCTGTTGAAAAACCAGAGCAGAATGGCAAGGAACTAATGGGGAAGTTTTAGTGCATCTGAATGGCTTGAAAATAGAAAGGTGATGTCAATTACACTTACAGTGAAAACCATGGCAATTAAATCACTTTGGTAAACAAAATTATAACAATTTTCTGCACAGAGTCACTACATTGAAAACAAATGAGAAAAGTTTAGGTTTGTAATCAACAGAGAAAAAAGAATAATTAATTTGCATAATTTAAAAAAAAAGCACGTGAATTTATCCTTAATCAAGAAGAGTGAGTGACTTTTTTGAGTAATTTCAAGGTAATGGGCAGGAAAATAGGAACTGTAGGCTTTCCTCTTAGAAACTTGGGGGAAAAAAACAAATAATGTCAGGATAAGAACTGCTGGATGATTTCATAATTAAAACTTGTGGCTAGCACAGGTCTTTCCCATGAGAATCCTTTTTGTGTTTTATAAACAAAGATAAAGTTTGGATGTTATTTAAAACAGTGTCTCGAGATTTGGACAGTGCAGGCCTGGCCAATCAAGCCTAGGGGGAGGTTTCTGACTGACCAATCTGGGTGACCTTTGAAAACTCTCTATATATATTCAATTCAAACAATAAAGTACTTTTTTCTATGCCACGCTGAGAATCGGGGCTTTCCTTCTCTGCTAGCGGCTCAACAGCGACAAAAACTGAAGTCCTAAATTCTTTACTATGAAAATGCATTACCTTTTTCAAACACCAGTAAGTTGTTTCTCCAGCCCTCACTGCTAGAAACTTACACTTCAGTCTGCAATTCCCAAGCTTCAGCTTCCAGTTGTCCATTCCCAGTGTAGCTACCAGTAATGGTTTAACCCCAGCCAGCAGCCATGCCCCACACAGCTGCTGGCTCATTCCCCCTCCAGTGGGATCAGAGAGACAGTTGGAAATGTAAAAGTGAGAAAACTCGTGGGTTGAGATAAAGACAGTTTAATAGGGAAAGCAAAAGCCATGCACACAAGCAAAGCAAAACAAGGAATTAATTCACGGTTCCCATGGTTGGGCAGGTGTAAAGCCATCTCCAGGAGGGCAGGGCATCAATACACATAAGAGTGACTTGGGAAGATAAACACCATCACTCCAAACATTCCCCTTTCTTCTACTTCCCCTTATACTGAGGATGATGACATACAGCATGGAATGTCCTGTGGTCAGTTTGGGGTCACCTGTCCCAGCTGTGTCTCCTCCCAGCCCCCTCACCAGCATGGCAGTAGGAAAAGCAGAAAAGGCCTTGGCTCTGTGTAAGCCCTGCTCAGCAATAACAAAAACATCTCTGTATTATCAACTCTGTGCTCAGCACCAATCCAATGCACAGCCCCATACCAGCCACTGTGAAGAAAATTAACTCTACCCCAGCCAAAAGCAGCTCACTGCTAAATTCATCAGATTTCTGCTGTGAGACACAGGCAATATGTCTACTTTTAAATGTCCTCTGCAGTGGACTGGTTTTCTTTTCTGACTCCCTTGCAAAAAAGGCTATAATGAAGTGTCAGAAAATAGCCTTGTATTTGCCTTCTGCACTATTCCCAGCTAGCCAACATACTTGTATGTAAGTATGCAGACAACACAACTGCACTGAGTATCCTGGCACTAGTTCCATTAATGCCAAAGCCGTAATAGTACGGCTATATTTTCATTCAATGTGCAGCCCACTGACACTTGCTAGGACCTCACTTGTCAGTTCCAGCACCACCCTGTAATGGGAGCTCAGCTCAAGCTCACAGTCACTGCACCTCCTGGGGCTCTGAGAGGTTTCCCCACATCTGCCCAGACAGGCCAGGCAAGTGCTGCTCACTGGTGGTTGGCCCCCTCCCTGGCTGTGGGTCACGTCATTTTGGAAAGCCCGTCTTTCTCCCATGATAACCCTAATACTTCTAAATTACTTTTCTGCCTTTGCTTTACACTTCATTAGCCTCTTGTTCTCTGAAAGTCCATCAGCAATTATTTTATTTAACACTGGTAAAAATTTAAAAACCAAACATTTTTAGAGAAGATTGTGGGCTTCCTCACCTTACCCTCTTGATCTCCCACTCTTGCTAAGGACAAGTATAGCCATTTCAAACAGAGCATCTGAAATTGCTCATTGAAACATCTTAATTATTACATTTTAATTAATTTAATATACGCTATATTGATTTGACTTGGCAGCAGTTATTTTTCTAATCAGAATGCTTCTCTGCCAAAAGTCAGTTGTTTTACAGGAGTCCATGACAACAACGTTGCTTTTATCTCACAGATTTGTAATTTAATTAAAACTGATACCAAAGAAATAAATGAACTGTTTATTATAAAACCATGTTGAATAACACTCATTAGAGTGACGGGATTATGGCTTACATTGATCGTTATCATTCTTTTCATGATTGCTTGAGAACTGATAAAAGGCTAGACAATTTAAAGCTACTTAGCACAGCCTTTAATTTATAAACATACAGACAGAACATTAGTTTTTATTGTGTCCCCCATATCTTCTGTAACACTCCCAGAGAAGCTGAACTCAAGTGGTTTGGAGAACTCCTCAGCCAGTTCCTTCAGCACTCCTGGCTGCATTGCAAGACTGCAGTGTTCAAAGGGAGCAGCGGCTGCTCACCAGCAATGCTGCTCACATACACTGCCACACTGCCAGGCACTTGCTCTTCCCTCTGGATACTGACATTTGAATTTGTGCATTTGCAGACTAGGTGAAGGAATGAAAGAACAATACAACACTCCTGTTTTTATGAGGGAAACAAAAGGCAACATATTTCAACTTTTTCCAGTGGAACTTAACTCCCAAAATTCAAATCATTAAACATTGTCTTTCTTTTCTTGACAATACTTGAAGAGCAGTGAGTAGGTTTGAAAAGAGAAAAGAAAGAAACAAAACCAACAAAAACACAATGAAGAAGCCCAAACCCAAGAGGACAAACACGAGGGGAGAGAGCAAGTAGCACAGGAGGAGACAGGTCGGTAACAAGCAGCTGGGCAGTCCCTCGGGAAATCCTGTGATTGAATCACAGCTATTGACCTCCCGGCCAGGGCTGAAGCACACAGCAAGGCAGGGCATCCTCTGGGAAACAGAAATCTTTGCTGTGCTGCCAGCCTGAAACCTTTCTGATTGCTCTGTTAGTCCTTTCCAGCAGCTCTATACAGCTCCATATTTCACCCTCACAGAGGAATGTAACACTTGTCTAAAAACTTTCCAAGGATGACAACAAGCACATACTTACTCCTATGAGCACAAAAATCACACTGAAGAGTAAATGCATTACACATGCCTTCTCTAATTTTGGGATTATGGAACCCAAACAAGAACTAGAGTTCTCATCAGCACTGATGAAAGACATGTATTTTACAGTATGAGCAGGACATGAGGTGAGTGGACACCACATAAATTATGATATTCACCAGCAAAGATCAAAGAAACCAAAAGTCTAGTAAGAAAAAAGCAAATAAATGACCAGAGTATCTTTACAGAATCAACAGCAACTTAGACTCTAAATGTCTTGTTATAGCACACCATTTTAAGGAGCTGGACTGATTACTATCTCTAGAGACTGAGAGAGAAAAGTAACACCTGAGAATGCTAGTACAACTTTTAGAAGGTTTCAAAATACTCCAAACAAAAAATATAGAGATAATGGTCCAAATCTAAAGTCTAAGACTGAATCATAGTACACAGGCATTACAAAGTACCCATGCCTGTGATCTGAATGCCTATCTTTTCTAAAATTCACGTCAAAGTAATACATGCAAAGACAGAGAGCTAACCAGAGTTTTCAATGTACTAACAGAAACACATGGCCTATTTTGCCAGAAGGATGTGTCTGAGTCTAAGATGTTCCAGAGTAGAAACCAGCAGCCTGTGCAGTGTAGGTATCACACACTTTCATCTGACTGCTGCCTTGAAAATGATAGGACCACAGAGCTTCAATATCTAGAATATAAGATCTTTATTCAGATTAAAGCAGAGTACTGCATTTGCCAAACCTCAAGATAGCAAGAAAATAACTATCCATGCCCAAAATTTTAACTGCTAGTACAGACTCTCAGTCAGGTGACTTAACACTGATCACCTCACTTCTTCCAAAGTCTAGGAACACAAACATGATCCTCATATCCCCAGGGTTTTGAGTCAGTTCCACAGTCATACGGTAAATAAATGTTCTTAGCTGAGGAGCCATTCCCAGTTCCTACCAAATAATGACTCAGACTGCTGCGGCAACACAAGAGAAAGAGTGCTCCCTCTGGAGTCCAGAGGAGGACCACCAAGATGATCAGAGGGATGGACCACCTCTCCTATGAGGAAGGGCTGAGAATTGGGATTGCTTAGCCTGGAGAAGAGAAGGCTTTGATGTGATCTAATTGCAGCCTTCCAGCACCTTCTTGTAGGGACCCTACAAGAAAGATGGAGAGGGACTTTTCACAAGGGCATGTAATGACAGGACAAGGGGAAATGGCTTCAAACCAGAAGACAGTAGGTTTAGATTGGATACTAGGAAGAAATTATTTACTGTGAGGGTGGTGAGGCACTGGCACAGGTTGCCCAAAGAAGCTGTGGGTGCCCCATCTCCAGAGGTGTTCAAGGCCAGGCTGGATGGAGCTCTGAGTAACTTGGTCTAGTGAAAGGTGTCCCTGTCCATGGCACCAAGGCTGGAATTAGATGATTCCCTTACAACCCAAACCATTCTCTGATTCTGTGATTCTCTTCATGTTCTCACAATCACAGTCTGGTGTTTTAAAATTTCACATGTAGTCAGTCATAAAACAGGACCTTTACCATTGTCAACATGTGTATTCACCTACATGCCACACACCATCAAAACAGAGCAGTGAGGCTGAAGCTGTGAACAACACAGCAGGGGGATGAATCTACTGAGAGAGGGGTGAAGACAAAAAATGTCTCCCTTCATTGCTAAGAACCTAATTCTGCCATCTAATCAGTGCTCCCCAAAAACCACCAGGCTCCACTTGATTTCAAGAGGATCACCTAAATGGTCTTTATATCCCAAAACAAGAGGTATTTTCTCTGCTGGAAGTAAGAAGAGGGCTGGCTATTATACCACTTTTTACCCAGTTCCAGCCTCCAAAGGAATTTTGCCGGCCACCTACATGAGTACCCAGGGGAGTCCTGTGCTTGTCTCATCAGCCATGAAATACTGAGCAGAACAAATCAAGGTCAAACCGTTTCTGTACAGACAATGATGTCACCTTTTCACAAGAATCAGTCTTGACACATCTTTTTTCTACTGTTCTCCCATACAATGATGCCATATTTCAACTATTGCAAGGAAAAAGAACAGCCTGTAGGCCAGAACAGAACTACAAAGGAACAGCAACCTGATACACTGGAGTGCATATACTAAACTAAGCCCTTCCCCTCCTAGTCAGGTGGCACTGAGGAGATCACAGTCCCCAGGAATTACTTTCTTTTTTATATCACATGTAAAAAATGTAATGTTCTGTTTTACATCACATGTAACCTCTGCATCCAAAACCAAAGCAGGAGTGGTTCAAGAGCTTGTGGGTGTGTTTTGGCTAAGTGCCATGCCAAAATCAACAGTGGCACTGCAAGAAGGTGACAGAGAAGGTAGAAACGTAAATCTGCCAGGATAGATAGGTGGGATTCTAATTAGTTATGCCACCTTGTGGGTGACTGCATCTGCAAATGAAAGAGATGCTGAAAAGCCTATTGAAGTTCAGTGAAGGTACCATTATAAGAGAGGAATAACAGAAAACTAGTCTTAGCTCATATTCCCCAATATCATCCTTAGAGTTTTCTTGCTAGACAGATGTTTCCTTCTTTTATTCCCAACACCTTAACACTGGACTGAATGATCTTGCAGATGTCTACAGACTAGCACCCATATGATTAATCCAGATTTGAACCTGCAATTATTATCATTAGTGCTTGTTTTGAGTAGTGCGGATGTTTTTCTCACACTTTCCTTTGCATCTTCCAAGCAATCAAGTTCTATAAACAGCTTTGAAAAACTAGAGTAGTTTACATTTTATTCTTCCAATAAATACTCCTGTCAATATTGATTAATACTGAATATTTAATACCACATAATTTTAAGAGCTATTGTGGAAATTACTGAGCACAGAGAAAAAACCAAAAACTTCCGACTTCTCATTGTTTCTGACTGCAGATGTTATCCGTTCCTATTGTCTCATTGGAGGACTTCAGAAACAACCTGTAGTTGCATGCACATTTCCTTACTTTTCAGACAAAACCTTGAGTGAATTATCCACTGTATTAAACTAAAGATATTGTCTCCAGAATATTCAGATGGGGTTTCCCTGTTGGATGGAGATTATTGTGTTAAAACCTTTGTGAATTAATTTCATTGTAAAACATAAAATCAGGAGAAAAACGGTGTGAACTATTTATCTGTAAGGTAATTGTCTGCGGACAGACAGTTGGTTTGCAGCAGACCATATTCTTCCTTTTAATTCATAGGTCAGATCTCAGGTCCAGTATTCTGCTCCCTTCTAAAAAACCCCACAGATTATCAAGGGTACAGTGCATATCCAAGGCCTCTGCAGAAGTGCATCCAGTGAAATGTTGCTGGGTCAGGGAGGGAACCAGGAGGGCAGGATTAGTAAGCAAAACCCAGTCTTCCTCCTAAAGCTATACTCAGGTCAGCACAGCATCTTTGCTGTGATTTTCTTTCAGTTCCATGTACACTGGAGTGAAAAGGAATTATCCCCTTCTGTGGCAAAACCATACAAGAGGAAGTAATCTTACAACTTTCATACTCTATTTTCATATTTCCATATTTACTATGGCAATTCATTGTGTTTTGTAAGGCTACCACCAAATGATGAATTTTTATTGCATTTAAGCTTCATGATAAACATAGCACCTAGTACACCTAAATATTACAGCCTGTGCTCGTTACCACAGGAAGCTACATTCCAAAGTTGTTTAGGGTAGACAACTCCCCCAGTCTCAGGTCTTTCCTCATTAAGCCACAATTAGTATGATAAATGGGGATAGTTATTTGGTTACAGGCAATAATGGCATTGCTTCCTCATCACAAAATGGGTACAAATAATTAAATATTACAATAAATGGCTTAATAATTAATAATAATACCTCCGTGACCTGCAAATAAAGCAGAACTCCATCCAGGTGTTCATTACAGGCTGCAGTTCAAAGCCAACATGGCCTTAACCTCAAAATAGCTATCTGCATTAATGTGGTAGGCAGAAAGATGAAATCGTGCTTGTCCTTGACAGAACACTGCTTGAGAGGGAATGTGCACAGTCAAGGTGCTTGAGAGGGAATGTGTACAGTCAAGCTGAAGCTGGAGTTGGTAATCATTTTGGCTAAAGCAGCTGCAGCCTGAGGAGCCTGTGAGTGCATCCTTGGTGACTCCCTAATTCGTAAGTACCATCTAGGCCAGCATCTCTGTGTCCACAAAGTGACCTAAAGAGCACTTGAGGACCCAATTTTGTAATATACATTGAATTAAGGAAGACTATTCTGAGGCACATGGTCAGTACTAGGTTAAAAGGAAAAGGATTCACTTTTCTGTCACTTAGTTACAAAGACAGCATTATATAATCTCACTTAATTGCACTCTTCACCTCTTAAACATCCTCAGCCTTCTGTCTCAAGCCATCTCTCCTCAGGAAACACCTCCTGCTGACTGAAACTGCTTTCCAATAATTAAGCTCAGTATCCTCTTTTCTCCCAGGGGTACACAAGACCATGTCCGTGTCATAGAAATCAAATGCAACAGGGCTCAGCAGCACCTCGAGAGGGTCACCTAATTCGCCTTTCGTCCCAAAGGCAGGATCAACTTCTTCTAAATTGTTCTTGACAGAAGTTCATTTAATCTGCTCTTAAATCCTCCAGCGGCTCCACAGCCTCCCTCAGCAATCCAGGCTGTGATCAGCCTCCTTTACCATTAGAAATCTCCAAATGCTCAGGGTAAATTTCCTTTACTGTAATTTAGCCCATCACTTCTTGTACCAGTCTGTCAAAGGTACAACTGCATCAAGTCAGAGAATTTTACTTGACTTAATTTACTGCCAACCAACACAAACATACAATCACTGGTTCATAGTGAGGGAAAAACAACAAACAGAAATCACTGTGCAAAAACCTACTTAAAACTCCTGTCCTTCCCCGTCCTGCTTTCAAGTACTCTTATTTTTGCTTTTTTTTTAATCTTAGTGCACCAAAATTCCTCCAGTGAGGCATGGATGCATGGGAGGCTGAAGCAGTGTAACTCATTCTAACACTCTATGGTTAAGGTGTCCTGCCATATTCTTCAGTTTCCCTTTCCCAGTGTGGGCTGCCCACGAACCCCAGTCTCTCAGTGATGTCCCATCATGGGTCAACCACGGCCACAGTCCCCTTATTGTTTGCTTTCCCCAAGCATGTTCAAGCATGAAGGTTTGTTGACTTCTCCAAGCAGACTGGTTCCCACAGGTAGACACAACATTCCCTCTGCAGCCACACTGAGCCGCTTGCAAGCAGCAGCCACACAATCTGCATGTGAGTCATGGACAGTTCAGGGAGGAGGGGTTGGCAGCAGTGCAGTGGTGGTCGACTTCCTCCAGCCTGAGGGCTCTCATCTCTAGTCTCTTAAGACAGCTAGTGGTCAATATCTGCAGACAGGTCCCTGGGTTTGGCCTTTTGTTTTTCTTTCCCTCTGTCCCCACTGCTGCTCCTAGAACAAGTGTAGTAATGGTCTTGGGCTGCACAGGCAGGATGTGACTCTTGCTCAGGTATCCCTGGGGGTAGCTACATCCAGCTCATCTCCATCCCTTATGGAGCCCTGATCTGCTCAGCTGCTCAGAACTGCCCTTCTTATCAGCCCTGTTACTTTTGAAGTCAGGTTTTCTTCCTTCATGTTTCAGTTTCATTGCTCTGCTGCTGAAAGGTACTTATACATGCACTAAAGTACTTTCCTTTGCTTAATCAAAGCCTGTGTACTTGTGTGCAAACATACTAATTGAAGGCAAAACTGCTCTTATGTAAGGCATTACCTGATGTTTTTCATGGAGCTGGAAATGCACAAAGACCTTTGCGCCCATTAAACATCTTAGGAAAAGCTTTCAGCTTTAGGTGAGGAAATGTGTCATGGGGAATTTGAGTGCATTATCATCAATATCATCGGAAGAGAAGAAAAATTTATTCCTGACAGTTGTCTTTTACAGCATGTCATTAGAATGATCCCTTTATAGCATCCATTCATATACATGACATCTTAAGTCATACCAATCCATCTTCCACAGCAGATAAAAGACTATCATCTTTCTAATATCTCATTTTTTCATTTGAAAGCCTGAGTCAAAAATCATTTCACAAGCATTAACAAGTTCAGCCTACCAGTTTCCTGGAATCCTCAAGTATTTTCTAGAGCCATCTCTTCTTCCTTCCTTTTTGCCCCCACCCTGATCTTGTAAAAGAAAAGTAAGTACAAGAATGCAAGACACTTCCCGAATGAAGGACTAAGTGAAACAGACCATTTTTACCAACCCAGATTACTGATAAGCATATGATTTTGTCATCAAGAAGCCTGTCCGACCAGATGGAATATACACCTCATCTGTTTGGTTTTCAAAGCCACCTCCCACAAAAATAATCTGTGAGTTGGAGAAGACTAACAGCACATATGAGGACAGCTGTCTCTCTGAGATGCTTGAACAGACAACAAGCCAGTTGGGATTTGGTGACAAGCCTAGCAGAGGCTCTTTGCTCTGGTGCTATGTAAAATTCTCACAATAGTTAATATCTGACCTCGAGTTCTCCTCGGTCCTGTCTTAGATCACTACAGTTCATTTGCTCATATCTCTCACTAGAGATAAATATCTCTCACTAAAGAGACAAATATGTACATCCCACATTGTGCTTTCCTCACTTAAAACAGTCAGGGAAACTGAGGTAGCTTCCACACATATTTATGTCTTTGTAACCTGGAATCATCAATCTGCAGCTGACCAGCTTGTTCTAAGTTCAACTCCTTTTACATTTTTGTGATCTCAGTAAACAAATGTGCTTCCTCTCCTCTGCAAGTCAATATTTTTTCTTATCTGGGTTCTTGACACAACTCTTACCAGTTCATCATATCAAACCTGCCTTCTTCAAGGACTGTAACAGGTGAGACTTTCCATTCCTTATACTGCATTTAGATAGGTAAGGTCCAATCTAACATCCACTGACAATAATAGTGTGGTACTAAATCAGACTCATAGGATGTGTTCTCTTCATACAAAGCCCATTTCACAGGGTAACTGCATTCAGTCTATGGAAAGACTTCATGTACTGACTGACAAAGTGCTTCTTTACATATCATAAGGCTTAGTTGCCCAGTCTCATGTTAATTGTTTGCATTGCTGACACTGGATGTCAGCATGCTGTCACTAAAGAAACGTTGTTATGATAGGGCTTTTAGCACAAAGATTATTAATCAATGGAAGACAAAAAAAAAACAAGAGTACCCATTCAAGATCTCATAATACAATTAGCGCAGCATAATAGGTAAGAGTTTTAATGCAGAAATCACCTCCTTGATTGTGGAGGGAAACACTAACAGTTTTCTCTTCTGCTGCAATATTAAAGAACTGAAGTTTATTCCTCATGCAGCTGAAGGTATCTCTTCATAGTCAAGTCAGTACCACCCAGAAAAGAGACAAAGAAGTAAAACCTGTACACTTCATTAAAGGCAAACCATCAGATTTGTAGCTTGTTTGGTGATGACTAATGAAATGCACATTTATTTCCGGCTACCTCCTGCTCCAGTAGGAAAATGGCAGTGCAAGCCACAATCCTCTCAGTCAGAACACACAAGTAATAAAAGAAATATATGCAGAACTCACCTCATTGTTTTGCGTACATGGCATTGAATTTGAACTTTCAGTCATCCCAAAAGCAATCCTTTCCCTGAATTCACAGGGAAATCTTCTCCCTGTATCTTGTCCATACAGAAATCAGATATTTTAGTAGGCCTTCGTATATACTTCTGAAATTCATGATCTAGTGAGTTGGATTTTAAGTATTTAAAATTAGGTAGAATTCTTTGGAGTTATACGGAATGGAGATTTTTCTCCTTATTTTTAATGTTTGCACATGTGTTGCATACTTGGAAATGTCCATTTTTTTATGCTGGATACATATAAGGGAGTGAGGCTGATAAATACAGATAAATAAAGAGGTACAGGATTCTGGATAACCAGAAGTTACCCAACATTTAATAATTATGGATTTCTATCAAAGTACACAATAAAAGATTAAGAGCTCATCGCAAGCAGAGACATTTTCATTTGTTGCTCACATCAGTAGCAAGTAAGTCCATCTATTTGACTAAATCTTTGTACAGTAAAGCACACAGTACAATTTGCTGCTAAAGTTGATGTCTGAAAAGGTAAAAATACAGTCCCTTGACTGTCAAAGACTCTGGGTATTTATATATTTTTAGAAGAAGATCCTTCCCCTCACCCTCCCTGTTTTAGCCTAGTTCCACTTTGAGTAGATACATTTTCCAGTCTGCAAGCTCTCCAGGTTTAATGAGATGCTTTGATTGGGACTCAGCTAGTAATTGAAACACAGGACTGTGGGTGTGGCAGGTACCTTGGCTCCTGCTGTACTCAACGACCTCCACAGAGGGACTCAGCTCTCCGCCCCAGGGATTCCACTCTAGGGAAGCCTGAATCGCTCCTGGCCTACCAATCGACCCTGTTGCCTTTATGCTGACCATGCTGACCACAATTAAAATATCTTCCTTAATCTGGAACTAAATCTCACTATATATGGCCAAGCAAATTCTCTGCCTTCCATTCTAAAACGCAGCAAACAATGATGCTGACATTCAACTTCCACACAAACACCCACACATTTCCAAATTTCAGTTTGAAGTGAAATGAAAACAAATTTAAAAGCCTTTTTTTCCCCCCCAATGTTACAGAACCACAAAATCACAGAATGGTTGGAGTAGAAAGGGACCTCTAGAGGTTATCTTGTCCAAACCTCTCTGCTCAAGCATGACCAGGCGGGGCTGGCTGCCAAGGAACTTGTTCAGATAACTTTAGATTATCTTCAAGGATATAAGGATGGAGACTCAACAACCTTCCTGAGTAATCTGTACCAGTGTTTGGTCACCCTCATGGTGAAAAACTCCTTTCCTATGGCTCCACATGCTGTCTGAAGTAGGGTACCTTTAATGGGAACTTTTAATGGCACCAAGATTCCTTGGCCATGTATTGGTGAGCAGAACAGTGCCATTTGTGGATGAAGATTATAACTACAGATTGGTACTACACCCCTACTCTTGCCCTTTGTGACTTGAAGAATAAAGCTGACTGTACTCATCAATATCCTCACACTGTGAAGAAATGATCCCCATAGGTCTTTATAAATCTATGAAGAGAATTGAGCAAACCACAAGAAAGACTAATGTCTGTAGCATAAAAGCCGAACTGGCTTATACAACCAGCTTCATGTGTATTTTAGTACTATTTCTTTTAAGTATAGCAGCCAATAGATTAAGTCTGAACTTGAAAGGTCATTTAACACAAGTAGGAAGGAAATGCTATCTTCTAATGCTAATATTTTTACATGGCCAAAAATTGAAAACAAGACCAAGCTGCTTTCTGCTTTCTCCAGCTTCTTTCCTGTGGTAGACAAGCATAGCTATACTCATTTCAGTGAGACTCACCAGATGGTAATAGTGTAAAATAACCTGTGTTTTTAAGCTGCGTAGTTTTCAAATCATATATATATATATATATACACACACACACATATGTTTTCATTCTAATACATGTTAAGAAGATAGAAAACCAGTAATTTAAAAAAGAAACAAACCCAAACCAACCTACAACCATTCAGAGGTTCAATAGAGTGCCTTTAATGGCCTTAAAATGCCTGCTAAGGCAACTTAGATATTCAAATAATAATACCTTGTGTTTAGTACATACTGCAACAACTATTCTGGGCAGGCCCAGTTATTTATATTTTGATTGTTTAAGTTAAGGTCCTTAATTTCCAACCGACGTTGATTAGCTTGCAGAGAGAGGGACAGCACAGGTGACATGGCTTCCATTTGATGTACCATTCACAAAACCCTTACAGTAACCAGTGAAAAACATGGCAGACAAGGAGATGCTGCAATAAATGTTGTACTACATTGCAAAGAATATCTTCTAACTTTCTACAGCAGAGATGTTTTATGGCATGCAAATGTACGCGCAAAGATGCATGTACATTTATCTCTCTGGTGAAAAAAGATCAATCTCTAGTGAGAGAAGGATACACTTGAAAGCAGGAGTCATATTTCTCAGCCAAAACAACACTAGGGTACATCTTCAACAGTTTTCATGCTCTTATGTTGTTATTAAGTGTCTGACTATGGCCTTATCACATACACCAAGAAAACAAGATGTTTTGCCAGCACATTTCTAATTTGATGGATCATGACTTTTATCTCCCAGCAAGGATTCAATCTTTCCATGTCCTTTTTTATGGCTACTATTTAAGGCACTGAGCCATGGCAGGATCTCACATGAGCCATTTCTAGAATACAAAAAATAGTTTAAAAATGAGAGGGTACCAGTCATTTTTGTAGTAACTGGGGAGTGGGGCTGAGGGGTACATGACCTATGACATCCACAATGACTGAACCTTACAACACACTTCACTAGGGCTTGAGTCTCAGTTTTCTTTTGGCACTCATGGTATTTCAGTGCCACACTTGCAATTTAGCTAATTTTGCCAGTATGTCATCTTCACATAACGTTGTAAGTATCCAAAGAAGGATAAAAGAGAGACACCTTTGCTTTCTAATCCCCACTACTCTCCAGTCCCCTTTCACACACCATGTGGAGGAAAGGAATGAACACACAGAGCTCTTGTAAGCAGAATTTACAGGTTTCCTGGGAGGGTGAAGTGGGCCACATTAGCTTCCAAACATTCCATGGACAAGTAAGTAGCAACATTTTACATAGTGCCTGCATACCTAAAGCAGCAAGTAACTTCTGCTAGGTACATACTCACCTAATCCCCTGCTGTTCCCCAGAAAAACTTGTCAGGCCCTGCTGACTTCTTGCAAAAACTCCACATTTCTGCACTGGTCTCAGCAATTAAGTATTTAAGTGGAATCAAATCACTTAAGAGAGAAACAAAGCCAGAATGCTTGCAAAGGCAGCAGCTCCTGTGCCCTGTGTGTTGGTGCCATCTGAATTCCCAAGTAGAAGACTATTATTTTACCATCCCAGAATATTACCCACATCAAAGAACAGTGCATGATAATGGCATTAGAACAGATTAATTCAGTGAGATCAAAGCTTGACAGTCTGTTTCCTACTCTGGATGTTTCATGATGAATGGTCCATGATGACTGAACAGGAAAAGTGTTTAAGAAGCCACACAAGTGCAGAATTATCTTTCCCTCTGCTATGAGTGGGGACTCCATGATTACCTGAGATGGACCTATGGATATTTGTTTTCTTTTTGTAATGTTTTTTAAGCTACTTAGATTTTTCGTTCACAGAGCATCCTGAAAAATACTTCCAAATTCAGTTTTGAGAAGTCACTGACACATCACCCACTAATGGAAGCTAGCAAGCAAAAATCTAGGAATGCCTGAGCAAGCCACAAGTAGTTTTTCCTTTGGTCTTTACAAAGTTTTTCAAAGGACAGGGTCTCTGATTTTCCTCCTCTACTTTTCAGACTTGAAAATAGCATTATCAATGAGCTGCCCTCAGAGGATGCAGATTTTGGTATCTGTCAACCTTACTCACAGGGATTTAGAGGGAAGTACTGCCATAATTGCATCCTATCTGGATGTACCATGATGTTCTCTGGTCCTACTATGTCAGCAAGCAGCAAGAGGGAGCTACTCCATGAGGAAAAGCAAGCTGGAAACCAATCCTGGTGACAAAGCTGGCAAAGGCAATGGTATCAGCAGCAAGAGCCCAGTCTCACCACACTGTGTGAGATAGGATCCCTGAACAGGCAAGTCCATGATCACAGAATCATATAATACTTTGAGTTGGAATGGATCTTTTAAAAATCATCAAGTCCAACCCTCCTGCAAACAGATAATGAATATTTCCATGGAGGGAGAATCTCTGGGCAATCTGTTTCAGTGTTTTGTCACTCTCATTATAAAAAACTTCTTTCTTATTTCTAATCTAAATTAATCATCCTTCATTTTAAAATTATTACCCGTTGTCCTATCAGTACATGCCCACGTAAAACATTCCTCTCTCTCTTATTTCATAGGTTCCCTTTAGGTACTGGAAGGCTGCTATAAGGTCCCCCTGGATTGTCCAGGCTGAACAATCCTAAATAAGTAATAAGGCATCAGGCCTCAGGTCAAGAAATCAGTCCACAAGTCAAGGCCAGGATTTAGTGTGTGGACAGGCACTAGCAAGAGCCTGCAACACCTATAGCAGAGTGTCCCAAGCAGGAACCAATCTCATTCCCAAGCAGCTGTGGGAAGCCTCTGCCATGGGAAGCCTTCTTCCAGCTTTTGGTCAAAAAAAACCCAAGGCAAAAAAGGCTTTTCAAATGTCTCTTTCTGACCAGAGATGTGGTCTTGAGTGCAGAGGGCCAAACTCATGGGAAGGGTGTGGAATTGTGTTCCAGGCTCTGCCACTGCTATCCCAGAGCTGTCTGCATTGCTCCACACATTGCAGCTGCTTCTGTGGAAAATGCTTTACAGGCTGGATGACTGACACGACTTCCTTGCTTAAGTCTCTCCTCTCTAACGTGGCCCTTCATTTACTCTTTAAAAAAGCTATTGAGTGAATTTCAATTTAGATTATTTGAAATAGCAAGATTTTTAAAGCAGTTCAAGTAGAGGAAATCACTGTTGGAAGGCCACAGCTGAACCACCAATTTCATCTTTAAAATGGATTTATATCCCATCCTCTCAAAACTCTTATTAAAAAAAAGCTTCAACCCACAGGAGCTGACATCAGGTCAACAGTATAATGTCTTCTTAAGCATCACATTGATGGTACAAGTGTGTTTTCAATGACAGTTTAGCCAATGAAAAATTCCCGTGTTCAATTGTTGCTGTAATTCAAAGCCTAACTGAAAGTTACACAAATATCTCAACATTTTTCATCACTTAGAATAGTAGTTTGTGAGTTAAGGGCAGATAATTTCAAGACAAAATATGTGCATCAAAGCTACCTTAAGGGACTGGTGCAGGCAATAATGACCTCAAAATGACTACTCACAGGATTAAATACTGTATACAGGAGCCAGCAATTTTAACCTCATTAACTGTAGAGTAACCTCAGTTCACTAACTCAATTACTTAAATAATTTGCACAATCACTATTCCTTAATTACTAGCACAACTTTAATAGCAAAGGTGTAAAACTGTGGAGACATCATTAAAAAATAAAGCTGCTAGAGAATATTTACTAGGTTCTCCTCCAGTGCTTTAAATTCATTCTGCCTGAAAACGGAGCTTGGAAGAATATTGACTATTAAGGCTATGGTCCTTCCAAATTTGTCTGTTGCTTTGGTAGAATTTGAGATGCAATCTGAAGCTGGAGAGAGATTTAACAGACTCTGGATCTGATATTGGTAGGTCAGCTTCATGATGTTTTTTTTTTGTTGGCAGTCTTGCATACAAATTTAAGAGAGATGGGAATGGGTTTTGGACCAGTTTTTCACTTTGCTTGTGGGTGATATGGTGGTGGTCTTTAATAATTTAAGAAAACAGTAGAAAAGTTTGTAGACAAATAAGTGAACTGTCTTGAACTTGACATCCATTGAAAGAATCAGAGATGGGGGGAAATATTATCCTGGAAAGGAGACTAGACAGCAATAGAGACACTTGCAAGTTGTCAGGGTAAGGATCACTGTTGAACTACCATTTTAGTAACTAGTTCATTGCACATGGAAAAACAAGGTATGGAGAAGGAAGTTCCAGGACATCTCTTGGAAAATTAGCAGGGAATGGAAGGGGAGAGGGAAGAAAAAAGGATTTCTCTGAAGGGTGCACAGAAGAAGCAAAGAATCACAGAGTGAAGAAGAGAAGCACTATCATAGTCACAGCTGAAAGGACCAGGGGAGTCAAGCAGATGCTTTCTTTCCTCACAGTCCTGCAGGAAACTGCCCTGTCATGTAATTGGAAGTCAGATGCCAATTTTGAGCTTAGGTGCATAAGGAAGCCTTGGAAATGTTTTTAGTAGAGCAGACCAAGACATAGAACTTACTTCAGTTTTAGTGCAAAAACAAAGTTTGCATGAATTGGTTCATTATAATACTTTCATATGTTGTTTTTGCCCCTGCTTTCTACAGCTGTGTAAAGCATGACAGTAAGAAAACTGTCCCCATTAGATCTATTCACTCCATAACAATAATACATACAGTGCAATAATAGAATATGAATGAGCCACAAAATAATGAACTTGTAAAATCTATGGAGGCAAGAAGGCCGTTTTTCTAACCTGCTGAGAAATAAGCTACAGAAGCATTTAACTAATTATCTGTATACTCTGCCCTTTTCTCAGCATATCTGGAAGCACAGGCTCTTCCCTGACACCTCGGGAGAGAAGCTGCCAAGCATGACTCTGCCTCCGCTGCTGCAGCTACACCCACTCCTGTACTCTGTGGCAGCATCAGGGAGAAGCAGTCTCCTTTTTCTTCCTGTGAATGTGAGTGAATGTCCACCAGTCCTAGAACTGAGAATCCCAGACACATTGCTGCCAGTTACTAACCAGCATCCATCACTCTGAAATCTGGTGGGAACACAATTAATTAGTCCATAAGGCATATCCACCTTTGTTGATTTGCTCTAGTTGTGGGGTCTCCTCTTAACACAATGCACTTAAGAAACTGTCAGTGTTGTTTCACATTAGATATGTGCACATGTGTGCAGATTTTATGAACTACCTTCTTTAGTAGAGATGAAAGTTACCTGCCTCTGGTGTCTTTCTCTCTTGGGTTTTGGATCTTTACTGATGTTCCCATACAAGAGCTCTGTTTATCTCCCCATAAGTGCCAGTCTGGATTGAATTCCTTTCCTCAGCAAATTCTGGTCACCCTGTCCAGAATGATTTCCAAATCTTCCTGTGATCTCTCTCTGGCAGTGAGCTGCTGTCCACGTACTTCAAGATCCTGACATCACACTAAAGTCACTTTTTTAAGCGTAGGTTTGTGACTAAGTTCTGACAAAAAGGGAAATCATTTTACTTTCTGCTTTCCCCCTTTACTTTACAAAGTGCTGTATAAATAGATTTCTCTCTATATATCAGCTCCTGAAATGTTTTAGTGCTCTTTCACATTTAGCAGTAATATAAAATAGCAGCAGCTCAATTCAGTGCTTTAGCACTATTTCTATTACTTCCAGTTCCTGATCCAGCTATTCTAAAATTAGTTTGTGGACATCAACATTATGCCTCTGCCTGCCTTTAGACTATAGGCTTCTCAGTGCCTGCTGTGTTTGTACAGTCCTGGCCAAAGATCCTCCCTCACCCATGGCAACTCTTCTGAGACCCAGCAGCAATGTCTGCAATAAAACTAAAAGTGCTTTTTTCCTGGGCCACACAGAGCATGTAAGGCTTAGAAATGTTTGTTATACTGTCCTAATAGAGAAAATTAATGTGTCTGGTTACTCTTACGTTTTGCACAGGGTCATTTTCCAAATCCGGGGAGGCATACGCTCAACATGGCAACTCAAACAGACGCAACAACCAGTGCTCCAAATTTTGGCTTCTCTTCATCTCATTACAAAAAGCAGCTCATGTCCTGCAGTGGAGGAGATGCAGGATTAAGCAGGAGGTCAGACTCCATCATTCTGCTGATCACTTCTGTCCTTTACTGTCTAAAAATAAGTTTTCAAAGTCCTTCTTAGGTCTAATGGAGGCTTCATAAGAAATCCTTGAACTGAGATCCATTTCTGGATTCATGCAAACAGCTGAATGGATCCATTTGCAAGTCAAGGCTTTGATCCAGCAGAGAAATATATTCTTATTCCCTTTACTAGAAGTTTCTAAAATTCTAAATGTTGATGCTTCATTCTGCACTTCCTGTAATTTTTTTTAAAGTGACTTTCACAAAGGACAGTTGGCTAATATTCAGTAGTCAGCTTTGTACAGGAGCTGGTGGTTACAAAAAGTGGAAAGCAATATTCCAGCAAATTTCCTTGTCCTCCTGCACTTCAGTGGGGTAATCTGCTGTTGATTGTGAACATTTGATTTGCAGCAGCAGCACAGGTGATATTACCAGTTTCTTCTTATATCCTCAAGCTAATAATTCATTGTACGATAGGAAGCCAGTATAAGAATATTGAAAATGGCAGAAAAAGTTTTGGGAAATACCTAATTCCTGAAATGATAGAGGTTGGATCAACTTTTCTTTTTTTTTCCTAACCAAAAATCACAAATTGCTATTTTCACATTATTTTTATAGCAGATGCTGAACATGCTTATGGCAATTTCCACTTAAAAGAATAACCATGATTTTTGAAGACTTGCCCTAGCAATATCGGTATCTGAGCAATACAATATTACATAAAATTCTTGGATTTTAATAACATTTCTGGATATGGATCAGTTAATAAACTTTGTTTCACCAACCACCTAACAGATACCCAGCTATGACTGCTTAATGAATGTTTCCCTGAAATGAAATCTGGAACATTTCAAACTACCAGACTGAGGGAAAAAATAATTCTCTGTAAGAAAAATCCTGTTGAAGATTCAGTTCTGCATAGCTGAAGCTCACTTTATTTGAATTGGCAGCGTCTTCACCTTTGAAAATCTTCTCCTATAGCATTGTGGCAACCTTTAATGTTCACAGTGATTATTTACTGAACAATATGCTAAAATAGGTTGCTGGAAGTGCAAGGCCAACTGTTCCCATGCAGTCCAGCTTCTGTAAGAGTAGTATCCCTCTGGACCTACAGGCTCTGCAGGGAGACGTAGGCAGGGAGCCTTTCCCCAGGGCAGGCTTGAAATGCTTGAACATACATTAGGCCTAAAAGCCTGCACACTTTGAAGTTTTGTTACACGAAGTCACGTAGCCCAACTGCAGATGTTAAGCCCTCTCCCTGCTCTGGGATGCAAACTGCGGAGCTGCAGTTGATGAGGGAAGCTGCACCTGGTGATGGGAACTGCAGCTGGTGATGGAAGCTGCAGCTGGTGATGGAAGCTGCACCTGGTGATGGGAACTGCAGCTGGTGATGGAAGCTGCACCTGCAATGGGAGCTGCAGCTGGTGATGGAAGCTGCACCTGGTGATGGGAACTGCAGCTGGTGATGGAAGCTGCACCTGCAATGGGAACTGCAGCTGGTGATGGAAGCTGCACCTGGTGATGGGAACTGCAGCTGGTGATGGAAGCTGCACCTGCAATGGAAGCTGCAGTTGGTGATGGAAGCTGCACCTGCAATGGAAGCTGCAGCTGGTGATGGGAGCCATACAGTCCATGACAGCTGCCTCTTGCTGCCCTCAGCTGCAGGTGTCAGGAGCATGGGGCCACCAGGCAGGTATCACCTACGCACTGTCTGGAAGGTGTGCAACATGCCCTGGAGAAGACTGTGATACCTTGGTCTACCAGGCTTCCATCTTTCTATTTGTGAGAAGGGAAGACTGGAGAGTGGGAACAGGGCCCAGTGCTTGAGCTCACATCACAAACCTGACGCAGGGAGATGCCAGCCAGCCCTAGTATGAATCCAAGCTGGACCAGCACAGGCTTGCTTTGTAGTCCTGTTGTACAACCCTGAGCTCAAGGCAATAAATCAGCTTCCTTGTTCCATCTTAACACTTTTATAGCCCCTGTTACAGACACTGCCTCATAACATTACCACAAAAAAATAATATTTGTGATGATAGTGGTGTTGAATCAGCAGTGAGTGCAACTTAGGCACTGAGCTGATGATGAACAGTGCATCACTGACTGTGGAGAGGCAGCCACAGCTACAGTAACAAAACACTGGGGATTGTGGGTCCTATGATAAACAATATGCCACTTCCTCGCTGCTTCCACCAAAGCATTGTATAAGAGACTAATGATCAAATGCATGTAGGTGACGTAGCAGTTGCCAAACTGCTAATTTATTGGGGTTTGTCAAGCAAAGAGCAGCAGTGGTTGTGGAAGAACTATTAGTGAATGTGAAAATGGATTTTGCTTCATAATTGTCAGGATATTGTAATACATTGGTAATGGGACAGTTTTAGGCAGCTCCACCTTTTTTCCAAAATGATTAATTAGAACGGTTCAGTCAAGCCAATGGTGTACATTTCTCTTGGGTTCATGAGCTGGCTTTTGACAGAAGAACACACGGACAGGAAAAGAGGAGAAAAAACCCACAAAGGTGGAGCTAGGACATCCCAGTTACAGACTGGCTTTATTTTTATGGCATAAGTGAAAACACACTAGAAATTACCTTTTCACTAAGCAAAGCCCTTTTAATCTTGTCAGCTCAACATGAGTGTGGGTACTTCAGCTGCTGGACTGAAGTACAAAATACCACAAACACCAACTGCATGTGAATCCTCTCTGTTATAGCCACTGGGGTTGCAGCGTCATTTTTGCAAAAGTAACAAAACAAAACAGAGCTTACTATACCCACTGAGGCAGGAAGGCAGCACAGGAGAATATCTGGTCCAAGGACAGAGATTTCACAACCTCTCTGGGCAACCTGTGCCAGTGTTTGATCAGCCTTTGAGTAAATGTTTAAGTAGAACTTCCTGTATTTCAAATTGTGCCAATTACCTCTTGTCCTGTCACTGAGCACTAGGTCTGTCATCTTTACTTTGCTCATCCCAACCCAATCAGGTACTCATGCCAATGGGTAAGCTGCCCTCAGTCTTCTCTTCTCCAAGCTGCACAGTCCCAGCTCTCTCAGGCTCTCCTGATATGACAGATGCTCCAGTCCCTTCATCTTTGTGGCCTTTCACTGGGCTTGCTCCAGTACATTCATGTCTCTCTTGTGCTGAGGAGCCCAGCAGTGAACCCAGAGCTCCAGATATGTCTCACGAGTGCTGAGCAGAGGGGAGGATGACCACTCTCAGTCTGGTGACACCCTGCCTGCTGCAGTGCATAGGCACAGCCAATCAGGTCCCAGGTGCCAAAAGAGAATACAAAATGTGTCATAGAATCATAGAACCATTTTGATTGGAAAAGACCTGTAATATGATTAAGTCCAACTGTTAATTTTGTACTGCCAAGTCCACCACAACACCCTGTCCCCAAGTGCCACATCTATACATCTTGTAAATATCTCCAGGGATGGTGACTCCATCACTTCCCTGGGAAGCCTATTCCAATGTTTGACAACCTGTTCTGTGAAGAAATCTTTCCTAATATCAAATCTAAACCTCCCCTGGTGCAATGTGAGGTCGTTCCCTCTTGTCCTATTGTTTGTTACTTGGGAGAAGAGACCAACAGTTCTTCCGTACAACCTTTCAGACAGGTGTAGAGAGCAATAAGGCCTCTCTCAAGCCTCCTTTTGTCCAGGCCAAACAGCATAAACTCCCTCAGCCACTCTTCACAGGATTTGTACTCCTGACCCTTCACCAGCTACATTCCCATTCTCTGCATGGGCTCCAGCACCTCCGTGTCTTTCTTGTAGTGAGGGGCCCAGAACTGGATACAAGGTTCAAGGTGTGGCCTCACCAAGGGGACAATCACTGCCCTGGTCCTGCTGGCCACACTATTGCTGATCCAGGCCAGGATGCCGTTGGCCTTTGTGGCCACCTGGGCACAGCTGGCTCATATTCAGCTGCTGTCAACCACCACCCCCAGGTCCTTTTCCTCCAGGCACCTTTCCAACCACTCCTCCCCCAGACTGTAGTTCTGCATAGGTTTGTTGTGACTCAAGTTCAGCAGGCAGCACCTCACCTTGTTGAATCTCATACAATTGAGCCATCATGTCATAATCCCTCTGCAGAGCCCTCCTACTCCCCTCCAGATCAACATGCCCACCCAATTTGGGGTCATGTGCAAACTGACTGAGGGTGCCCTCAATCCCCTCACACAGGTCATCAATAAAGATATTAAACAGGATTCACCACTTGTGACCAGCCACCAGCTGGATGTAGCTCTATTCCCCAGCACTCTCTGGATCCAGCCATCCAGCTAGTTTTTTACCCAGCCAAGAGTATACCCCTCCAAGCCATGATCAGCCAGTTTCTGCAGGAGAATGCTGTGGGAAGCAGTGTCAAAGGCTTTACTGAAGTCTATGTTGACAACATCCACAGCCTTTCCCTCACCTACCAAGGGCATCATCCTGTCATAGAAGGAGCTCAGGCTGGTCAAGCAGAACGTGCCTTTTCTACATACGTGCAGGCTGGGCCTGATCCCCAGTTGTCCTGTATGTGCCATAGCACTCTATATGAGCTGCTTCATAAAAACTGCTCATAAACAGGAAACAACACAAGAAAATCCAGTCTGAAGGAG
Organism: Entomyzon cyanotis; assembly: GCA_024500445.1. Lineage (NCBI taxonomy): Eukaryota > Metazoa > Chordata > Aves > Passeriformes > Meliphagidae > Entomyzon > Entomyzon cyanotis. Next base: position 13,233,848 of record JAKEPQ010001016.1, on the reverse strand, counting down.
CAACTTTGTACTGGGCTGCACAAGATCGTCTTACCTTCAGGATGAGGTTCATCTCATCACTTTTGGTCACTACTATCCAGAACAGTATTCACGTACAAAAACACAGTGTGCAGAAGATGGAGAAAGTTTTTCCTCCTTAATGTCCAAGCATTTGTAGAATTTGGAAACTACTCAGCCAAGCAGCCAGGAATGTGAAGGCAGCATCAGAAAGCTGGTTCTGGGAGAACTTTTTCAAACATTCTAGGACTTTATGTTGAGGGATTTCTTTTATTCCTATACCTGATTTAGCTAATCTTTTGTCAGTTTCAGATAACACTAGCAAACTTTTACATAAGCAAACTATTCAGCTGGAAGCCATGTGTGGAAGCCATTCTTTAGCCCTTCTCATTGTGCAGAGACTATAGCTGTTAAATGTTGACACCTTTTTTTTTTTTGTCTGTTTAAGAGACAAACAATTTATAGAACAATTTCACAAGTCTATGTAATTTATCTTCACAAGTCTTTTTAGTTTAGCTTTTGGATTGAAACACTTCAAGCACTTCAAACAAGTATCACATGGCTTTCTGAAGCCTGCTACAGAAATCATAATAAAAGGCCTATTGTAGAAGAAGCATAACTAAACACACAAGGAAGACATGATTCATTGGGACTGGGACAATTCAACCCCCCTAGATGAGTATTTATTTCTTCCTGATTCACCATTTCCTGAGGTATTTCTCTAAGCAGCAGCAAAGTGTCAAAGGCAAGAAGAATTTTAACAGCTCAGCACATGTATAACAGACTTATACTGAGGCACAGCCAACTGAAGCTGTCATAAGGAAGATGAGATAGACTGGTTTGCTCAGGGATTGAACACTATAAGCAACTCAGTAGTGCTGGCTGCAGACCTGCCCTGTATGCACATACATGGGAGAGAGGCAATGAAAGCTCATAAAAATGGATATAAGATGAAAGAAACTTTTACAGATGTAGTGCAGCCTGGAAAGCGGTGTGGAACTATGACCAAAACTAGACTCCTACTCTAGTCAGAGAAATAGAATTTTGTAGGTGCTTGAAATAACAGATTTGTAGTGTAGAAAAATTGATACAGGCTCTGTATCAATTCCTTTTTCAAATGAGAAAACTTGTAAGACCCTGAAAAATTATTAAACCCTCAGGTCAAAGGTACACCTAACTGGACAGGAGAGAAATTGAGACGCTATTCTTGCTGAGCCAAGGTGGAAAGAAGATATTCATTGAGCTTAATCAAAAAGTTAACTGAAAGTATTTAAACAAACCTGGCAGAAGAGCTAGAGGCTTTACTGCAGGAGTCTGGGAAGCCTGAGAATGTCTCCAAAGGGCTCAACCCCAGAGCTGCAATTTTCACTGGGGAAAAACATCTAAAGTAAGGTTGAAATCTGGCCTCTGCATTGCTCTTGGTTGTTTTAGGAGATTTGATCATATGTTTGGTATTTATAAGAAAGGAGCCACAAAAACCCACATTTTCTGGACTAAAATCTCTGTAACTATAAAAAGCCAAGAAAGATAATTTCTAAATATGCATTTTAAGTATCAAATAGATATTCGACAGAAGGTACTCACACAAGAAAGGAGTTCAACTATTGATTTACGCAACAAGTTTTTGTTCTGGACAAAAGGATAAAATCCTTTTTATTTTGCACAAAATGACCCTCGGAGGATATGAACTAGTTTCATTTTTCTTTGGAAGCCTCTCAATGCCTCATATTTCAAGGGTGATGGATAGCTGTCTAAATTTCACAGGAAGAGCTGCCATGAAGGAAGGCGCCTTTCAGACAAGAGTCACAGAATAGCTGTCTGTGATAATGGTTTACAGCACACTTGCAGCACATATGAAGTCTCTTCAGAACCAAAGATGATTTTTATAAAAAAGATAAAATCAGAACTGAATTCCAGGGACAATCAGGCAAGGATTCCACATGACTGTGGAAGAGTCATATATCAGGCAAAGATCTGCCCAGCAGTGTAACCCACTTGCCAGCAGAGTTATCTGAAACATTCAAGTCTCTGGCAGCAATTTTAACTAATGAATCTACTGTAATTAACTCATTAGCAGTTGTTCCAATGAGTTTAGCACTGTAAGCCTCTGAGGCTCCAGAAAGCTAGATATTTTAGAGGCCGTAAATTTTGCAAGAATGTGGCAGATGTTTGCACAAGGCTTTCCTCAGTAAACAGAAGTGTGTTCAACCATCTTCCACTTCTTGGGAAAATGTAACCTTTGGGGCAACCCTTCCTAGCAGAATGCATCCTACAGTGCTTTTCCATGGCTACTCAGGCTACATAGCAAGGCAAGCAATAAACATACATCCTTTTATGCTTAACAGTCAGGTCTTTCTTTACTTTTGGGGCTAAAACAAAACCTCCTACAGCTACAGCTCCATTAGGGACTAGAGCAGCTGGCAGTACTGACTTTGTGCAGCAAAGAACAATAGATGTATAACACACAAAGGTCATTTCTGTGACGGAGTGGGACCTGCTCTAACAAGTTATGAATATGTAATAGAAAATGGAGTTTGACAGGTGTTTTCTGTTTTCCAGGATGAAGTCCTGCACTATGTGGAAAACTCTTCCCTTAACTGGGTCGTGCAAAAGCTACTGAAATCCACTACAGCATCACACCAAGCCCCATACCAGTCAGTGCTGCTCCATGACCCAAAGGCTTCCCTTGCAAAGCATCCCAGGCAGGAGCACCTCACCCAAGTCCACACTGCACACCTTCAGGCACTGAGTCAGGAGACGCCACTGGGGGGCCACCTATGCAGCCACCAACTGCACTCTCACTTAGATCTCACCCAAATTCTCTGTACGTGCCATGTACAAGCCAACAATGCTGGCTAGACAACACTAATCCCAATGTGCAGGTGGGACCAGAGGGTCTTTCCAACCTAGGCATCCCTCAGCATCCCCTATCCCTTTTCATCAGGGGCACAGCCTTCCAGTAAAAACATACTGTGGGAAAAGAGGGAGAAAAGCCACTCCACACCAGAACAGCTATGCTTTCCATACTCATTTGCTCAGAATCCATTGCCCCAAGGACAATACATGCAACTCTTGGCCTTCACTAGGCTGGACTCCTTGAAGATCCCTGTTCCATGGGGGTGCTCTACTCCAAGTCTTTCTGGCATTCGTGTGTTTTACCACCATCCCTGTCAACTCTGCTTCTAGCAGTTATGTCATAGTCCTGCCCATGGAGAAGCAGGGAGCCACAGAGACACTGTGCCATGTTTTCCTATGGGATTGGCTCTGACCTGTACAACAGAGCTAGAAAAGCCCAGCCTTCCTGCAGTTCATACGCTTAGGACACTCCTTTATACTCTAAGGTAGAGGATCTGGACAGACTTGCTGCTTTGAGAATAACAACACAGGTTTCAGCACTTCAGTTGTTTCTTGTATCAGATGCTTCATGCAGAATCATCTGCATTTTATTTTTAAATATTGAGACAAACATTTTATGAACTGTCATTATCTAGTTTGGCAGATAACACATGTATCTGGGTCATAGTTTCTAGAGTTTCATCACAGTCTGGTAGTAGTTAAGCGTTTTCTAATGAAAGCTAGAATTTATAGACACTAACACATCGGAACTGCAGGGGGTAGAAAAACACAAAACCAGACAATTCTGAAACACTTCAGTGAAGATCATAAGAATCTGCAGTCCAGCCAATACCTGCCCAAGTCTGAGTACAGTTAAAAACAAGCACCCTGGGGTTCTTCTCTATTTCTTTTAGATCTGGACCCTGCTGACACTAAAAGAGAACCAGGGAAGGAAAGAGCAGCTCTGTTATGCAGGCTGGGAAGAACAGGATAGCCCAGTCAGGACACACCTGGGGTGCTGGTCTGACTTGGTTTAGCTCTGCCTGCAGCCAAACTCTGACTTGCAGTAGTGATTATACAGCTCCTCGTGCATCAAAAACATGCCCTCAAAAGCCATGAGGAGATGTAAGATCTGTTGGACCAAACACCCTCCCAGTGTCCAGGACAGCTGGCAGCTCAACCACAGACCAAATGCACTAAGAAGAGGCACCAAATCTCGTCTGGTCTGCTGACAGAGCAGCAGCTCTGTGTTGGTGGGCTTGAGCCTTTTGGGAAGATAACCTTTCACCATTCCTGTGGTGTTGGCACTAGCTGACTCTTTGTGTCACGGCAGACAGAGCAGATGACCACAGAACAAAGTAAAAAGCAGCAGCAAGTGCCAAGCAAGACAGGACCTCACTTCAGTTCCATCAGAGTCTGCCAAACAGGTGAGGATACAGCCGCTGAAGCAGCGATCTCGAACCTCTGCTGCAGCTGATAGCTGAGGTAGCTGTCCCCACATCTTTAGCTAATTTTCATATATAAATAGGGCCTCATCTTGCGTGTCTGATGAATAACCTTTACTACTGTTACTGATGTCATCTTCAGCACAGATAGACTATGCACTTGCCACAATCAACTGGTACAAACCTAGTCTTTCTCGGTCTGCTGCACTCCAGTTTTTGGAGGAGGAAAAGACTAAATTTGAAGCTTAATTATTTAAAATAAATTAGTTTCCTCACTTAAGAGTTAGAGATGTGATTTAACAAGTTGGAGACTGACATTTAAAAGTTTAGTGGTGAGTCAGACTATGCCAAAAGGGTGCAATTGAGAACAGAGTGAAAAGTGAATGTAAAATCTCTGGAGCTTTAATCTTGATTGCAATATTACTGACAAAACTCAGCCCAGAACTGACCCAGATTCATCTTGCCTAGCTTTTTAAACATAGATGTGACACCCCATTTAGAAACTGTTGTCCTACACACCATCTGTAGTTTATGGAGAAAAATCAAGACCTCTGGGGGAAATCAGCCTGATCTGAATCCCAGATCTCAACAGCCTGTTAGCAATATTCCCTTTCCTTTTAAAAGAAGTCTCCTGATTGCATCACCCCTTGCATCTGTGAGCGGTAGGAGTCAGGCTGTTCATAAAAATCTGGTTTAGACACCAGAACATCTAGAACTTACCCTCTGTATGCAACGTTCATAGCTTGCTGTCTTGCCTGTTCTGTCATTCAGCTGCAATGACCACTGAGGATTTCTGTGGTGCAGGGGCACCCAGCAGGTGCCATTCTGCATACACAGCAGGTGCTGCTCACATCCACACTGCCACATTAAAGTGTGGAGTTTACACAGCCATCTGGAACATATCTCCAGGTGCTTTTGAGCACCCATAGGCACAGGAGTCCAAATGAAGCCCCATGAGCCTTGTTTAACAGCTGCCAGTTTGTGGTCCCATGGCCACCAGGGACACTGCTCTGCTCTCCAAGAGGACCCACACTCCTCTTCCAAAAAGTTGCCCCAGCCTATACTGGTATTTGGGGTTCTTCTGCCCCAGCTGTGTGTCATTTTGACTGCCAGGATGCTTCTGAATAGTAGCCCTGTCCTCCAGCCTATCAACCTGGTGCCATACAGGGAGGGCTCTGCTTCCCTTTACCATCCTCCAATACATCCTTCCAGGCATGTCAAAAGGTAAAAACATCCCATCTTTGCTTCCTTTTCCTCTTTCTGAAACTCCCATACAAGGGGGATAATTACAAAGTGAAATAAGAAACTATGTGTGACAGAGACAGATTACCATGAGACTGCATTAACGAAGCTCAGAAAAAGGAATTGAATGGGAAAACTTTCACTATTTTTGTGTTTTAAGTGCACACAGAAAATGCAAGATTCCTATTTGCCTTAAAGGTACATAAATTTTTACTGGCTTTATTTGCTGGAAACAAAGCGTAAAGTTCAGTATCACAGCACAATGATAAGGGTCTGTAAACTGTATAGTCACTGGATAGATCAATAAAATAAAAATGCAGTTTCAAATCAACCAAATATAAAATAACTTCTCTGAAGGCAAAGAACCAGAACAGTCTATAAGGTTGATGGACCATTGAAGAAAAAGATTCAAGAGTTCTTTCAGTAAAGTTCTTCAATTTGTCAAGCTGTAATAAACTGGTATTTAAAAATATACATTGTACTATGCTTTGCCTGGAAATTAAGAGAGACCATATCACTAATATAACTAAATAAATAAATAATTTGATTCTACTATCAAAACACTGTGCTCATTTTGCATTTTTTTCAATAGGAAAAAAATATTATTTCCTGTAGTGAACTCAAGGTGAAGAGGGATTAAAGTGATAACATTCAAAAGAAGTGCATTTGTTAATATCATCTACAATAGGTGGGGAATAATGACACAGAAGAAGATATCAAGATGAAAATGCAAGCTATGGAGGTTTTAAGATGCCCTTTCAGGCTGAAGAGCAATGCTGAAATAACACTTTCCAGTTCCATGTATCTCTGTTTTCCCTAACTTTTCCCCAAGATTCTCCATGTTTATATGTGGTTACTGATTCAAAGTGATCATCTTATTTTGTAATAGAGATACTGACTAGTTTCAGAATTCCAACAGGAAATTAAGATTCTGCAATCATAATTTGCATTTAGAGATGAAAAAACATTAGTTGTCCCCATCCTACAAACCAGCTCCCCAGTTGGGAAAACGGAGACCCTAAGAAGATCTTTTTTTCTGTTTTTTCCCCAGCAAAGACAATAGGCTAGTCTTTAAAGCACACTCAGATTACATGTGGAAAATCTAATTCCAGGTGCTTCATTGGTATTGATCCCAGCAGGGATTCGAACACAGGAGTCACAGGGCAGTGTCCTAGGTGGAATCATACAGTGGTATTAGGAGCATTTTGTAAATGATCCATGAGCTGGGAACAGCAGGAGCATATCCACATATCACACAGATGCTTCAGGAGTTCACAGGGTGAGAAGCACAACAGGGCTGGGAACAGGACACTAGGGTCAGGCTCCAGATTTTGAGGACAGAACTCCATAGGAAGAGATTGCTTTCCTCAGAGTAAAGAGAAGAAAGTCACAAGGCTCCTGGTTGGAAGACACCTCCAGTGGTCACCCAGAGCAGCATCCTGCCCAAAGCAGGAGTGCTGCCAGCACCAGCTCAGCTCTGCCATGGCTTTGTCTTGCTCAGTCTTGAATACTCTGACAGGCAAAGAGGGCACCACCCACCCAGAGGTAAGGCTTCTCCTCACATCTAATCTGAGCCCTGCAAGCTTCAGTGCAGCCATTTATCCCTTGCCGTATGTTTTGACTCTACCAAGAAGACTTTGGCTCTGTCATCTCTGACCTGTTCTTTAATAGCTATACGCTGCTCTATACTGTACCCACCCTTCAACTTTGCCACTGATTCCCTCAGTCTCTCACTGTAGCTCTTGTTGACCCACTGGACCCTCTTCTGTATGTCAAGTGCTGCTACTGCTCCTGTGAGGGGTATCTAGACAAATCAGGAAACACTTCAAGATTTTTCTCCTTTTCTTTCCCTTCCCTGAACTTCTTTTGCAACACAAGCATATTACCACAAATACTTGCAATGATACAAATTAACCTTATCTGATAAAAATTAACATGGCCCAAAAGCTGTTGCATTGATCCATTACAAAATGTGGGGTTATCACCTTTATTTGAGGTCCCTAACAAAGACAAATAAAGAAACAGAGAAAGATTTATGCCTAGGCTATTCTTTTTTTCCTAGCTGATAATTGAAAAAAGTACCTGAAGAGAGCAATTAATCTTCCTTATCTGAGCTGACTTCTCATAAGAGGCATCACCTTCTGGACCTGTCTGTTCACTTCATTGCCTACAAAAGGAAGGCGATAGACTTAGGCTCAGACATCAAGCTTAGTGTAGATGACTCCCATGTTACTAGCAACATTTGCTAATAATATGCAAGCTAAACAGACAAGCTAAGTTCCTCTCCTAAATTCAAACTGGTTTGATAAATCAAGCAGGAGTAAAAATGTGGTTATGTTTTGGCAGAGAAAGAAGTAGCTACAAATATAAATGCAAAGATGGCATTAGTGGTGCAATTTGCATCACTCTCCAAAGCTTATGTGTAGCCATGACACTTTTTTTTTAGTACTGTGTAAAATGTACAGTTTATATTTAATTCAAAGTTTACAGACTCTGGAAAGTTTCACTGCTTTCTTACCACAGTGGACACCTTAACTCTGTTCCCTTACTTCATTCATCTCCTCAATGAAATTCCTATACATTATTATAAAAGGAACACATGACATCTCCTAATTTTATTCTGAATTGCACATTGTTATTTTATATGATTTTTCAATATTACACTCACGAAGTGCAGAAATGTAAGCCCTTCTCTACTAAACAACCACTCCAAAGCCTCAGCTCTAGCATTATTCATATCCCAGCAACATCATGGCAGATTTAGTTTATCAGCACCACTGTCTTTTTCAAAGCTGCCAGCAAGGAGTAGGAGAATTGTGAGGGGTCATCACATTTCACAAATGTTTTGGCTGGGAGAGATAGATCAAAAGGCATTTTGACAAGGAAAAAGAGGACCTCTCGGAACAGAAAGCTAAGAAAAGTACTTTGGATAGGAATTTATCCACCTCCCTGCTCCGGAGTAGAAGCAATGAGGAAGTGAACTGAACCCCTGGCTTGCTCTCAAGCAGCCAGAAGGTGTGATGGACTGGACTAGACTGAGACAACCAGGAACACCGTGAGCAAGTGGGCTGGGAAGATGAAGAGTGGTACCTTCACTCCCACACAGAAGCAGTGATTCCTGAAGACACGATGCAGTGTCATCTGAAAGCCTTTATGCAAAAGGTCTGATTTCTAGATGAGATGCTTTTCAAAACCCTTCAGTCATGCAGATCAGTGTTGGATGACTGATATTGCCATTCTGTCAAAGAGAAATAGTTGGGACCAGTGAAAAAACTTAGATCTAAAGTACTACAGGCCTTTTTCTTCTATAGAATGCTTATTTTATATGCATTTATATATGGGAACACCTATGAAACAAAGTAGACTGTAAAGAATTGCAATTCTATACTTTTTAACAGAAGCACTACAGTTCTACCTAAGCCAAAAAATTCAAGGGAGAAACATATTTAACTGATGGGATTAGAAATTCAGTGTGGCAAAGATCTTATTCAGCCTCAGTAAAGTCTGGGCAAGAAAAAGAACAAAAGAGAGACAAATTCACATTGGCACTGGCATTGAAGATACAGAGGTAAGCTTGGTGGGGGGAAAGGCCAGGCAGAGATGGACATTTAATACCATAGTTTTGGCAAAGACTCATATCCTATAATTTTAGCTATCAACAGAGCATCCTCCAGATAGTGGTGCAAAGCACAAATTCAAATCCCTTCCAGCCTGAGAAGCAAAGACAAACTAGATTGCTAACACATAGGTCTGTATTTGTTCACTGGAGTTAAAGAGAAGTATTCATTTTCTTCTGTCAAAATTAAATAGATTTATATTTGGCTTACTAAAGGTATTCTGGTACATAATGGTGGGGAAAAAAAAAAAAACAGCAGAGAATTGGTAGCAAAAGCAACAAAATACCTCAAACTTAAGCCCTGTGCCATACCTTGCAGTCATGACCTTCAGCTCCAGCAGGTTCTGCTTTTCCAGCTCCCTTATCTACGTTTCTATATAACAAGTCCAGCTACCAGAAAGCGCATTTCAGATCAAAAACCTTATTAAAGGAACATAATGTGAGGAAGATAGGACCAGGTGATTGACAGTAATTGTATTGGAAATGGGAAAGGCTGCATAGCCGTTTTTGAAATGCAGATTTCCCAGGACTGTGAGAGGTTGAGATCCAATGCTGCATTGGGCCCATTAAACAGCTTTTTAGGCCAGAAGGGATATCTTCAGTCTCACTTCACAGGCCACAGCATTTCACTCTTTAATTCCTTCATTAAAGCAGTAAGAGTTCATTGTGCTGTATCATATCTAGATTTAAAAGGATTTTCAAGGAAAAGAATAATCTATAAAACTCCTAGATAAAGTTATTCCAGCAGTTATTTAGCCTTGCTGTAAAAAGTCCTCTTTTTTGTCACCTGAAATAATCTGGCTTTAGAGATTGAGTAGCATCATGCTTTCATTCACTAGATTAAATTGTCATCCTGTATCAAAAAATGTCGCTGTGTAACAACTCTTAAACCATGATAAAATAGCATGCCAACCTTCTCTTTGTCAAAATAAAAAGATTGTGCTTCTTCATGTCTCCTTGCAGGCAGCATGTCCAGACCTCTGTACTGGAAGGATTTCAGAGGAATTTGAAACATCAGCACCACAACTGGACTCAGACCCCAGCAGCAGTTGCACCAGGACAGAAGTCACATCATGCCTGAACTCCTACAGGATATCTCTTCACCAGATATATACAGGTATTCCTGGTTTCCTTAGTCCCACACTGTACACAGGGTGGTTCCAGAGTTCCCTGACAGCACAATGCCCTTGTACCACCAGTCAGAGGTGGCAGCTGTGGAAAACAGGAGCCTGAAACACCTGAGAGAATGCTGTCTTATGGACAGCTACGCTGTGGTGATGCCTAAAGACATATAGCTTTTTCATGTATTTGTAGCTTTGTCGATTTTTAATATATAGTTGTATAGTTTCTAGTACTTCTCCTGCCCTTTCTCACATTTTAGAATAGTAAGCTAACCTTTTCTAACACATCCTTGAAATTCTGTTTAGTCTATTCTCAAGAAGAGAAGTTCTGATGAGGACATCTTGTTTTTCACCAGAATTTGGGAGATATAACAAAAAATAGGGCAAAGAAACCCCTGGACCAATGCCAAGGGGCAGACCCAAGGGTGAGTTACTGGGACAACTTATCTCTTATTGGATGTACCGGCTAGATATACTAACTATTCCTTATAAAAATTGTAGAAATCCTGTCTCACGTGTCCACAGAGCCATATTTGTGCACCTGAAAGCTTTCATTAAAGAAGTGCTTTTTATGTTAATATTACTCTTAATATTGTTTGGAAAGCTTTTGTCTTTTGATTCTAGGCAACAGTGGAGTCAGAAATACCTGAGCTATCTTTTAAAAACTTCACCGTGACAGCACGGAGCTCTATACAGCTAAATTTATCTTGTTTCTTGGCAGTCTGCAGCATAGACACACTGGGTAAGATTCATCTGGCCAAGTGCAGACATTCACATCTGAGCCAGACACCCTTGGCTCCTATATGGACATCTTCTCTGAGAGTAGGTGTTTGAAATAGATTACATGAGTCACCCCTTAAAAGAGCCTACTTTTCTCCACAGATCACATAGGGAACCTAGAATAGCTCAGAGGTAGGCACCTCCAGGCTGTAGTAAAGTTTGCCAAATTGAATCCCACCCACTCTGAGGAGAGAGGATAGACTTGAAAAAACACATCAGAAAATTTCAGAAATCCTGGTTTTGCATTTTTCTTCTTCCCCTTTTCATCAGGCTTGGTAAGAAAACATTGAATGTTTGAGGGAAAATCGAAAAGAATTTTGTCAAACTTTTTCATTCAAAATGAACCCTTCCGAGTACTCTATGATATTATTAGTACTGCCTCACTTCAAACCTGCATGTATTAAGAATTTCAGATTAATTTGTTTTATTCAAAGAATCTCTAGTGGAAAGTTACATTTTTCCATATAACTTTCCACTTTGTTTAAAACTAGCAGCCTTTTGTCATTTCAACATTTCAGTAGTTCTTCCCTTTTTTCTGTATGATTTCAGATAGGTCTGGAAAAAAGTGAGACAACACTTCAGTGTTTGCATTATATCACTAATGTATAGCAGGGTACTGCACCAATTGCATCTTGGTTATTTTGGAGACTTTTCTGTTTCTCATTTGCTTTTGGCAAGCAGTAATAGTTATGTGCAATGTGTTGCTTAGGAACCACATACTAGATACTGTGTGAACTCAACTCTTACTGTAGTTGACCTTCATTTCTCTATAGACATTAATAATTAGAGCACATATTTTCATTAGGATTTGGAAAAAAAACCCAACAACTTAAAACACACAAATCCAAATAACAAAGTATTTCTTTCTGCTTACGTCTTGTCCAGTCTCACACTGACCAAATGGGAACAGTGTGTAAGTGGTGCTCACAACCTGAGATTCCAAGGGGTCCAAGAACCTTCTTCATTTCCTTGACTTAGATTGTGAAAACAAACTGACTGCACAGGTTGAGCTTGCAGTGCTGGAGATAATGTGTTTCAAGATTTAGTTCAAGAGATTTCAAATGAGGTCCTCTGCTACATGTTGCTTTAGTAAAAATAGAAGAAATTATGTCCTCATTTTTATTTTTTCTTCCTTTAGATAGAAAAAAACTAGTATTTCATATTAAAAATGGTTATTTTAAGTCCTCTTCTGTGCTGTTCTCCTGGAATGCAATAGTTTAAGAGAACCAGGAGGATGTGACCACAGAAATGCTATTCATTTGCCCACATCAGTTACCCAATGTGCAACTGATCTTAAGAGTTGTGCTAGGTGACTGAGTTGGAAGAGACTCACAAATACAATGCTGCTGTTGTCCTCTCTGTGATTTTTTTCATACATTCATCTTCCGTGTGCAAAGTCTTCTGTCACTGGCCTACCAAGCATGTATATGTGAAACAAGCAATACTTTTTCCTGCACTACAGCATTATTTCTGTTTCCCTGTTTGAAGAACACAACCAAAGATGTTCCTATTTTAAATGGTGACTGAAACTACAGGAAATTCTCAATATTGCTCTAAAGCAAGGTAAATTAAAATTTTGCCTATGAAGTGGGATGGAACATTATAGGTCAAATTTTCATTTACTTTGGGGTATATTTAATCTGAATGTTTTGGGTGTTCTTTTGGTCTTTCTCAGCAGCTTTTTAAAGTTTCAGCAATGAAAAGGGTTAGCATGCAAAAGCTGAAAAGTGTAGCATTTCTGAGTACACTAAATGAAATGCATCTTTTACATCTTACCATAAAATTAATTATGCCAGAGAGAAAGGAAATCCGTGTTATACAAGCTCTCAAAGATTTTTTCCATGAAAATAATTCAGACCAACAATCAACACAGACATAGGAAACTGCATTCTTACAAAGGCTTTATCCTCAGAATTTATGATAAATGTAAATTTGAATTCCACACTGCAAGATAATGCTGAATGCCCAAAAGATAAATCATGCTAAGGTAGATTTCAAATGGAGGCAACTATGAATATTTAAGAAATGAGACTCCATAAACAGTGCCACATTATAAACATCCAACTTGTGTGGTAGAGTGCATTTTTATTTAACAACATGATGCAGGATCGTTTACAGATAAAAGCAAGAATCCCCCTTTCAGACACAAACCAAATAGTTCTTTCAGTGAGATATGTATCCTCATGTATTTGCATGAGTTAAAAATGGCATAAAATCTTATCTAAAGAAACTATTGTTTGACTATGAAGCATCACTTACATCTTTTACTTGCTGAGTTGTCAAACTTTTTATGAGTGATGTCTGAGTTTCCTCAGTCATTCTGTGATTACTATGCAAGCATAGAGCAGTATTTAACTGTTTGACCATGTAACTGCACTTGTTGGCTGACTTGATTATTTCTGTTGTAGACAGGAAAAATTACATTGCACTGGGCTTTGCTGTGGTACAAGGATTGTGTCATCCCTTTTCATTATTTAACTTTTTCTTCAATAGACTCATACTGTAGCTACATTAATTATTATGAAAATTACTAATTATAGTAGTAATACTCATTATGTTGTGCATATATTAACAGCACAAGCAGCACTTGATTCCTGGTGTACAGCACACTGGAAATTCAACTTGATTTTTGTGGCTCTCACTGCATCTCAAAACTGCTCTTGCCCCCAGACAGACAAGGTCCTTGTGTTACAACACAAGTTTGTTCCAGAATCAGCGCTAACTTGTACATTCGTTTGATAAACTTTGAAACTTAAGCATTTTCTCTTCACTTCCAGATTCTCTCACCCCTTGACACTGGTCAACTCTTCAAAGGATCGCCTGACAAGGAGACAGAACAACAGCCTGAACAGAAGTGTCCTGCTGGGAAACAGCAGCACCCCCTGACATACATCTGCCACAAGTTTCTTCTAGCACATCATTAAGACCAGTAGTCACAGACCAAGATTTTTTTTAAAGTCTAATTTGATTTCACACAATATTCCAGCTACTGTATTCATTCAACAAGCCTAGTGCCATGATTTTTACAATGTACACAGAAAACATTTTCTCAGGGTGTGAATTCTTTTGTGATTCAACATACAGAAGTCAAAAAAATGATTCTAGGATTTTATGTTTCCACCTTGGAAAAATTTTGTGTTTCTATCCTGGAAAAATCCCAAACAGTTGAATATTTGTATCTTCTGCAAAGATTTTCCCCACAAGATCGAGAGCTTGTTCTGGTGATGCCCAATAGTCTACAGCCCTGTGTGCTGTCACACACACTCTGTCTCTCAGTAGGCATGGTTCTGCAGCTCAGAGTCCATGGAGAGGGGCAGGCAGGCAACTGGAGAACAGGAGTTGCTGCAAAAATTGGAAGACGGACAACCCACTAGGATAAGGCATCAAGCTGAGCAGAGGAGAGCTCATGTAATGGTCTCCTCTACTCATCAAAAATGTTTCTTTGTAAAGTCATAGCTTCCCCAAACTACCAACAGCTCCCTGTGTAAGAAAAAGAAACAAATAAAAAATAACCCCAAACCAGCCAAACAATCAAACAAAAAGCAAACAGCAAAATGTATGTGAGTGGTCCTGAATACTCCCAAATACTCAGTAGCAGCTTTAAATGGACTGATTAAACCCGCTAAATAATAAATCAATGACCATAAGATAAGCATAGATCTGCCTCACATGTGCTACCTGGTATATATGAATATATTTCCATTAAAAATTTATAAGGATTCACTTCTTTCTCAACAGGGACAAAGCAAAGGAAGGGAAGAGATGATAGTTTAATGCAAAAAGTTAAGGCTGACTGTCTAGAGCAGACCTGTTATTTACTTGGCTCTCAAGCACACCCAAGCACACAGCTGCTGTACACACCAGGTAAAGAGAGCCTTGCAGGCTGCTTACTGCTGCAGGGCTGTCCAAGACCTTCACTAAGCTGCAGCACTTGGCACAGTTGGTGCAGCGATCCTGCACAATGCCTGTGTGTTTCTCAAAGCCCTTTTCCAAGTCTCTGCGTGATTTAACTGAGAGCCAATATTCTACTTCCACAATATTTTAAGTTAACGGCAAAAAATTCTGGACATATCTTATTACTGTGCTCGTCTGTTCCCCCAGGGCCTTTCTGCTGCCTCTGACAGCTTTCTGATTGCAGCCTCTCCTCGCCCAGCAATGCCTCAGGTTTCATCATCCAAATTACTGTATTTTAAGTCCCCTGCAGTAACTGTGTATATTTCCAATATCCCAACAGGAAGACCCCCATCAAGATGAGTCATTCTTATTTCCAAGGGTGTTGTGCTGAGACTGCTCAGAGGAAGATGCAGCAGCAGCTGCTTTGTATTAGCCTAGTGGGGGGAAAAAAGCACAAGGCCCTGCTTTCAGCTAAATTTCTCTCCAGCAATAAAGACGTTTTTTCCAGAAATGATGAAAATTACAAACACTTATGCTAACAAAAACGCTGTTGGAAGCACCAGAGTCCTGAAAACCTCTGGAGTTGTGCCATGATGTGCGGAAAAGGGAACCGGCTATTTTAAACTTGCTGCTGTCTGGACAGAAAGTGATGCTTTGCTGTGAGCTGCTGGGCCTCTGAACTGCTCATTCATGCGTTATGTTTTGGCAGCCTTCACCATTTCCACAGAATCACTGGCAGCAGCCTCACTAGAGAGCAGGTAATTCTGACCCTGCAACTTATCTACCACTATTAATCACGAACAGGTTTTTAGCTGCCTCATAGTAGTGATTATTCAGAGCTATTTTAGGATGGTGTAATGCTGCCATGAAATCTCACACATACAGATTCTCTGAAGATTCAGAATAATCCTTGATTTCCACTCAAAGGAGCACAAGAAAAACCTTTCAGCATGTTACTGCTGTAGCACAGAGCCATCTCACGCAGACCTTCAAACAATGGAGCTAGAATTGGGTCAAGATGTAGCAAGACCCTGAAAAGTTTTGGTTTTAAATCAAAGATGGATTTCCACCTCTAAATCTGCTATCCTTGAAAAGAATTCATGCATATTATACACAGGCAGCACAAATTAGCCACTGGACTATAGTACCATTTACTCCTGGGCTCCAGAGAGGTAGTTAAAAATGAACAAATACCTGTGTGTATCAGCGTAAGAACCCCACATTCCCAAAACTTCGATCAGTGGAAAATTTGTCACTATAAGCATGCATTGCTTAGGTGTGATATGATGTGACTTTCTGGAGCCACTGCAATTTGACAGTGATATATGAAATGAGGAGTCACGGACAGAGCACAGAAAACACAAGTAAGGCCACCCAACAAGCAGCTGAATTTTCGAAGTGCTGCTTAAACTCTGGTACTGGCTGTGAACAGTGCGACAGTCCAAGATCAGAGACACAGGATACAATTTCAGAGATGTGGTTGGGAAACATCTTCTCTTAGAGTCCACCTCACATATATAACTTTGAAAGCTGTCATTTTAATTGCAGGCATTAGTTACATTTGTTCTTCCCAGCTACTCTTCTTTTCCCAAGTGGAATGAAAGTGGTGCCTGACAGGCTATTTGGAAGATTAGGGATTTCTTTGTTTTTTGCTCTTAATGTTCTTGCTGAATTTATTTATAGCTTGGCTGGTTATTAGAACTTGTTCCATATGGTAATCTGGCAATGCCAAGCCAGGGATTTAAAATTAAAAAATAGATTATTTCAGCAAGAATATATATTTTTGTGATTTGGAAATTCACTCAGAAGTACTGGGACACAATTTAACCCAGCTTTTCAAGGGAGAAGTGAGGGAGGAATGTAGCCAGAGGGTAAACTGGAGACCATATGAAAGTAGAAATTTTCTTTCATGTTGTTGGAAAGTGGCCCAAAAGCTCATTGTGTTGAAGCCTACTTCAACAAGAGAAAAGAAGACAGCTTTTCTGGATTAGAGGGTTTTACAGTCTTCTGCTTCTGTAGGAAATGCAGCTATGAACCCCTGGGAGGAGAGCAAAAAGAAAACAGTCCAGGAAGCAAACAATATGGACCCAAACTAAGACAAATTAGATACATACCTGTGTAACTGGAACAGAAAATAATAATAAATTATGTGTTTTGTTTTAAAGCATATAGAGAAAAGGCTGTTCTGCAATGCCAAGGGGACAATAAGAAATAAGAAATTATATACATCTAGGTTACCTTGAAAATCATGCTTTAATGTTTCAAATGGCATAGTGATACCACAGTGCAGGTTTTTGACCCCTGCTTCAAAGATGCCTGGACTAGAGTTGGCCAAAAATCTCAGATACACATTTGATGAGGGGGCTTTGACTAGAAAAGAGAATTTCCTGCTTTGTAACTGGTTAGAACAGAGATTTGGTTTGCAGCCTACCTTCAGCATAAATTTATAAAAAAAGGAAACACACAAGCAAAACATAACAAAACAGAAAACAGATTTCCAAGTCCCACATGCTTTTGAACAAGTATGTCACAATTTCCCCAGAGTATTCAGACCCGGATGGCAGCAGCACTGGAAAAATATATCACACAAATAGCATCAGCAAGGGAAAATTGCATTTTTATTTATCAGTAAAGTAAAAGTCTGAACTCACTGAAAAAGTACTTTTCCCACAGACAAATTATTAAAAAAAACTCATTTAAAGTGAAGACAACATTCTCCATACCTCCAATTCCAATGCCAACAATGGAGACCTATATGTAGAACAGAAAAAACTGATCGGTCTAATCTTTGCCAAATTCTGACCAAAATTGTGCAGGATCCAATATTATCACTAGCAGAAAGGTCAATGTGACATTCAAGCAAGACTGATTGCAGCTATTAGCTTTGCTTTTTTGATTTCAGTGTCTTTTGTAAACCCAAGTAAAAATACATGGAAATCAGGTGTGCTGCTGATTTTGTTTCTATCTTGGCCACTGTGCAAAATACAGTAGCCAGTAGCATCAGTCAAAAAATACAGGTATTAGTGTACTGATAAGTAAACCAAACTTTGGGTTTCATTTCCTCACCTTACACTTAAGGAACAAAGGAGTTTGTTACAAACCAAGTCCTAAGAGGAGTGCTGACGCACATTGCTCTCAGTTTCAAGACTTTTAAAAGACTTTCAGTTATTGTGTTAGACAGAGTTTTGAACAAAGGCCAAGATTTGGCATGTTTTACAGAAGCCTGTGAGAGCTGGTTGGCTTTTGGAGTCCAGGAAACAAACAGAACTGTGTCAGGGAAGGGGGCCTGACACACAGAGATGGGACACACAATGACACACAGTCTGGCTTGATTATTGGGTTGCTACCATCAACAAGACCCAGCCAAGGGTCCCCAGGTCCACCAGAGAGGTGGTGATCTGTCCCAGTCCCTGGGGATCCCCTCTGAGCCAAGCAGCAAGGAGGTGCTGGTCTTCCCTGCCCAGCACACAGAGCAAGTGGCACAGCACACTGAGGGACAGCGTTATGGTGGCTCAAACCACCCTGTCCCTGTCTGCACCTACACAATGACAGAGCTCTGAGGGACACATCCCCAGCTGCCTGTCCACCAGAACACATCCACCACTCTCCAGTGAACTGAAGAGAGGAGTGAGTGCAGGGAGGGACAGAAACATTACGCTATTTTGGACAACAAGAAACCCAGCTGTAGGAAATGGCACAATCTCAAGTGGTGGTTTAAACCAGCTCAATACACCTGAAGAGAAAGCTGACAATACATCAATAAAACCATACTGGACATTGCCAGTGCTCAGGCTGATTTTGTACTCCATATATTAGGCAAGAAGAAGCCCTCTGCTCTTCCCCTGCTTGGGCAAAATCCATGGGATTTTCAAGCCATACTAACTTGTTCAATAGTTTACTCTTTAACACATCTCAACTGTCATTAAGATTACACCAAATACAAGGAAAATCCCTTGCTTATATGAAAACATATCTTTATATTTACAACTGTTTTCACTGTAAGACTGCCCAGCAAACCAAGGCACAATGAGTTTAACAATTACAGGTTCTTTTCTTGCAGCAGTTGAAGGTAAATGATCCTTTCCTGTTCCAGTCTTTCATGCTAAGGCCAAACTGTGAAGTGTTCTAGGCAGGTGGGACCACAAACTCCCAGACAAGTTTCCTTTTTCTCTGCTCTAATCAATGGGAAGGTCAGGGTCAAAGGCAACATAGAAGGGATGGCAAACTAAATTCTAGTATTTCCTTTTTTCCCCACATGAAATTTCTTCCTGAGACATACTTTCATATACGTGTTTTATAAAAGTGTAAAGGCAAAAGACATTTTAAGGTCATAACAGGGAATAATGCACATCTGTGAAAATTCAATTTTTGTATAAGTATATGCATTTTCTAGTTTCTTTCCTGATCCTGCAGAAGTCAGTATCTAGTGCTTGCCATCTCATGTATGCACCAGTTTTCCATTTGCCACATCCTTTTCTGTGAATGCAGTACTAATAGTGTTCTTATCCCTTCCAATAGAGCGCATTGCAGCAGTAAGAATACTTCAGGCAAAATAGGATTATCATAGCTTACATCCACAGCACAGGACATGTAAGGTCAAAAGTTTCCCTTGATTATGGATATCCCAGTTGAGATACCACCCACTTCATTTTTTGAGACTACTTAGCATTCTCTCTGCTGTTGCGCTGACAGCAAAAACTTTATGCATTGCAGTTATGGCCATGAGCACTCTGTATTTTCTAAAATAAGATCCCAAGAACATTTAGTCTAACAAAAAATTAATGACAAGCTTGAGTCGATGAGAGTGTGGTTAGTGGGTGTACTGGCATTATAAGAGAACTCAGAAGCACCAGCAGAGAGATTGCCAAGATCTCCTTAAAGGCGCTCACCTCTTCCCAGAAGGAAACCCCTCATCCTCTCCTCCTCCAGTCCTCTATATCATTCATGCTACCCAGATCCCAAAAAAGATACACTTTGCTGTTAGGACCACCCCTCCAACTAAACATTCCTTGACACAATTCACAAATAAGCACAGTTTCCCTACAGAGAGAGCTGTCATAGTGCTTAGCCATGCATTGCTCCAGATGGATTTACGTTATTTCCAGTTCACACCGCTGAACAGGGAGGTCTCCTGTCAGCAACAGACACAGTGCCAGGATGAGATCTACAGTGTGTCTTGTGGACCCTGCTCAAGTGCCTACATATTCTCCCAAGTAGGAGCACGGAGCTTTTTCCCATCAGCTGACCAAGGATGATAAAGTGGGAATGAGAGTAGCTCCTTCCAGTTACTCTGCACACAGCCTGTCAAAGCCATGAGCAAATGGGTCTGTGGGACGGCAGTGCTCTCCTTCCTGCCACAGAAAAACAGGCAGGACCTTTGAACTTCATGGAGGATCCGTGAAGGAAAAGGGAAGAGGCTCAGGTAAAGTCCAGTCAATGAAATTAAAAAGTATTCAGGATGAGAGGTGTGGGACACAAAGCAATCACTGCCCATAGCTGTGTGCTATCTAGGGAAAAGGGCCAGGAGGAATCACTTTTATTACCCCATGACTTATCTGAGCCAGGGGAAATACAGGGACACTGCTGACATGGATCATTATCAGTGAAACTGCATAGCTCCTACCATAGCGTGTTCACAGCACATCCCTGAGAGACACAACTCTGCCTCTCAATGGCCTGCATATGAATGAATTACAGGAAAAATTATATGCCACTCAGTCTTGTTCTACTACTCCACAGGTACTAAATCCTTGCTGCCTGGTCTGGAAAAAGAGATGAAGTTCAGCACTCCTCTGTGCCTGCCCCACCTTCCCTCACTCCTCTCTGGAAAAAACCTTGCCAGTGAGGCATCCAGCATTCCAAGCAATCCAGAGCAAACACTTTCAAAAATACCAGTGGGAAACATCTAGAATCCAGTTATAATCTGCTGCCTGCTGCTTTTGTCACGACTGCTCTGGAAGGGCTTATTTTCCTATACTGCAGAAAATGAGTGGTGAGGGGGGAGGATATAAAGTGGTAAATGAGTGGGCAAGATGGACACATCAACCACTCAAAGCTGTAGCTTCCATATGCTAACACAGGGAAAGAAAAAGAGAAAGCTATCAAGGCAGTATCAGCATGCAATCCTGATGACAGAGCAGTACAATGGATGCTGCACCCAATTCCTTCCAGGAAGAGAAATAAAGGTTACAGGAGTAGCAATTCCCTGCTGCACGACTGCAGAAAAAACTCAAAGAGTATTTCTTTATTCATGGTAAGGTTTAAAAGATAGTGCCTATTGGCTCTGGCACAGATAGTATATGGGCTCGCACACAAGCACATGCAGCAGACTCAGCCCTTCTGTGCTGTAGTATCAAAACAATGTTTGCGTAAGCCGAGAAAACCCTCGGCACCTGTCCCACAGGGGACACTCAGAGAAACCATAAAAGTGTGTCTGAACGTATTTCTGGCGTCCCACATTTCTGTGCTGCTCAGTATTCTTCTTTAGTCTACCCCAGATCTGCGAGTCCATACATACATTCTCTGGAGGCCTGCAAAATACTCGCTGAGCAAGCATTAAAACACATGGTTTTAATCTTCTGAAACTATTACAACTTCAAATGTTGGAGCAAAACAAATGAAAAGGGGGAACTATGTGCATAGCTTGAACCCCATGCATGCAAGGTTCTAAAAATGCAAGAGTGTCAAGTGCAAAATGTTATTAATTAAATTCAGCCCTCTTCTCATCTTTAAATTCATTCAAAACCTTCACTGCTTGTTGATCAGTAAAGTTTCAAAAAGCTGCTCTGTCTGTGAGCCACAGTGGCTGTTCAGACACACATACACTGTGTGTAGGACAACATAGTGCAGCATGAGAGACTGCAATCACAGCGAAAAAGAGTAGTATTCACAGGCATCCCAGAGCTGCAGCATGAAGCAGTTTAGCAGCGAACTTACAGTTCTCAGTAATACCTAAAGAGCTGCTATTTCTTCCAGTGAGCACCACTTGGAGAAGTTTGGGGCCAATCACTGTCTTCAAAGAAAAAAACTTCCTGCACATCATGTCTTGTCTCCAGTGAAAACACCATTGCAAGATCATTAGCCTGAAGGATCTGAAAAGAATTCCCGTAGTAGGAAATATTTTAGGTTTATAACATAGGTTTGACCAGGCTTATCTATTGACAAATCTACTTTTCAAATATTTCTCCTGGTTCCTAGAAGATGCCAAGCTGTTTGGCACCAGTCACAGCTGCGCTGGGCACCATGCTAGCAAATTAAGAAAATACATGGTCATGGTGCAGTGTACACTTTTTGGTCAGCCTAGAGAGATCACATGAATGATAGATACCTTGCAACCACTGCCTGTGACACCAATCAATACCAACAGCCCAGCCAGGTAACAGATAATGCTTTGTAGGTGTCCAGGGGCAGCTCTCAAGTCTCCATTTTCTATTCATCAAGGCTCAACCCAGAACTGTTCCAGCACTGTTGTCAGACTTTCTCCCACAGCACAGATGAGGCTGCTGCTCCCCTGATGAGTCTGTACTAAGGTTTTCACCAAAATATAGACTAACACACCACCATCACCCCCCACCTAACCACTGTCAGTGGGAAAGAATTGCAAGTAGAGCCAGTCACGTTACAACATAAAAGAAGAAAGAGGTGCGGGAACTGTCAACTATTTAAAAATTAACTGCATATCTCTCAGGCTGGGAGAACCAGGATATGAGGCACTTTCCCTAACAGCATCAGCAGAGTCCCCAGAAAGGAAAGTTGAGTTTGACGCCAAGCCCTGTGTGCCTGATCCTTTGCTGCAGATGATCCCACAGGACCCCTGCCATTCCCTACAATGCCTTGGGGCATTCTTGTACTCTGGTCTGCAATGGGAAGTGGCAGCTGCTGCTCCCCAGGACTGCCTGGTCTTGAATCCTCTAAGCTGCAACTTCATGTTCTTACAATCAGGCACTGTGTCAAAACAATGTCTTTTTGTTTATTTTGTTGTTTTATTTATAAAAGATAAACACCTCGTGGGAAAGACAGGCAGGCAAAGCACAAATCTACATCCTTTCTCCATTTATTAAGAATTGTGAAAAGCAAGTAAATATTTTGCTGAGAAAAGTAAATGTTCCAGCAGTCAAAGATGATCTCATTCCAGTACTGTGTTCATATGCTAGCTGAGTCTCACAATGCAGTTTCAGACACCTGCATGCTGTGTGCATCTGTATTTCTCTCTTCTCCCATATTCATGCATAACATATTTAAGATAGGGACAATGCTGTCAGAAGAGAGAGCAGAAATTGCTCTTATAAACACATCAGTAGTCATGGAATTTCAGAGCCTAAAGAGAGAGTTGATCATTTCAATACCACAAACCAGCACATTCCCCAGTGGCAATATATTTCTAGCATCACTAAGAACTACATGTTCTTCCCACAGTTATTTTCTTCCGCATCTGTAACACCTTGTTTTCTGTAGCCATTTCATTGTGAATGGAGAGACAGTCAGGGAACAGCTTTAGATGGAAAGGGAAACAATCCTTGAAAACCTTGTGTCACTCTCATCTTGTTGCTGCAGTTTTAGAAACGGAGGTGGCCAGTTTGTTTGCTTTATAACACACAGGAAAAGACTACAACTATGAGCTACAGCCTGCTAGATTTTCTACAACATCTCAAGACCAGAAGGAAATCAATAACAAAGAAATACATAGAATATCTTCGTCATTATAAATAGGAAGTGTGCTGAGGACTATTAGCTGTTCAGCAATCAATAATCTGAATAACTAGCTAAGACGTTTATTTGAAAATTTCACAGAAGTACCAGGGCTTGTTAGAGAGCACTGCAATGGAGAGTTTGATCAACTCCACCATTAGAGGAAAATGCTACCCATGTTTGCAAATGTATGACCAGAAAGCCCACTGAAACTGCTCTAATATCTGGTGCAGTTCTGATACTGTACCCTAGGTAGCTGACAATAAACATTCCTTCAAAAGTGATTACCAGGAGTTATCTGTACAGCTAGAGAGGGAAAATTTCTTTTGTGTGTCTTCAGAGAACAGTTACAACAACCTGATGCAAATATATATGCCTTTGTTTCTTTCCCTTTACAAGACCACCCTCTGTAGCACTCCATCTTTTCCCTTATCATTTTCCAGTGAAAGACAGCCCTAAAGCCTGTTTTGTTTGTTCCAATGCTTGCAGAAGCCTCTTTCTTTTGACCTAAGGGATGCCTCTGTGAACTGTTCTAACTGAACATCCCATTAATGCAGCCCATTAGTCCTTCTTGAAGTACACACCTTCTGTAACACAACTCTGTCATAGCCACACAGAGCCAACAGCCTCAGCACAGCCACTGAGGGACTCTGGCTGACCTTCTCACCATACACAGGTGTTGGCAACGCCACTGAATTGCTCACACCGTCCATAATACACAAGGTATTAAGGGGTCTCAGCATAATTTCTCAGTGTGACTTCTCACAGTAACACCCTGTATCTTGAAGATGACTACTATCTCACGATTTACTTTCTAGGATAGGAAATAAAACTACTTGAATAATTTAAGAATTTAACTAAACTTAAGGAATGTATTTTTTCTTAACATAATACCAATTGTGTGAGTTTCTTTACATGCATACACTCTAATACACACACACAGCTTGAAGCTTTAGTATGTTAAAATAAAAAATGTCACTGCTGAAGAAACTGCAGCAATGTCCTAAAAAGTGCCGAGTTCTACTGGGTTTTTTTTCTCCCCTTTTTGCAGTCACAGGTACTATAATACCGATTTTGTCCCTACTTCCAGTTGCAATAGATGGTGGGTGATTAAGATTTAACTCACAACCATTTATGCTAGCATGTGTGGAGACAAATCTGTAAAGGCAAATTGGGTACGTTCATTTAAGTCTCAGACATCAAAGAAACTAAAATGAACCTTAAGCAGATTGCTTTTCAAAAACTAATTTTAAAGCCAGTCTCATATTTTTGATCATTCTGAGCTGGAGGTAACTCAAATAATTTTCTCTCCATCTAACCTTCAGCCTTGCTCACCATTATTCCTATGTGCTGAATGAGAAAGGAGATCAGCAGATCAATTACTTAAAGCCTGTTGCAAAATGGCTGCATGCATTTTATAAGATTCATATTTGCTGTGGAGGATGATCAGTGCAGATATTTATCGTGTAGTGAGGATGTAGCAGAAAGATTAATTCTTGGAAGTAATTCAGCCTGACAGATAAGGTACTATGCAGATACCATCCATATATCAAACCATACCCTGCCCAGTAAGACTGACAAGGCTGTTCACAGACAGCAGCAATGCCTACTCCTGACCTGGCTGCAAGAGTGAAGACACTGCATCCAAATAATGCTGCAATCCCTGTCGCCAGTCCCACCTTTCTTCAAAGAGATAAGCAAAGTACAGTTCAAAGACTATCTGAGGTCTGAACAGGGTTTTCGCCCCTTCCAACGTAATTGTTGCCAGTTTCACTTTGTGAAAGGTCTCTCTTCAAAATGTGCTCTTCTGCACTGATATAGTTCCTCTGCTACCTATAAACAAGGAAGGTTTGACAATCGTTTTAATTTCAGAAATCCAACAATACAAAAGTCACTGAAACCAATCTTTTGAAGCCCTTTTCTTTTTTTAAAATTTAGGATTCTTGATGTCCTTGCTGTCCCAACAGATAGGTGGTTAAAAGTAAGGCAAACTGTTTAAAAAGAAAAAGGAGGATGTGTGGAAACCATACAACAAAGTAACTACAAATCGGGCACTGCTGTAGAACTCCATTTTTTTAGACACAGGAGCAAGGGAATAAATCAAATAACTCAGACTGTCCAAGGCAATATGACGGAGCGTGGAATTTTTGGCACATAACAGTCTCATGATGAATGAAAACACAAATAAAAATCAATGGCTGAGTTGTTCAAAGAACAAATTTTCCCTAGCAGTAAAAAGACTTGAATACTGGCTGCCAGCCTAATTTCATTAGGAAATGCATTCCAATTAATGGAAGCTCTGCAAACAAGAGATAATTACTAAGGCAAGACATAGGAAAGGCCTTACAGCCTTTCAGCTTCTCTTCTTTGGCTGCAGCTTGCCCTTTTCTCCATCCAATTCATTTAAGATGGGGGTCATTGGAATTCTGTAAGTGTATTTTCCAACCTCCTCCCCATTCCTGCTGCACAGGACTTTCCTTGCCTGCTTCTGTCATTGGCTTCATCCCCCATACACACTATGTACTGTGAAGTTTCCCATGCTGGGGAGGGATGTGTTTGTTCTCACATCTCAGTGTCTGAATGCCAGTTGTGCCATTATTTCTGTGCTACTTGTTCATATTCATTTTGATGCTACGTTTCCTGTGCCAAATTAAATACTGGCACAGACAGGTGCCTGAAATCAAAGTTGTGCCTGCTTATGCTCTGGCAAATTTAGTTTTTTCACTTCCATGATTTCATTTCCCAGGAAAACAGCAATTATGTAACCTTGGTAGAAACAGATGCCAACAATATTAAGCTCACAACTGCACTCCTTTCACCCCAAGGGCTTCTTTCAATGGG
Organism: Entomyzon cyanotis; assembly: GCA_024500445.1. Taxonomy (NCBI): domain Eukaryota; kingdom Metazoa; phylum Chordata; class Aves; order Passeriformes; family Meliphagidae; genus Entomyzon; species Entomyzon cyanotis. The sequence continues at coordinate 13,207,389 of JAKEPQ010001016.1, read as the reverse complement.
AGGATGGAAAGTTTCTTAAAACCAAACAAGCAACCCGGACCTTTTGTTTTAACAGCCCTGCTTCCCTATCCTATCTGCACGTAGGCAGACACAAGGTACTTTGCCTCCCTCACGTCATCCCCTCGAACACTGTGCACTTACAAAGTGTCCTCCCCACATCTCTCTCACAATCAATACTGGCCTTGACCCAGAGGATATTGGACAGCCCATCATGAAGGTGTGCAAAGCTGTCCCTTCTGCAGAGCTCGGCAGCAAAGAGGAGCCATCCCTGAAGTCCCTCCATTGCACACCAGAAGATGCTGCTGCCAGGGACAAGGATGCTTTGCAGGAGCTGCGTCCTGCCTGGGTTTTTCCACCCTGCGGCTCAGCAGAAAAGGTTCAGTTACATCCATCTATGCAGGGAATAATGCCCAAATGGCTGCACCTCCATTCTCTTGTTCTCTCTTTGATCTCCAGCACAAGTTGAGTGTCCATGGACTCAGTGACTGCTATGTCAGCTCACATGGGCCAGCATGGCACCCAAGGGCTCAGCACTCAGTCCTGTGCAGTGAGGGCACTGTTGTTCTCTGGCTGCTGCCAGCTAGCCTAGTATGGAAACACATGGGTCAAGTCTATGAAAATCAAATTAACTGCAACATCAGCATAGAGACAACCCTACTGCTTTTGGGAGACCTAAATCTCAGTGGGACACCAACCTCATAATCTGTTTCCATTTCACTTACTTATTTGAAAACTCAAGCACCTGTCCACAGCCACCACATGGCATTACATGCTTCCAATATCTTCACCAACAGGCAAATAGAAGGGGTAAGCAGAGAAAAAGCACTGGGTTTCACTGAATCATAGAATTGTTATGGTTGGAAAAGACCTTTCAGATCAAGTCCATCCATCAACCTAGCACCACCACCATCTTCACCATTAAACCGTGTCCTCATGTGCCATACCTTCATGTTATTTGAACACTTCCAGGGACGATGACTCATCCACCTCCCTGGGCAGCATTTTCCAAAGTTCTACAACGCAGTCTTTCCTAATATCTAATCTAAACCACCCCTCGTGTAACTTGAGGCCACTTCCTCTCATCCTGTCACTTGTTACTGGGAGAAGGGACCAACCCTCACCTGGCTACACCCTCCTTTTGAGAGCAAGAAGGTCTCCCCTGAGCCTCCTTTTCTCCAGGCTAAACAACACCTGCTCCCTCAGCGGGTCCTCATGGGACTTGTCCTCCTGCCCTTTCACCACCTTTGTTGCCCTTCCCTGGACTTGCTCCAGGGTTTGTGGCAAGGGATAAATTCACCAATGCTAATAACCTGAGTCACTGATTTTAAAAAAAGGAAAAAAATCAAAACCAAAACAGAACAAAAACAAACAAATAAAATACAAAAACCACCACACAAAAAAAAGTAGCCTATATCACAGACAGCAGTAGCACCACGTTAACTATTGTATGCCATACAATGCCTGTGTCCAGAGGCTGATCAGCTCACTACATGCGTTTTACACGTGGCTCTGCAGTTCTGAAGTGTTGGGTCAGACGTGTAATATATCTTTCTCTCCCACTGTGGCGATACGAGATCATCATTTTAAAGGTCTTCCCTGGCATGGATGCCAGGCTGTTTGTCTGAGCTGCAGTGGTATTTTTGGAGACAAAGACTTGGACGCGGTGCAGGACAGGTGGCCTGGCAGCAGTGGTAGGAAGCTATCAAACCGCGCAGTGTACATTTCAAAACACAAACCAGAGGGAGAGGAGATAAATCATTTACTGTATTTCACTTAGCATATTGCTACTTTTTGTGACTCATATAGTCTTGCGGAAGACTCCCCAGACAGGTTAAGCCAAGTTTGAAAGAAAGACGATGTAAAGTTTACGGACTGCCAGGCATTTGTGAAGTTAGTATGCATAAATGCATAGAGGCAGCAGTGAAAACAACAAAATTGAAGATGGAAGGAATCTGTATCAACCCATCTTCCTTCAGTCTCCCTGGGTTTCAAGGACCTTCCTTTTGACCACTGGTCAAAAATAAACCTGAACCATCCTCTGAAGGCTAGTGCAAAGAGGCAACAGCCAGAAAAAAAGCATCAGTACCTTGCACTCCACCTGAAGAGTCTGTCCAGAGCACTGCTGTTGGTTGTACCAGGCTAAGCAAGCCCCCCATCTCTTTCCAGTGGCAGGGCTGGACACCTGCCATCATGTCACCAGGTCACTTGGCCAGAGCTACTGTGTACCCACAGCACAGTCAAGCTACAGCTGGCCCTGACCTGCAGCCCAGGCACACACAGGAACCACCTGGAGCCACATCCACAGCAGGACCAAGAGTGCAGGAAAGCTGGGGCTCAGTGGGAAATGTCTCACACAGCACCTCTGTGCTGTGCCCAGGCCTTGAGCACAGCTCCCACAGACACTTGTGCATCCCACACCTGGTTACCCTCTTACTGAAGGTTTTCTCAGCAGCAGACAGCAAAAAGATTTCTCACTGAACTGAAAAGGCATCATTCTGTTTCTGGGGTACTTAAAGCCTCCAACTCAGCATATCACTAGAGATGTATTTGTGTGCAGGGTTCTGTCAGGCACATCTCACTGGACCACACATGATGTGAGATTTGCAAACACAGGCACAGTGCACATGGTCTTCCTTCTCAGCCCAATTCCAGTTAAAAAATTCCAAACTAGGGGCCTCCCTGGGAAGGCTGCATTGCATAGCAATTCTTTTGAAGGTAGTTAGTTTTAATCCAGTTAGCAAGAGTAACACTCCTAGTACACTAATTCTGTGTTCTTCATTTTAAGCTGAATTCCTTGAAAAACATGATTTTCTGGACACTGGTACTTTTGTCCCCATGCTTTTAAATGTGCAGGCTGCTCTCAGCTAAGTATGTCAAAGGGGTCAGCATCACCAACCTACCAAAATCCAACAAGATTCATGACAGATGCAGCCAGACAAGGGAAGCCCAAATGGGAGTCCCTGTACAAGAAAAATAATCCCATTAAAACAACCACAATGCCAGATACCAGAGCACTCACGGGGTGGAGAGATTTTATTGCAGCTCAGCAGCGCGTAAAGCTTCAGGCAGACCTCATCACTAGTTAGTCACAGGGTAATGCAAATACAAGACACAACACTGTGAAAACAATCTTGTGCAGATCTGCCCCCATCTCACAGAACAATTTATGAAAAAATTAGGATGTCACACAATGCTGCATGCCCTACAGCATGTGAAATTATCTTTACCAGACAAACTTGTAAGAAAAGTCATCAGCTATACTTGGCTAGACATTTTCCCCGCATCCTTTAATAATTTATATTGCATTCATAAATTTACTGACTGTGCTCTCTCTCTCCCTGACCCATCTCAGCCTGGCCCAGAATGGACACCAGAATATCCTGCTATCATTTTCAGGGTCATCACAACAAGTGTGCCCCTGCAATCTCTCATTCTTTTATTGCAAATGCACACTGTTCTCATGCCTGGTTTTTTCTTCCATCTGAGTCAGGAGAATGAATCATCAAAAATGCTATTGTCAAATGCTTTCTATGAATTATGTTCTGCACTGCAGTGGCTTGCTCTGCTCAGGATTCTCTAGTTTATTGGTATTTCTCCGTGGGATTGCTTTTTGAAAACACTGAAACAAAGTCTGGTTATCCCCAAAAGGGGGCAGCCGATTTTAAGCCTTTTTTAATGGGCATGAAATTGAAAGCACAAGCCAGTTTGTTACAAGACAGATGTCAAAAAGTAACATCACCATAGATGTCCAGAAAATATTATTCAAAAAAAAATGGAAGACTTATTAGATATAGATATTACATAACTCAGCAACATCTAATTAATGGGATACCAGTAAGCCCCAGGAGCACACGTACCAACACAAATACCCACTGCTGTATTTCTCAGTCTAACTTTGTTTCAAGGGCATTTGCTCACATCAGGTACCTGAGATACAGAAGAAAAGGAAGTGTTGCTGATCTTTGGTATACAGCTTTATCCTATTAATAATCTTTAGCAAGTATGGACAATTAAGAATTCTGTGTGGATTTTGATCCCTCTGACCCTGACTGGGGTAGGAACTTAAGGTGCTGAATGACTTAAGTCAACCAAAATCTGCACCTCCTGTAAACCACGCATACCCCAAAATCAGACATCCTTGCTAATTACTTTGATGTTGAATAAATAATATAAAAGACAAAAATATTGCAAAAAAAGCAGAGTCTAGAAATTAAAACTAGATCGTTTTAGTCTAGAAATAAGGCATATGGTTTGAACAGTGAGAGCTTATAAAATGAAAAGTCCAGTACAGCAGAAGCCAAATGGAAGCCAAAGAAGTGTATTAATTCTTCTTTGAAGCTACTATCTCTTTCTCAAGACTTTAAACTTTTAGGATTTTTTTTTATGGTTGTGTCGCTGTTGAGCGGCTAGCTGAGGACTGACCCAAGTTCTCAGACAAGCGAAGAGAGGAGAAAAGGAACTTTATTGTTTTTGAATTCCATATATATAGAGTCTACAGAAGTGCCCCAGATTGGTCAGCCCGAGACCTCCCCCTGGGCCCAATTGGCCAGGCCCGAACTCACTCAATCCGGAGAAACTGTTTGCAAAACATCCAAACTTTATCTTGTTTATGAAATATAGCAAAATGTTCCCACGGGAAGAACCTGTGCTAGCCACATGGTTGCATGCCTGTGACAGGCAATTCATGCCACAAATAGAAAGTCATTTCAGTTATTTTCAATTTCAGTGGTTTTCACTCGAATAAGTAGTCCTCTAAAATTGCTCTCCAAAAGCTTGTACTAGATCCTCCATCATTTGCCCCTGGCAGATCAAAGCTAGATGACTTTCTAACAATACAGAGTTAGATGCAAGAATCCCTAGATCTCTTTCACGCTGAAAGTCAGACTAGAGAAATACAGCTCCTTTCCTTCTTAGTGTCTACAACACAGAAGTCCTGATTATCACTTTTTCTTACATTTAACCAGCTATTAAAACTAGGCCTTAATGAAAATAGCATCCTAAGACAATTAATTATATCTTTAAAGAGTCAGGTAAGAATGTAATTTCCTACCAAACTCCACCTATGCTACTTTTTTTTTTTAATAAAGACACAGAAACAGAATATATTATGAGAAAATAATTATATCAGGTCTTAGGAATGTAAAAATTGAAAAGATCAAAAGTGATAAAAATTCCATTGAAATTACTGTAAGGAGACCAGAAAATGGCACAAAGTATATCCATTTTCATGACGAAGGCTGTAATGAGAAAAAGTGAAAAACTAATCTGCTTCAGAAGTCTGCAGGATCTGATCTTCCATCAATTATCTATTCCAATCATGTAGACAAGAGTTTCTGTCTACAGAGCAAATCCACTCTGATAGTTAATCCTGTTGCCTTGTAGTTCCCCCTGGAGACCTGGGGATACAAAGTATTATGTCACTGTGTAGCGCTGTTCAGATATAGTTTAACAACTCCACTCATCAAATCCTCCCCATGCATGTATCTCCTTGAAGAACACGAGAATGACAATCCCATCTCATCCACATACTGATTTCATTCCAAGCCAATGTAGCAGCAGTCTGACTTCCAGGTCTGTCTCACTCTTCTGCAGCTGCTTCTACCAACACACTCCCTGCACAGCAGGAGGCTGAAGCCACAGCTTTAGCTCTTCCTCACGCTATCCGCTGCCTACTGAAATGTTCTAGGTCACGAACATTTGCAAATTAAACATCATAATGGGATCTCTGAATTACCAGATAATCAGATTAAATCTCTTTTTCTGAAAATTACATACCTCGACTGATACAGAAATTAAAATGCAATAAATAGGATACAACCTTTCCCACCTGTGCAGTACTCCTGAACTGTGAAATTCCTTTCACTGTTTAAAGTACCTAGTTTCTAAAGACAGTAACTCTTCATCACATTTTGGTTTTATTTGTAGTCTGGTAAAGGCCTCTCTCTTTTTTCTTTTTCTTTCACCTGCCTTCTGCCACAGAGACATTTTGAGTGTGACAGAGGTTGTAATTGCTCTCCATTTTTCCTAGTTTTTTCTTTGAAATTAGCATTCCAGTTTGTAGAAATAAAAAGCACCTTGTATACTAACTTCAACATGTCTATTTATTTATAGTTTGTGCATTTTATTCCTTCCTACTAGGCATCTTCTTCATATGGGTTTTCAATTACACAGAATTTCATCTCAGCAGAACTTTTTATTACATGGCACTCAGATCAAGTAGTAAGCCACAGAAGATCTTTACGGACAGAGTACACTGCATTTAATATACGTGGGATATGAAAGATTTTGTATATAAACAGCTTTTTAGCCCTAAGTAATATATTTCCAGAAATGGATTTTTTCCCTGAACTAATATCTTCTCAATTATCTACAGATCAACAGAGTATTTCCTTAAAAATCATATATATATATATATAATTTAATATCATAATAACCTGCAAATGTAAAGCCTTTTCAATGTAACTATTTAGCTTCTCATGTCTTATAAAGAAATTTATCAGAGAACATGATTCCAAAACAGTTTTCAGACTACAGTATTCCTTTGTGCAGAATATATCTCCATATACTCACAGAAACACCACCTAAAGAACTTAGGAGACATTAGGAAACATTTTCTACCCAGAGGCAATTGCATTTAAAAAAAAAGAAGCAAAATGTTTTACTGATTTTGATTCAGTTACATGGAACCACAAAACAGCAGTAGATTTTTAGTTACAGATTGAAAAGGGTCTTTGTCATATCATTCCTTCATTTATCAGTCCATCTTCAAATACCACCATCAACAACCTCACCATTTCACTTTTTTTATATTCTGCTTCTCCCTCCCTGTATCTTCCCTTCATATTTTAAGAAATAAGGTTTTGGCATCAAGAAAATTCATCCCTTTGTAAGCTTTTCTGCCCTTGGCCACTGAAGACATTCAGTCCTAGACAACTTCTCCAGGAATTATCTCTTCCTCAGTTAATTACATTCATGTTAATACAACATTTAGCTATAAACATATATATGAACACACATACACATGAACCCATCTGCATTTACCTCTCTGTGAACCAGCCTTGAGCTGGCAACATATGCCTCCCCAAACTAAGAGAGTGGGTTGGGGTTAAAGCTATGACAGCATGTTCTCAGATGTGGATTTGCATCTAGGGAAGACAGTGTAGCCTCTTCAAAAAAAGCACACAAAATTCACTTTTTTAATACATCTCTCCAAATAAAGCATTTGAGCAGCTGAGGAACAGCTGGGACTGAAGCTCAAGCATGCTGCAGTGTGCCCCAGCTCCCAGGGCTCTGCCCTGGCATATTGTACCTGACGCACAGGACTTGCCCAGCACAGATACACTGGCAGTGGGTGGAGCCCACCCATGTCCCATGGCATGCACAGGCCTATTGTTTTCAGTCAGCTGCTTACAATCACTCATAAGTCTGTCAAGATTCATGAGCACTTCTTAAACACAATTGTGGGAACAGAAGTTCAACTTCCATGCCATTTTGCTCCATGACAAATAGTTCTGATCTTTAAAGCTTGGAAAAAAAGAGTATTTTTATGACCTCATTGCAGTTCTTTCTGTGCTGTGACCCTGATGTTTGTGGAAAGGGCAAAGAATCACATACCGTACATCTTACTAATCCTTTCAGTCCTTGTGTTTAGGAATCATCCATAAATAGCTACCGGTCATAAAAAAATACTCTTGCACCTAAGGCTGGGAGCTAGATTGCAACCAGAAAGCTCCTAATTAGTATTTCTCTTGGCATGTATGCCTATGGCATTGGTATGCATTTCTTTTCCATGCAGGCTGGTCAGTATCTTTCATACCAATGATTTAGTAATTAAAATGCTCTGAACAGAGGAATCAGACAGGTGAACAGAAGTTCTCTCAGGTCAGTTTGCAATGCCTGCTGGTGGGCAGGTCACTGGAATATAGACACGTACAGCAGGAGCATTCTTATCTTCTCACTAAGGACAATGATAATCCTGTCTACACATGAGACAGCCACAGCCAAGTTCATTCTTCTGGCAAGACAGAGCAGACAAAATGAGATAAGGACAGTAGTTTTTAGACTGTAATACTAAAAAACCAAGACACAAGCCTTAGAGAACATTACACTAAGCCCCAGTCGAACAACACAGTCCTTTATCAGAGGCACCTTCAATCCAGCTGAAAAACAGAAGGGCACAGCTCAGCACAAACTGAGGGCGCAAAAGAAAGCAACAGGATGTTCTTTTTAAGCCTGATGGGAAATTATCAGTCCTTATAAGAAATTCAATTTGTGGCAAAAATTGGGGAGAAATTAACATTTTAAGGCATGACTTCATAGAGGAGAAAGAGAAAGTTCTACTGATGTTACAAACAGTTCCAATGTGTAAGTGTTGCTGCAACTGCTGGAGAGTATAGACTGTGCGTGTTGTAGGCTGATACTACTGAAACTGAAGGCAGGAATTAAACATAAAAAAAGATAGGCTTTCAATGCAGTGACTGGAATGGGGGTAGGGTGGGGGAGGAAGTATTTTTATGGTCACAGGAAAAAAAAGTAAATTTGTTCTTGAGAACAAACATGGAGGGACACATTTTCTGTTTATATTTTTATAAATTTAAAAAAAAACTGTTCACAAAAATAATTTATCATCACAGTTTAAAAAACATTTTCAGTATATTCCTAAAGCAAGACCTGAAATTTGGTCATGCATTTGCACTTGGGTACTTACCAAATTTTGTATTTAGTGGTGTCATCAGCATAGTCCAGTGGATAAAAGAGTAGCTTGAGACTCACACATACTACCCCTGGCTCTGTTTCTAGGAGATCTGGGCATGTAATTTCAAAGTCCTCTGCAAAGCAAGCCAGCTTCACTATTTTCAGTTTTAGTAGGATGGAAGGATAAATTGTTCCAGTGGGCAAAAGTGATAGAGAAATGGCATGTACAATTACTAACTGTACTAATAGTATATGAAATATCTGGATTCAACTGAAGAACATTTTTCATTGCTTTAGCAAAAAGGTGAAAAACAGGCAAGTGCACATCAACTGTCCTCAAGGCAAAACTTTTGCATGCATTACTTTCAGAGCCCTGTCGGTAGTGAATGGCATTAACAAAAACTGAATAGATACTCAGAGCTGTATTTAAATGCAATGGACTTTCTAAAGATTGAACTTCTAAATTATTCTGATTCTTGAGAATGTGGAGCAGAACCTGTTTCTGTGCATTAAGACCCCTTGGACTGATCATGATGTCTAAGTTGTAACTCTGAAGTTCTGTATTGAGTGTATTGAAGTTCTTCAAATGTAAGCAATATAAACACGGACACAGAAAAACTCTACCAAGGTTTTCACACAACCTCTGTCAAGCACAGTGCAGAATCTCATCTAGCCCAATGTAAAAACTTCATCTTTGTCCCTTACTGCATTTAGCCAATTCAGAAACCTTGTCTGAGTTGAGCAGTACATTCACCTGCTGTGGTTACAGGTCAAAAAAAGCTGCATCAGAGAACAGAAGGAATAATAAGTCAAATTCCTGGTTTCTTTATCCTGGCAATTCAGGAAGTCTCAAGGAACATGGTAAGAGAGCAACAGGAAAGGCGAGTACAGACATCTCTTAAGTTCTAAAGCATACACATGACTTTCCCTGCTTTCATTCCTGCCAATAAAATTTTAACATAAAGCAAATTTTTTAATATAATATCTGAGAAGAACAAGAGACTACATTAAGTTTCATCAACATTCAGAGGCCTAAATAAAACTCTTAAGTTCTCAAAAAATAAACCCTTGGGGAGAGAGAGGCACAGTCCTCTTGGAGATAAACTGCATAAAAGAAACTACCCTGAACTGAGGTAATATTTTTTTAAATTACTGAGGTCTCTATGAGTTCAGATCTGAAAAACACAAGTCTTCCCTAAATCACAGTCCTTTTTTACTAGAATTCATTTTTACACCATATTTGTACTGTTACCAGTATTCCCATGGTCCTTTTACCTCACTGTTACAAAGACAAACCTTGCTTGCTCAGTTTCACCTTCTAGAAAGTGCATCTTACTAGGCTTGTGTTGGCTACACTGAAGAATTGCTTCCCCCATGATGAACCAGAACAGGTACTTAAACAGAGCAAGAGAAACTGGGCCACCCTTCTTTGGTAAATCAAGCAGAGTGACCTTGGGGTTCCATTTTTCCAAATCCTTTACTGTCATGACATTATCTAAGCCTTTTTCTCCCTTTTAATAGCAATACAATGTACATGTGCAAAATATTTCTCCACCCTTTCTCAGTACTGTCCCTACACACCTAAGAGCCACAGCAGCTCACTAGAACCTCATTTATGGCACTCTACAGTTTGCACCCACTTTACTAACACTGACAGATCCCTTTGCATCAGATAGCTATCCTCTTGCTTAAATTTACTGTGGAAAGCTGATATTGTGACCATCTAGGTCATCAATAAAGTGCTAAATGGTCACTGCTAATAACCAGTTCTTATAGGATCCAACAGAAAGGCACACACTCAATGAGGATTCCCCATTTACAGTCATGTTTCATAGCCTGTCTGCCAGCTTTTAGTCCATTTAAGAAGCATCAAATTGATTTCATTTCAGTCTAGTCACTTGATCAAAAAATCATGCCTCACAGAAGCGTATTATATATTACTTCAATGCAATGGCATCGATCAAACTGTATTTGTTATCTCTCAAAAAAGAGAATAAAGAAAGGAATAAAAAGGCAGGTTGATAAAATCTATTTTCCAAAAATCACGGGTGACTAGACTTAAAGAATGATAGGAAGCTTAAATGCAGTCCAGTTAGGGAATTTCTTTCACTTTTTCCAGGACCAGAGCCAAATTGATAGGCTTCCAATTATCCAGAAGATTCCTTTTGAAAGCATTGGTGACAAATTTCCAAGTTCACTGTAATTTCTCCGTGTTTCAAAGCATATCAAAAAATTCAAGCTTCATAACCCAAAGAAGCCTACAGTGAATTCTGTAAAAACTTCTGGGTATTAGTCATTGAGTCCAGATGTTTAAATAACCCAAACAGTAGCACAACAGCAGCTCACACAGCAGAGGGGGAGGAGGCTGTTACGTGCTTCAGCATCACCACCAGCCAAGACACAGTCTTGGTACTTTACTATCCTTTACTGACACCTGAAGAAGAGAAGTAATTCAATGAATACTTTTATCTAATTCTAACAGACATTTTTCAACTAGCAACAGCCCACTCTTTTGTACAGACTCCTTTTGCTCTTACTAGGTTTCTTTAAAATAAAAAAGAAGACAAGAAATAGGTATTTCATCCATTATTCCATTCACCATTGAGATTTTTGTGTGCCTTCATCAATTTCCTAAAGTACTTAACTTATATTTTACAGAATATTTGTACCACTACCTTCTCACTTGGGGATTTCCATACCAATAGCTTTTCTTTGTTGTGTTTCGTCCTTTGTCTTTTTGGTCATCAAGTCTAACATTCCTAGACAGAAAAAAAACATTCCATCATTTTTATTTGTCTTGAAACTTGTTTTCAGCACTATGAAATTGGTCATTTTCATAAACCAGTAAGAAAAGGGACTTGAATATATTTATTACAGGAAAACAGAATAAAATCATGATCACTTATGCCTAATTAGCGACTCATTAGTGATTTGGATGCCACACAGAGAAGTGCTGTAGGAGAGGAAAAGCTGTGGTGCTGCTGACTACAGCTACCATGACACTCAATACAGAACTTCATTGTCACCAAAAATCCTTATGTGCATCCCCCAGAGTTCTCTTCTCTGCTGTGGAAAATTCACCCGAGAGAAGCTGCAGGTCAAAGGCTCATGGTACAGATGGGGGCTTCTTCCAGGCCACACCACTCAGCTCCTCAAGCAGCAGCAGCACAGACCAGATGGCTCCTAGCTCACCCTGCAGCAACCCTGCACAGCAGGCTCCCTCAGAACAGGCTTTACACAGCAGAGCAATTCTGCCTGCAGCCCCCTGTCCAAGGAAAGTTAAGTATATCCCCACTGGATCTAAGGATATTTACTTGGCTCTGGCCAAGCTGAGATACTCACTAGATAGCAACTTGAATGAGATAAGATGCCAAAACATGAATTCAAGAACAGGACACAAAATTCAATGAATATCGTATGCAGATCCAGTGAGGAAAAGAGATTAACCAGTGGTGTAAGACTCTACAGTGGAAGGACTATATTTATTAATGGTAGTTTATTATTTATACTATGTCCCAGGATTATTGTTTCTGCTGTGCAAAGATCAAAAAAAGCCTTTTTACTTTAGCAAAGAAAAGAGTAATTTGCGAGATGTCAGTGGACTGTGTTTTCTGTTCTTCTGCAATAGCTATTCTCTGAAGGCTTAAACGGATTGTTCTTTAACCATAATGTTGTTAAAGAAATGCCAGGAAGTTTATTCATGGTTTATTAATACTGCAGAGGGCCCAAAGCAGCAAGATAATGTCCAGACTTCCAAAAAACAGGCTTGCCAACCATCGCCTTGGCCACTTTCCAATCAAAGGAAGAACATGATAGCCAAACTGCAGCTACAATGACTTCAGAAATTGCTGGGAAAAAAAAAAAAAGTAGAATGATCCAAGACACAGAGCCCTAGTCCAATTTTATACTCACACCAAAAAAAAAAAAAAAATCCCAAAATTTTATTTGCACCGTCACATAAAGTCCAGACAGGGTCTGTAAGAACAATTTTTCTCCAAATGCTTTTTCAGAGTTCAGGTTACTGTTCTGACACCAAAAGGCAAAGCCCCTAACCAATTGCAGTGCATTTCTTCGTCCTACTATATGCTTTCTTTCCCTGCAGAATATTGATAATACTGTCATCTGGGTTCCTCTTATCTTTTTGATAAATGAGGCTATTGCCTTCCTAACTTATTAAGGCATTTACGTTTGAAACACATATCTGAGATACAAAATAATTATGAAGCCCTTCAATATAAAACTATTTTGGTGAAGATCAACTAGACTCAGGTTTTCAGTTCCCAAGATCTTTTAAGATTGCTCTCTAACACAAGATCACCTGCATTTCCTCTGTCAGGGCCAAACATGTTTCCTTTTCAAAGTTAATGCCTGCAGATTGTTGTTAGTCTCTGGAATGTTACTGGATGAAAAAGGGGTTTTAAATAATAGTTTTACCATGAAAAGTAGCTCAGCTTCTTCTGAAGGCACATTCTACTATGGACCAGTCACTTTGCTTTCTATGAAAATGAATGACCATATGATACACAGAAGTGTCCTACTGTATCCCTTAAAAGACAGAGGCTCCCACCACCAAGTGCAGAAACAGAGTCCAAAGGCATTGCAAGGCTGTCCCTCACCATGGTTTGGGGAGGCAGGGGGCAGGGCGTGGTACCTTCAACAGTACAGAACAGATTCCACTATGCCCACTGCCAAGCATTCAGCTCCTGCCACCAGGCAATGCCTCCTGGCTTCTTACTCCTCCGTATTCCCGAGATGAAAGCAGAGACATTTCAGGTGTGATTGCCTGTCCCAGTTGTTTCAACCCCTCATAAAGAAATTCCTTTATTATAAAAGTCACCCATAAAAGGATGGCTGTTCAGTACTTCTGCTGGATGAACCCTTTGTCACTATGTGACATTCAGGCAGCCTTTCTTCTTTTTCCTAACATATGCAATGTTAGGAACAATGAGTTTACCCGGGCTCCACGCCCTGTTAACACAAGGTGTTGATTTTTTTAGAGCATTCTCAAATGTGGAACTGCTTCAATAATGCCATAGGATTTAAATCCAAGGATTATGTATCAGTGTTTCTTCTGCAATCCTTTTTCTTCAAATAAATAAAAATTTGCTTTATCAAACTGTACAATCTCAAGGAAAAATCTGGGAGACTGACAGGCAGAAGCCATTCACTTTTCCTGGGGCACTGTTCCTCACCATCTCAGTGCCAGAACATTTCTAAAGAACTGTCACAGGGGACTTGAGGTGAAATCCCTAAGATTTATATTAAGCAAGAGTTTGGGTATCAGGAGACAGTTATTCTTAAGTCCTCCTAATGAGGTCATAAGGAACTTTGTTTTCAAACACAGTATTTCTGGTTCCAAAATTGTAACTTGTAAAGAATCTGATGGGTTTTGGACTGCATTTTAACATGTATTTCTAGATGTTTTTTAAGGTTCATTTAAGGTAGAAACTACCTTTGGATATCTACCCAGCTTTCACAATATGTAAGATGAGACAATTGTTCAGTAAATCTTGTCATTTAGCTCATTGGAATTGGGATTTCACTTCAGGTTTTGGCTTAACAAAACCAGGTACAGCATCCTAAGAGTGGCTCTAACACTTAGAAAGAGAACAAAAATCTGGAGAATTACAATCAAAAGAAGTGTGGGAAGCAGGTCAAATGAGGGGATTCTGCCCCTCTACTCTACTCTCATGTGACCCAACCTGGAGCACTGCATCCCAGCACAGGAAGAACACAGACCTGTTTGAGCAAGTCCAGAGGAAAGCCACAAAGAGGCCTGGAACACTTCTCCTACAAAGACAGGCTGAGAGAGTTGGGGTTCCAGTACATAAAGAGGCTACAAGACAGCTGGAGATGGAACTTTTACATGGGCCTGTAGTGATAGGACAAGCAGGAATGGCTCTAAGTCACTCTTAAGCTCAAAGAGGGCAGGTTTAGACCAGTTCTTAGGAAGAAATTCTTTACTGTGAGGGTGGTGAGGCACTGGCACAGGTTGCCCAGAGAAGCTGTGGCTGCCCCATCCCTGGCAGGGTTCAAGGCTAGGCTCGATGGGCTCCGAGCAACCTGGTCAATGATTCCATAAATTCTATGATTCTATAAATTTACAATACGGTTTATTTATTCAGGGATGCCAAGGAGACAGCCTTAGCAGTCTTTGCCTTTTTCTCCTATAATGGACAGAGACTTTGTTTGGTTTTGTGGGTTTTTTTAAGCATTAGTAAACAGCAGTTCTAAACAATGCAATATTACTTCATAGTATTAAAACACCAGTTCATGTACTGTGTATTCTTTTTTCTCCATTCTACTGTAGGCTGTTATGAAAACATAAACAACTTAAAATATTTGCTGCTGTGCTATGTATAGCTCTACTTGACTCCGAGTCCTTTTTCTTTGTTCATTATTTCTATCTGGAACTGGGAAACTTTTCTTGAAGCAGTAGTGTTTCTCATTTGGAATTTAAAAAAAAAAAAAAAAGGCAAGAGAAAATGAAGTTTTTAAAAGTCTCACATCTCACCAAATATACCCAGTCATAAATACGCTACAATCAGCACACTACACATTTTATGTAGAAAGAACCAGATGATGGCAGAATTCAATTCGTGCTATAAAAGCAGGAACAGGGCTTATAAGAATGCTTGCATCTGTCCCTAATTTGCTTGCACATAAACCCACAGTAATCTGCTTTATTGCCAAAGTCATATAAAGAAATTGGGCACCAAGCAGCATAGGTAATCTTGAAATGGAGACCCTCCAGCCTAATTACACACAAACACCCAAAAGGCCCAAGACTGAAATATGGCATGTAGATTTTGAAGTGTATGAAGAGACAGATTAGTCTCATTAGCAGCCATCTGAGTGAATGCCTAAGCCTCTGAAGTTCCTTTTTTGACTGAGGGAAGGAATAAGCCATGCCTGTGCCTGAGGCTAAGCACTAGGAAAAGCATCCTGCTCCTTCTGGAAATGGCCTCGATCTCCCAACTCCCACCCCAGCAAGCTCCTCCTGGGCTTTGAGCAACTCCAAGCCACTCTCTTGGTAAAGACATACCCGCCGTCTGCCAGCTCACTTAGTGTCAATAATGCTGGGAAGCCAAAACATTAGAAGCCATTGAAAAATAAGACAAAGAAGCAATTCTGTGGATAGCTTATAGAGGTATTGGTTTGTTATTCACTATTCAGTAGATACGTTTCTTAAGAAAGTTAGACATGGAGTTTTGCCAGAAGCCATTTGAAAAGTGATAATTTTCCTTATTTAAAACCTCTGAACATTTTTTTTATGGCATCAAACAACCATTGTTGGCTACTTTCTGTTTACAAGCTTGTCTCTCTCTGATTGCATATACACATCTACTTTATAGAACAATGAAAAATTATGAGTGAATTAAAGAAATAGACAGGGGAGAAGTCCATGACAATCTTACAGCAGAATGGCTGTGGCAGAAAAGGCTGTGCATAGAACTGACCTCCAGGTTGCAGATTTCAGGCACATTCAGACACTATCTATTTTTGGAACCATAATAGCTACACTTAACTAACCAGAGGATGTGATAACTCGATAAAAACATTTCTATCTCCCTCTAAGTTATTTGGAGGAACAATGCAAGGCAACACATTATTTCCTTTTTCAATTGAATTTTTACATTATCAGGAAACATCACACTGGCCACAAAATTATAAACAACTTTTGGTTTTAGTAAAGTAAAAGGAGCTTTGTGCTTCTTTTCTTTTCCTGCAAACACAACATGAAGGAAACACATGGATACAGAAGAGTCCAGAAATCTTGTGTGCAATAAAAAATTGTGGCTAAAGCTTTATGTTAATTGACATTCAAGGTCAATTTGTATCTTCATCTGTGATGCTGTTGTTGTATCAGTGCCTGAGATCACCAATCAGCCACATTTTCCTGATAAATTTTATGGGAAGACTATTTGACATCTAACCTTACCTGCAAGTGCCACCAAAGCATCACTATTACAAAACAAATAGGCAAATGTCAAGTGGAGATAATTTTTTAAAAACCTTTTCCTCAAGATTATTTTTAGTGTTTTTTGCATTTGTAAAGGTCTTATTTGGTTTTTTTCTAAGAATATGTACTGGGATATCCACTGCTGTCTTTTGCCCTTCCCTATGCTTTAGGTTTGAGATTCAAGGAAAGAAAATAAAGCAGTAGGAAAGGAGCTACTTGGCCACAATGTGGCAAGCCTGACAGTACTGCCCATCGCTGAGTGACCGCAGCCAGCAGTGAAAATCGGGGGATGCCCCTCTGGTAGGGGACCCGCAACCCGCGGAGGGAACAGAGCCTTGGCCCGCGGGGCTGTCTGCAGACAGACATGAGCTCACCGCCCACGCAGGAGCCAGCTCTGCTCGGGAGCCACACAGCCTCGGCAGAGAAACTCGTGCCCAGCTCAAGGAGCCGAGATCCGCCGCCAGGCACCCACCCCGAGGTGCCCGGGACAGCGCAGGGACAGCCTGGAGGAGCGCACGGAGCGGGCACCGCCTCTGCCCTGCTGACCGTGGGGGAACACGCACCAGCCAGGCCGGTGACCTGCCAGCCTTCGCCGAGGACAAATGGGAACAAGGGGAAATTGAGGGGGAAGCGGGCAAGCCTTGGCTGATTGATGTGGATCAAAGGGCAGGTGTCACCTCCGTGCGCCCAGGCCGACGGCAGACCAAGCGGCCCCGAGCGCAACCACGGAGGGTGTCGGGGACGGGGTGGGGCTTGGGGACAGGAAAACCCGCCCAGGCACGAGGAGGCCGTCGGCGAAGCCAAGCGGGATGGGAGAGGCTGGAAAGGAGAAGGCCAAGGCGGGCAGAGCAGGGTGGCGGAGGGCAGTGAGGGGGAAGCCTGCGAGCCCCTGCCCCAGGGAAACAGGGCTGAGCTCTGGGCCGACGAGCTGCACCCTCCCCGAGGCAGGCGCGCCGTGCACGGCCCGGGGCGACCCCCAGTGCCTGACCCCGTGAGCTGCCCCTGCTCCCCTCCATCGTCCCGACCCCGCCACGGGCAGGACCCCCCCTTACCTTCGGCTGCGGGCGGGGCCGCTGCTCGCCCGGCCCCCCGGCTGCTCCTGCCTGGGGCGGCGGGGCCGGCCTGCGGCTCTCCGTGGGGCAGGGGCGGCCCGTCCTGCCCTGCCCTGCCCAGCCCAGCCCAGCCCAGGCAAGCCCGGCCCGGCCCGGCGGCGAGGCGCTCCCGGGGCTGCCGGCGGCTCGGAGCCGAGCGGGGAAACCCGGGCTCTCCCGGCTCCCCCGGCCGCCGCGGCACCTGTTGCCAGGGAAACCCAGGTGTCTCCTCAGCCGCGGCCATCCCCGGCGCGGCGGCGGGGGCGAGGGCCGCGGGGGCGGCGGCGCTGGCGGCGGGCTGGAGGCGGCGGAAATTTCACTAGCGGCTTTTTCTACAGGGCCTGCGAGCGTGTCTTTGGGCAGGTTTCTCGCAGTTCTGGGCACGGTAAACCCCGCTCGTCTTTTAAGCTAGGGCCTGTTTCAGAAAGAGTAATTGTGTTTTGGGCAGGAGCTGCCAGTCGCTGCGAGCCCAGAGAGACTCCTGTGACTGTGAAACAGGTGGAGAAATCATGAGCGGATTTCCTTTGGCTTTCTGACAGTGGAGAGCGATGTCATTGCATGGACTGGTTCAGCAGCAGTTCTCCTATCCACAGCATAAGGGTGCAGAAGTGTGGAGGAAAGATCACAGGAGAAATTAACACCACTCAAAAATTGCCTCCATTCCCTTTTGCTTCACGTCTGTTTTCTTTGGAGTTAACAACTAATCAATTCCAGGAATTTGAGGGAGGCTTTGTATTGAAGTAGCTCTGCAGCTAGCTGGGCTTGCCAGCACCCACTCACCTTAGGGCTGATCCCTTGTGCCAGCCCTGGCTCTCTTGGACTGAAGTTTTCTTTGCATCTTGCTTTTGCAGCAGAAAGGATGGATCTTTCCATCTGGATCCTTGTGGTATTCCTTTATTTCCAAAATCCTGTAGTACTTCACCTGTAAACTAAAACAGTGTTATACAATAAAAGTAAAAATTAATTTAACCATTTCTGATAATATGTTCATTACGATTAATTCTCATTTGTGCACTTGAAATTAACTTTTTCTACCCAAGGAGATGTTTGAGGTTGTTTTGTGTATTTCCTGTTTGAAAAAGCAAAAATGGGGAATGACTGTATATATTTTGAAGATGTTAGTAAGCAAGAAATGTATATTATTTTATTCAATTTAATGTATCGAGACCTGACAGTAATGATTTACAAACCATCATTTGCACCACGTACAACTAAAGCAGTCAGGAAATGTCAGAGCAGATAT
The DNA here is from genome assembly GCA_024500445.1 of Entomyzon cyanotis. Classification (NCBI taxonomy): domain Eukaryota; kingdom Metazoa; phylum Chordata; class Aves; order Passeriformes; family Meliphagidae; genus Entomyzon; species Entomyzon cyanotis. The sequence goes on along the minus strand of JAKEPQ010001016.1, from coordinate 13,188,398 downwards.
CTTTCTCCCTCAGAAAGGCCAGCTCTGCTAAACTGAAAGTTTCCACAGGAACACACTAGTTTTCAAAGGAATTTTCATCAGAAAAACCCCTAAGATGGGCTCCACTTTTTTTTTAAGACAGACAAATGGACGTAGCCTCTGCATAGGCTGTGTCCTTGCACCAGGGACCCAGAAGTAGGTGTCACATTCCCATATTCTTCTGCCAACAATAGTGGGGAGCACCCAACACTCTGGGCAAAAATTCTGCCCCATAGACCTTTTAATCCCATAAAAAACCACCAGACACTGCTGGTGCTCTTTTATCCCAGGAAAATCACATCAGGTTTCAGCATGTGTGCCCTCTCTTCCACATGGCTGGGCTGGAGTCTCTTCTTAAACTCCAACACAATCCTATCCCCAAAAAAACCTGCTTGTAGAGGGATTGCCATCGTTGTCTTGGATGGGAAGAACTGCGGTAAAATTAGAGAGATAAGGATATTTTATTTCCAGATATATCCTCCTGCAGCAGTTGCTATGGTTTTGCACATTCTGAGGTTGTTTTGCAGCATCAGCACTAAAAAATGTCATAAGACATCAAAGGCATCAGCTGAAGAAGAGGCAGCTCAGTACCCATGCTGTGTGCTCATTTCAGAGTTTCTGTGTCAAGAAATGCCACAGGTAGCAGTTTTCAGAGTCTATCAGATCTTCAGACCCCCTGCACAGTGACCCACAAGGCAAACTCCTGTACCTTTCCCTTGTTTGAGCAGGACTAAAAGCTCACTTGTGAATGAGAAAGACACGTGCTATGTGTAGCGTGTGCTCAGATAAATGGTCAATAATTCCTTCTTCCTCACTTTTTTTGCTTAATATTTCACCTTTCTCATATACAGTGTGAGAGATGAATCTTCAGTTTAATAAATACCCCTGAGAATGTGAAGTGCCTTTCACTGAGCTTGGGGGCAGTTACAACCCATCCTCCTCAAGTATTCAAGTTACTGAGCCAAAAAAGAAGAGCTTTATGTACTGTTGTGGCAATTATATTCCCAGAATATACGATTGCCCCATCTCTCTTCTTGTTTCTTGACAGGCTTTAAAAAAATGCGTAGGGAGGGGGAAAAAAATCCTCAAAGTTTGCTTTCAGTTCAATGAAATTGCCATGGGTGCTCTTCGTTTGCAGAAATATCTGACATAGCTTAATTCTGAAGAATACAAAAAACAAGAGGAACTTCAGAGATTTTTTCTAATGTTTTTTGACCATGACTGTTGTAAAGTTTATGAAACTTCTGTATGTGTAATGCCAGAGAAATGGTGCATTTTTAAGGTCCCAGTTTGTGACCTTGCATGAACTCATCTTTCATGATATGAATAAGGCCCGGAGTAAAATGAAGATTAAAAGGGGGATGAAAAGAACTAATAGTAAATTTTAATATGCTAATTCTTTGTGGCTGGTATTCAGATGACACCTGACCTTATAAAATCTACTAGTGATAAAGATTTTTACCTGCCATTTTGTCTCACAATACAACAACAGCACCAAGCCTGAAGTATTTTTAATCAAGGTGCCTGCAGAACATAACAAGATTTAGATATTTTGGTAGTTTGTCTCATGTGCTCTTCCATCTTTCTCGTACAAGAAGGATTCAGTTAACTGAGTCACAGCAAAGAAACCATGCAGAATTTTATCAGAAGGGTTATATGCAAAAACTACATGCTACTTCACTGGAAACCAATGGCACCAGTCCAGTAACTAACATATGCTATGGCGACGGTGACACCACATGGGAGTGATGGGCTGGGCTGCAGGGTGAAAGGAAGTGCTAAGCAGAGTACACAGTAGACGGAAGGAGCTATTCCAGGTTTATCTTCCCAGTGCTATTTTTAAGTTTTTAGATTAAATTTGATCTCAATACAGTGCTTCTTTCCATAGATACGGTCCTTCTTTCCATGGATTTGGGAGTCAGCGCAGAGCGAGCACATGGAAAATACTTCCCACTTACAGCATGAACAAGCCAAGCAGGAGGGACTCACTGCAAGATTACCATCCAAATCACCATCTGCCCAAGGGAAGGGACAGCATGTAGTGGCACTGTTCCTGGAGCAAAGAAAGGACCAGGTAGTTACCAAGTCTTCGTTGCTCTCTGCAGAAAGTTGCTACAGCCCAGCTCAAGAGGTTTGTTCCTGCACTGGCTTGTTCATGCTGCCAGTGGCTTTAACAAAGATGCAGGCAAACTTCTTCTTGTGTCCCTGCCCCAAAGTTTCTTTATTGCACCTCCACCAATTTTGGGGTGGGGAGGTGAGAAATAACAACAAAAACAGGACTGAAAATGTGGCACCCCAAAACAGGAGAAAGAGAAGCTAGGATGAGAACATATTTCCCCTTGTACACCTATGACATTGTCCTTGCCTTCATCTCCTGAAGATACTCACACACCAGCCCTATTTTTTATTGTTTACCTTGACACAGTTTCTTCAAGTAACAGAGTACTTAGGATAAGTCAGGCCTGAATTATGGAAAAAGTAGTCTGAACATCTGTTCTTTACATAAACAAAGGCTTTTGTAAAAATTATTTGGCCACTTAACAGTGGAATTGGACCATCAAAGAAGAGGGAGCTCCTTCAGCCTGTTTTCTGAAATGAATGATCTATCTACAAAGAGCAGTTCACAGAACAGGCCCCTAAGACTGCAGAAGAGAAGGGCTGTTCAGTGACTCAGTGTAATCTCTACCATAAGCTCTATCATATCCCACAGGTATAACAACATCTGATCTGAAACCATCTGTAGAGCTGCTAAGTAAACATATTAAAAGCTAAAACTGTAACTAAAACTGCTGCCCATCGTTAGGTGTTGCCAGTGAAAGTGAAAGTGTAGGAAAAGTCAAGAAAAGGTCATTTCATTCCTCACTTTGCCTCCTGGCTCTCAACTGCTTCTACTCCGGAAGTGGTCAGACACTAGAAGCTATTCAGTTTCTTACCATGTTAAGAAGCTGGCCTAGAAAGCATAGGCAGGTAACTTATTCCAGTGAAGCCCCTTCCTGTCCAGTATGTTCATGACACTCCGTAGCTTTCATGAGGCATAGAGAATTGCTCCTGCTGACCACCCACATCAGCAGGATTCCACTTCACCACGGTGCAGAAACTGGGGAGCAGCCAGTTACCCCAGCAGTACAGCAGCTGTCAGAGAAGCATGAAGAGCTCATAGGCAAGCTGAGTGCTGGGTCTGACATTTACAAACTAGGAGCAAGGCTAGCTGCAATGTCTACAAGCATAGAACTTTCATTCTCAGTTTCCAAATGTTCTGCTTCACAGAAGTCAAAAGCTCCCACTAGTCCCTCAGGAGCTTACCTGAGATCAGAAAATAATTTTATCTAGCACAGAAGACAGCTGGACGTTACTGTGATCAGGTTTGACAAGTTCCCGGAGGTGGATTGCTCATTGGATAATATCACCATTATGTTGGGCTTGCTTCTCTGCTACATGGGTGCATAATTTAAGACAGTGAGATGAAACTTAGCACACAGAATTCTACTTGCTTTATTCTTAGCTTGACAATTGCAGTCAGTCAGTCAGTGCTATATCTGTATATAGCACTTAATCCATATTGCAATAATTCATGTACCATGTTATATTGCTGCACTAAGCCTCTACCAGTGTCAGATCAGTCACCTCTGTCAATTCCCATAGGATAAGAAGGCCTGTAAGACCTATCCAAATGAATTTTTTACCCTGTATGGCTGCATATGATCTAAGTTCCCTCACAAGCCAGGTACCAGGGGCAGAGCAACTGATGTGGAGAAAGGCTGTTGGAAATGGTATTCCTGCCTGTGTCATACCAGCTGCAGAACTCCTGCTCTTTTGTTATCTGAATCTGCACATGCAGTGGCTGCCTGGACAGCCTCTTATTTTAATTGCTATTACTTTCAATGACATTAATCTGGGGGAGGGAACTTAAAGCAGCATATTTTATGTTTATAGAAATGATAATCATGTTCCGAGAGCACATTAAAAGGGCTCTCATAATGATGGCAGTGAAGGCAAAAGATAGAGCTTTCATTTCCATAAAGCATCAAGCAAACCCTACTTTACTGCCAACACAATCTGCTGCTGGCTCTAACTATTTATGTTTATTTTTATGTATTTATTATGAGTTTGTCCCCTGCTGTCAAGGAGACAGGCTTCTGCTCCTTACCTTTCAGGAATGCATTAATCCTGATGATTGGTTAATGTATGGGGAGGGAGCAGAGCAAGGAGAATACAAGCTGCAGCAACCAAGTGCAGTGTAAATCCTGGGAACAAGCTGAACTAGATAGAGGAGATGGAATGCAGGAACTCTTCTTAATCCTGACAATTACAAGCAATGAGAAAGCACAGAACCCAAAATAACACTCCTGGGTGATAGCAGACTCTTGTTTTTTTCTCCAAGTGGAAGTTTAATGCATCCCAGGTTGCGGTTTTGAAACAACAAAATACAAGTTGATGCAGAGTTAATTCTCCTTTCTGCTGCTGGCCCCAAAAAAGCAGGTGTCGTCATGGGCTGTTGGCTGCCTCCTCCCGTGCCCAGGGTACAGTGATTAGAACAGCATGAAAAGCCCGGTGAAGCCACTAGAGCTGGCACGGGGCAGTGTGCCTAACAGAAAAGCAGTGGGGGAAGTAGTCTCTTGATGAGTGGTGTCGCTGTAAATAAGCCTTAGGTTAGCACAGAAAAATTCAGTTAAGACCTTACTTTTTTTCCTGTTCGCTTGGTTGCCAAATTTGCTGAAACTCCACTGGCTGTATGACTAATCATGCCTGTTAATATTTCACCCCCGTGATGAACCTAAGTAAAGTTACATTCAGAACACTCATTACAAACCCAAAAACGCTGAAGGAAAAGACAAGGAAGGGAATCCTAAATTCTGCAATCTTCTGTTCCTGTCCAGTCAAACATTTGTCATCTTCTAAACCCCATTAATGTCTTAACTTTTTAATTATTCTTAATGACGTGATAGTTTAATCCTTGCCTTGCTGGTTCATCATAGGGACATCAGCAATCCAATCAGATGTTTTGGGAAGTGAATGGATCAGGTACAGAAATGAGCTCTAGTAATAGCAATTTAAATGTTTCCCCCACTCCATACCTCCTCTCCACAGCCTCCATAGCAACCATGGTTTTGAGAATCTTTGCAAAGATTCTCAAAAATTCAGTCTCCAAGAGAAAGTATACCCCTAAAATCACATTTTAAAAATGTGAAGCAGAAAAACCAGAGAATTCTTGCACTAGGCACAGGAGGGAAACATCACAAAATCTGAACCTCCAAGTCACACATCAATTCCAATTTTACAGTTTTCAATTCCATCAATGCCAGTTTCCAGCATCATTATAGCCTTGTGATGCCTTTAAAAACGAGGAGGGAGGGAGGGTTTTTCATTGCAGCTCCACTGAAACCTGTGTCTAATGATAATTTAAAGTAATTTATAACCCATAAAGCAGTCAAAGCAAGGCCAGTATCACAATATCTACTGATATTTATGAGTTTGCAGGTCCCAGTTCTATTAATATGAATAGTATGCAGATTATTAATGAGATAAAAGAGTGTTTATTGTTCATCTTTCATTAAAACTACTAAGTGAGCGATCTGCAACCTACTGACATCTGAAATTATGGTTTGTGTTATCTGCAGATTTTGCTTTGTTTGTGCAGAATGGGTCAGATCATAAGTGGTTTATGGTGCTCTTTAACATACAACTATGGCATAAGTAGGCTGACAAGACAGATGCTAGGTAAGTCAGCAGTTTACTGATTTAACATTCAGTGCATTTGCAAGGTTAACACAACTTCTGTCCTGTACAAAAAGAAATCAGGGGCTTCTACATTCCCACTGTACCAGCTGAGTGGTGGTGGTTGCAAGAAATAAGGGCACTGCTGTCACACAAGAACCTGCATTATAGAAGAGAAAAAGCCCAGAGGGTAAATATAAAATTCTCTGCTTTCTCAGGCAGCATTTGTGCAAAATGTATGTATGCATAAATTCTTCTGAACATTGTTTTATTGCCTTTCATTTAGGGAAAAATGTGGTGGTTACAGAAAAGCAAGCATCAAATTTTCTTTAAAAATAAATTATAGTATCAAGCCTAAATTAGCAAATCTGCAAGTGCTCTGCAATGTCCTTCTGAACCTAAATCTGTGTTATAAGCGAAGACGCCTTTTATATAGAAGGTATGACATGAATCAACACAAAAAGGAAGAACAATGAACCTGATATGGAATAAGGTACTTAAGCCATGCAGAAGGGAAATTTAATACCAGGTCTGTGTATACCAGGTAATAATAACAAATACCTCACTAGAGTATCAGGCAAAGCCAATGTGAAGGCACGCTTCCTGCATTCCTCTTCTCTCTTTTAAGAAGTACAGCAGCAACACTTTGACTCTATTTTGCTAGAATGTCATTTCTGGCATTGTATATTGTCCAGTGCCTCTGCTGGCATTTTGTTTTGGATCTCTCTAGATCCACACCACAGCAGCAGCAGCATTACCCTCATGATATAGTGCTGCAATCCCTACAACTGTGTATCATTAGTGGGAAATCATTTTAATGCTCTTGTAAACACCATCAGAGAGCCAGGAGACTATTTGTATTTGTTTTACTGTCACAGACTAAACTGCCTTATTCCAACCCTGTCCATCAAATTAGTGTTGGACCAGGTTCAAAGCACTCTAAACCTGCCAGCTCCAGTCTGGCTTGAAGTTTAATGGAACCAGGCAACCACTTTCTGGTGCAGACACTGCAAACATATCAGTTGCAAATAGATGTATTGATAAGGTGCCCTTTCTCCATCATAGAGAAGACTGTAATCCCCATGTTGGAGGCACAGCATTTTGCTCCAAAGGTTTTATTACAGGTTTTATGCTTCACATTGGCACAACTTTTCATTTTCCCCACATGGAGAAAATGTAGGTGTATAAAATATTGGATAATCTTCTTATATAAAACATCTTACATTTTTATGTAAGAATACAGTCTATATTTAGTGCAAAGTCTTCCCCTCTGAGGTAGCTCTTGGTTTTAACCCAAGAAGAAGGAGAAATCTTGGCAGAGTGTTAAAAGAGAAATTTTCTGACCTAGTCACTGGAAAAGATGGTAAGATTTTTAGGAAAAAGTTATACTTTTCTTTCAAAAAGACTGAATATTCAGTTCGGACCACCACATTTAACTATAAAACACAAAACTGTTGACCAAAACATGGTTCCTGAGCGGGGTTTTCAAGCCTTAGCTGCGTGGGAGGAACAGGAGGTGACCTGGGAGCGTAGCTAGCCAGGGAGTTGGAAACACCGTCCTACAGAGCCACCAGGATGAAGTTTCCTTGGCAAAGTGGGGTGGCACTAGTAGCTGCAGAGCACCCGTGAGGGTATACTGCAGTGGTGGTGCACCCCAGGCTGCACTTCTAGCTCTTCCATTAACCACTGCTCCTGGAAGTTGAGAAGGAAGCCTCATCTGCCCAGTCAAAGGCCCAGTCTATATGAAAAATATTTGCCAGAAAGAACTATTGTCACAGGGAACAGGAAGGCACAGAGGTGATTAATGCATTTTTTTTAATGCTGAAAAAGTGCCCGTGGGCAGTTCCCAGGAGCAATACTGGTAATAAGAGAAATTCTGAGTGACTGCACACTCAAGCACATTTCTTTTAGCCTTCATTCTTGATCTTTTTGTTCACTTTCTGTCAACAGCAAAGTGTTCAAAGCTAAGCTCCACTTCTCATGGAAAGCAAGATGTTAGCTCGCCTCTCAGCTGGAATCAAAATTTGAATTGTATGTTTAATAAATTGGGATTGTGATGGTTAGTTACAAGAGCTAACAAAAGTATCTCTTAGGATTTGCATAGCAATCCTATACAGGAGGAGCTTCCAAGTACAACTATCAAATATTCACAAGTGCTTGTAACCTTTTCACTTGCGTCCAGATGCTCTCCCCCGTACCATGCTGTGCAGGAACTGCCACTAAAATCAGCACAATTCCCAACAGAAAATGCTACTCAGCTTGAGTAAAGGTGACAGAATAGAACCCTTGGAGGGGGAGGATGAGAAAACTCAGTATTAGTTTGAATAATTAATGTATCTGAGAATATCCTAATCTCCTTATGAAGAGAGAGGCAAAATCTAAATACATTATTCATTATGAATTATTCAGTCAGCTGTGTATGAATTATCCTGGGAATATTTCACTGGCTTTTAAAACTTCTTTCCTAGAACAAATAACTCTAGCTTGGGAAAAACATCCCCTTTAGTGGCCAACCACATTTTCAAACTAGTCTGTCAGCCAAAGATAAATTTAAAATATTTCCTAGCATTTATATCTACTGTAGCATCATCTAGGAATCCAGGCAATACATTTGCATCATTGTAGCATCATGTAGGAATCCCAATAATAGCTTCTCATTATCTTCAGCTCAGTACAGACTAAGATGTGACTGTAATGCTGTTAGATTCAAATGAAAGTGTAAATGTATTCTAACACCATGAGATTTGATAAGACCAAATCTAAAATTCTGGAAAGAAGGACTAATTGTTGACTAAGCGTACAACTACATATGCACATCTTCAAGACCATCTCCATGAAAACGTGTGTTTTCAATGTCACACCTGCTGCATGAAATGAGACAGAATTTTTCCGAGGATTCCTTCATTCAGCCCTACTGCCAAAACCTCAAAAGCTCAAGGAGAGGATGCATCTATGAATAAACAAGATAGCTGGATTTCACTTTCTGGGCTCTGAAATCCCTTGAGTGCAATATGCTTACTAAATATTTTTTTTCCCAGAGATTTGTACAGTTAAAATTGTCAAGGTGGGAGAGGTTTAATATATTCATGCACAACGAAACAAGCCCACTCCAAAGTCATCAGAGAAGACATCGAATCTTCAACTTAAGTTTCTCCATTCTTTGCATCCCTTTACTTTTTTCTGTGGTAGGACAGAAAACATTGTGTCCCTAGTGGAATTTAGAAGGGTAACATAGTGGATGTAGCAGCTTCTCCTTTGCTTATTCTAATGCAATGAAAGGCCTGTGAGATGGGCTAGTGGGAATGTCAGCAGTTTAAAACTCTTACAAAAAATACCCAAGAGCAAAACTTTAGTACTACAATGCCACAAGAAAAGTGGCACCAAGCTCAAAAAAGAAACAAGCTGGAAAAAAACTTCATAGCCTTTCAAGCCAAAACAGAAGAAGGAAAAAGGGAGGATAAGAATTGGCATCACAGATGGAAAATGGCTATGACAGATCTCAAGCTTCAGTGAGAAACTCTGCTCTGTCTCAGCAGGGGGACCTTTTGAATCACATTTGTGATTCTTACTTCACTTTTATGAGGTCTATTTTGCTTTAAATCCTGTGTTCATTCCTGGTTATTTTCTCTCTCTTAATTAAACCTTCATATCAGACTTTTATTAAGATAGAGGCAAAGCCTGTACCTTCCTCATTCTCTCCAGGTTATCTTCTGAAATAGAATTGAATTATTTTAATGGAAAGAGAGGGGGGAGAGAACTGCTAAACCTATGGGAAAGTTGTAATTCCACAGTAATTTCTAAGAATACAAAAGATTGTTGTATCTTGCATCTGGACAATCCAATTAGCTTAATGTCTGGGAATTAAGCAGGCTGCTGATCATGTTGGAGAACTGACCTATTTCAATGGAAAACTGTTGCATTTGCACAGCAGTCTCACTGCGGCTCAGTAGCCAAGTCTCCAGAATCATCCTGAAATTAACCATGGGCCATCACTGCTCAAGGAAGGAATGGTAACTTGTTCTTGAAAATCACAGGCACTACAATACCTGTTCACTGAGTCGTGTGCACCACAAAAGTCAGTGTGGTCAGATTTTCATATAGGTATCCCCAGCTGCTGAATTCACAGGTTTGTTTTCTAAACAAGGAATTAGCTAATGGACTCGGGATCCATTAAATATTTATAAAGTTTTTCCATTTCAGAGTGTGGAAAGAAGTCTTGCTGGTTGGAAAATTTTAAATGAATACATATCTCAAAAGCAAATTTCCCTCCCTTTTCCACCTCTTTTTTTGTCCTTGAATGACATGGAGTTACATACAGTTACTGAGTGTTATCACAACTTAGGAACTTTGTTTTGAAGGGGGCTTTTCATCCTATATTTGGGTTGCTTCACTAGTTCACTCCACACTTTGGAGTGTTTCCAGCTGCAGCCAAGAGCAGAACTGTGCAAAGCGGGTTCCACTCTGCCAGCCACTGGGAGTGCCTTTCCTGTCAGCAAAGGTGCCAGAGCTCTGGACTCCCCAGGGTGTCACATACTTCCATGGATGGCCACAGCCTCAGCCACAGCTTATCCCCCTCAGAGAAGGGATAAAGAGCCAAACAAAGTTATTTTCCATGCTGGAACAGCACTGGGGCTCTCTCACAGAGAAACATTGCTCTCTTCATCCTTTCTTAGATGTAGTTTATGATACTTAAACATTTGCATTTACCTCCACAAGCCCTCCTGACAGTTTTTTTAATCAGTAACAATGCAAGTGGAAATTACAGAGAAGTCTTTATCAACAAGAATTAGTTAAATGTTTGGTAAAAGAAATTTCAGTTTCAGAGGTGGGAAATTTTATGTCACCTTCACATTTTATTTTTACTCTCAAACTTTGTGCTGATCTCCTTCTAGACAAGATAATTATTCCATAGAAGACCTTTTTAAATATCAGAGCTCTGCATGCTTTAAAAGGAAAATAATTTTAAAAAGGAAGAAAATTTTAAAAATTCAAAGAGATAAAATTAAGAGATGTCTGGAAAACAAGTCCTATAGGAATATATCGTGCAAAGCATTTGACACTGTCACACACGACATCCTTATTTATATACTGGAGAGACACACAGATTGAGCACTTGGTGAATAAAAAATTGATTGGATGGTTGTACTCAAAGGGTTGTGTCAATGGTTCAATGTCCAAGTGGAGACAAGTGACATGTGGTGTTCCTCAGAAGTCCGTATTAGGATCAGCACTGTTTAACATCTTTGTCAGTAACAAAGACAAGGGCATGGAAAGCACCCTCAGCAAGTCTGCCAATAACATCAAGCTGTGTGGTGGAAGACATGCTGGAGGGAAAAGATGCCATCCAGAGGATCATGACAGGCTTCAGTGGTGGATCTATGCAAACCTCGTGAAGTTCAGCAAGGCCAAGTGCAAGGTCCTGCACCTGGTCAGGACAACCCTGAGCATAAACACAGGCTGGGCAGAGAATAGATTGAGAACAGCCCTGGGGAGAAGGATTTGGGGTACTGGTGGATGAGAAGCTCAACATGACCCAGCAATGTGCCTTTGCAGCCCAGAAACCAACTGTGTCCTGGGCTGCTTCAAAAGCACAGTGGGCAGCAGGGCAGGGGAGAGGATTCTTCTCCTCTGCTCTGCTCTCATTAAACCCCACCTGCAGTGCTATGTCCAGCTCTGGGGTCCCAGCACAGGAAGGACATGGACCTGCAGGGGTGAATCCAGAGGAGTCCATCAAGATGATCAGAGGGCTGGAGCACCTCTCCCATGAAGAGAGACAGAGAGTTGGGTTTGTTCATCCCAGAGAAGAAAAGGCTCTGGGGAGACATTCTAGCAGCTTTCCAGTACCTAAGGGGCCTACAAGAAAGCTGGAGAGGAACTTTTCACAGGGATGTGAATGGAGGAATAACTTTAAGATGAAAGAGGGTGGGTAAGTACTAGGAAGAAATTATTCAGTGGTGGGGTGTCGCTGTTGAGCCGCTAGCTGAGGAATGACCCAGGTTCTCAGACAAGGAAAGAGAGAAGAGAGCTTTATTGTTTTGATTTCCATATATATAGAGTTTACAGAGGTCACCCAGATTGGTCAGCCCGAGACCTCCCCCTAGGCCCAATTGGCCAAGCCCGAACTGACCTAATCCGGAGACGTTGTTTGCAAAACATCCAAACTTTATCTTTGTTTATGAAATGTAGCAAAATGTTCTCACGAGAAAGACCTGTGCTAGTCACAGTGGGGTGGCGAAGGAACAGGAACAGGCTGTTCAGAGAAGCTGTGGATACCCCATCTCTGTTGGAATGTTCAAGTCCAGGTTGGATGGAGCTCTGACCAGTCTGGTCTAGTGGAATGTGTCCCTGGCAGGGAGATTGGAACTAGATGATCTTCAAGGTCCCTTTCATTCTTAACCATTCTATGATTCCATGATATTAAAAGGCCTAGTCATTCAATCTAAAGGTAATAAAAGATGTAACTGCCAGAAATACATGAAGTTAATAAATAAGAATCACTATCACTGTTGTATGTGGCATCTTTATAAATAGACCTCAAAGAGCTTTGTATCGGAGGTCACTCTCACTCTCATGACGACAAAGACCATTTATTTTCATTTTTGTAAAAAAGACCGTTTACAATTTCAATCCAGAAGATGACACATCTCCCCGAAAAGGTCTTACTTTCTGAAATCTCCTCTACAGGTTCAGCATATATATTGTCATATATATATGTTGAGCATATATATGTTGGATGAACAGTCAGGCAAGGAAAGAAATTGGCTCATATGGAAAAGAACTGGCCCAATATAAGCCACCAGAATTATTTCTCTCCTTGGCCATTTTAGCAGCTCTGAGCAGAAGACAGTCTAATTGCTCATGTCTTCTGTGATGTTAAATGTCTTAAGGCATAGCAGGTAATTTCTCCTTTCCTCCATAAAATAGTTTACCATAGAGTTTTTGCAGGAAGGAATATACCAGAAGTTTACTAACTATTTGGGTTTTTCATCAGGGTCAGATATTACAGTATATTTAAAAGAATTATGAGAAATTGAAAAATAACGTCCACATTCACTAGCAAGAAAAAAAGTTGGGACTGTAAAATGTGATGTTTTCTGCTAAAAGGTCCCCAACCTCTTTCATTCATCCAGTGGAAACTGCTCTGTGACTGAACCCTCTTGTGCAGCAGTAGGCAATAAAACTCTCATAGGTGGAGAATTAGCCCAGCCATCCAAGCAGCGTGCTTCTCACTTCTCTCAGTTGGTCCTATCTCTGCTTTGAACAGTTCACTTGATAGATAATGCAGCAAATCAGCATGTTACCTTTTCAGTGATTTTATTCACACTAAGTCAGAGCTATACTGCAGGATGAAAACAAGCCCTAGGGAAGCCATCTGATCCAGCCGGGCATGGCTGGCTCCCGCGCTGTTCTTCTGCTGCCAGCCGTCAGAGCAGAGCTCCATGTGATCAATACCACATCCCACCAAATGCCAGCATTTGTCATCTTAGCGAAAAGTGACATGGTTCAGAAATTATAACTTTAGAAGGAAATTCGTACAGCAACCAGTGAATAGTGGTCACTGAAAATAAAATTGTATTACAACCAGTGACTAACCTGCCAGTGCCCACACTCCAGCTTGGAAGGAAGCATTATAACTAGAAAAACAGCATTGATTGAGGTGGGTGGTGTCTGTATCAGGCTTCAGTCCTTAGGGTAGGTATGTCATCTTAGTTGCTACCTGAATATCTAGGAAGGTGTGAGATCTTGGAAAGCTTTTAATCATTTTGGAGTTTCTTTTCAGCTGAACTTACTGACTCTGCCTTCTGGTTTGCTTTTCTCCTCAAGTTCTTTGATTAATCTGATCCACTTTTTGCTCCAGCTGAAGTCAGTGGGAGTTTCACCTTTGATTTCACAGACCTTTGGCCTTGCCAGTATAAAGGAATTAGCCCTTTCTGATGAGGATAGTTAGCTGTTAATGGGTATAAGACAAGGGAAAGGCAAAAGTCATGAACAGGAGGACTTTTGTCCCCCATACACAGATTAAATAAAGCAGAACAGAAGGGGAGAACAAGCAAACACTGATAAATGCCAACACTACAACACCATAATATAAGGCTAGATATTGAGGGGGGAGAAAGATAGGGTCCAAGATCAAGGAAAAAAAAAAAAAATCAGGCCAGTGCCATCACAAGAGACATTACACTGCTACGTATCAATGGGCTCTGGTAGGGATGGGGGTGCTGCTTCCCCAGCTCTAATCCTCTCTATCTCCTGGGAGGGGAGCGGCTGCCTACATCTTTGAATCTGTTGTTTTTGTGCCACAATATCCACAGACTCTATGTGCTTTCAATACTGCCCTATGTATAGTACTTGTCACAGCTACCAGCAGCTCCTTTTTCAACTACTCACAGGACCAACCCAGCCACATAAAACACAGTTTTCATCCTAGAGTTTATGTTTGCCACTGGGGCTCACCCTGTCACTGACCATTCTGCAGATGTGCCCAAGAGCTGAAAGCAGCACCCTCATGTTAACATCCTATCTGCATCCCCGTTCTCTCAACACAGCACCTGCCACATTTGCTGGGAAGGATGTCCAAAAAGAGAGAGATGATTTACAGAGTGGAAAAGGATTTATAAACAATGAGTCATTCATATTCCCTCCGAGACAGAGGCAAATCTCAACAGCTGCAGAAAGAAACATAAATGCCAATGGAGAGGGTTTGGAGGGAGCCATAATGTGCATGTTTGAGCCTCCAAACATGACCCTTTGGGGCAGTTGCCTGTCTACCAAGGATTTTAGGTCCCTTAAGCTCATATTAAAACTAAGTTTAGCAATGAGCCAGCACTGTGGTAAAAGCTAAAACCAGTCTAGCCCACAATGCATTCTGTGTGTAGAAATGAAGCTTGGTTTCATATTATGCTGAGACTTTCATTATTTTCTGGTAAGTGTTTCCTGATACACTTTGTAAGAAAATTATGATACTGTCGCAAATAGATAGCTTGAGTTCTTGCCTTGCATTTGAACATTTATTAGGGAGTGAAGTCCCTTTTGGGGGTATTAGTTGTCGCAGGTGGATACACATCAGTGAGGTATAAGACCATTTATTTGTTTCATAGTCTGTAAAAACGTCAGCTAAATTTATCCTAGCATTTTAATGCTGAGAGATACGAAATGCAGAAGACACAAGGAAAAGGGAGAGGAAGCATTACAGGAAGAGTTTGAAGGAGGGAATATAGAGGGTATCTTCCCATCCTTAAACTGATGCAAGTCAGTGAGGACTAAATATGGGTGCTTTGATCAAGACTGTATCTCTCTTTGGAATGCAAAACAAAGCTGTGCATGGCTGCACTCTAATCTGTAGCAAATACAAACTACCAAACCACTACTAAGTGGCAGAAGCATTTACTTAGCAGTTTCTCAGACAAATCTTCGCTTTGCATGATGACAGATTCTCTTGTAACAACAGTCTAGAGATTTGCTTGGTTGACTTATTGATTATTGAAAGCAGTGCTTTAGTGCTGACTTTCCCAGAGGACCACGCAGCGTGTTTGATTTTAACTCTCCCTTGCTATTAGTAAGTGTAAATATTCATTTTCAGAATTTAAGCTTATTAGGCACGTATCTACAAAAGAATAGTGGTTCATGCAAGATGAAAGCAACCGGGGATTTTGTCAGATGAGATCCAATAAAAAAATTAATGTTATAAGCTCTTTGTCTCCATCTGCCATCAAGCAAAATGAGCTTAAAATATTGGCATAGATTAGCTTGGGACCATTCAGGCAATATATTCTCCATGGAACAAGGTCCACTTCCTGCAAAGATAAGCCCATATATATGTGTGTACACACACACATATTCTTACACCCATGAATTTGGATCCCTTGTATGATATGCAGGTGTGTAAGTATTTACAGAATCAAGCCTTAAAGGTACCACAGACCCACAGAGCTGCTGCCATGCTAGTGGCTAAACTAATGGTTACAAATACGGTTTTTCTCTTACTCTTTGACTGAGAATTATTTTACCATGAAAAAGGGAATAAAATCAGTTGTGATTTTTTTTTATACAGCTGTCATGGTTACCTCTTCACTCTAGCAATGCCTTAGCTATAGGGAGAAGGGCTCTGGCCACAGCTCTGCCAGGGTAGGTGGCAGGGGGGCAACAAGGCAAGTCAAAGCAAGGATCTGTCCCCATGGCCCCATCCCAGTGCCCAGAGGTGGCAAGCAGCACTGGACTGGGGACTTTGGCCCCAGACATGGGCATAGAGCAGTTCCAAGGCCAAGCAGGGAGTCAGAAGTGGTGCAAGATGTGGGCAGGAGTGCGCAGAGCTGCAGAAAAGCTCAGACAGTGACCGGGGTGAGGGCTGAAGCTGAAATGCAGCTGAAGCTCCCAAAGACATCCCTGCCCCAATAAGGTCTCCTGCAGCCTTTCTCACACAGCTCTGCCCCTGAGCTCTCATAGGGTTATTCCACTGCACCCTGCAGCCCCAGCCTTTGGCAAACACCTCAAAACCTTTGGAGCTCTGTGCTTTCTTCAGGACCCCATCAGAAAAGCACAACATTCTATATCTTTTAGAAGGCACTTTTTCTTCTGTGTGTGAAAAAACCAGCAGTGATTATGAACAATAGTTCATGGTTTTGATGATCACAAATTATATTTTTCTTTCTCTTTTTTGTAGGTTGTTGGGGTTTTCTCTGAACTAAAGAGATGATTTCTGGTATGCTTTTTGCCTTGTTTTTTGGAAAAGGCCTTTAAAATCTTCAATTGTATTTCTTTTAACTTCGAATAGTGAACAGTATTGAATTGCTGCCATAAAATACGAGTCCCCTAAGGAGACAGGCATGATTACCATATTAATATTCTGTGTAGTAACAAATATATGAAGTGGTAACTCATTGCTTTGGGAAGAAACACACTCTGATGATTAAAGAAACACATCTGGGAGAAAGGCTGCTATTGACACCAGTGCGAGTGACTGGATATACAGCATGCAACAAATTATTTGAGGGTGGGATTTGCAAAAGCTTTATGGATGTGTGGAGACTACAAATATGAAATTAGGCAACCCCCATCCTTCCAGAGTATTCGGTAATAAGAATGACCATATGTTGTGGTGGATAATACCACCTCGGGAACTGCTGGGGAGCAGAGTGGTTCCAGTACAGCAGGGCTTCACTGGTGGGAGACATCCTAGTCTCCCCCCTGGAGAACACGATGGTCCCTCCCCAAATTATGTAAATCCCCCCAGCTGTAACCTAACCCCTAATCCCATCCCTTCCTTCTCCCCATTGGTTGTGATGTTCCCCCCGCCTCCTCTTACCTGACCCTCCAGCTATCCCTATAAATATAGACAACGAGGGTCTCTCTTCCTCTTTCATCCTGGACCCCTTCGGAATAAACTTCTGGAATATCCAGCTGACTGAGCGCTCTGAGTTCTTTGTCTCTGGTGACGCACGAGCTATCCAACTCTGTGGGTGAGTGAGAATATGTGCCATACACCGGCACGGGTGTGAGAAAGGTCGTTCTGTACAGCACCAGGCAGTGCTGGCTGGAGTGATCTCTCAATAGCCTTAGAGACACTTTCGGTAAACGCAGAGGCCTGGTTCCACCCCTCCTCCCCCCCCTCTGCGGCAACCATAAATGTCCTTCATCTGATATTTGTATTCACAAATGCTATGAAAAGCATAACGTAATGCCTCAAGCAGAAATAAATTTTTAAACATCTTTCTCCTTGAGAAGAGGCTTCATGAACAACCTTATATCCTGCACAGCCTTAGAGCTATTTATTAACAAGGATTTGGATCCTGCTCTTCCAGGTTGCTGTTGTGGAGCCAGTGAAAGCACATCTACCCTCTCTCACCCCACAGCAGTATTGCCTAAGCCCACCTTTCCACCCTGGCATTGCCCTTTTCCTCTTCTCTATGGCTTGCACAACCCACCCTGAGATCAGACAAACTCCAGTGCTGCCCTCTCACACCACACTGTTCTGAACAACCCTCTGAACTGCTGACAGTGCCACCTGCAAGCAGTGCATTGGCACTCTCTGTACTAATGAAGCACCACTGAGGCAGCCCTTATCTTTTAGCAATCTTCTAATGAGTGTGTTTCAGAAAGCTTTAGATTCAAAAAACAGAGGCATGAAACACCCTTAGCAGACCCCAGTGGAGAGAAGTTTGTGTGCGACAAGCCTCCATCTTCTATCTCAATTATTAATTTGAATGTAGACAGGAATATTTCACATTAGCCTTCTAAATTTGATGTCCACAAAGGGAATTGCTAAACGGAAATTGCTGGAAGCTATTACAGTGAAGGAATGATGCTTCTCTCTGTCTATGTCTTGACATTAGCATATGAAATATATATGAAATGTTTTTCAAAATTACTATAACCCAGCATCTAGGAAGCCTCTGATAAGGCTTGGAGTTGTGTAGTCATGCATTTTGCAGAAAGAAGGTCTATCTGTGTAACTTTTACCTGCTACATTTCTAGAGTGACAATTTTAAACCCTAAAAGATTAAAGATGCTTGAAAAGGGCCACCATTTCCTAATGAAGCAGCATCTGAGCTAACAAATCTTACACTTTTTTTTAAAGTGGTTAGTGTTATTCTGTTGACTTCAGATCTTCCCACCACTTTTGTCACGCTAACTAGCAGTTTGCTTTGTTGCAAAGAGGGTGAATCCATTTTCACCATGGCCATATTGCCTAAGGAAAGTCACCTAGGCCCAAACTACAGCAAGAAATATTTGGACTGGATAATACTAGGAAAACTGTTCAAGCAGTAGAGTTCCTAAGTCACTTCACTGGTAATTCAGGAGGCTGTGAACCTTTCATGCTGGAGATTTTGAAGAACTGGGTAAACATTTGCCAAGAATTGTGTAAATATATCTGTGAGGGGACAGACTAAGGGTGGCTCCTCAAGCTTCTGGCTGCCTATGAATATCTGAGACAGAATATGTCTTAAAGCATTAGACCAAAATAGAAGAGGAGTTTTCCTTTTTGGCCAGTCCCAGAAGAAAAGCAATATTCCTGCGCCTCACGGTACTGCAATGAACTCAGCTGTGAAAGCTGTCATAACAACGTTCATCCAACTGTGCATACAAAATGCACGCTCCGTTACCACAACCATTGTAAGACTAAATGTGTGTTTACCTACAGCCATTCCTCGCCCAGCCTTGCATTTTTCTGCAGGCATTGACTGATAGGTGCAATTACGGTGGCTCCATGCATAATTCAATGCACAAAGACCAGGCTAAGTTCATAATTTTTTTTTTCCCAAGGAAGAATCAATCTTCTCCTTAGGAAGAGGAAAAACAGGAAAAGACTAGTTAATAAAAATAGCAAGCAAGCTAGCTAGCACCACTAGCCCAAGTGTTTCAATTATAATTTATTCCATTTCAGCTGCAACATTCAAGACATATCATGAGCATCACGCAGTGATGTGCATACTCCCACACCCGTTGAAAGTGGATCATACATCAATATCCCATATACTACAGTCACTACCTGTATCTTGAGTCTACATTCCTTCACAAAGACTTAACAATTTTGCCAGATTCTGTAGAGTTTATCTAGATTTACTTTGGCAGAAAAGTAAAGGAATGTACTGCAGAGATGTCTGTTTCACTCAGAAGTCATTTAGTGCTTAAGGAGAAAGGTTTGGCTGAAAACAGCGTAGAAATCCAAAGATTCAAAGTGTGCTGGAAAAACCAGAGCAATCCATCGTAACCAGGCAAGAGATTTTCAGTGACTAATGCCATAACTTGATGGTAGTCATGAATTTATCAGAGAGCTTGGGAGTGTATCAGAACAAGAGGCTTGACTCAGAAATAAACCTCTTAAAGTGATGTCGTATTCACAGGCCAAGATGCATAGCCTGCATTTATTCTTGCTAAATGCCAGGCACTTGGTGAGTAAAAAAATAATTTGAATTACAAATTTATCTTTTTTCTTTCTGTTTTTCTTAAATTGGGCTTCTGGATTGGCCAATCAGTCATATTGTGGGGTCAAGAATGGCTGTTTCACTGGCATTTCCTTCCCCTGATGCATCTGAAAAAGTAATTTTCCTATTCTTATTTAAACATAAGGCTTTCAAGAAAATGGGGAGCTTCCTTTGAAACAATTGTTCCTGGATGTTTTATTGATGTTACAGAATCTCAGCTGAAAGTTTTCATCAGTCTTCTCCAGAGATGAAAGAGAAAAGAAAGAGCACACAGACAAGACTAAATCACCCTTCCCAGTCCCAGTGGGCTGAGCCCCACCCAACACCTCATAGGATTGCTCCTTCCCAAAGAAGCTGCAAACATCAAAGTAGTCTGATTGCAACAGTCTGGCACAGAATGACATGGAAGGTTTTGACTCACATGCTCTGGATTTAGTGTTGAGTCCTTCAATGTACAGAATCATGTCCTGACCCTTGATAGTGATCAATTATGATCCTACAGAGTGTACTATTGATAATCTCCTTCTTGTTGCTGCAAATGCCAGTGGAAGCTCCACTGCTTGTACAGTCTGTCCTTGCTCCTGAACTTGTCTTTGAAGGCTGTGCTTACACCAGAGCTTGGCTGAATAACTTGGAGGCTGTCACCCACGCTCATGAGTCTGCAGATCATCTTCATCAGCTGGTATTGCTTTCAGCCTTCATCTGGCTGAACCTGTTGATTGATTATCCTATGAATGCAGACTTGGAGTGATGGGTAATGCAACATTTGTGAGGCCTTCAATTCTATTTTTGAACTGGAAATTTTATTTTTCCCAAAGCAATGCATTTAATTTGACAAGGCTTACTTCAACAACATGCATGCATTTTCCAGAGCAGGCAAAAATTAAGTTTCTGTGTCCATATGCCAGAATGGGAAGTATGCATGTGTTCACTTGAGACAAACAGTGAGTACAGGTGTGTGTGTGTGCATGTGTCTATAGTACTTATCAGCCACGTTATCCATAGATTATCGATGCACATCAGAATTCCCAACCATATTCCAAACAGCTTTCACAGTTGATTCTTTTTGGGCTACGTTTGCCTCTCCATAAGGGCTTTCTAGAAGGGCTCATGGTTTGCAGAGTCTTTAGCACTGTTTTCACCTTTCATGTTGTGGCATGAACATGAATTTTAATTGCAGATTTTTGTTCTATCAGCTCTATCAAGAATCAGTTGTGAAAAGAGAATACAGTTATTTTAAGGCATATTGGGGTTTTTAGTGTCCAGTGATGACAGCACAACAAATACCTGTTTGAAAGTGGTATCTACTGACTGTTGCTTGCCCACGCATCTTACTCATTATCTCTGCCAAGATTCAAGTAACTGTTTTTTGACCCCCAGGGTGAGAAAGGACAGCCCAGATCCCCACAGCAGCTGGCTGAGGGATTGTCCTGGGTTACAAGATAGATGTATTTAGTATTCTATTACCACAAGCTGTAGGCCATTAGCTGTTATCTCCTGCTATGATTCATCCCTGATAACAGACAATGAGCCATCAAGGACCAACCCCATGACTCATGGAATTATCTCATCCTATTGTGAGATGCTCCACCTAGGAGGGAGGAGCCAAGCATTCTCACCTGGATATAACCTGGGCTTTGAGACTACACAGGTCAGCCCTGTCTACTGGATTCCCAGAGGACAAGAGCTACCCCTGGACCTTCAGCTGGAGACCAGACCTTCCCCAGGATCACTGCTTCAACTGAGCTACTTAATTTGGACTGCTACCGCCATCCTAACAGGGTGTCAGGTTGTATCTGACTTTGTCAGTGTTTTTTTTCTTGTGTTATTGCACTTATTTTTAATTTTCCTGTTAAATTTTAATCCTGACTTGTGATCTCCTACTGGTTTGTTTTCAAACTAATACAGGGATATTGAGGACTGAGGAAGTTGGTGGCAGGCACCCAGCATATCCTCACTACGTATTTTCTCACTGCAGGGCTGGAAACTGGGAGTTGCCAACACGCCAATGAAGGGGAAAGTGTGATTTTGTGTATGAACAGAATCAGAGTTACATCTTGATTCTCAGGGCCACTCTTTCTTACTGTTCATCATGGCATCATAACTCCTGCAAAAACATCTATGCACATCTATAAATACTATATGTGCTTGCAAATGCATCCACACAGACACAGAGCTAATCTCAAGACCCATAATCAATTGTTAGTAAGGGACAAGGAGTAGAAAAAATTCCCAGATGTGACTAAAACTGCTTAAACCTCAAGCAAAACTCTCATTGGCATACAACACTGATATTCCACATAGCTCTTGAGTACGTCAATTCAAAAATTATCCACATAATTAATTTCATACATCCCCACAGGCTGAGCCTGAGCCCACCACACAAGGCACTTTCCTGAAGCTTGAAAGCTGTTTAATCTTCTTTTCTGGCCCCTCTGAGATAACTTCTGAATGGATTCTCTAAGCTCCTTATACTGAAAGGTGATCATAGAGCAAGGCCAAAGTTCCCTGGTTCCCTTCAGAGGGTGGACACATGCTGGGCCTGACCAGTTACCTGTAAACACAGATAGATTTCATCCTGCTGTACAAAAGGGTTTGTGTATGCTGGAACAAATATATATGTTAGAAATTTCCTCATGACAATAAGAAATCACTAGGAAATTACCAGGAGGGAGAAAAAGACAAATATTTTTAAATGAGTGGTCTGAACCTGTCCCTTTGTGACTGATTGAAATGAAAGTTATGAGGTCTGGATTCAGCCTTTTATTATGAGACACTGAGGTTCTGCAGTATATTTTTTCCTTTCTTTAATTTAGATCTGTGCAAAAAATTGGCATGAAATACAAATAAATGACAAAGCGCTGAGAATTAGGCCATTTGTCTGTAAAACCAGACATAATCCCCAAAATAGCAAAATACAGAAAAATGCATCAAAATGTATTAGTGATGACAGGCCATATATTACACAGGCTGTTAATGCAACTGTAGGTCACTTATCAGCACCAGTGAGTCACAGAAGCCTAACATTAAATGTAAGAGGCATCATACAGACAAATATTAATTAAAATAACAATTACTGCTAAGTGCAGTATTTTGCTAGATACAGTGACAGCTAAAAGACTGGTGAGATGCTCACAATAATGAGCGAAGTAAACATTTCCACCCTGGAGTATATACATATATACACATATATGTATATATTGCTTGTAGGAAAGAGCTGTGGAAATATGTAAATCTCCATGAATACATCATTTTAAATGTTACAATAGCCTTCCTCATTTCTAAATCCCTCTAAAGGGAGATTTAAAAGCCCCATAGCTGCTGCCTTACATAGATACCCATAAGTCTTAAGAGCCAGTGGATTTACCCAGTTCATGTGGGTTTTCTCTCACTATATTTCAACCTAACCTTCTCTGGCTTCTCTTACCCCTAAATACCTGTTGTCAGCCCACTGAGGCTGGGCTGGCCAGCAGTGGGGCAGCCTGCAGCAGGGACCTCCCCCAGCAGCCCTGTCCCCACACCCAGAGGTGACCAGCAGAGCCAGGCTGGGTTTGACCATGAGGACAGGGCACCTCTGGGACCAAGTCAGGCAGGCAAGTCTGGGATCAGCAGAAGAGATTCGTAGGGATGAATCCTAGCAATGATGTACCACAGCATGAGGGCTGGAGCTGAAATGCAGCCCCAAAGCCCAGCGATGATTCTTCTCACAACTGCCTCTGGCCCTGTTGCTGCTTTCCCAGCACTGAGAACTCAGTTTGCATGGTGTCCCAACATCAGAGCAGCCAAATCACTCATGTTAGAGCACATGGCAGAGCCTGTCCATGCAACCAGGGCACCTCATATTTTCTTCTGGAAGTCTCCAGATCTCCAGTTTTACTGGGACAATAAAAAACATGAAGGACTGATGGGTGTGGCCCCCAACCTCACTGTCAGAGTGCCACCAACAGAGAAGTCATGTTCCAAACTTAGCACAGTGACAGTTTTCTGTCCAATTCCCCTTTGGCATATTTTCATTACGCACAGTTTGTTTTAGACAGAGATTTACAACACTGCATCCTCTCCACATCTAAGCCCATGTGTGGGAAGGATATTGGCATCCTCGCAGTGATTCTGCACTGAACTCCTGTTAATGTACCTTAGCATGAGAGGTGAGTCAGAACCACTCTTCACATCATTTTCATCTAGCAAACAGTGAGTGTGTTTCTGTGCAGGCCAAAACCTTGGGTCTTACTGGCATAACTCTGCCACAATGACTGTAAGCCTGCGGGAAAGCTATATAGATAGGATATGAGGAAGTTCTGAGTGTGCTTCTCTCATCAGTGAGCATGTGAAATAAAGCATTTCCTAATGAAGGTTCAAGGGGATTTTTATATCACGTGAGTTTTGTGATTAGATCACCAGAATTATCACCAGAATTTTCACCTACTGATATGTGTAGGCACAGATCAGAGCACAGACCTGGTGGGGGATGTACATGCAGCCCCCTGTGCCACAAGGCATGTCAGGAAGGTCTGTGGAATCATCTGGACTGAGTCAAGAAGGAGCTTGCAGAAAACATCACCATCCCATATCTCTCAAAGACAGGCCAGCCACTTGACCTATGAAATTTCAGATCAATATAGTAATTGAGTAATTATGGCACTGTTTGCTGAGGTTGTGGTAATTTCCCCATTACAAGACTGCTACTCAGATTAGAGGCACTCTGGTCTATTGTGGAGCTGAAAGGGTTGTACCCTTTCTGGATAACATTTGTAGCTAGAAGAGAAAAAGGTCATTCATTATTATTTTTCAGGTATACTGGCTTAGCTGTTCTTTTAATTTATCACGTGTCCTTTCTGACACAAAATGAAATAATAAGAGAGTTAGATTGTCTTTAGAGAAAACAGGCATCCAGCTCATAGAATATATCAGTTTCAATAACACAGTTCAAAGGAATACAGCTCCTTTCAATATATTCAGGGATTTGTTCACCAGTTTGGGTTGAGCTGCTTTCAAAATAGATGGAAGAAACCTCCTTGTGTGATATAACCAGATGCCATTTGCAGAGACTGTGACATATGGTCCTTCAGACGTGGAGATAATCACAGAGGATAATTCTTGAGAGCCCGTTAGGATTCCAGAGTAGCTGTCTCTGCCATGTGGTGCTTGCTGATGTCTAAATATGATAAATTCACTCACTTTATTTTCAAAAACACAGCTGAAAGAGTTTTAAAAGGAGTAGCACGAAAGCAAAAAAGTATCAACCCTAATTACTCAATCAAAGTGAGAAATATATTCCTGATTCCATCCAACTTCAAGGCAAGTTAATGAACTAAATAGAAATCTGCAGCTGAAACTCACTGATATGAGAATAATTTAATTTTCCACAGTGAATTCAATAAGGATTTCAAGGGAGCCTACACCAACTTTTGTTCAATACATGGCTTGGGCAGGCAGTGGGTATACCTCGTTCTTTAACCCCTTTCCTCCCCTAAAAAAAGAGAACACTTGTATTCAGGATAACAAGCAAAAAATTTAAAGTTTGTGTTGTTATCACAAAAATTATTTTTAAAATGGGCCTTACTACAGAGGCTGTAAAGTACTGGCTTCCCTAGCTATGTGCAGGGGGTCCAGGCTGGTGTTTGATCATATGCCTCGCCCAATCTGGTATTCGTCCATCAATCATCCATTGACAAAAATAATTCTCTGACAGAAAAAAATCACGGGTGATGGTTGAGAGCATCTAAAATTGCAGCAATGCCTACACTGCACACCTTCACCCTACACAGAAGAGGACCAGGGCTGAAGCACTAAACCCTTCTCCCAGCTCACTCCTACCACTGTGCCTGGGAAAGGTCCTGGGGCCAAGGACTATGCCAAGGACTGGTCCCAAAGGGAGTGTGGACAAGAGTCCATCAGCATCAGCTTGACATGCTCTAGGGACCACCATGTTGCCATACAGCCACACTTTGTGCCATGAAATCACTGCTCAGCTGGCCTGTAGCACAAACCTCACAGAGTACATCAGATCTCAGGCACTTTGAAATAAAACACGTGGAATTACACCCATGGTTTAGGGCTGCAGGCTCATCTGAAGGACAGAGGCTGTGCAATGCCAATGCAACCAGTCTGCTCTGGAGTGGACTTGCCTTACACAGCATGGTGCAAGACACTTTGTGCCTCCCAACCCTGAGTTTGATTCCTTAGCCTGTTAGGCATAATCTGTAAATCACTGCACCGGTCTGAGATACCTGATGAAAAAGCAGCTCCACAGACCAGGATCGACAGAGCTAGAAGTTTCTTTGGACATCAGATTACTCCGAAACAATCTAGAAAGGTATGAAGGGACATGGTGCCATCACTTGAAACAGTGAAATAAAGATTTTAGTGGTTGTTGCAATGGTAGCTGAAGGATGTAAAAGGAAGTCCTACAGACTTCATAGGAGGTCTGTAGGAAGACGTAGCACATAGGAAGACATAATTGACTTAATATCAGCTGATGAATCTCTATCTCACATAATATATTTGCTGTCCTAATATTTGGTCTTCCTCCTGACACAAGAAATCCTTGCGTTGTTTTTTTCTCAGTGCAATGAAGGACACACTGGATGAAAAAACATCTTTTACTGCATTGACAGAAAGTGAAAGACCTTCTGGCCTTATACACTTGTGAAAGTAATATCTGTGAAAGTGGTGCCAAAGTCTCCCATAGGTATTTTTAAACTGAGAACTGCTTTTTTCAGTTTAAACTGAAACTGCTATTTTGAAAACTGCTGAGTGCTCACCTTACTTGGATAAAGAAGACTAAAATACTTGCTGAAGCTGGAATGGGGTCAGCTATTGGCAGACATGCCTTGCCATGAAGGCACGTTCTGTGTGTGGTGTGTGACTACTCAGTGGTTATGGAGTGTCATTGCCTGGCTTAGCTGTGTGGAGAGTGTTCAGGAGACCTCTTCATGTCCCTTAGATCAGCATATCCCACTCCAGCTAAAGAGTCCAAGAAAATTACTCAAGTCTTCAATCCCTTATATGCCTTTCAAGCATTGGAATGGGCAGCCCACAGAGATGGTGGAGTCACCAGTCAAAGACTGCATATAGCACTCAGAGCCCTGGTCTAGGTGACAAGGTGGAGATTGGTCAAAGGTGGGACTCCGTGATCTTAAAGGTTTTTTCCATGACTCTGTGATTCTGTATTGCCTGAGAGGGCAATCAGTTATTCTTGTGTGGATTGTATAAAGCTTGGTGTGCAGGCTCTAGAAACCTGTGCTTCAAGACATCAGCAGGTAAATGAGGAAGAAAAGACTGTTTCCGATTCATTTGTAAAGTTTTAACTGCTCCATAGCTCATCTATGCCACAAGGCAGCAGCAAATTGGCATTATCAGCCTTGGGAATGTGAAATTTGTGCATCCCAGAGTAACAGAACATCCTCTGTCTTGAGGAAGAAAATAGTACGAGCAGTTAACTTTTCATATTTGTCATTCCTGCCGTTTTAAGAAAGGAAAATGCTTCAAGTGCTTTCACTAAACTCATTTAACAACAGAGGAACTAGAAAAAAGACACAGGACTTCCACACTGCAGGAGATGCTAATCACCCTGGATTTGTTTCCTACAAAAATGCCACAGGGAAATAGGATGTGTGAATGGAGGGAACATAAGTTTTGGACACCCATTATTAATGCATTTCAGAACTTTTGGATTACAATAAAGCATTTCTTGGCATTTCCAAAACCAAAGCTTTTCTCTTTGATTCACTGGCCCGAAATGAAACTCTTTGTTTTCACAGAAACACTTCACAGTTCACAGAATAGTCTGAGTTGGACAAGACCCACAAGGATCATTGAGTGATCGGAGCCAGCACTAATCTCTGTGTCCAACTGCCAAAAAGCCTTTGGGGAGCTGACTCCCCACATCTTCCTGTTCTTCAGATGGACACTCTTCCCCAGCCAAACTGTCTTTTCCATGGCCTCACCACACAGCAGATGTCTAGGAGAATCCTGTGATGTATCACACTGATTCAGCCACAAGGAGAAACAGCTATTGTTTCTCATTTTTCATGGGCACAGTTTCATCAAAGTCTTTTTTCCTGTGGCAACTTTCTATTTTGATGAAAGACACTGTTTCTCATGGAAAAATATGTGATGTTTTCTATAGGCTATTAAACATCCCTCAGAAAAAGGATTTGAAGAAAGAATGAATGAAGACCTTGTTGTGGTTTTGATTGGCCCAAAACATCAGCAAGGTATTTTTGGCATCTAAGAGAAGTTTAAACCCCTCAGAAGCTGTTGTAGTAGGCCTGAAGAAGTGTCTGAGGGGTGGGGAGTGGTACAAAGATGGCTCCTGTGTGTCCTGAGTGAAAGTTCTGGAAGTTTTTTCATCAAGTCCCACAGAGCCAGTCTCTGATGGCTCTGAGAGTGATGGACATGCTGCCGGCCAAGTTTGGGCCAATTGGAGGTGCTAGTTACGCCTCTGTGAAAACATATTTAAGAAAAAATCAAAACAAGGCAGGCACACACTTCTTTTTAGTTAGAGGAGGAGGAGGTGGAGGTGAAAATATGTGAAGGGAGAACAGCATGGAGATTGCCAAGGTCAGTGAAGAAGATGGGGGAGGAGGTGCTCCAGTGCTCCAGGCGCCAGAGCTGAAAACTTTCTGCTAGCCGTGGTGAAGTCCGTGGTGGGGCAGGAGGTCCCCCTGCAGCCCATAAAGTCCACAGGAGTGAAGAAATCCACCCACAGCCCACGCCAGAGGAGCAGGTGGATGCCTGGAGGAAGCTGTGATCCAGTTGGAGTCTCATCGAAAGAGTTAAAGCTACAAAGGCCTTGCAAGGGAGAGAAAGGCCTTTTCCTTGCTCCTGGGATGGAAGCAGCCTGGCCTCAGCTCGGGAGAGTCTGCACAGCACCCTATGGACAAAAAGACTCATGTTGCAGCAGAATTCAGGCGAGATGTTACTCATGAGATTGGACTCACGCCAAAGAAGTTCCCAGAGGTCTCTCGTGGGAGGGACCCCTGGCTAAGTAGAGAACCCCTCTCCCTGATGGACTGACCAGAGAACCCCTCTCACCCTGCCCCCTGTCTGTGTTGCTAGTTTTGAAAGGGGGAAGGGGGGTGAGTGGACTGCTTCTTAAGAGGGTGGGGGTGAGAGCAGGAGAACTGTCTGGAGAGAGAGAGAGATAAGTAGAGACAAAGAGTATTTGTAGTGGAAGAATTGTGGTGATGAATAGATTTATAGACCTGCTCTGTGGACTGAGAAAATACCCCACACCCTGCCCCCCTACCCCAGCTGTTGGTTAGATGGAGGAAAGGGGGTGTAGAAAATGGGTTTGTAAGAGGGAGGGCGTGAGTGAACAAAATAGTGTATGAAAAGTTCATTTTTGCCTCTCATTTATCCTCCGACTCAGTTAGGTAATTAAATCACTTTGTAACTTTAAGTTTAGAGTCTGTCTGCCCTTTCTTTCGTGCGTCCTCCTACCAGCGTCCTATCTCACTTAACTCCTGAGATTGGTGTGTGTTTTTAAAGTTTTTTTCCTTTCCCCTCTCCTGCACGTCTGCAGCAGGAAAGAGCCGGAATGCCAGCATTTAGTCAGGGTCAAACCCTGACAGACCTACACCACTGAAGGCAGATTCTTCCCTGTGAAGAAAATAAAAAATAATATTTGAATTAATTTTGTAGGTAATTCGTCTAAAATTGTGGAAGTTTATCAAGCATTTATCTGTATAAGTTACACTCAAAGACAGAGTAACGCATTCTGAATTTAATGAACTTTGGTGTTTACATAGCAGCAATGACTTCTTCAATTTCATATGGCATTACTTGTATGTTTTAGAATTGTTTATTAAAGTAGTAGTTTAAGGAAAATGTACAGTCTGAATGTTAAACTCTGTAATCAGTTCTGTTGTGCTACTTGTTTCTAAGGGGCTAATTCAATACAATTAATGTATTTTCCAATGTAGACACGTATAGGAAGTCACTTCTAATACCCATGACAAAATAAATTATATAAATCTTCACATTCTTCACAAATTCCAGTCCTATTTTTGACTAGTAATTACGCAGTCATAAATCACAATTATCATGAAATATTGTGTTATTAATAATATGCTGTCCAAAAAGTCAACAATAAAATCGGGAGCTTCTGTAAATTTGCTCATTTCTGCTGCTTGTTGATAGTCTTGATGGATCATAAATGGTCATCTGAGTTGTATGAGGTTGATTTTGTTACCTGTTTGGATGACATCCAAATTGAATGAGAGGAAGAACAGCTAAGAAATCATGGCGAATTAGAAAGTCCAAGTGTATTTGATTTTATTGTCACAGGTAATTCCAAATACCCCCTCCAACCGTTCTGGCATGAGAACAGATCCAATAATGTGACCTCAGAATCGCAGCTCAGTGTATCAGTTCCATACACAAGCATTCCAGAGTATTTCTGTTTTCTCTAAGCTTCCATGCTTAGGCGCTGTGCTAGGGGCTAGCAAGTAGAGGTCATACTTCCCTGACACACTGTAGAAAGAAACCCTAGAGACAACGTGGGTTTTGGTATGGGTATAAGTGTAGGTGTAGGAGTAGGTATAGGTGTAGGCATGTATTGTCCCAGACAAATAAAGCTATTTTAGAAATGGAGATTTCCTTGGTACCTTCCAGAGGTGTCTGATGAAAAGAAGGACAAGGATGACAAGTCTCCTCCTCACTGTCCTCAGTGGTTCTCCAGCTCTGCACTGACAAGGGGGGGAAGGAGCAGTTTCCTACTGTCTTTGGAGACACAGCTGTAAAGTGGAACAGCAAAGAGCTATTTATACAAAGGAAAAACATACTTCAGGCTCCCCTCACCTGTCGGGGTGGATGCCTAGAGACTCTGATCACACGGCTATGGGGCGTTCCTTGGGATGGAGATCCCACACACACATCTTCCCAGCTGGGATGAGCTGCTCTGGGGAGCTGGAGCACACAGCAAGGAGCAGCAGCCAGCACCAGCCCCCTCTGCGCTCCTCAGCACAGCGGGGATCACTCCAAAGGAAGGAGGAATCTCCTCTCTCCAGCTCTAGCAGCTGAATTCCCTCGCCACCACGCTGGGAGCTGGTGAGGAGGACAGCCTGTGCCAGGGCTGTCGTTACTGATGTAAATTAAACAGTTACCACCGCAGGGTGACTCTCTGCTCTTTTCCCTGAGCAGACAGCTGCTCCAGAAAACACATGCTCCGGCTGCTCAGGCTGAAAGGAAGAACCGCAGAGATTTTATTTATAGATGCAATAGGCAGGTGTTCTGCATTTAATGTCTGCCCAGGAAGAGCTGGAATTGCCTCTTTGCCCACAACAACTACGTACTTGATTACTTTGTGTGTACATAATGCATTATATGTACTCTATACCTCTCCCTTCCCATTTGGATTCAGTGCATAACCTCTGTACAGCTGTGTTGCCCTCTCCTGCAGCAAAACATTTGCTGATCTTATCAAGACAGAAAGATAAAGTGCCTCAGACTGTGGAAAACTAAACTTTAATGGAGGAGTTCACGCCAAGGTGTGCCTGCTGTGTTTCTGGATGGCAGAAGAGTGGTGAGCAACGAACGTCCGTCCGTCACTTCAGAACAGAACATTTCATCAAGGCTTGGAAAGCCGTGTATGAAATATTAATTAATTACCACTAAGTCTCACTATACCATTGTGAAACTGGCACAGTGCAGTTTTGTGCAGGTTGTTTTCCGAAACTGTTGCCTTTTATTTCAGCTACTTGATCATAGCATGCTGCATAATTTATACATCTAAGAGCCTTTTGTAGGGCACGTTGGTAGAAAAGCTCATAAGTACCACAGAAGCTGGGATCTTGTCAATATTTGCAAGGATTTTTTGAGGCTGGCAAACAGGCACAACAAAAGCAGTTCCCGTGCTTGTTGCCATCCATGATTTTGGCAACTGCAGGTTTGCTACAATGGCTTGTGACAAAGCAGTAAGAAAGCAAAACTAAGCTCTCCCAAATCCAAATGAAACAAAAAAGACACCTTGCTGTTAATGCAGGATGCCAGCCATACCGTGGCACAAATGTATTTTGAAAATATATGAAAATGAACTTTAAAATGGTTTTCATTTGAGCTGAGGGAGAAAGCAGATCCTTTTGGGATTGCAGTGCTATGCACCAGTCACCAGGAATGCAGAGCGTAGGAGCACAGGCAACTCCACTACAGACTGCCACTGACAAAACTGGGAAATGTTTTTTTCCACATTTCTTGATCAGAATAAATATTCTGACATGCCATTTTTACATGAGGGAAAGGCATCACCAGGCTGAGGATAACTTGAAAACTCTTTCTATCTTTGGAAATACCTTTTTTGTGTTTGGAAAAATATCCGCAGGAAAGTGGAGAAGGCTGAGTAGGACTGGGGGAGGTGCTCAGAGGCTGCTTAAGAGGCCATTAGTGTCAAAGAGACCATCTGGTGAGCAGACCTCAGCTGGGATACATCAGGAAGCACCACCACAATGCACGAGCAGGTGAGCAGCAGTGATGCAAAAGTCAGGCATGGCAGCAGGACAGCACAGCTCCAGACCCATGACTGTAAGGGGTGCATTAATGCCACCACAGCTGTCTACCTAAAAGCTCAGAGCCTATCCCAAGCCAGGTGTCCAAACTCCCTTGACCCACAGGGCAGAGAGCACCTGCCTCTCCTCCTAGGCTGCTGAGGGAACCTCAGTGATGAGCTTGGGTTGGACTCCCTAAACTTTACAGAGCTACAGCTGGGTGAGGGGGATGCAAGGGATGTGCCAGGACTAAGAATAAAGCTCAAAACTCTTTGCTTTCCAGCTCTACAATTAAACTGCTAAAACATGTTGACAATATGCCTGAATCTTGTTGGAACATCTATGGCAGAAAAACAGCTTATGCCTGCGCCTGTAATTACTTATAATTAGAATGTGTAATTGGGATGTGGACAAACAGCTAGGCTCAACTGCATACAGAGGTCTGTCCCTGCCACAGCAAAATGTTTAGAATGGTCAAACAACAATAATCCCATTTTGTAGGTGCTAATTTTCATAGCCTGATAAAGAAGCATATACAATAATCACCTAAACAATTCTGGTTGTTTACAGTTCTGCACCCTTAAAAGACAGACTGCAATCAAGATATTTTGAGGAAGCCAGTGTGTTCTTTCACCTTCTTGACAATGTCTGTGCAGCACACAGCTTCACCCTGGTCTGCACTGTGCACAGGGCTGTGCCACACTTCCTTGAAAAAGTGATGGCAACCTGAGTAAGTAATGACCTCTAGAGCCAGAGTACAGATAAGCAAAAGGAGATCTGGCCCTAGGTATCTTGTTGGAGAAGGGTGCAGACAGGTGCGTTTGATGCCATTTCCACTGCTGTGGCTGCCCAGGAAAAGGGATTCAGCAGCAGAGGCTGAAGGAGCCCCAGGACATGGGTGGAGGACAGTTCCTCAGTCAACACAGCCCCTCTCCTTGCCTCTGACTGCCCTCCCTTGATACTCCAGGCCCATGTGCTTTCCCCTTGGCACCTATAGGCAGAAAGATATCTTTATATAAGTCCAGAGGCAAAGGGCAAGCTGGGCAGAAAGATGACTTGGAGGACTGAGCACAGACTGTGCTGAGACAGCCCATCCAGGCTCTGCAGGGCACTCCACCTCACTGCCAGCTGTGCTCTGCCCAGTCCCCCTGAGCACAGACCATGAATCCAAACACAGAGCACTACTGATACCTGTCAGAGAGGAGATTTAAATGGAATGAGATGCTTTGCCACTCTGCTCCCCCATTTTCCTGGCAAGGGAACAATTCTCCAGAAAATGGGATGTATTCAAGGGGTTATTCATGAACCTGGCACTGCCACAGCATCTCCCATGTCCCACCAAGACAGTGATGCTGGGAGAACAGAACAGAGCAAGTGACACAAGAAACCTCTTTTGTCCTAACCTTTATGGCAGTGTTCAAGGGCTGAAAAAATGGGGAGGAAAAGGGTTAAAGTTAAAGAAAAAAGAAAGTCGCAATAGCTCTGAGGAAGGTATTCAGTAGATATTTCTGTCTAATACATAATGAAGCTCCTTTTCTATCATTGATGGGTTTTGTTCTCTGCAGGTTCCCTACAGAAATACAGGCAAGTACCAAGCCTGCTCCGTCTACAGGAAAAAGCAACTGGTGACTAGCAAGTGGAGCAAAAGCCTCAGTCAAAAATAGGCTGGATTTCAGGATTCACTCCAATAAG
Source organism: Entomyzon cyanotis (assembly GCA_024500445.1). Lineage (NCBI taxonomy): Eukaryota > Metazoa > Chordata > Aves > Passeriformes > Meliphagidae > Entomyzon > Entomyzon cyanotis. The sequence continues at coordinate 13,154,563 of JAKEPQ010001016.1, read as the reverse complement.
AAGAAGAGGCACAGATCTGGAAGTCACAGGTGAGTTTCTAAGGAATTGGAAATGCATCTGAGAAAGCACAGCTTACCTGACTGTCGCTGTTGAGCGGCTAGCTGAGGACTGACCCAAGTTCTCAGACAAGCGAAGAGAGGAGAAAAGGCACTTTATTGTTTTGAATTCCATATATATAGAGTTTACAGAAGTGCCCCAGATTGCTCAGCCCGAGACCTCCCCCTAGGCACAATTGGCCAAGCCCGAACTGACTCAATCCGGAGAAACTGTTTGCAAAACATCCAAACTTTATCTTGTTTATGAAATATAGCAAAATGTTCCCACGGGAAGAACCTGTGCTAGCCACACCTGACAGGCAGCATTCTCTGTGCACTCTGCATCAGAATGTTTGCAGGGAGGCTAAAGCAAGGGGAGAGGAGAAGGCAAAATTTGGCTAGGAGCATCCCTTGCTGTGCAGGAGATCTGGGGCTGTGCAAATATTTCCAGTCAAAAACATAAACTGCAGCCCAAAATCCAAATATGTGCTCAGAGACACCTATTTTCCCCCGATCTTTACTTTTCACAAGTATATTATCAGACAGCGAATAAAAATTATTTCAAATCCCTAAAGGCACATCGGCACCTTCATGCTGACAAGAACACAGTGGATGGGCTAATTGTTTAACTTCTAAGTTTTCGGTGGTGGCAGGCTATTAAATCAGCTTGGAGCTGACTCGGTACGATGCCCTCCAGTTGCAGAGCTGAAGATTCGTTCCTATTCTCCCTAATTACTTTGGCATAATTAGTTTCTACACTGCAACTGACTTGGCCTCTCCCCTGCCAGCACAGCATTTTGTCAATGGCTACTCCAATGTTCAAGTTTGCCATGTCCCCCTTACCTACTATATCCTGTATTCCCCTAAGTAATTTGGAAGAAGACACATTTTGCCTGTGGTGGTCATTTAAGTATTGTACGTGTCCCTACTTATTTTTTTTTACTAATTTATTCAGTAATGAGGTAAAGGTTCTTTGTAATCAGGGAACGACAACTCTTGGAAAATTCCAGTCCTCCTTTATGGTAGCTGGCTTTAATGATAGTTCATGTATTTTCACTTACAGATGACCCACTCTGTAATGTTTTCAAAACTCATGGATAAGTACAATCTGGCCCTAGTGATTAATTTCATTTTTAAATTGTTCCTCATTTTTATTACTCCAAAAAACAAAAGAAGCTCTAGATCAGGTATTTCCTCCTTGTCCACTGTGATGAAGATAAATGCAAGGAAGTAGTCTCATTTTGCTGCAATTTCCTTATTATCCTGTTCCTTTCCAAAATGACAGTATCATCTGATGGACACATTGGATGGAGTACATTTGTTTCTCTCACTGTATAGTTTATGCAATAAATCTTCTTTTACTTTTCCAACAAGCTCTGTGGTTGGTCAGCTATCTTGTGACTACCAAAGTACTACTGAGCAAATAATTTGATTTTCCCCCCAATGATGGAGGGTTTTCTCTTTTTTTTTTTCAGCCAATTGTCACTGCTAGCCTACTGAAACTGCCTCCCCCTTCACAGACTCCTGATCCTGAGGTTCTTGCGAAGATTTTCACTTTCTTTCCCCTAGCTACTAGTCACAGCCATCCATACAGTACATCTTCCTTCCCACTGACTTTTTTCTTCCTTTGCTTGCTTAAGAAAACAAACCACTCTTTAAAAAAAAGACATACAGCACCTTGAAAGTGTTTCAGCACACCTTTGCAGCACAAATTTTAAAAAATTACACTTCCAGGGAGCTCTTGCTCTGAAAACTGCTGTTACTTTTCTTCACTAAGCCTGTGGGTCCTAGACCATGCAAAAGATGCTGCAGAGACACAGACAAGACAGAGAACCCCAGCCCAAATCAGCAATGGAAATACAAGTATACAGTCTGCAGCAACTTTTCGGGATTTAAACACTAAGCAGACTCTATCACACTTCATGTAGCACAAGATAATCTAATTTATGATAATACTGCAACAAACTAAACCAATAAATATATCTTCAATCTGCATAGCCACATTTGGAGAAATGTCATTGTGGGCACAGTAGGAGCAATGTGTAATAAATGTTTCATTGGCTCCCACAGGTAATATTTTTGCCAAGGCAGCTGGAGAAACTGTGCAAGTTTACTGGCCCTCATATTCAAGCTCAGCATCTATTTGGGGAAAACAGCTGAGGACTATACACAAATTTATATCATAAAAATAATAGAAAGCCTCAGTTGCAGTGACATATTTAGCTCAGACAGTATTACTCTATTATTGTTGCTGTTATTGCTAATAATAACACCAGTATTGTAACACCCAAATCATGGGAAGTTTCAAACTTTTACATATAGAAGAAAACAGCTCTCGCATGATGGGGGTAAGAATTGACCAGGGCTGGGAATCCCAGCAATTGCATTCATTCAAAATTGTTCCAAAGCTTTCTTTTATGACAGACCTTTTTCCAAGTGCAATAGATCAGGATGTGCATAACACTGGGATGAAAGCAGATAGTAAAAGATATTATATCCTCTTAGAGTCAGCATCTAACTGTAATGTTGGCTTCAGAATGAGTTTAATTGGTTTTTCAGTGCCAAAAGTACTGAAGACCATTACTTCCAATGACTACAAAGGGTTGAAGCAATCTCCAGAAAGCCCAAGATTTCTGAAAAGTCAGGACACTTAATTGCCACTCATTTCTTTCATGCTTCTCCTTCAACGTGCTCACCTATGAGGGATATTTGATGGAGGGATAAGTGTCCAAGATACCATCCCATCCCTGACCTTGCATTTTCTAAGGTCCACCACTTAAAAAGAGGATCTTCCTTCAGGAGAGAAAGGATCTGTTCTGGCCTAAACAGACCCATTAAACATGTCCTTAGGAATCACTCATTGTTAATGCCAGTGCAGGCAGGACAAGGTGTAGACATCAGCTCCTCCAGGACAACAACAACATTTCCAGGAGTCTGACTTTGTTGATGTCTTTCATCTTCACCAAGAAATGGAAACCAGAGCTGGAGTCTGGTGTTTCTGCTGTGGGCATTTTATAGAACCCAATGCCAATTCCCAGAGTACAGGTGGTGAAGATTCTCGCAGATCCAAAGGATATTTCAACCCTTTCATTGTAAGCACCTAACTCCAGCATTTGTCTTGAAAAAATGTATCCACAGATCACAGTAGCCACAGACAGAAAACATATTGAACAACATTCGCCCTTCCATCTTCAATGCACATGTAAACAAGAATGATCTGTAACAGGATTGGACTATATCTGTTTGTCTTGTTGTAATAAAAATATGAATAAGGTAGGTATCAAGTTATAGTGTTCCCTTTTCCTGCATTAGTAATTCTGATGGAAAACAATATGGACAGCTTATACTGTCCCTGGGCAAATATTAAATAAACAAAAGGCTCAAATACAATAAGCATTAATATTTCATGAAGTTGGGAAGACCATCAAGAAAGCTTTTCTTGGTCACTTTACCTAGCACTCTCCCTGTGGGATTGAAAATAGCATTAATGAGAAGGAGAAAGAAATATCTCAAGCAGCAAAAGTACACACTGAGTATGAAAATGAACTCCTTTTTGGATGTCTCAGAGGAGCAGGGCTGTGCAAGAGACAATATTTCAGATGTCTTTAGCAGTGTATTTTGAAAAGTCAGGCAGCCAAGTTCTGTTTTGCTTATTTTATTTGCTGCTGCCCACAGAACTTTCCAAAACCCTGCTCCATCAAAACACTCTGCAGATGCTGTTTCAAGATGGTGACAACTACTTGATATGGGACAATTTGAACCAGTGGATAGCTCTGAAAATTGTGGCAACCCCCAAGTACTGTGCAGTACCCACAATGGTTTAACCATAACCTGAAGAGGTGCAGGAAGTCCCTTCTTCTTTCACTGCAGGCTGGGAGGGATCCAGCCCCAGAGTCCCTGGAAGGGAACGCCCCAGGAGTGGGCTTGACCTCCTCCAGCCAGCAATCCTATGGTCATTGGTGCCCATTGGGAGCTGCATTTGAAACCTACATTGTAAAGGGAGGAAACTCAGCCACCAGTGTCAGGGGAAATTTAGACCCAGCTGACTCTGCAAGCACATGTGCTGGAGCTGCAGAGCAAGAGGCTTTTGGATGGGTGCCATGGCCAGGCTTCATATGGTGTTAATTTGCATCCCCTCAATGGGATTTTTTTTGCTTGGTCTTAGACAATTATAGCCCAGACATCTTCATCTGGGCTGGTTGTCTAACTCAAGGAGGAATAGGTGCTCCCAGGGCATAATTCATGTCCTCCTCAGATAGATGTCTGAAACAGAGCAGATGAATCATTTTCCACAAGCACCTCCAGACTCTCTGTTGTCTCCAGAGTCATAAAGGAGGCCAGACAACCAGATCAGATGTAGACTTCTGCTTTTTGGGCTTATAAACTTAAGTGAGGATAGTGTCACCTTTTGTGACTGAGTTGCATTAGGCTTGTACATGATTCAATGTGAATCCAGCAAAGAATACAATCGCCTTCATGTAAAACAAAGGACACCATAACTATAATTTTCATCAGCCTATGTTTTATTGAGCTGAGCCACAAATTGTTTCAAGTCCATTTACAAGGAAAATGCCAAATACCACTCTTTCTGAAAAAAATCACAGAGTAATGTGTAACTTCTTGGAACACCTCTTTATGCCTCCTCTGGCATTTGTAGTTTCAAAGAGCATGCATTGGTCCCTATTTGCAGTTTCTATTTGCCCCAGCTTGGACATCTGATATTCAGAGTGCATGTGATCTGTAGCTAGTTTATTTCTTTTCCTTTCTGAAAGTCAGTCTTTTAACAGATGTGGAGGGTTTATTCTGGCCATGGCCATTTATAATTATAATAAAATCACAGCTTTATTGTGACCCTATAGTCTTCAACTATGTGTATTCCCCGCAGATTTTCCTGATTTTTAGAACACAAAATGTGCTGCATGCTCTAAACAGTGCTTGATGACTAGTGCTCTATTCCAGTAGCGTTCCATGCCATAAAAATATCTTCAGACAGCACCAGAAATTATATTCTGTAGTGCTCTTTTATTTCAATGCAGTTCAGCATTCCACACTGATTCTGTTCCAGGAAAAGGAAGGGTTGGCAATCAATATGTTTAGACTAGCTGTAGACTATACCCTGATTTAATTACCAATTAACTCAATGTACTTAGCACATTTGTAAAGCCCACAAAGGACATGCTACATATTTATTTATGGTTATAGACATCTGATTTTTACCCAAAATGTATCTTCTAATCTTTTTACAAAAAAAGCATTATTTTTTATTTTTTGAGGCAATGTAAATGGTGTCCATAGTAGCCTTTATTAAATGTGTTTAATAGTTGCTGCTAATTGACTGTTAATAATTCAGAGAACTAAAAGTCTACAGTAGATGTATCTGCTCTGATTTCTCTGGCAAAAGCATTTTTTTCATTAATCATCAAACAGCATTGTGGTTCATTCCAGACACTTCTCTTCAACCAAGACCACAGCACACAAGTATAGAGCTCTTATTCTTGTGCATCAGGGCATTTAAGTGGCAAAGACCTGAAGTTCACAGAGCTCCATTGGCTGAGAGTACCTGAAGAAAGTCACATGAACTCCAGACACATCCCAGCTTTCCTGCATTTTCTGGGCCTCCCTTAAGCATTTACAAACAAGGAGCAATTGAAGACCCCTGTGAGGCAAAATGGGCAGATTTCAAAAAATGAAATTAAAGTTAAGATGCTCTGACATAACATAACAATTCACAGAACTTACAGGTAATTCAGAAAGTGATTGCAAGAACATGTTTCCCACTTGCTACTCATATATATCAGCTCCCAGTGAAGACTTTGTGTTCACCTTTCACCACAGAAACATTTTCAAATTAATTCAATTTCCTCTGCATTTTGTTCTAGAAATAGAGTTTCACAGAGTTTAGAACAGAGTACTCAATAAGCTTTAATGTACTCATTATGCCATAACTTGGCCTTTCCTTGATTTTAGCATTTTAGGTTCACGTTGTCTTGTAAGAACACCTTACCCAAGGACAGAAAGAAATTTTGGGGAAAGCATCTGAAAAGAAAATAAATTAGTGTAATTAAATATCCATTTTCGGGTCTTTGTGGTTTATATTTGAGGAGCAGATTCTTTCCTAAGTACTAAAAGTGCACGTTGTTACATTAATTTAACTAATAGGCATTAGTTATGACAGCCCGCCTGGTAAAGGTTCTGAGCCAGTGTCGTTTCTATAGATTTATACACTTGGAAATGTGCACTTTAAATGAGAATCTTGCCAGTGTCAAAATTAAATTAAACTGAATTAAATCATATGCCTGATCACAAAGAGCTAAGATTCTTTTCAGCATCAGGTCCAAATTATAATCGTAACTCTAGCCCGACTACTGAAGAAAATTAAAAGGCAGTTCCAACTTCATTATACTCTGCTGAAGTTGCCGGCTGTACAAACACAGGGCAAAATCCTTAGCTGAGCAAAGCGACTGGTACTGGAGCCCTTCCAGGACAATTACTGCCACACTCACAACCTGAAAAGCTCCCACGGCAATGACATCCAATGGAGAATGGCTCCTCCAGGAGCTGTGATCATTGTGGGGTCAAATGCTCACAACGAGATGAGCATCTCAGTCTAAACTTCAGGTCCACCAAGTCCCCATTCCTACAGGACTCTCAGGTTCAGACCCAGAAGGGTCTGAGCAGTAGAGTGCTCTCAGGATTTGCCTGTCAATGTTGACACACAAATGTCTCGATGGGTTTATGTCTACATCATCTGAAGTGCTGTAGTCAGTCACAGTCAGTCCTGTCTTGCCTCAGAGCACACCAGTCAGAGCAGCCTTCACAGAAAGCAGAGTGAGTGGTGCTCTGCCAGCTTTAATCCAGCAGTCCAGTGGTTTGCCGCACTTAGGCGTGGCATAGTCATGGTGAATATACAATGGGAGCCAGGAAGGGCTTTTCCTCAAGGAGGGAAGATGCTACTACTAACTCAGTGATGAAGGCTCAGAGTAAGCCAGGATCCATCCTGTTGAATTGGGACTGGTGTAGGAATCAGGAGCTGGAAAATGGTATCTCTTAGAAATGTTTAATTTTGTATTTATGTGGTTGCCACATGTGCTGGCTGAGAGCAGCCCAACTGCTGTGTCTGTATCCATGCCAAGGGCTCTTACCTTACCTTAAGCTATTTAAGCTGCATGTAACTCCATTCCCCACCCTTCTCTGGGCATGGGTGTCCAGACAGTTTTTTACTCAGCAAGAGCACACCCCTCCAAGCCATGAGCAGTCAGTTGCTCCAGGAGAAGGTTGTGGGAAGCAGTGTCAAAGGCTTTACTGAAGTCTAGGTACACAACATCCACAGCTTTTCACTCATTCACTCAGTGGGTCACTTTGTCATAGAAGGAGATCAGGCTGGTCACACAGGACCTTCTTTTCATAAACCTATGTTGGCCTGATCCCCTGGTTGTCCAGCACATGCCATGTGATGGCACTCGGGGTGACCTGCTCCCTGAGAATGTCTGGCACAAGTCATAGCACAAACATACTAGACTCACAAAATCAAAAAAGATAACACCTTATCCTTATATACACCGCAAATGTGGGCTTAGGCAGGCCCCACATCTGTCAGGCTCTTGTCAGTCAGAAATGGGACCATGATAAGAAAACTTTGGGTATCATTATTGATCATGATTGATCTCAAGCCTTCAGCAATATGGCATTTGTTACGTGGGGAATGGAAGGTTTGAAGTACATAATGTCAAAGTTGTACCATGAAGCATCAATTCATTTGTGTTTATCTTTGCTGTCCAGACCAAAAACAGTCCTGCAGCACCCATGGACTTGTAAGAAATGGTGTTAGAAAGCAATGTGAGTTAGATGAAGGTTTAAGCTTTAGTGAGAAGAAATTCTTTTGTGTGTATCTCTTCCTTAAAGTCTTGTGGCTCATCTCAGGGTGACATTTAGGGAAACTCTCATCATACAGCTGGATCACAGTCATCACAGCCCATCTACAAACCTGCCAAGTACCTGTCATTAAAGGGAAAAGCCCTGATTAAGGGAAAAGCCCTGACCTTCCCCTTCGATGTCACAATACTAAAAAAGCAGACACAAACAAAAGGAGACAAAATGCACAAATCCCCAAATATCACTCCTTTCACCTACAGGAGCTGTTGGTACTGAGGTGGTAGATGTGCTGTGCTGGTGACAGACCACCCTTTACCAACCCACACCTGCCCTGGGAGAGGGAACTGTGCTCTGCAGCTGTTGTAAGCTGTAATGCTGAGAGATACTCAAAATATGCCAGACACCAAGCTTGTACCTAGCTTTCTCCAGCTTCCCAAGCACTGCATAGCTCATCACTCCCGAGGATCATCTCACTGGTTTTCCACTCATGTCTCTTTCCTGTGCAGAAAGCAAAGTACCTTTTTCCAACAGATATCTGCTACAATCAGGAGCCAGCTTTGTGCAGCTCCTGTGCCCAAAGGCAGCCTCTTGTCAGTCAGTCTCAGAAGTCTCTTTGAAGGCTGGTTTATTGGCTGCCTATGAGAAGATTGAGGGAGAGTGAGTTTTTTTCCTTTTCTTTGTATTTTCTTTTAAAGAACCTTTCTCTCTAAGTGATGCTCAAAGGAAAGCCTACTGCTCCATGCAATATTCTCTATGGGATGGGGAAAATATTACAGTTCAGCCCTCCATAGAAAAATATCAATTATTTTAAGAGAAAAATATCAATTATTTTTACAGAATGCAACTTGTACTCCTGTGCTTCCCAAACATATGCAACAAATACATGTATATATTTCACACCTTTATTTGGAAATGAAGTCTGATATTGCCTTTTTCCCAGATGCTGAGGCCTCCTCACCTATTTTAGTGCAACCAAGGTATGCCAGTATAGCTATCCTGTCTCACTTTTCATTTTCCTGAATAACTTTGAAAACTGTTTTTCTCTGGCAATACTTCCATGCACATCTGCATTCAAAACAAACTCATCTGTGCCCTTCTTCAGGGAAGGGATGGGGTGAAGGGAGTGAAGGGTGTTACAATAGCTGTCCTGCCAGCACTCAGCAGGGTAACATAAACAAAATCAGCAGACCACTTAATTCTCTGAAAAGAAAAAGCACATTCCTCTAGCAGAGCACCTTATAAGTACTATCCAGCAGGGATCTCTCCCATCTGTGCACACTGAAGGGCCACAGCTTGAATAGCAGAGGTATTGTAATACCACAAATATTACCATGATGATTGCATGGTGTGAACTCTCTACCAAGTCAGGATCAAGCTGCAGAAGTAGCTGTAGTGACTTGGTAAAGGGATGTCCACATAGAAAGTAGTAGCAGCCATGGAGGGTAGCTATGGGCCTCACACCCTCACCCTAAAATTCCTTACCTGAGGTAATCACCACAGCATCCAAAATCATCTTGTCATTTCCACCAGGACAGTGGTAAAAAGGTAAAACCTCTGCTACTTCTACCAAGAGCAGCTGAGCCATGCTTCAAGCTTCCTTGGTCCCTAATGAGTGATCATTAATCATGGGTATTTTCTAAGCACAGTTTAGAGTCTTAATAAATGCCAAATAAAGAATTAACAAAGCCATAATCAAGCAAATGTGTTCCCTGATCACTGCAGCAAGAGGGCTCAGAGCCAAATAAACAGGGTGCTGTAGTTCCAAGCCTTTCCTGTGTTCCTGAACATTCCCCCACTGGCTGCTTGTAGGGAGGAAGGCAGACTCATATTTTCACATGTCTGTTGTCAGAGAAGAAATCTGTCTTCTCATTGCTGCCCCAGAGGGAGAATGGAAATGAAGGGAGAGGGGTTCCTATCCAATTTAGGACAGTGCGTGCAAGACCTTCAGCTCACATACAGTTGTGGAGTCCACAAGAGATCCCTTTAGAGGAGGAAGGAAGCCACAGGAAAGAGATGGTTAGGTTAAATCCATACAGCACGTGCCTTTTTCAAAACTCAGATGAAACAGTCCCCTACTTGTCCACCTCAACTTGCAGGTACTTCCTTCTCTCCCAGCCATCTCCTCCTGCTCCAGCTGGAACTCGGAGTCCCTGCTCTTCAAGGAGGGAGAAGCACAGCAAATCCAAGACTAACTTGCTCCCTGTCCTGTCTCTCCCACCATGGCTTAATTTATGGACAAACAGCTGTAGGCAGGAACAGAGCACAGTTTCAATGATCCATTCCAAGTGTACAGGGAAAAACCCTAAGAAATGTGCAATCCAACTTGGGACAAAACACAACCATTCCACGTGCCAAGCAGAGGAAGGCAGTGACAGGAACATTGCCCAATCACAACAGTTGGCTGCTGCACTGACTGAAGGCATTATAAATGCACACTAGGAAAAAACATCAAGCTGAGCTGAAACCATCTGGACCCAGTTAGGCAACAGCAGCTGGCTGGGGCGTGTGGAGGATGGTTTGAAGAGGAATAATGCAATCACTGGCTCCTTTATGGATGGTGACTCTCTAAAACCCTTTAGCCCCTCTTCCCAGCAGAACTCAGCGCTAATCTGTGATACCCAGGGAAAAGTGCAGTTGAAGGAACAGTCTTTTGCTGTACAAACTACACCCTGCCTAGGAAATAGGGTTATAATGATTGAATAGATCAAATCAATGGGAGAAGGGGAGCACAAACAAGAGGGTGACACGAAATGCTGCAGCAGAGGCAGTCACCACTCAACCAGTGCCCAAAAAACACCCATAGCATAATGATGGGTGTTGCACACCCTTGAGTACTTACAATGTGCTGGGTCTTTGGTGATCCCAAAACCAAAAATGAGCTTTCTCCTTGTTGTGAACCTCACTGACCTCAACACAGTTGAGTGCATGCAAGCCTGGCCGGAGAAGAGCTGGATTTGTCAGTGTCTACTTCCATTGCCACTTTGACACAGCATCAGACAAGTCACTTAAACTCAGTTGCATTCTCCCTGATAGTGTTTTTTCGCCCCTTGCTGGTGTGACACGACACCCCCAGGCCTGACAGATGCAAGTGTCACAGCTGAAGCCAGGGGCAGTGATTCATGGAGCATGTGATGGCAGCTATGTGTTCATAACACTCATGCATTTGCCACACTGAATTCATGGAGATCTGTGATTTATTTTCTGCTGCCAGGCTCTGACTCCCTCCCTACATTTAAGCCTGCCTGATCATCACTCCCAGTCTTAGCAGCTTCACACTGAATCTCAAACCCCGCTTTCAGCCTTCTGTGCCCTGCCCTATCCCATCCCTCCTTTCCCATCAGTTGCCATACCCACATGCATCCCAGGCCCTGGGAGCCCTCCTCAATCTCCTTTCCCAGGTTCTGTCCCCTCCTGAGCCCCACCACAGACCCAGGCCCACCAAAATCCTCACTGAAGCCACCTGGGGCTGAAGCCACTCTGCTGGCCCAGTGAATCTCTCAGCCTCCTCCCTTTCTCAATGGACATTCCCAGAGCCTGACCCAGCTTCAAGCCTCTCAGTGTTTGGGGGTTCTTAACCTTTTCTTTTTGCTGACCTGCTCAGGGGTTTTTCCCTTCCCTTTTATTCTACCTTCTTCTGCCCTCAGTCTCTTTCCCTTCCCCTTTGCCAGCTTTCATTTTCTTCAGACTCAAACCCAAGTGAGCTCCTTTTGCCCTCCCTGGACAGGGCACTGGGAGATGTCCTCTGCCCCCATCATGCCCCCAGAACCTGTCTACACCCTCCTCCAAAGCAGCCTTTCATACCAGACTATGTATTCAACTGTACAAACTTCTTTTGTTTACTGTAAAAGAAATCTTAACCAACTGATGTGCATGTCTATTTACAAATTACTCAATCCAACCCTGCAAATAGTTGCAGTAGAAAATGGAAAAAGCTTTGGCAGTGTAAAATTGTGTTAGCATTTTTTAAACTGTCTGCTTCAGAAAATTTCATGGCCAACCTGAAAAAGTTTCCTTTAATACATGTTGCCAAAAGGAAAAATATATGTATTTTGAGTCAGACCACAAGAACTTCTCCATGTTTTGGGGGTTGGCTACAAAAGCAAAGACTTCATTAGCATTGTTCCAATGCACCTTTTCAAGTCATACAGATGTAACATTTGTTTCAGATCCATGGATGGAAAACTTATTTTTAAATATTTTCTAATATGTAAAAAGCTACACTTACATTTTGTTCCATGTAGTAGTTATGATGAAATCAGTCCAAAATATATCACTTGAGTAGTATGTGTTTATCTATGACTACCCCCCCACTATCTATCCCACCACGCCTTCAAAGTCTTTAAAATGCATCTTGAAAATGCAGAAGCCTCAGAAAAGAACAGCGAAAATTATTCCAGGGCTGGAGATAAGATTGCACCACAAGGCATTTTTAAAGCTTGCCAGGAAGAAGACTCAGACATTACTGGATTACAGTATCTAAGGACCTCTGGGGGAAGATTTTGCAGGTGGGGAAGGACTGTTTAATCCACCAAGAAAAAAGCATGTAAAGGAATAATGGTTGGAAACTGAGGCTCATCAGGAATTAGGGACATGGGTTTCATAGTGAAGATATTAACCAGTAGAATAAGTGGTGGGGGATGTTTTTGGTGTCTTGAGGTCTTTAAATCAAGAGTGGATGCTTTTCTGAAGACCTGATTTATCAAACAAACACCACTGGGATCATTATAGGAGTGTTGAGGTGAGATACATAAACCTGCAAGTCCCAGTTGTTTTAGCAGATTATGTCAAGATCCCTCCTAAATATATACCATTAAGATATTCCTTCTTCCTCGGAGCTGAAAACACTGTGGATGGACTCAGTTTCCCAGGACATGCATACTTTTGTTCAGACATGGCAAGGATTGTGGGTATCCCACACTTCACAGAACAAGCCATGGGATGTCTCATCCCTCCAGATGGTCTGAGAGCAGCTTTACACCTTGAACAGCAGCACTGGATCCTGATGTCACACTGGGGGACGAGCACTCCACTGTCTCTGACCAGAATGTCATTCACTGAATTCCTAACATAATTTACTGCAGCACCAGAGACATTCATGGAACAGTTTGATCCAGCAGCACACCAATTATCTGAGGTATCTGACTGCCTTGTGAGACCTTGATGGAATCATGGAGGAGGCACAATGGAATTTGCTTTATCCTTTTTATTATTCCATGCAAATCTGAGGAAATGGAGATACTCCCCTCCTTAGTGGAGAGCAGAAAGAAAAGGGGTACTGAGGGGAAAAATTCTTGTATTTTTGATCATCATTCAGTTTTGTAACTCCTTTGTGCCCAATACACTTTCAGCTGCAGACCTCACCAAACCCACAGATGTGGCACTTCCACATCAACTCGGTCATTAGGTAAGGACAGTAAAGGCCACCCCTCCAGCACAGCTCCACAGCAGCTGGCAGAGCCTCTTCCATTTGATCCTCCAGCCCAAAGCTCAGGGGAAGAGAGCTGGCTGACAGCTGAAGTGGCTACAAGGAGAGAACTCCATCTCCAAGGGCTTTCTGCCCCAAACAGTCTCTGTTCTAAGTTAACGAAGGTGCTTGTAAAGTTAAAAAATATTATTTGTATGGTTTATGCTGCCAGCTGCCCCTGATTGCTCCTGATGTGCAATTCATAAATATTTACCCACTTTTTCATTTGGCAGATGAGTCACCACCCAAGTTGGTAGTACTATTCTTCTCAGTAATTTTATTTAAGAAAAACATGCTCATTGTTTTATTAAAGGGTGATTACTTTAGCTGAAAATACCATTTTCTTCCGGAAGTATTCCCCCCTGTGATTCAGTAACACAGCAATAAACACTCTCTAATTGTCCAGAGACAAACTGCCTTCTAGAAATGAACTTCCCCACAACATTTCATTCAAGCAGTTGGTAGTTTAATACTAAACCAATTAAAAGCAATATAGAGCTACATGAATAGGATATTAATTTCCTCACCAGAAGTGGAAATGAGTGGGTGCTTTGATTCCCACAGGGAAGGCAGCTCCACCAACCAGCAGTTTAATCTACAAAGGCTGCAGCCTCAAATGAGGGATTCACTGTGCACAACTGGATCATTACGCTGTGTGGATATTATTGCTTCAGCCAAAGCCTCATCCACTCTGCAGTAGCCTCAGGTAATACTGGAGAAATAAAACAAGGTGATCTTCTTACAAAAAGAAAAAAAAAAGAAAAAAAAAGAAAAAAAAAGAAAAAAAAAAAAAAAAAAGAAAAAAAACCACCTCACTTTCCCCTTGTAGCTCATGAGATTGTATGAATGTGAACATTACTGTGCCAAAATCTCTCTCTCATGTAAATTGTCATTCCAAATCAATTCTAAGTATAAAAGAAGTGCTTACATTGAACTGATCTGTTCAATCTCTTAATGCCAATTGCAGCCAATAGTGAGAAAGAACATTTAATCCACTTTCAGTAACTTCTTTTATTGAGGATTAGCCACAGGAAACAATATTAGTTATCTCTCTATGCACTGGGGTGGCATGTGAGACTATCCAGTAGGAGTAGAAGCAAATTCAGATTAATTCTGCTGACAAAGCTCCTGCAGTCTGAAGTGGGACTGGATCATCCATGGATAAAAGACAGCAATCCAGAACCCATTTCCTGTTCCCCACTTGTACCCCTGGTGTGGTGGCTCAGCCAAGAAGAGAAAGATGTAAAAGGATCATTGTCCCAGCAGCCCTCCAACAAATGCTCTAATGAATACTTCCGCACATTGAGAACTAAACCAGCTTTAATTAAAGCAAGAAACAGATGTAGAACTGATAAAACATGAGGAAAGATACAAAATACAAGGTAACAAAGTGAAGAGGCAATAATGATGATGGGAAACTTTGCCAGAGTTTTATAATGTTAATTGATTCCTTAAATGTTACACAGCCCAGGCAGCCAAGACTCCTATTTAGAATGTTGTATATCAAAATTGAGCAGGACACCCAGAGAGGGGCTTTAATTTATTTTTAAGTTGCAATCATCTAGTCCTTGTAGAACAATTTTTCATATGTCACCAAATAAATAACACTTCAGGGCATTTAAGTATCTTAAAACCACAGCAGCTGCTTTTCCAAGTGCTCCTAGCCCTGTGCACATCATTACAGTGGTCTTCAACATGTTCAGGAGTTCTCAATGAGGTTTTATGTAATTTTTGTACTCATATAATATCAAATATTATCAACACACATTGTCAACTTGAATATGGCAATTAACTCTACCATTGGACATTCCGCTACAGCTAGGTCAGATCAGATGAGGAGTTCAGGAGATTTGCCATGGGGAAAGGGAGAGAGAAATTCCACCCAGCCAAGTATCTCCAAGCTTTCCCAGCCCTATCATGTCCTGCTTTCCCCCAAAACTCACCACAAAAATCAGCTTTGCCAATGGTAACAGTACATTACTGTGTTCTTCGTGGGTTAAATGCTAACCTAAATCTTTTCCTTCAGACACCTAGAACAACCCCCCTCCTCCCACCTCCCTCATGCAAGTTCACACTGCAGGGTGAAAGGAGGGCCAAAATGGCTTAACCCATCATCTGTAAACCTAAAACATCTCTCCTCTGGCTTATGGGAGGTTCCCTGTCTTCACAGATCCACCAACTGTTTCTTTTCATACCCGAGAAGCAAAAAGGATCTTTATATCCCCCATAAGGTCAGCTACACAGTTCAGTACATACAGTTCAACAACCAAACCTACCATACCATATTTTTTTCTATTTTCAAAGTGTCCAGCAGCATACCACAATATCTGCAATGTGAGGTAGTCACAATAGCATCTGTGGAGAGTTTTTATCTTTTAGCTGATCAGCAAAATATATCTTGCAGTTTTGAGCATCTTCAGCTAAAAGCATTTTGGTTTACAGAATAATAAAGAGATACATTTTTGTTCCGTGACTCTGAATGGAATACATGGCTTTCCTTGCAAGCCTTGCTGTGGATCTGAAAAAAAAGAAATCTATCATCATTTGCAGTGCTTGCTATGAGTTTCAATTTCCATGAATACAGTTGCAAGCAAACTACTTTACAAAAACGTTTCAGTAAACAAGAAAGGGAGTAAGTGTGAATGCAGTCAAAGAGAAGTTCCTTAAAAATGCGAATGAATATTCACCCTGTTCCATTGTTTCCAGGTTCCTATCGGCTGGAAGTACTATCCTGAAAGCTGCTTGCTGGCTAGAGCCCAGTATTGATTCAAGCTAGTGCACTTTCACATTGTCATCTTTCTATATCAGCTGGTGGAATCTCACTCATTGCAATGAGGGGAGGAAAGCAGAGAAAATCCAAATTAGATAAAAGCACCTTTAAATGGTTTATCTCTAGGGACTTAACCTAGCCTCTTCCCCAAACAAACACACATTTTCTAGGTTCATTTTCCCATTCATTTTCTAACTATCTCAGTGTAGAAGCCTCTGGAAGTGCCAAGTGCTTTTTAGCTCCCTTTACCATCCTGCAATAGTTCACATTTTCACCCATCTGCCTGCCACTGAAAATGCACCCAGCATCAGTTTTCACAACAAATCTGTGAAGACAGGGTCTTGCTCAACTATCTTAGTATGAAAAGCCATTAGTTTTATTGCAAGTTGGTAATTGTTCTAGCCCAGCAGAAAATGCCATTAAAATAATTTTTGCAGAACTCTTTTAATAACTAGCTATTCTTGTAGCACAATTGTTTTTAAATCTCATGAGGCCAATGTGTAATACACGACTGTTCCAGCTCGCAGCTCTCAGCACTCAGAGGGTATATATCAGGTTTCAGGTTGTTAATTTGTTATGGTAATCAATACCTTATTCTTTTTAACCACAGAGGCAAACTCATTTGCTCTTTTCAGTTTGATCTTGGATTATGAATGATTTACATCCATAACTACTGCAAATGCCACGTGACATTTAACAGCATCAGCTAGGGATTTATAACTTGCTTTTCACTGGGTTTTCAACAGAATTTGCCTGCAAGTTTCCAGATAACAGCACCAGCAGTATTTGATGGTTTGGGACCATTGTTCAAAGATGGTTGCATAGATAATGACATGTTCATAAATATTCACATTTAAAAAATTTTAAAATCAAATCTGATAATCAATCAGTTAGTCATTTCCATTTTACCAGCTACCATCCATGCCTGCTCCAGTAGCTACAAGCAAGCACTTGGAGCTCACCAGCTCCATTACATCTATCAACACCTTAGAGTTGTGCAGGAACATAAGCAAATCTGATAAACACACCTGCTAAACAGATTTGTATCAGCTGTAAAGAGGCTTTTCAGAGTATAATTTCTTGAAGCATTTCCCAGGTGTCATCCTAGGTTATAAATTATATGTAATCCAAAGTGTAATCCAGAAGGAAAAGAGGATATGGAAATTTCAGCATTCTTTTCCCTGTGGTTGTAACTTCATCTCAAATCATTTTTTAGGTCCTCCTTAAGCCACCAGATTGATGCCTTGCACATTTAAAGAATATTATGAAGACAGACATGAAGGCCCATAAATATAGATTTGTTTACAAGATTGGGGGTTGATGATATTTCAAATATATTAATTTTTTAATATTTTTAAAGGTTAAAATGACATTTCTTCCTTCAATTATTTATTTCCCTGAGTTTCTCTGTCATTCATTGGAAGCCTCATTACTTCTTGTGATTCCTCTTTTATATATAGCTTTTAATTGGTTTTTATTTTCTCAACACCACAGATTTCCACACCTATTCTTTTAATACTAGTTAGTTACCAAGTGCCATGGTCACACTCCAATATTTCATCTGGGTGACATTAAACTGAAGTGGCTTAGTTTATAGGCCATGTAATTTTGATGAGTCTTAATTTTGCATGAAGATCAAGAAGCCAGGGCAGCAAAAGTCATTCATGGAAAGTGCTTTCTCTGCGGAAGAACACTTGTATGATGAACTCATTCCTTGACTGAAACTATTTCTAATTACATTAACCATATTCTCCCTCTAATCTCCCACCATTACTAAGCTTGTTATTTCATTTCCTGAAGCCCTTGCACTTTCTAACTGACAGATCCCATATGAAAATATTATGGCTATATCTAACTCCAGCATATTTCAGCCTGATGTCTTTAACTAGACCATAGATATTGAAACATATGAACCTTCTATTTTGCTAATAGTCCAAAAGAGAGTGCTTTGGCATAAGATCAGTCAGTGCTTGTCTAATGTAAATGGCCCTCATAAAGCACCAATTCAGTCACTTACTTTAAAAATTCTCGTTGCTGTTTTGTTTGTGATAAGTATGTACTCAGAGCTTTTCCAGAACAACTTGACATAGAGCAAAATAAGGAAAGCATTTGCAGGAGTTCAATCAGCTGACACTCAGTACATTAAAAACCTCAGGGGAGAGAAGTTTGCCTTGTGTCTCCAGAGTGAGAGCTGTGCTCTGGCAGAGCACAGCAGGAAGAACCTTCTCCTGTAAGAGCTATATAGCACTGGCACTTCAAACTCTGAATCCCTGTCTTCAAACCTCAGCTGAAATGTCCCTTATTTCAACCGTGAAACTGGGAGAAAGGCTGATCTACACGTGCCAATACATTAATCACATTCACCATCAAATCACTACATTGAGCTGCATCTTAAATTTATCTGGAAGGCAGGTCTCTCTAAGCAGAATCAATGCAAGGAGTTCCTACCTCACTGTTATCACTGAACAGAGCTAGATGGGTTTAATAAAATATGATTCATGAATGTATTTGCACACTTAGCCCTTGAGTTCAGCCAGTTGCTATTTCTAGGTTGTGCTAAACACCAGCTTTCTCAAATCCAATAGAAATTCGAAGTCATTTTCTGTTTACTCCTTCCCTACTATCTCTGCATCAGTAGTTATATCTTACTACCACCACTCCAAGATACCAGTTTTATTTTCCACTTAGATTTTCAGCTAAGCACCTTCTGTTGCTGCAAAAAAAAAAAAAAACGCCAACAAAAGACGTGCTTTTTATGTCTTCTTCAAGCACTCTCTTGCCTGAGGTCTACAAAGTATGTCAGCATTGAGTTCTGGGTGTGCTGAGGTCACTGCACCATGCTGAGCCACTTTGCCTGCCTGTTTCCCCAGGTCCCTCACTCTGCTATCAACATCACTTGTCTCCTGTCTTACCCTGGACTGCCAGCTCCTTCTTCCCATTGCACACTCCTCTTCACAAGCCTGTGCAACAGAGTGGGTCTTGGTCTGTGATTCAGTGTCAGTAGCAGCATCAGTAAATAAACCCCCAGGGGGTTCACAGGCTTTGCTACAAACTAGTCGTTAACTTAAAATTCATACAGACAACTCAGTGCTCAAAACGGAAAAGCTATGGTTAGGAAAAAGGAGCAAACACCACATCAATCTTATTCTAAAGGACAGATCTTCAGATTGCATAGAAGCGCATAACAGCATTTGTGTCAGCAGAATTATGACAACTGATGCCAAGGACAGATGTGTCAGTCTTTGAGTAAAACTTACATGATGCACAGGTCTTTTACATAAGGATTTACTGAACTCAATATGTTGTTAACAGTTGTCACAGGGCTTTCGTTTCACAGTTTTTAAACCAGCAACATCTCAGTAATCTCATGAGGGAAATAAAATTTCCTATGGCCTAAACACCCAGTGCAAATTTTTTAAATGAAGCGTTACTAAACAACCTCACAAGCCAAAGTTATTCACTCAACTAATCCATGAGAAAATGCAGATGCCAAATCTGCTCTGAACCAATTTGAGCAGTACTCACATAAGTCTGCCACCCACATCCTGCTTAGTCAAATCTTCTAAGCTTTCCTCAGAGCTAACTATGGTGGTGTCCAGTCTTTTCGAAGATTACTGATGCATGGCTAAATATAGAAAATACAGTCTAGAAAAAAGAGCAGCTGTGAGTTCGTGTATCAACAGGGAGACAAGCAACAGTCTCTGGCTGTCTGGCAACAGCAAACAGTCCCACAAAGAAAAGAGGACTTCAAACCACAACAGAAAGACCAGGAATCTTCTGTCCTTTCTAGATCCCTTACTGGGAAGCTATCAGCATGCCTAATGATTTTATGAACTTCTACACATTGCACAGAACCATCCCCTGACAGAAAGGTCAGGAAATGTGAGAAATAAACCCGCCAAAGAGAAAGAGAATTTTTCTTTCTCTAGCAACTTTCAAATACATGGGAAAGCCAAATAAAAAATTCAGGTCAAAACTCCCATTTTCTTCAGATTATTTGTTGGTGAGGTTTCAAGGAATCAGTAGAGTAACCAAAGCCCAGAAATATCTGCCCCTAGCAGAGCCACCAGGAGCACAGCATGGATTTGTAGTCTATCATATTTAATGTTGTTGAGTGATCCAAATGAATTAGCATTGATTTTTCCATATATTTGTCTCTCTCCAAGACATAATCACTTATTAATAATACCAAAACTGCTATTCTAAGAGATATTTTGTGTCCAAATTATTTGGTTTGGTTTTTTTTTTAATTTTCATAATTGTCCCTTTTTTAACATGTTATTAACAGGGTCAAAGTTTCTGAGAGCATATGTATGCAATAAACTGGCTTAGTACTTCCTCCTGTAAGGAATTATAGCATAATCAGATAACCTATCTCTCCACCTTTTCCCAAATGTATCACTGGCTTCATTCTCCAATGTGTAGGATTATTTCTGACAAATAAGTAACAGGCAATTTGTGCAGAATGGTCTACATGGTACATCAGGTGCTTTTCCTACCAATACTCCTTTTTTGACCACTCAGGATCATACTACTTGGTCCATCACCTTCCCTCATATAACACTATTTTTTAATTTTTTTTTTTTTTTAGGAAAATACTATTACCATTGCAGAGATCTTGTAAAGTCTCATAAAAGCAAGGAAAAATGCAAAGCTTGTGCATTGACACCAGCTGTCAGCTCAGCATTTAGTGAAAATGTTAAGAGACAGAGCCAAGGATAAATTTGAAAGCATAATCTCATATATATCATGATGAATCATGTCTTGAAATGTCTTACCTTAACTAGCCTGGAAGGGTGATTGTAAGTGAGTTGTAAGCGAGATGTCTGAGCCATTTTGGAAAGGAACTAGATAACGTGTGGCAAATTTATGTACTGGAGGAATAAAAATTTACTAGCAGCTCTTAAAGATGGTGTGAATATGTATTAATTAGCAAAGTAAGAGTGACATCATTGGTAAATTTCTTTTTACAGAACTACAGATATAGTAGGGATATAGTACTGTAGGAAGCCATGTAGACATAGGCAAGAAAATTAAATAAAAGCTCTACTGGTGATAAGGATTTCTAGTTGAAATTCAGAACAATATTTATGCTTCCTATAAGGTCCAGAGTGAAATGCTAAAGTTTTTTGGCCATAAGTATCTGTAATGCTAGGATAACATTACACGGGTACTAGGATCTGGCATCATCATAAAGAATGAGATTTCCCTGCAAGGTCCAAATATCATCAAGGCATGCAAATATATGACTGAGCCACTTTAGATTTGAATAAAGCATATCTCTTAAACATCCTTCTGTGATTTTAAAAGTATTTGAGACAGCCAATTGTGACCTCCTTACTGAGGATTCAAAGTTTTTGTCAATTATTTGGCCCTCATCTGCACTCAGCAGCAGAGACAGCAAACAATTTTGCCTGCAGTGTAAGGGGGAAGGGACATACAGAAGCCCTATCTGAGGAGCAGTTCTGAAACAGGAATCAGGAACAAAAATATCTCTTCAGCTTTCACAAAGAAATCCTGTGTGACAGATGGAGCAATTGTAGGTGTGAAGTATATTTGAAATTTGCATTTATTTGTTTCTTCATTTTTCTCTTCTGTAACTTTGTTACCAGTAAATAATCAAGAACTTAGCCCTTTGCTTTACTATTTTTTCTCTTAATGCGTATCTAGCGTTCGAAGTGGTTGTGATGATTCTAAAAAAAAAAACCAAAAAAATGAGGTGTTTTCACTTCCACAGAGATAACACAACTAAGCAAAGAAATTTTCCAGAGACCTAGGAGCTGAGATAACTTCATGACTTCCAGGAGTTTGTCTGTTTCCAATCACCTTCCCTTTGCAAGTGGATGCTGTGAAATAACTGATGGAAGAAGAGACTTCTCTTGGGTGTGTTATCCTGATTCCTGTTGCAGGTCGTGAAAAACACAAACCACATTTTCAAGAAATTCCCTATCATTGCTGAGTGTTATAACCATCTCCTCATATTTCTGTGAGTGAGAGGCATCCTGTCCTTGTCATTTCTTAGCCCACATGTCACCTTTTCAAATCTTTTTAACTTCACGTCAATAAGCTCATTAACAATTCAGTGCCAAGCCTAAGTAATTTTGGGACTGGTTTATTGTCTAGTTAAGAATGAAATGGCCAGCAAGCACTGACTGCACATCTCGGGTTAGTGCTGCCTTTCCCTCGGTCTCCCTTGCTTTGCACAGAGCCTGCATTCCCACCTCTGCTTTCTCATCCTCCATGAGGAGGTGATCAGTGCCACAGGACTGGATGGCTCTGGGTCCTCCCCTGTGCAGCAGCAAAACATCATTATGTTGTGTTCTCCACAGTAATTCATGAGAATTCAGTGTAAAGACTGTGACTTATTAATAATGTATTTATGAGATACTGTGATAGAAAGCCTTTAAAACTACTGAAGAGAAGAAAAAAGAAAAGGCAACCACATGGGCAGTTGCTTTAAAAGCAGTAAGAATTCGCCCTGTGAAACACTGAGCATCTACAACTCACTTCCTTCTCTACAAGCTCAGGACAAGCAGTATTTTGCACAACCAGGTTCTTAAAGACTTGGTTGCCCCTGATAGATTGGGAAATTCAGCTCTGTGAAATTCAGCAGAGCCATGTTGCAAAGGACAAGGACTGACTCATGGGAATTAAGGATTTTTTCGATTTGGTTTTATGTGTGAGTAGGAACTCCAAGACCTTTGATCATTGAAGACCTCAGCAAATTAGACTTCTACTGGAAGGTGCAAGTCTGCAATGACCATTTTTCCTTTCCCTAAGAACCAAGTAACAGGTACCTATGGAAAAAAAGGGGGGAAATCTGCTGTAATTTAGTAAGTGAATAGCTCAAACAATCCTCCCTCTGGGGAGAGGGGATAAGAGCTAGAACAAACTTTCAATAACAAGTGTTAGTTCAGTGTTAGTAAACAAAGCACAGTCAACATACTTAGGGTATTACATCCTGACTGCAGGAGAAAGGCTAGGGTAGGGCTCAGTAGAATCATTTTCAGTTGAGAAAACAGATAAATAACTTCTCTTCCGAAGTCTTAACATGAACTGAAACTTGGGAGAGTCTATTAGAGAGCTCATTCGAGTTCAAAAAATATAGGATGAGTAATTTGTCTCAACTACACATATCTGAAAGATCTTCTTCAGGTTCACAGATAAATCTAAGATCATGTCCATTCAATAATATTAACTACACAGCACATCTAGTAACTGTATTATAAAACTATTTTTAAAATGGTGAGGATCTTAGTTCAGTATTAAAGGTTAAATTTACAGTTTCAGAACTGAAAGATAGCCATGAGATTTAAATAAGAATACCAATATATTAAGTGTTTCTAATTAGAGAGCAGAATTATTTTTAAAAACTGATTAACATTTGTTAAGTGAGCTGTCAACTACTAAAATTTTAAAACTTACCATAACTTAGATATTTTTGTTTTTAATGGTTTTTTCCATGACTAAACCAACTCTTTCTACTTTGCCTTATCCATCTGGGCCCCTACTGGGAAATGTCATTAATGTTTCAGACCCCACTGAGTGGCAATAGTGCTACTTGCTGAACAGAGATAATTGAAACAGGGACAGGTATTGCTAAAAGTGTTTCCAGAATTCCTTGGAGACAGACTTATAAATCTGGTAAATATTATTTAGCTTCCTGCAGAAACTGCTGCAGTAAGAGGGCACATACCAGTGCCACTTCTGATTTGCTTCTCAAGTGCAACACAGTATTTTAGTCTGGTTTCTACAAGATTTGCAAGGCTTAGACAAAGGCCAAAGCTTCTTTGAAAGACACTCAACCACCTGGAGAAGGAAAGTGATTTTATACAAGAAAACATATATTACTTGTCCAGCTGCTCCATCTTCTGAAGAAAGTGTCCTTTGTCCCACCGATGTGTACGAGCTCTCTGGTGTGACCATCTCCTGGCCAGCATCCCTGGAAACCATAACTGCAGAACTGGTGTCTGACAGACAGTGGTTTGGGAGAACACCAGCACAGTCAGTCAACAGAGCAGCTGGCAGGGCTGTGCTCACCATCCCTTTGCCACTGCAAGGTGAGCACAGAGCTCCTCTCAGCATAGCAAGCAAGCACCATCTGCTCTAGGTGGGCTGCAGTGGACTTTGGAGCATGGGGGGTGCTTTAGGGAACTGTCAGGCACACAATCTTCCCCTGTGGCAAATTTGGGATGTGCCTCCACATCCAAAAAAGGTAAGTTATTTCACAAGGGTAAGAGCATGAGCACTGCTTATTACACAGGTCCTCTCACCTGTCAGTGTCACAAAGGTAAAGGAAAGATGTTGAAAAGCAGAGTGCAAATGGAAGATGCATCTGTGGAGATGTGAGTATTTTTTATCAAGTGTCTGCTTAGATAGTCAGCACTTGCCATTTTCACAATGCTCTGAACAATCAGGAAAAGCAAGTGGAAGAGCCATGGAGACTGAAGGAAGTCCCTATACACACTGTAGTCTATATAATTCTTCTTGAGAGGTAGCTCCTGAGAACAGCCAGTGCACCCAGCTGTGGCCACCAGGCCTTCATGGCAGACCCTTGTCACCAGGTGGCCCCTTCTGAGGGATGTAGGTACACCAGTATGTGCACACACACTTCATCTGCAGAGCCCTGGCCCCATCTGCCTTATTTATCAGGGACTATATTCCTATTGTGTGGACATACAGCAGCATCCTCACTGTGTGAGTCATTATAAGCTGCAAATGACTTGCAAAGTATGGGCACACATGTACTCCAACCATGTAGTGCAGCAAAGAAAAATAACTTTTAACTGAGTAAGTAGACGTTGGCTAAAGGGTGAGAAAGTCTGCAGTGCCACACGCAGCGGCTGGGGACTGCTGCTGGCCTGTCTCGTGACAGCACTGGTGAGAGGTTTGCACAGAAAGCCCCAGCAGAAAGGATGCTATTTTACTCTGCAGGTGGTTTCCAAATGACTAACTCCTACCCTGGAAACAGCTCAAGCACGGCAGCACGGAGCTGTGAAGCCTGGTTTGTCCTGTTTCACAGCAGCTTCCTGCATAAACAAGCTCTTCCTTTCACACATCTTTTTACTCTTTCCAAATCCCATCACATTGCAATGCAAAAGAGGCTGAGTTCTGGATATTTGTTTTTTACCAAAACTGTTCTCATTTCTCCGTAGGTATTTCCACTGAAAATATCCCAGCCGGGTGTAGTGACAGCATCTGAAATGTGATAAGACATCAGAGACATGAACGAGATCAGCACTTAGCCTGCTTGCAGGGGGTGGAGGAGGAGGTGGTTTATCTCTTCCCTGACATCATATTGCTGGCTGAAGTGAGATTTCTCCCTGCAGCCTTGGACTATCTGAGGCTGGGGCACCCCATGGAGGCTTCTGGCACCTATGAGCACCAACCAGGACACCTCCAGCCCTCTGAAAGCCATGGCCATCCCCAGCATGTGGCATGGAGGCAGAGACTGACAGCTGCTCCCAACACTTCCAGCTCCTCTCCTCCTGCCAGAGGCTTGAAAGGACACCGCTCTTCCTGGGGAAGTGGCTCAGTCTGTAATCATGGTGCAGGGTGGAGCAGCTGGAAGGGTGTCAGGGAGGGAAATATCTTCAGCAGTGGAGATGAGCGGATGGTGGATCCTTTAGATTTAGTTCTGAGTCTTGAAGATGTCAAAGAATTACAATACTTAACTTATCCAAAGAAGCAGTGTACAGCCTTTGGAAAACACAAAGCTACAGTAACGCTTCACTGAATTTCCCTTGACTTTAACCCAAAGCTGACATTTCTCTGACTAATTCCACTTCTTTCTCCCCTTCATACTCTCAAATACAGCTAATTTTAGCAAGAAAGTAATGCTCCTTAGACTCAGCAGGGCACTCGGAAGTTTTTTCCCAATTATTCCATTTACACAGTGTGTCAGTCCCAAAGAAAAGCACAGATCTACAGACTCAAATACAATATGGAACAATCTGCCCCTGGGTTTCCACTTAGAACAGCTGTATCCCACAGTGTTAGTGGACTCCACCATCCTGGCAGCCTGAAGTTCGCTTTGCAACCTGAATGTGAGTTAAGATCACTTAACAGACACAGAAATCAGGATAAATTTCTCAGCAACAAACAGGACACCTGCATTTCCACAGTGAATTATTTTGGAATTCTTATCCCATCACATTAACCACATTTTGAATGGGTCAGCTTGCTATCACAATAGCTCTAGTAATTGTACAGAGCTAAGTAAAAGTGTAGAGTCACCTATTGTGTGGGCTGGCTGGAAAGAGCCAGTCAAATTTTTTCAAAATAGATGTGCATTATTTCCACTTATCTGCACTTTTCTTCAGCTGCATCAGTGAAAAGCAAATCTGAGAAGTGTCCAGAAAAAAAAAAAAGGCAACACAACAACAAACAAACCACCCACTGAAAATGTTATTTTTTTATTTGAATTCCGAGGCACTATTTTAAAATTAAACACTTTAATTATCAGTTGTAGTTGAAAGTTTATTATGTGTTTTCAGTCCCATATAGCTGCAATTCTGATGTTATCCTAGGCAAAAATATAAAAGGTTAGAACATTTCAACTATGACATTACAATAAAGTGACACAATATTTTTCTGCTGTTATTGTCAGGTTACAAAATAATGAAAATTATCAAAATAAAATACAAATGAAAATACTAAATAGAGGAAAAAACAACAACAAAAAAACCCACACTTCCGGGCTTTGCAATTAAAAATTTATAAACTTTGTCCCACCCCAAATTTTGAAAAGATGACATTTTGAAAATCCTGGATTTTTTCCTAAGGCCAAACCAAAAATTAATTTCAATATGTGCAGATTTTGAAAGCTGATAACAAGGTGATTTCCCTGAAAGCAGGAGCTTCTCCTATGACACCATTGTGAACTGATGTGAGATTCCCAGACAGGTTTTACAGGTCAAGAGGAGAAAGTTTTTAATCAAGATGACTTCTCCAAATTAAAAGGGAAATATTGAGACTTTTTGGCAGATTTCAGACACAGATGGCAAAGGTGGGGGAATCTGTATTCTTTTTCAGTGACATAATTTGCACTTGTCTTGCAAAACTAGGCTGAAATTATTTCACATCTTATGAGAGGCATTGCCCACACAGAGAAGCTGAAAAAGCTTATTATCCACAGGCAAAATAATCTCAGGGAGCAGAAATAAAGGGAATAGGCTAAAGATTTCTGTGGTGTCCCTAGAGGAAGTGAATCCAAGGGCATCAAACAGCATGTGGAACTTTGTGAAATACATCTGAATAATGCCTTTGAAACAGGAAGAATGGGAAGACATGAAAAGGGATGCAGAAATTGCTAATTTACATCTCCCCACTCACTGTCTGTACAGGCAGCACACCATTGCCCCAAAACTTTCAAGCCTTAGTGTCTGTCACCCAGCTCTGAGAAGGCACCAGAGCAGTGCCCTGGCACTAATGGCTCATGACAGGGAGCAGCAGCTCAGGCACTCTCCAAATTGGGCCAGTCACTTGCTGATTTCCCTTACTCCTCCCCTGTGGCTGTAAGTGTCTCAGGTCAGGTGGAGCTCTTGCCTCTAGGTCTCCTCCTCAAGGAGCACTAGAGAGTCGAAGCTGATTGATCTGAATGAAAAAAGAAGTAAAACCACTGGCATCTTCTTTTTAGCAGCAGTACCCAGTGAATGCTTTCCCTTCCAATGTGGGAAGGATCACATAATCCATTTCAACTTTTTAGCTTTTGTTTTCCATGCTGAGATTTTCTCTGAACTGTTCCCCCAGACTTGACTTGAAGATTTGAAGAACATATGGTGGAACATGACCAGAGTAAACCTTGCTCAGCAATAAGGCTCACTGTGAGATTTCACAAGATGACTCTTCCCTCGCATATAAAACCAGCAGAAAACACAATTTTGTTTTCCTTTTTTTTTCTTTTTCTTTTCTTTTTTTTAACTCAGCCAGTTTGGGAAGGCAAAGCAATTCACCAACAGGCCAGATGAGAGTCAGGGCCAGGGTAAGTGAAGCATGAAAGCTGTTTGTTTGAGAAAGGAAAGGACAAAAGAGGTCCTATATTGTTTACCACCTCCAAATCTTTGCTCAGGTATCTGATTAAACCTCACCCCTAGGAGCAGCACCAAAACACAGACTACAGGCATTCCTTCCATCCTTGCTCCTCTTTAGATATTACCACCAGGAAATGGCCTTTGCCATCTGGGGTCAGATTGATTGGATAGGGTGGAAGCATGAAGATACCTGTGGAGAACACAGCCTGTGACCCCTGAAAGCCCTGATCCAGCCAGCTGTTCCAGCTGCCATTCCTGCTAACACAAAGCTTGGGAATTAAGCTGACCTTAGCACAAGGTTCATGCTAGAATTGCACCTGTTTACACACAAGCAAGGGCCAGCCATAATCTGGTCTGCACAGATAATTGGTTTATAGAGAGAAAAAGAGAGCTCTAAACCACAGGAAACAAGAAACTGAAACGAAGTATGGTACAAAGTTGTTTTGGTTTAGATCAAATGACACATACACAATTTTTGAACCACAGAATTTATGTGCTTTCCTAGTGATTAATATTTAAAAAGATTGTTTGGCACTGGACACTCAGTACATGTCTTGCAAGGACTTGGCACAGAGAAGAGGTAAGTAATCAGAAATGTGCCAAAAACTTGTCAAGGAAAAACTTACGCTCAATACTAATCAAGCTCAACTCTGTGCCAGTCCTCCCACTCATCCTTTCATAGGAGAGCTAAGTCTTTCAGCGTGAGCCTGCCCATGCTGCTTCAGAGACAACCAACACCTTGCACAGTCAGCTGACAAAAATGAGAGTTTGGGAGGCTGAAAGTAGAAAAAAAATACAACTCACCTTCTGCTCTGCAGCAAGGATCACTGCTGGGTGCAGAGCCCTGCCTGTTCTGCTCAGGGGACTTCCAAGAGTAAAAGACTTAATTTGCAAGTGTGCAGCACTAGGAAATAAATTTCATCTTGCCCCTCATCCGGCATGTTTCAGTCCCCAGTGCCATTGCTGTGACAGCTTGGCAGCAGCCACCATATTTTTCTATTACAAAAAGATTCATGCTAAAGGCTGTATCCGAGACACCAAACTCATTAAGAGTTGTCCCTGTCTGGGTGAGAGATGCAGTTGCAGAGCAAAGTCATCCCTTTGCTTGGCACCTCTGGCATTCGGTGTGCTAAAGGGCTCCCCCAGGATACAGCCCATGCCCAGCAACAGTGTGGGGCAGGGATTCACAGGAGGGCTTTGTCTGGAGTGGGGCAGGGATTCACAGGAGGGCTTTGTCTGGAGTGGGGCAGGGATTCACAGGAGGGCTTTGTCTGGCATGCTGGGGCAAGTTGTGCTCAACCTGTGATTTCCTCCTCTTTTCAAAATGTTTGTTAATATCACTGTACCCACACAGGGGACACGTGTTTGAACAACTGCAGAGTCAAAACTGCATTTGGCTGGGAATCTGAACCAAATCCACTCTTAATTTTTTCCCACTTAAAAAAAGTAAATACATTTAACACTACATGGAGATAAGAGCTAAAACCAACCAAAAAAAAAAAAAAAAAAACCAAAACCACACAAACAAAAGACGAAAGGAAGAACGCAGAGCAGTTGGGTTCTCCCAAAGACATTTGATCTCCTACCTTCTACAGTTAAAGAGTATTCCAGAGCTGCACACATCACTGCTAATATTGTCAAGGACACTGCATGAAAGGTGAATGCTTAGGAAGCCAGAGCTACACTGGCACCTGTACCACTGAAACATAGGACAAAAGACAGGCACAACTTGCATCACTCTGGCAAACAACATTAGAAAAAGGCAATTAATCTCCCAGCTTCCAAAGCACATTGCAAACATTACAAGGAAAAAATATATACATTGTGAGGGGAGTCTTTCTTTTTTCCAATCTCTTTTCCTTCTCTCTCTAACCAACATTTTGAAATTCTAAAAAAATAACACTTATGCATCATTTCTACAAGTGTTCATTTCCTGGCAGGGAACGTTGATCAGCAAACATGATCACCACAGTGCCAGTCATGAGCTCAAAATCAATTATTTTTCCAAACTGATTAAAGCAAATCCCTTGTCCCCCTCAGTGAGAGATCACACACAGCTGTACAACCAGTAGGCACCAAAGGGGATGGGAGGAGAGGGGGAGAAGTGGGATAGGAAGGGGCCAAAGCAGTGGAGACACATGCACTAACTATTTGCTTTAGAAAATAGCTCAGAAGCAGCTCAGAAACAAGAGAAATCTTCTGGCTCTAATCTACAGCTTGAAAAATATCACGTTTGAAACAAAAGCCCTGACGGAGCAACTAACATTTAAATACTGCTGTTGTTTGGGGTCATTAGTAGGAAATGTGGCCACTGTTGCTGGCACACCTGATTTTCTCTCTCCCCCATCTCAGCAAGGGTTCACACACATCTTCAGAAGTCCTGCCCACCAGAGTGACCCACGCTGCTCCTCTTGCTGAAGTTGGCAGAAGGGAAATGTCATTGTGCTTCAGAAAGCATTTCAGGATCCCTCATTGCCAGGACTGGCAGGGGTGAGACCAGATCATGGAGCTCCAGCAATGCTGTTTTTCCTTCTCTGCCTGATGGATGCAGAAAGTGTGGTCAGGCTGCTACAAGAAAAGGAGCCCTGGACCCCAGCTTGTAGTGCTATACTACTTGATCCCTCCTTTTGCTCCTTGCAGGATGCAACATCATATTGGAAATTGTTCCCTTCCTCATTGCTAGATAAACAGGCCAGTGGATGGCCATGAAGAGACAGTCCTCTCATGGTGGTGGCTTCAGGTTTAAACTGTGACCTGAGAAAAAGCAAAGACAGAGCAGTACAGAGTTAAAAAAAACCTTTCCATTACATCTTTAATTTCAGTGAAACTTTCAGCCTATTATCTGAACAATAACATCTATCAGTTTTAGATTCTCACTGCTTTTTCCCCCTAAAATGAAAATCTTCACAAATTATTATTGTTGTTATATTAATCATACTTTCTATAGCATCAAGGATTAATGAGCAGATAACCAAGCACTAATATAGATAAATGGGATCTACCTACCTCTACTTCAACCACATACCTCCACATGCTCCACACTGCAGCAAACAGATCAGATAATGCATATTTCTGTGCATCCCTAGGGCACTAAGCTAAAAGCCAAGCCTCCCTAATACCCTCAAAGTATCAGGACCCCAGGGAATCTACAGTCCAGATAGGCAAGACAGCAACAGGAGAGTGAAAGTGGTGAGGCACATGAGTGTGGTAGGTGCAGGAAGGGAAAGGTGTATCAGCTGGGAGAATGGGATGATAAAGGAGAGAACTGAACACACCAAGAAAACGAAAAGGAACTGACAGGGACAGCATGAAGAGGAGGCAGTAGGAAGGGCAATAAAGATAGGTGGCACAGCTTCTTACACAGGGAAAGCAGACACATCCACACAAGGCAAAAGCAGCCCAGTCAGAGCTGCAAAATGGCCTTTGACTCATCTCTCTGTTGGCCCAAGAGCCTCCAGGGCTGTCCCCAACACCTGGCACCCAGACTTCAGTGGCACTGTGCCAGCAAAGTGACACTCCAAAAAGGGGGCTAAAGGAAGCCTTGTCCTTGACTCCTGCATCTCAGGGATAAAAGAGGCACTTGGAGCAGCTGTGCTCAGCCCATTCTTGAGAGACAGAACCAAGGGTCACCCACTTACCTGTGCACAGACCAAATCAACCATCCCTGATTACCATTCAGAGGGACACTCACACTGGCTATGAAGATATCAAGGGATGGAGAATCCATCATTCCCTTCATTCATTGATTCCTCTAGTTAATCCTCTTTACTGAGAAAAAAATTTTGGGCTTCACATCTGAGTCCCTTATAATCTGTCACCCTCAAAATATGAAACTGCAGTCCTGGAAGATAGATGTTCAGGGTAGTTCTATGTAAAAATCTCAAGAAATATATTCTCTTGGACAAACAGCAAGTATTTTGACATGTGGCCCACCAGCCACATCTGGATGAGAGTATTGATTTGAATTATATGGGCATATTCTTTTGGACCAACTCTTCTGCCAACATTGTGCACCTGCATTATGTACCTCACATTCAAAACAGAGCTGTTGCATCACAGAACTTCACAGGGTGAGCAGGGGGAGCCAGGACTGCCCAGGCAAAGAAGTGTCCTCACACACAAACAGGCAAGAGGTTTCATTCAAGTATGTGCTTTGCAGGAATTCCAAGAGAAAAAGAAAGTGGTGGTTTTTTCATGTAGACTCAGAGATGTCATTTTCTGCCCAGTTGCCGTGTTTCATGGAACGTCAAGTAAATCTGTGCATTCAGTAGACATACTCAGGCAATAAAACCCAGTATGTGAGCAGAAAAGGACTGCTTAATTTGCTTTAAAGTACCATAAATCAAATTTGTCCTTGCACACAAACTTGTGCAACAAAGCTTATAGGAGTGTGGGCCAGCAGGAATTTTAAGGAAATAACTGCATTTTAAAAAGTCAACCACAGCACCTGAACATGACAGCAATGAAAACTTATGCAAAAATAACTTCCCAAAGAGAGAAAAATGCACCTGGTGTAACAGTTTAGTAAAGATGCCTTAGAGTATCAAAGGTTAATGGAGGTTTTAAAAACATTAATGCTTTAATTCCAATTATTTTAAGAATAACCATATATCTAATGCTTTGCTGAGACTCCTTGGGCTTTACTTTTCAATAGCCTTGAGATGCCAGCAAGGGCAGTTCAACACTTGGTATAAGTAGATAGTAGTTTAATAAGAGCATAGGACAGCTATTCTTTCCATAATTATCTGACAGGTTTTTATCCACTTCCAATCAAAACCTTCCTCCCACTGAAACATTTAATTTGCTTAAGCTGAACTTTAAAATTCCCTTGAAGCCACCAGGCTTGGGGTCTTTCTTAATATCACTAACAGTAACAAAAAAATTAATTCTATGGCAATACTTTAACCTTTTAGAAGAGTTTTCTTCTCTTCCCAGTATTGAAGGGAGGTTCAGAATTAAGCTATCAGCAAAACATTCCATAAGGGAGATGAGAGACCAGACATGAGCTGCAGACCAGAGCATACAGAATATGTACACAGCTAGGAAAAAAAAAAGTGCAATCTGTGTGTTTTACAATGTATTTAATTGGAAGGAGTCTATAAGAAGAACTAACGATAGTCAGAACTCAAATCTTATCTCTCTAAAGGGCAATGAGTCTTTTGCAGAGAAGAAATACTTTCGGCTTAATTGTGGAGTTAGGTAAATAACTATATTTTTGATTAGGGAGAAGAGCTAAGATTTGCAAGAATTTGAATTGTGTTTGAAATTATCTGTGACTTTAAATTAAGATGTCTCTAGAAATAATGCTAGGTATTATCTTTCACATAGAACTGAAAGTGAATTGGCTTCTCTACACAGAAGGTCCTCTCCACAGTACAATAAACTGTATTAATCCATTAGCAGAAATGTCAAGCTCAACTGATAATTATCAACTGGCTTTATAAAACCACCAGCCATTCCTCATTAAATTTATGTAACAGATCTAACTGGAGAAGTCCATTCTGAGGTATCTGATGACCTTTCACTTAATGTAACAACATTCTTGCAGCACAAGACTGACTTTGCTGCAGAAATGGACCATGATTTCTAGGCTCCAGGGTTTCACACCGGGCAGAGCAGGTTCAGAGCATCCTGCCAGGATGAGCAAAACTGCACTACACCCTGCCAGGGAGGAAGGATGCACCACAAGCTCACTCCTACCACAGAAAGTTTGGGATGGAAGATGTCTGTGAGGCAGGCAGAGGCTGTGAGAGCTGGGGTGTGCAGGTCACAGGGGAGCAGTGGTGTTTGGTGTCCATATGGATGACACCACCAGTAACAGATCCCCTGCCACACCCACAGGCCCTGTCCACAGCAGCAGCACCAAGAGCAGCCCAGCTGGGTCAGATTCATCTTCTTTCTGCCACAGCAGAAACTCTGCATTTGCAAGGTTGGGTTTAAAGCACCTGAGAGAAGTTCCTGGCTCTGTTGTACACAGTGGCGGATTTCCCAGCTGTTCCAGCAGTGCTGGTGCCTAGAAAAAGGGCTGTACAAAACAACATTGGCTTGCTGGTGAGAGGGATGAGCAGGGAAGATTGTTTCTGTTTACTCCAACCCACTCTGCTTCATTCTTAATAGACAGATTTATGCAAACAACGCAGAGAAATGTATATCGAACAACTCAGTTGAAGGGATATTTTTTAAATCAAATGTCATCAAGATAAAATTTTGCCAGTTCTGCTGAAGAAAAAAAGCAAACCAGAAAGGCTGCTTTAATTTTACACAATCCTAACACTTAATTTACCATAAAGACTATGAAGATACCTAGACAAATTCGGGGGGGGTTTCACATTAGGGTGACATTATTTATGGTACAATCTCGGTGAAAACAAGGAGGGGGAAGCATAAAAGCTTAATCTGTTCCCCCTGGAAACTAGAGCAGTGCCCTGATGAGGCAGGACTGGGCTGCCTGCTCTGTAGCAGCATGTATAATGGATGAGACTTTCAGGAGGTGGGTGTTCAGGTGCCAAAAACTGATGCACACAGAAGCGTTAGTCACTTCTGAAAAGTCTTTGGCAGGATCCCTAACTACATGGAACCAATCCATAGCTATACAGCTCACAAGTGGGATGCTACAGACTTAATGGTCTGTTCTCAAGCAGATATATGGTTTGTTTTTGTTGAGTTATTGAGTTTGTTGATGGCTTCTTGGAGCAGAATGGGATTGAATGAAAAAGGGAAGGTGATTCACAGAAAAATGGCTCAGCTGACCAAAATACACCTTCTCAGCTCTGTGTCACTGGCTGTCACTGTCAGCTCCCACTACAGACAGCTTGGAAAGATTTTTTCTTTCCTTTCTTTTTATCTCTCACCTCACAACAGCATGAGAGTGTGTCCTTCTTCACGATGACCAATGAAGGCCTGAAAGCATTTTAGGAGCAATAGGGAAAGAAGAGAGGATGAGGAATAAGCCTGGTCCTAGTTCTGCCAGAGCAGTTCAGGTTAAGAATTTTTGTGGGTACATCACACCAGAAGGGAAGAAGTGGCAGCACCAAGCCTTTAACCAATTTGTCAGCAGAAGACATTGGTCACCAGGATGAAAGAGGTAAGAGATTAATGAGGTTTGAAATGGGCATGGCTAATTTCCCTCTAAATCCTTGACAGTCTATTTACTCTTAAGTCAACAACTTAGTAGTTATAGTCAATGCCATCTCCTTTCTTTTACATGATTACCCAAAAGGATTAAAAAACAGTTGTTTTTACTGCCACTTACTTTTAGAGCCATTCATGAGACTGAGCTTCAAAACAGCAACAAAACAAACAAAATAAAAGGCAAACATAACACGCAGCACCGAGCAAAGATGCACACAGGAGCTCCACAGCCACTCAGCATCTTGGCTGCATTAGACAAGACACCCCCCCGGCATCCAGGCCAGAGGGACTGTGGCAATAACAGCACCTCGGAGCTGAGACACTGCTGTGTGCCATGGCAGGCACCTCCCTGAGCCCAGAGGAGGCACTGCAGACGGGCTGAGAGGGACACAGAAAGCAGAACAGCAAGAACTGTAGCGTGGATTTTCCTGCTGTGTGGGGCTAGCAAGGGCTGCATGGGATGGGCAGAAAGCTGCCCATGAGAGCAGGGAGGTGCCTCCCCTGAGCTGACAGAGCAAGGCAGAGGAAGCACTTGGGACTTTCGCAGTCAGCCTTTTCAGTGGCAGCACATCTCCTCTCCAGATGACACTGCAGTGCCTTCATCCACCTCTGAGATGTCCAGCAGCAAATTTCAGTAGCCCGCACACCTATATTCTTCAGGTGGGTCTCAACCCATCCAACTCCTCTAGCATGCACTCAGACCTCTAATCTTCAAGCTGTTTAGTGGATCTGAGTAAAACAGAAAGCCTGACTGTCCCAGAAAGCAGACACAAAGAGGCAAGTTGTGAAAATATCTGTGAGGAAAGATATAGGGGGGAATGGCTTTAGACTGAAAGAGAGTATGTTTAGATTAGATATTGGCAAGAAATTCTTTACTGTGAGGGTGGTGAGGCACTAGCATGGGCTGCCCAGAGAAGCTGTGGATGCCCCATCCCTGGAAGTGTTCAAGGCCAGCCTGGATGGGGCTCTGAGCAACATGGTCTAATGGAAGGTGTCCTTGTCCACAGCAAGGGGGTTGGAACAAGAGGAGCTTTAAGGTCCCTTCCAACCAAACCATTCCGTGATATCCTAAATCCTTGCTTTCTGTTCATCATCGGCTTCACAGTGCCATTTAGGAACCTGTTTATTCAGGCAAAATCATTTTTCTAGATGAGTAGTCCAAAACTAAGTTTAGGAACTCTATAAATGTACCTGAACATGGATAGATAAAGCCATTCCATTGCAGCACGAAAATGTACTGTGTTGGCATGGCTGGTTAGCAGTCAACACAACAATCAATTCAGCCAAAATCTGACAAAATAAAACAGCCTGTTCATTTGCTTCCCACTTATCACATGTAAAGGAGATCCAAGGGGATTTTCAAAAAACAGCCATGAACAGTGCACTGACACTAAGATATGAAGTTAAAAAACTACAGAAGGGCTCTGGTCAAACATCCCCATGGGTCCCTCCTCCCTTACCCCAGGGTGAATTCGGCAGTGACATGATCAGCTCCTGGCCCTCTAAGGGTGCAGGCCTGTCAGACTTCACCTACCTTTGGTGATTTGTGCCTTTGACAGGCGTGTCACCTCTCTGCAGGGCTCAGATACAATCTCAGCCACTGACAAGGGAATGAAAACCATTTGGCTTACGTACCAAATTGCCAGTCAGGAGAACAGGACGTTAGTATTTGCCTCTTCCCCAGGCAGCTTTTGACATTTTGCAATTTGCAAGCATTACCAGAGGGCTTTTCACACCTGCCTGGGAACAGAAGTCAGGGCTTCATCATGGCAGGCTGAATCTAACACTCTCTGTCACAATGACTTTCAGAGCAAAAGTATCCAGCTCTGCTATATAAAATCAACACTTCACCCACAGCCTGCTTGACAAACCAAGAGAAATCAGGCCAATATCTCATGCTCTTTTAAAAGTCCTCTGGAGCTCAGCAGTGCAGCAAGTAATAGGTCAACCTGTCTTCAGGTAACTTATTCCTGGTCTGCAAAATAGAGATAATCCACTTTTAAGTAGCACCTCCTGGAGGGCTGGATAATTCAGTTTAAAACAAAACAAAAACCTTAAACTCAAGTGTTTACAAGCAGACTAAGAACCTCTTACATCAGAACAACACCAGTAAATTAACCAGCTTAACAATTACAAATCACTGATTTAAACCCCACTGCTATCCAAATAGCATAGGTTTAGAGCACTAACATCAAATTAATTTTATCAGCCTAAGTCCCTGCATCTCATTCCTATTTTCATCAAGACATTTGGCACAGACCAGTAAACTGGAAAGGCCAAGATGTGAGGAGGGAAGGGATGGATAAGCATTACCTGGCTTGCTGAAAGCACTGAGATTGGGCTACACCAAGCAGCTGATCCTGGGAGAAACTCAGCTCTATAAACACATTCAGTGAGGCTGACTGCTTTCTACCTGCACTAAAGCACATGGGTTTATCACCTGATGTTCATTGATCTGTGCTAATTACTTGCCAAATGTAAACTAACTCGGATGTAATTTGCATAATTGGCCACATGAAACTGAGGGTAACTAACACTTGTGTATTTATGCCTTTCAGGAGTCAAAGAAGTGCTAATATCCCATTTTCACCAATTACTCATAAACCTGGCATGATGCCTTTGGGATTGAGGAGTCCAGCCCCAGAGCACAGGGCCTGGACTCATCAGAGCAATGGTTTAGACCTGGGCAATCCCATGGAGATGGGGACACAGTTTTCCCCTCTGGTACGTGGGAATGAAGGTTTCCTTTCTTTTCCCCCAGAATAGCTTCTCATGGACAGTTTATAAAATAAATTTGTTCCATTTCAGAACAGAAAACATCTTCCACAGAGCTGGTTTTGGTGAATTCACACAGACATTTTCTCCATGGTGGTCTTTGCTTATGGGTGGGAGAAACCTTCTTCACGTTTTTCAGGACAGTGAAAAAATATTGTTAAGATCCTTAACATGCTCTTCAAAAATGTGTGTGATGTGGACCAGCAGATTTATGAGTAATTGGTGAAAATGGGAGTATGAATCCTTTTCACACACAGGTTTAGGAAGTAATTGAATGTTCTCATGCAGACATCATCAACAAAAAGATGCAAGTTACCTTTATTTTTGACTGACAGGCATTTAGGTGGGGCAATAGCCTCCCCTGGGGTTTGATGACTGTGAATGTAATTGAAAAGTGCCAAATGATCATTTTGTCTAATACATTTTAACTAAAACACTGGTTTAGCTGTTTTAGTGATCCTTGGTGTTTTCAGACACCTTCCCCCCCTGCCCCAATGGAGTAGAGGCCAAGGACCCAGCAATAGTGTGCAGATCTACTACATCTGTTCAAGTCACCTTGCAGGAAATAAAAACCCAGCAGAAAGAATCTCAAAAATTACTGGAGCTACTGAAAAAAAAAAAAAGCATTCCTTGCAGTGAAAGGGTGAAAGGTATCTTTATCTGTTCAGTTCATCTATGAGAATGTTGGCTTGATCACAATTTACAAGGGGCTGCACCAAGGCACAGATGGGTGTCATGTCTCTTTTTCCTCCAGCTATTAAGGAGCCAGCACTGGGAAGTCAAAGCTAGACAGATTCAGATTAGAAATTATGTGTGAATTTTTAACTGAGCAGGTAATTAATCACTGGAACAGCTTACTCAGGGATGTGGAGTATTGCAGTCTGCATCGTTTGCAGTCTTTAAATAGATGCTGGATTTTTTTTAAAGAAGACATGTCAGGTCCCAAAAAGAGTCAGAGACCCAGTGCAGGATTATTGTCCAACACATTTTGCTCTGCCCCTACTTCATGACACAGGTTTACTAATCATAAGTCACTATCCAGGCTTAAAAATCTCTGGAGGGCATTTGTACCATCTAACCTTAGATATGCCCAACCTCCCTCTACAGCTGAAGGAGGCAGTAAGTCTTCTCCAGAGGGTAACATGCAGCAGGGGCCAAACTTGCATGCTCTGAACAGCCACTTTGCACAGCTGAGGTCATTTGTAACTGAGTTTAAACTCCAAAAAACTGAAGATGAGCTCATAATCAGGAGAATAGCAAGGCATCCATACATCACAGCCTTCCTCTCCTGCCCCACTCTCTCCTTGGAGGTGGAGGGAGGCAGTGAGCCAAGGCGGAGGCAGCACCCCTCTCCTACCCTCCCTCCAGGTTTGTGCTGCTCTGACAGCACCAGAGAGTCACCACACAAGTCCTTCTGAAGTTGCACTCTGCTCCTCACCACCTTTGGGCCACCAGCAGGGAAGCACAGCCATTTTAGCAGATTTTGATGCATAGTTAAACAACACATTGCTATTTTCCAATTGCTTCTGGTGTAGGAGAGAGGAGTTTATTTCACACAAAGGCAAGGCTTACCTGGAATATTTGATGGAACAGAAAGAATCAGTTGGATCCTAAATAAGCATAGAAGAAGGTTCAGTTTACCTCTTTCAGGTACCAGTGTGGAAAGAAGCCTCATGTCTTCAATGCAATAGTTCCTACAAATCCTTCACATTTTTTTAAAGACCTGTAATTCTTTCTACAACTTTGCAAATATTTGGCTTTTTCTGTGCTGTTAACACTTCCTATTGCCAGCAGATGTTACCAATTTCTGTTTGAAATACAAGAAATGAACCATCACAATTTGTATACATTTGGGGGAAAAAAATTCTTCTCCAGGGAAAAAAACCAAAAAACCCAGACTGGAAAACTTTACCAAACTAGAAAGGAATTCACAGCCAGATTCATGACCAGATTCCTGTGCAACCTGATTCAGCAAGTCACAGCCTAAAGTAAGAGCCAACATTTCTTAGCAGAAACACAAAGCATTTTAGCTATTGAATCTGTCATGTGTAGTGCTATAACAAAGACCATTGTAATTGGAAGCAGACTGATCACCTTGCTTAAATGCCAAGGCTAGAGCAGACTAATTTTTATAATTATACATAAAGTGTTGAAAAATTAGATGCCTGGCAATTACAAGATGGAAGAAAACACACCTTGTTCTACAGTAGCTGAGCCCAAGAAATACATGTGTTCATTTGATGATAAAATTCCTCAGTTTCTTCCACATAGTTTAGAAAGTTGCATCATGGGTTTATAAGGTATTTTCTTCATCAGACTTTCCAAAATATTTCTGATTTCAGCTTGGTAGCTATAACATCCATCTTGGCCATGAATGTTTAGGATTACACACTCAGAAGACACATATACATATACACACATATATAAATGTGTGTGCATATACTCATACATACATTTTACACACAGGTATATATTTCTAGACAAAAAAGTTTCCTCTAACAATTTGACAGAGATGTGACCTTTCCCATTACTGAATGCTATTGCATTTTGACTACTAATGAGTAGCAGAGCTTAGAAGTTAACACGCGGAACAGGCAGGCATTACTTCTGTGTGATGCTTATTTGTGGATCTTGACATTTCTCTGAAGTCAGCCACTCAAGGAAGCAGCTATGGCCACTTGGAGGGCTTAGAAAAATGAAGGCTAACTTAACAAAATTAAACAAATTTGTGATGACTCACTGTCTGACACGTCAGTGTACCCATCACAAGATCCGCTGGGAAGGAGGACTTGCCCACCTTTTCCTCAAGCCCATATATGAATTGGAATCACAGAGTAATGCTAATCAATACAGGGAGCTGGAGTAGCTTTAGAAGGATACTCAGAGAAATAATTATACATGATGCAACATTTCCTGACACCTTTCAATCCGCTTGGAAGCATGATGCTCCAGGAGCACAGAGACAGCCAACATTCAACCATGCCCTTTAGACAGTTTGCCTGTAGAGAGACAGTGCATGACTCACAAAGCAGGGTATTCTCAGCTGAGACAGCAGCTTCTGACTCAGCAGTGAGCAGCCAAATGTCTGCTACTAAAGGTGATTAAAAGGTCAGTCTGATAACTTCAAGTGAAGGAGGAGGTGGTAACAAGTTAAGCGCCCTACCTTGGGCAGCACATTTTGGCTGGAGAAGCTGCAAGATGTCCTTCTGGTGATGCAAATAATCAGTGAAGCAGTAAGTGCATTTTGAACTGATTTACTAGTTCTCATAACTACACCTTCCAAAAACAAGCTGTTCTTTGGAAGTAGAGAATGACACAAGTATGGCACAGCCACACAGAAACTATCCTGCAAGTTCTCCTTAAAGAACAGGAATTCAACAATGAAACTGTTCTTGCTATCTATGGACCTTAAGCAAAATATGTCCTAGGCTAATATTCATCCATCCCTTCTCAATAAATTATACTTGCAAGTCAAAATATCTTTCAGCACAAAAGGAAATTAATGAGTCAGATGTTGAATCAGTCCTTTGGATCCAGCAGGGAGGGAGCCACGCTGAGCCCAAGTGTCTGCTGCTGTACCCACCTTGCAGGTTCAGCCAGCAGGACACAGCAGTAGTTCTCAAAGTCCTGGGTACCACATGCACCACTGGCTGCCAGAGAGGACAGAAGTTTCACAAGTAAACATGATGACTGACTACTGAGAAAGGTCCCCCTTTTCCTGCATTGCTGTGTAAGCCAGAAATGATGGCAGTTGGAAATGGAGACAGTGAAGATGAAAAATGTAAAGAAACTGCACTCGAGAAGATGCTTTGTGGTTCTGAGTTCCTCTAAACTTGGTGAGGAGTTCAGAGCATAACAAACACGCCTCTAAAAGAAGCAGCTACAAAAACTCATCATCATTTTATGAGCTGTGCTTATGTTCTGCAGTGGCATTTTACTTACTAATAGCCTCTTACATTACCCAGAATAGCATCATAAAGAAGACCCCAAGAAAATCTTCAGTATAAGTTTGAGAAAAGTATTACATTCAGTCTGAAAAAAACTACTGCAAGGATGCCATGAATTGCCCAATAGCTAAAGTTGTCTTTTCTTTGCCCATAGATTCACTAAAGGGTGCTGTACTTACTTGACACTGGCAGTGGGAAAAGTTTAGTTTGCCCTTGTAAAAGTGGAGTGAAAACTTTCTAGAATGAAAAGACTCAAGCATGAGAGGACTCCCATCCATCAGCTCAAATGTGCTTCACTTCTTCCAGCCTTTAAGTATAGGTCTGTAAAGAGCAAACATTGAACCATCATGACTGTGGAAACAGAGGAGATTCAGATTTACTTGGATGAGAAGAATTAAAATGAGCTAAGTTCACTGGGAACACAGAGCAGCTGTGGGTGTGAAGTTTGGTGGGAAATCAGAGTGCCTCTCCCATGCCCTGAAGACAAAAGAACTTGCTGCATGCCTGAAGGATAGTATGAGGCTTGGTGGGGTGTCTGAAGGTGCAAAGCCTGCCAGAACAGCAGAGGAGGCCTGCTTAAAGTGCAGAGAGACAAACTTGGTGCAATCAGAGCCCTGCTGCTTTTTGGACACAGCAGCTGCTCCCAGCTGTTTCACAAACTGACTGGGCAGCATCTGAGAGAACACTGACTGGCACAGGCCAAACCTGTCAGAGAAGGTGCTGTTATTTAGGCAGCTTGGGCAATCAGAGAGACAGCTCTCAAGGATGCTGTGTGCTATTCTGCTGCAGATTTTCAGCCAATGTAGCCAGGCTTGCTCCATCCCTTGGCTGAGGCATCACATCCCACCCCTGAAACATGGCATGTCTAGGGAGGGCAAGGGGTGTCAGCTCCCCCCTCCTCCTAACTCTTCACATTTGGGTTGTACTTGTCCTCACAGAAAACTACCACTATTACTAAGGTTGCCTCCACTCCTCCAGGTCTCTTTCCATGGTTTCCTGCAGCGATCAAGTGCCCTACAGGAAATCAGTGCAGATGCTACAGAGCTATCAGATGGCAGTGATTCCCCAGCTGATTGCAATATAGCCTTTTCAGCTCCTTGAGCCACTTCACAGAGATTTAGGAAGAAGGGAGTTCCCTGCATCATAGGATATTGTCTTTATGCAGCACAATCAGGCACAGCAATGAAATGCTCTTTTCTCGACAACAGAGGCTTGTGAGACTGACTGAGCTGGCAGATCTGGTCTTGCATTTCTCTCAATCAGGTATCCTGAGCTCTGTGAATAAATGTCACAGTGCATGTGACAAATGGACCTTATTCACTACCTCAGTCAGGTACCCTCCCCTGGCCTGCAGGGAGTGGATTTCTCTCAGGCAGGTCCCTGATGGAACCTCCCTGCCAGGGCAGAGCAGGCACAGAGCTTTAGCTGAGAGGCATCTGCAACCCATGCTTTTACACATCACACATCCAGAGTAAAAGGGGGAGAGGGGAGGCAACAGTTTGCTGCTCAGAGACCTGGTTGGCTTCTTAACAGCATAGGAGGCAGGCACAGCTGAAAGGAGAAATCTGCCTGCAAGCCTGAGCACCCTGGTTTCTGTTGGGTTTTCTGATCTTTAACAGTATTTGATCATACAGAAAGCTATTTCATAGCTTACCCATGCCAGTACTCTGTGGTGTGTAACCTGCAACCACTGGAAGTAATATATCCCACTTGCCCACACAGCAGAACCACAAATGGATGAAAAGTGAATTTGATTCTCGAGCAGTTGGTCCAGATGCTGTGGCTGACAGTGGCTCTCACTCCTGCTTCTGACACAGGCCACAACAGAGCACTTCTGTCTGCAAAGCAACAGCAGTGTGTCAAGAAAAATCAATGAAAGCAAGGGCAAAAAATGCCTCCGGCTCTGTAGGGCTTTTAAAGCATAGCTGTACTTCAGAGCTTGGAAAAAGCACAGTGCTGAGGAAAGTCCCAGGAGAACAGAGCAACTTAGGAATCACCTTTGGAGGAGTCTCAGATCCAGTTCTCTTGCCATTTCTGCTGACTTTAACAAAAGTAGGTCAAATCACATGTTCCAGTGGCTTCTCTGCAGTTTATCAGCTGTTTCAGTGGGATGAGGATCCACCAAGTACTACTGCAAACTGCAGTGCCAGGCATGCTTTGAACCTGTGCCTCACTTTGAGACATGCAGCAGAAACACAGCACCAGAAAACAAAACTTGTATCTTTTTATTTGTGCGCTTAAGTGTTTTTCCTTGACCAAGCAGTAGATATGAGAAGTTTTTGTCACACACAAATCTCTTTTGTGGCCATTTAGCACTGAATGCCCTTCAGAAGCTGGTAAGGAGCCACTTACAAGGGCTATGCTCTATAGACCATTCAAAATGTAAATGCCATCCTGCTGGGCCAAAGTCTTGTACTGCAGTATCTTAGGACATTGAACTTCTGACAAATCCAAGTCAGGTTCCCATTTAAGGACTTAAGACAAACTGCAGAGGTGAGCAGCTGCAGGAAAAAGGAGGTGATGCTTTCCAGGCTCTCCAGCTCAGGAGTAATGAGGCAGGTCAGCATTCCAGGCTTCTTGCTGTGGATTCAGGAGACCCAGAGCCCAGAAGGGAACTTCTAACTAGAGTTCCAGACAGCTGTTGGGTGAC
Organism: Entomyzon cyanotis; assembly: GCA_024500445.1. Classification (NCBI taxonomy): domain Eukaryota; kingdom Metazoa; phylum Chordata; class Aves; order Passeriformes; family Meliphagidae; genus Entomyzon; species Entomyzon cyanotis. The sequence goes on along the minus strand of JAKEPQ010001016.1, from coordinate 13,109,887 downwards.
AGAAATACAGCTGACAAGGATTTGTCATCTGCTCTGAGCAGCTGGCAGCATGACTGAATTTCACTCATTTTAGAAACACCTGGTTTCTGAAATATAAATTTCTCAGAACTTCTGGTGCACAGGGTATTTTGGGGCAGTCCCAGTACAGCCTAGTTCCTATCACAACTGTTCTTCAGAAACACAATCCAGAAATTCCAATCTTCTCTCAGACTAATTTCATGTTCCTCATCCAACAGCTTCCTACTGAAAAATCCAGAAGAGCTCCTTCTTGTCAATGCAGCCTTCAAAACCTAGGACCAACCATCCTTCATGGACAGGTCTTTCAGCTTATAAAACTGTCTGTACCCAAATATTTTTTCCTTTTCTCCTTCTCCATATTCTCTCCCTATGTACTTTCCTGAACTCCATCCCATAAATTTCATCTATGTTCTAGCTTGGCAAAATTATGAAATATTATATCATTTAATGAAATATCAAGTCATTCAATGGTTCAACAATCAAAACACTCAAATCATAAATATTAAAATAACAAAACACATGTATTCAAAATGATGCTTCTGTATTACTATAGACATTTAAAAGTCTTAATAACACAACTCAGTATTTCATTTAAACTAAATGATGTTAAGACTTTGAACTTGTTTTGGCCACGTCTTTTGGTCACATGCACAAACTAAGTGATAACACTCAGCCGTATATCCATTTCAAAGGACATACAAGCCCCAGCCAACATAGATGGCCACATGCTTTACAAAGTTGACTGCATTCATACACCACTTCACACCTTTATTTATCATTTTCTGCTCATTTTCCCTTATGACCCTTGACTTTGCTTTAGCTGACTAACTGAATCTTTTGTTCAGCCCAAAAGTTTACAGAGTGTCTATTTCACCTGGATAAGGGTGAAAAAAATCTGTTGTTCAATACATCGCACCAACAGAAAAAACAATTATTCCCACTATTCTTCTCCAAATACCTTTCTCTGCTCTTTTCCACAGTCAAGCAAACTCCAAGACTCAAAGGGATCCTTCTGTCAATACCTCTTTTGCAGGGAATAAGAGAAGAATACTCAGTGGTGCTAATACAATAAGGAAGCTACCATGCAAGCCCTGGGCCACAGAGACAGTGCACAATATTTGTATTACCATTTCAAGAAGATTTTTCAAATCATAGACCTTGAAATCTTCTATTTGCAAATGAAATTGTTTTCCACCATCCTGGGAATAGGGGTCAAGAAAAAAGCTAATGATGGCCTTACAAATTTTACACACAAAATAAGCATCCCTTACATGCGAAGCTGCTCTCAAGAGATCATTTCATTAACAGCTGTAGAGTCTGAATTTTTTGGTCCTGATATTTAGACAGGAACCCAAAATGCCACCATGAGTCACACAGACATCTCAGGCTTAGTTATTCTCAGTGAATCCCAGCTGCCCTCAGGGGCTATTTGGAGTGCTCCTTGCTGAACTACTCCACGTATTGTCCCTGATGTTTCCAATCCCATTTCACCACACTTCTCCTTCAAAGGGAGGAGGAGAGGTGAACTGGGAGGCCATTCAGCCCTACAGAGCTGTGGCTTCAGGTTCAGCCAGCATAGGAGAAAGGGGGTTCTGAGCAGAAACTCCTGGTGCAATTCACTGGGAATTATGCTCAGCTCTGGGGTCCTGGCCTGAAAGGACACGCTATAACATTTCAGACCCACTGCTCAGGTACAATATGGATATTTGTGGGTCTGCATTGCCAGCATGGCAAGACAAGCGCTACTGTACGTAAAAACTACAACTGGAATACCAAGATCAGACCCTTGGAAAAGCTTAAAATGGCTCTGCCATGGACATGGATCACCAGAAGCACCCTAAGAAAAGATGTTCAGTAGAAGAGAGGCTTTCTCAATGAAAATCAAAACCCAGTTGCCCAGTTGCCTCAAATCCCAAACACACCTTGCTACTTGAACACCTCACTCTCTTGCCTTTCCAGCAACCCTACTGGTGTCCTTCCCTTCAGACAGAGTTAGCTCTAGCAGAGCTACCTTGCTAACTCTAAAAAGTAAAACCAAAGTTAGGCTATTGTAATGAGGGACTAGAAAAGAGTCATTTTATTGAGTCACAAGTGTTAATGGCCTATTTTGTAGGAAAAGATATATTGTTCTGTGGAACAATGAGCTTTCTACTCATTATCAGAACTTGGCTCCTCAGCAAAACAGCAGTGATCCATACACACATCCTCCACGCTGGCACTGAGAATTAGGCCAGGCAGCCTTTTGTCCCCCTTTTTCACTCTTCAGTTCCCAGAAGCCATACAAGAAAAGCAGACAGACACTTGATTCCTCCTTCAAACAGCTTTAAACCATTTAAACCTCAACCAAGCAGGCCTAAACTACCCCTCTGAGAAGGAAGCTATCAAGACTACAATTTTACTACCATGAAGCCCCATTTGTTGACATTCTTGGATTATCTCCTCCGTGGCTCATCCGAACAATGCAGGGAACAATTTAGCTGGGTGTGTTGGTTTTGTATGGCCTGGGTTTTGGTAGCAGGGGGGCCACAGAGGTGGCTTCTGTGAGAAACTGCTAGAAGCTTCCACCATGTCCAGCAGAGCCAACCCCTGATGGCTCTGAAGATGGACATGCTGCTGGCCAAGCCCGGGCCGATTAGAGATGTTGGTTATGCCTCTGTGGTAACAAATTTAAGAAGAAAATCAAAACCCTTGGAGTGTTTCCTCCCAGTCCTTATCTCAACTCATGACCCCTTCATTAATTTTTTCTCTCCTCTGCCCAGCTGTGGCAGAGGAGAGGGAGTGAGCAGCTGTGGTGGGTGCCTGGTGTTTGTCCAGGGTCAAACCACAACACCAGGCAAAGGTTTTAACATTTACAGCCATGTGCCACCCACACAGGGGCAAAGCCTGGGCTCAGCAGGTTGGGCTGGGAAGGAGAAATGCAGTGGGACCATCCTGGGATGTACAGCCTTTCCATCCCCTCTGTCCATCCAGCCACCAGGTCTTCTGCTGCACACTCAGGGTGAGCAAGGCCACAGGCACAATATTATTGAGATTTGGCTACTCAGCTTCTGCCAGTCACTGCTTGAACTTACCTCAGAAGGAGTCAGCATCCAAGAGATGACCAGTGCTGTTTATACCCAAAACACTAATGCATCAATCTCGAAAATACCCACATTCAAGAACAAACCCCAGTGGGGCTTTTATAACTCAGCCAGACACTACAAGGTCACTCTTTTCAGCACCTGCCTTTCAGGAAGGTGACTCCTAATCTCACAGTGGCTTTCCAGAGGCAGGCCAGTACTGCCACTCTCAGCTTGTCATTGCAGGTGGTGACAATAAATCAGTAAATACATAAAAGAGTAAGAGCTGAAGGAGGAAAAGGCAGAGAATGTGGTAGGAAGGGGTAAATCTTCCAGGTCACTGAATTAAGAGGTGCCTGTTACCTTCCCTGTGAGAGTTTTCTCAGTACAATCCTGCAGCCTTTGCTGGTGTGGATTATCTCTGTGATTCCCTGTCATTTCCTGAAAGACAGAAACAGGCCCACAGGCTGCACCTGTCAGTGCTCAAGCTTCATTATGCAGAGTAGGATCCAAACAGGCATCTCAATTAATCATACTCATGTATTAGTAAGTAATTCATTAATTCAATAAATTGCTTTAGGCCATGGCATAATCAGTCATGTCAGAGATTATAACAAAAATCACAAACCAAAGTGTTAAACATGGACCCATCCTTGCTGATTCATCATCTGTAGTAATCATTCACAGCAGAACAGGTATACTTTATATACTTTAAGACAGGTGGCATGAAAAATTTATCATCTTAATTGTGCAGATTTCCTCTATCAGATCTGCTGATTGAGCAATATAAGATCTAAACTGCAGAAAATTCACATGCAAACCAACTCAGAAAAAAAAATAAACATTTTTGTGATCTGTTCACTGATAGCGAGTAAACACTCTGCTTGACAAATGGGACTTACCTGTACAGTAACATGGAATTCCTCATCCTCCAGCCCTGAGGCAGAGGGCTGAGGAGGTGCTGTAAGGACCAAAAACAGCCCCAGCTGGAGCTTTGAGAGCCCACACCGGGCAAGCTCCTGCTGCAATGCTGTATCTCCATGATCCTAGCTTCTATGTCTGCTACCAAACAGGCCACTGCATCACAAAGGAAATGTCAGTCAATAGGTTTCATTCATTTGGACATCCATTTGGTAATGTTTTCATGGCAAGGAAGAAGCTCTACCTCACAAAACACAAGAAATGAGCTTGAAGGACCTCAGACTACACCTATCTGATCATTAGCAGGTGCCTATCTAATTTGTTCTTACAGATCTCAAATAATATAATCCTCAGGCAATGCATCCCGATCCTTCATTTTGCCTATGTTTAGAAATGTTTTCTTACCATCTTCCTACAAGCTAGGCTCACATACTTCTTGTTATGTCTACCACATGCTTGGAAACAATTCTGCTCCCTTCATTTCTGCAGTAGCCTTTTGTGCCTCTGAAGTTTGCTGCCTTCTCTTCTTCCCCATCCAGTTTCTCTTCTGTACTCATGATTCAAACTGTGATATTTTGGGGTCAATTTCCTTACCTATGCAGGGAAAAAAAATGCAGACTCAGATAGCACAAGACTGCCTGTAGATTAATACTGGTGTCATTAAGTTGGTTAATATGGGGAAAATTATGTTAAAGCTAGAAAAGGAGAGAAAGAGAGAGCTTTTAAAAAAATTGCCCTACATACAACACAAGAACTCATTCCTATTGACAGACCACTTCTATATATTTTTAAGTCCAGAAGAGAGAGGACAATCTACAGTCCAAGGAACAAAGTAAGCTTATTTCTCCTCCTTCTGCAAATGAATTAAGTTAGAAGCTTTACGGTTATAAAAGGACAGAAGAAGTTGCATTTGTGAGCAGAAATTGAAAAAGTTTGCTAAAAAATTCACAGTTCACCTGTTCCCACAAAAACGACCCTTTTTCATCCCCCGAAAGACTTCCCATTTTTTGACAAGTTGCTGTTAAGTGAATATGCTTTTGCTTATTGTTCCAGCTTGTAGATGGCATTTAGAAGTTCTGCTATGTAGAGGTGTGTCACTGTTCCACTCTGCCTGATTTTAAGAACACACGTGTCATCACGTGTCACACGTGGTAGGAACAACACAAGGTGTACAAATGAATATCTAGTCCAGTGCAATAACTCAGACATGACACAGGCTGCATTCACAGCACAAATTCATCATTGTAGTTTGCATGACCTGTCTATAACTAAATTTGCACTTCCTTACATATCCAAAGCTGTTACTTTCACATATGAGATAATGACACCTCTGGTGAGCCAGATCTCAGGTGGTTAGGATTAACATTTTATCAGCTACTTTGCAGCCATAAAACAGGCCTTGCTCTTGGAATTGTGCTTATATGCTCTGCCTAGTTATAAATCAATTCTGAACTTTTCTGGCCGTTCATTACAAGAGATGCTTTGAGCTGTCAGAAGCAGCATGAGATCACCAAAGGGAGGCCTAACGCTGGGGAGGGCTGTGCACTCCTGTCGCTGCACAGAAACCCTGACTGCTGTTGAAAGCATTCAGCAACTGTGGAGACTAAGCTCTCCATAAGAGTGACTCCTCCTCAAAATGGAAAAGGTCACAAGGATAATTATTTTTATGTGTTTGGCTGTGGATAAGCTCAGTAGATGTTGTATGTTTTCCAGCTCCTGCCTGCTTTATCACCATTTTCTTCCAACTGAGTGCCAGTACACTAAGGGTAAGATCCATCATACGAAGCTGTTTAGGAATCTGGTCTATAACTCCAGGGTTTTGTCCCTGCAAAGTCAGTTGCTGTCTGCATTCCAGAGGGCAACGAATTTTATCCTGAAATACATGATGGAAATACATTAAATGGCTCCCCAAATGCCTGTTTTAGATTACACGTGTAGCTTTGCAATTGTTTAGATTTAGCAATAAAAATTACCTGAAAGAAAAAGAAAATTTACTCTTTTCCAAGCAAAGACAAGGTTTTATTTGAAGTTTGAGATTCCATGCTCTGAGCAGGGGTTAAAGTAGCTGGGCAGCAGCACACGCCATGCAGGTTAGGGTGGTTCTAATGTCCAGGATGTAAGGTGATCCCATACTGAGTTGAACCAAAGGTATATCCAGCTCATCCTCTGGCTATGGTACTCTGTTTCACAGATAGACATGAGCTCCCTGACCTAGGAAAGAAGGTGCATTTCAGGCTCTCTTTTCCCAACACAAAGATGACTCAGGACTTTTTCTTCACGTGTCAAAAACTGAGCAATGCAGGCTTTCCCCTGCGGGGAGCAGGTCCAGCTGACCTGTCACTGAGATGCAACATGCCAGCTTTCTGTCTGTCTCCTGACTTGCCCATCAGGTAGAAAGGAGAGCCAACTCCCATCTTTTCCATCAGTGATATGTCCATGACATGAGTTTCCCTGACCCACCACTGTAGGGGCAAATGTACTGACTAACTGCTGCCTACCTCTCACAGCCTCTGCCACTCCTATGCACGAGGGCTGTCCCTGTAGTGAAAACAGAGATCCTCTGGTATTCTTCCTTGTTCTTGCTGCTGCAAAGCCTGTGTCATCAGCCTCACCTGACTGTCCAGACACATGGAACCCAGCAAAAGACAGAACTATTTCAGACATTCATTCTGGAGCTGGCAGAGCAGAACTATCCTTTTGTGTGATCATTCTCTTCATCAGAAAAGCTGTTGACTCTGCAGCCACCTGAGCACAACACACGAACGTCCCTCCTAAATCACTGCAGTCCAGTTTCAAGCTAGAAACTCTCCTCCCCGACTTGTGCACCTCTACAGATGTTAGAGGACATGGAGGACAGACCAAGAACAGGACCTGTGAAAAGCTGCCCCAGGTACAGTGAGAAGCATGTTTCACTTGCCTTCTACAAACCCCAGTGTTCTCTACTGGTGTGGTAGAAAACCACAGTGACTGTGCAGTGGCTGTGGATGCAGAGTGCGCTCCTGCCACCAGCCTGATAAGCAGAAGCTGCTTGCATTTGCTGTCAAAGTTTTCTTTCTTCTTTTTCGTAATACTGCTTATTTAACACTTTGTCCAGATGATATCTGGCTGGCAGCTGTGCATTGAGAAAGTACAGAATGAACTGCTTTTGCAAATTTCATTATCGCTGAAAAGGTGACAAATTACTCAGGACTTGCAGGAAATTCTACTGTCAGGAAAAGCCATTCTAGTAAAAGGCTAATGACTTCTAAGAGAAACCTGTGATTTTAAGACTCAGAACTTATAATAAATAGTATTCAAATGCATGATAAACAGTCTTAGTATAATTATCTGCAAGAAACCTTATTGGCAATATTTTCAGCTACTAAGCACATTAAGATAAAAGGTTCCTACAAGTGATTCTAGAGTATCAGTTTTTCTATATATATATTTATTACATGTATTATCACTTAAGAAACTAGTAATTCCAAATTCAGCTGAGGAAAAACATTTTGGAAAGAGCAGATAAGTTGCAAACATCAATATTACAATGTAGAGTTTGAAAAAAAAGTCAGAATTGGTTTTGGTGTCTTCAGAATGAGCCTCCCTAGATCTAAAGTGATTTGATGTCAATGGGAAGGGTCCTCTGAGTAGTCTTTTGGAGGCTTAGAAACTCTTTATAGTCATCAAAATCAAAGCAAAAGCTTTGCCTTTGGACAGAAACAGCTCAGAAGTATACAAAAAACATGCAATAAAGATCAAAAGCAGGATGGTCTTTCCTGAACAGCAGGAATTTCCTTTTAACTTGTATAGCCTTGGATTGGTGAGAAGAGGTGGAGTCTGTGGCCAGGAGCACATTTTTGGGCATGATATGTATGAATAGAGCTGGGCCACAGGAATCCTTGCTGTGTTGGTTTTGCTTAGCCCAGTTTTTGCTATTGGGGTGGGGAGGGGAACAAAGATGGCCCTGTGTGTCCTGTGTGAAGGTTCTGGAAGTTTCCACCATGTCCAGCAGAGCCAGTCTCTGATGGCTCTGAGGATGGGCTGGCGAAGCCTGGGCCAATTAGAGATGTTAGTCATGCCTCTGTGATAACATATTTAAGACGAAATCAAAGCAATGTGAGCACACACTTCTTTTTAGCCAGAGGAGGAGGAGGAGGTGAGAATATGGGAAGGGAGAGCAACATGGAGACACCAAGGTCAGTGCAGAAGGTGGGGGAGGAGGTGCTCCAGGCACTGGAGCTGCAAACCCTCTGCCAGCCATGGTGAAGACCATGGTGGAGCAGCTGTCCCCCTGCAGCCCATGGGGTCCATAGGGGATGCAGAGATCCACCCACAGCCCATGGGGAGGTGCCCATACCAGAGTGGGTAGATGCCTGGAGGAATCCCTGTGATCCAGTGGCAGTCCCCATACAGAAAAAGGCCATGCTCCCAAGATGGAACAGCCTGGCCTCAGAGGTCTGCACCCCGTGGACAAGAGGCCCAAGTCGTAGCAGTTTTGGGAGGACTGTCTGCCCCTGGGAGGGACTCAGGTTGCAGCAGATTTGGGGGGACTGCTGCTCGTGAGATTTAGACCCACGCTGCAGAAGTTCACAGAGGACTGTCTCCTGTGGGAGGGACCCATGGCTAGGTAGAGGATGACTCCTCTCCCTGAGCAGTGGAAGAAGATTTCAGTGATGAACTGCCCAAACCCCATACCTTGTCCCTCTGTCTGCTGGTGGGAAGGAGGGAGGGAGTGAGCAAAGAAATGTCTTAAGAGCTTATTTTTACTTCTGATTATCTGACTTTGTTAGGTTAGGCAATAAATCACTTTGCAACTTTAAGTTTCATCCTGTTTTACCTTCAGTGAGTCTTTCTCCTGCTTCCTTATCTTCAAATATGAGGTTCCTTTGTGTGTGTGTGTGTGTGTGTTAACTTTTTCTTCCCTCTCCTCTGCCCAGCTGTGGCAGGGGAGAGCACAGAGTAGATGTTGTAGGTGCCTGGCATTTGGCCAGGGTCAAGCCACAACACTTGTCTTTGTGGGTGTGTGTCCATCTGCCTATATTTTGATACAAATATGGGTATTTTCTAGCAACTCTAAATGAAAAAAAAACAAAACCCACAGCAACAGAGAAACATTAAGAGTTGTGTAAAATGGTGTAAATTCTCACAAATGATCAACTGACACAAAGCTGATGGATTTTGCCCATCTCTACATAAAAGCTAAAGTTGTGTCGCTGAAATACTGGATTTACAAACTAGAAAATTCCCCAACAAAAAAGAAAATCTCCTCTCATATAAACTGTTTCTAGGTAATTAAAAGGATAGAATACAAAAAAAATAAAAAAAGCTTTGCTAGAGTAATTAGAGTTGCTCAAACTAATGGTCCAAGGAATTCCCAAATACTCAGATGCCCTCTTAATTGCAGCTGAGCAGCTATAATGGTGAAAAGCAGTTCCAGATAACTCAGGGCTGGAGGGTAGACAAGCTGTAAAACTCATTCTTGCTGGAAAATCTGCCAAGGCCAAGCACTGAAGGTGACAGCTGCATTCAGCATCATTTCCCCATTCTGCAATAAAGTTGACAAATTAAGTGACATTTAAAACAAGGAATCTTGCCTGAATGTATGTGCAAAAATATGCCACACTTCACTCCTGGAAGGGAATATCCTGCTAAGACTGAGGAAATGGCTATATCAAGTGACAAAAAGCCCAAATATTTTAAAAGCAAAGGGCTGTCTTTTCTGCACACATCCCTATTATCGTTAAATATGAAGGATGAAGACCAATTCTTCCCAGAGTACAAACACATTCCCAACTTTAAGTAGATTTAACTAGACGGCTTCATTGGGATACTCTCTCCATTAGGCATATGTTTAAGCACCTCAGTAAGCCCAGGGCTGATTTTTCAAACAATTTTATCACCCAAGTAAGCAGCAATAAAAAGGATTTGAGAAATAAACGTTCAAAGAAAATTCTCGTTAGTTTCTAGATTTTGAGGTTAAAATAAGATTGTCTCCCAACACAGAGTGTGAAAGAGGACCTGTTTTTCAAAGGGGTTTTGAAGCCAGCTCCTTGTTGCAACCCTAAAACACCACAAGCCATTCTGAAAAGGTGGTCATGCAAACACTGAGCTGATTTAAAAATATGTCACATCCATGCATACTTTCTGACTATTACCTTTAAGAGACCAGATGATCTTTGCACAATATTCACATGTTTTTATGTTTAAACTATATTCACAAATATGATCTGTGGCCATCTTTCAGCAACTATGTGAGTGCTAAAAATTGCACGTCAAGGCAGACAGGTCAAACATTTCAGGGCTAGCTACGCCAGGTTGGTACTCAGCAAATTTTGCATGAAACTCTTATTTCAGCTTATACTGAGATCTTTGTGTCCAGGGGGTTTGTAGGTGGGCTGGTGGGAAGGGGTGTAGTTTGGAGTGGAAGAAACAGCCTGACACATTCAATCCAGTCCAATGGAGGGAGGGTCACCAGGATGGTCAGAGCCCATGCCAAAGGACATTTTGGGGGAAGCTGGGGAAGCTGGAGCTGTTCAGGCTGGGAAGGGGGAGTTCAGAAGGGATGCACTCATTGTCCACAGCTGATGGCTACAGAGCAGACAGAACCAAGCTCTTAGCAGGGGTTAACAGCAAAGGAACAAGGAGCAATGGGCACAAGCTAAAGCAATTAGACATATGGAAAGCAATTCTCCATGAGAATAGTCAGACACTAGAACTAGTGTCCAGAAGGCTCAAGGGATCGCCAGCCTTGGAAACATTCAAAACTCATGGAAAACCTAGTCTTAATTTTTAATTTCACCTTTTTTTTAGCAGGGAGGAGGATGAATCATACGACTCTAAAATACCCTTGCAGCCTGTACAATTCCATGATTGTATGATCCTCACTACACCAGGATTTAAATGCACATACATTTTTAGCAAATATGAACAAGGCACTTTCTGGTGACATTTGCATCTGGGTGTTCTCATTTGCATATCCAGAAATTCCTGGGTGTTAAGCAGTATGCAGGTTTTAAAATTCCCTTTTTTCCATTTTAACTGTGTTGTCTGACATCAAAATAAGAAATAATAGCAGGCAAAAGCCCTTTTCTTTTATTGAATCTGAGATACAGAATGATATTTTCCCTTAAAATATCTTTCCCCCCAAAACCAGTAAGATTGAATATATGTTCTTATATGACTGTACTCTAAAAAGAGAAAAATAAAAGCAAGCATTATGATGGATGATTTAAATTACAAATAAATCTCTTTATTGCCACAGCTGGAGTATAATAAACCCATAACTCAGTTTCATGTATCTTGACCTAAGGATGCATGAACTTTTTCAGAATAGTGGTACTTTTCTAAGTATCACAGGTTCAATATATCTCATTTCTCTTTTTCTCTAGACACACACAAAGAAACCCATGAAATGTTTTGGATTTAGCCAGTACATTTGAATATAATTTTTTGTTTCCTCTGAATTCTCTCCAAAGTGAGAAGTATTTCTCAGTGGCTCAGATAATAAACACAATAAAGAGGGAGATTTTTTGAAAGCATAAGAAAATAGAAATAACAGCAGTCCTGTCTCTGACTGATGGTCAGATGCTAATATTCTGTCTTCAACAGCAGCCAGAACCAGACACCTTAAGTGGAGTCTAACAGGGAGGCATATAAACTACTTACCCTGAATACTCCTTCAGCCTCCACCAATCTGCAGCTCAGGGACTTTCAGAGCCTGAGGTGATTTCCATGTACTCAGCAACCTCCACAGATTGGTGAGTGCTAATGGCCAGCTTAGTCCATCATTCTTATGTATGAAGTCAGGATTGTTGATTTCCAGTATGTCCCATTTTAGATTAAATTTTCTTTTTTCCTATTTTACTGCCCAATCCCTAGTCATGCAATATTTCTCTGCGGTTCTGCACAATCAGCTTTCATCTTTACTACTCTGAAGAATTTAGTATCATCAGTACAAGTTTGTCAACAGTCTATATTCACCCACTTTTACCATAAATTCATATTTTAAATTCCACAAGTCTTGGTACAAAGCATTCTGGATCTCTCTTCCCTGGGAAAACTCACTACCTTAACCCTCTATTACCTTTTTTTTTCCTTTTTTTTTTTTTTTTTTTGGTCTTCCTTCTTATCCTTGGATGCCTAGTCTTGTAAAGGAATCTTGGGAGAACTGAACAAAGAGAGGTGCTGATCTCTTCTCCCTGATATCCAGTGGCAGCATGTGTGGGAATGGTTCAAAGCTGTAATGTCAAGGGAGGTTTAGACTGGTTTTAGAGACATTAAGAAGCATTTCTTTACTGAGAGGGTGGTCAAAAAGTGGAAAAGGCTTCCTGGAGAGGTGGTGGATGCCCGAAGCCATCAATGTTTAAGAGGCATTTGGGCAATGCCCTAAACAACATACTTTAACTTTTGGTCACCCTGAAGTGGTCAGGCTGTTGGGCAAGATGTTCCTTGTAAGTCCCCTCCAACTATCCTATTCTATCCTATTCTATTCTATCCTATTCTATGTCAAACTACTTGGAAATTTATGTGGGCAGTGTCAACCAGGTCTGCTGCAGCTACATGCAAATACCAATAGAAGACACACATTTCCAGTACAAAAGATGTGGAGTGACATCCTCCAAACATGATATTCATTCTTACTTCCATGGATTATATTCTTTATGGATTCAACAGATCTGCTCAGTACAGATATCTGACATCAGATTTTCCCCAGTCCCCTTAAAAATCAGTAACCTATTTAATTCCTAACAAATGGCAGAAGCCAAGGAGCTCTGCAAGAGAGTCTCTACACCACAGCTAGCAGCTGAGCTGCTTTATCCCCACATTCCTCCGGAATGCTGAGGTAAATACCATCTCATCCTGGTGGCTTGCTGTGTCTTTGTTCTAAAATCAGCCACATACTTTTGGCGATTCAAAGATTCAAACCTGAGCTAAGTGCAAAGCATATTAAATTCCACAGCTGTGTAAGTACCTCACTCCTATTTGTAAGAAACTGTTATGAACCTGATGTCTTTAGATGAGCTACACAGATAGATTGCATAGACAGAAGTATTTTCTAAGCTGAAATATCCATTCAAGTAATTCTGGTAGACCTGTTGCTGTACACTCACTCCATACTTAAACAGTGATGAAATCCCAGCTGCATGGTCCTGCCCTTGTCTTGAAGCACTCAATTACCTTCAGTCTTATGTACATTTAGGATTGTTCAGTCAATGAAACAAAATAACATGCCTAAGCACAGCAGAAATGCCACTGATATGGGTCTACACCAGCTAATTACATTTCATAAAGCACTGTTATCCTCTGTAAGCATTTAGCACAAAAGCACACAAAGAAAAAAAAAGCTGAAAAAATAAAACATTTCATCCATTGGTGCAATCTCCTCTCCCAGTTAGCACATTTCAGCTGGCACACAGTAACTTACTATGTCATGGTAATGTGTTCATGGACTCACTTTCTTTAGCAAGAGCTCAGCTGCAGACCATGGGTTCCAATAGACCAGTACAATCCTGATCTATATTTTTCCACAGTGAGAAAAAATATGAGCTCACTGTTTCAGAGCCTGAAAGTTTTTGTGCAGCGATATGAAATTTTAAGTAGATCCATTATATATCCCTATGGATTTAGAAAGAATGCACTTCCTTGCCTCTGGAATAATTCTTGGATGCAAAAAAAAATGTCTCTCCCTCTAATCTGTCTTTCTGGCAACAAGGCCAGCCCTTTATCATTGCCCTAATGTTGTCAATTACTTTCAGTTAATGCCAGATCCCTCTCATTAACGTCAAGAAAACATAAGCTCCTCTTTTTCCCTGAATTCCCCTTACAGAGGCAAGTTTTGCCTGTAGTGGAATGTGTGCCCAAATGCAGTCAGTGGGAATTGCTGTGTGAGGCTGTAAACATGCTGCCTGCCTAATGCTCATGCTGCTTAAGACCTGAGAGGATGAATAAAAGAAGTTTCATCACTTTATTCCTCTTTTCTAACTCAAAGTAGGGATTAGGAATTGTGAACTTTTTTCCATTGTAAACTAACAGGCATAATAATCCTATCAGCACTTGTATTTTTGCACTGGTAAGTGACTTCATTGAGCAGTCTGTGTCTACCTTAGACAATACACATAAAAATAATTTTTTAAAAAAGCATTCAGCCAGTGCAGCATGTGTGTCTGTGCAGGGACCTGCCTGTGCCTCCACCCAGCTGTAGCAGTCCTTGCAGATCCACCCTGGCAGCCCATCACTTCACCCAAACCCCCTCCCTCACCTCACACCACCTCCAGCATCTCCCAGCTGCAAATCCTTCCCACTACTCATCAGCACCAGATTTGGCAGAAGCTTTTTTACATAAATCTGTAACAGAGGAACCCATGGTGTTGGGAGTGGAGGGGGACAGCATATTTATTGCTTTTGCAGGGCAGAGGGGAAACTCAGATTATTAAAGCTCAGTTTTCACCATTGGTGGAAAAAATAGGAGTAAAGAAATGGTTTTACAAAGCGTTTAAGCTTCCCACCCACAGCATGTACTCAGCATGTGTATTCAGGTCAGCATACTATTTCCTATGAGTCACGTTCAGCTGTGCCTTAGCTGCATATTTTAGTCAGAGTGATCTTAGCTGAAGCCTGTGCTGTGAGGAGGTTGACAGTGTCCAAATTTGTTCTGGTATCCTAGAATTTGCTCCTTTGAGTGTTGTGACTCATTATAATCCTACAGAATTAACCTGTTTGTGTGTACCATTCCCACTGAGCTAATGAAATAGTTAAAAACCCCATCCGTGGCACAGAATGGCAACACAATTGTTATAGAATTAATAATACAATATGGAGGTGGGTTATACAGCTCAAATGCAGCTACACCAGCATTAACTAGCTGAGCATGTTGCTGAGGGAAAAAGCCAAGGCTTCTTTTCATAATGCAGCTGCCTGCTTCAAGTTCCTTATTACCCTTCTCTCAGCCTGTGACTGTCAATTTTGGCTATACAGATGTGGGGAAATAGTCACAGAGCTGCTCACAGGAGAGCACTCCGCCCACAGAGGGGTGGCTGCTGACCCATGCTTGCTCTGCTGTCACTGGTGTCCCCCAGCCTCTGGTGGGTCACTGCAGGCCATGGCTTTTGTGCCATATGTGACCCCCCAGCCTCCCCAAGCTGAGTCACTGACAACCATGGCTGTTACATCTTCAAGAGAAACAGAAGCTCCAACTCCAAATCCACCCAGGGAAATATCCATGTTGTCATCGTCTCTAACCTAGCTTGTCCTGGTACCATGAGCACTATAGAGCACACTTTGCTGGAAGTTAGCTGCTTACATGACTTTTATGGCTCTTTAAGGTTTGCCCAGCCCTTTGAAAACCCAAGCCCTAGGACTTCAGTACTCGTGGTGTTGCAGCAGAAAGTTGGATTGTTAAGAGATGCTTTTTGTCTTACAGTTCACAAGAACAACCTCTAATGCCTGTTAGGGGGACAGGTGCCACAGCCCCAAGGGATAAGGAAGCTCCAAAACTTCTTCCACAATAAGTGGAGGAGGAGAACAGCCAGGAACACCAGAGTGGAGCAGAGGGGAAGACCAAGCAGTTTACAAGACGGTTTTGTCACTGCAGGACTGAGTCCCTCACACAGCTTTGGCTGCACACATGGAGAGGAGCAGCAGAATCACTCCCCACACCCAGCAGCCATTTCACCAGAGGCAGAACAATTTACTGATTTTGTGTTAAATGGGTAGAGGATCATCACTTGGGATTACAATTAACACTGGAAAGACATCCAAGAAGCTGTAAAAGTTTAAAGGGATGCCTGTCATGTAATATTCTCTTCAACTTAAATTATATCAAAAATCTGAAGCATATGCTTAATAAGTAAGAGCAGCATTAATCCCCTAGCTGTCAGCAACAGTGTTCTGAAATGGTGACTTACATCCAATTACATCTCTTTTTAAAGCCTGGTTGCAATCAGTTAGCTTCTGCCCTGGCTCACAAGGAGAGGAACAACGGCTGTGATGTGAAATTACCTATCACCACTACAGAGGTATTTACACTTGTGCTGAAATAGTTAAAGCTGGATGGAGTCAATACCTCCAAACTCGAGGACAGCAGTGCAAAATGAGAGTTTGCAACCAACACCCACCAGCTCTTTATGCCTGAGAAAGGGCACAGGGAATCTTCTATCTTGAAAGCAGAGCTCGGATCCATTTGCTTTTGATCCTCACTCCAGCATCCCTGCTGCCACCACTAACTGGCCAGGCCATGCCACACCACTGCAATGAAAGCCAGGTAAGAGACTTCAGAGACTTGTTTGGGGTTTTTTCAGGGAACATATAATGCCTCCAAATAAGTGAGGTTAAGCTAGGAGGAGCTACTAGAGAGCATAAGTTCATACATTTTTAGGGTTTTCTTAATAATGTTATATTCCCTAAGACATAAGAGTGAAGCAATCTAACCATCTTAGAAAAGGCTTTCTAATTTTTCTTGCCTTTTTCTCCTAGATTGAAGAAACTTATTCTTCTGGCTTAATGTTTGTTTCCATACCAAGGCTTATATCCAATATGGGGTGTAAGTGCATGAGTTTTATTAGCTCTGTTTCCCCAAATGCAGGTCAGTAGCAAAAGACCATATCCCCCCACATTACTTGCTGGAGTTGATATTGCAGTAAAATAAGAGAATTTTAGCCCAGGAAATGCTTCCTAGAGCAAGCTAGTATAAAATTTTGGGCCTCTAATTTCAGACTAGTTTGTACTAACCCTCAAAATGAGGATTGGAAGTAATGAGCTACTGATGAATGAAAAGAGTAGTGCACAATCAAATAGCAATTATAAGTTACATTCAGCCTTTGCACTAAGATGTGTCAGCTCAGCTTTATGTTCATTCCTAGTGTTGTAAAACCACATCTCATGGCTGACTTGGCCCACTCTGCTCCTCTGCACACTTGGATACCCCCAGCAAAATGCATGTTTTCCAATAGGGTCTGCTGATGCCCACAGTAAGTTACATAGTGCATGAAGTAAAGCTGGTGAGAGCAGCCTCTCTCCCCAAGTCACACCAGGCTACATTAAAGTTTACTCTCATATTGAAAAATCTGTCTTATGATTTCCATCAAAAAGGTTTTTTATTAAACTGCCTCTAGACACAACTGATTGGTACTTTTAATAATGTATTCAGGTTTTCTCCCATCAATCATCAACCAAATTGTTCTTTCTTTTTTTTTCTTCCATTATTATTGAAAGATTAGCTCCACCATGCAGCACTAATTAGGAAGGAGGATTGATTGAAAAGGCAGCATTTCATTGAACAATTGTTATTCCATTTTTTTTTGCCAGGTTAAGGCAGCCTTCTGCCATTATTTTTACATAACCTAGCCCTTAGAGATAGAAGCAACATCCTGCAGAGAGCAGAAACGACTTGCTTAGGAATACATCTATAAACCTGACAAGAATCAGCATCCAGAGACTGCTCCAGCTCCTTTCCTCAGTCTCTAAAGTTTTCAGCTGAAGTATAGTGAAAATGAGTTTCTGCAGTGCTGGATCCTAACCAGAAAGAAGAGTGGGTACTGCAGGTTTTCAGTCAGGAATCTTCAACAAAAAGCAACAACAAAAAATCCTCCCTTGCTTTTATTTGATAAAAGAGTCTGTAGGAACTGTCTGTATGAGAAGGGTAAGAAACTTGTTATTTTCTCTGGCATTGGGAGTGCAAATAAAAGTTTCCAGCAGGCAGTTTTGCTAATAGGAATTGATTTAATGTTAGAAATGGTCTCTACTCCATCCTGGGAATGTAACCTGGGGAGAGGTCACCCACTGCAGCTGAACTCATATCTAATCCAAGTGAATGCAGAAAGGATAATCTAAGGGGCTCAGACTAGGCAGACACCCAGCACCTTCCCTCTGCCTCAAAAGTAAACAAGCTGCAGTTGAAATCCAGCCCTGTGGCCAGAAATCACACAGCAGCAGTGTCTTTGTGGCAGATTGAAGTAATCCTGGAAGGGACATGCCCACTCCTTGGTATGTGCCATTATTCATTAAAAAGAGACTCAAATTACAAAATATGGCTATCAGTTTGGCCTGTCCAGTGGGTCAGGATCTAGACATACCACTAGCTTGAGAAGATGAAGTTCGACAACATAAATTCCTGGGCAGAATTTGCATTCACTTCAAGGCATCTGAACTTGGAGCTGGTTGGGAGGAGAGCTGAGCCATCAAGCTCTCATGACAAACATAGGGATGCCCAGAGAAGCTGCTCCAGCTATGGGAGCATCCAGCAGCCTCTTCTGAAGTGGAGGGAAACTTGAGGAAGAAAAAATAGATCTTTTTGGGAAATGAGGTGAGCTCATAAGGATATCTTTAATTATTTCATGAGGCCAGGCAGCTGAAGGGGTTGCCAGCTTAGACCAGTAACTCCCATAAACTGTACTCAGTCCTAACAGTCTCCTGAAAAATCCCTCACAGGTCTCCTCCCTTGAGCAGTGGGTCTTCACAAAGAAAGAGAAAAGCCTGAGAACTTCTAGTAGCTTTATTTCAGGGTTTAGCTCAGGCATGACTGCACAGCAGCTTACTGTTTGTTCAACAGCACAGCAGCAATTTCTTTCTCTCTCCAACAGAAAGCAGGTAGCTGGAATCCAGGAGAAGACCAGAGATATTCTAGATACATAGGAAAATGGTAAATAGAAAGGCCGGAAATTTTGTCTGAAAGTAGGAGTTAAAAGGAGCAGATATGCTGTCCCCTGAAACCACAGCAGCACAACTTCCAGTAGGGTTTTCATAACACTACCAAATACTTAGCTATTAATAGAAGCAACTTCTACTTGGATTGATGGGAAAATACCACAACACAGATTATTTCACTGATCTTGAGAAAAGGTGTGAAAATTAATTTCATCAGGGTCAAGGAAGAGCAGTTTTCAAGCCTTTCCTCATTTCTCCACTTCCTAAAAGCAGGTCCCCATCCTTGGCCTCACCTCCTGAATGAGTCTTCTTCCCATCTCAGACCAAACCAAATCAAACCAAACCATACTTGGCTCTTGCTGGCTCAGGCCACCAGAGGAGAGCAGAGGAATTGAGGCAGTTTTTATGTCCCCTAGGATGAGCTCTGAGTCTGTCTGTAGGTGGTAAGTAGCAGGATGCTTCATTCAGTTTTCCATTTTTGGAAGAATTAAAAAACCTGCTGAGATCACAATTTGCCATAATTTGACATTGCTCCCACTGTCTTCAATGCATCCTGGCTCAGGGCTCCAGTGAATCACAGATTCTGTGCCATTTCTCTCCAAACCTCAACATCTCTCCCCAGAAGCAGGTAGTACTTCCTAGAGCTGTTTCCTTCTCTTTCTCAAGGAATCCCAGCATATTAGCTCCACCCCTCTGCAAGGCTCCTCAAGAAAGTTCTTTTGTATAAAACATTGGCCCAGATAACTGCAAATGAAAGACAAATTCAGCAGATAAATGAGCTGGATATTATTTTATTGTAATTTAAACAATCATTTTTGAAGTGTGTAAGATTATATAGAACCTGTAATCAGAGCCAAGAGATGTCACTGAATAATACATGACATGATATAAATTAAGGAAAGAATGATTATATGTAATAAAAAGAATAAGAAATTTCTTCTTGCAGGAAGGATAGCAACCACATTATTGCTGAGCAGAGAGTGATAAAAATCACCTCCTTATGAATAAAGCAATGGGAAAAGGAAATGCCAGAGAGAATGGAAACAACCAAGGAAGGCTTGGCCAGGACTTAGTAAGCAAAGCCAGGGGCTTATAATTCTTCCCAACAGAGCAGTGCAGTGATGCTCACAAATAATTTATTCCACCACCAACGTATAAACTATTGATGAGCATTTTTTTGTTTTTCAAAGGGTTTTACTTCCTGCAACTTCTTGGCTAATAAAAAAACCTGGCATAATGATGAGCTGAGTCGTGTATAGAAAGGGAATTGTGAGCCAGCAGGAGAGCAGCTTCTCCTGGGCTGGAGTTACCCTGCATGAGGGGTCCTGGCACAGAGCACAAGAGCCTTGCCAGGCCTGGTGTTGTGCTCACCACTGTTCCACCCACAGATTTACCTCATTCTGAGTCAGCTCATGGGGTAAAGGTGCACTCATTCCATGGAATTTCAGGCCTCCGCTATCTCCTGTACTGAACAGCTATATAATGAAAGAAATTGCCTGTGTCCAACCACCCACAATAGGCTAATCACTCAAGACAGGATCATCAGCCACCGAGGTGTGATGATGCCTCTAAGAATGTAGCAGCCTGGCAGCACCAACACTCAGAAGCTTCTAGCTTGTAAGGACAGTATTTATTACTGCCTGTCCCTCAAAAACTTGTATTCCCAAAGAAAGCATGACAGACTGTAACATGTACCCCTTAAGCCAGAATTAGTGACGGTTGAATAGAAGTTTATATAGAGTAGAACCACTTTTCACCCAACTTAGAGGAAAAAGATGAGAAACACAAAGATATGCCATGCTGAGGACAGAGCAAAAACATAACTGTGTCTCCTGTCCTGTGGTCTGAACCTACACTGCCTTGCAGAGTGAAAACTAAGGTGGTGCCCATACTCCAGTCAAAAATTCTGCCACAAAGGTGAATGTCACAGTCAGCTTTGGAAGCACAAGGGGTGTTTTCTGCAAAATTTAGTGACTACCCAGCATGTGAGGTGGCAGAGAATCATACATTCATCTGCTGGGCTTGAGAACTTTCACTGGAAATCAGACAAAATTAAGCTCCTGTTAAGGAGCTTAAGACAAACCATGATGTTTCCAGGATAGAGCTATAGATAAAGATGTGCCTTCAGCTTAAGAATGAGCAAAGCACAAAAATCACTTTTGCATTGGTTTAATTATCTTGTTATATCTACACACTGTAATGACCCTCCTATCCCATAATAGGCCAGCCCTTCACAAGCATTTCAGCATAGGTACAATGCGCTTTCAATTGCCTTCTTTCTTTGCAGCCAGCAGGAGAAAATAACCTTATTAGGTTGCAGCTTGGGCTGGGAGTAGGAGGCAGAAGGGCTGCAGTGCTCACTGAAGAAAAGCTGGGTCAGCAGCCTGAGCTGGCACCGAGCAGGGCTCCAGCTCTTCTGCCTGGGTGGAGCAGCAAGTCCCCCAAAGCCTAGACTACAGCATTTTGCTATAAGCAATGGTTTGTGGGTTGGGGTTTTTTTCAGTGCTGTGAATTCTGAAGAGGGAGAAATGCCCCGTTAATCAGGAAAGAAATTATGTTACCACAGCAATTTAGCATGCAGGATTGATTTCTAAATGGAAAAATATGTAGTCTTAACATCATGTCTATAGTCATTTTATGTACAATACATACTTCTTCATACTTCCTTCATTATAAAATATTAGTTCCTTCAACTTCTACAGCTACCATCCCTGATGGCTGCATATCCATTTTTCCTCCATTACCTGTATACAGATACATGCCCAGCAGTCAGTCTCATAATGCTAGGGTACTTTTTAAATGAATTTTTAAAAAATTGGCATTAACATCTGCACCTTGCTTAATATATTCATCATGTCTCTACATTCTGCTGTGCTCTCTCTAGGCACTTGTGATTTTGGGGTTAGTTTTCCAGCTGCTCTCACTTTCTTAAGGCAGCCATTGCAAAACCCTCCCAGTTTGTGCTGGTGTAAGGAGAGTAATGGATAGTTCTCAGTGGATGAAAATTCAGACAGAGTTTATGGTTTATTACTTTGGACAGAATTTATAGTTTATTATTTGTTACAGAGTAGCCTAGACAAAAAATTTTCTGACCGAAAATAATCATCTTCATTAGAAAACTCAATTCTATTTAGAAAATTCAATCCTATGAAGATTATGTTGTACATTCAAGAAAAAAAATTTAGCAAAAAAAAGCTTTTTTGCCTGCTTCAAGTGACGGGTTGCAATGTTAAACCTTACAGTCACAGAAATGAATGAGCTCAGACAAGTACCTTGCAAATTTTACTTCTTCTGAGGTGAGTGAAACTTTAGTTTAAACGATATTAAGAAAGCTTGGAAATTGTCTTTTCTGACTATCAGTATTTACAGATCTTTGTTTAAACTCTGTTTGTTCATGGTTGGCTTTCAAGTTAGAAACATTGCAAATACCTTGCTAAGTAATAAATATTAATGCAAATATTAATTTATTGAAGCTGTTCTGAAACACTCAGTGTCATATCATGCCTAAAGAGACCCATTAACCAGTTCTTGAAGTTTTTGATCTTTTTAAATACCCATGACCTTGATAACCCTCTCCTGGTCTCCATCTCTATTTGCCAAGTATTTTGGATCAAATTCTGTTAATAAAGCCCAAGTATATCATACAGACAACAAACCCAGTTTAATAGGTGAATTATCCTTCAAAATCTTACTCTACACTTACCTGGTCTCTTTCAGCAAAGATTTCAAAATATTTTATAGGAGCATATTGAGTGATTGATAAATTACACCTAATAACACCCCAGGAGGTAGTACAGTTAGATAAACTGAAACATAGAAAATTTAATTGTCCAAGGTCAACTAAAAAGTGATTTGTAAAACCAGGGCAAGCACCTAAGGAGTCCTAACTATGGTTCCTGCAATTTCCTCTATCAAATATGTCAAGCCTGATTTGCAATTGTCTTCATCTTTGTGTAATTATTTAGTGTGGTGCAAGACAAGTGTAAAACAGGAGTAAAACTGGTGCCAAATCACAATAGCACAGGTTTGAAAGGATGAACGAGGGAAAAGGCAGTGCAGAATCTCTGAATTCTTGCCTATTATGACCAACTTGTCTCTGGTTCATTAACTCTCTTGTTTACCTACAACGTAAATGATAAATTTTATAGTGCTCTGTTGACAAAAGGGGTGGCTAGTTATCATTCTGCTGATGGATCACTCTGCAACAAATTAAGTCTTTATAGGTGTACTCTAGGTGTCATACCATTTTTTCCTTCTGGTTTTTCAGCAACAGCATGGAGGTAGAATTAGATTTAATTTATTTTTTTAATGTGTTGTATATCAGGCGGCTAAAATCCGGTCCTTAAATTTAGGAGAATTCTGTTAAACATAGGATTATATCACATACATAGATACCTGGACTCTCACATCTTGTTGCATAGGCCTCACTTTGGACTTGTATCATGACAGACAATGTTATATGCGACTTAGATTGAGCAAATTATAGAAGGAGTAAAGTAACATTAAAATACCTCTCACTGAAATACAAAGTTACTAATTTAGCAAAATGTTTTGCAAGATATTATCTCTTCTTGTCACCAGCCAACACTTCAGAACACACCCATTGTCAGTAGGGACTAGCATTTTATATTAAAGCATTTGAGAGGTTAAGAGATAGTCAATAGACACACTGTACCTTGGATTCATCCTACCTAAAAATGAACTATACATTTTGCATTGGAAAGATATTTTAGTAGCTAGTGAATATCCTACATAATAAAACACTGGTGGGGAGGAGGATATCTGATGATACTTTTTGTTTTCATTAACCACAAAATTTTTTAGCTCTGCTCCAGTTCAGATGTAAATATTTTATTTTGACACAAAATGCTTATGTTTTGAAGCAGCTTGGCTGGGTTTCATCCAATTTAGTGGTACATTCCTCTTCTGTGAGCTTTTAGTCCATGCTCACCTTTGGCTGGGACAGTTTTCCTGAGCAGTCTCACCTCCTCTGTTACAAAAGAGCCTCCCACTACTTGCAAGACCTATATTTGGCTCCAGCTGAGGTAAATAACGACAGTAATGTTTGCAACAGCCTAAAAAATATAGAAAAAACATAATTCAGAAACTGTGTTTATGCCCATTTCATTTTTTCCCTATGAGAATTTATGTATTAAAATGTTGATAATTCGTCTTTTTTTTCTTGATGGGATAAAAGCCAATGTTAGGAAAAAACCCTAAATTTTCATCAAGGTCTAACCTTATGTCTCCCAGACATTAAATCAAAAAAGAACGACAATTATTCCTTCCAAAACCAATTTTTAATAAATTTAAAAAAACTAAAAAGCAACCAGCAAGCAAAACAAAGCAGGCTTTTTTTTTAAATCACAACACCAGAAAAGACACTGCAAGTCACTTTTAAATTAACAGCAACACTAGCTCATTCTGCTGAATATTATATTAAAAAATCTGTTTCAAAACAAATGGTAAGATACCAGGCTAAGTGTTTTTTACAGTGATTCTTTGACTAAAGTGCTTTTCGTGGTACTGTCCATCCAAAGACCTCACAGCAATTTTCCAGCTCTGATGCGCTAACTCCCCTGACATTGACAAATACACTGCTGTTCTCTTTAGCAGTTATGGGAGCTGAGTCACAGAATATAAAGTCTCTCACAGGAGGCTTTACAAGAAGCCAGAGTTTTCTAGGTGTGTTGGTTGTGCAACTCAACAAGCAGGCAGTTTCCTCTCCCCTGTGGGTGCCAGGTTCAGAACCCATAGCTGTACCTTCAGCAATGTGGGTCCCACACTCCCCTCCTTTCCCCCTCTGTGACATGGACTTGTTCTGCAGCCCCTATCACTGCTGCCTTGTCAACACCTCCAACCTAAATATCCCTAATTTTTCCTCTATAAGTTATGCCTGGACACAATTCTAGAAAGGTCTAGATGGAGGATTTGATGTGCTCCACTTGAAAGCCACCCTCAGCTGCAGACCTGCCCTAGGACACCTGACTGCTGTGTCCATACACCTGGTGTCTCTTCCCAGGCTCTGTGTTTTGCTCCTCATGCTCCTCAATATTCAGTTCCCTCCCAAAGCATCTCCCTCACCTCACTGCAGTGCCCACTCAAGCTGTCTGGAGAGGGGGTGGGAGGGTAAAGAAAGGGGGGAAGAAATTCTGCAATTAAATGGACACTGAGATACATTCATGCTACAGTGAGAAATGGTGTTATCCTTGCTTTCCCCACCTCCCTTCCTCTCCTCCCTCACATCTACTTGCCTGTTTATGATCTTTATTTCTCTCACAAAGATTTGTTAATCCTTTCTCAGGGTAAGAAGAGGGACCATATCTGGCAGGAGTGAGTGGTGCAGGGGCTCAGAGTCCTCTCCCCAGCCCCAGGCCATGGGTGCTCCCCCTGTGACTCACCCAGGGTTCTCCCCAGCAGGGGCTGCACCTCTACCCCTGTACATCAGATGCCTTCTGTGTTTGGGAGCATGTGGAAAAAAAGCAAGCTAAAGAGGAAGCAAGCCACTCAGCTTGGCTCAAATGCAGTTTTCAACGTTTAACCTTTAAAAATGGCATCAGCAATGCACCACAATTAGTTTTTAATATATCACTGCCTAAATCCATGTATCTTTGTTCCAAGTATTAGATTTGCTGTAGAAAATATCTTATGATGACCTGCCACTACAGCATTACACATCTGAAATATGTTCCAGGATTAATTAATTTATTAATTACCATAAAATATCAATGTCAACAATTTTCATCATGCCATCAACTGTGGGTGTACACAAGCTGGGGAGTGCACATACCTTGTCAGAGGTAACACTGGTTTGCATAAATCACAATTAGGCAGTGAATAATAACCAGAATTCACAGTACAGGACATTCATCTTGGGGAAGATGAGAGTGACCAGGGTGAGAAAATAGTCCAAGATCAAAAGATCTTGTTTGTGCTGGCAGCAGAGGCTGGCAGATGACAAATACAATGAAACCAAAAGGTACAAATGACTAAATTTACCATTGGTTCTTGTAAGCAATGTATGGTCAGCAAAACCCCATAGGAGACGTGTTTGAAGCATGTGGGGAAATGGGGAGAGGGAAAGCTTCATATTGGGTGAATCTTCCTGGGCCATTACTTATTTTCTACAAAGGCAGCTAGAAGTGTTGGAAGTGAGCTGTGGAACAACCCTTCGCACTAGAAAAACACAGAGTAAACAATGTTTCTTCTCCCCTTATTGAAAAGAAACTACACACCAGAGTTTCTCCTCAAGGCTTCGTAGCAGGGCAGTGGGAGCTCCTTTTCTCCTGCTCAGTTTAGCAAAACCATGCAGGAAAGGGAGGTGATAATCCCCTGGCGATATTTCACTTAACACTTCTCTGGGAGGCAATAATTCCTGTGTGCCACAGGAACCAGAGTAATGGAAGCAGGCTCTGTCTCAGAGAAGTGTGTTAATGTACTTGCAGCATCTAAAGGACATTATTATGAGCTTAATCCAAGTTTTGATGAAAGCACTGTAGAGCTCTTATAAGGCCTTTGTGACATTAGGCACTTTCACTTCAGAGCTGGTGCTGTTTGGCAACCCTAAACACTGATAAGCTCCAAACAAAAGGAAACCCAGGTCTGACCCTGGGACCAGATATGCAGATGGATTTCCACACACTGAGGGTAAGGGAGCCACATCCTCCATCCCTCACCTTCAAGGTGAGGACAACAGCTCTGGCTTCAGTAAATAAGCAAACATAAGCACATAGAAACAAACCAAAAAGTAACAAAGGGTCACATTGGAGCTTTTCTAAATTAGGGCTGTATGATGAGTTTCAATTGCTAATTCACAAGAGAAGGCTGGGAGCATAAAAACTGGGGAACTGATCCCTATTCCTTCCTTTTTTTGACAATTTATTTCCTCCCTAGACATCCCTTAGTTCATCCACCTTGTAGGCACAGCTTCTCTTCAGCTTCTTTGTACACCTAACATCAAGCTGGTTTCTCTTCACCATCAGTAACAGCAGTGCTTACTGCAGCCCACATGCTAACATATTCTTACACATTTTTAAGAGCAGTTGTGGACTAAGACAAGTTTCATGAAGAGATGGAGAAAATAAGAGAGAGCAGGAAAATGGGGCTAACCAGGGCTGAAAGTGTTAGAATATCAATACAAAAATGTATCTGTTAATTATGGCCTTTGTTATTTTTAGCTACCATTTCAGAAACAGCAATAATGATGGATACCACCTTTGTACCTGAACTCCTCAATGGCAACTGCATCCCTTGTCCTTGTGACTTTGCCACTGCTGCATGAATAGATTCTCCCCAAGCAGACAAGGAGAGCAGAGCAGCTCTGCATGGGACTGTGCCCAGTGATTCAGCTGCAGAGCTGCCACTCATTTTGCCACGTTGCTGTAGAGAAGCTAATTAGCCCCACGGAGAGTCAAGCTTTATTAGCCTCAGCGCATGTTTGTTAACCTTGTCTCACCATCAGGGACAACACTTGGCCAGCACAGGACAAGGGTCTTTGCACCAGATGCCTGCACACAGACATGCCACATGTTCTGGGTCTGTCCCTGGGGCAGTGTGCTGCCCCAGTACCCCCAGTGCCATGGCCAGGTGGGGAAAATGGGGGCATGATTCACCCTGCTCCCCATTTCTTTCTCACTACTTCTTTTCCCACATGCAAGCGTGGGAGAGGGCATACACCAGTTCAGCAGAAACAACATTCTCCCCTGCCACTGCTGCCCACCACAGGAGCAACCACACACAGTTCTGTTACAACAGCAGAGCAAATTCAGCTTTGGAACTAAGCTGATGTTGATGCTTACTCTCAGCAAACACTGTCACCAAGTATTTGGCAATGCTCCTGTTGCTCCAACTGCACTTTAGACCCCAAGTGCCAGTGTTACTACAAGCAGGACTGAGGATACCTGGTGATGGACCATGCCTTGAGGCAGCTTGGCTTGAACCTGCCTCTCTACACAGGAGGCAGGAGGCTACACACCCATGGCAAGGCACCAAAGGTGCTCAGGCTTGTGGAATTGCTCAGGGGCTGTAACTGCCGTGTTCTGGAGCAAATGTGGAATGTGTATGTGCACAGAGATTAGGTCGGATGATGGCATTAGGCTCTCACTTACCCTATAAAAGGATGAAAGAAAATAACCTTAATGTGGAAAGAAGAAAATAAGGGAGACAATTTGGTCAGGACCACACAGAATCACTGGGCCAGAGATAGGAATCAAGGCTGCCCTGAGCCCTTGCTTACTTCTTGTATTACAAGCCCAGCCTTCCTGCTCTATGCATCCTTTTGGTTACTACTGAGAACATTAATTAAGGTTGTGCATCGTCTTTAACAGAAATGTCTCAGATGACCCAGGGCATTGAGAAAGAGTTCCCTAAACCTTTTGGCTGCACCCCATGAGCTCATTTCAGTTGTGGAGCATTTCTGGAGCCTGTTGCCCTTCTGTACTGAAACAGCTACACAGATCAGGACCTGGGCACAAAATGCTCTCCATGGCACCCTAAGCCTCCAGCTCTGCCCATGGCCTGCCTTCTCCAGCCACCCCTGGGCTCCAACGAGCACATCTCTGCAGTGACTCTAACAGGCACACACTGTCTCTATGGCAATGACAGACAGGAAGAGCCTGGGAAAGATGCTGCAGAAAGGACTGTCTGGCACCAGGAGGAGACAGCAGAATGTGCAGAAGACCAGAGGGAAACATTCCCTGCAGGCTTAGGAAAGTGATATGGCCATGGGATGACAATAAGGGACCCACAGGAAGATTGCAATAAGTGTCAGTTTGCTTCCAGTCAGGTTTTGCTTACCATTAATGTTTTCATTACCTTTCATTTATAATGGATTATATTTTAACTATGCAGTACTGTAAAAAGTGCTTACTACACACCACCCTGCTTGATCTTCATCAGGCTCCTGTAAACTATGAAATGGAACCTTTCCACTTTCTAGTGCAGAACTGCAGTGCATGCTATGTACTTCGTTGCAGCACAGGAAGGGGTATTATGAAATAATAAGTACTGCATAAGAGTTCTTTCAGGTGCTCTCTGTATTTGTGTCAGGCTTTTTCCTCTTTGGAAAAACTGCAGGTAAAAGGCATTATATTAGCATAAAAACTACATTTAACTAAAAACATACCTACTATTATAAGTGATGATTCAGAACAGGATAGGAAAGAAAGTAACACTTCTAATTCACTCTTCCCTGTTTATTGTTTGTCTCCTTTTTAATGCTTCATTCAGACAAGAACAATGAAATGGCCTTGCCTGGCTCAGCCTCCGTTTATAGCTATGTTTCAGTTCTCAGGTATTGGTGCCTTCTTACCTCATATACAGGAGCAAGGGAAGTATGTTTAAAAATGCACATTTTAATTTTGTCAGGATTTGATATGTCACTAGAGAAAATGCAATAAAAGTCTACAAGTTTCTGCTTCTGCTGTAGACTAAACTGCTGATCATGATCAAGACAATATGACAGGGATTATTAGTCACATTAATTGTTACAATTCATATTCACAAATTGGTTTTAATCCTGCACGCACCTATTTGCTTTCAAAATCCAATCAAAACAGAAAGGTCAATTTTCTACTTAAATGCCTAAAAAGAAGTTATCTACAAAAGATGCTGCATTTCATCTCTCTAATTTCAGGGAGCAGATTAAGGAACAGTGCAAATTTTTACTTGCACCAAGTAAAATAAGAAGGAATGCAGCATGTATTTGCAGACTTATTCACCTGTGCTGTATCCCTACTGCATGCTCTTTCACAGCCACCTATTCTCTACAAGTGGGTAGGAGTGAGGGAGAAAGTGGGAAGGATGAAATATTGGGACAAGACGTATATAATCCTGAAGTCACTGGAGGAATCAATATATTGGTGATATATTCAAGTTCCGTATGTGTGTGTAAGCAAAAGTTC
The DNA here is from genome assembly GCA_024500445.1 of Entomyzon cyanotis. Lineage (NCBI taxonomy): Eukaryota > Metazoa > Chordata > Aves > Passeriformes > Meliphagidae > Entomyzon > Entomyzon cyanotis. The sequence continues at coordinate 13,080,369 of JAKEPQ010001016.1, read as the reverse complement.
AGGACTTACATATAAATCTGCATATGATATATGGGACTTCTTCTGAAACAACTCCCTGAGACATATATTGCTGCCCTACTGCTGTGCTTTTCAAAACCCACATCTTTTCTAAAAGAGAAAATGTCTGCACCTAGCAGATTCTAACTTTGTGTGGGTGTGTAACCGACTTGGTTACCAAAGAAACTAGTTCATGTTCTACACCACTGAAAACTAATATTACTATTAGAATAAATAATTGGAAGGAGAGGAAAGGAGGGGAGGGGAAAAAAAAAAAAGAGTGAGAGAATTACTGCACTGCAGATTTGTAACAACCAATTAATGGCCAGGGAGAGAAATGCCATAGCCTCTGTCACAAAATTTTCAGTCTCCCTACACCGACCAAACAAGCCTTTGCTTTCAATGCAAATATTTCAAACCCAAGCCTACACTGCTGTGTTCACGCACCACTGCACTGCCTACACGACGTGTTTTCTGCATAAGTGAAGGAAAGTTGCAGACATCTTGTCCTGTTGCCAAGACACTCTGACACTTGCTCAGAGACACTCTGCTGCTGCCGCTGCTGCTCAGGAATCCTCTCACTCCCTACACTCCAGTGCCGCACCTGGGCACTCCCCGCCTGCTTCCACCTCCCGCCTTGCTTTCCCACGGCATCGGATTTGCCTTTCTTCTCTGCAGCAGCATCCACCTGTGCATGTGGAAGGTGACCAAACCCCCAAAGAACAGAACCGGACCATTTCTTTGGGGCAGAAACACCGTATCCCTTCGCTCTCGCTAAGCAGGCAGGGCAACACCCATATGCTTAACGCAGCCTAGCGCCAGCACCACCAGCTGCTTTTTCAGGGATTTTTGGCCGGTTTTCCCCAAGTGCCACGCCGGTGCTCCGGGTCGCTGCCCACGTCCGGCGGCAGCTCCGGCGCGGTGCTGTGTCCCGGCGGGGCGAGGCGGGCGCGCCCGGCAGAGCTGCCCGACACCGCCGCCCCGCGGCCCCGCCGCCTCGCGGGCTGCCCCGAGCCCCGGGAGCTAACCGGGGGGGTGCGAGCTGCCCGGAGCCACGGGAGCTGCCCCGAGCCCCGGAGCTGCCCGCGCCTCTCCTCCCTTCCCGCAGCCCCCGGCCCGCCTTGCCCTGCCCTCCCCTCCCGCGGGCGAACGCGCGGAGCTGCGCGGAAGGCAGCGGAGGGGAGGAGGCGGTGGGAGTGCCCAGCGGGTCTGAGGGGAAAAGGGAAACTGAGGACAGAGTAACGGAGAGCAAAGGAAGAGCGGAAAACTCGGGAGGTGATACGGACGTAGGACACAAGGGCGCCTTGTGCAGCAGCCCGGCAGAGGCGGAGATGTGGCCTCGCCACACGGCCAGGGCTAGTCCCCAGAGAGCCAGCCAGCCCCTTGGTAGGCTCCTTCCAAGAACTGGAGGCAAGGGGACCCCACAACATCGCAGTCAGTGTAAATGGAAGGCGCTGTTTTCCTTACAAGAACTAATCGACTCTTTTTTTCCCAGGTAATCCTCTGTTTACAGTCTGGCTGATGCATCAGCGGGCTGGTGGCATCCCCAAAGAACGCTGAAAGCAGCAGACACTCAGCAACGGCAAATGCGAAGCAATTACAAAGATTTACCAAGAGACGCTGGAGCTTAGCAGTCGCTCTCGACCCTGAACTCCACCTTACTGAAGATTTCCCTTTTTCATTACCTCTTTTCTCACATCTGTGAGTTTGATTGTGCCAAAGCCTGGCCACTCTTCATATCCTACTCCCTTTCCTCTATCCAGCTGCAGCCAGTTTCACCTTTGTCAGGGCCGTTCCATGCCACCTGGACCTCTGGCTACAGATCAGTGATCCAGGGATTAGTGTCACTTATCTTGATTTTCTCTTTCACTCAGAGGATCTCCCAGCCCTGACAAGAAGACAGATAACAAATTTCAGAAGCCAAAGCTGAGTTCACCCACCTTACTGCAGCTGTTCTCCACTCAAGCCCTCTCCTCCCATACTTTTACCCAGACGAAGTGTGACTCCCAGCTGTCAAATATCAGAGTCCTCAGGCAGTCAGACATAGCAGTGAGAGGCAAGGACAAAGTCTGATGTGCAAGAGGGTGTACAGCTACGTAACTCACGAGTCTTTTCTTTAAATCATCTTTCCTCTTCTTCCCAGTCATAGCTACATTCCAGCACCTACAGCAAATGACTCAGGGTCTGGCCTCCAGGGAACAGACTCATTCCATATGCAACTCTAACTCCTTCCTTAATTGATCCTGGACACCTAAAAAGGAATGGCTTAATCCTAAAAAAAGCTAATGTGTCAGCATGTAAGTAAAATGTATGTTCACACTGAGGCCAAATTAATGTCATTTTGGCACCTGAAATTAGGTGTTTCTGAACATTTCAATGCCAGGCTCTGCAACATGAATGCTCTTTAATACATATCTGTATATAAATTCTGGAATGGGGCTGGGGGGGGCAGATGTCTTTAGAGCAAATGGTTTCCCATCCCCCACATGAGTTCCTGAATGCATTATCTCAGAGGACCTACTGACAGATCTGAAGCCTTAATATACAGACTTTGACCTCACAAGCCGAGAAGGAAACTTTTCAAGGGAGAATAAAACACTCCCTTTACTCTGATTGTCACTACTCTTCTCTGGCAACACAAGAGACACAGAAATACAAAGAGGGGTGATGTATGGCGATGGTGAAAGACACTTCTTCCTGATCATTTTCCACTCCTGTAAGTAATGTGTTCCTCAAGACCTCAAGAGGTTTCATCCTCTTGCTGTTATATCCCACCCACTGGTCCCAGTTCCCCTCTGCACTGTTATTCTCCATCAGCTGCCTAAGATTTCTGTATCTTCATGCACCTCTCTTCCTCTCCATTTCAGTCAGGCTAATTCACCTTCCATCATATCAGAGGAGGATGCATTTAAAAAAAAAAAAAAAAAAAAAACAGGAAAACAATCTCCCTGAACTTAGCAGAATTGCCAGGGACCAGAGCAGCCCCTGGCTTCCAAAAAAAGCAATTGCAAAGCCCCAAACTGAGCATGCTAAATACAGTGTGGTTTAAGCAGCCATCTCTTAGGAACCATCTGCTAAGCATGTGCAAATAGTGACTTCGGAGATTATTATGATTTACCGAATTTTGGAAGAATTTTACAGGAACAGAAAGAGGAGGGTTTAAGTACTACTGTGACATAAGTATTACAGAATAATGAAATACTGATTTTAGTTTTAGGAACAGAATTCATCTCCCATGAACCAAAATGTGAGCTTGCAGCAGTCTTGAGGGAAAAAAATTACTTTTAATGATTTTCTCAAACGTACAGTAAATTTCATTGAAATATAGAACAGTCTTTCCTCATATGATATTCCCATGCAGTCAAAATAAAGTGTGTGCTTTCAGGTGCAAAGCCAAACTCAATTAGTATTATACACAAACCAGAATATACCCTGAATTCTGATCAGAGGCAGGCTGATGATTCATACTGCCATGGTCTGCACATTCGGATTTGCAAGGAAAGCCAGTGTACAGCCTGATAAGGGGTTTTGATCCAAAAATAGGCACAGATGCGATTTTAAACATTTGCCTTAGAAAATTAGGTTTAGACACTCTGCTTTAATTGTGTGTCATCTAATGCTGATGGGCACTTACCCAGGTAGAACACCAGCTCCTCGATTAAAATGTAAAGCAACATGTAACAATTACAGTAATGTAATTCTATATTCATGAGCAGAAAGCACTGTTTGGAATGCAGCTTTCATAGAAAGCAAACCCAAAACCCCTATAAAGATCAAATGCACATCATGCAGTAGGATAATTCCCTGCTTCTCTTTTTATCTCAGAAACATCAGCAACAATTGGAAAATCAAGCCAGTCCTATGAAAAACATACAAGAGAAAACAGAATCTGATGTTTTCTTATATTGAATACATACCTGCTTAATTATCTGATGGTTCAGAACGGAAATGTATGCCTTAACTGACCTCTCTCAAATGCTGTATGCATTTCACCTGCTCATAAAAGGTATGCCTGTGACTTACCACAGTGGGTCTCTTCCAGCACTGTCCATTCCATGCTTTGTCATGAGAGACTTTTAGTGCTTAAAAATAAAAACAGGCAGACTGTTGTCTTACCCTAAATACAGTACTCAGAGAAACCTTCTCCTACTGTCCTGCATACTCTTTACACAGCAGTGTGGAGTAAGCAAGCAGTGGGACACTTTTAGGAGCTGTTTAAATATGGTTGTGGTATGTTTTTAGTGAACATGTGTTAACATGAGGGATGTATGAAAGGCAAATCCCTTGCTTTGTAATAATGTGGTTGTTTTGTTTTGCTTGTTGTTTTGCTTCTTAAAGATCCTAAGAAGCTCCTCTTCTATTTTCTCCTGATTGTAGCCCTAGCTTCATTCATGGGTATTTACAGCAATGCAGGGGAAAGATGTGTTTGTGACAGACTGAAAGGACAGCAGCAGCTCAAGGTACAGCAGCACAGAGGTACATCGAAGCTGCTGACAAACACATCCCTGGTGCAATTTTCTGCTGTTTGTTGAGAAAGCACTGGTGCAGGGCTGTAACAATGGCCATGTGGGATCCATGTTTGTGGGAAGCTGAAAATGGGCTGGTTTAAGAATAGGCAGAACTCACTTCCCCTTTACAATTCATTATATTACTTGGCTCATGTCAACATTTAAAAACAGTTGATAAAACAAAGTATAATATTAGGAATGACCTTACAGTAAGGATTCTCTGGTTGGAATACAACTCTGCACTGGTTTATCACACTGTATTTCCTAAAAGCTGTTGAATTGCTGATTATGGTCATTCCACTCCCGGTGAGAGGCAGACAACCTTTATCATCCCAGTTTCAAAGATGAGGAAACTGAGGTAAGAAAAGACTAAAAGTTAATTGCCTACAGCAACACAGCAATTGTAGAACCTGATTCCTGCAGCTTTCAGTCCTTGATCTGTCATCTGTGCTGCATCCTATAAATGATGCAAAACCCCTGTGATATTGTCTAAAATCTACTCAATCTCATCCCAGTGCATGGACACATTCTGAAAGACTGGAGAAAAATTACAGGGTTCTTTAAAATGTCCTTTACTGAAGGTCTCTTACCTAATAGCCAACAACACTGTCAATATGACTCAATATGCAATCTAGATGCAGGTGGAAAAACGTGACAGAGCAGTATGAAGACAATTCTGAGTCAGTGTGCTGTCCCAGAGCTGTACATCTGTAATATATATTTAGATAATTGTTTTTAGTAACAGCTTTAGAGACACAAAGCCTAGCCAGAGGCTGTAAAAAGGATGTAAGTCAGAATATGAAGAAGTAAAGCAGGGGAGAAATAGGTTGATCAGCCCTGTCTCCACAGCTTGGCTGCTCTGCCAGGGTCTTCCATCAAACCCACATTTACTCTTGTAGGTGAGCTAGGTAGGAGATGTTCACTGTGCTCAGTAATCTCTCTCTGCATCTGCAAATCACAGGCTATTCTTTTATATTTCATCAGATGTGGAAGTGAGACACCTAACATTCTTTGGCCGTATCTTGGAATCACAGAAGACAGTGCTGGCTGACAGAGTCCTCAAAAATACCCAGTCCATCCTTCTACAGCAAAGCGGGATTAGCAATACTTACGTCACACCTTGCACATTTATCCAGCTTGCTTTTAAAATCTGCCAGTACTGGAAAACCTGTACCCTTCCCAGGTGACCCTGCTGCTCCACATTACTATTAGAAAACTGTCACCATTAAAAATATTTTTAGTATCCAACTTAAACATCTCCTGCTTTTATTTAAGTTTATGTAAATATAAATAAAATATATATAAGTAAGCATTTACATATATACCAAATATATATATATATATATATAGTGTACATGTGTGCCTTCACATATCCATGTGCATGTATGTGTGCATATGTATGTATTCATTCCTAAATCTGAAATCAGATGCTAACCTATTTTAATAGCTGCATGTGTTTTCTTCTGCTTTTATTTGCAACCTACTTCTTTTGCCCATTTTTGTATGAAGGCATATAAACAAAAGAGAAACAGTCACACTATTCCAGGAGTTAAAAATCTGCCAAAATCTCAGTATCTCCAGACATATTTACTAAACTCCCAGTTAATGTTTTGTTTTATACTAAAGCTTGTCTCTTAAAGCAGTGCTTTACCTTTAAAGTAGAGAAGTCATACATTTTATACACTTAACTGTGATAGTTAAATTAAAAATACATATTTTCTTAAAATATTTTATCCAAAAATTAAACCTTTTTTTCTATTTTGGTCCCTTGAACCCTGAATTCTATAATTCCTTTCCTAGTGCTATTCCAATATCAGAATATTCAGGGTTACTTTAACAAGAACTTTGTATTGTGAATCCAGGGTAACACATACACAGCTAGGCTTCTTCACTGGCTCACAGACATTTTTCCCAAAGGATATATTGTTTAAGTCTGTCCTCTTCTTTGGACAAATTCATGTTCTTGATAAAACTTGTGCATTTCTTATTTTTCTGGAAAGCTGCATCATCCAGTTATCTAATACAACTGCATTCAATTAACATCAACCAGACTGGGACACCAAGCAGATTTATTGTGTTGTCTTGACTGCTTGTTTTGTTTCTTAAAATGTAGTATGAAAGCTGTAAATTGACTCGTCTGCTTATATTAGCTCTAACATTTCAGTACATCAGGACCATTCACAATGCATTTCAAAATAAGAACTTAATCCATCTTTCTGCAAGGAAGGACTTTTTTATCAGGCCATTATTATTTATGGGGAAGGAAAGACCTTCTTTCCCTAGGTCTGGCAGAAGTGTCAGCAGTCACTCTTTTAAAATAAAAAGGTGAGAGGCCATGATTAATAGTCTGGTCAATCGCAAATATCAGATGGTAGTGCCAAAAATATAGCCAGAGAGAGACCCAAAGGTTTCAGCTTGAGAAGCAAATCTAGATCTAACAAAATACAGGGGAACCCAGATAAAAGCAGAGCTGTGTTTTCATGCAGCCTATGCCAATATGCAAGGAAACAAATCCATCCTTCCCCTCTACTGAGCTTTCATATAAGCAGAGGGGGAAAAAAGCCAAAAAAAAAAAGCACAGGCTCCCTGGCTCTCTGTTACATTCCAGGGTTTTTTTCAGTCTGTTCATGTTAATGGTACAGTTGGGGATTTCCAGTTTTTGTATCATCACTGCCAGGAGCAGGCTAATGGAGCATCTCAGAGACAGACCACAGAACTGCAGTTCCAGCCACACAGGGCACTTTCCTCTCTTTATTACACTCTGTAAAAGATGTCACACATGCTTTCCCTTAGCAGTCCTCATGAATCAGCAAAGAGCTGCCGAAGAGTGACCACCAGGGCACTTGGGAGAGAATCAGGTGCCAGTTGTCAAAGTATTTCTTGGTGATTTATATTGTTTTCATATATCTCTCTATTTTCTTGGAGGAACAGGCCAGAGAGGAGCATTTACATATTTGCATTTTACAGGACAGACTGCAAAGGAGATGTTGTCATGCAGGAGCAGAAGGGAGGATTTCTTTCCTTTTAGCAGATGCAAAAAGATATTTCAGTTCCTGTGATTTCTCCCAAGATCTGCATTAGCAAGTCCAATGTGTGGAGCATGTGTCTCCTGTCACGGGTGGCAGCTCGTCAGGGCACTGGGGACTGCAACGTCAAAGGGTATGCACAGCCATGGCTTTTCCTCATCTTTGTCTCTCTTTTCCCTTCCATTGGGTGAACACTAGGGGCTTTCACACACTGAAAAAAACAATTCCAACATGACTGATTTTGTCAGTAGCTTGTTTCAGGAACGTAAGAAATCAGCCATCTTGAATTCTGGCAATGAAATCTGGATGCAGATTGCAAAGTGTGTGGCCATCCCTCGGCAGGGTATTGCTTTCTGGTTTGCATGTTGGGTTAAGAAGGCAGCTGTTCTTCAGATAGCTCCATCCTGCACAACCCAAAGGACTAGTGTAGAGAGGGAATACACAGGCTTTGTGATGCTGTTTTGTCCCTGTATTGCATTTCTGCTTTCTCTGGTTGCACAGTTTAAAAAGTCACATTAGTTTTGGGGTCCTTAAGCTCTGACCATACTGTTTGTGCCCATGATGCCTGACTCCTTGGTGCCAGCCAAAAGAAGGTGAGACTGAGGGGAGGAAAAGAGGGAAGTGAACAGTTTTATTGATTAAATATAAACCACTAACTGCACTGTGACCAGCTTTCAATTTCGCAAGGTTGCTTCTAGAAAGCCCTTTTTAGCATAAGCAAATTGTCATCCTTCTGGGAGAAGTGCAGCCCATATGAGTGCAAAGAGTGATACTTTTGTATAATATTCTTACTGTGATGGAACCCGGGCTGGAAATAAGGAGAATGCCTCCTTCTGTTTCACTTTTCTGTTAAAACTAAATGAATAAAAGTTGCAAGTTGTGAGTATCCCTCACCAATCAGCAATGGGAGATTAACTTTATCATTAACCTTGTCAGTGCCCTCACCAATTTAATTGGCATTGGCCCAGGTCCCAGACCTGAGGCCAAGAAATACAGAGCAGAGCTTGGTCGGGTGATGCAATGAGAGCTGCTTCTCTCCCTAGACATCCTGGACTGGCTACACGTCACCTTGATCCCTTGGCACAAAGCACAGGGTCTTTCCTTGTCACCAGTGAGATTTTTCAGCCATTATAAATGAGCAAAACATAACCAATGTCAATAAAATAGGTTTTGCAACCCTTAAGAGGCTAACCATCATTATTAAACTCTCCTTGGAAATTTTCCTTTTGGTTCCCTTTAAAAAAAAACATAAAGGCTTTGTTACCCATCTCCTCACTGTGGGTAACCTCATTCTCTCCAAGCTCCAGCTGGAACATGCATCACACATTGCTCTGTGCCCTGTTGCAAAAAACATTCCCCATTCCCAGCACTAAATCCCCTGCACATGCTCCTAAAATATCTTCTGTGGTTCCTCATGCCTAACTAAACAATGCAAAATCCTGATTCTCTGCATACCTCCCACAGCCATCCCAGCTGCTCCTGACACCTTTCCTTTCCCCTAGGCCCTCTTCACTCGTCTGAAGTTACTCATCAGGAATCCCCTCCTCCACCACTTCTCTCAGTTTTTTCTTTCATTGGACCACTTCTGGGGAGGTAGGAGAAAGAAGTTATTTCAAATAAAACCTTGTCAACTTCTTCATCTCACGTTAGTTTTAAAACTTCCCATCATAACAAGATTTGAGCAGGTGCACAAAGATATGCTCATTTCTGCATGTTCAAGTCATCCTCAAGCCCTCTGGCCTGGGCTGGGGGTGCTTGACCCACCAAGGCCTTGCAGACCCTGGGGATGACAGCATGGCCTCCTGCTAATCCACACGACCTGTTTGGCCTTGAAAGCTCCTGAGTATGGGTCAAGGCAGTCTCTTTGCAGGGATCTGAGAGTCAACAAATGCTTCCCAGCTGACAAATCTGTTCTTGAGAGCAGACTTAAGCCCTGTGCAGATGCTGCCTTTGAGTCACATCTTCCCCATCTCCCTTTTACACTCTGTCCCCAAAAGTAGCTACCCTGAGGCATTTGCTTTGAAAGGACATAATCATATTGTTCCCCCCTCATTATCCCTATTCCCAGCATCTGCACCTCATTGTACGGTCATCTCTTCCCATCATTCTCTTCTTAATTTAGTTTGGAAACTCTCTGGAGCAATGAGACATCATTATCTATTTTGTAAAGCGCCATTCAGAGCCGTAGCAGAGTGGCACATATACGTGATAGAAATCCTACCCTTCCATTTTCCTCCAAAAGAAATGCAGAGCAGGTGAATGCTCTGCTCACCGTGTGGCACGTGGTGCTGGCTTTCCCCTACAACAGAGGCGAGAGCTCACCGTGCTCTGGTCTTCACAGAGTGCTGTGGGAGGCCTCCAGCTGTTCCACTCCTGACAACCACATCCCCACAGAACATATTCTGATGGCGATTTTTGGAGTGCCAGAGCAATGACGATCAGTAACAAGATGATTTCACTACCTGCACAGTCAGGAGCATGCAGGTTTCCCCTCTGGTTCGGTTACACGTGGTGCTTGGGGCATTGTAATGTACTCAGTGCAGTTCCAGTAGCACATGTCAGGCTGCCTCACATTCCCCTGGATGTCCCCCTGTGGGCAACCCCACAGTCAAAGGCAGGGCAATTCCTTGGGCCAAGGGGAGGCAGAATTTTTTGGGGTGAAAACCTATGACTATCTTTGGAAAGACATCATTTCCACTGCAGCTAACAGTGCAGGCTGCTGCTGGTTACAACAAGCAGTAAAACTGACACTGCTCTAGGAAGACAGAGGAACATCCAGCAGAACTGCTGATACATCAGTTTTTTCCTCTATGCCCCTGCAAAAATGCATATATATTGTTAATGGTTAGATTCAATGATCTGACATGATTCTATGAGTCTTCCCGGGGTCACCTATAGTTTACCCAATGTTAATGTGCTAAGCACTGGCCTAGATGTCAGATCCTCAAACTAGTTTTCCTGAGACACCCTAGAGAACTGTGAATTGGCCACTGGATGGTTACTGAAACAATTAATAATCTCCCTTCATTTTTAATAATGATAAAATATCTCTCATGGAGACCCAAAAAAACCAGCACAGATGATACTGCCTGCAGCAATGACAAAAGTTCTTTACTTGTTGCTAATGATGTAAAGCACTAGGCACATCCTGACATTCCCCCGATACACAATGAGGTGAGTAAGCCTATGTTCAGATCTGTGTGCAGTCATGGGCAGTGAGTGGAAAGTGCTGGACTGGGAGACAAGAGACCTGGGCTCTGAGGCCTGACCTAATACTGAACATCACCTAAACTTGGGCCCAATCCCCTCCCATGTCTGTGCTTCTGTTTCTATTTCCACCTTTGAGATTTTCTTTAAAATACATTCAAATTAAATTTTCTTTCTTAAGCCTCTGCAGGACTGATACAAGCAGTGGGGTCCCGCCTCCGTGGGAGTGGAACCAAGCAGGGACACAATCGTGTTACAAACCCCAGCATCCCTGGACTGGCCACTCGAGATGCAGCTGCACTGACCTCATAGGCAGATCACTCTCAGAGTAATTCCTGGTCTTGGGCATGAAACCCAGAAGAACCAGGAGATGCTGGGACCTTACCAGCCATAACTTGGCCGTGCTCAATCAAGACACTCACTTGCTTGCCACATTACAAGTGAAACATAGAAAGAGTTTAGCATTCAAGCTGTGTGACCAAGCTGTGAGGAGACAGGAATGATGTCAAGGTTTTGTGCATGAAGCATCCATGACAAAACGTTAGCTTAGGTCAGACACTACGGAAATGTAAAAGGGAGATGACAGTCAGCCTACCAACAACCTAAACAGGGAACCAGTGCCGTTTCATGCAGCAACACATGTAACAGCTGTCAAACAGAAACTTCCTTTTCTCAGATTTGTAAAACTACCAGCCTGAGTAGTAACTGGACTCCCACTACCAACACCTTTGGTTTGGGAAGTAGCAGCTTGGGCCAGCTAACAGCGCTAGGAATCAGCGTGCCCAAATATGCCAACAGCCAGAGCATTTATGCTCGTTTCTGCTATTTAAATACAATTTGTGTTTAAAAACGAGGCCGTACCCCTGGATCGCATCCGGCGGGGACGGACAGTACCTACACACAGGTGTGCACCGCGCTCAGCCACACGCCGCCGGGGCTGCCGGTTCGCACGGAGGAGAGCGGCAGCGCTCCCTGGGCACGGCGCGGTCCCGGCAGCAGCGGGGCGGTGCCGGCAGGTGCCGGGACTCCCCGCACGGGGCACCGCAGGGGCGTCTCCGGAGACGACGCCGGGCGGCCGGGGACGGCCAGACGGGCAGGGACAGCCTCGCCGCCGGCACCCGCTTTCCCTAATGGGCATGTGCGGCGCTCGCACATGCCCACTCGGGCCGCGCGGGGCCGGCGAGCTGTGCCGCGCCGCGCTGCCAGCGCCGCCGCGGTAGCCGTGCGGCGGGACCGCGGGGCGCGCCGTCGGGCACCCCGGGACGCGGCCCGCCCCCGTCGCCGGGGAAAGCGCCCGGACGTTTCTGGCGGCGGGTCCCCGCGCCAAAGCCCCCCACGACACACACGCAACTCCCTCTCCACGGGGGGCGGCCGTTCCCCACCCCGCCGCCGGCCCGTCGGGGCCGCGGGCAGCCCGCGCTGCCGTCCCGGGGGCGGCGGTGCCGGCGGCGGCGGGCGGGGCCGGGCGGGGCGGGGCGCGCCGCGGCGTCCCGAGCGCGGCCGGCGGGCGGGCGGCCCCGGCGGGAGGCGCGGCGCTGCGCCCGCCGCCCCGTGCTCGGCGCCGCCCGGCGTGGCCCCGCGCCCCTGGGCGGAGGGCGGCGGCGGCAGGGGCGCCGCGGAAGGCTTTCCGCGCCCGCCCCGCCTCGCCTCGCCTGCCGCGGCCGGGGGATTAGTCAGCAGTCTGCGGGCAGCCCCGCTCCCGCGCAAACTCCGCGGCGGGGGCGGGGAGCGGCGCTTGCCCCTTCCCCTTCCCGCGGCGGGTCGGCGGCGGGGCTGCCCCCCCCCCCCGCACCCCCGGCGGTCCGCGCCGCCGCTCCGCGGCTAAGGGCGGCGGGTTGGCAAGTCAGGCACCGAGGGGCTGGGAAACTCCTCTCGGGCACGGCGGCGTTGCGGGAGGACGAGCGCCCGAGCCGCCCCGCGCACGCACACGGGCGGGCGGGCGCGCACACACACCGCACACACACGCACACGCGCGGCGGCGGCCCCCGGCCCCCGCAGCCGCGGCCGGCGGGGAGGCGGCGCCCGGCGGGGCTGCCCCATGGTCTTGCGGGGGCCGTGGGGGAGCTGCGGGGGCCCCGGCGCGGCGCTCGCCCTCCTGCGCGCCCTCCGCACTAGGATGTTGCGGCAGGTCTTGCACAGGGGGCTGGGGACGTCCTTCTCCCGGCTCGGCCACTTCGTCGCCAGCCACCCGGTGTTCTTCGCCTCGGCGCCCGTGCTCATCTCCATCCTGCTGGGCGCCAGCTTCAGCCGCTACCAGGTGGAGGAGAGCGTGGAGCACCTCCTGGCCCCCACGCACAGCCTGGCCAAGATCGAGAGGAACCTGGTGGACAGCCTCTTCCCGGTGAACCGCTCCAAGCACCGGCTCTACTCCGACCTGCAGACGCCTGGGAGGTACGGCCGGGTGATCATCACCTCCTTCCGCAAGGCCAACATGCTGGACCAGCACCACACCGATCTCATCCTCAAGGTAACCCCGGCGGGTCCCCCGGCCCCGAGCATCCCGCCCCGCTCCCCGCACCTGCCCGCCGGCACGGACCCACCCGCGCATGCCGTGCTCTGCCCGCCCGGCACGGGCGCTGCCACCGCAGCTCCCCGGTCACCTCCCTGCAACAGTTGGGACGCCAGCCCGCCGCGGGGAGCCGGCACCGCGCTCCCCGCCAGCGCCGCGGGCTCCGCTCTCTTCCTCCTTCTTTTTTGTTTTCCCCCCATCTTTTTTTTTTTTTGTTTTTCCCGTTTTGCTTTTATGTGCTTTGGTTGAGCGACAAGGGCAGTCTGGCTTGCTTAAATAATTTTTCGGTCTCTCTCCACTCGCGTGGCAGCTGTGCTCCCGAGTTTAGGCATCTCGGGCTTTGATAAACTCAAACTTCAAAAACAGTTAGGTACCAGTCTGTCAGGCTGCCGAGAATGGTTTTGGGGACTGCTTCTGTGTGTGGACTGCACTTCTGCATGGAGGGGGGTAGCACAAAACCTTCTTCTCACTGCTCATCAAGGCAAATGACATAACTCAGCAGATTATTTTTAGTGGGTAGTGTTTTTTTCCCCTCCACTCCCAGCCCACCACCACCGGTTTCATAGATGAAGAGGAAATCCAGCCCAGCTGTAGATTGCAGACATGGTGCAGCCTGTGCTGCCGGTTCAAGTTAGAGCGGGCAGCATCTTCCCACTTGAGCAGCACAGAGTGTGCGAGTCACAGTCTGACAGGACATCTCACCATACTATTTATCATAACATGTCGGAAACCTGTCTTTGGTGAAGCTGGTACTCTAGTTTATACCCCAGTAGTTGTGTGCAATCTTGGAAAGAAAAACAGGGAGGATAGATGCAAAAACTGAATGTTAAGAGGGTCAAGTTCACCCACGAAAAAGGAAAGGAACGTTTGGAAATAACCAGAGGTGTGGCTAGCTCAATCCTGCACATTTTTGCTCTTGCCTTGTGGAAGCCCAAAAGACTTCAGCATTGCTTTCCCCCCACCCCCCGAATGTCAAACTGTCAGCCCATATAAAAGCCAATGTTATTTCTTCTTAATCGCTTCAAGGAGTGCCTCTTCTAAAATGAAAAAACAGATGCAAATACCTATTGTAAGAGACTTCAGGGAGACCTCCCCCTGTACTAAACAATGAAATAACTGTTCCAGTGAATTTATTTATATTTTATTTCCACTGTAGGCATATACAGAACTGTAGTACAGAGCCTCTCAGTATTTTCTGTTTACCTTTTGACATATTACCCAACAGTAATGAGCAAACATTTAGTGAGTGTCGACTCACTAAGTACAGTAACAGCAATGTTACTGGCAAATGAGAAAACTCCAGAGAAATGATTTTCATTCCTTCATTTTCTTGTACTGTGTATTGCATTTGCATCCAGTATGTGCACATTTACTCAGTCATAGGATAATAATGATAATGGATTTTTTCTCTGTACTGCTTTCTCTGGAGATCTGTAGTTTTATCAATAGCATAGTGACACACAAATAAATGGTACTCAGAATCTTTCCGCAAGCAAACTTCTGCACAAGATTTATCACGTCAGCAAAGGAGGTATAACTTAGAAAGTTCTGTCAGTATTTAACACAGCCTCATTTTTAACACACAGAATTCACTAACAAAATCTTTTTTTTTTAATGAGATAATGAAAACCGTTGCCATTTGATTGTTTAGACATTGTCAGGCATATCTGATGCATTATTTCCAACTCTTTACTTATCTAGTTCCAATTCCAATACGCTTTGTAGAATAGATTAAGTTCCTTGTCCTGATGATTTTCCTGTTTGTGGGCAGAGGCAGGCTCAGGCAGCTGCCTGTCAAACCTTGTGGATGGCCCCATGGGTCAAAGAACAGCAAAACAGGAGGTAGAGCTCCTAGCTTCCAATATTGTTATGTCTGTGGTGATGCAGGGCTACATCATGTTGTGTTAACAGGGCCCACCAAGGGAAGGAGAAAGAAAAAGGTGGCCACTGAGGTTTTCCTGTACACATTCAGTTGCATGGAAGGAAGAAGGGAGCAAAGGCAGCCCCAGCTGCAGTCCAGAGCCAACCAACTCAAAGGACCGTGCTTGTAAATAAGTCTCCTGGGTGAAACCACAGAGTAAATCCCACTCACATTTCTGAAGCTGCCGTGTAGGCACAGTCAGGGCAGAGAACCCTACATGACAGCTTTTGTTTATCTTTCCCCTTCTGGAGAGCAACGTCCCCAAGGGAGAGGTTTTGCTTTAGAGTAAGTGTCAGGTTGGATGCTGGCTCCTCCCACGTGGCTGTTGCTGCATCTCCACCCACAAGAAGGAGGATGGGAGACACAGGAGGATGGTTGCCCCACGCAAATGCTGGCTGCACTTGGAGCGCATCTTCTTGGTTTCCCTACCTGCCATATCCCACTTCATCTGCCAGAGAGGGAAAGGAATGAGCCTTGAGCAGCGACAGCTTCCCTAGTCATGTGCTGAGGGAAAGAGATTTCCCCTGCTTTAGGCAGAAGAAGAAGTCAGCTTCTGTTATTGTCCCTTAGTAAAGAGATACCAAGTTTTGGGCTCTGAGCAGTCGAAACTTAAACATAGATGGTACTGTCAAAAGTTAATCCATTTAACATCCAAATCAATTCATTATTCAATGAAATAATTCTTGTGGTGACATCTCTAGAACACTCTGGTTAGCTTAGTGCTGTTCCTCGTGGGCGCATTATCAGCCTGAGAAAGTCACCGTAGCCAGTACTGTGTGATACCTTGCTGCTGGCTGGGAGGGGATTCTGGGCAGGGCTCAGCCTCAGAATTGTCTCAGGTCAGGGCTCAGGCAGTGTTCCCAGGGCAGGAGCTGCCGAGGGCTCCTGCTGTCAGCACACATCTGCCAGGTGACGCTGGCTGCTCCCAGGACAGCCCCAGGTCTTGCTGGACATACCAGCTGCTCCACACAGGATCTCTCCTCATTAGCAGAGAGGTGTGTGGCTGCCTTATGGAATAGTTTTGATTTAGAGATGATGCCAAGGACTCTTTTATTTCTTATTTTTGTGTAAATCTCAACCCATAGTTCTCATAGCTCCCTATAAGTGCTTACACCATTCTAGGCCTGCCATTCCAGCATTGCATTTCCAGCTGCCATAGTCTTTTGCAGAAGAAAGGGAGAAATCTAAACATATCCTCAATCTCTGGCATTGAATAGATGTTCCAATAAAAAGCCTTGGTAGAATCTCAGATATGGAAGAGATGCATCCTGAGACTGAGATATGGTGGGAGGACAATAATGAAATTTTACTTGCTGCAGTACCTGCTCTAAAGCTGAGCATAGGGAACTGGCATCCTGTACTGTTGGTGTGCAGGACATTTCTTCCTCAAGATTTGTCTTTCAAGAGAGAGAGGTAGGAGATAAAAATACCTAATTGAAGAAAGTGTGGTATAACCCCTGTATTTCCAATAAGTGCTTAGAAAAGCAAAAATAATGGGGATATTTGGTGTGGACCATCATGCAGAGGTCCAGATGATTATGTAAAGTCTGTATAAATTGTCTAAGAAAACCTAGAATTCCACCTAAAAACAGTGTTAGAAAAGCCCCCCTACCATTTCATGGTTATATTTTCACTTGCAGCAAGAGGCTTGCTAGGTTAAAGTCATACAGACTCACTGGAAATACAGACCTAGACAGATTTTTGAACCTCAGAAAATATGTTCTAACTTAGAATTTGAGACACTGAACCTTTTGAGTCTGTTTATTCTTGTATGCTTACAGTGTGTTAACTGCATTATACTGAGGATTTCTTCTTTTTTTTTTAATAAAAGATTTCCCTTTTTGCAGAAAAATATTCTCTCTCCCATTTCCATTACTGTGTTTATAGCAATAACACAGTACTAATATTTTTTTTGGCAAAAACTCCACTTAAGATATCAAGACAAAGATGAAAAGATATTGAAATCTAACATGCCTTACTGAAGGGGATTGTATTTGCAGTTTGATTCTATAAAAATCTGTAGATGACAGGATTTTTTTCTTAAAGAAACCTGTACTAACTACAATTTTTTAGAAGTGCTTATACATTGCTTCTCTCATATAAAATGGCCATTAATTGATCTAGATAATGGACTAAGTATGTGTTTGCATATGTACTTTATACAAACAAAGTAAAATCAGGTATTTCTGTTTAAGGACACATTTATTTAAGAACTTCCTAACTTCTGATTACTGCAGAACAGAACAGTTTAGAATCAAAATATTGCAGACCTCGTACTTGTTGGAGTTTTATTTCCTCCCTCTGCTCCTTAATTATTCTGTTCCTGTTAACGTGTGTGTTGGCACACTCTGTCTATGGTCCTCACGGATTTCCTCACTTACTTTGTACGTGTGAGGAAATTCGTGGAGGAAGCAAGCGTGTTTAGAAATAACCATATTCCCTTGTCTGTGGTATTCCCAATTGCTTTGCTGTAAAAACATGGCACACTTAAACCGCTGTTCCCAAGTCAGTGGAAGTGCCTTGTGGTTGTTCAGTGGAGCCAGAAGCTGGGTCTGTTGCAATCCTGAGTAACGCAAGGTACCCTTTTTTTAGAAACTTTTGACTACTTCTGAATGCCTGGACACAGGCAGGCAGCTGTGGATCTAGCAATGGATGTAGTAGGACTCCACCTTCCCTGGGTAGCTCGGGCACTAAAAACACTCCTCGGGAAACAGCCAATAGAACATACAGTGCATTCTGCTGAAAACAAAATAAAGGATGAAGTCATGTCTTTAGAGCAAGGCTGTAAGATGAGGGGAAGAGTCCTAATACAAGAAAAACAAGGGTGTGAAAGCAGCAGAAGTGCAAGCCTGTTGTCATAGCAGCACAATGCTGCAGGGCTAAAATGTATCTTATGCGAAAACAGATGAGAATTAAGATACGCAGGTAAGATCCGGGCACAGCCAAGGAAGAAAGAAGGTAAATAGCACCTTGCAAGGACAGTATGGAAGCGTGTGCAGAAACCCCCCTGAGCTCCCACTGTCAGCATCTCCTCAGCAGGATTTCTGCAGGCAGGAGGGTTTGGTCTCTTCCGCAGGCACTGGTCAGCGCCCGGAGCAGAAGTCCTAAAGTTGCCTGTGCCTGGGAGGATGACCCCATCCCACTGGTGCCCACCACCCCTTTGCCCTGCTCCAGTAGCACTGGCCAGACAGAGCCCCTCTGCTCTCAGTTGTGCTTCACCCCGTGGTGTGATGCTCCCTGCAGCCCTGCGCTGCTGCCAGCCGAGCAGCCCGTGCTCGGAATGCCCAGCATCCCGTGATGCCCTGCCTCTCCTGCCTTGGAAGGTCAGACATTGCTTCCCCTCTAACAAACAGAACACATGCAGGACAGGTTTTTTCAATATGTGGCTGGACGTGTGGTGTGTGCTGGAGGCATTGCCCCTCAGGGGGAGCACACAAGTGGGCAGGGCAGGCATCAGAGGCCAGGGACATCTGTGTGTCACAGCCACCGAGACCAGGCCACCCCCAGGCAGTGTTATGGGGCTCAGGGAGAGCTGCTGGGGCTCCCCATGGGCCACATTTGTACTTCCCGAAAGATGTGACAAGGCTCTGCCTTTAAGTTGGGGTTTACAGCCAGAGAAGCTCCTCTCTCCTCTTGGAAGATAGAAGGAGGAGCTGAGTTGTTAATTAACACCGTGGGCTGTGAACTTGCAGCTATTGAGGTTTCCCTGCGGCGCGAAGGGATTGTTCCTCAGGCTTCTGCTGGAGGAGCCCTTGGCAAGAACGCCCTGAGAAGCAGAATAAGGATGGAAGGGTGTTTATGGAGGCATCTGAGGTACTTGGAGAAAGCCACTGGTGGTGGAACTGATGCAAGATCAGACACAGGAGTGAAGTTTTATTCGTTTTTCTCCATCATGAGAAATTGATCTCATCGCTGCATGCCAGGCTGTGCAGAGAAGTTTCTGCTACCCAGGTGTCCTGTCCTCCAGCAGCATTCAGCCCAAAAAACAGAGTGGGCTTCTCTCAGTGGAACAAATTCAGGCAGATTTACAAGGTGAATGTCAGAATTAGGATGATATTGATTAGAAAAGCTTCTCCACTTCAGATTAGAAAAGAAAAATCATATCTAGTGATTTTCTGTAGCTACCAAGAAGACAGATGGAAATGTAAATGCACGCACATCTGCCGCTTCAAGCACTAGTAGTTGTCCCTCAGTTGATGACTTGTAGTTTGAACAATTTGTAGATTTTATTTTTATGAAAATTGTTTGGAGAAAATATAAATCACTGTGTTTTGGGCAGCTGAAAAAATTAGTTGCGAAAATAAATCCCGTGCATAATTAGTATCTTAGCATCTCTTCAGGAAACCTGATTGTAGGACTGAGAAAAGAGCCAAGCTACTCACAGCTATCCTCGCTGCTTGCTCTCCAGCTGTGACTTCTGATGTTTATCCCAAGCCATTAGGATGTGTTGGCCTCCTCCCTTGGCTGAGTGCATGCTCTTCATCCCTTACTAGGCTGGCATGGTCAGGAGGCCACTGCCCACCACCCCTTTGAGCCTCTGCCCTGGACCCACGGTGTCAGACTGACAGCAGGGCAGAGCCCTGCTCAGGGGCTCCCTTGCCCTCCCTCTCCGCATCTTCTGATGAAAATGCACTCTTGAAAGTTTAATTCTGCCCATCTCTGCAGAGTCCATGGTGGGGGTTTTTTTGTAAATTAAGCTGGAAGCTGTGCAAATCTTTTCCCTCTCATAACCTTTTTACGTTTTGACTGAGGCCACCTCTTGACGTGAATAAAAAAGTACACTGCAAAGGTATGAAATGCCAGAGATTACTGAGATCATAGAGAAAGTGGAGAAATTTATAGCTATCCATTAAATGCATTTTCTCCTCTTCATTTTCCTTGGCACAAGTTACCTGTAAAAATTACTAAAAGAGTAAACCAGCTTCTCATAAAAATGAAGTGTATATTTAAAATTATTGTCGTCATCCTGCTTTCTAGTTTTTCAGTCTTGAACCCAAAACAGTGATAAAATTTTAAGCAGTAATAGATGAGTTCAGAGCCTTGTCAGTCTTTCCTCCATAACCATGAGATCAGACATTTCTTTACTTATTTTATAGTTTTGGTTTTTGGGTTTTTGTTTTTCTTAATGAAAGCTGAGATTAAAAAAAAAAAATCACAATACTTCAGGCTCCAGGACTCACAGAAAAAACAGACTTGCTGAAAATGACAGCAAAAAAATTCTAAGAGTGGCACTGCTGAAGAGCAAAGCGGATGTTGGATTTGAACGATGAGATCGAGACTACAAGACTAAATAACTCAAATAATACCAGCAACAACAAAGTAATATGGCTCCTGAGACTAAAACATGTCTGTGTGCCGGATCATTTGCAGTGCAGGAGGACATCCATATATCTGGCTAGTTTTGTCTCATTGGCCATCCATCCACTGTATGTCAAGTACAAAGTATAGTCGAGTCCTTACGATGAGTGATGTCCCCTATAAACACCACGTCGCTGCTCAGCAGCAAAACCAAACATATTTTTGAAGTATATATGATAAGCAGCAGGTAGTTGTACAGATCCTTGTGATTAAAAATGGTGTCTGCGACTGATCCAGCTTCCAAGAGAGGCAGGATGCGTTTTCAGAGCTGGGCAGGGGAGCTTGTCAAAGACTGAAGGGTCCCATTGCATGTTGCTGTTACTGTGGAGTTTATCTGGGAGCAAAGCTGTGCCACCAGCGAGGTGAGACCCAAGTGGGACACTGCTGGCTATGGCTGGGTCCTCATCCCCTTTGTCCATAGCTTTGATTGGGGTAGGAGGTTATGTAATGTGAGCTTAAAGGATTTCTGGGATTGGACCATTTTGCAGATGAATCAGCAGTTTCTAACCCATCCCTGCTGGGATGGGATCTGTTTCCTTCACAGGGAGGCTGCAGACTTCTTTGTTACCTGATTAAATTAACAAAATTCTTGTAATGCCTGCTCACTTTTGTATTAAAGAAAGGATTTCTCAACAAAGAAGGGGTACAGGTTTTTCTCACCCCTTCTTGTAGCTTCCTGCATCTTTTGCAGGGACTTAAGAATAAAAACAAGCTTTCCTTTCTGTCCTGACCATACATCTCCAAGTGCAACCGTTTTGCCTTCAGGCTCAGCTTTGATGCCACTGCTGAAAGCTGTGCCAAGCTCTGTAAAGTGCAGAACTGTCTCATAGGGCCCAGAGTGGGGCTTGGCCATCCCAGGGCACCCAAACTGGCCCTACTGGGGGGCTTTGGTTCCTGGCAGAGGTAGGAGGAGCTGCAAAAATAAAACAGCTTGAGGAATTTGCAGCCATGGCTCTCTGAAGCCCTGAGGCAAATGGCTTAGCCCAGGATAAGTGAAAGGATTTTTGCTTCCTGGGGTCCCCTCCTGGGCCTGCGGACAGAACCAGCTGGCAGGGCTGTGCGATTTCACCACCTCTCGTCTGTCAGCTGTGCCACAGGCTAATCATGGCTTGGTGTGGAGGTGTGAGACCAGTACAGCCCTCACCTAGAGGTGTTTGCCTAAAGGGATTTGTGTCCTGGTTGAAGCCATATTTCCTCTCTGTCTAAAATAAATAACCAAGTGAGCATGGGACTTAAAGTAAGCAAAGACCAAGACCAAGATGTTACCAAATGCAAATGACTAAACACTAAAGGAAAACACTGTTCTAGAAATCTCTGGTGTGGTGCAGGACACACATAAACGTCGTTTTTGGAAGGGAGATGGGAAGTTCAAGGAATGGACACTGTTTAAACAACAGCGAAGGGAAGAGGTGGAAGTTATTAGTTTCGTGTCTGAACACTTTCAGGGGCTTTGTGCCACCATGGTGAGGGAGCTTGGGTGGTGCTGTGCAGTTCTCACACTGCAGTGTTCTGGCATCTCAGCAGTAAACTGCTTTTTGATTCCTTGCACTGTTAGCTAACTGAAAAAGCTGGGAGTGATGAGCAAGCAGTGCATGTCTCCCTTCAAGAAAAACCATTCATTCATCTTTTGTTATTCCTTTAAATTTTCCTTTCTTCTAATAGGATCAGTAAGGATAAAAACAGCTGGATAAATGAGGATCTGGTAGTCAGTAATTTGTCCCAGAACTAGGTGGCAGGTTTATTCAGAGTATGGTTACTTGCTATCACAATCCTCTGCACTGAGGAGTGCAATATGCATTATGCATTAGAATATTGCTAATGTTGTCCCCATCACACGACAGCCTTTACCATCAAACTGAAGTTTCCTGGGGGACCTCCTGGTGTACCACAGGCAAGCCAAATTGCAGACTGTGCAATCCTTTGAACTCGCAGGATGTGCCCTTGTAAGCTCTTGGAGCTTCTGTTTTCTGTGGAAACCAGTCACCTGGGGTTATGAGTGTGGGCTGTGGCTGCGGGTGGAAAATCTGTGCGGCCGCGGCTGAATTCCCAGCATGGCAGCAGAAGGGAGAGAGCCATGGGACTGCAGCTGCCATCAGGGAAGAGGCAGCATCCTGTGCTTCATGGGCTGCCACAGGCAAGCAAAGGGAGAAAGGAGAGAGAGCCTGCAGCCATGCTGCAGCACACCCCTGCCCTGCACTGAGGCAGCAGAGGGCTTTCCTAGCATCTGGTCTGAACAAAGTGCAGATAAAGTGATGTGTTTGTCTTGAGAAGCAAAGTCTGGATCAGGATTCCTAGTAATTAATCCTTGGGCGTGCTGGTGCAGTTCTCAGCATACGTTGTTGGGATGGAGGGAATGGCAATTTTCCTCTTCTTTGGCTGTTTGCCGCCAGTTTGAGAGCAAACGTCGTGGCCACTGGCAAAGCTCGGGATGTATCTGCTCTAAACTGCACAAGCTTGCAGCCAGCTCCAGGGGCTCTTAGCTGCCAGAATGTGCCAGGACACAGAGCTGCCTGCCTGCTCCCCTCTTCTCCCAAAGCCCCATTGCTGAGAGGTGGGATGGGCAGATCCTACTCACGCAGCGCCCGGTCCAGCCCAGTATTGTCTCAAAAGAAGCACCAGGACACTGCTGCAGAACAGGCTCCTCATTCTGAAATGATCATTTCCTAGAGGAAAGGAGTATTTTAGGTATGACATTTAGCTTCTAGCCTTTCACTAAAGATGAAGTAATAGCTGTGATAGATGAGGTTATTTTATAACCTAAATATTAAAAGAAAGTGCTTCAGATGTGGAAGGAAGCAAATGCTGCAGTGAGGCAGGGTGGGTAAACAACAACACACACTGTTTGATAAAAGTTGCATGTCAGTTTAGTTTCTTCTGCATTGTGTCACTCCACAGATCCTCTCTGAAGGGGTTGTATTGTGAATCTAATAAAGGCAGGAAATTCCTTCTATTCCTCCCAATTGCCCTCAGCTGCACTTCTTTATGTGATGTCTTGTTTTATAACTGTTGTCAATGAAAACCATTCAGTAGCTCCCATTGCAAAAAAATTAAAATCAGATATATGTTTTTGATCCGGTAAATCAGGGCATTTTCCGCAAACTGTAGTGACATACATTTGAATTTGTACCCCAAAACAGCGGAGCTTTGCAACCCCAGACTCAAAGGATGGGACATATTTCCCACAGAGGTTCATTTCTTTGTCATGTTCCAGCTAATCTTTTAATTTGTTTTGTTTTAGAAGAAAATTGTGCAAAAAACCCTTATCTGTTGCAGTTATATTTGTTCTCCTACCACAATGGAAAATTTTGCTTCTCACCATGGTTGAGTGTTGTGTTCTCAGAGTAATGTGAAAAGATTTCTTAGTTCAGTTCATTTCTTGAACTTATCTTCCTAATGGCAGTATTGAACTGTTATTTCTGTAAAAAAAAACAAAAAACTACTCAAATGTGGAAAAGTACACCCCCAAGCTGCTAGAGAAACTGAATGAGAATATAGGAATGCTGTAATCTTTGCCTGTATGATGTCGCATTATCCTGAGGAATGGAGGCAACATCACTGAATTTATACCTATCACAGATTGTGCAAGGTAATCACAAACCAATCAGATTGATAGTACATATAAATAATTGGAGAGGGGGCATGGTTCTGCAAATAAGTCTCAAATACCACACAAAAGTCACTACGACTGTTTAGTCTCAAGAGATGCAGGAGGTTAGCCAGGATTATTAGACATTTTGTTCATAGTCCCCAGATGAGTGTATAAACTCTACTGCCCTTCTGTACACTGTTGTCTTTTTTTTTAAACAATGTTTATCATCAGAAATAATGATACACATTAACAAACTCAATATTTTATTTTTGAAAAACAGTGTAACCTCAGCCTATTAGGGCTATTCTCTTGCCACATTTTAAATTTCTTATTTCTTCTATGTTGACTAAAATGTATTCAGAAAATGCTGCAAGAGTTTTCTGTATTTTTTCGAGAAGAGATGGTAATTTTTTCTGCCTTTCTGATGCTCAAAAGTAACTGAATGTTTTTGGGGTCAAAACTCAAGCATGGCAATTTTCAGAAGGATGCAAAACAACTTGAAAAAGAAGGGTGCACTAGGAGCTGCTAGACCTAACAATAACCTACAAACCCTAAAGTTAGGGGACCCTCACTAATTAACAGAATCTCTCAAAGAGAGCAAGAGAAAAACAGTGTCTGTCTCTGCCATTGCTTCCTGCTCTCAGACTACTGAGGATTTGATGGGGGAAAGAGGGAGGAGAAAAGAGGAGAGTTTGTTATTGCCAGCAGTCTTTTCCCTGCTGTGTCAACAGTGTCTGTACATAGGACATGCAGCTGTGGCCTGTCCTTTACCCTGAGCTAGTGCTGGTCCCCTGCACTGCCAGGCTGCCAGCGCGTCCTACACAGATGGCACACCTGGTCATGGTGCTCTTCTGCCTGCTGTACCTCAAGCTGATATCTTGAGAGAGTAATTGGGCGATCCTGAGCACGACAGTGTCCCTGGATATGATAGGGCTGTAGCTGGACCTGTTGAGTTTGCTTAGAGAGACCAAACAGCAGATCAGCAGATGCATGTGGCACATGTGCAAGTCACATTATGCCAGAGTTACCAGCAAAGGACATAGAGGAATAATACCACTGGTTTGATGCATGTTTCCTTTTTTATTTTTTTTTTGCAATGGGTGTGCTACTAATACCGCAGTCGGCGGAACTTTTGTTGTTGTTGCTTAGATCAAATAGAAAAGGGACGGCGGTGAGGAGCTGCTGTCATTCTGGCTGCTACTGTGTGAGATGAACTGATGAATAACGTGTGTGATTTCTCTTTCCCTTGTAGTTGCACTCTGCAGTGACCAGGATCCAAGTTCAAAGACCTGGTTTCAATTACACGTTTGCCCATATATGTATCCTGAACAATGACAAGACATGCATAGTGGACGACATAGTGCATGTACTGGAGGAATTAAAGGCTGCTCGTTCTTCTAATCGAACTAATTTTGCAATCACTTACCCGATTACTCACTTAAAGGATGGCAGGGAAGTGTATAATGGGCATCAGCTCGGTGGGGTTACTGTGCACAGCAAGGACCGGGTGAAGTCTGCAGAAGCCATTCAGCTCACCTACTACTTGCAGGCAATCAACTCCTTGAATGACATGGTGGCAGAGAAGTGGGAATCCATTTTTTGTGACACTGTTGAACTTTTCCAGAAATCCAACAGGAAAGTCAAAATGTATCCTTTCACTTCTTCTTCGCTGAAGGAGGATTTCCAGAAGACGAGCAGGGTGTCAGAACGCTACCTGATCACGAGCTTGGTCCTTGTGGTCACCTTGGCCATTCTCTGCTGCTCCATGCAGGATTGTGTCCGCAGCAAACCCTGGCTTGGCCTGCTGGGATTGCTGACTGTGACCCTTGCCACCCTGACTGCAGCTGGGATCATCAATCTCACTGGTGGGAAATACAATTCCACCTTCCTGGGAATCCCCTTCGTCATGTTAGGTAACTATCTCCTCCCTCTCTTTTGTGTGTTTGTGCCTCCCTGATGCATTTCCCAGCAAGCAGAGACGCATCACTGCATGGTTCCTGTTGTCTCATCCTTGCAGCACTGCCCCATGCCAAATCCACACTGCCTACTTTCCTACATTGTTTTTAAGGTGCCTGGACGTTGAAGTCATGCCTGGGGCTCAGGTATGGCGTAGCACAATGCTGTGGGATGTGGAGCCTGCAGTTGCAGGGAACAAGGATGTGCAAATGCCACGACTTTTGCAGAGAGGGAGCCCAGCTGCTGCTTCTCTGTGGATGTTTGATTCTGGTTTTGAAGGGAGACCTTTGCAGTGGTCCCTGTGCAACACTGACAGTGTCAGCTGTGCTGGCAAATCAAAGGGCTGCCCACACTGGGCATTTAGGGAGTGCTGGTTCCTTTGGAGACCAGAGCAGTGCTGTCTGGCTCGGCAGGCACCTGCCCATGGGATAAAAGCGGTGGTTGGTTCTGGATTGCATTTGTCCAGAAGTCCCTGTGTCGGCTGAGCAAGCATAAGGAGGGTTTCACAGCCCTGGGGGAGAGAGCTTTGACACCCCTGGTCGGGGATGGACCTGCAAGGTCAGCACCAGCCCATCCCACGGCAGAGGGTTACAGAGGGAATTGGCGCTGCTGTTCTCTGGCTCCCATGCCAGCAGAGGTATCTTCATCTCCCTGGGTTTTGTGCTGCCTTCACGCACTGTGGGGCATGGAATGGTTTCAGTTTGTTTTGTTTTGTTTTGCTTTCCTCGAGGGTAGGAAAGGGGAGGAAGGAAGTGTGGTCATCTTGTTCCCAACCCAAAGTCAGAGCCCTCTCCTGCTGGCACCAGGGCGTTTGTGGGAATGTTGCATGTTGTACCCAAAGAGGCAGGAGGACTTCATGGGAGACAAAATGAGAGCTCTGGAGAGTTCACAGCCTCTTTGTTTGTGTTTGGTTCATAACCAGTGTGAAAAGCTTTGTGCACTGTAGGTGTTTAATATGTCCTCTTTCACGCCATTATTCATTTCTGGAGCATAATACATGCATTGATTTGATCACAGCTTCCCCGGCTGAAAATCAGTGCTCAGTAATAATCCAGGTTTCAAGTGTAAGAGTGTCTCCACTGACTTAGTCACATCATGTAGTGGTATAACACGTTTTGAGCACAGCTATGTTTATATCCAGCACCAGGTTCCTGTGCCGTGCTGGTACTGTAGTGCTGCTGCACTGTGGTATTGTTGCACTTTAATTAAAGACTATGCTTCAGTGCATCACACTACCAGTTAACACACAGAATATATTCAGTGACAAACAGAATTCAGCTACATTACATCGGCTGTCATTTTCAGATGACATCCATGAAAATTAAACTACATTGTAATCTAGAGGAAATGCAGCACAAGAAAGGCAGAGTCAAAAGAAGGGTGTCTTTCTGACCTGAGTCTCTGGTTTCTTTGTTGGCTTTTTTATGCCTGTTCATGTATTATAAAATTCAATTCCTCAAACTAAGTTGTGTATATTAAGTGTAACTTTACACGGGAGGGGATTTCCAGATGTGTTACAAGAGTAGCAGAAAAGCAGTCTAAAGTCCATGCATATGAAGTGAAAGTGCATGGGAAAAGTGACTCCAAAATATGACATATTAGCTTTGCTTAGGGATCAAAGCATCTGCTCACTGGGACAACCTTTCAGATCTTTGATTTACTAATAGTGGCAATGCTGAGACTTGAAATCCTCAAAGACTTGCAGATAACTATGAAAAGTTTCACGTGTCTATTTTAGTGCTCCTTTAAGTGCCAAGCTGTATAGTCAGCTCTGGTTTTCTTTTCTTTTTTTTTTTTTTCTTTCTTCTGGGTTTTTTTGGTCTTGCTTGGTTGAAGTAGTCCACTCTTAAAAGGGCAGCTCAGCTCCCACTGTGAACTAGTCAAGATAGAGCAGCCAAGTTCGTGTGAATCTTGCCTGCTTTCCTAGCTATGTAAAATCTCCCAAGGGGTAGGAATATCAACAGGTGAACAGAAGGCACTGAAGGCATTTTGGAGTTTTTAATGAAAACTGTTCTAAACTGGCAGAGAGCTAGAAGGGCAGGTTTGCCTTTTTTTTTTCCTGAAGAACAACGGAGAGATTCATCATGTGTTTCAAAACGTATTTCATACCTAGATGTTGTTTTGCTTATAAAGGATGTTTTAACTCAAGGCAGCTGAAGGCTAGAGACACTAAGATCCCTCCATTATAGCCTGCTGAACTGCTTCCACTTAATTTCAGTGACCGTCAGATTAGATCATAGATTAACTGACCTTTAGAAAGCTAAAGGATTTCTGGCTAACGATGTAGCCCTGTATCTATTACTCATAATCTCATGGCTAAAAGCAAAAGTGAGATAGAAAAAATGATTACACTGGACACGTTTCAGGCAAGGCCCCTTTACTGGTATACATCATTAATGAAGTTTCCCTGGTTTATAGCAGCTGAGGATTTTTAACTTTTCATCAGTGTTGCGGAGGCGGGGGACACTCTCCAGACATCATCTGACACAGGATGAGATTACATCTTTCATAACAGATAGTTTTCATCATGCACTTTGTCTCCTCCTTGGACCTCTTCATCCTGTGTTTCACTGCACAGCCACTACAGCATTTGCATCATGTCTAACCTGAGTTCCCCTTTTGCAACTCAGCTGTCCTCCTTATTTATCCACTGCATCTGGAAAATAATTTATTTTCTTTTCCTTTGCATATTTGGGACCACTCTGACTTGCCTAGTCCTCTTCCTTTTCATCCCGACTTTCCTCAGACTGTGTTTACCAGACTTGCAGCTGTCTTCTTGCTTTTGACCATTCCACATCTTCATGAAGTGTGGTGCCTAAATCCAGGCACAGGATTCAGACTGAGGCTTTCAGCAGCAAGTAGAGTAGGAGGATGATTTTTCACATCTTACATATGGCACTGCTGTTCATACATCGCCATATGTCATTCATTTTTTTCTCAGCAGCACGAAATGGTTGGCATTTGGTTGGTGGTACATGGTAATTCACAGATCCTTCATGTCATTTTCTACCCTGTTTTCACAGTCATTTATTCCAAACAACCTGCAGAAGTTTGCCCTTGTCCTTGCTGAATTATAGCTTGTTTATCTCACACCATTTCTCCTCCTCAATAAGTTTATCTGGAGACAATCACTGCCCTTCCAAGATGTATTAGCTGGTCAGCAGTGTTTTGCAATTAATATGAACCTTTTCATATTTTCAAGAATTACTTTCTGAATAGGTTGTCCAGTCACAAGCCCATTCTAAAAATATAGGCAGTATGTCTGGCAAATAGTCTGATCAAAGTGCTTTGTAATACTTCTTTCATTCATCCTGTTTTCTTTGACATCCCCTATTCATCAGCCATTTCCAAGAACAAACAAGCTACAGTGAAGGGTACCAGCCTCTGTAGATTTTTAATCCTCAGCTTTTGCATCAACAGGGAATTTAAAGTTATTAAATGACCATGATTTACCAAATTACAGTCTTAAGCTCAGGCTGTGTAAGTTTAGGCAGGAATATCTTTTGCCTACTCCACCTGTTAAATATGACATACCAGTTTAAACACTTCTTACTTTGATTTTAATCATGGTAGTTTGTTCTAATTTATTTTACTTTTTAATTAAGGCAGATTTCCGTAACCCATCTTACAAAAGATGACTCTACGTAGTCTGAGTATGTCACTACTGTGATGAATATTATGTTGTGGCAGGTTTCTTTTTCACCCTCCCTGGTTTCTAACTCAATGGCAGAAATTGAAGCCAGGAGAGATGTTGCCAGAGACCCCCTTCCCCAGCAGGTCCTGAAGGAGTGAAGGTTCCCTTTGGTGGCTGGAGGTCCAGCTGTGAGAGGCTGTGCCTGGGGCTGGCCTGAGCCCTGCCAAGGGGCTGTGCTGGGGTGAGGTAGCAGAGAACAGCAGGCTGGCTGCAGCCACTCTTTGCTCTGGGATATCTTGTCAAGTCAGATTGGGAACTGTTCTTCCCCAGGTACTTCTAATGTGAACCTGAAGCCTAAAACCTGGGAGAATTGGCAGGCTCCCACCATTCATCTGGACGTAGTTTGAATCAGCATATGTCTCTGTGGTTTTTTAAAACTGCCATCCACGTCTATCAGTGTGCAAAGAAGTAATTTAAGGACAAGTTTACTCACATGTCGAGTTCATATGGAATACTTTGCTAGGGCTAGGGCTATTCATTTTTGGCCACAGGAACAAAAAAAAAATAAATTCTCCAACTTGGTTGGATTTAAAATAGCTGATTTATAGTCAGCTGAAAAATAGAATTAAAATTCTGATTTCCTATTCCCTTCCTCATTAAAAACTACAGATGTTTGGTCTGGCACAGATGCTAGCATATCCATCATAAGTTTCCTTTACACATTAAATGCTGTTTAAAAACTGCCAAACCTTTAAAAATATTGTTTCCCTCAAAAAAACACGGTGTTACCAAACAAATCATTGGACAACAAGCAGCACCGTCTGAACAAGTTTTTGGCGTGCCTTTTTTTTCTTCCCAGAGGCAGAGCGGAACCTAGGCACTCAAAAGAAAATTGCAACATAGCCCTTTGCACTGAAAACTAGCAATGTGTTTGCTGTTCCTTCAGAAATGAATGCCGCTTACTCGGGGAGAAGCGGCTGTCTTCAGCTGCCAAGTTCGTGAAAAGCATCGGCTGTGTGAAACCGCGGTGGAACGCCAGGCGCTGCCAGATATGGGCAGGGACACGGGGCCAGCTCCCAGAGCTTATATTTAGCCTCCAGTGCTGGCAGGGGAAAACCAGGTAGAAGTTATGAGAGTGGCTTGAGCTCATAGCACACTGTAAAAGGAAACGATAGCCAGTTGTGTGTGAAACTTGGCTAAACAGGGACAAATTGAAAACCCCCTCTTACCATCTCCCTCCATCCTGCCATCACATCCTGCCCTGCAGCATGCCCCTTCTGGGAAGAGAGCAAGGGAAAGCAGTCAACAGAGGGAGGGAAAGAGAAGGTGGAAATGTCAGGCAGGACCCAGGCAGGGTCCTCCTGAGCTTCAGAACCAAGTGGCAGAAAGTGAGCGGGAGAAAGACACTCTTACAGGGCTGTGTCTGGCAGGAGGAGGCACAGGAGCAGGTGAGGTGCAGAACACTTTGGAAGATACCTGGAGGGCTCTCAGTGGCACCTCACAGATGCAGAGAAGTTCCAATCACTTCTTAGAAACCCAAATTTGTTGGACACACCTTCCACATGGCTTGCCTGGGGGAGAGCTGTGCTGATGGAGGAGTGAGCTGAGATACCTGTGCAGGGGCTTTACAAATGCAGAAAGCTGGAGCACCAAAGATGGGATCTGGGCTCAGAGACAGCTGGGAAAGAAGGTCAGAAAGAAGAAGTTAGGAAACAAAAGAAGGGAGGTCAGTGTGTGTGATGATAGGCACGAAAAGCACAGGAGGGCAAGTGGGAGGATTAGTGAAGGCTAGAGACCATGAAGGCAACAGACAACTAAACCAAGCAGGGCTGACAGCCAGCACAAAAACTGAGTCAGGGTGCTGGGGCCAGCACACACCAGGACATGGTGCTCACTGGAGCTGCACCTCAGTGCCAGTAAGGCCCTGGCCCTGCTGCTTCTTAGTTCTTTGGAAGAACATGCTGGTAGGGAGTTGCAACATATGCCAAATTTGTACACCCAAAAAGCATTCATTATCCTCCCTATCAAGCATCTACGTGTTTGCTTTATTCAATAAAGCCGAAGAGTCAACATTGGTTACGTATAGAGAGTTTCAAAGATAGAGAAGCAGCCCCTCCACAGGTGTCCCTGGTGCCCTTCAGTTAACACACAGAGGTAACACACACCCCCAAATGTTTGATTTTGTGTAGTATTTTTCCACCGTCAGTTAATAAAAATGTGAAGCTTACTGAGTCTGGCTTTTTTATTCCCCAGCTAAGCTTTCTCACTCTCCCTGTCCAGCTATCCCTCTGCTGTCTTTTCATGCTGGGAAGAAGCATGTCCTCCCTCAGCTGGCTGCCTCAGCTGGCTGCCTCAGCTGGCTGCCCCCACTTCCCTTTCTCCCATCTCATCCATCTCTTTTGCAATATCTGGCAGCTTCCTCCAGCAGGTCTCACCCATATGCCTGCTCCAGGCCATGGCATCTCCTTCCTAATGCCTGCACAGCTCTCAGCATCTTTTGGCCTCCCTAAGCTTCTTTCATCTTTTCTGCTGTTTTCCCTGTTCCTGTCAATGTGTCCCCTCTGCCATTTTGGTTGGGTTTTCTTTATACTTCTCCTCTCTCATCCTCCCCTCTCCTCAGCCACAGCTGGGCCCAGTGCTCCTGCCATTTTCCCTGTATTCTTCAGTAAGTTCCTTGGCTCTCACATAGATCCCCACTCTACCCTGCAGTCATATCTCAGCTGCTTCAGATTTCCCAGTGATTTCCACCATTCATCCTTTCCTTTTTTCACACTGCCAAAGCACTCCAAGAGTGCCCTGGAAGTACACTTGGTTTTTTGTCACTCCATCTGCTCAGCTTTCCCAGTTCAACCCTGCACAGCTCAGTTACAGTCCTAAAGCATTTTGTGGTTTGTTCCTTTCATCCCTCTTCTAAGAAATGAATAAAATTATCTGGTTTTATCTACCCTGAGCAGACAGAATCCCAGGCATGTCACTTTCCTCATCATTCCTTTTTCCTCTCCCTTTTCTGTCCTCAGTCCCTCAGTCTCTTCTGACATCTCTGAGCAGCCATGCATCCTCTGCAGTCCTTCAAGCATCACCTGGCATTTCTGTTCCTCACAGGAAAGTAAGTTATCCCAGCCACCCCTCCACACTCAACATACCAATTAGTCCTCTCACAAAATTCAGTGTTTTCCCCCCAAAGTGGAGCTGATTAATCACCTCCTTCACCTGTTGGCCTTCCTCTCTCAAGCTCTCCTCTTGAAGGATGATGTCCCAAACCCCTAAAGGAGCCCAAACACTGAAGCCACTACTGTATGGGAAGGAAATAGACTTGAAATACAAATGGTGGCAGGCAGTTTTAGACACCAGCCCTTTCCTGAGCAGTGCAAAAGCAGCAAGTAAAGCTTGCACACATGACACACAGCCGACACGGTGTCCAAGTTCCCCCCTCACCCCCACAAGGCCCAGTGAGATCCCTGCACACGTACATGCTTCTTGGCTTCAGAAGACTGCTGATGACTCAGATAATTTACAGTGGTTTTTGGAGGAGAGGAGCTCTATCCATAGGAAATCAGTCCAGAGAACATCTTAATATTGAAACCAAGTGCTGTACAGTCATTGAATAAGATCAGCCATTTCCTCTTGATTGGTGTTGCTCCAATATACACTTGTGAAAAGTATGTTAGAAGTGATGCAGCATGTTCAATGAGCATTCATTTATGCAAAGAGTAACAGAAAATAACATGTACCAGAGGTTAAAGAAAGGAGTCCTTTTGTTATCTCAATATATACGTGTAGGAAGTGTGTATATATATTTATATTTATATATATACATATATATATATATATATGTACGTATGTATGTGTGTATATATTTGTGTTATACTTTGCATACTGGGCCTTAGTGGTCAATGAAGACCTGGGGAATGTCAGGAGAAACTGATGTGACTTCATTTCAGGTCTATCTGTGAGAGGGATGGTGTACATTGTGGCCTTCAAATAAATTACTTCCCCCAAATAGGTGATAGCCTAGAGGCTTGTGCAATAGAGAGGGGACCAGTCATTTTCAGGTCATGAAACCTCTGGTGGAGAAGGATTTAATCCAGAGGTGTATTAAATTAAATTGGAATAAGTCTGGATGCTTAGTGAAAAGCCCAAGCTGAGTTCCAAACTTGTAATTATTCTTTTCTTCTTTTTTTAATAGAAAAAATAGTAGGTTGGATGTGCTCTAACTGATTTTTTGCAACTTTCTGAACATTGTGTTTCACATATGGTTGATCTATATGAGTAAGAGTAGTGACAAACATCGCTTAAACAGGAGAATTTTAAGTGTATGCCTGAGATGTTGTGGTTGTAGCTTTTTTGCCAGAAAAGGGGCAACTTGAAGTGTGATAAACAAATCCATACTCCACTGGCCCAAATTCCACTAGGACCTAGGAACAAATTATTAGAAATTGGCATTAGAAATTTTAAGCAGATTTAAAACATGATTGCCCCAAACGTACCCACTATGTCTTACTCCATCTTCAGGAGGTGTCACTTGCTGTATGACACTTGGCTGTTCTGTAACATGGTAAACATTAACCCTGCATAGGTGATTGCAGGAGGCTCTCACTTTTAAGTGCTTCTTTTATACAGCATGCATAAAATCTGTCAAAAACTCACTTAATGAAGAAAATCAGTTTTCAGTTTTGTCTGCTGGTAAGAGTCACAGTGTGTCATACATGAGACAAGCCCGGGTTTCTGAACATACTAACTCCACATCTGACCACCGCTTCAGCTAGTGAGGCTTGGGGTACTTGCACCATGGGGGAATTCATCTTGCCAGCCACATCTGTCATTCCTTTACTGTCCTGGCATGCACTCTGCCATCCTGTCTCCCCACACAGCCTGGGGTCTGCACCCCATGCGAGCGGTGGTGGAGAGCAAACCCCTGCCCTCCTCCTCTTGTTATCCTCCACGCTGCTTTCCCCTTGTCTCTTCAAATAACAGCTTACACAGGGCACTCTGCTTCCTGAGGGATTTTCTGATGTTTCTGAGCTAAAGAGGATGAAGAGGCGTTCCTGGGAGGACTTTGGGGCAGGGAGACCCTTTGGAGGCCAAACAGAGTCAGAGGCTCCCCTGGTGTTTGCTCCAGAAGCACAGACTTGCATGTAGGGCACAGGTTTTGTTCCAGTGCTCTCAGTTCAGATCTGCACAAGGTCTGGGGAGTCAGTAGATGAGCAAGCCATGCAGACATAAATATTCCAGCAGCTAACACCAAATTTTGCTAGCACACAGCTCCTTCTGTTGCACTGAAAGAAATATGACTTTTAACTTTTGCCAGGTCTTTTGTGAAAACAGAGGAAAGCAAGTGACACGTTTAAACAGAGCTGACAGCATGCTATTTAAATGCCAAAACAAGCCGTTATTGATTTTTAAGTGGAATTAAATGTTCTCTTTATATATAAAAGTAGATTTCGAACTATAACTTAGTTTGCTTATCTGTCTTTCTCAAAATACAAGAGCCACTCACGTTTTCTCTGAAATGTATCTCTGTTTTTAAAATGTGTTTCTCTGACATTTTTGCTATCACTGTAACAACAAATTCTCAAATATTACATTGTTTCAAAAGTAAAAAGGACAATACAAGAAAAAAATCCAGCATTCTCCCAAAACCTAAATGAGTAATTTTATCCTATTGAAAACAATAGGACTATTCAGGATTAACCACATAAGTGCTGAATTGCATGGATAATCATTATAATAGGAGGCTGTTAATTTAAATAGAATTTAGGATGCTTTAAAAAAATAATTTGAAAATGCAATATTAAGTAGTAAGATTTTTTTTTCTTAGTGAATCCCTTTAAAATACACATACTCCAAAAATAAGAAGTGGTGAACCATGTTATCACCATTGCTGATTAAGGATTGGGGTGAAGTCTAGGACTATGAATATCAAGGCATTGTTTAATTAAAATACTTCTCATTCTCTTCATTTCTTTTCCCCTTACATAGGTAGAAAGATTACAGAATGTTTATGTGTGTCTTGTATGTGTATGTATTTCTTCAAAGCTAGGGATTTATATGTAGAATGATTTTCATTTCAACAGTAATATGTAGATCATGGTTTTAAAATTAGCTTGTGACTTGTAGCATTTTCTAAAACATTGGCTCACTGTTGCTTGTTTGCCACAATAAAAAATAGTACTGGGAAGTTTATAGTTGTGGTCCACCATGTACCCCAAGCATTGCTGACTGTCTCCACACAGTTTAGGGTGATACCAAGGGGGTGATTTCTTTTGTCAGTGCCTGCTTGGTGCAAATGTGTACTTTTTAGCATAGGAATGAAGGGCTACACCTGACCAAAGCA
This sequence comes from Entomyzon cyanotis, assembly GCA_024500445.1. Lineage (NCBI taxonomy): Eukaryota > Metazoa > Chordata > Aves > Passeriformes > Meliphagidae > Entomyzon > Entomyzon cyanotis. The sequence goes on along the minus strand of JAKEPQ010001016.1, from coordinate 13,044,330 downwards.
GATTGTTTCACATGAGAACAGAGAGTTGATTGGGTGCTCCATTTCCCAAAGTTAAGTTTAAAAATATAGGATATGATGGCAGAGGTTCATTGCCAGAAGACTTGCATCTAAATCATTCCAGTGCAGCAAGTATATACAAGTCTTTTATGGAGCCTAAGTCCCGTTTTGTGCTTGGGAGTGCTGCACAAGACCTAAATGAGGCATCAGCCTTGTGCTGGATTTCCAGCCACACCCCATTTCCTGACTGCGCATTAAGCAATTTGAGTGCAGGCTTAATGGCCCGGAGAGTCTTTGGGCAGAATCTGTGACTGAAAATATCATAGTGGTGTCCCAGTGTGAAGCACTGAGCAGCAGTTGAAGATGTCTCCTCTGCATGCACCAGCCAAGCCCGTGTGTGCTGCATGGGGACACTTTCTCTTCACAGTGCATTTCTGTGGGCACAGACACCCACAGCTGTGAAACACAGCAGATTCTGAGAGCATATTATTAAACATTTTGGTTTCTCTTATTTTGTTGCCAAGTAGATACAGCACAAAACACAACTCTCTCTCCAGAGACTGAGGCAGATTTTTATCTGGTGTGAATGCACCAAGATGCTGTGGTTTTGATGCTGGTAGGAAGTTGAGGAATACTTGGGCATGCCTGGGGCTTTCTGACTGGGATGGCCAGTGCTACTGAAAACAGGGTTAGAGAGATCCGCCTGACACCTGAGAGTGAATATCTAATAATCAAATGTAAAGCAAAACTAGAGATTGTTCTAATGGTTTCATGCCTAGATGCCCAACAGGCTCACCTACCTAATTTCAGTATGTTTCTCTCTTGGGAGTATCCCAAATCAGATGTTAGTGTCTGCAGCCATAGTACTCCTTAGGTGATATATGTGTAAAATTTAGTAGCCTTTAAAGCAATAATTGCAAATACTGAATCTACCCAACAGTACTGTCATCCTGGTTTTGAGGTATGTTATACTGGTAATGCAGTTACAATACAGACATGTAGAGTCTGTGTGACAGGAGGTAAATAAAGTACTGCAATATGTACAGCCTGTGCTTATGCCAGTACATTCCATCCCATGTTGCTCTTCATGTGTCCTGAATCCATGTACCATGCCTGCACATTGCAGTCAGGCTTACTTGGCCTTTGAACCTGTGCTTGGAGGCATGAAATGAGGTCAGGCTGCACTTGTGTGGCTGGAACTTCAATCACTTTGCCAAAGAGGATGCATTTCAGACTACCCAACTGTCCACAGCCTGCAGTCCCCTGGTCACCGTTCCCCTGAGATGAACACTGCTGCCTGGAAACACAGTTGTTTAGATGAGTACCTTACAGGATGTTAGTATCCTCTAGGATTTTACTCTACACTGTGAACTGGGCTCCCACAAACAGGCAAGTGTAGGAAAAGCAAGTAGGATGCACAGTGCATTTTCTCAGCTCAGCACAAATGTTTGGGACAGACAAGTCTGCACTGTGGGATGTTCAGCATTACACACCCTCCTCCGGGTCTGACATTCACACAGCAAAACTGGAGTATTGCAGCACCATTTATGGACCACGAAGTTGGACATTGCTTAGGGTAACCCACAGTTTGTTACAACAGCATGCTAATGATGGTATAGCTGGTCAGCTCAGCCCATGCCAGTAAATTATCCACTCAGCGAAAAGTGTTGTATGAATTAGGCTTGGTGCTGATTCTGTCTGCATGCTGAAGGATCTCGTTTAGCTGTAGTATTTTATTATTTTAGTGAGAACAGGGTGTGGAGCCAGATGTTTGCTTCAGCTGGATGCAAATATTCTTGCTCTGCGTGTCATATTGAGTAGCACTTTGAGCCTACTATATGTTCTGAGCTGAAATCATGCCTGCTGGGAGAGGCCACATGAGGCAGGCCAAGTATTTAGTCAACAACTGGTTGATTGCAACTCCTGTGACAAAGGGAGTCTGGATTAGCAGTTTCACTTGGCTTGTCAGAAGATGGGAGCTGATGAGATCACTGATCTAGCTGGAAAAAAATAAGTCAGCAGGGGGAAATTATCTCAGCCTCTTTGTTGACATTACTGTGGAAAGCAGTCCTAGAGTTGAGCGGTGTACATTGTTATTTTTAATACTGTCAGCTAGGAAAATTCATTGCACCTTCATTATATCATATGTTATTGCAGGTACCGTTTTGGAAAGGGCAATTCCTGCGACATGATTCTGATCTCCTGTGTGCTATTTTTGCACAAGAGCAGTTCTTGAGACCTTGCAGCAAGCTGGGATATGAATTTACAGCATCCTAGCTATTTCATGTTAATTCATCTGGTGTTTGTCTCTGTGGATGATATTTCACTCCACTTTGAATGTGAATCAAGCTGTGCTTCACAGATATCCACAAAGAAAGCTGGTGCAACATAGTTTGCCCTCTGTACATTCACACCCTTTTTTACAGCACACTAAATTCCTCTTGCAGATAAGTGCTCCTATTCAGTGGGGTGATTTCAGGCTTAAATCAACCTGAGTGGGACAACATTGGTCCAAGCTGAACTGATAGTGTTACAAGGATGCAGCCATAGCAGTGCAAGCAAAAACCTTAAATCAAAAGTCATACTTAACCTCAGAAATTCCATCAGAGCATGCTTCCACTTCAAATTTTTGCCCACCCAGTTTACAAGGCTCCCATTTATCCAACCATGACTCATTACTCACTTCAGACAGTCTTTTGTGCCATCAGCATCAGGAAAAAAAATCGGTTTAAAAAGTAACCTTAAAAAAAAAGGCAACTTTCTAATCCCCACCATTCCTTTAGTCCAGTGTAGACTAAAACAGGTGAATTAGTAGCCATGTGGGAGCAGAAAATTTCAGTAGGAGAGGGGAAGTAATGCCTGAGAAGGGAGAAACACCCATAGCCCAGCTTTGCTACTGGTGAAGTCTGCCCCCTCTGGAGGACAGTTTGATGCTTTATTGGTGTTAATTGTGGCAGTTAATGGGGCACCATACACCCTGGTGTGGCACTCAGCCTCACCCAGGGGTAGATCTGTTGTTATTAGTGTTTTGTGTGCCTCTGCATTAAAATGGGATTAATAAAATCCCTTACCCCTGAAATGTAACCTTCCACGCAGAAGGCTGGAACTTCACAACCTGTAAGTGGTGTTTTATTCAGAGAGATTTTATCAAGTATCGAACACATACAGAGACATACAACCTTCAAAATAATAAGGACAAAAAAGATGAGACCCACAGTGTCCTACTGTTCTCTACTTTCTTAGATGGGTAAAATTGCAAAAAGAACCAAAAATCTTATTCTCAATCATTCCCCTTAATTTCTCTGAAAGAAATCTATTTGGCTATCCAAGCCTCATCTTACCACGATAAGATCAAAACTTCACATGATTTTAGTGCAAAATGGAATATATCCCTCCAGTCTTTTTGCAACAAAAGCAGGCAGCAGCCCTTGTTTCAGGTAAGCAATTAAGCCAAGCAAATAGAGAACTGGTCTGTGACTCCAATGACCAGAAGGTCACTTCCCTGCCCTCTCACATGCTCTGGGGCTGCTTAAATCCCTCCACCTCTCTCTGCTTTGGTCTTGCTGTTTGCCAGCCAGGAGCAGAGCCAACACTAAGCCTGGGCTGCCAGTGCCAATTCGTAAAGTCTCCTTGCTTGAACAACCACTTTAACGGGGAAAGGATGCATTTCTTTTTTGAGGTTTGAAAATGATATTAAAAAGAGCAGATTCAGTGCCTGCACATAAGTAGTATTTAAAAATGAGGTAAATAATTCAATAATTTTAAGGAACAAAATTTTGCTTTAGTTTTCACAACTTCCTACATGTGCTTTTTTCCTCATGTATGCTCTGCATTGATTTTGCAGAGCATGTAAAATTGCAGGACTTGTTTCTGAAGGAGGCAAATGAAACTTTTTATAGCATTTTCAGGCTACTCATAAAAGTGCTGTATTTGAGCTAGGCCAAATTGATTTGGTTTATTGGTAGAATTATTATTATCAGATTCTAAAATTGAAGGTAGCCCACCTCAGCCTGAAGAACCTGTGAGCTCCTCAGCATTAACAGTAATTATCTTCTGCATTTTCTTTGGCTACAAAAGTCAGAACATCTGTTCTCAGTCGTCCAACACATGGTAGAAGTATGTCCTAAATGCAAAGTAGCAGACAAAGAGAATGAAAAAAATATTTGATCCCCATTTTGTCCAGTACTTTTTGTCTATCCCTTTAACATTTTCCTCTGACCCTGAACCTCTTTTTCTTAAAAAAATCCCATCTTTCTGTGTACTTCTTGTTAGCTCATGATTGTGCAGCCTGACTGTAGGGCACGACCAGTGAATCATAACAGCAAATGTCAGCAGGAAAAGATCTCCAGTAGCCCATTAGCTGTTTGAGTTCATATTTATTATTTACTGAATGACCGTGAATAATGAACAAGTTGCTCTAAATGATTTGTGGCTAAATCTCTATTAAAAAGGGAAAACCAGTTGAAGCAATTACAGAATTTATTTACAGGGAAAAAATTGCCTTTGTCTCATTAATATTATATAGAGTAGATATAGCACCAGCAAGAGAAATAGAGGTAATTGGTGCAAATTGATTAGCGATGCAAAAAATTAAAACTCTGAAATGACAGAGAAGTAAAAGAAGTTCTCTCAAAATGCTTCCATGGAGATATCTGCCCTAATCTCTGTGGGTTAGACTTAGACAAACCCACAGAGCTCCAACAGAAGTGTTGGAGATTGTTACCCAAGTTGTGTTTACAGTCAGTATTTAGAAAGGTAAATTAGGTTAGGTAAATCCCATCCTAGCTAAATGCAGCTAATCTTTTGACTGCCAAACCTAATTTGTGCTTGACTTTGGGCCTAATTTTTTTCTCAGAGGAAACTGGATCGGGCCAGTAGTGCCACTGGTGCAAAAAGTGTGCAACTTTGTCATTTAGGCATGTCCTCCTAAAGGTAAATGATAATTCTGTAGCTATCACACAAATGGACGGAGAAGTCACAAACTGTACAATTGAAGGAAAATACCAGTTCCAAGTAGACAGATTGTGTAGCAAACAACAAAAGGAACCTATCCTAAAATAGAAGAGTATCAAAATATTTTTCTCTTGGCTTTGTGGAGCACATGTGGTGACGCCTCTTCATGCATTTACTTGAGCAGTTCTCTAAATCAGATTCCGTTTTAGGGTAGTCTTGAAGATTATGTAAGAGCAAATTTTGGTTATCTTTCCTGCTTAAAGAAAGAATGTGAATATCAGAAGTCCTGTTATCAGGCATTATCCAAAATCTTATACCTGTTAAAATGTCATGTTCAGCATCATCTTTAACTGGCCCTAATTTCCTTCTCTCATTGCAGAGGCAAAGGCTTTCCAAATTAATGTGGCTATTTGAGTATTTTTAGGAAAGAGCCTATTAACACTGATTTTTTTTTTTTTTTTTTTTTTTACAGAAACATGCTATAGCTAAAGCTCATGATGGAAGTAATTTGTAATACTCAATGACCTCATTTTATTCTGTTTTGCTCACTCAAAGCTAATGCATATGATGCCATGTGAAATTCGCAGACGAGCCTGTCTGCAGGACTCATGGGAGCCATAAATGGATTAAACCTCTCACTCCCTGCTTTGGCAAGTGATCAGTTACATTTAAATAAAGGTCACTCTGTCTTTACAAAGAACATACTGAAAGCAAGCTTGATAGCTTTCCCTACTGAGCCTAGAACATAACTATTTGAAGCATAATTAGCAATGGGGTGCCAGTCACTGATTGTGCTTTTTGCTTGATTTTATGTCTGGGGACTTCCAGTATTTCCCATTAGCTTTAAGAGGGGGCACAGTGCTAGTTATCAAATTGGCAGTCTTGACCTGGCCTCTGAAAGCAGCTGTAAAACATTGTTGGGGAAAATTAAGATGAATGCCAAAGTCAGGTCTGTAATACTGCTGCAAATTGGACATTTGAGGTCCATGCCACGACTCCAAATAACAAAACAGGTAAAATACCTGATATACATGAGAGCATGGACTTTGGTACACTAAATACCAGGTGATAAGGAGATACACCAGCTGTCCTAGTGTCTCATTTTATGAGCTCTGTATTGTGACTTCTTTATAAAATACTCCAAACCTCTTCTTTTCAGCATAACAGAGTGACCAGCTCTGCCACCTGTCAAAATGCAGATTTCAGGAAGGATGGGGTGAATCAGCTACAACTGCCCCTACAGTAAAAGGTGCCGGCCACAAAAGGGTTATTTTGTCAAGTTAATTACTTAGCCTGTATGAGGCATTTAAGAATAAACATGATTATTGACTTATAGAGTCATAGAATGGTTTGGGCTGGAAGGGACCTTCAAGATCATCTAGTTCCAACGTCCCTAATATATCTTGTGGTGTTCCAGTTCTTCAAAACACCTCATTTGCTTGGGGTTTCTTGACTGGTATTTATAGTCCTTGTAGCAAAAGTGATAATTATCTACAGGTGGAGAGAACAGAGCTGATACAGCAATTTTGGTACTCTGCAGACAGCCTGAAATTCTAAGAGAGATCTGTGAATTACCTTGACCTTCCTGCCTGGAACGTCAGCTTCAAAAGTCCAGTGATTGCACTTCAGTGTTATCAGCAACTAATTTAGCACTGATCATTTTATCTAATACTGTCAGGGAAGATGGGTGAGAGCAAAACACAGTGGAATGGCTTTTGGGAATTTCTGGAGATAATCCAAGAGCAGACCAGAGGAGTAGAAGAGCGACAGCAAAATCAGCAAAAGAATAAGGAGGAGGAGGAATTAAAAGGCAGCAAAGAGGCTGGGATTAGATGGATCTGTTAAACAAAGTTGAACATTGTATGAATTATTGTGAGAAATTACTGTTTTACATTTTAGGTGTGATACAAAGACTACATTCTGTTCATCTCTGTGTAAATCATCAACCTACTTCAGCCCCTCTCACCTCGTAGATGGTCAATGGCTGCCTTCTTCCCAGCTCAGGTTCTACTACAAGAGAGCTGAGGTCTGTGTCTTCTAAATGCATCTTCACAACATAGAAACTGTAAGAGGAAGATGACCAATCAGGGATTAAAATAAGAGCATGTACTTCTCCTGATTTACCTGCACTTGGGAGTTAAACACAGGATTTTAGGTCAACAGGTTTTCATCTCCATTTGTGAGTGGTATATCCATTTTAAGAGTCAATTAAATACACTACAAAATGTAGGCACTGCCAAGAAAAACAGGGCTGTATTTGGTTTTATAAACTCTTAGATATATAAAGAAGACCAATGCCTTAAGCATCTCCAAATCAGTTTTCCCACTCTACTTCTCTAACATTTATTTGTGCTTTTATTAGTTTGTTTCATTTCTAGGATTTCTTTTTCCTGATGGAAAATTTGTATAGGAAGTGGAGAAATCAGTAGCTGATTTAATTGACAATTTTCAGCTTATATGGAATTTTCTTTTTTTACAGATTTTCTACAAGCAGCCAACTAATGCTCTGCTTCCAGCATAGGCACTTCAAGGTTGTATTTCTTGTTTTCACCACAGGTCAGATACCATCACCAGGAAAGACTAATTTGAAAGCATCTTCCATCACAGGCACATGGAACTAATGAAATGAAATGGCAAAGCAGAGTGAAAAAATCCTTTTTCTTTAACCCATGAACCCTTCTCAAGCAGAAGTCTCCTCAAGCTCTGGCAGTAAGGTTTGCTAGGCAGGTAGCGAACACATTTGTGTGGTTTAAACCTCCATAATCATTTCTCTCTTCTGCAGGACGTTTCCTTCAAGCACTGGTGGCATCCAGCTGTGTCTCCTTTGAGCCTTTTAGCATGTCCACATTACGTTCTTCTGCATGTTGATTCGAGTACTTAAAACACTCGCTTTGTTCTCTATTGTAGGTCATGGGTTGTATGGGACTTTTGAAATGTTGTCCTCCTGGAGGAAAACTAGAGAAGACCAACACGTTAAAGAGAGGACTGCAGCTGTATTTGCAGACTCCATGCTCTCGTTTTCTCTCACCACTGCCATGTACCTGGTCACTTTTGGAATAGGTGCCAGTCCCTTCACTAACATTGAAGCAGCCAGGATTTTCTGCTGCAATTCCTGTATTGCAATTTTCTTCAACTACCTCTATGTACTCTCCTTTTATGGTTCCAGCCTGGTGTTTACTGGCTACATAGAAAACAACTACCAGCATAGTATCTTCTGCAGAAAGGTACCAAAGCCAGAGGTATTGCAAGAGAAGCCTGCATGGTATAGGTTTCTTCTGACAGCCAAATTCAGTGAGGACACGGATGATTCAGAGGAAACGAACACTTACGAGAGTCATCTTTTGGTGTGGTTCCTGAAACGCTATTATTGTGACTGGATAACAAACACTTATGTCAAGCCTTTTGTAGTTCTCTTTTACCTTGTTTATATTTCCTTTGCCTTAATGGGCTACCTGCAGGTCAGTGAGGGGTCAGACCTGAGCAACATCGTAGCGACGGCGACTCGGACCATCGAGTACACGACTGCCCAGCAGAAGTATTTCAGTAACTACAGCCCGGTCATCGGGTTCTACATCTACGAGTCGATCGAGTACTGGAACACCAGTGTCCAGGAGGACGTGTTGGAGTATACCAAGGGCTTTGTGAGGATATCTTGGTTTGAAAGCTACTTAAATTACCTTAGGAAACTCAACATATCTACTGGGTTGCCCAAGAAGAATTTCACTGATATGTTGAGGAACTCCTTCCTGAAGACCCCTCAGTTTGCCCATTTTTCAGAGGATATCATCTTTTCCAAGAAGTACAACAATGAAGTTGATGTTGTGGCCTCCAGGATGTTCTTGGTGGCCAAGACAATGGAAACAAAGAGGGAAGAACTTTATGACCTCCTGGAGACCCTGAGGAAGCTCTCTCTCACCTCCAAGGTGAAATTCATCGTTTTCAATCCATCATTTGTGTACATGGATCGTTATGCCTCTTCAGTGGGAGCCCCCTTACAAAACTCCTGCATTAGTGCTTTATTTCTGCTCTTCTTCTCTGCATTCCTCGTGGCAGACTCTCTGATCAATGTTTGGCTCACTCTAACTGTGGCCTCGGTTGAATTTGGAGTTATAGGTTTTATGACCTTGTGGAAAGTGGAACTAGATTGTATCTCTGTGTTGTGCTTAATTTACGGAATTAATTATACAATTGATAACTGTGCTCCACTGTTATCAACCTTTGTCCTGGGCAAAGAGTTCACAAGAACTAAATGGGTGAAAAATGCCCTGGAAGTGCATGGGGTAGCTATTTTGCAGAGCTACCTCTGCTATATTGTTGGTCTGATTCCTCTTGCAGCTGTGCCTTCAAATCTGACCCGTACACTGTTCAGGTGCTTGTTTTTAATAGCATTAGTCACCTTCTTTCACTGCTTTGCCATTTTACCTGTGATACTGACTTTCCTGCCACCCTCCAAGAAGAAGAGGAAAGAGAAGAAGAATCCTGAGAACCGTGAGGAAATAGAGTGTGTTGAAATGGTGGATATGGATAGCACCCGAGTGGTTGACCAAATTACAACAGTCTAACTTGATTTGTTGGTTGCTTTTTTACACCAGGTCTTACAGAGAAAAAAAAAGCAAAAAAAAGAAACCAATACTGACTAAATGTGTGGGGAGAGGAAGGAAATTGGAGGTTTTCCCCTCCCTCCTCTGAGCTAAATCCAGGAATATTCAGAATTATGGGAGAAATTAAAAATAAATTAAAAAAAAAAAAAAAGAGCCAGGGTATTGTACCTTGCTCAGTTCCTATAATATGAGAAAATTTGCACACCCATGCAAAGAGAGGTTAAATTGTAAATGCATGAAGTAAGATCTAATGGAAGAAGTTGGGTTCCTAAGCAGTCATCTGCATCACCTGTACTGCAGATGCTGCAATTATTGTGGCTAAACCAAATCATGTTGAAAGGTCAACTGTCAAGGCTGAAGTAGCACTAAATGTTCGCTGGATGTAAAGGCTTTACAAACTTTCTGCACAGCAATAACTCAAGTCAGTGAGTCAGCTCTTATAAGTCTTTGCCATCACATTTAATTTTTCTTTTCTCCCCTAATCTAAACATTTATGCAAGACTATATAAAAGATAGCAAACTGTACTGGGAAAGAAGGCAGTACACAGCAACCAAGTGCTTTCCAAACACTTTTATGTTATGAATCACTTTTTTTTTTTCTAAAAGTATCATCATTTTAAAATGGAAATCATCCCTTGTAACATTTTTAATCATGGTTTTATAGCTGTTTCTTTTTCTTATAAAAACAAAAAAGAACAAAAAAAATGAACAAAAAAATCCATGTGACTCTGTCACTCTAGAAAATGTATAATTCTATTTTATACATGTCTCGCTACTAGTTAAACATGTAATCTGCTTTACCAACTGTAATTTTGTTAGCACTCTACTAAGACATGTGAGTGGATCTAGCAGCAGACAGAAGATGGTGTACTGAATATTTCAGCACCAAAATCCATGATACAAACCTCAAATAGTAAAATGTCATCAAGAAAGTGAATGTTAGGGCTCCTTTAGTGAGAGCCTATTTCAGGCCATTCACTGGTAATGCACACTAAGAGGATTAGTGGGTAGTTTTACATAATGTATAACTTAATCCCTCGATCTTCCTTGAGTACCTGTAAAGCAATAGACCTTGCAGCTATGGGCTCTTCCAAGAGACAGCAGTGAGAGTTGTGTGGATTAAACCCAAGGTTGGGGCTGTGGTGTAGCAGCAGCAAGTTTAACAACGTCCCCAAAGAGCCCATATCTAAGGGGCCTATTGAAAACATCACAACTGAGAGGGAAAAAAACACCAACCCAACTTAAAAAGATTACATTACTGAGTCTTTTTGGAGCCGTGAGTTCTAAATCAATAATTCTGTCAGCATCTGTGATGTGGAGTAATACAGATAAAGCAGCATCTCTTCCCTCCTCCACCCCCTCCACCCTTAAGAGCGACAGGCTCATTACTGCAAGGTTTTATCATTGAACCCTAGTGGGGATATGTAAGCCAATTCTGTAGGTTTTGCTGAGAGTATTCTGACCGTGCATTGCCTGTGAAAACCTGGTAGCAGGAAGCTGGCTGGCGTGTCGGGTGGTTTCATGTGGACTGTTGCTCTGTGGTGCAAGATGAATGTATTCCAACCGGACTCCCTTTCACAGCTCATCCAGAAACCAAGAGTACTTGAAAAGTTTTCAGCACTTGGCACAAAGTTTGCTTCAATGACAGTGTCTGGGGGGAAGGGATGTTGCAAGAGCCATGGGGCTTGGAGCACTGGGAGCACTGTGGCTCAGGAGGCTGCCTGTGGTACCTGTATGGTCACTGGGATATCCATGGTCACAAACCCAGGGTGCACTTCATTGCAGGAAACATCTCTTTAGCATCCAAATTCCAGTAACCCCCAAATGCCCTCTGCAAAACCTGCAAATGCCACCTACTGAATATTAATTTTCAAGCAAAGAGATACTTCTGAAGCATCCTTCCTAGCAGAAAATAAGATAACCAGATATTTTGCCCTGAAGCAAAATGTTACAGGCTCACTAGCAAAACAAGTCAGCAGTGCAGCTGGCAACATTTACTTTCCCCTGGATGAGTCCCCTCTCTGACCAGACGAAAGGAAGCTGTGTCCAGGAATGCACAGGCTCTTTGCTTAAGTAAACAACAGTTGCTTCGGTAGCAGCTGGGAAGCTGTAACAACAACTTCAGCCTTGGCAGAACACAGGCAGGCACCTTGAAGACAGCCAAATGAATGTAAGGCTAGGAAAAAGATCTGTTTCCCCTGTTTTCTTTAGACTCAGGCTTGGGGCTATGTTTTCCAGCCAAAAATTATTCCCTAAATATACTTCACTGTAGGTTTTCTGTGATCGTCAGTATGTTGTTTAAATAACAGTCCCCCTGTCCCCTGGCTGTTCAACAGGCAGCTGCAGTGGCTTTTAAACTTCTGAGGGCATTAGCAAATTAGCTGAGAGTTACAGAGGAATTGCAATTCCTCTGCAGTAATCTACTGACTTGTGGGACACTTGGAAATGGGACGTGTGTCAAAGAGGTTGTTTGTACACTGCAGAGAGGAATGCTGATTTTACACCTCTGCTATCCCTCATGCTATCACTTGCAAACACCAGACGCCGAGATAGTTACCACAAACCTCCTTGCATCTAATTGCAGTGCATAGACAGGAGCATCTTTAAAGAGATGTCCAAAGACAAGCTTGCAGCTTCACAGATCTCTTATTAAATCTCACCATGTGAGGCCTTCAGAGATCTTCAAGAAAGGTGATAAAACCAGGGATAAAATTACTTCTCTATCTCCAAACCTGTCAGAAAAAGGACGTGGAGGCACTCCTGTGACAAAGTGCTGCAGAAGAGGCTTGGGTATCCACAGAAGGCAGGGTGAGAAGTCATGCAGTCCATGCCCATGCCCCCAGGGCAGAGTCAACAACATTTAAATAATTTCTGAAGGATGTTTGTCCAGCCCATTCCTAAAAGTCTTTTTGAGGGCAGATTCCTCTCCTAGCTGTTCTCTCCCAGTGTCATGTTACCCTCTCCGTAGTCAGTAACTCCTGCCAGCCACCAGGGACTGGGATGGAGAAGAGGAGCCGTGACTCTCTCCACACAGGGATAGGACAGGCAGGAGACAGGAGCATCCCAAAAGAGAGAAAACCCAAAACAGAGACAAAACCAACTTAACATACATTTCTCACTGTGTTTCACCTCAAGCTGCCATTCCATTCCCCACCTCCAGGGTTGGCAAGGTACAGCCATGGAAGTGTCCAAGGTGCACTCAGCCCAGGTCCATGAGACTTCTGCCTGAATCCTGACGTGTCTGAGGGATGCACCAAATGCTCCTTCTCTACAGGTAGCTTGAATACCTCAACATGAACGATGTTCTCAAGGTTTCAGACTATGCTAAGCCACTTTGGCCTTCCTCCCCTTCGACTCTTTCCTCTGGAGCAATTATCTTCACCAAAGTCAATGGACCTCCCTGCGCCAGTTGATTAGTAGGTGCAGATGCAGCGCTCTATTCTCAGTCCAAAGCACTCCCAGTGGCTAACTGTGCTTAAGATTTTACCCTTACTGGTGAACCTCCATTTTGGAAGACTACCTAGGCTTAAGCAGATTTTTATCTTCACTGGCTTTTTAGCCCAGGTATCACTGTGGTTTTGTTTGCGATATAGATGATCCAGTTTTTTATAAATTCAGTGAGTAGAACGGAGTATTATACACTGTCAGCCACTGACTAAAATCTATCAGTGAGAGTTTTAGCTAAGGCTAACAAGACTGTGTAGGACTATGGCTCACTGAGCACATATATCTTCTACAAACATTAAAATTCCCATACAGTAAGGTATGGTGTACAGTATATTTTTACTACAGGGTAAGCATGGGGGAAAAGAGCCAACCTATGTGCATATGGCCCTCAAAATCAATCCAGTTTTCTTGTAATATAACTTCTGATGTGTTAGCACAAGCCCACTTTCAATTTACAATTACTCTAACTAGAGAAAAAAAATTAAGAAAGAAAACTTGGTATAGCTGGAATAACTATGCTATAAAAATTAATTGATGAAGACAGAATTTTCTGCGCAAAGCAGAAATGTGAAAATGTTCTAGTTAGTTTAAAATTAGAGCTGGAAAGGCTGAGAAAAACCTGTCTGTCAAAGAAAAAAGAGCTGCTTTTCCAAAGACAAGCAAACACACTTACCATGGTCAACTGCATGAACCTGGAGGGAAAACAGTACCAAAGTGGCCTGAGGTTATGTTGAATCACGAGAGGATTCGCATCTGCTCTCAGAAGGCTTCTGAGCCAGCGCTGAATTCAGGTAAAACATGTACTGTAAATTGAAAGGTGTACTTTTAAATGCTTTTCTCTAGGCCGACTGTCCTCCTGTGAGCCATGAAATCCCACCTCAGCCAACACCTTTATTTTTATTCAAAGGGAAAACAAAACAAAGTGGTGGCACAACTGGGCAGAGATCAGGGGAGTCAAGAAGGAAGACTGGCTTCTCTGAAAAACAGAGGGACAGCAAAGCAAGTGGGTTGTGGGAGAAGACCTGGTGACTTCAAAACTTAACCAGAGTGGTGGTTTTTCCTGTTTGTTAACTTTGGAAGCAGACAGCATGTTCAGGGAGATGCAGGGAAGGGAAGACAATTTAAATGGAGTCAGTTCTGGCTTTGCTGTGGGCTCTAGTTACAGTAGCTCCTCCGGCATGGTTGGGAACTGTCAGCAGGATGGGGGTGTGGGAGAGGTAAGGACAGCACTGCTCTGTGGGCACTGGAGATGCCAGACCAGGGGCTGTGGTGGTGCTGTTCCCCTTGTCCCCATCCCACAGCCCTGCCAGGGTTCCCGGGGTGCACAGCCTGCAGAGAGCAGCAGCTCCATGTGGGAACAGCTCCTCATGGGTGTCACCCTGGGGCAGCACTGCTGCTGGGCTTTGCTGAACCACTGCTTGCATGGTAAGGCACAAGCCCTGTAGGAAACCACTTTCTGGAAGCTCTTGGTTAGAAAGAATTACCCCAGAGCCTTTTCCTTCCCTGCCTTTGCACATGTTGAAACCCTGATCCATACAAATCAGATTGTACAATTAGCTGTGTAGGGACAAAGTATTTCTTCCATGGCTTTATCCCTACATTTATCACTAAAAGTACTTGTCATTTATTTTCTTATAAATCTTGTGAAGTAAGTAAGCCTTTCTGTGGTACACACAGATCTGATGAGAAGGAGGAAGGGAGGGGAGAGAGCCCCTTCCCCTTCCCAAAGGTAGGAAGCATCTTCCACCCATGGCCAGGCGCTACACCATCGCTGCAGGGCACCCCCAGTGACCCCAGCTCAGTGCAGGGGGTGCAAACTTATCCCCCCTTCCCAATCTAATTAGAGAACAGGGAGAAGCTTTAGCTCCAAATTGTGGTGGGGGTGAGCCCCCAGGAAGCCCCTGTGAAACCCATGCACTGCCAGGAAAACCCAGGGGCAAGCTTCTTGTTTGGTTGGGTTTTTTCGAGAAAGATGTGGCAAAAGTATCCCAGGAGGGGATTTGAACAGAAATTCCTGTCCATGGTGTGTGGGTCGGAGCGGGGTGGCCCTGCCATGCCACCTCTTGTCCTGTTGTCCTGGCACAGCTTCCTGCCCTGGAGAGAGGGCACCTCAGCATCACGTGTGCCTGCCTGGGGCAGCCGCTTCTCAGGCACAAATTGTTCTGATGTCGTTGGCATTCTGCAAGTCATTACCTTTTTTAATTTTGGGGGAAAACAAACAAAAAAAAAAACCTGCATAAACAATTCTAGGCTATTTAAGATCCAAGAAGTCTTAATCTGTGCATCAAATAAATGGCTTGCAAGATGTCAGGGTTTTCATTTAGGCTTTTTTTAACCTATTTTTACTATTTTTGTATTAATTTAGGGGAAAAATTGTATAATGAATCTCAATGTATAGCATAAGCCTAAAATAAAATGGCTGTCTCTCTCTTTGCTTCCTGTGCTCCCAAAGTACTACAGAAATCCCATGCCATCACCAATGCAACAAGCTGATTTTCCTGGTCTAACCCAAATAATCAGGATGTGCATCCTCTCCAACTCCCCAAAGAGAAGAGTGGTGGAGCTCAGCACAGAGCCAGCAGTGTCCCAAAGGTGATGGACATGCTGCTTCTCCAGGAGCCCCTCTTGTTCCAGGCTGCACACTGCTCAGCAGCAAGCATGGGGAAAACCCCTTCACATGTATTTGCTTCCATATTATTGGGATCTAAGTCTTTTTGGGGGAGTTTCTAGATAATCCAGCAGTGGAACCCCAGTCTCAGCAGGCAAACAAACGGCTAAGGCAAAAATCTGAAACTGATTTGATCAAAAACCACAGGTTATTTCCTCAAACAAGAACCAAACCACCTGAGATCTGGTAGGTAGGTAGACCTCAAGTGTTTCTATTGAACACAAGTATTGCTATTGAACAGAATTATTATTATTAAAATTTTTTACCAAGACCTTATCATCCACAAACTTAGAAGCCCCTTCATCACTGAGACCCACCTCGCCCACCAGCAGAACCACAGCTGCTGCCCCAGGATCTTCTGATGACTGTGCTCAATCATCTTCTTCCCATACCCAGGCAGATCATCCATTTACACTTTTTCCCTAATGTTTTGGAGAAGGAGAGCAGCATCCCTACAGGCCTTTGGCACTTGGACCACCTGCTTCAAAGCAGAAGCAAACCACCCTGCCAGTGGGTGAGGTTGACAGCTACAGAGGCTCTGTCACACCTATTATTCACTTTACTGCAAAAAGCAGGTGAGCCAGATCTGATCGCAAGTCACTGCAACAAATAGCAGGGGGTTGAGGGTTTTGGCTACCAAGGACTTCTGGCCACTTTCGCTCAATGGGAAGTTTGGGTTTGCGATTTAAAGGTGACTCTTGGCCTTGTCCCTTTCAGTCATTCTTTCTCTCATTGCCTTAAATTCAGAGTCCACAAGCACAGTTGCCAAAAATTCTGTCTGAAACTCAAAGGATATCAATTTTTCTAATTGTTAGTGTAATGTAAGAGAGGCTACATCTAAGCATCACACAGGAACTCAAGGAGCAAAACCCCTGTACCAGGCTGGTGTTCCTCATTTGTGTTAGCAAGAGATTCTTTGTGCAAATCTCCACAGATCTAATTTACAAAGTTCAGGCTTTCCAAATGTGTAATCAGCACATTTTATTCTGAAAATTCATCTGTACATATACCTTCAAAATCGAGGCATGTTAAATCTGATTTTTAGCTTATCAAGGAGTACAGTTCAGCCCAACAAACGTTCATGAGCAGCATGTCTGAATTCCACAGGCAATTCTTACACTGCTGCATGCAAGTTAGAATATTTTCATTCCAAAATACCACATTTCCTTATTTATACAACTAATTTGCACATAGAAACTAGGCAGGACTGTGGACCCAAAACAGTGAAGTGTGCTCATGTTTACATTCATCCTGTGAGTATCACTTAGACTTGTAAAGGTTAATGGCAATCTAGAATTCATTGAGAACAACAGGATTCTTTTTTTGCTGACTTCAGTTTACTGGCAGAGAATAACTGAAATATATGCCAAGCTAGAAAGAACCAGGGAATAAGACATCCAACAGTCCATCAGCAGAGAAAAAACTTGAAAAACTTTCCACTTGAAAATTTATACATATGAAAAATGTAAGAATCATGTTAAAGACCTTAGCTGGGTATCCAGACTGTATACAATAGTATGGGTTATATATAAGTGCAGAATATTCAATTCTGATTCTTTTTGGCCACATTCAATCCTCTGAAATATTCTCTGTTCTGTGAGGAGGCATGCTTTTGAACAAAACTGACATTTATCTTCTTAGAAATTACCAATTTGCACAGGTGAAGTTTGCTGGAAACAAAACTTTAAATGTATACAAACAAACTGATGCCAGAAAAAACAATTTGTAAAAAATATGCCTTCACATACTGATTATATTTCATAATAAGCAATCTGTTCCCTGATGCTACAAGTATAAAACGATTTTTTATTTGTCAGCTATATTCAGAAGAATGAGATGCCCCACTAATGTATATTTAGTTCATACACCCCCATACCAATTATGTATTTCTTATACGCCCAATACAAGTTGGCTCTGTATAAAGAGGAGGAAAAGCCAGCCTAGAAATGTAGTTGAAAGCTGGTAGGAAGAATAGTTTATCTGTACTGAAATTAGTAATGAATCAGCAGGGGAGGAGCAACAGAGAAGTTTGGTAAGGAGTTTAGGAACAAAGAAACTAGCTGCAGAAATGCAGAGCTGTCAAGAAAGGAAAATAGGTTTTATTGCGTCAGGAGAATGGGAAAGAAATTGTACAAAGACTTCTGAGTTGCAAAGGGAATTGAGATCTAAGGTAGTATGAAGTGTGAGAAAAATCATGTGAACATATACAAGAGCAGCAGCTGTAATGTATACTAAGTGGTCTAATAAAGACAGGATCTGTCCATACAAGGAAAATAAAAAATCCCAGCTGCCTAATTTTATGATTTCAAATATAGATTCAGTACCTCATTGTTTTGAAATAAAAGGAGGATATCATTCATAATCTAATCTGGAGCCCAGAGCTGGAGACTTTAACATGATAGATAAACAATATCATACAGAAAAGGAGATTGGTCAGATGGATTCTGGCTCATAACTTACTGAAAAATGACAAATTGACCCTCACTATTTTACTGCAGCTCTTACTTAGCAAAGAGCATCTGACTTTAATGGTTCTGAAATAGCCATACCTTCCTGATAAAATACTCTTGTGTTGGAAGGATTTCTTTTCTTTTCTTTTGAAGATGCGATCAATTTTCTCTCTGGACCAAGTGAGCCCTCAGGCACATAACCTACAGCGAGAAGTGGGAAATTCCAGCTCTCTTAAGGTGATTCCTGATTCAAGGACATCCATCTACAAATGAATTTCTCTTTTCTTTCCTCTCTGCATGCTACTGCAAGCTGTTCCAAACTTGTCTATTGACAGTTTTACCAGTCAGGACATCGTACCCCTCTTTGCAGATGTGGGGTTCTGCCAAGCCTCTCCTGGTGTTGGCTCCAGAGACAGTGGCCACATTATCATGTCAGGGTTATTGCCTCTCATGGGAGCCATTCATGCCAATATCTTGGATCTTACTGGAAGGGCAGCTACAGCAGCTGCCACAAGACAACCAACAACATTTTGCTGATCTGACATGCCTCTGACACAGATATACAAGTGACATAACATTATTAGATGGAGCAAGGAGAAGCATTCAAAGCTCAGTGTCAGGACATCATATGATATTCAATATCGCCACCTGTGAGGAGGTTTATACAGCAGATTTATTATATGGAATTTGCAGAAATGGGGAGAGGAGAGATAGAGAATATCAATTAAACTGCTCATTCAGCACTTTCCAAAACTCCATCAAAGAAAGATTTCTTGCCTCACAGTCAGTGGTGATACCAAGCCTGAAGAATCTAATTTGCAGGAAAAAAATTGAAAGAATTTTGCTTAGAAAGGGGAAACATGGAGCTGAGATATGTGGCTTCAGAATTATGGATAAGATTGCTAACATCAGTGAGTTCCTTTTTTTTTTCCCAGCATATGCTTCAAAAGCCAGAATCTCAGAATATAAAATATTTGAAGTGAGAAGCAAATAATAAATTCATGGAGAACATTTCACAGGTATAAATGACAAATACATATTGGAAACTGTAAAGTCAAGGGAGAAAAAAATTCAACTCAGATGAGAAATGCCTAAATTTGTTGTAGAGAACTCCATAAAAAGCTAGACAGAAAATCTCCTAAATGTACTCACAGCCCTGGAGAGCTCTTCAGGTGGTCTGTTCCAGCACCAGACCAAAAATAAAGTAAGAGTTTTAAATTATTGAAAACTACAACCAACAGAGCTTTAAACTGTGGAACCTGGGTAAGAGAGAAATGGAAAAATTATGGGAAAAATACTTTAATGAAGTACTTACTCTTTGTGTGCATCAGCACCTCTCCACAGACTTCTTGGGAGTTACAGCTAATAACATTTGTTTAAAGCACTGCCCAGCATATTCTAGACAACTGTTCTTCCCCAGGAAGCCAAAGGCTGGATTTCATTTTGTCAGTCTGCTTTCAAGGCAGGTGATCCCTCTGACACTGCCTGAGTGATGAAGGACCTGAGACTCAGAGGCAAACACAGACCAGCACAGGAAACAGCCCATACCTGAGCCATGGCAGAGCAAAGCATTCTTCCTCCTTCATCAGAGAGCTGTGCAAAATGGAGCATTCCAATTTTTAACGTCCTTTAAAAGCTTATAAGAAAAATTGGCTTTTGTGGTACGCTGTGGTTTCCCTAAGCAGTAGATGTGCTATGGATGGTGTCCAGGCTCACTTATCTTGTGCTTTTCCAAAGCTTGGTAGCCCTCAGCCTTTGGCTTCGTGCCACACAGCCCCTCTGACATTCCTGCTGCAGGTTTTATTGAGATACCTTCTTGGTGAAAAAGACTTTGTTCAGAGCATACAAATCTTTTTAAATATGAGCTCTTCTGTTTGCCCCAGAAGGTTTCCACACCTGCCATCTCTATTCTCTGCTAGCACATTTGGAAATGAAGGTGGCCACAGAGGGAAGGAGAGAACTGGAAAGCAAGTAAAAGTCCCATCATTTCAGTTTAGTGGCAGCTAGTTTTGTGAGGCTCAATTACCAGTAATTTTGTGAGCCTCATTTTCCACTACCAAATTTTAAAAAGGTGCTCAATATGCCACTCCCAAGCCAGGAAGAACTATGGATTTTCAGTATACACCAAGCAGAGTATAACCTCTGGGTTAAAACCATGTTGCCCACTGGAAATAAAGCATTGGGAAGGGGAGGAGAGGTTGATAGAGTTGCTGGGTTTGAAATTTTCAGTAGAAAAGGCTGGTTTTCCTTTTTTTAAAGGAAGTTCACAGTTTTACTTCTGTTCTGATAGGGAAAGTCTTCAAGTCTAACAAACTCAAAGCACATAAAATCGTTTTCAGAACCTCCTGTGCAGGAAGGGAGCTGAGAAAAGACATCAAGGCAGTAGCAAATGCAAACAATAGCAAACCTTGCATTTGTGTGGAAACAATGGATTTCAATGCAGAATTGGCTAAATGTTACCAAAAATCTCCTGGTGCAGGAAAAATAAAGTCAGGGAAAGATTGTCAAAAAAACATTTCTACAGCTTTTAAGTTCTTGCTATGGCTTATTTGTAAGGTCACCAGATCTGTGGCTCTCACGGTCCATTCAAATCTGTAATTGTTTTTTTAGACATGGTTCTCATTAATATACGTTCAGCCATTGACCAAATATAAACCATACTCAGGTGGCCAGCCACAGATATCAACCAGTCAAAGGTCATCATCTACTGCTACCCCGTTCCTAAAATACCTATAATGTTTATGTATTTTGCAGAATAATGGGAAAAAGCTACACAAATTTCTAACCTACCTGAAAACAATTTGCTTTAAACAAGCCAAACAGAATTGAAAAATTGTTTCCAGCAAATACTTTTATAGGCTCTAAATGTGAAGGTAAAGTAGCTCTATTCAAACCTTTTGAAGAGAATGAATGAGAGAATGAATGTGAAAAAGCACATGGAGTGCAATTTAAAGAAGCAAGCAAGCGAATCATGACCAGAGAATGTCTATAAAACCTTGGCAGTTGACCTTCACTGGGTGAGGATGGTAAGTGGTTTGGAGAATCAGCATTTCATCAAGTGGTTGAGTATATTTTTACCCTTTTCAAGTGTGAACCAGCTCATCAGGTAAAAACTGATCATGCAAGGTTTGTCCATTTGCTTGCTCTCTGTGAGCATGAAAAAAAATCATATTCCTAAATAAGCCTGTGGTTTCTGCTGACTTTGGTTAATTCCAGTATGTTTCTGTTAACCACTAAGAGGACGAAAAACAGAAATAAAAATGCTCCAAACCTTTATTACTTTTTCTTTTCTCAAGAATATATCCTAGACCTCCCATTACCTTTTCCTTTTGCTATGCCAGACCTCTGTAACGAAATTCCCCAATTTCAGCCAATGGACTCAAGCACTCCCCTAATATACTCTTGCAATTGTAAGTACTCAGGGGTTCTACTAAAAGGGTGGCTGATGCAGCTTCAGGACTAATTGTATCCTATGAGTTATAGAATTATGCACCAACAGCTAAAAGGACACAATTACAAGGTGAACTATTGTGACACACACTGTGTAATGTCATACAATCAAATGCAATGTTTAGTAAACATGAACCTCTTTGTCATTTTGTATTTATTTATACAGGTTTAAAAAAAATAAAAATAAAGCACACATTTAAAAATATCCCTTTCTCCATCGTGTCTCTGCAGCATTATGCAACTTCCTGTTGAGGCTGATGGGTATGCAGTGACTTGGTCAGTGCCTGGGGAACTAGGCAATGACTAGCAAGGAATATGCAATTCTTGTTTGATTAAATTATGCCTGCAAAGAGAGGGATACAACCTTCCAGAGAGTGTACAGGAGAAAAGGAATGGCTTACCAGGCATTTGCTAGGAGCTGCCTAGGTGGGAACACCAAATTTCTGCAGAGGTAGGAGCCTTAACTAGGTCACTGCCTAAAGGACTGCATTTTTCCAGCAATGTGCCAGTCATGAAATACCTGAGCTCTAATTCCTGGGCTCTCCCCTTAGCCACAAAGTCTGGGGGGAAAAGGAAAGGGGAAAAAGGTCTTCCACTTACAGCTGGAGAAATGATAAACCTCTATCATGCCCTCAAAAGAGGGAGGTGACTCAGCTCTGCAGAGAGCCAGGTTCCTGCCAGTTTGCCCAAGGACCCACAGCTTATCCCACCAAGTCTCCACAACATGCAAAGGCTCTGCTTGGCAGATGTCCAGCAGGACTGTCCCTCTCTCCTCTGGAGTGACAACACACCTCTCCAGACATCTCTGACTTCAGAGGAAGATTCTCTGGCACCTTGCCCTCCTGCAATGCCACTCTCCTGCTCTCTCCTCGCTGTTCTCATCCTCATTTACCTCACACACAAGCACATCAGAGATTCCTGTGCAAAATGGTGATCTCAGTCCATCCCCCTATGGCCTAAGCCAACACGACTTCCATTGGCAAAGGAAAGCAATCCACAATTCTGGCAAAACGATCATTTTTCTTCTTTCCTCAATACACCACAAGAAATGGAGAATGATGGTTCAATGACTGATATCCAAAATACTGCAGAGGGAACAAAAGCCAAGCATGCTACTAATTTTTACAAAAGACATACTGTGAGTTTAGTGTAAGTACAATGAGTGGAGAGGCTGTATCATTATTTATTCCAGTGGTAACAGAATCACTGTTGTGGCAGCAGTTTTGGTCTGTGCTTTGAATACAAAGCAATTACAGTGTCAAATGGCACTATTTTGAAAAAAAGAGAAGTGTCTTTGAAATTTAATTGCGTTCAAGTCCCAGAGTAATTGTGGTACAAAAGGAATTATCGTGTCAAATTTCAACTCCATCTCTGCATTTGCACTGCAGGTGTGTGAATCCTCACGTTTGGTGCACTCAGTGGTACCCTTAGCAGATATATGAGAGGGAGATCCCACGTGGGCTGTTCAGGGTGAGCCCCATTTAGTGTTTTCAATCCTACCACCATGGATAGTGTACAGAAGAATATATTAATAAAGCATTGTCTGTCTAGTTTGAGAAGAACTGCAGAATTCGGAAGGCTGAGAACAGAGTCAAAAGACATGCAGACCATTGAAAGAGTGATGTGAAACCAACCATAAGAAATTCAGAAAAGGCAAGTCCATGGGGGAAAGATAAATCAGTGGTGGAAACACAAAGTATGGAAAAACTGATTAAACAGCAGTTTTGCAGAGGAGTATCAGAGGTTGTACTTGGTCACTGCTTCACTGTGAATAAAAACTGTGGCAATGCTACAAAGCCACCACATCTAATCCTTACCCAATTTATTAAAAGAATCACATACAGAAGACATGGAAGACATTTTTTTTCTGTTCTCCTTAGAGGTGATGAATCTTCAGCTGAACACTGTGAGCATGACCCTTGGAAAGAGTACGGAATTGAATGAGAATGAGGAGTGAGAAAACTGCACTTTCTTCAGAAAAGTCTGCTTATTCTAGGAGAGATGAATTTGAGAATCACAGTAGTACTTTTCTGTATGAAATGGATATGTAAGAACAGGTATGAAATGTTACTGGTGTCCCCTGAAGGTGGGACAAGACACAATCAGTTTAATTTGCAGCAAATATAAGTCAATTTGCATATCCTAATTCCAAGAATAGGCATGCACTGGGAATATGCCTAGGCTGGCTATGGAACCATGTTTAGCAGGGTTTAAAGAACAGGTTACACAAAAAAATTGCTTGAAACAACCTAGATACTGATTCAGCCCTTTTTTTTACAAAAATCCAGTGTTTTCCAACTCAAGTATGGTATAGCAATTTCGGTTGCCCCAAGCTATGTCCCTCCAAATTGGCTCAGCTTGTGTATTCAGAAACAGAGGCACCTTGAATTGCTTGTCATGTTACTTAGCATAAAAGCTGGATTCTTGGCCTGTAGAGGCTGGGATGTGTTCAAAAAAATGGGAGATTTATGTATCTGTAGCTAATACTTTTAAGTACGGCAATTTAAAATTTATATCAATTCAGCCAAAATAAGTGGAGAAAATGTGATGTCTTCTACTGTTTCCTCATGCACTTTAATATGTATCTGTGAAATTCAAGCTCTCTGGCTCACAGAAAATCTCTGCTGTAAAACATTCAGTAAGAAAGGTCCATGAAGTACAGAATAACAGCAGAGGAGACAAATTAATTTGCTGAATAGACAATTATTGGAAGCTTAGGAGACAAGAAATACCAGATTAAATACTTTACCCATTCCTTTCTTGCAGATCAGTCTTTCCGTGTTAAATGAGTTCCTATCAGTCTATGCAAATAATTCACAATGAATAATTTATCTGATATATTTTTTTGTTTGTGGGATATCTAAAAGCAAATTGGTTCCCTCTCACATATTCATTATTCAAGATTATATTAATACAGCCTTAGGTGAGTGCGTTTTTGCTGCAGTTGCTTTGCTCCACAATTCAGTTTTCATACCACCTACATGCAGCAAGGGTCCCACCAAATTGTCCTCAGGGCAAAGATTCCTTCGAGATGAATTAAGGTCCTGCTTTCAACAGGCTCTGCAGGATACCTCTCTCTCCACTAGTACCATGGAGGGGGCTAACCTCCTAACATGAGCACCTGGATCCAACGCGGGCATCTGGATTAGGCTGGCCGGTGGGAATTACTGCCAGTGACAAAATAAGGACTCTCTTGAGCTCCCACTTTCCTAATTAGGTGGCAGAAGAGAAGCAAGATTACCCAGGGAAAGGGAAGAATCACTCCTCCAGGCATCCCATTTTTGCCATTAATGTACCCCTTATCTTCTCTTGGCTGTTTGTAGTCAACATTATAATAGAATCATGGACTAATTTAGGTTGGAAAATACCTTTAGGATCATTCAGTCCAACTGTGTGTTACCTGTATGCTTACACTTGGTTTGCACATGAGTGGTAGGAAAAGGATTATGACATTAGTTTTGAATCTCATTTTAGTAGTTCCTACTTGAAGGAAGCCTCCCCCATTTGGGGTACAGTTCATGGAACTCCTTCTGCTTCTTGGAACAGAGAATTAAATGCTTGTGTGGAGAACTTTCAATTCACCTCTGTTGTGAAGTTTAGGGATGCCAGACAGACCAGCTAACAAAACAGGCATTGTTCCTGTCGTGTAACACACTGAGAATGCCAAACGATGACAGAGAACTGGCAAGGTCCTTCAGTGAGCAAGTTTTGCATAGGAAGGAAAGCTTGAACTGGAGTTGTTTTTCCAGATGCAGTCAGATCTTTTGATAATCACATTATGCAGAGGCAGTTCTATAAATTTCCTTGGGACTTCAGTGCAGACAATTAAGGGCTTTGGTAACTGAACGCAATGAAATATTTGTGTTGCTAGAGGCACTTGATAAGGAGACACACTATATTAGAGTTTTAGTGTGTCCAGTTCCTTCAAATTCCTTCTTTAACATTTTCAGAATGCAGAATGCCATATACACCACAGCATTTGTCTTTGCAGAATCATTGTCCTCAGAAACTCACCTCGGACTTCCTCTTTCACCATCTCAGACTGCTAGAAGAAGTCATTCAAAGTTATCAAGAATATTTTTATTCACAAATGGAAAGGCTCATTTTCTTTACCGCTATAAAAAGCCAGCTTAAACTGCTGACTGCTTGTGGCTGGCCTATTAATGTAAAAGTGAGAGAGCTTGCATGGGGGAGATAAAAAGGGGCAAATGAAAGAACAGAAAGCATGCAGGGAGAGAAAAGAGATTAACAGAAGAGGGGAAAAGAGTCAAAGAAATAAGTGGAATGGGAAAAGAGCAGAAAAAGAAGGCAAAATACAGAGATGCCCTCTGTAGAAAGGAAGAAACAGTGAAGAAAAACAAGGGTATTGGGGAAAAGCAGGGACAATACCAGATCCTGAAATAATTCTGAGAAAATAGGTAGTGATGTCAAAATCCCAGTAATTGAATTTTTGCCTTGAAAAGACAGTGACAGTTGTGCTTAAATGTTTAGCCACATAAAATCAAACTCTATGTCCCTGACTGCATGTATCTCTCAATGAAGTGAGCAAGAATCAATAGCAACAGCAGCATTCAAATCCATGCTGTTTTCATTGCAGAAAAGGTAAATACAACACCTTTTCCATACCTGCACCATTTTTCCATCTTTTTGTAGCCTCTAACACACTTTTTAACATATTTCTATCCCAAAGCCACTGTTGTTAGCCTTCCTCTATTGATGGCATCCAGCTGAAGAGAAGTCAGTGAGGGAGAGCTCACATATTGTCTGTTCTTAATAAATAATCATTAAAGGATAGATTGGCAGCACCACAGCATTGTCCAACATTCAGTCTATTTGCCTTGAGTCAGCTGCTCTGTACTTTCTCCCTGTTCTTGCATAATTGAATACTATCTCTTACACATCTCTTTTTTTTCTCTGCACAAGGACTAGTCTTATCTGAAAAATATTGTAAACTCATTCAAATTTCATTAATTCATCAGACCTAATGCAAACTAGAGGTACAGGAAAACCAAATAAATTTGCAAACAAGCACCTCTCCACTACCCATTAATAGTGGTTTTTTCTGTTTCCTTTAATTGCAGCCCAGGCCTGTCTAGCCTCTCTTCCATCCTTTGCAAAGGACACTGAAAAATTTATGAGCAGCCCGAACTTACTCAATCATTTCAATATCTCAGACTGACAACATATCACATAAAGTGAGTACTCAAATGCTTGAATCATCACACTGAGGCCACGTTTCTTGGACCAGTGATGTTTCCATCCATCCACCCAATGGGTCTGATGAGACAACCTGCAAACAGGGGCCAGACAAGGAAGTAATAGTGTCACATAAGAGTTAGATAAATGCTTCACTAGTGGAACCAATTCAAAGATTTCTTGGCAGTTGAGACAAAACCTGAATGTCGTCACCACAAGAGGAAATGAGTGAGTTGGTCTCCTTTCAGACAGTGGTGAAACTCAGATGATGATGGTGGTGGAGAGCTGTGGGTGAGCACAGGGGGACATAGGGTCACCAGGAGGGGCAGGCAGTCGATGAGAGCCATGGCAATCCAGAAGGGGTGGCAGGTGGCCAGAGGGTTTCTGCGGTTTGTGGGGATGCCTGTTTCCTACCTTTCCATCCATCTCGCAGGTGCAGACAGGAAATCTCCCCGTTTATTTTATTTCTAGTGGGGCTCTGGTCTATCACAGGGACACAGCACAGCCCCAGAGCCCAGCCCTGCTCCCTCGGGAGCCCAGCCCATGGACTCTGGGGGGGTGGTGGTCAGGCTGCCAGGCTGTCCTTGCTCCGTCCCACCCCAGTGGCACACCTGCCCGAGGGGAGCCCCACTTGAGGTGCTGCACCCCGAGAAGGGGACAGGCAGGGACACCGCAGGCACTGCCCCTGGCAGCTGCCAGTCTCGATGCCAGTCTCACTGCCAGCCTGCAGGGACACAGGGAGGAGCACATTGCCCCGGGCGTCAGCCTGAGTCAGAAACACGAATGCTGGAAAGCACATCCTAAAATGCAACAGGCTCAGGTCTCCAAGATCATCTTGTCTGTGCAAAACCTAATGATTCTTCATTCGGACATCAGTCTAGATACCAGAGCCATGGTGATCCTTAGGGAGCTGTCAGGCTTGTGGCTTCTCTGTGTGTCTCATTTGGGATGGGAAGACAGATAATACACAATCAGGTTGATAAGCCAGAAGGAGTGACTTACAGTTTTGCGTACTGTGTGCCCTGGACACCTAACCAACAGAACAAATTCAGATACCTTCCTGAGTGGCCTGTATAATCAAAGATATCTGTATCTAGGCCCTAAAACAGAGGGAGGATTTGTCTCCCTTTTAAAAATCAAGATGTCCAAGCACATTGTATAGAAGGAGGGAAAATTTAGCATTTCCCTCTAGAGGTCCTTTAATGAAAGAATGTGTCATAATGATGTACAGCCAGTAGGAAAAAAATTTGATAAAATAAAAATATAGAATAAATATTATTTTTAAGGACACTGCCTCACAATAATTTTGGTTATGATGCAAAAGCATATCTTTGCACAATAAGACTCTTTCCAGAAATGATGTATTAGTTGTAAAATGTCATGTTGTAAAGCATCATCCATCAAAATGCAAATCAAGCAGGTTTCTTATTTAGGGACAGATAGAGTTCACCAAAGATAAGAGGTCAGGTGAAAAGAATAAGAAAAAATGTCTGTCTTTTTCAGCCACCAAGGTTGTGAGAAAAATCCTTTCTGAATTCTTCCCATTTATGTGCCTGTGATGTACCTGTGCAGCTTGAGGTTCCTCGTACACAGAAAGCAGGATGCATTAATCATGAGGAACAGAGGGCCTGGAGCTGCAGTGTGCCACTCCACTTGAAAAACCTCTGAAATATGCTAGTGCCAGATCTGCCTGGGCTGAAAATTGTGTACTGCTCACAATGATGCATCTGAAAAGAGTAAAATTAAATGTATGCTCTCAGAAAACTTGCTACACATCTATTCCAAATTTCTTTCAATTTCTGCCCTACCAAAGACTTGCAATTTCCACCTCTGTCTTAAGCATGCTCCTTCTGTATCTTTCAGCAGACCCACACAGCTCCCTCCTGCCTTTCTCATGCAAGTTCACCTCAATAAAATCACCGAGGTAAATAAGGTGAGCAAGATTTTGCCACTACCTCACAGGGAATTCATCTGCCGAGGCTTCATTTTCTGTGATGTATGGCTTTTGTTCCTGGCCTCCTCCACACAGTTCTGTTCCTAGGCATGATGATAATCTGCCTTTCTCCCCGTGCTCACCTGCCAGATGGTGGTGTGCATTAGCTCTGACGGCAAGCATGGAGCAATGCAGCCTGCTTGTTGTCATACTGGAGCAAGAACAGCCTCGGCCACGTTCCCAAGCATTTACTCTTTGTCTGGAGTTCCTCAGATATTTCAGTGCCAGCCATACATCACAACTTTAAGGGCTGAGGTGACAATTCAAAATATGAAAATCATTGCAGAGTAAATGAAGCAAATGATCGTTTTTGACAAATACACATGAGTGTGGCACTCAGAAATCTGGCTTGAATGTCTCTAAATAATTAAATTTACCTACCTCAGTAACTACATTTGAATTGCAAATTAATCCTCCACCCTCAGCCCTGCTGCATGTGGTTGTCTCTACCAGTACCTGAGCTCCTGCTGGCTCTGAGCTGCAGGAGTGCCTTTGGGCAGATGCATTTCAGTGCAGAGAGCACCGAGGCTGAGGACACTTGGCTTTGCTGCACAGCTTTTTGTTGTCACCCTCCTTGCACTCCCTTTTGGTGCTTTTAAGTGGGTGCTGTGCTGTGCTGTGCTGTGCTGTGCTGTGCTGTGTAGCACATCCCCAGCCCAGGGACAGCACCAAGCACAGAGCTCCTGAGGCAGGGCTGCTCTGGCAAAGCTGGCTTAGTTCCATCACGTGTGCTGTGGGACCTTTAAACTGCATAAACCATCCTCCCTAGCAGGCTCCTGTCCTTTTTACACAGAATAGACAGGGCATCACTGTTCACCTGATACTCCTCACTGGAGGAATGACAAAATACATTCTTAACTCCCTATATTGTCTCCATCTTTGTTTAGTGTTCCACCAATGCCAGCCTCATTACAAGTTATTCAAATTCCATTGCAAGATGGAATTATCCATCTCCCTACCACTTTTCATCATGTCAGCTTTTTCCCAAGAACAATGATTTTGTTCTCCCAAATGTCCTGTGAGATGAGGAAACTTCCTTACATCCATTTTACAAACAGAGGCTTGAGGCACAGAGATATTAATGTCAACAGGGCTAACTCACTTGAAACGTTTACAGTTTGACTTTCTTAGGGAAGCAGGCATTTTATTGCACTACATTTCTCTGAAGCAAAGCAGAATTTCCTGGTCTCCATTGGAAACTCCAAGCATTCTTCATTTCATTTCAACAAGTCAGACTGAAGGTCTCAGATAAGAAATCCAGAAATTGAAGAACACACAGGCATCACCTGTGAGAAATGTCAGTGAAGTGATGTGATTTAAATCCCTGTGGAATTCCAGCGTATCAGGACGAAAATAAAGTTCTCCCGGGCAGTATTTAACAGCCGATCCCAGGAGACTTCCTCTTAGGTTTCATCTCACTCACAGCACAGATTCCCAATTCCTGCAGCAAATAATGCAGAGGTCCTGGTCTGCTTCTCCCCACAGCTGTGACACTTCCCCAGCCCATGTACCCTGAACTATTTTCAACTCTGTGGAAAACCCTGTGTGTGAAGGGTGAGCAAGTAACCCAAAATTGGACTTGTTACCATTCAGGATTGTAAAGTCAGGTTTGCACAGGCAACTTGAAAACTAATATTTTTTTTCTAGTTCCGTATCTCCCTCTGGTGCTGCAAGAAAACCCTTAGACAAGTGAAGAAGAGGCTATGAAGCTCCCAGGTTTCATGCTTGCAGCTCTTAAGCACTCCTGAAGCAGGAATAATCCCCTGCATAGGTATCACAAAGATGCCAATGGCAAATGGCCACTCTGGTTCCTTAGCAAAATGAACTACACAATGTCAGTAAGTGAATTTTTGCTCTTGCAACCTACCTGAACAAGGCTGTCCTCTCTTTCTTGCAAACAGGCAAATTGTTTCAGAGAACAGAAATTGTGCATATGTTTTGGCAGTGAAAGTTTTAAATATAAACTCTTGAATTTTAGCAAAGTTATGAAACATAGAAAAGCAATTATAAATATTGTTGTATCCTAGAGTGAGGCTTGATTACCTGGCTGCATTATTTAAGGAAAGCTTTTATGAACAGAAGGAATATGCATGTGATCTCTGGATAACCAGACAACCTCAGCTGACAAAACAGTAACTAAATGACCACAGTACTCAGTGTAATTCTCTCTGTCAGGTGGCCAGTTCTCTACTAGTCAGAGATTAAGAAGTGGATTCTCTCTATAGTGTCCTTTCTCTGTATCTGAAAGCAAAACCCAAAGCTTTTTAACAGCACTTCCAATTTATCCCTTCCACTAACAGGCAGCATTCTCTTCAAAATCTTTTCATCTCTCTACAGTACTAAATTACATGGTCCTAATCCCAACTGAATCAGATGATTGTGCTTGTCTGTGCTGTGGAGGCACTTGCAGACAGCTTCACTCAACATAAGCAGCATCTGCTCTGCAAACATCATACCTGCTATCCACACCTAAAAGTGGTTTTGGCTGACTGACAGGCATTACTCTTGTAACATTAGGCCAGCTGTATAGCATTTATTTATATAATCTGTTTTATAGGTAGTGTTTATTGATTATCATTAATAAATAATAGATTATCATAATATAATGCAATGATAAATTACATCATGGGGGTTTTGTTTGTTTATTTATTGATTTTTACAATTAATTTATAACCTGTTAGCCCAACTACGTCTCTAGGTGTAGATAGAAATATGGGACAGCTATAGGCTATCTGGAGTGATCTGCCATAGGAACTGGCTCCAGAGATCATGGATAACCTTGGCAAGGTGAGGAGGTTCATGTGAGTGTGGTCCACGTATTTTGAGAAGGAGTTTTCTCAAATCTGTCAAAAGAAGAAAGGATGTTATACTGATTCCAAGTGACTCCATCCCTGCAGTGGGATACAAGACACAGGTCACAGTGCCTGCTCACAGTTCAGTGTCTTACACCAGCCAGGTTGCAGCATCACCTTTCAAACACAGACAGGCCTGGCTTTCCATGGCACATCTGTCTTGCCATTTAGGCCTAAGCCTGAGGTCTGGTGAAGAAGCCAGCCTGGTGAGGCTTCCAACCTGCCTCACTGCTGTGACAAACCCATCAGCAACCATCCTGCTTAAGACCACGGTGCTCTGGCTGGACCCCTTGCACCTGTGGCTTCAGGCTACTTCCAGCAGGACAAGGGAAGCTTTGGAAAATGGTTCAAGCTGGGAAGATGTTCATTTACAAAGTAATGTGGGGGAAGTTTAAGGAGCTGCTGTCTCAGCAGGGAGCTCCCTCTCACTCAGCTGGAAGAGCTCAAACTTGTTAAACAGCTCCGAGCTCTTTCCAGAGCCCTGGGCTGGCTCACACCAGCAGTCAGTGCCCCAGCACTGCAGGCACAGCTTTAAAGGACCAAGTTCAAACTCCCTGTGTGTCACCAGCAGAACTGATCCAACAGCAGCTTGAAGGCTTCACCATCCAGCCAAGAATCACTGGCTTGGAGTGAAAGTCTTGGGAAAAAAAATAAGGGGTCTGGAGCCTGTTCCTAGATTCAGGGGGGAATTGCAGTGTGTGTTTCCCTGAATGATTAATGTGGCAGCCAGAGGTAATCAATAATAGAAACAATGACACTTTGTGCTTACTGCATTGCTGTGCTTGCTTGCTTACCTGGCCAGCCCTGGCTCTGCCACTTCCTGAGGATGGCAGGGAAGAGGACTTTGTCACAACTGTGGTAGCAGACAGCCGTGGCTGGAGGAGCATGTCCCATGTACCCTGGCTGGCTACATGAGGGTGTGGTGCAGGCAGCCTCCCTCAGCTCCAACCATGGAGCAGGGTCAAGAGCAGGCGTCTGGAGCTGCTGGGCTCTCCTGAGACTCACTACTGCCTGTTTGGCTCAGGGAAACATCCCAACAGCCCTGCACTTGCAGAAGTCACTGGGGGTGGGAACTAGATGATCTTTAAGGTCTCTTTCAGCCCAAGCCTTTCTATGATTCTATGAAATCTATTAATATCCTTCATTATATTTTAAATATAATGACTATATCTTCTTTTACACTCTTTTCTGAGCCTTTGGAGTGCCCTTTTCCAGGCTGGTCTCTTTGACAATGAAAGCCTCCTCATAATGCAATATAGTAACATAATTTCAGACAGGGGAGCTTCAGGGAAAACTCCAAAAGATGCAGCAAAACTCCCAGAGCCAGCAGCACTAGGAAGGGATCACAGGCAGACTCTCAGCACGCTGCTTACCCTCCTCTCTGGATGTCAGACCCTTCACTTTTCTCCCATTTCCACTCCACCATCTCTCATCAAAGTGACAGGTGTGAGACCATGGATCTCAATTAATGTCTGTTAACTGCTTGGATGGAATTTGACAGAATATGAAATGCTATTATTAAATGCACAAAAATAACTAAAGACAAGATAATGTGTATGTGTGTGTATGTATATATATGTATGTATATGTGTGTGTGTGTGTGTGTGTGTGTATGTATGTACATATGCATGTTTTTGCTCAAGAAGACAGTGAAAAGTTATTGGCTTTTATCCCCTTCTGAGATACTGTCTGATTATGTACAGCCTTGGCAATTATTCCACTGCTTGTTATATGAAACACTAGAGTGTCTCATATGTAAGCAATACCCTTCCAGAAATAATTATCCTTTTGACATAATGTTATATATATGCTTCTTTGTTTAGGCATCCTGCAGATTAATAAAATCAAGAACCAGATGCCTTGAGACAAATTAGCTATTTCCTGTCAATAAAACATAATGCAGCACACTTAATTTATAGGAAACACTGGTGCCATGAAATGCTTGGGGCTGCCAGTGCTGCTCATCCCTGTGGAAGAACTGTTGCTATTGCAGCCCTAAAAGCACACAGCATTGGTCCATAAGCACAGAAGAGTTTATCTAAGTAAAAGCCACCAAAAACATAAGACAGTTTTGCACCAGAAAGATCCATTTGACTTTGAATTTGCTTAGTCACTCTCCAATTCATTTTTCATCTACAGGATTCTCTATATTCACTCATAAAACCAGGTTGTTTTTGTGGAGGTTTGAATAATGACAGTGTTCTGCAGCTGTTTGGCACTGCTTCTGAAATGGCATTCGTGACAGGGAAGATGCCTCTGACAAGACCAAGTGATCACAGAATCACAGAATCCTTAAGGTTGGAAAAGACCTCTAAGATGATTGAGTCCACATCTAACCAATCACACCATTGTTAATAGACAGCTTGAGAGAAGAAATATTCTGAAAACTGTAAAAAAAAAAGAAAAGGAAAAAAAAAAGAAAAAAGAAACCTCCTCTCATCCCATATTTTTCTTGTATATTTCTAAATCATCCAAGGGTTGTTTTCTTCTCTGAACTTTGGCTAAAATACTTTGGTGTTCCAGCCTAGTTTGGAACAAATCAATGAGTTTCATTTGCAACTAGCACAGTTAATTTTGGAAGACCATGCCATAGTTAAGCTGCACTATGTTTGATCATGTTGTTTAATGTGCAAAACATGTGGTATCATCCTCAAATGTTTACCACATACCCTCTTCTTCAAAACTTGACATTTGTGAGGTTTTTCAAGAAAGACAATAATTTAGGCTCTAAGCACTAAGTAATTAAGCATTAGTCCCCAAAAGCCCATTTTTTGAGTTCTGTGATTTATTGAAGACCTTCTACAGTGACAAGGTCAAAACAGGGAAAGTGAAAACATACTGAACATTTTATGGCTTCTCAGTGGATCTGGGTTTATTTTACTCTCAAAATCCAGTCTTTCAGCAGTCAACTAACCTAAAACAAAATTTCTGACAGTTTTCCCCATTCTTCAACACTGTAGGAAAAGCCATCTAAACCAGCTCAAGCAATATGTAAGTTGGGACCAGTTCACACAGGACCCTCTCTGTATAAGGCTCCCAGCTTCCAAAGCCAAGGAGACAGAAATAACCTCTGCTGGGCTTTCTTCTTTAATATAAAAAATTGTAGGGGGAGAGGAGGGCATTCACTAATGATTTGTTGAAGACAAGGTGGAAGTTCTGAACTGGCTAACTTGAATGGAAACAAAGAAATCTGTTCCCCAGCCAAAGCTTATGATCCTCATGGAGTGCCCAGCTCACTTCCACCTCCCTTTGATTTATGGCAAACTGATCCATGCCTTGAAACAGATGGGCTTTTTGCACTCCCTCACAAAAAAAAAAAAAAACTAAACAACAAAACCTGCCAATAAAAACAAACAAAATAATGCTCTTTTTTAAACAATAGTGACCTTTTCTCAAGAAAATAACAATTTTGATAAAACTTTATTGTTTCCCCCAGACTGCTGGTGACCAGGAAGGAAAAGGTCAAGTTCCCAGCAGAGCATTTTCCATCTGGGCAATTTTGAGAGGACAGAGAGGTCAGTGTGCTGAAGGTGAAGCCCCAAAGGTGACCCTGTCAGCCTGACCGTGGCTGCCACCAGTGATCCAGCCCTGGCCCCAGTGCCCACTGCCACCCCCTCGGGCTGCCTCCCCTCCTGCCACAATGCAGAGCAAACCCTCCAAAACACAATCACAGCCATGTCACCCTGACAGAAACCTCAGAGAGCAGGGCAGGCTCTAACAAAGCAAAAGATCCTTTCTATTTTTTTTTTACACAAACCAGAAAGTTCTGCTCTGAGATATGTAGCTCTATGAGGAAAATTGGATGTTGGGCAAAAAAAAACTCAAATCTTTTCCATCTATCTGAGTAAGTGACAGTTGTGATTAGATGCACACACTTGGGAAATTACAGCATGTGGCAAGGATGCGGTACTGTAATCCTCCCAAAAATACTGGTGGTTCCAGCAGGGACCCCTCAGACACCCCAGCTGACCCCATCCTTCTCCCAGTTCTGCTCTGTGTGTCCCCTTTGCCCCTCCCCACGCTGGGACCCCTGCTCACCTCCCTGCTCACCTCCCTGCTCACCTCCCTGCTCCCATGTAGAAGATTCCTGAGCCTTGCAGGGGAAGCAGCAACAGCAGGAGGCTTCACAGCTCACTGCCCTCAGCCCTGCAGCCTGCAACACGAGGAAGAAAAGCTGGGACAAAGATTATAGTGACTTTGATGGAGCAGGGGAACGTGGATATTAAATTGCAGCAGAATACGGATTAGAAGCAGTTGAACCTGGTTTGGCACAGAAACTCTGCAAGGCTACATTTGGCCACCCTGGTTGCAGCTTCTCATAAGATTTATTTATAGGCCACCCTTTCATTTTTGTTCATCCACAATCAGGAAGGGCAGAGAACGAAATTATTTGCAGTGAATGGAATTTGAACCGAAAGGGGAAATGCCTCCTTATATCCCATGGAAAATTAGTTCCTGGTGTCTACTGCAGGAATCTTCTGTTCAACACCTCTGGATCATGTGTGAGTTGCAAACTGATGTGCTCTGGCTGATAGGAGAGCCCTTTCTGCTCTTTTGCATATGTCTTTTCGGATTCCAAGAGGAACGAAGAAGCTTAGCAGAGAATTTTAGAAAATAACTTCAATTTGTGTATGTGAATGTCCTCACTAGAGAGCCTACTCACTCTAGTCAAATCTCACTATAAACAACACTTATTCAACCCAACAGGTTGATTCCAAAAGCCCAGTATACAAGATACAGATGGGAAAAAATCTATGTATTTGCTGCATGTTTTCAGTGTTCAATTCACAATTAAACTTTCCATTTCAAGGAATATTACAATAGGGTTTTAATTCAGCAGCATCTCCACAAAAAGATTTATACCTCGTACTTCCATATTTATCATGTCAAAGGGTAGAAACAAATGAGCGTTGTCACATTCTGACACTGAATAAAATGTCATGAAAGCCAAATGACACACTTAGAATTTACAATTTTTTATTCCAGGAGGGAGAGAAACTGTTGAATATATTTAAGAAAAAAAGTAAAGCAATCAAAACAATGAAATAGAGGATCTTTCTTGCTTTATTACCTTTAGAATGCAAACCTTTTCTTTTTAACAGGCAGGCAGACAAAGACCTGTCATCCAGTATCTTCACAAATTACAGTCCAACCTGTAAATACAAACAGAGCACTTGATATGATCTTCAGGCATTTCTATTTTCTATTTAATACTGTTTCATGCATTCATGTGCTAATAAAGGTTAAACTAGGTGATCCTTCAAGCAGCCCTCTACACTTTATCTGCCAGAGCTATAAAAGCCAAAGAAAATTGGTGCATTTATATTGTGAAAAGAGAAAGACTCCAAGCATTATAATGAAGTAGGGTATTTCTTCTCATGTATCATTTCAGCAGCAGTTGTTTACAACAAAAACATTTAGTCAGAACTGGATTTTTATGAGAAATCCTCATGTGTTACTAATCTTCTGCTGACATCAGACTGATTCTCCTGGATCTTTCATTTACTTCTGGTGAATCACTCCGCTCATAAAACAAATTGCCTAGTCCTGACTTGGATTTCCACGTTGATTTTCAGTGTGGCTTCAGGTACACGCAGCAGTTTACCCTTGAGAAAATTCAGCATAGTCATGCTAGCACAGTCTTCATCCTAAAATAATACACAACACCATTGTACATTGAAAAAAATAAAATAAAAAAACCCAGAGGAATTAATTCTAAAATACTTCCTGTATAGAACAGCCTTTTTAGCTCAGACTCCAAAACCAGAACCCTGTGCACAAATAAGTACAAATGGCCCACATAACCACAGATGAGAAGCAGACAGAAGTGTTTATCAAAATATCTCCTTACCCCCTTTGACTTCCCAGCCTTGTCTTCAGCCTTCCTAAGGTATCAATTTCTCCTCCTCTATACTGCTAATACACAAGGTCCCTTTTAACCCTCTCAGTAGTCTGAAATACATACCAAAAAACCCTCTGTGGAGCCCCACAGAGAACTTTTAGGCAAAATCAGTAGCTGACTAAAGTCACCTTTCCAGATCACCGCATCCTTCAAAAGATAAGAGCACAGTCCTGAACATGAGTGGTTGGTTTGGTTGAAAACTGGCAGATTTGGATTACCAGATGAAGAAAAAGTGTAATGAAAACTTTTTCAATGCGGAGAAAAAAATCTCAGATTGCCCTATGAATAAAGCCAAAGAAAAACATGGATAGAGAGGCTGGGTTTAGCAAAAGTGCTTCCACAGTTTCACCACAGAGCTGAGTAAACATGAACAGGCAAATCTTGATGCATCCACTCATCAGGCTAGAAAATGAATTACCATTACAGAATAAATGGCATTCTCCTCTGGGCAGAGTTGATAAACAGCAATCTAGAGAGAAGGGAAAAAAGCAAGAATGTCCCTTGAAAAGGAATTACAGTAAAAACCTCATGTGTTGCTATAATGTTTCATGATCACACAGGATGAGCCAACAACAATTAAAGGCCAAACTCTGCTCTGAAAGTACAAGCTCATCTCCCATTTACAGCAGCAATGATAGAAGAGGCAAATTTTGGCCATGACCTCGTCTTTTATTAACATCCTAGGTGCCAGAAGGCAGATTTACAAAGGCATTTTTCGAGCTAAAATTGCATATGGGCCCGTTGACACAAATACAGGGATTTGCAGAAAATCCTCACAGGATGCCTGAAGTGGCTTTTTAAATTTTTAATCACAAACAAATGAGTCATGTTATAAAGAGTACACAGAAAGAGAACTACTACCATCACCACCAGCACTGATTGTTTTTAAATCTAAATTAAGCTTGCCAATTCTAGCACTTGAAGTTTCTTTTCTCTGTTATTTGTATGCACACACACAGTCTGACAAAGCACCCCCAAAATTATACCATAGATTTAAAAAAACAAAAGTACTATGCAAATTTTTAGAAATACCCACTATGATACAGAAAAATTCTTTCATTATTTTCCCATCTTTTCATTTTAATTTGATAAATGCACACATTAAGCCCTTCTCTCAATAAGTTTTTTATAATCAAGTGGAATCTGATTTTTTCCAACATAGTTATTCAGAACTACTTCCTTCCTTTTCCAAAGGCATTTATTGACTTAAGTTGCTTTTTTGCATTTGAAATGGAGCAACTGAAATTGGAACTGAGCAAAACATTTAATTTTCTTAAATCGAGAGATCCTTAGCACTTTCCAGATATGCTTAAATTATTTTGAGAGAACAACTTTATCTTTCTTTACTACCTCAGACTGGGTCTAGTAATTTCCCTGTATGGCAGGCTAGTCAGTGCTTCTTTAGCCTAAAAAACCAGCTCATCTTTTAAAATATTGAGTTATGCTCTTTGAACAATGTGTTTTGTCACATCATGCTGCTTTTTGTGGGGTTTTTTTTTCTGAAATTTCTTACTTGAATATTTTTTTTACATAAATTGATAAAATGTAGATTATCTAAGTGTCTACAATTGTTTGCATCATCTTCCTCCATTTACTGTGATCTACAGACCTCGTGATTCTGGATTTGACAGCAGTGCCACCATCCAAGGCACTTACAGAAAAAACAAACAGTGTGGCTAGAGCAAGATCTTGAATTCATGTGCTGGAGGGTTTCTGCATTTCACAGTTATTGTTCTTTGTTTTGAGGTGGTGCCTACAGTTCTCCACAGCCAACTGATCCCTCCCAGGTATCAGGTGATGTGTAATGAAAACTGAAAGGGAAGATGAGAATAATAACTTGTTGACTGGTCTTTTTTCCCCAGCTGTCATTTATGCCCTCACCCATGCCTTCATTTCTGTTTCCCAAGTTAATGTTTTAATTTTGACCAAGCTCATGCTGAAATTCAACACAAAGCTATTTAAAATACTCAGGGTCCAATCTAACTCCTATTCAAGCAGATGGAAAGAAAGAGGGATTTTATTTCTTCATTTCAGAATAGAAAATATTCCTGTATTTCTGCTTAGACAAAGGCCAGTGCAGTACATCAAACCGCTACATTCCATCATGTCAAAAGCATTCCCCACACGAGTCTTAACAACGTGAGACACAGATGAAAACAAAAGCCTTTTTCCCAAGCAACAGCACCACACCAGTCCTGTCCCAAGCTCCTCCTCACTCATTCCTGACCCAGGTCAATTTGCTCAAAGTCCTGTCCACATTTTTTTCCATTTACATTCCTTATATTTACTGCCCAATTTATACTGGAAATGGAGGCAGCCAAGTCCTTCCTTTTTGTCTTGAGAAGAACAAGGTGGATATTTTTTGTAAATTGTTTTTACATACACAATATTCATAGTCCTAGAGATGAACTGAAAAATCTACTGCAAGGATGGAGCAGCAGTTCTTAAACAAACTTGCTTGGTTTTATTGCTTTATTTTTCTTTTCTCTCTTGCTGTCTCTGTCACCAGTACCAACCATTTTCACTCCTGATATCACACAGTAATTTAAGGAAGTTCTTGTTCTATGGTTTAAAAAACTATTTTAATGACTTCCACTAATTCATATACATCTTTGAGTCTTTATGCTATAGCTATTGAAGCAAGCAGGAGTCTCAAAATGTCTGTGAAAAGCACTTATAGAAAATTTTACATCTAAAAAGACTAGCTCAGAAATCTTTTTGCAGGTTTTGATTCCATGAAGCAGCCATGATCTTCCTCCAAATCCAGACAAACAAAAAAAAAAGACACTTTGAGGAAAATGAAAAAAAAGTGATAATACAGAAAACACTACTCTAAAGCAGAGTTCACATCTCAACAAAGAAGAAACTCAAGGACTGCATAATATCTACAAGGATGTTTGTTATAGATATTGATGTAAAAATGTACATCTCTGGTGAGATGAAGGATGGTAGTGCAGAGCTTGAGAGAGAAACAGGGCAGCACCTAAATACTTTGTTTTAAGCATAGAATCACCATAGAATCATTAAGGCTGGAAAGGATCTCTAAGATCATTGAGTCCAACGCTCCAACTGAATGGCACAGGAGAGATGTCCTTTGAGATACAACAGCTGTTTGTGTCCTCTTGCATGAAAAATATTACCCTGTCACATGCCAGGAGTTTGCAAACCACATATCCCTACATGTGAAGAATAATGTGGAGCCAGACTCCTGTGAAGGAGGAGCAAGAAGCCCACAGGACAAGTATCCCTCTACCTTGATCTCCTTGCATCACCAGAACAGCTTCTGCTGGCTCCCAACCCAAAACCCAGGACCCAGGAAAGGGATAGAAGAGGTGGGAGGCAGGACCATGAGGAAGTTTGGCTCCCAGAGCAAACCAAGCATCAGGGGAGACCAGGGGCAGGAGACCAGGGGGGCCTGAATCCCCAGCTCCTCTGCTATCCCATGTGCACACTGAAGGAAATCCAGTGTTCACATCTGCCTGCAGCACAGTGTTCCCTGGGCTCCCTCTGCAACAGAGCAGCTTTGCTCTGCCCCTTGCACAGCTCTGCAAAGCCTCATCTGAAACAGTTAAGTGCAATGAAGTGTCATTTTAAGTTCCATCTGTAACTCACACTGAGCTATTATAAAAGGAGGAACATTACCCATATTATAAATGTTACATGAGTAAATGAGGAATATGAATGAGTGAGAGCTGTTCATCTCAATGAGCACTTCTCTCCTGGAGAGTGTTACAAAGCCACAGGATGTCCCCAAGTTTCAGAATTTGCATTCCCACCTTCGAGTTAGATAAAAAATTTGCAAAAGCATATGTATCTAGATAGCTCCTTAACAGCCCTGCCTCTCAGGGGAATTTTGTGCATTACATATTCAGGAGAAGGACAGCAATAGGTTGTACCACACATGCTTACCAATAATAATTGCTATTTAATTTTAATTTTTACCAATAATAATTGCTACTTATTTTTCTCAGGCAAAAAAAAAAAAAAAGCTTTACTGGGCACCTACCATCAACCCTCTGAACGAGGGAAAGCCAAAGATCTTACAAAGATGTGGATGGGGAGCAGTGGGGTAGCAAATGGAACCATTTCCATTGCCTAAAGCTGTGTCTATGTTGCAATTAGAAGATGTATGTGGAGATAAACGCTGAGTGCTGAGGACCTAATGCCACATTATTTAAAAAAACAGGGAGGGTGGAGAGTGGGGATGTGTTCAGGCATGGTCTAGTCTAATCTGATGCACTGGATTAGCAGTGGGAGCACAGATTAATGAGCTCTGAGACCACTCAGTACCACAAACCTCATGACCTTAGTGCAGGCAACTGGAAAAGTTACTTCAAAATGCATTCCAGATCGGAATAAAACCACTAATGTAAATGCACACTTCTTCATCCTGTTCCTCAATACCTTTGAAAACACTCAAATAAGTCATGCACAAAGGCACAACTCAAGAAGAAGAAAGATTGCGCAGTCATTTCTCTTTTGCCCAAGCTTTTATGCCTTTCGTGTTGCTTTGCTAATAAAAGGAAAGAAAGTCTGAAGCAGAACTATTCAACTA
Organism: Entomyzon cyanotis; assembly: GCA_024500445.1. Lineage (NCBI taxonomy): Eukaryota > Metazoa > Chordata > Aves > Passeriformes > Meliphagidae > Entomyzon > Entomyzon cyanotis. Next base: position 13,002,266 of record JAKEPQ010001016.1, on the reverse strand, counting down.
AACTACACTCCCTTGCCTGGTTCTGAATAAAGAAATTCTGAGCTTTTCTACCTTACCTATTAAGCTATTCTAAGACAGAAAGATTTCTACAATTTTAAAGGTTTGTTGGGGTTTTTTCCTGTGCATTAATGAGATTTTTTTTTCCTCTGAGAATTTAGCACTTTTCTCTCAATTACTATTCCACCTCCAGTTTCTTTAACACACCTGTTTCTGCACAGCAGACAAGAATGAGCTGCTTTTGTTACGTAGTGTCTTCCCAGTAGATGCTGCCACTGCAGTGCTAAGCACCTCTCACAGCAACACCAAACTCTTCTTTAGGAACCTTCAGTGCCAAAGTTGCATGTTGATTTTGCTGCATCAGAATTCCATTTAGCAGAATTCATTGCTGCACCAGAAGAATCTTCCCCGCACCATTAACAGGGACACACCTGTGCTGGTGCAGGAACTGCAACAAGAGTGAGCAGAATTGCAGCCTCTCTCTCTCCCCCAGGTTGTTTGAGAGGGCAGGTGCTTCATTTAGCGTATTTCTTAAACTGGAAATTATTTTCTAAGAAAAGAAAAACTCACACACAAAAAGCCTGACCACTCTTTTTTCAGTTTTGATGCTCACAGAAACACCATTTCTCTCAGGTACAGGGAAGGTAAATGACAGCTTTAAACCAAAGTGATCTGTTTCAGCCAAATACATTTGCTTCTTTCCCTGAAACTTCTTTCCTGCCCTTCCACATGCCCAGACTGGAGATCAGGCAGTTGGTACAGAAACTCCTCCCTGCCAGGCAGCCAAACCACAAGCAGACACCTCCAGGGATTAGCACAAGGTGGGGAACAAGCCCAGTGAAAGCTGCTTATAAGCCAGACCCACCCTGTGGGTGCCCTGGAACTGCCCCCATTCCCACTTCATAGGCAGCCAGCACCTCTCCAATGGCTCTTCTCTTTCCAAGGACACTGTGGCCCCAACCTCAACCCCTGCTTTGCTCTGGGCAGCTCCTTGCTCCTGGGCTGGGGACATAGCTCACTTCTGGATTTGAAATTAAACCACTTCTCTGACAGGTTTCCCAAGATCTGGGCACCACTGCAAAATGCCCAAATCACCAAATTTTTCACACCTAGCTGGATTAGAAAGTTAGGTGGAGAGCAAAGCAGAATTTTCATCTGGGAGTCCAAGGAAGGAACACATTTGGCCTCACTGTGAAAGCAGTGAAGGATTCCCCCTGCCCTGTGACCAAATCTTTCTGTGATGTTGACCTGAGCTTTGTGAAGGAATGGGAAACATCTCCACTGCCTTCACATGATCCTGCCTCAGGATCTTAGATCTAACTTTACTATGCTTTAAAAAAATATGTTACAGAATTACATTTGTATAGGATTGGTCTGTTTCTGCTCCTTGGTGATGTGCATGACAGCAATACAGCAGAAATATAGCACATGCCCTTAATTTAGTCCCAGTAAAGCTCTCCTGTTACTGCTTAATGCAATCAACTACTGAGTAATCTGAACTGTGCCCACAAAATGAGCACAATTGGCATCAAAGCTAGGACAATGCAAGTGGTGGTGTTAATTCCCAACCATCTATTGTAATCCTGTACTCATTGGAGAGGTTTCTCTCCTGGTAAATTTTAGAAGCTCTTTACACAAATGATTGCTTTCCTTTGATGTGGAGCAACAGGGAATGTCTTTTTAGCACTAAAATTACACAAAACATACTGTGCATGTATGTACACAAGCAGAACTGAACAAACAGTATTTATAGAAATACTGGTCTCATTTGCTCTGGTGGATAAACACTGCTTTTAAGTAAAGTCCATTTACAAAAATACATGACACATCCATATATACATATACATATATATATACACATCCCTTCAGTACAGAAAATTCCCCTAAAAAGTATTTAGAGCTACACTTTGCATTAACTACAAAATAAGCCACCTGCACTCTTGCAGATGACAAAGAGGGGATGGATTTGCATTATTCCAGAGCGAGGTAAGGCAGGCAGCACGGGAGCTCTGCCCTGCTGCTCGCTGCACTGTCTCCGGGGAAGGGAGGCAGCAGTGATGCCGGGAAGGCTGCACGGCCGTGCTCCTGCATTCCCTCTTCCTCTCGCCCTCTCCAGTCTTTTCCTTCTCACGCTGCAGCAGAGTTTTCCAAATGAAGAAGCTGTTTCCATGACACCAAACCCTTAATTTGAAGCATACATATAAACAGCCTATGATTGTGATCACAATGCACCATTTCTTATTTATTTTATTCTCTTTTTGGTTCTGCTTTGGACAGAGGCAGTTCTTATGAAGCACAACATAAAAATCACTGGTTGTAAACAGCAAGCAGTTTCACCTTTAGTGTTTTACAAATACCTTGATTTTGCTCTCTATTAAATTTCTTGTCATGTTTAATAAACCTGAGGAGCAGACTAGTTGACTAATCAGAGTGCTTTGTGTTCATGCTTTGTACTTATAGCCATACACAGCTCCGTGGTGCTTTGTTCTTTTCGTGAGGTCTTTGCTTAGTGTATCCTTTCCCCTCCCTATTTACTTTTCCTCAAAAGCTAGTTTTTGGTCACTCTCATTGCCAAAACAGTGTTTTATAGCCTTCTATCATGGCAAACTTACACTAAGAAACTACAAATGTATGTACTCTTCCTTTTTAAATTTATCTAAATTTTTATCTATTTATCTGAAAGATAAATAAAGGAACATTCTTCTTCATTAAAAACTGTAATAAAATACCTGTCATATTAAGAAAGACATAAACTTATAATGAACAGCACTACTATCAGTGAAACACACCCCCATAAGCAAACATTTTATTTTTTAATTCCTTAATGGTGCCTTCTTAATCACAAGGTCAAGATTTCTTTGTCCTTCTAAAGAGGAACTTCAGTCAAAATACTCTCCAGCTAAAAAACTGTAATTATTTCAATTCCCAGTGAAATGGAATCAGAAAGGAAAGATGGCAGGAAGACAAAGGTTTTGTGCATCCACAGCATCCCCTCTCTCACCCAACTACTGCTCCCAGTGAACTGCAGTGGCAGAAGCACCATGCAATAGCAGTTAAGTATTATTCATATCCTGAGCTTTATTAACGAGTCTGAAACACCTACAGCATGTACACCCACACACCTGCTGAGCCAACGGCAGGGAAAGCAGGCATTTGCTGAGTGCCTTATTTCCCACTGCTCCACACCTGCAAGGCAGCTGCCCATGGGATGTGGTGCCCTCAGCTCCCTTCTCAAACACAGCAGCTCCTGCCCCACTGCTGCAGGTAGGAATTACAGGTAGGAATTACAGGTAGGAATGACGCTGTAGCTGCAATTCCCGTGGCATTCCCTGAGTGTGCCGGGAAGACTCAGGGAACACGACAGGGTGGCACATTTCTACATGGCCATCAGTGCTATGCTCACTGTGGGGAGCAGCTTGTATCTTTGGGTCAGATGTTTCACTGTCCTGAAAGACATGAAGCAACAAAGAGCAAAAACAACTTTGGGGGCAGCTTTTTAATGTAGAGGCCTGGAGACAGATCCCGAAATCAACACACAAAAGACAGTGTTAAATATGCGCAAATGATTTGATGTAACAGCAAAATCAGCATCAGCCCTTTTCCTACTCCCAGATTATCCAGAAATTCCTGCACACAGAGGAAAGGAGAAAATTCCATAGCTTTATGGGAGAAGCCAACCAGTGACCTACTTGAAAGCAAAGTGATATATTAGCGTAAAGGTTGCAGGGGGATTTCAGAATTGGAGCAATAAATTGTTTTATTGATATCTTTTCCCCATCCATGGAGGCTTTCTTATGATATAGACTTTTCCCCAAAAGCAGGCTGTTCCAAAGGCCTAAGAAGGCAGCAAGACTCCCTGTGCTGGAGACACCAGGTGTCCCATGAAGTAAAAAGTGCTGCACATGAATGTGAGCACATGGCTGTGCCATCCATGAAGGACACATCCACAGAGACTTGCAGGAAGCAACAAGATGAGTAAAGCCTGAAATCCCATAAATAGCAGAAAACACTCAGGATGTAGAAATGCAAAGCACAAGAGCAACCAGCAAGGCCTAGGGCATGGCAACCAGAGATGAAGGGACTAAGACTGCTAGGTGACCACAGGAATACCTTCATGCCTGGGATATTCCCTTCTCTGTGGCTGCTTCAGCCAGGCTGATCTCCCCTCCACATGAGACCACACAAGAGCCAGGCTCCAGCCTGTGCCATGCAGGTTTCCTCTGCAAGCCTCAAGCAAGAGTTTTTCAGTCACCTGTCAAAGAACAGCAGCAGGGCCACACTTCACAGGGACAGGGTGAAGACAAATAAAATACATGGGAGCACATATGAGACTGCAGCAGCAGGAACTAAGTGACCTGAAAAACCTTGAGAGAAGCAGCAGGTCTGGGGTTTGCAGCATCCCCATCTCTTAAAAAAGGGCTTCCTTTCCATCAGGAAATCCTCATACAACATAAGCATCCAGCCTGGAGGGTGAAGTGTGACCCAAGCTCTGTTGAGGGGTCTGGACATCAAGGTCTGTGCTCATAGCTTCTTCATTGCTTGTGGAAAGCCCAACCGTCTCTAAAAACAATTTGGGATGTGACAAGGAAATTAGATGATGATGCATTTTAAAGTCAGCTATAGGGAAGAGATGGGGTTCCTAAGGAAAGACAAAGTTACTTGCTGGATCACACTGACAGGGTGACACCAGAGATAAGTGATTTGAACTGAAGGAAAGGCTTTTTCAATTGTTGTGTAGGGTTTACACCATTAGAATGCTGCCATTCTGCACGGTATTCTGAGAGTTATTCATGCACCTCTATCTTTTAGTTGAATTATTCTTTTTTCCTTTAATAAACTTGCTTATTCAGTCTCACTATCACACCAAAGGACTAATTTGGATTTAATTTATCTCTCTATGTGTACTTGCCATAGCCATTGCTCCTTTTACTTTTTCTTCCCTATCTGCCATCCTTTTTAATTCTCTGTCTTTTGTGTGAGCCTTGTAGGGCAAGGATCATACCTACTTCTATTTTTGGAAACCATCTACAGGGAATAAATTATGGTAATTTCATCCAGCAGAATTAGATTGTAGTGACTGCCAGACATGGAATAGCCACTGTCAGAGATCCTCAGAACAAGATAATCTGGTTTTGCCCTCGAGTAAGAAAGAAGCAAGGAAGATGCTCCACCAAAATCAGTATTATGACAGTGCCTTTATCTCTAATTTCTGAAAAAGTACATGGTGAATGCTGCCTACAGCCAGGGAATCATGGAGAGAGTGCCAGGCATTTGAGTTACCACAGAAAGGATGTAACATTAGTGACTTCTGAATTTAAAATTGAATTCTACTGAAGTTCCCATTTGAAGCTACAGTTATTCCCTTGCTCAAGGCTTTGAGGGTGGGTAAAAGGGTGGAAGAAAAAACTTTGAACACAATCTTCATTTTACACATTTCTGATATTTGAAATGCTTCAAAATTATTAGTATGCTACACTTGGCCTCAGTCCAAGCAGCAACTTATCTAATATTACTTTATGAAAAATTTGGAAATATGAAAATAGTATTTTCCATATATTTCAACTAAAATCTGTTCATTTATGTAGTAGAAAAGAATGGTCAAATATTTCAACATTAAAGCAAATACGTGGTGTAGACCTCCCAGAAGAAAAGAAATAGACTCATGTGAAGGTGCTCAGTTCAGTAGCTCTAAGGTGAAGAATGCCAGTGCTGACATAGCTGCACTTTTGACTCAGACACTTGAGTGGTGTGATGCTCTAGAGGTAAGGTGGTTTAAGGAGACAAGGTGCAGGCTGAGTTTTCCCAGCTTGTTGTTAACTGCTTTAAGCACTTTTCCTCTATTGCTTCTATAAATGTTCAAAGATGGCCTGTGAGGAGGGAAAAAAAAGGGTGCTCGTGCCCTTACCTTGCTGCTTCTTGGTGTGCTAAAAAACATCTGCAAGAGCTGGGAGTTTGGCTTGCTTGGGTTTTTCTGTCTTTTTCTATCAAGAAAGCAGGTTCTGTGTCTTGTTTGAGGGGCAGTCATTGATAACCAGAGCCATAAGAGTTCTGCTGACTCTCTGGAATCAGGAGCTTCCACAGCTCCAAAGACTGTCAGCTGGCACCCAGAGCAGATCTGGGTGTCTGCAGGTATGAAAAACATCTTGTTCTGAATGTGTTTCACCTTTTTGACTAACTGACATAACCATGATAATGTGGATTAACATATCCACATTCATCTTCCTGTAAAAAGTATAAATTGTAGAGCTTCACAGACTTCTACCCTAGTGGTTTTGTTTCTGTGTGCTCTCTTCCCAGGTGAATGTTCCTGATTTAAGGAACTAGTATCCATGAAAAGGCACTTTTCTTTTTTTCCAGTAACAAACCACCCTGCCAGTGTAAGAAGAAACCAGAATACTCTAATGATTTTTCTCCATGCTGACAATCATGACACACAGGTGATATGACTGATGAAGCATCAGGAAAGCAGAAGGGAATAGACATTTTGGGCTCATGCCAGATCTTCCTTTAGGCTGCATTATGAGCCTGCCTTAGGGCAGTTTTATTTCTTCTCCAGCAGCACATCATCCCAGAGCAGCAGAGCTCCTCCTTCATGCCATGCTCTGAAAGAACCCAGGGCAGAGCAGTAACCACCTGGAGTCCTCCCTGAAGAGAGAAGCTGTCAATATCTGCCTAAAACCTGAAAGTTTCTAAAGAGAGATCAGAACAGATGGAGGGATGCATCCCTTTTTAAGTCAGGATCTACATTTTCTTGCATTCTTATTGCAAATGTTTTGTTGGAATCAACCCTTTTGGGATTTCTGTGATGGTTGAAACAAAAAGAGGATTTCAGGCAACATTGACTGTTAAATTCAGGGGCCTAAGCCCCATAGCCTTCAAAAGGTCAGCACCTTCCCCTGTGAATCTGTGACTGATTGCAGGTATTAACATCTCCTCAACCACATAAATAACCTTGAGTAAAGAAGGATTTCAGAACATTAACCTCAGTAATTAGTCTCCTGTATCACCTCCTTTAAAGGACATATGCTGAGAAGGAGGTAATAAAGACATTCAAAGAAATTAATCCTTTTTCCTATACTTTTTCTTGCTTCCTCAGGCTGGCCCTAAGGAGGAGAGAATTTTCGCACTCATAGCTGGAAAGACTCCTGTGGTTGAGCCTTTGGACAGCTATTCTTTTCCCTCTCTTAAGGAGGGACTGGTTTTCATGCACTTGTGTAAAATGGTGTAGATGTTTCTCTCAAGGTCACTTGGCTGAAATAGCCCCCCAGTGTGTTCTTGCCTTATTCCAAGCTGCTTTCACAATAGCTTTGTGTACATCTGGCAAAGCAACATGTACAGCCAAGCAGTTTGGACAGCTCACCCAGCAGCCCACTGCTCATCACTGGCACAGGGAAGCCACCATGATATCTACAAGACACCTATCACAAAGATTTTTACCTTATTTGTTAGTGTCAGGCTTGGTGAGTAATTTGGAGGAAAGCAGCCAAGGCTGCAGAGTTCAATTAAAACTCTCCCATTTAATGACAACCCTTTACCAATCACAGATTTCTGAATCACTCAATTTGTTCTGTCTTAATCCATCTTCTGGCCTCACATCACCCCAGCTAAAAAAAAACCTGTATTGGATACGAACAACACATACAAGCAACCCACACACCTTGCCTAATACCATAACTTGCACATGGGGATAAGGAGCAGAAAGAAACATGAGATGCAATTGATAAGACAGCAGCACCATCCCTGCACTGTGCACACAAACTTCTCAAATGCTCCCATTGGAAAAAGAATCCCTGAGGTGCCATCGTGTGGGGAACCCACAGCTCAGGCTCTGTAAGAAAACAGTGGGAGCTCACGGAGCTCCTGAGTGAGAGAGCAGCACCAGCTGCATTGTCACACTGTGAAATCATATGTCTTTTTAATTTGAAAAAAGGTTGGCTGATTTGGGCTATTTATATCTGTATTTCCTATGGAAATTTTTAATAGCAAAACAGCAAACCACCAGATAAAGATATCTATAACAGTAAGGCTGACAGACCTCTGACTATAGCCTCCTCAACTCTGGCGTTATAGCAACCTGCTTAGAAGTTTCCACACCCACAGAATTTCAGTCCTAGCACAGCTCTTGGGACTGCCATATTCCACTTTTAAAAGCAAAAAGCAAACCCATCAATTATCTAAATAGTGAAGGAGTGAAGGATAAACTTGAACAAGTTACATGAACACTTTAATTAAAGCACATCTTGACAAAAGATCAAGAAGAGAATAGTAAGTTAACATCCATAAAAAATGTGTTGAGACAGCTCTGATATATTTTCCAGTTGTAGAAAAGGTAATTGGATGAAATGAAGGGGAAACAAATTCAATGTGATAAATGTAATAGATATTTATTGCCACAAAGGATTAGCTAGAATTACCTTCAAGCACAGGCTTGATGCTAGATATGATAATTTGATAAGAAGAAACTGCCTTTCCCTCTCATATTATATGAACTTCTTTTATTATGATGTACCATAAAGGGGAGGAAAAAAGATCACATTATGGATTTGCTGGCCTGTGGGATAACCTTGAAACTGTGCCACTGAATTTCCACATCTTTTTTGAGACCTCCAGTATGGAACCAAAATAAGTGTTAAAAGTCCATGGAAGACTAAAATATGGGCAAATAGAGAGTGTGACCTTTTCCTGCCACAGAGAAAATCCCTGTGACCTCCACTCACTGGGAGTCAAGGCACAAATGAAGGTGCCTAAAGGGAGAAGAAAAAAATCTTACCCAGAGAGATAACAAAACTTCCTCAGCCATGAGCATTCCTTATTGAATGAGAAAGTGTTACTTTAAGCTATCTCTCCATACATATTGTGTGTATGTAAACAGGGGTGATATATTCATTTCCCACCTGTCCTGGTTTTGTGCCATCTTGTGATGAAGAATGTGGCTCTTGCCTTACCGATAATGACTCACGTGCTACCTACAGTAAACTAAGCAGTGAGGAGTGGCACAATAACCACAAATACAGAACAAATGTGTGGGGTCTTTATAATTTCCATCTTCTTGAAACTATCCTCTTTTGTTTTCCTTAAAAAAAAGGAAAAAACAAACCTAAGGACCAGTTTTGCCTGAACAAGGAGTGCTATAAATAAGTGTTATAAACAAGGAGTGTAATAAACAAGTCTTATAAAGAAGGAGTGTCATGAAGAGTTGAGAACCCCTATTTTATCTGCAAAACGGATGTGCTGACATCCATAGCATTACAAAGCAAATGGATTATTTCTAGACTGCAGCTTGTGCAGAGGTGGGACCTGTGTCTGTAAGACTGTTCCTAGCACAATAGTGTTGCTGCTACAATATCAATAACAAATTGTATATGTAGTCCAAAGGGTGGGATCTTTTGCTTAAACACAAAAAGCCCCTCTGAACAAGTGTACGACCCCATCAGACACACTCACTCCAAATTGTTCTAACTCAGTATTGACATTTTTCTCCATTATCCATCACATCCATGAGATTTTAATATAATTATTTCAGAACATTTCTCAGCTCTTGTCTGCACTTGGAAATATACCAAAATAGCTACAATTATTCCGAGATGGTTTATTTCAATATAAATCCCAAAGCGGACACTCTTATTCCAAAATAAGAGTTCTTATTTCCAATTTAATTCAATCTAGTTCTAAAATATCCTCCTGGGAGCTTATTCTGGAATAGTTATTTTGGTACATTTCCAAATGTAGGCAAGCCCAAAGTCAGGGATTAGAAACTGGAGTTTGTTGAAGAGAAAACTGTTTCCACTAAAAAAAAAAAAAATTAAAAAAAATTTAAAAAAAAAAAAACAAACCCAAACCAAACAAGGTTGAGAAATCCATACATTACAGAAATGCAAGCCCTTACACAAAAAGACTAGGCATCCTATTTCAAGAATATCAGTTTGTTACCTCTTCATGGGTAGATACCAATTAATGTTTCATCAAAGGAGTCACTCACAAACCTCCTCCACCCCTTTTTTTTCCATCTAAACATACACTGTCAAAGCAAAAGAGCAAAAAATAAGAGTCAGAAACTAAACCATGAAAATAATCTAGCTCAGGCAGCCTTCTGATCCTGAGAAAAGGGAATTGTAAAAATCTCCACTAGCTCAGCGTAGCATTTCCCATCAGTTGTTAATTTTACACAGAAGGTGTTTGCATGCTGAATGCTGGGCTGTGTACCAAACCTACAATAGGCAAGCTTTAAGGGAAATACAATGAAGTTATGAACCTATGTGGGCAAAAAGGGGATATTTGTGTATTTTGAAAATCAACTATACTTTTTACTACAGCAAAGCCTAAACTTTTTTAAATTTCTAGAATACAAACGGGAACTTGCAGGAGATCTGAGTGTTCTTTACCACAAATGAAATTAGGGAAGTAGAATCATAGAATGGTTTGGGTTGGAAGGGACCTTAAAGATCATCTAGGATCTATATGACTTAACAACTTCCTTGCTGGGCACATCAGCAATTAGTGATGGTGAAACAGAAGACTGTGGTTGTTTAATGTCAGAGTGGTTAAAGGCATTAAAACACAAGCAAATGTGGGAACCTATCTATGACTCAGCTTCCTCTCTATCGTTTGACTTCACTGACCACTCAACAGTATGGCCAAGGGTCAAACAAATTCCAATATCAGCAGATATTGACAGACAGTTCTTACCCAGAGCCTCTGCCCCCAAGTTTATAAGAACACAAACAACAACAACAAATCAAAATATCTTCCTAATACACTAAATGTAGATAGTTCATCCAACCAGGTTGTTTTTATCACATCTGTCCCACAAGTGTTAGTAAGAATATGGTCTATTCTCTACAGATCTTGAAGACTGTCAACAACACGCCTTTTTAACTCATTTTCTACTCATCAGCCTAACAAGAGAATTCACTGTCTTATTTTCTTTAGAGTCCTTTTTTTCAGCCTGACCATGCACACAATACGTGCAGCAGCATTAACCAACACTGCCCCCAGCATCCCAGAGAGCCAGAACACGTCAGATCTATATTGCATGCCATGGGCACCTTTGAAATCCGTCACCAGTGACATAAATCCCCTGTGCCAGTGGCTATCTAAAGCCCACCCTAGCCCAGTGTCTCTGCAAGGGCCTGCAAAGACAGCAGTCATATCCTCGTGAGACAGGGCTAAGCAGCCCATCTTCACCCTGGGTCACACGTCATGGGCAGCCAAGACTTTGGAGTCAGGGAAGAAGTCTCCCGCTTTAAACAACATCCACTTGGCAAGCCAGACGTGTAAAGGAAAGGAATGCAAAGAGTAGCTTCATGCCCCTTTCCTGCCCTCAAAATTACACCAATGGCACCTGCAGCAGCAATGCTTGGGTTCACAGAGGTAACATGCTGTGGTTTTGGTTCTCTCTCTTCCATAGGGAAGATTTGTCCCTTCTTTCTCCCACTGCAGAGGAAGAACCACGATCATCCTGTCCCACATGATGCTGAGCTGTGTTTCACAGCGAGAAGAGAGACCTCAGCATGTCCTGAGCTGTACAGACCAGCTGCGTTTGAGATGGAAGCCCCAGAGTGAGAGATGGCAACAAAGGCATAGGTTGCCCCACAAGTCCCATGCAACCCCCTCTGATCAATCCCTTCCTCTGGATGTCACCAGCCCTGCCTGCACCTCGGTAACATCCCCACCAAAGCTGCGAGGGTACCAAGAGCCACAAAGTGAGCGAATATCCCCATCTAGTGTCCCCGAGTACTGCACAACATATTCCTCTTTTTCCATCTCTTTTATCCCTTTCCAGTCATCCTGATTCTTACTGAGAAAGAAGCTCGCTCCAAAAGAGAGACTAAAAATTACCACTGCCCCCCCAGAAGGGCATTATGCAGGCTCTAGGCATGTAAGCAGCTCAGCCAGCACGCTAATTACATTTCTGCAAGCCTGGTCCGAGCTTTCTTTGTGCAACAGCTGCTTATTATTCCATCTCACATGGTCAATCTCTGTCAGGTTTCTTTCTTGGCTCCATTCTGCTAATCTGACCACAAGGAATCGACAAATTAATTCTAGAGGATAAATCAAAGGGGTTTTTGTGTGGCCCTTGCCCCCTGTTTTGCATACAGTGCTTCCAGCTCACGACTGTCTCCTCAGTTCTCCTAGAAAAGCTCCCTGGCTACAGAAGCGTGTTATTTGAGGGTGAAATGAATTAGCCTCTGTTTGCTCCAAATTTAATTCATCTATTTAAATAATTTAATACAGCATCCATCAGTATGAAAGCTGGGCAAATTGAATCCAAAGGATTTGAAGACACATAGATTAAATAAACTACCTTCAAATCCTGGCTCTCAAATTATCACTGCCCCTGGATTAATTCTACCTTAATTAGCCAAAATAAGCTTCTCAAAATGATTAAATTTGTGAAATAAAGATGAAATAAACAAATGGAATATAAACAGCCAGAAAGCATAAGACATAATACAGAGCCTTAAATCAAATGCTAAAATTCATTATGTTTAGGTTCTCATTAGAGCTCTACAAAATCATGAGTGGCATGACTGAGATGAATAAAAAAATTGTTTCTCAAAACACAAGAAATAGGGGGTGCATCACATGAAATCTTCAGCCAGGGCTTTAAAACACGGAAAAGCAAGGACTTTCTGCAGAGTGAATTGTTAAATTGCTGAACTCATTGCCAAAAATGCTGCAGATGCTGAAAGCCAAAGTAGAATTTGACAAATCAACAAAAAATAAGGCCACAAAGACTTATTAAACACAGAGATCAGAAAATCTTTAAGCCACAAACTGCTGAGGGGTGGGAGAACATATTGGGGAAATATCACTCAGTACTTTCCCTGCAGTTACACCCTTTCCTTAATTATCAGCTACTGTCAGAAACAGGATGCTGAGCTTGATGGGCCTTTGGAGCATAATGGGGCTATTCTTAAAATCTGACAAGTCATGAACTGGATAGACTTTCAAATGTTGACACTGGCTTCAGAGTCTTGTACCAGAAGGTGACTAAAGAGCATCCAAGTTAAACTCAGCTCATGGAGTTTAAGATAACAATTAGTCTCTCAGACTTACCTAACTTGCAGGAGTTGTTCATGTTGCAATTCTAGTTGTCAAATCCATGAAGAATCACCATTGTAAATGCAAAGGCAGACATTTTTCTGTGGCTGTGGCTCATGATGGCAGCAAGCCAGCAGGTTACGGCACAAAAGACAGCACTAATCTGCAAAAGGTTCCTGACAAGCAGCTCCATTAACAGCAAGGAGTTAAGGGCCAAAAAAAAAAAAAAAAAAAAATAAAAAAAAAAATTAAAAAAGTAATCTCTTCAAGAAAGGCCATGAAATTTGAGGACAGGATTGAAATCATTTACATCTGTTCCATGCAGGTAGCTTGAAACCATAGCCAACACTGCTTTGAAGTCCCGAGAGAGTCATTTGGAAGTAAGCATAGAAGAGCACATGGTCCCTGCCCTACCTGTACTGTAATGAAAAGCAACACTTTGAGATCAGGGTCAGAAAGATGCTTGTCCAAGCCAGCCCTCAGCAATGAGAAGCAGAGCAGGTCATCACTCCAGAAGACAGTGTAGATCTGGTGCAAAGTTCAAGGAGAGGTAAGGAAACAATCCAGTTTTGTACCCTTGCAGTAAGTGCTGCAGGCGCATACCCCAACACTGAACAGGCAGCACCACCTGCCAGGCTGACCTTCTCTTCTTCGACCCCAATGACAAAATTTCTGAGTGGGAAAACATCAAGACAGCTTAGTTTTAGGCTAGTTTTAACACTATCTAGAGAGTCAACAGAACTCTGAGTGCAATGCAGCAGGTGATAATCAATATTGCCATACCCCCAAGTCTACTGCCAGAGCTGGATCATCACACCAACTGCATTTTCAGAAAAGCCAACACTTTTTTTTGCCTTCTAGACAAAATAATAGGATGAAGAAAAAAAGCCCTAGATTGATGCAGCCTGCAGACCTGACTCAACCTTTATTGTCTTCAGCCGAAAGACCCTTGATGCCCTCCTGGGAGTGCAGTGCAGTGCAGCCTTCAAAGTTGCCTGGAAACATAAAACATGACAAGACTGCTCAGGTATTGAAGCTGCTCTCAGAAGCCAGGTGAGGACAGCCTCAGGCCCCCACAAAGCTCATGGAGAAAAAGTGATCATCAGGAGCAGCAGAGCAAGTTCACTGCCTTTTCCACCCACATCAAGAGCCCTCAAAAGCCAGACAAGTGGCTGCTCCCAAAGATGGCACTGGGACATGCAAGGAGATGTCTAGCATGGGGTGCCTCACCACTCTGACACAGTTCAGTCACACCAAAACAAGCTCTTTTTCCTAGTTTCCCCTTGTTCTTTCTCTCTCAGTTCCCTATGCAAAGATCTGTCTCCATCTTCTACCATCACCTTGCCATAGCAGGAACAGCCAAATACCTCAGCCCAGAGTCAGTAAATGTCATGCCCACCCTGCCTAGTGCCCTGGGCCAGCTGTCACCCTGCCCTTTCTTTGGGTGACAGTTCTCAGCCATACACATTTTCTCCACCAGACTTGTACTGACCTCTACTCTTGAAACAGCCTTCAAAACCCTTACCAAGGCTTCCCTTCACCAGTCCCCATCCTAACCCATACACAGCCTTAGAATTACAAGCCCTGGATTCCTGCCAGCTTAAATAATGCAGCTCCAAATGACTTTGAATCTCTCTTTTCTTTTCCCTCTGCATTTTCCATACACAGTGTTAAGACCCACAGCAGAAAACTCTGTTTCCCTGTGTTATTCTGTAATTTGCAATGCCACCCACCAAATGGTACAGTAGAAATAGTTAATCACATAGGCTTGGGATATGCATAAGCTGAGTTGTAAAGGTGCTAATAGATATATTTGAATTCAAAAGAGATCTGAGAGGTGGAAAATAATATCTTATTAGTATGCTATACATGTGTGCAAAGCAGCAGCCTGTTCTCTAAAAGATGTAGGGAAAAAATAGTAGAATCAAAGCCTTTAGCTTCTCCTATAAGAACACATTAAAATCAGTAATCATAATTTTTCTCATTAGAATTATTAACACCATTGATTTCTATATGACATAATTTTGAACCATTGCAAAAAAATACTATGAATAGTAAATCTCCATTTGTGTATGTTCACAACCACTCACGTCTGCCTCGGGGTCCAGCCTCAGGTAACAGCAGCCCAGTGTTTCCATACAACTTGCAGTTTGCCTGGCATTTGCAGAAATGTGTTGAACCTGAATCACCCAGGAAATGGGTCCTCAAAATGAGCTGTTAAAATGTACTGAATATGGGCTGAAACAACACAGCACAGAAACATCTTTAACTTGGTTACCTTTATTTCCCAGAACAGGCATATTCCTCAAATATATGTAATTTATGGGAATTGCTGCTCCTGTCTTCAACACACTGCTGGTTTGCAGGTTGTTTTCTTCCATTCTCTTTGCTCACTCTATGAGCAACAACCTTCACAAAACAGGTCCAGGGACAGAGGTTCTCCGTAGAGGCAAGGGAGAATAAGATCAGTGAAGCACACAGATTATACATAGGCAGGATCATAAGTTAAAAACTTAGACAAAACAGGTATACCCAAGCAATTAATCCAAGTTTCATTATGACTACTTAATGTGCTATTGTTAGTCAACTCAGTAATTCTATCACATCCATCACATTTACATCTCAGCTAGAGAATTTGTAAATTATTCTGCAAGATACAATTCAGGGAAAAAAAGTTGTGATTTCTTTTTAAACCTTGGAGCATGAGGGGGAGAATAAACTAGGCTATTTGAACTTATTCAGAGTGTTTTCACTGACATAGAGAGGCATAAGATTTAAACCTGTTCTCTTTTTAAACTGAATTTTGACATTAAAAATTGATAAATGGGTTGTGCCACCCACAGCACACTCCGGGGACCAGGGGCACGACTGAATTTAAAAAAGCATGAGGCATTCCCTGCTTGTAGACATTCTCCTCCCATGCAGTTCTGTAATGCACAAACTGGCACAGGGAAACCTGCCACTAGAGACTGTGTTTCCACAAGCGAGAGGCTATTCTTGCAGAAACTCTTCTTGGTTCATCTGGTCCCAAACAGCAAACTGAGGTGAGATGAAAGTTGCTCCCATGGGCTTCTGCTGGGAAGTACTTTCCTTTGTACTGAGTAAGTAAAACAGAAAATGAAACAAAGCAAATCCCTTGGGCATATTCCATCTCCTCAGCATCAGCCGCCCAGGGTCTTTAACAGCACGAGTCAGGTTAAGCAATCTCTGCCGACCAGGGCAGCTGGAAGATGCCATCCTGAGTGTGGCACACACACCATGAGGCCACCATGCTGCTCCAGCACCTGCAGGAGGGCACAGCCTGCTAAATCCATGTCAGCCACTTCGAGCAGGGAGAGCAAACACATTGCCCACCCTGTGGTCTGACACTGGCTTTGCAAGCCCCATCTTCCAACCCAGCGTTGCCTTGAACAGCAAGTTTGTATCCACATTGTGTTCGGCACACTAGCTGCCCTGGGGATACGAAAAAGATTTTTTAAAAAACAGAAAGAAAAACAAACACAAAGAAAAGAGATTTTATTTCTGCAATCACAAAAGCTGTCAAGGATTCAGAAGTCTAGAAAGTGAAGCTTCCTGTTCATTCTGAGCACTGGAACAGGCTGCCCAGAGGTTGTGGAGTCTCCTCTGGAGGTACTCGAGTCATCTGGACACAATCCTGAGTGATGTGTTCTAGGGGATCCTGTTTGAGATGGGAGGTTGGACCCGATAACTTCCAGAGACCCCTTCCAACCTGATCCATTCTGTGTGATTTTGTGATTCATCCTTTCCTGGGAAGGACGTGGTACTCAGCAAAGCACACAGCACACTATATGTGAAAGTCATGGTGACACAGTAGATGGATAATATGAAGCATGTACATCTACTCTGTTCAGTAGGGATCAAAACATCCATTCCCTTATCCATATCCTCTTTGCAAGGATGAATCATGCCTATAGCAACTGTGTTTTCACTAGTTAACACTGCATCTGTCTTTCCTGAATTTAAAAAAAAAAACTAAACCTAACCCAAATTCATTTTTAAAGTTATCATTAAATAAAACAATGTTCCTCCACAGGACATTTAAACCTTGCTTAATCACATGCAAATCTCTAAAATCACTATTTATATAATGCTTGGTCCATCACTTTTTATTTATTCACACAATATGGTTTTTTTATATTGGGTCCTCTGCACCACCTTTAAAAAGTATTCCATAAAGTACAAGTGTAGTACATTCAGAACATAGCTGCAAAAAACTGTAGTGCAAAGCATAGAACACTCAAAACAGGATTTTTAAAGTTGAACTGCGTAACACCCCAATAGAAATGCAAAATACTGAAGATTCGCTTACCTTTTTTGCACCAGCACAGCTTCCAGGAAGATGCAATATTTTCTTAATATTTTTCAATTGAATCTTTATCAAGAATATTATTATTTTGCTGTAATTCAGTTTTGAGTCACAAATTCAAAGTACATATTCACAAATATTTCAATTTTGGTTTTGTGGTTTTTAATGTTAAGCTAGAAATTGTAGTGTTTTACCTGTCCCAGACATCATAGAAAGTATTTGATGCTTTGGGGTCTTTCTTCTGTCCCTGAAGTTCCAGCAAAGGCAGCTTCACCATAGAGTTTAGGATCTCTTTCTAAAAAAAAAGTCTCTCAAATGAGTGAAAACTATTGCTGCTGGGAGCTCAGTGGGTAGCAGACACACCAGGTGCTGCTGAACATTCAGTTCATGCATTGGGCATAACTGGAATTGGAAATAATTAGATGAATATTTCAGTCCTGAACTGTGCCTGCTCCTCTAATCCTCTCTGTTGCAACTGTATTTGCTGCTTAGCAATATCAGCTTTAATTCCCAGTTCCTAATTAGTGCTATCAAGCACCACTCTCTGGATTTCATTATACAGAACTGGATGAAACGTTAGGTCAAGTGTAACTCCCAGGTGAGATTACATTACCATTTGCCTCCTGGTTTCTATATGTGCTCTGCATGTTCCACCTCAAGCAATGGCAGATCCTTTGTAAGCACTGAAATTGTTCAGCTGGGTCCTCAGGGCACCCCAAAACACAGCAGACACCATACAACAACTGCCACAGCCCTGAGGTGTTTAGCTCTGGCAGTGCAGCTGATAAAATTAAGCAGCCTAATAGCTGATAAATGTCACCTGGGTGAGCACAAATCATCCTTCACTCAGTGTTTTTCCCGTTCTTCCCATCCTCTTTCACGACAAACACTTTGAAATAAAGTTACATAAGCAAAAACTGGTAGTTCACATCCGCGACAAATTAGGAGCATGAAATACGTGACAACTTTACATATTTACAAGGCTTGGAGGAGGCATTTGGATCATCAGGAGCCTTAATCACATGGTTTTTAATATGCATCTCCAACTCTCAGGGATATGATGAAGAGTGTTTTACTGCTGGCTGAGCACTAATGGATTTGGAGCTGTTAACTGTAGTCCACAGGCATCCTTAAATGGTGAGCTAATGTGCATTTAATTTTGCTCATTTGGTTTTAGCACAACCAGGTTTACTTATAACACTGTAGTGTCAGCACCAGCCATCTGGGGGTTGAACACAAGGAGAAAAGGGTGAGAGTGGCCAGTGAAACCCCTTGAGACGGGGAAATTTATAGAGAAGCAGATGAAAAACAGAAGAGAAACAGGTAGGGATAAGAAATAGAAAAAAAAAGTCAGACAAACAGCAGCAATAATAGGCAATGACAGAATAAAGCACCAAAAGGGAGTGTCTCAAACAAATATCCACACATCTGGTCGCTCCACACATCTGGGTAAAGACTTGGTGCTGCCAGGAAACTCTCTGAAAACATCAATATCAGCAAACCAAGAGATTTCAGTGTTCCTATTTTAGATATCAGCCTTCAAATTAGGATTTGAGTACTGGATCCTGTCCTGGAAAAAGGGCAATCCTGAAACCATTCTGTTAGTCCTGGAAACATTTAGGGGCTGCACGGCTATTAAGCCGCTTATGTTAAGTTTCTTCCCTGAAAAGCATTTCCTCCCTGCTTTGTTTTGAAATATTATATTTTCAATGCTTTTCAGGGAGGAAACTTAACATAAGCTACTTTGACATTTTACTGTGGAATTTTACCTGTAAGTTTTGCAAGTTATAATGGGCTGGCAGGATGTTGGCACAGGAACTAAAGGATGACAAACCAATGATACAGAATCACAGAATTTTCTGAGTTGGAAGGGACCCACATGGATAGTGTACAGAAAAACAAGATCATCTCAAGCTTTTAGAAGTGTTTGTACCAGCATGAAGAGGGTCCAAAGAAGCAAAAGGGTAAAAGACATGAAGACTGACAGATCTGAGCAGGGACATCTCTTCTATAAACTGGGAAAATGATCCTTTTCCGCAGCTCTAGATGTGCACCTGAGGTACATCCCAGTTTGTAAGGACCTGAAAACCAGGCACATTCCCAGGGAGAGGAAGGACCCAGCAGAACACAAGCAGAAAAAGGTGCCTCCCCATGTACTTCGGGGTGAAGGAAAAACAAGAGTTCAGTACAGTGTTCAATGCTGTGTGCACAGAGCAGCAACCAGACTGACACCAGCTCGTCTGACTGGCACCAGCACAGAGCACCATCCTGGCAGGCAGACCATGAACCAGCCCTAGCCTCAACAACTTTTGGCATTAACAAATGGACCAACCATTAAAAAAATCACAATAATTCATTTTTATCTTTATAAATTTTGTTACTAATGATTTCACATCAGTCCAAAAGAGCCTTCCATAGCTCTTAGCCTGGCAGGGCCTGAAGCAAGGCCAGCTCTGAGCAGACGGTAGATATATTGCCCTAATTTTTAAGACTAACTGTATAATATAACTTTGTCATCACCAACAACAAGGACTCTCCCAAGAGGCAACCTTGAGAGCCTGGAGGGTGTCTTGCATGGGAGACAGGAGCTTTATGAGTTTTTGCAGTTTGACAGACTTTAGGATAGCTAGTTCCCCAAGACTTAGTCCCGTTCGCAAGATTCTTTGATATCTGGCCAATTTGTCTAAAAATACCATTTATTTGACACAGAACATAACAAACATACAAACATAGAACAGATTGACACACATAAACACACAATGAATGCATAATTACAACACTGCAATAGTTAAAAATGCAATAAATGCTTGCTTGAGCTAGCTGAAATGCAAGTTAAGAAAGGTACCTATAAGTTAGCCGGAATAATACAATTTAGGAAACTCAAATGATCTTACCAAATCCAATTTTTGGAGCTGGGGATGCATTAAGATTTCCTCACTCAATCCCTCAGGAAGTAACCACAGAGCTTGCGTCCAAACTCAGGGGAGAGAGCCTTTCTTCACACTCCAATGTCCATGTAGAAAAGCTTCTACTTTTGCTGAGATTTTCGTGGTGTTTTATAGGGAAAAGAGTGTGTATTTGTGGTCACTTGAAAATGCTTCACATTCTCTCAGTGTCTCGCCTTGGCCTTCCAGGCGCCAGGACTAGATAGCCAGGATTAAGTTTATCAACTTAATCTGAGCCATTCATCTCTAGCCAGCGATCAGGGAGAGAGAGAGGGAGGGGGGTGTTTGTCCTGCCACAGAGGGGACATTTAGAATCACATTAAAATATCTCTGGTCTTTAGCACTGGCGAGAACCTCACTGTTTTTTATGTGGTAAAGTAAGCTGAAGACAGAAAAATCCATCATCTCTGAGTGACTTGAAACAAGCACCAGTTTAAGCTGTAATGTCAGATGTACAAGTTCCTACCTGGAGTGTAGTTCAGAATCTGCTGGCAGAAGAATTAGTGGCTGGAGAGCAGGAGCTGAACAGAGAAACTTGTTCCTCCTGCCAAATAAATGCAGCAAATGAGTCTTAAGGAATGGAAGTATAGGGTGTTATGTGAAGGAAATGCATATTGCTGTCTCCTATAATGAGGGCCCCAAAGGACTGGTTGCACCAACTAAATTAAATCAATTTCATAGCCAATATTGCACTATTGCACAATCATGTGTAGAGTGATATTTCAATTAAGAGCATTTTCTCTCAGTTTGGATTAAGACAGTTCATAGTACATTTTTAAAAAATTAATATAAACCATTGCTGAAGTGAAATTTGAGCCTTGACAGCACACCATTAGCTGATTTCATGCAAGCCGAGAAAAAGTAACTTCTCAGCAAGACACATAAAGTTATGAAAAAGATTTTTTAGTGTTGTGAGAAGATTTATTATTGCCGCTACTTTTCTAATATTCATTTCTAAAGCGATGGAAGACTTCACTTTATCGTGGCTGGCTTTGTTCTTAAGTGCTGCAAAGCAGTTTGTCTGTGTACTGAAAAGGGTCTTTTTGCTGATAAAAGATGCTGAGAATCCTCTTAAGTTTGGACTATGTGATGGCCAATGAAGATCTATCAACTTCCAAGCACATTTCTTTTTAATTAACTTATGAATTCATATGACTAATCATTACACAGCATTTTAAAAACTTCAGAAGATTTTTGTGTTTGTTTTTATAGAAGAAACTCTTGAATGGCAAAAGTGGTGAACAGTGTTGGTAGGTAAGCCTGTCCATTAGAAGCAAGAATATTCAGAATTTAAGTGTTCAGTCAGACTGACACAGATACTGCAAAAAGTGAAAGCATACAGACATCTGGGTTAAGCTCCCTTGTGGGAATACCTATTGGAGTTTTCTTCCCTGCAGTGAGGTTTTATTGTCACCTCATCTCAGGCAAAGTCCACTCTTGGAATATTTGCCAGCATAATCATCTTCTATGAATATATGGGGAAGGAGGGAGTAAGGAGGGGAGAGAAGGAGGAAACAAGGGAGAGGAGAAATGAGAGCATAGGACATTTTTAAACTTGCCAGCATAGATACATTTCAGCTGGAAAATCACTTCAGCTAACTTCATTTGTTTTATTCATATACCTGGTATAAATAACAATGCCAAGTGTAACTTTTTGCTGTTGGAAGCTTATAAAGACTCCAACTACATTACACAACCATGAGCAATGAACTTACTGCACAACTAGAGGTTATCTGAGATGTAGTTAATGGTTTTTTACATCTCCTCAGTTTTGTTTAGTACAAAGTGCAGTGGCTTGGATTATTTCAACTCAGTTGGTTTGAGATAGCACTGATGGCAAGGTAGAAATCACCACACCCAGATTCTGCAACAACTCTCTGTCTGAGAGCAAACTAAGCAATCATTGCTTCTGTGCTGAAAACCTTTTGAACCACTTCAAGGTCTTGCATGTGCCTGATGATACCCTGAGAGGGCTGGGCTGTAAAGCTATTCCACTCCACTAGACATGTTCTAGAGTAGCCCATGACCCAAAAAGACACATCCTATGGCTCCATTTGCATTGTTCTGTCACAATTTCTGATCATTTCTCCATCCCTTTTATGAACAGGCAGAAATATCAGCCCCCAAACCACAGATGAGCAAGGATTCAATCCTGCCCCTCTTGACTCTTCCAGACCTCAGCTCCCTGACCATATGCAGAGCTTCTTTGAAGCCACACTGGCACAACTTGTGTAAGCAGCTCCAGCCTATTAAACTATTCCCTGGGGAGCTTTCCTCACCTAGAAAAGCCAATAATGTCCTTATTTCAGTTAAGCATTCATTAGCTTTCTGCATGCAAGCCATTGAGTGGGCAGGGAAGAGCAGAAGGATGTGTATTGAGAAGACACAATGTTCTCCTCTGGCAGTGTAGGAAGACTGGCACATCATAATGTTCAGGAATAATAATTGCACCTCTAGCACTTCCACTACCTACTTGATCAATGTTTAGTAAAGATTTAACATATTGATGTTTTTGAAAAGTAACCACCAGACCAGACATACAGCTTGTGAGGGTCAGGATAAGGGCAATGGAGGAGAACTCTTTAAAATGGCTCAGTAAGAAATTTGATTGAAAACAAAAAGTGTTGAAAAGCAAATTACTATTTCTGACTTTTGATACAGAAAAGCAAAATCTCAAATTTAAAAAAAAATTAAAAATAAAAAAAGAACATATTTTCACCAAAAACACTGGCAAAGCAGGAATAGTAACTGTCATATGAGAGACTCACCTTGCCCCTGACACAGGCCAAGCTCTGTGGTCCAGTTGTGCATCCTGTCATGCCTGAAGATATCATTCCCTCTCACTGATGAAAACCATTGCTTCTGGGGAATCTGGCTTACAGGGCAAAATGGGGGCATGAGGAAAATAAATGACAGCTTTCCAAAGGATTTGGCATAGCACTTCCAAAACCAAAGGCACAGGTTTTGGCTGTATTACCTCTGTTTTCAATGAAAAGCACTTACTTCTGCCAAAATGCTATTGAAGTTCAAGTGATTATTTTATTGTATCTTAATTGATTGAAAATGTTACCTCTCAAATTTTGTGAATTACCTTCCTTGAACCATTGGAGGCAATGATGGATTAATCTTTCATCTTACATTAAAAAGGAGAAAATGTGGTGCTATAATACTTGACTAGTTTTGCTAGACTTTCAAATCTAATAATAGCATTCTTCATAATTGCTTTAGTCTTTCTCAATTTCACTTAAATTAGCTTTCTGCTTTAATTAAATCACAACATATTTTATGCCAGGAGAGAATTGGTCATTTTTAACTGCTGGTATAATTACAAAATATCACCACAATGCACAAGAGAATCCTGAGTTATAAATAAGCTTAAGAGTTAATTGTATGCTTCTGTTTTCCCTCCAATATTTACAGCATATTTGCATTGCTGGTATGCTTTATGCTGCTATGTTTTACAGTGTTTTGCAGACAGTCTTGCAATTCTCAGCATGCAATAATAGGAATTAAATATTTATGGTTGTGCACAACTTCACTTCTCTCTGCAATCTTCAGAGTTCCCCACAGAAGTCAGCATTTGTCAGCTCAGAGCCTGCACTGGCACCAGCGATGATTGTACTGGCACTGCCTTGAGCTACAGCAAAGACTCTCTCTAGCCCCAGCCCATCCATAATTTCAGTGCATTTCATCCCATCTTCTGCACAGAAAAAATAACCAAAGTCAAAAATGTTGCCCTACTTCTCAAGCCTAAGAGCTGAGATTTTGCTTTGATTTCCATGCATCTCATGCACACCTTGGAGTGGGAGGTTTGATTCTGTGAGGGACATTTGTAACTCACACCTCCAATCAGGCCAAGACTTCAGACTTCCCTCCACCTGACAATAGTCACAGAAAATACACAGGGAAGAGACATACAAGCTCTCTCCAGGACCCTTGAGTCTTGCCCAGAGGCTGCAATGAGGGACTGAAGAGCAGGTTTTCTTCTTTCATCTGGAGCCACAACAGGACAGGAGCAGAAGAGTATCCAAGCTCTCAGCAGAACCAAACCTGCAACTGACACACACAACAGTACAGACAAGTTTTTGCCTACTGGTCTCCTGGGTCCTACTCCCTCCTGGGTATGGGTCTCGTCCTTAAAACAATTCTGGTTCTGTTCACCAACTTTAAGATACTTTTCTAACTAGTAGACAGAAAAGCCCTGTTAGTGGCAGGCCATCCCATGCATCTATTCTAGAAATTTCAAAATAAAATAAGAATCAAAAATTAAAAGTGCTGCTAGTGTCTGTTAAAAATGTCTACACTTTTTATTTCTTTCTGTGTTCCCTTATCTGACCATCTGTGCTGCTTTGAGAGCAGGAACTCAAGTTGTTATCTCCACTGTACACAATGAAATGGACCACAGTAAATCTGCAGGTCCCTCCCCACAACTTTTGCCCTCTGCTATGTAAATGACATTATTTTATGACGTTATTTTAATGATAATATGGCACTCTTACATTGGGCCTAATTTGGTTTCAACAGAGCCTCAAAAGAGGGAGCTCATTTATGGTGTTCAAAAGCACTTGTATTTCTTTATTGCCTGAACCTTTCTAATATGAATTCTTGTAAAACAGAGCACAACATCAATTATGGGTATCTGTATAAGGCACTGTATAAGGTATAGGCACTCATAAGCCTATAAACTTTTGCATCTACTCCCTTCCTGCTTTTTCTCCTTGTTGGATTTGTTGTTTTCTTCTCAACACACTCCTCAGTTAGGGAACTGGCAAATCATTTACATCAGTACATGTTGCTATTTCCAACCTTGAATGTAATCATCTAAAGAAGAAAAAGGTCCAGAAAGCAAAATATTCCTTTGCTATATGTATTCTTTGTTATTGTTCCTAAATATAATTTCAGTTTTTACCTGGCAGAAGCTAGGAAGGGATAGTAATGATTTCTCAAAAAAAAAGTGAAAAAATTCCAACACTGCTGGAATAGGATAAGTGGAGTGGATAATTGCTACAGTCAAGTCACTCCTCACGTGCAGATTTACTGACAATATAGTCCCTGGTAGCTTTCCATGACAGATCTCTACCTAGAGCTGCCCCAGCTCTCTACACAAAAATATAGGTGAAGTCTTCAAATCATGTGAAGGCTCACAGCATTAAAGCTAAGATCTGAAAATATTTTAATGAAATATAGCTGTATAGTAACTGGACTGGTTCAGTAACTGCTTGATGTAGTAATGTACAAGTCAGTTTCTCTCTGGAGATTACCATCAGTTTAAAATTAACTAGAGTTTTAATAAAGATTGCAAAATGAAAACAGCTATTTAAAGGCAAAGGCAAAAAAGTAGTAACTTCTTAACTTTTAGTTTCCATCACTACAACCACAAGTAAGTAGCAGAATTCAATCACTGGTCTTCCATTTGGAATCACTTAGCTGTTACCCACAACCTGCTGATGTAATAGCTGAAGGCAAAAGAAGTAAAGTGAAGAATATTTAAGCAACTCATAAAACATTACTGCTATACATATACACAACATGCAAGAAAAAGAAATCACATTGGCAAGAACACATGGAGGAGACACAGTGCTTACCCTGGAAAGTTGTTCAAACTTCTTTCTTTAAGTAATACTTGGGAGCACACTGGGTTTTAAGGCCAATTGTTCTCACATATTGAAATTGTGGGAACATTGACTTTCTTCATTAAGTCAGAGCTATAATCCATAAGACAATAAAAATATTCACGGTACTTTGTCCAATTTTCAGCTGATTATCATCCTCTGCAAGCAAAGCTGCAGGAAGCAAAAAATTGAGTAACTCATTGAAAAACAGACCAAACTGCTTTTTTCTCAAAAACTAAAATGGTCATCTTTGGGAACACACTGGTAAATTTAAGTAAGAAACATATTTGTCCATTATCTACTCAGGACATGAGCCACTTCATACATTATTATTTACTTGAAGTAAATTAATTTAGGCATTGCCAATTATCAAGTCTATACTTATTGAGCTCTATTGAGCTTGTATGCAAAAAATCCTAGTTTAGTGTGAGAGTCACAACTCTTTTTAAAATAAACTTGTGCAAGTCTGTCTTGCACTTCTTACAGAAGGAACAACTTTGCTGTAGCTGGAGCAACCTTCTCTCCCGTGTGTCAGAGGGGTCTCTGGGATCACCTGCAACACACTGGAGTGTTCCTCTCAGCTTAGAATCATAGAATCATTTTGATTGGAAAACACCTCTCTGGTCATCAAGTTCAATCATTAGGGCTCTTTCTGCAACAAGCCCAGAGAGACTTTTGGCCTGAGGGTACGAAACCCACTCACAGATTTCATGAGGGAGATTGCAGTGAAGGACACCCTAAGCCACAAATCCTGAGCATTTGGGAGAGTGTTCAGGGAAGTATCACTGTGTATTTTCTCTTATCTTCCTCTCTCTCTCGAGTATCTGCAGCTAGACAAAAGGCAGGATAACTGGTCTGATATGGTATTCCTTTGCTCATGTTCACTAGGAATTACTGGCCAAAATTTGATACCAGAATTCAAAAAAAATAAGTTTCCTCATTCCCTTTCCCCTTCTCTTTTTGATATTCCAAGGAGTGCAAATAACTCACTGGTTTTAAGAAATCAATGAAGACTGTCATGTCCCTGCAAGTAAATGAATGACATTTAGACTTTCCACTCTACAAGTTTGAATATCTGATTGATTTTATGCTGGAGAATTTAGTTTAAGCAAGCAGTACTGCTAAAGTCTCATGCATCAAAACAAGACAGACTTTCACTTGAGATCTCCTGAAAAACAGAGTGAAACTGTCCAAACTCTTCAAGTACGCTTGGACTGCTTGACCTTGTAGAGGAGCTACTTGTATCACCCAGGGAAGTGCAGCACAGTGAGACTATGCTTCCATCTCTGTGGCCTCCACTTAGCCATACCCTTCTATATGAATGATAAAAATTATCTCGGGAATGAAAGTACAGATTAAAAACCAAGTCCAAGATGTTCTCCGAACAAGGGTGTTAGTGGCACAGCAGTAGTTAGCAAAGTCTACAAACTGTGCCATCAGAAAAACAGCAGTGCAGAGACACTTCAGCCAGAAAACTTCCTGGGGAAATAAGGTGGACAGTGGCTGAAGAATTTGTTCAGAGCTTGTGCACATTCGAGCAAAACCGCCCCAGCTATGTCAGTGACTTCAGGTCACCGAGACCTACAGCTTCCTTCCCAATACCAAACTGAAGGTCTCACTCAGCTGACTAGCCTACAGTTAAATCTCACCATCTGATTTAATTCTGAGTTTTAAGACTAATTTTATTTTTCTGTCATTTGACTGGATTCTCTCACCTTCCTTATCAAGGAGAAAGTTGGACTTGAGTTTTATATTATGACAGCACCCTTCCCTGAGACTATGCGCTGCTAAACAAGGCTCTGCAAGCTCCATAACCATTTTTTCTTTTAGATACTAACCAAAGCAATAACAATTTTATCTGAAGAACACAAATACTTTTGAGGTGACCAACAAAGAGCTTTTTATTAATTTACATATTCTACAAAATTGTCAACAAAATAAGAGTGGGTTTACTGAAATGCACATCAGTCAATAAAGCAACAACCATCATTTCAAATCACTCAGGGAAAAATATGTTTATCCATGGCTGCTTTTATGAGTGGAAATTAATTCAGCCAAATTTCAGAGAGGAACAAATGGCCTTTTGTCAGAGCTGCCATAGCAAAATTGCTATTACTTTCTGACTTCTATCATGATGTCAAACCCCAGAATTTCACACGACATGTGAGTGCAGAGACCCATCAGAAATGAAGGAGAGGATATTTCACACAACCAAACCCAGTCCCATCCAGAGCTGGATGTGTTCACACCTGTTCAGATTTGGGTGAAAAAAGAAAACAGTGCAGGGTGAATGTGCCAGCCCAAATCCATGGCAAGGTGTGCTGCTGCATTTCAAATGAATCGCAAGTGGCAGGTCAGTTTTACCCAACAAGAAGGGAGCAAGCATCACATCTCAGGAAAGCACAGGTTATGATCACCAGATCAATACAAGATAAATAGCAGTGTATCCCACACAGCCTGCGTATCTTGAATCAGCACTGCCAAACTATGCCCTTTGAAGCAGAGCTAAAAATGACATTGAAGGTTTTCATGTGGCTTGTACTTCAGAGTGAATCCATTCAGCCTGGGGAGACATAAAGATCATCTCTGAGAATCTGCTCTTATCTAGCAGCAGCATTCCTGCCTCACCAGGGCTGAGGGCACCTTTAATGCATCAGACCAGCAGTGTCACTCAGGCATCCCTTCCCACAGAACCAAGCCCTAATTTGATGAGTATGCGGAGCATTACACAGAAGCAAATCACGACAACTTTAGGCCTTTTGCCCTGCTCATCTCCTCAAACAGCTCCACTTCTGCTCCCAGTGACTAGTTCCCAAACTTTTCTGACAAATTAGTCATCACCTATTGACCCATGATTCTTCTGGCAGAAAAACAAAGCCTTGTGCAATATCCATTACTCTGAGGGATAGCAACAACAACTCAAAAACAGCTAATGCCAGCAGGGCACTGCTCACCTCCAGTGAGAGAGAGCAAGGGACCAGCTTGCTCCATGTACATGGAGCAAATCCATGCTCCACGGTAGAAATCCATGTGCCAGGCTCTCCCAGGCCACAGCACCTGCAGACCACCACCTAAAAACCCCCACCTCTAACAGAGGGACAGGGCTGGACCCCAGGACCCTATGGCGGGCTTTTCCATGCTGAGAAAAGCTTGGCCACTGCAACAAAGTGGCCAAACAAAGGCAGATCTGCAGGAGAGCTTTTCCCAGCATGGTAGCCCCACTGCTGCACACAAAGACTCTCAGAAAATGGCTGAGGTCTCCAGCTATCCTAATACCATGACCAACTACCTCATACAGCAAAAAGATCACTTTTATGCATTTTTCCTGAATATTTGAGAGATCCATTTCCTAACCTTTCCTTTGAACCTCTGAGTTTACAGAGGTAGCATCTCCATGCCTACCTCACCTTACCTGACTCCGCTTTTCCCACCTGCATTCCCTCCCCCATTTTTTTTCTCTATCAATGTACTTCTGCTTAGAATAATTTTTAATTAAGTTTTCATATTAGTTCTTTACTAAGTATCATGATCTAAGTTTGTTCTGTTGAAAAATAAGTAAATGGCATTGAACAGGTCCCTTTCAACCAAGACCATTCTATGACTCTATATTTGCAATTTCTTGTGCAGACTATAATCTGTGCTGCATCTTCCTGTCATATCACACTGATAGAGGCCCTATTAGCTAATTAAAGATTTTGCCCTTTTTCTTTTCTCTGTTTTCTCAGACACAAAGTTCTAATTTTTTTTAGTAGCACCTGATTTTTATGGAAGACGTATCTTCCAGATAGACATTCTGGAAGCAGCAGCAATAATTTCTGACCTATTATGGGCAAATCAGCAGTATTAAGTGATCTTCAAAGCACTTCTGTAGATGGTACAAAATGTATATAAGCTGCTACAGCCAGTTATTGGCAAAATTATCTACCTTCTGGTGCCATTACACAGAACAGCCTAATATGCATAATTACAGTAATTATGCAGAGCACAGCACAAACAAAAACAAAATTATATGCTGCTTCACACTGGCACTCTTTCAGACAGAAATTCATTTTCACATTTACAGTATTGCAAATACGGACAACATTATTAAAGCAGAATTTGAATATAATTATGCATACCAACTCCACATTGAATTGGTGTTTTCCATCTTCAATAAGTTGTAGATAGCTGTTGTGATGTCTTTTTGATAAGTCACTAAGCCACCTAAACTCTAACAACCTGTAAGTCCATCTCTGCTTTCTTTCAGCAGTACCACTGGAAGTTAAATATCACAACATCTGTAACCACCTGCTGCCTTCAAGAAAACTGACTGCTTTACACAGCATAAGGAACTAGTAGGAATTGCCAGACAAGAAATCATGACTTTGGGACAAAATTGATCTAAAATCACATCTTCAGTTAATTCTAAAAAGAAACATCCTTCCTTGCATAGAATTTTAAGCATACTTTTTAAGAATCCCAAAAAAAAAAGAGAGAGAGAGAATAAGTGCTTGTAGTGAATAAGTGCTTGTAGTGCTGGGGTGTGACTGCAGGCACAGAAAACCTGCCCTTGGAAACTCAGTAGCTGGAAGAGGAAGACTAATGAATGGCCCAGTTTAAAGCCTCCAAGGCAAGAAGTTTGATCCCAGTAGCAATTCTGGAAGTCTTTCTCACTTGACTGTTTGGACACCAGCTCTTTAAAAAATGGCGTCATCTATCCAGGCTTTTGATAGTTGGAGTGGGAAGGTGAAGAAAGAAGGATCATTGCAAGCAAGCTGTTGAGAAAAGCAAAACTGAATAATTTGTTAAAGGACTGAATTAGTAGAACAATTTTCCACATTGTCACATGATGATGACCTCCTTCAGCTCAGAGTGAATACACTGGCAGACACTAAAACCAAGACCACCAGGAAATGCAAAGCAAAGATTCCAAATGTGAGAGGAAAGCCGTGAAGCCCTGCTGTGGGTCAGCAGGGACGGGGATGTTCCGATTTGCTCAGACTGATCAAGCATGGGAGAGACATTGACACCAACAGCCAGACTCCTTCAGCCACCAACCTGTCCTGAAGGTCCCCAGGTCTGAAAATCCACCTGAGCAGAAAAGCACTGTTTCTTTCCAGACGTTCCTCTGAGTGAAAGATAAAATGCTCACATTTCTTGAGAAAACAATGTTCTTGGTGTCTGCATCCAGGCCTGTTTGTCTTTTGTTTGTGTCTCTGCCCTAACCTTTTGTGAGCCCACTGGACAATTTAGATCTAATAAGACAAGCCAGAAGTCCTAAAGTCATTAAGTTCCTACACGTTTCCTGAAAACAGGATGTGGGTGGAAGAGAAAGATCTCATTAGTGCTGCCTGTGGGGGAAAGGCTGGTGGACAAACTCCCACCTCCTTAGAAACCAGACTGCACACAAGAGAGTGAGAGCAAGGGGTTATGAACTCTTCCCAAGTGAGAAGAAAGTCTGACAGGGAACTCACACCTTAAACGTCTGCAGACAACCAAAACAGAAAAATCAAAACCACAAAAACACAAACTTTCCTTCTTCATATGTTTTGACATTCAGTCTTACCATGGGGGGTAATCCAATCTGTTTTACTTTCAGGACCTGAAAAGAGAAGGAGACCAGATGTGTTTGTGCTTGGAGTCTAAGTGTGCACATCTGTGAGGCCACATAAGCTTCATGAGGAAGGAAACACTCCTGAAATACACGTGAAGCTACCACATATTGTTAACTGCCCTGAGACTGGGGAATTACCATCTGTGATTGCTGATAATTGATGACCATTGATAGAATTGATGGAGCCTGGTTGTCAAGTGGACTGTATTGTACAGGCAGAGCAACAGCTGACAGAAAATGAAAATAAGAGTTTGGTTACCACAAAACAACTTAAAACTACGATGAAAGCTTTATAAGCAGAGTTGTGGTTGTGGTTCATGTATTAGATTAATATTCTGTTTCTTCTGCTTCTGTGTGGAGATTTAACCAGCTGAATAGATCAGTTTTGACTCTTTAATAAAATTATCTACTCAATCAAATTTAGAATCAAATAGTAGTGTTGATATGGGGAGGTGGGGGGCTTTGTATTTTTTTTTTTTTTTTTAGTATGTTGCATTCTACATGGTCTCTGACTGGACCTCCACCAAGTGCAAGGACTGAGCCCTTCACTTTTCTTGACAAAACATCCTACAATTTTCCTAAATTTCAAGCCTCAATTCTCATCCCTACAGCACTCTGACTATATAACAATCCTCAAGTTTTCACAAAGGAGCTATGGAAATTGCTTGAAGACAATGACCCAAAGCAGCTTTTCAAATATCTACTCTTTTTTTCTTATATTCTTTTAATCTTAATAACCACAGAAACAAAATATAAAAAGATTGAAATATTTTAAATAAGGCAGAGGATATTTTAATTCAATTTCTTTAATCACAAGAGTTTCCAAATGTGACCATTTAAAAGAAACATTTCCACTACAAATACTTGAAAAATAAAATGCATTACATAGAATGATTTAAGCTTCTGTCTTAAAGTCACAACATTTAATTTCCATATCTGATTTGTTTTATGGGACTGTTCTGTCCATTTTGCTTTATCCCACGATTTTGTTAGAATGAATTAACATGAATGAATCAAATGAATCAAACCACCTCCCTAATAAGTTTGTTTATCCTTTTGGACAGAGTGCTGAAACTGCTGAATAAGCACATTCAAGCTAGGATGTGCTTCACAAACATTTCTCTGAGCAGAACTCATTTATGCCCAAAGGCCAATTTCTCAGTTTTCAGGGGTGGCAGGTTCTGGAATCTGGAATCACAGTCCGTCCCTAGGAGGTAAGTAGTCTGAAAGTTGCATGGGGGGACTTTGGTTTTGCAGAAGGACAAAAAGCTAAGGAACTCAAGCCCAGTTTGATTCATGAGAGAAAACCCTTTTCAGAGCCTTCTTTCCCCACAGGGTACCTGGGCTCTGTTCTCTGCACCTCAGAGATGGTGATAGCAACTTCTCTCAGTTGCCATCAGAAGGTTGCAGTCACTGAGGAAAAACGTATTCTGGGTTCACAATGTCATAGATAGGTTGAGTTTGGAAGGCAGATCATCTAGTCCTGACCTGTGCTCAGAGCAGAGTGAACAAAAGACAGTTGCTCAGGGCTGTGTCCAGTCAGGGTCTGAATATCTCCAAGGAGTTTGCCTAGGAGCACTTTTTCCTATGACATCAAACAGTAAAAGTGGTGCTACTATACCACCTGTATCAACAAATTTGATAAAAGCTACCATCCCTCCCTAAAACATCACATCTCTTACTAGACCAGACTGGTCTTTACTAATTCTACTGCTATTGCTACTATAAAATTTCAATTTTCTTTTTTGGACTTTAAGAGTAGGTTTTACAGATTCTTTACCAGTAATTAAAACCCCCTGCCTCTTACCTCTGCATACTTGAAGAGATTGCCTCATATATTCTGTAAAACTATTATTAATCACATTTATTACCTGAAGATTTAAGTCTTTTTTTGAGAGATTCATATAGAGAGTAAGCAGGTACTTCTGGAGAGGCAAGTTTCTGAGCTGTGTATTTGTTCCATTAATCAAGGCACCAAAGAAAAGATCTCTACCAATACAACTATGCCATTTCTCAGCAGGCAACAATCTCCCTTTCGCGTCTGTAAAGCATTTCTTATTTAACAATACCAGCTAATTAAATAATCAGAGAAGCATATGTCTGTGGAGAATCAGAGAAGTATATGCCTATGAAGACTGTTCAGTCCCAGGCACAAGTGTGAGAATGTGGGGGCTTTTTCTTCTAATTAGTATTGAAGCTAAATTCCTCCTTAACTCTTTATCCTACTGCTCATTTGAATTTCTCAGAAGCATTAATTTTGACTCTAAGAAAAGCTGTGATTCAAATCCTTGCAGCTTTGCTGATGTTCAGATTAGATCTCCTCGTGCAGCAAAGCGTTCCCCAGGACGGCTCTGCTTAGCAGGATGCAGGGTTTGGTATTTGTGTGAATCAATCCAGACCATTTCAGGGTCACTTTTAGCAAAGGAAAGCCTGCCTGTTAAGACCAGATAAGAGTGAGGTCATTGATTTATTTTTTCCTCATTATCTGGCAAGGTTTCAGTCGAAGCCTAAACTCATTATCTCTGTGGAAATACAAACACAACTTGGTCCCTTGAAGCAAGTTAATTTAGTTTGAAAACAGTTAGGGAGTTACCTTCTGAATTCAATTAGCTAATAACTCCTGATGGGTAAAGGTCACAGAAGAGCAAGGCACTGTGCTGGTTTAAGTTAAATGCAATTCTAGGTAATATCAGAGCAGCACTTTTCCCCTTCTTACTGAGTCATGGCTGCAGCTTCTGGCCACCATCTCCAAATTCTCTGTCAATAAGAGAGACAAATTTATGCCAGAATGGATCACCTTCAGGGATGAGAACAGCAGCAGTATCTTTCAGCCACAGCTCCTTCAGTGTCCTCCCTTTATACTGAAAGTAAATGAGCAGGGGAAGACCTTGTCCCTTTCAACCACACTGAATAAAGCCCCTCTACTCACCTATGTTAATCAAAATAATGTGTATATTAAAATCAAAATCCCTCTCTGCAGCAAGATGCAGTCAAACGCAGGATTCACTTTTTATTCACAGCTGTAGAGATGTTTATTACAAGGACTGATGCTGTAAGAGAGCCTGTGTTTCTGAAAAAAATATGACACTTGTGGATCACTCATGGACCACCAGCTGCAAGAGGCTGTTTCAGGCTGGGCTGGGAAAACAATTCCAGCTTAACATCCGAGCTAGAAAATAATACTATGATAGAAACACTGACAGGCTAACAACAGTTGGTATTACTACTATAATAGAGGGGAAGTAAATGGTGGAAGGGCGGCACATTTTAATTGTTCTCTCAAGGAAACACCAGGCTCTGAACTACCCTGGGCAATCACGAGCTACAAGCAGTTCCCTCTTAGAGAAACAATTTTTCATTTTACAACATGAAAGCAAATTTCTTGCCAGTATTACCTCAGGTCATTAGCCATATTGTAATTCTTGTGTTTTTCCAAACTGATTTCCCCCTTTATTTGATTTTGAGCAGCTGATTAAATTTACCCTCCTTGAAGAAGCAGACATTCAATTTAACTCTAGTTCAACATTCTCCTGGTATCAAAATACAGTTCTCATTGTCACACTTTAGCTATAGATTAATTTTGTCACTGCTTTAAAGGGGCATTCTCTAACCAATGACAATAGGTTGGCTTGCTCCCACACATCCATGTTACACACAAACTCGGAAAGTAGAACAATAAACTGTACAATGCAAAAGGTGCTCTTCAGACAACTACAAATCACTGAATTACAGGATGAAGGAAAACCCAGTGCAGCACTGGTATTCATTTTACTTATTCATCCCACAAGGAACCAAATCCAATACCCAAAAGCACAGGTGTCTCTGGTTCTTTACTGTAGTCCCCAGGGCTCTCACTTTCCCAGACGGCTGGATGAATGAGACCTTCCGAGTATGTTCTCTTTCAAGACTCCAAGTGGACATCCAGGCTAGGTCTAAATTATTTAAGTAGGGATCAAGCCTTTGGACCCTGTGAGTCTTTGAGCTATTTTATGGGCAAAAACATTAAAAAACCCATTAAACAGAAAACACCACACAGAAGAATTCTATGGGATCAGATCAAAGGTCCACTTACTTCAGTATTCCACTGCTGACAGCAGCCAGCAGCAAATACCAAGGGAAACAATTTTTAACAGGGGTAACCATGCAGTCATTTACTCCACTCTCATCTCCCCACATCCAGAGCCTGCCATGCAGGCAGCTCCTCAGACACAAATGTCATCTTGTTGCCTAATAGTCCCTGATAGATTTTCTTTTTCCATTAATTCACCTGATTGGTTTTGAGCCCATCTAACCTCCTGACACCCAGCAGATAGTGTAAGACTGGTTCCAGTTTAATCACACACCACAAGGACCAAGTGTGCCATTGTTTGCTTGAGCCTCTATCCAGTAATTCCACCTGATGTCCCTTGTTCTTGTTCTGGGCGAAACGCAAACAATCATTTGCTACTTATTTTCTCTGTGCCACTCGTGATTTTAAACACCGCTATCACATGCCTTTCCACCTTCCCTTTTCCCGCCTAAGAGTCTATTTAATCAATCTCAATTCAGAAGCTGTTCTTTGTTTGTGAAAACACTTGTCAGGTTTCTCTGTCCTTTTCGAACACTGCCATGCCTTTTCTTAGATGTGGAGACCAGAACAGCACACAGTAATCAAGAGGTGAATGCACAGCAAAATAATTATTTTGTTTGCTGTGTCTTCCCTAGCAATTTCTGACAATCTATTTGCTTTGGAGCATTGCTCTGCCCTCAGCCAACATTTCTTAGAATTACTGACAGCTAGTCTGAGCTCTCTCCCCTGAGTCGCAATAGGTAGTTTAAAGCCCATTTCGGCATCGTACAGTCAGGTTTATTTTTTCCCATGTGCGTTATCTTGTGGTTACTGGCACCAAATACAGGCTGCCATTTTACTGCAACGCTGTCACCACGTTTTTAAAAGTAGATTTTTTTTTTCTACCCTGAATAACTCAGTCAAAGAAGCATTCAGCACTATTTAGGACATTTTCCAGACCACTTATGAATATGCCAGACATCAGAGAACTCAGTGCAGATCCCTGTGGGATTCCACTTGTTATCTCCCACTGAAATACCTGACTGTTTATTCCTACTCCTCACATCATTTCCAGCAGGGAACTTTCCTTTCATCCTGCTACTGTTTTGCTTCTTTAGGATCTTCCCACTGAGGAGCTTATCAAAAGCTTTAGGAAAATCTGAGCACGCTGTACCAACCAAATCACCCTAATCCACACTCATGTCAGTGCTTCAGACAAAGAGCAGTGGATTTCTCTCAGACACGATTTTGCTTGACAAAAGCCACATTGACATGTTTCCAAAGTCCTTTTTAAATACAGGTGTCAAATTCCTGTTTTCCCTTTCTGTGGTACAGTAGATGTGTTGGGCGGAGGTGCAGGAATTCCTGTTCTGCTACTGAGAGTTGGCTGAATCTGAGTGAGCACTAGTTGCAATGACCAAAAGTCCCTCCAGCCCTAGCCCTGCAAACAAAATCCCTGCTTGCTCTTCTGCATGATGCCAAGCACTGCTGCTTTTCCCAGGGATTCCCTGTTTAGTGCCTCCAACACACAGTCCCTCTTGCTGCTTTACAGCAGCAGAATCTCTCCCCATCATGACTCTTTCTCCACAAACACTCCTGTTTTCTTCTGCAGCTGCTCGGTTCTGTGAATTACTTCCGCACCTTTAGTGCCCTTAACACCCCCACAGAACAACCTCCTCAGCAGCCAGACCTCCCCTGCAGCCGGGTTGCACCTTCCTTGTGAACTCAGGCCTTTCTGGAGCTCATGGAGGGCGCCAGGATCTGCTCTCACAGGGAAGAGGCCCCTGCCTTTCCCCCCATGTTCAGCCATCCCTGAAGAACATTACATGATAGAACTTCTTTCAAGAAGGTTTAAGAAAACTCCAAATTAAAATTCGTGTGGGTTGCCCAGTGAGGAAAATTTTGAACCCAGAGAACTACACTCGTGCTCCCTTTTACAATCACAGATTAATCACTTTAGTGTTACGGCTACTCATGTAAAACCTGAGTCATTAATTAAATTAAGGCAAATGCCAGAGTTTCTCCAATAACATCCAGCTATTTGACAACAGATTTGGTAGTTATTTCAAATTGTTGTGGTTATTCCAAATAAAATTTCTATGCAAACATACTTGGTTTCTAATTTTACGCATTTTTATGTTAATAAGCTTATTCTTATCTTATTCTTATCCCTTTTCAGATTTTTCATTTAAAGCCTTGGAAAACATAAATATGTATATTTCAGTGGTAACTTAGCTTTTCAGAATACCTCACAAGTTCTCACAGCTGTATACATAAAATCAGTAAAAAATCCACCAGGATCTTAGGCACTGCTTTGAATGTATGAGGTGGTATCTGTAAAAGAATTCAATCAGAAAATTCATTACAAAATGTGATAAATGGCCCAGAACCTTCAGTCTAGTGTATGCTGAAATTTATGAAGTGGTGTTAAGGGAAAATTGTTTCCAGAAGGCATCAGATAAGATAGCAAAGATAAAGACTTCCAAACACGGAATTGGAAAACAGACACACAGTGATGCCCAAAATATGCCTTTTTAATTCCAGGTACCAATGCTCCAGTTAACAGGTAGATCTGTGTTCAGTCATGTGAAGTGAGACTGGGGATTAAAAATGTTCCTGTCTCTGAAAACAGATATTATGAAGTATGTTAATAGCAATGGAATATTCTCAACTGAGGAGGTGAAATCTTTCAGCGGAAGAAAAAAATTGAGTTTTTTCACTTAGGTGTCTGTGTGCTTACATGTATGTATAGAGGCCACATGAGCTCACAGAGCTTTGTAGAAACACAGGCCTTGGGTTTCTCAGTCTTTTTAACACTGAAAGGTGAAACAGCTAAGATGGCACTACTTTTCTTTGTGAAACACCCTCAAATGTTTCCTTTCACATGAAATGTCTTTTGAGCAGTGTCACTGTTGAGCGGCTAGCTGAGGACTGACCCAAGTTCTCAGACAAGCGAAGAGAGGAGAAAAGCACTTTATTGTTTTGAATTCCATATATATAGAGTTTACAGAAGTGCCCCAGATTGGTCAGTCCGAGACCTCCCCCTAGGCACAATTGGCCAAGCCCGAACTCACTCAATCCGGAGAAACTGTTTGCAAAACATCCAAACTTTATCTTGTTTATGAAATATAGCAAAATGTTCCCACGGGAAGAACCTGTGCTAGCCACAGAGCAGGACCACTTACATTCCTGGGGTACAGTGAGTACCACTAGGCAGTAACTATTAAAATTTACTGCAAAATTTAGTGTACAAAAAAATCTCCCTCCATAGCACTCCTAAGCCAGGAGGACACATGTAAAATGAATATTTCAGTACTTAGCACTCATAAAGAAAGGAAAATCCAGAAATGTTGGCTCCCAAACCCAACCACATTAGGACAATCGCTGCACAGAAACAGAGTTTGAATGAACAGTTTCCAACTAATTAAAACCTAATAACCATAGCAATGTTTCCAGCTCTGCATGCTTCACTAAATGTTTCATTTTTTCCACTAACTTTTATTTCACATATTTTAGCAATATTTGTGTCTCTTGATGCATTGCTGATGCTCAAGAGATCTGCTGATGCAGATTCAGTTCAGTTTTCCCAAGCCTTTATTCCACACTAATTTCCTCAGATGAGTGAGTCAGCCTTTCAGAGATGATGTTCCTCCAAACCCAAGCCTGGCCCAGCTGTTTTGAGGTACTAACCAGGGCAGCAGGGGGCACTGGGCAGAGTGAGAACAGGGTAATGCCAGACTCCTCCTGGTGTTGCCTGTAACCACCTTTTCTGTAACCAGGCTCTGAAAACAGTCCTGACCCTGCAGCATCTCTCAGCAGCAGTTTTCTGCTGGGAAAGGGAGAGTGGAAGGAACTGCTGGCCTCTCCCCCCGCCAGCCCACAGCAGGACAAGCCTCCAGGCACAGCAGAGCAGCTGTGCAGACCCCATGCACGCTGCCCTCACACAAACCTCGTGTAAGAACCACAACCAAATCTGACCCATGGCAAAAGGGTCCTCCACACTCTTCTGCTTTCAGCCACTCAAAGACTGGGCACAGTTCTTAAGGAACATCACAGTATTTGCTTGTTTCCCCAAAGTCTTTCCTTGAAACATCTCACAGTTACATGGAAGCTCATCTTTCATTTAAAACAAGGGCAGTTTGGGGCCTCCTTGGAAACCCAGACATATGAACACTACATGCACGCCAGGAACCACACAGTGCAAAGATCGCCAAGTTTCTTACTGTTACTGCTTTCTATCTTCCAACTTCTTAGCATCCGGATTTAGCAAAGCTGCACAAAAGCTCAAGGCATAGGGCTCACCATTCCTTGCGTCCAGGCTTGGGGCTCACTCTGGGGAGTGAGGAAAGAGGGAGCATTTTGGCTGGTGTGCCGAGAAGCAGTCACTGCGGCCCAGCAAAGCTCACACTCTTCCACTGTGGAAGCACTGCTGTCACCAACAGCAGGCTTCACACCATGAATGTTCAAGCTAAAAGCAAAATCTTTACAGCTTCTGAAAAACAGACAGCCCCTGTAGCTCAGACAGGACAGACTCCTGTTTTCTCTGAGTGGCTGCAGAAGGATTCAGTACATTTACTGACCAGGCTATACGTTCTGCCATCTGGAGCCGTTTGCTTGCTCTTCATTTGCAATTTTTCAAATGAACCCCTCTGTGAGGCAGGACACTGGGGTGACAGTCTATTCCCTCCCTCCACAATAACAACCCCACAGCAGCTCTCCTGCCATTATCAGAAGCACCCAGGAGCATGGGAACATGAATGCACTGAAACATGAAGTGCTTTGGGATTACAATGAACCACTGACTCTTAACAATTTGGCAAATATAAATAGTAGTTTGCTGTGGTGACCTACTCAAGTATGTCCACGTAGCAGGCACAGCAAGCAGGTGACTCTCAAGGTGTTACTGCTGCCACCTGGGGAGGAGTGGAGCACTAAGTTTATGGCACAACCA
Organism: Entomyzon cyanotis; assembly: GCA_024500445.1. Lineage (NCBI taxonomy): Eukaryota > Metazoa > Chordata > Aves > Passeriformes > Meliphagidae > Entomyzon > Entomyzon cyanotis. The sequence continues at coordinate 12,961,749 of JAKEPQ010001016.1, read as the reverse complement.
AACCTTTCAGTATCAATGCCAACTTGCCACAACACTTTCTGGACGGCTTTCTAGGATGAAAACTGACCCAAAGGGTCAGTAAAAATTAAATTACCAAAGAGATTATGTCAGGTATTTTTAATGAGGCATTTTTAAAATGAATTATTTGTTGCTAAACAGTAAGAGGCTCCAGTCTGTTGGTAATGTGGCTGCAGACTCATCAGGACAAAAAGCATCACATCACACCTCTGAAATGGCAGCAAATGTTGCAAACAACCTTGAAGTCTGCTTTCCTACAGGATGATTAGGAGATACAGAATCTGACTTTTCTGGCTTTTTTTTTCAATGCTCTTTGTTTCATTTCCATTAAAAATACCATCTGGCAAAAATCTTATCTCAGAAATCAACACCCAGGTCTGAGAGAGGAACTCTGCTCCGTGAACTATTCTGTGTTATCACCTTTCTTAATTGGCAACTTCAGCTCACTCAGCCAGCTTGTCACAGCAACTATTTCAAAGTGTAGGCCTGAGGAATAATTCCTTGCAACAGCTACTTGTACAGAAGGTCAACACATCATTCTATATATTTCAGCAATACTTACCATCTTCAAAATCCTAGAAAGTTTTAAAATCTTTCATAAAATAGGGGGAATTATTTGGCAGCACCTCCCACACAATGAATGACAGAGATGACACAAATTTTGACAAGACAGCTGCAGCTCTGGAGTGGTTCAGATATACTCATCCCTGTATCCAGGGACAGGCTTTGGGTCATGCCTGGGACAGCACAGGGAGCATTAACCGTGCTCATGCAGAAGGGCTATTTTATTTTCAGATTACACAATGGTGTGAACCAAACCATTCCACTTTTCATCACTTTAGACTCCACACTGAAGAAAACAGTCAGAGTATTCTGGTTCTTACTCTTGTATTATGATTTAAGTGTGCAAGTTGTACACTGTGCTCTATTTTAGGCTTCAAGAACAGCAGAAAAAAGAAACACAACTGCACCCAACTGTAGCAAGTATCAATATTTTCTAAACATTTTTGTCCATAGGCCATATTTTCGTCCCTATTTTGATTCTGTAATGGTGAATGAGATTGTAGGGTATAAATATATAAATGCTTTGCACATAGGTAGTATGTAGCTTCAAGTAGCTTCAAGTGTACTACCTGTAATACCTATAGTATCTTGAAATCCCTATGCTTTCACTTAAGAATTTGTAAACTTGTAAACTTTTCCAAATTTCTAAGAATTATGCCTTTCTTAAAAAAGACTAAGCATGCAATAATAAATAAAACTCATAGCTATGTACCATGGGCTTTTTTCCCTTTAATCATGGGAAAACAACAGCACTTGATTTCAAGGTTAGTTGTGGTAGATCAAATATTGACTCTTGCACAGAGGCACGGCTTCCCAAGGCCACTTGGAAAGTTGACAAATCAAAGCAGAGAAAGAGCTTTGACTCTAACAGGAGTGATTTTAGTATTAACCCAAAGAAATTTACAGTTTACAACACAACTTATATACTAGATTAGACTATTGGCATGAACTATAGGAGACTTAAGATATGTACCTATGGTCCAGGGAACACAAATATTGGGTCCATTTCACTTCCAATTACTAAGACATTTTGCTTTGCAAGGAAACCCTTAGGTTCTCGCATTAGACCAAGCAGGCAAGCTGAAATAGTTGAACCTCTGAAATAGTTGCAAAATTGAACTGGGATGGGTGAGAATGTCACCATAGAAAAAGATAAAATCTTCATTTATTTACAGCAATTCCGTATGGAGAAGAGAGATTTCTGAAAGAGCAGAGAAGAACCAGGGCCTGTGCACTCCACCCAGATTAGTTAAAGTAGAAATGATAGCTTTGTGGACTGCCACCTAAACTGCCAGAAAACGGTGTGTAGCTAGCAAAAAAGGAAGCTGAAACAAAAATCCAATATTATTTCAGTGCTCCATAGTGACCAGGTTAAAACTCATTTTCTGTTACAAATTTTCACCTCTTTCACCAGAATTTTAAGGGTTTTTTTTTCTTTTTTCTTTCCTCCTTTTTAAGAGACTGTTACCAGCATCTTCACTCTCTGAGTTTACTCAGTAGAGTAAACTTTTTACCAAAAAATTATATAAGCTCGATTGTTGTAACAAGTTCACAGAAACCGGGGTTGTTTATGAGGATTGAATATAGATTTCAGCTTACATTTCCTACACCTTAGAGAAGAAAATACCAGATCCCCAGATTTTAGGAAATTTCAGACCCTTGGAGAAGAGATGACTTCGGGTCTTTCAATCGGTATAACAAGCATCGTACTGCCATCTAGTGAACAATGTAAAAGTGACTGACACACCAAGGTCCATTAACATTTCTCATCACAAGCCATTTTTCCCTTTCATAAGGACAAATAGAAGAGAAAGGCAAATGAAGGTATGGAACACTTCTAGAAAATAGATAATATAAAAAGCTTTGCATAATGAAAGGGAAGAGGCACAGGCAGGCCAGCAAAAAGATAGAAGCTGGAAGGTTTTTAAGACCATGTTATCCCACTATCCTGGGAATGCAGCCTTCTCTCCTACATAGATCAAGGGATCACCCATGCTTCAGACAGTAGAGTCTGTTTTTTGACAATAGATAAATATTCCATTTTCCTTCACTGCCCAATGTAAGGCACGTAGCACACCCACAAAAAGGCTTTAGTGGCTACCCACAGAAGAGGCATCCCCCAGGCATCACAAATAAACATCAGCAACATCTGTCTCTGTTCTGGTTTGAGAGAATATGAAATCAGGTTGCCACAGGGCTTCTTTCTGTCCATGAGGCTGTGGTTCAGGCACCTGCAAGGACAGGACACAGCTTTGTTTTTCGTCTGAGCAGAGAGGTGACAAATTTTCCACGTTTTCCCAAAGGCTGACTGAACCTTGAGCCAGAGTGCTCCAGGCTCAGTTCAGATCCGAGAAGGCAGAACCAAGGGTGGGACCCCAAAGGCACGAACCTGTGAACCCCTGTGAATGTCACTGATGGAGAGCCCTCGACTTGACACAGGGGGGTTACTGCTCTGTGGGTGAAGGTCTCTCTTGGTCAGCACCACCAGACAAAGCTAGCTAGGTGATTTTGGGTAGCAAGCTCCTGGCTGTGAATGTCTCAGGCACCAAAGGTAGATCCAGATGTCCAGTGTTGGTTTTCCAGTGCAATACCTCAGCTGTCCTTCACAGTTCCCTAACTTGTAGAGAATGTCTAACAGGTGCTGTTCAGCACTGACTTTCTCTGTCTTCACTCATCAGTATGACTGTTCAAAAATTGTGATAGTGCAAAGAGATGTTTTGGGCACTTTCTTTGAATACATACTTGTTAAAGGAAGAAAAAAAATGGGATAGAGCATAAACACACTTGTAACCCACCCCCAGGTGACAGCCACAGGAAAGCTGATGAGGCCCTGCAAGGACTACATGATTTATCAGCTCAAGAAGGTGATTTCACAATGTTTGTTTATATTCACAAACTTGTAGATTCTGTCAGCACTTAGGGAGGCAGACGAAAGCTTAGAACAGGAGGTGCTTTAGAACACATACTCCCCCCTCACCCAGTGACTAGCAGTACCAATCACCCTTTTTTGCCATGCTCAGTCAAACACATCAGTAACGTGCTCTGTCCTGCTCCTATCACACAGGCCCTGCAGGGTTTCTGACACCAATGACATAAGAAGCAGAGCCAGCTGGAGGAGAAAGAGAAAGAAATGATGCAGAACTTTTCCATGGCTGGTGTGTTTGCAGAGGAAAAATATAAATTCATCTCCAAGCACTAATGCATTCCCCAAAGGTAGGCTGCAGGAATAAACATATCTATGATGCTTCTATAGTACAAAGTGGCAGATTTTACGAAGTCTGTGTTTATATTTAGTCAGCCATACTGCTTCCTCTAGCTGACAACACAAGCAGCAGTCAGAAGTCAGGATGCAGATCGTGTTAAAGCAAATGGCACCACCCAGCACTTCTCAGCCTGATACACTTTTTTTTGAGGCCCCTTTGCAGTCAGCACACACACAGTTGACCCCACCAGTCTGCCCTTAGCAAGAGCCAATGAGGTCTTCTTTAACTGGTAATCCTAATTATGGTCATTCCATTCTAATCCCTCTAAAAAAACCAGATGTTTCCTATCCTCCTTTGTCCAGCAAAGTTTCCTATGCTATAGATTTTTTGTCATGCCTGACAAACAATGCAACAGATTTGTTAAAATGTCCCTGTAAACCTTGAGGAGGATAAAACCACCTGCTAGATTCACCAGCACAATATTGAACATCTGCTCCATCTGTTCCAGGAAATGGTTCCAGGTATCTTGCTACAATACATTACATTCATTTTTCCAAGATTTTTTTATGTTTGGTCATTTAAATTGCCGTGAGGTATTTTATTACCACACAAAACCTCCATAACCACTCCTAAACTGCTTTAGTAGCCTAAATCACTCCCTGCTTATATAACTTTAGTGCCACCATGGCAATGACATCTTGCCACCATCAAGCCCTTTGCCAAAACTGAACCATCCTTGTGAGCCTGGATATGGTATGACATGAGGAACAGTGCCTGCAGCGCAGTGGGGAAAAGGAAGGATTTAAGAGATTTCCCTTTACACATGGTAAGCTCTCCCAGCTGCAGAAGAGCTGTATGACAGGATGAATGAAGCAACATTTCTCTTATCGCATTGTAACAGCGTCGCTTAATATCACCAATTTAAACTCAAAAATCAGCATTCAGTTCAAGTATTTAATCACTGGGGAAAGAAAGATTGCTGCCCATCTTCTCCATTTAGACACTGAAGAGTGATACATATTTGGATTTCATCTTGGATTCCATTTATTAAATTTTTCATTTTTTTAATCACTTGCAGAAGTCCTGAGAGTACCGCGTCAGCCAGAAAGTCTTTCATGTTGCTCTTTTGAACTCTGTTCCATGCCTATATATACTTAATCACATACAAACCTCAAATTAGTGCTCTTAAACTAACATTATCTTCTGCAGATAAAACCCATTTTTGTCCTTCAGCATTTTCTCCACTCACAAGAGGCCTGCTTTTTTCTATTTTTACTGCATTGATTTTATTGGTTTTCTCTCTCATTTAGAGGTACATGGAAATATCTTTTAACTGAGGGATGTTAACATTTTGCAAAGTGCATACCTTGCAACTGCTCATTTCTTTTCAACTTCACTGTATGTCTACCTTTCAAATCACTGCCATTTCCTACAGCTCAAGACACCAGCACAAAGAGAAGAGCAGGGACAACCAAAATAACTTTCTCTGTGAACTCTCAGAGGCCATGACTGTCACTTTTCTTAAGAGCAGTGAGGTTGAGGAAAGCTTGATATTAAATTAGGTGCTACTAGACTTGACTCATGTAAGACAGTAACTTATCAACACATTTTAGCAAGCTTAAATGTAAAGCTTGTCTGATTCTGAGACCAGTGGGAGTACAAAGATTGTCCAAGTGCTTTTTTGCACCACAGCCAGGGTGCTTAATGTGAGAAAACAGGTTTTCTTCATCCTCCTTTTAATGACATGACCTTGATAGGGGAAGGATATCAAACTTAAACAGCAGCACTGAAAAGAATACATTTTTATCCTGTTTTCAACACTTTGGGAGGTACAACCAGAGAATGGCCATCATCAACTCCCACTGGAAAAAACAGGACAAAGGGATCTCATGTGCCATCAAGTCTATTTCCCCTCTAGGCAGACATTTAATACAATTTTTTTCTAATTCCACACATGCTGATCAAGTCTGGTAACTGCAAATATTTTGCTCCCATACTCATCAGAGGGTTGTTCCAGAGCCTTACCCTTTTGATCCTAAGTAATCTTCAATCCTTTCCTTCAGGTGGGCAAATACACCCAAGGAAGATTATTCCTGTGGCAGTAAAGATATGAAGGGCATGACCCTAACTTGTAGAACCTAGATTGGCAAGGTCTAGGCTTAAAGGCAAAGGTCACAAGAGATGGGAAAGAAAAGAACCTTCTGGAGACAAGTCAGAGCTTTGGGAGAAAGGAACACTAAAATCATAGGTAAAGAATTGCAAGCATGCCTGCAGGATCTTGCTTCTCCCACTCCTGTGAATTTAATTTTGTGAAGTATCTTTTTAAAGAGTGAAATCTGTTGCAGGAAACCACAAAAATAATACGATATTTTCAAGACACAACATATGACCACAGGTGCCTTGCTTATACCTTTCTTCTTTTATAGAGCCTTTATTATTTGAAAATGCCCCTCAGCATTTTCTTTTGCCTCTGCTCTTTACCTGCTTGTTCTGTGTCATTTAAAAAAAAAAAAAAAAGAGAAAAACTGTATTGTCCATTCTGGCACAGGTACCATTCCATCCTCAAGGTGAACTTACCACAAAACATCTGCAGAGACAGGGTGCAATGCAGACATTCCTGACATCATCAGTCTGGAGAAAAGCTTTAACTGGACCACCAGTTTTCCCAGTGGATGACATGCACAGTGCTCAAAGCACAAAAGGCCAACACTTTTGATAAGGGACAGTTCCAGCTCTTTGACATCTTAATTGTTAAGAAACCTGGGTACAATTTAATTGATACACTTGACAGATGACCTGACCTATCCCAGTCCAATAGGTATGCCTAGTTCAACCAGAAATTGTGCTGCAAAGCCTTACCAACTGCTTGTCACAGCCTAGTTACTGTCTTCAAAATCTTGTTATTAAATGCACTGTGGAATTACATTCTGTCTATGCTTGTCTGTGACAAATATGTAATTGTTTTGTGATATGAACCACAATCTACTCAGCACTGAGAAAAATGACCTCTCACAGGGCAAACTTGAACCAAGGCATCTGGGTCACAGAGATATCACAGGGTTGGAGCATCTCTTCTGTAAGCGTTGAGGTTGTTCTGCCTGGAGAAGACTCCAGGGAGACCTTAGAGCAGCATCCAGTACCTAAAAGGGGCTTATAAGAAAGAGGGGGACATACATTTTAGCAGGGCCTGTTGTGATAGGACAAGGAGTAATGGTTTTAAACTACAAAGGAGAAGATTAAGACTAAATATACAGAAGAAATTTCTTGCTATGAGGGTGGCAAAACACTGGCACAGGTTGACCAGAGAGGTGGTGGATGCCCCAACCCTGGAAACATTCAAGATCAGGCTGGACAGGGCTCTGAGCAGCCTGATCTAGTTGAAAATGACCATACCCATTGCTGAAGTATTAGAATAGATTATCTTTAAAGGTCACTTCCAACGCAAACCATTTTGTGATTCTATGAACTAAGGCATTTCATTAAAGCATTTCATTTCTGTCTAACCACACTCTTACACAGCCACCTGGGCACCCATTCAGGAGATGCTGCCCAGCTGGCATCAAGTCAAGATTTTGGGCCCGAGGCAGTACCCTTTGTCGCATTCCCTGTATTCGTGAGGCCAGATGGCACAGGCTGCACTCGGCACGGCTGGGCATGACCGCGAGTGATGCCGTGCCCGCAGAACCCGCGCTGCCGCAGATAAGAGAGATGACAGCGGATGGGAAGCCTCTCACACTGATAGCTCGGCAATCGCACACTCCGGATCCGCGCACTCTCTCCACGCAAACGCGTGTTTCCCCCTTTCTCTACACACTGTTGGGGAAACTGGATTTTCCCTAACTCGCTGTCTCCTCCGAGGCCGGAGCACGAGGCCGCAGCGCCGCGGCACGGCCCGGGCTCAGCGCTCTGCCCACGGCCGGGCAAGGCCCGGGGCGGCTGTGCTGGGCTGGGGTGGCTGTGCCGGGCTGGAGTGGCTGTGCCGGGCTGGGGCTCCCGTGCCGCACCCGGGGTGACTGTGCTTTGCCCCGGGGTAGCCGTGCCGGGCCCGGCAGCACCCGTGCCGGTCGGGCGTGGCCGTGTGGGGCCCGGAGGTGGCACGGCCCCTTCGCCTCGTGCCCCCGCCCGCCTCCCTCAGCCCGGGCCGGCCGTGCGGCGGCAGCGAGCCCGGGCCAAGCTCCTCCCCAGCGCCGCCGCCCCTCGCCGCGCCGCGGGGACGTGCAGTCGCTCGGCGGGCCATGGAGGCGGGCGGCGGGGCCCGGCGCCCCGCGCTGCTGCTGCTGCTGCTGGCGGCGGCCGCGCTGGGAGGCGAAGCGGAGGCGGAGGAGCCGCGGCCGGCGCGGCAGCGCGGGGACGAGCAGTGCCATTACTACGCGGGCGGGCAGGTGTACCCCGGCGAGGCGGCCCGGCTGCCCGTCTCCGACCACTCGCTGCACCTCAGCCAGGCCAAGAGTAGGTGCCGGGCGGGGATGGGCTGCGGGGAGCGGCCCGGCGGGGCCGGGATGTGCCCGCAGTGCGCTCCGGGCTGCGGGGCGGAGGGGGGCGGCGGCAGCGCCACGTCAGGCGGAGCACGCTGGGTTCCCCGATCGCTTCCCTTCGCTTCCCTTCGCTTCCTTTCTTTCTCCCTCCGGGGAGGCCTACGGGGGAAGGGAGGGAGGCCGGAGCGGCCCCGCCAGCCCCTTCCCGACCTGCACGTCCATCGTGGGCATCGCCGCCGTCTCACGGCGTCCGGCACGTGTCTGTGGCTCAGACACGGCGAGCGAGTGCGGGGAAGCGCTTGGAGGGATGCACAGCAATGTTCTGTGCCCACGCTGCCATCAGAAACAATGAGCGGGCACCTCTCGTAAGGCCTGTCGCCGCGCTGGGCTTGGCACTGGCTTTCGTGCCCGTCTCGGTGTGATTTAAATGCTTTAGGTGACAGAGCTGGGGACAAACGCCTTAAATCGCGTCGCAGTGAGATGTTCGGGGGCAGATGCTCGAGGGGTCAGACGCTCTCCTAAAGTCCCCTTCTGCAGGACAGAGAGTACAGAGCGATCACACAGAAATTACCTCCACTGTGGGAATTTGCAGCTTTAAAATCCTTTTCCCTTACTGAGCCAGCGCATACGTTCTGTTTTAAACATTAGCAAGCAGATGCTACCGAAAAAAAAAAAATGGGAAAGCAGCCAAGATATTTGTAACCAATATTGTTTGGGGTTTTTCTCACTTTGCTATGTCAGTTATTACAGACAAGTGTTTATAACTGGAAAAACAATAGCCTTGATTTAGAAGGGAATCGAGATACTCAGTATTTTGTTTAATATCTTTTCCTTCTTCCTCCTAATCTGAAGGTCCTTGTTATACATCCTCACTAACTACATTCTGCAGCTGTGGGTTGTCCTAAGAAAAGGAGAGCTGAACAATGCAGACACTATCCAGATAATAATTAAGATTCCACATATTTTTCTCAGAAGCTTTTCCCTAATTTCCTGAAGGTGTATGTCAATGTCCTTGATGTGACAAGTGTATTCAGATCACCTTGTAACTCCAGCATACCCTGTCCTTTGTCTCAGAATTCAAATTGGTGTGAAAATAGTACCTGGCATATTAATTTTTAATATTTAAAATTCAAGGTTAATCCCATCTGATAGGAATGGCAAATATATTTCATGCATTTTAATTGGATTTTTATTAAACACAGCTGTCTTCAAATTAAAATTTGCTTAGGAGTTGTAATTTAATAAACATATGCTGCATTTTGTCTGTAAACATGTTGTGGTATGTATTTTTTGTGGACCTGAATTCCAAATAGTTTTCCATGGCTAAAAAGTAGCAGTAAGAAATTGAACCGTCTTGTGCATCTGGTTCCCAACAGCTATTTGTAACAAAAAAGTGGGGGTATCTAAAGTATTAAACAGCTTCCCCTCCAGTCTAGCAGGTGCCTTGAGCTGGCGGTGCACACGTGGTTTGTTCAGTAGCCCAGATAAGGTTTGTGTGGCCTTGATTATCAGTGATCAACAGCGCTCATGTACAAGCACGAGTCGATCAAATTATTTACTTTCTGTGTGTACTAAAACCTGCATTTCTTCATCATTCTGTACTCCCTGTTTAGAGCTGTAAAGCAGTTTCCTCTTGTAACTGAGCTGCAGGTTGGTTTTGAAGCAAAAGGGAGAACAGCTGTCGTTGGATGGCTTGGTTTGCATACAGGCATCATATTCTCACTTCTGATTGAACATTCTTTGCATTTCAGTCTCCAAGCCAGCACCTTACTGGGAGGGAACAGCAGTCATTAATGGAGAGTTTAAAGAGCTGAAATTAACAGATTATGAAGGAAAATATCTTGTCTTCTTCTTCTATCCTCTCGACTTGTAAGTAAGAGCACTGTAGACATACAAAAACTGAGTGCAGCTGCACTAGATTCATAATTCATTAATTCTTCTCTTTTTTTGAGGTCTTGTATTTTTGTTTGGTAAGAATTTGGGAGAGAAGAAAGGAGTGACAGAAGAAAATATATTCTTTGCATTTGTTTTCTCATCATGCCTTGGTAAAATTGTAACACAATCTTTGTTCTTATAACTGTGTCCACTAATTTGTGTCTCCACACAAAAAACCCAACTTTGTAGTTACCCAGTTAGGCAGCCTCTATATTCTGTTTTGTGCTGTAAATCAGTGCTGCAAATAGAAGACAGTACCTCATCTATATTTTCTAGAGTGTATATAGTGTATCCAAAAGGTGGCATTTTCCCTTTAAGCTCATCCCATATCATCCTAAGAGCACTTAACATCAACCTCCTTTATTTAGACAGCAGTAACTTCACTGATTGAGTGAAAACATCCCTGCTTTCTAAGGGACATTCCCATTTTATTCCACAGAATAAATACAAGACGATAGGGACACATAACTACTTTAATATTATAACATGATTACCTTTACCACTTTAGGTCTTCTGTGGTAGAAAAAGCTGAAGACAAATTAGTTAAAACTTGCAGACATGCACAGTAAGAACAAATTATAGTATGATCCTCTGAAAAAATTGGCTTATAGTGACTAAATTCAGCCACTTAATATTCATAAAGTCTAAAAGAAAATAACTGTAAAAACTCTGAATCCAGATTGTAAGATAATCATAGGTTTATAGTCTTCAGAAATAATCCATTTGCAACTAAACTGGAGTCTGATGGCGGAAAATTTGTCAGGCAGCATTTTGGTTAAATAGTTGAAGAAGCTATAAAAATAAGCAAAGGCTGAAATAATTTATGATAAATCCACCAGTTTAAGTTAAGCAGAGAATTTACTGGCTTTCTCAGTAAAAACTGAAATTTTGACTTTTATCTTTTCTTAAATTTTCTAGTACGTTTGTCTGTCCAACTGAGATAATCGCCTTCAGTGACAGAATTGAAGAATTCAGAGCAATAAATACCGAAGTAGTAGCATGTTCTGTGGACTCAAAATTCACTCATTTAGCATGGTATGTATCTTTCTCTTGTCTTTCACTAAACCTTTTTCATGGTTCCATCTTAGCTGAAGAACAGTACTCCCCAGATTTTTAGCCTACGTAGGTATATCATAATGTGTGAAAGTGTGATGTTATTGACACAAATGCTTAAAATAAATTTTAACCGTAATGTGTGAAAGTAACTTTATTTTTGAAGCTTGTTTAATGTGTATTGCTTGCAATATGTCATGTCTCAGTCCAAAAAATACTACAAATACAAAAAAAAAAAGAATTCAACTATCAGTAAATGCTTCACATTGTCCCAGTTCATGAGCATGTTGGCATAAAACAAATGCAACTGATAAGAAAGAGGCCATCATTAACAGATGTGGCCAAAACCTTCAAAAGATCTACTGAACATTTTGTTCAAGCCACAAATACTGTTCATCTCCTTTGTGTGCAGAACAGAAAAAATGTCACTTGCACTAAATCCTTCTGTCGTACTGTTCTGGTTTGTGACTTCTGACTTGTGTAGGGAATATAAATCTTCATGAGAAATACCTCTGTATCTCATTTCCTTCAAAGGATCAATACTCCTCGTAAACAAGGAGGACTTGGACCAATGAAGATTCCCCTTCTTTCTGATCTGACACATCAGATTTCAAAGGATTACGGAGTGTATCTGGAAGATCAAGGACATACACTTAGGTATTTCACTGGGTTGCAGTTCAGTTGGGTTTTTGCTGGAGTAATACTTAATGCATTATATTTAAATAATCTCTTTAAATTTTTCTTGGAGAGCAGATTTTACTTGGAGATTGATGGCAAGCAACAAATATTGAAGAACGCAAAAAAAATATAGTCATAATGAGTCAGAAGAGGGGTCAGGATTAATATCCTGTCTAACAGCAGGCATAAGCAGATACCTAGGGCAGGGCAAATATGCAGGATTTCCCAGAACTACAGTTGCTCAGGGACTTCCCAAGTCCAAGTGGAGTCAAGACTAAGGTTACCTAAAGGGATACATTTGCCTAAAACTGAATAGTTTCTTTTGGGATCCCTGTAATGCCATAGCATTTGCAGCATCTCCTGGCAGGACCTGTCAAAACTTAGTTTTATGTTCTGCAAAGAACTGGGGGTTTTTTGTTTTAACTTGAGCTCAGCTGATGTCATCTGATACCCGGGTAAAGAATAGTAGGTTATTAGTGGTGGGTATTGTATGGTGTTTGCAAAGATCAAATTCCTCCCATCCAGCAGAAATAAAATAGTGTGTAAAAACACCACTACCATTAATTCTGTTTCTTAACACACACACACACTTTTTTTCCCCACAGAGGCCTTTTCATTATTGACAATAAGAGAATCCTTCGACAGATCACAATGAATGACCTTCCTGTTGGGAGATCAGTGGATGAAACACTTCGTTTAGTACAAGCATTCCAGTACACAGACAAACATGGAGAAGGTGCTCTTTTAAATATTGCCATATTGAAGATTGTTTTATTTAGCCTGGAATTTGTAGCTTTTTGGAGGAAAGGTGCTTAGTTGCATTAAGAACTGGCCTCATGCAGTGACTGAAGTGGTTGATTGCCCTGCTTGATTCTGTGGTGCCAGGTCCTTAGGTTATTTGTGGAATAGTAATTTACATTTTGATTCACATCCACAAGAATGAGAGCATAAAGCATTCTTTAGTCTGAATTTTGAGTTACGTATCATGTGTCACAAGCATAAATTTATATAAAATATGAGGCTGTGAAGAAGGAGGCCCAATATTTCAGTACATTTTTGCATACTAAAATAATGGAGATACAGGCCATCCTTGTCCTATGCCATTCATTGAGGACCTGCAACAAGAAATTGAGTGTGTTCCATATCAAGGTATACTGTGGAAATTATGGTGCTATTACTTGTGTTTTCTTTATAAGTGCTATGTGATCATCTTTCCCCAACAAAGAAGTTTTGTTGTCTTCATGTGATTACTTTGTATCAAGAATTCTTATTACTCCAGTTCAAGCACAGAGTGAACTATTCACATTTCTTTAAATAATTTATTTGAAGATTTGTTTAAATATGAATGCTCATTTAGCAGCTTAACTTCCAATTAAACTCAATTTCACCAGGCATTTGAAAGTACCTTTATATAAAGGTACAAATCATTGTTCTGCTTTGCTGTACAGACTTGAAAAGATAGATGCTGATACTTAGGCTGTGCACATCTGACTAAGGAAATTTAGCCACATTAATTACAAAACCATCTTACAGAATGTTGATTTACAGTGTTTCCAGAATACCACTTTCTTTTTCCGGGTTTTATATGAATGTTGAGGATAGCCTCTGTAGATGTCTTATTGGTTTCTTTGCACAGAACAGGAAAAACAGTTCACAGTTTCTAATATGTGGGGCATTTTGTCTGTGAGCATGTCTTAAAGCAGTGTAATGTGGCGTAACTGCTTGGGCTAAAGCCTCAGAGGGGGAGCTCTGAACAGATGAGAGCAGCTGTACAGGTGGTCCCAGGTCTCCCAGCCACACTGTGTGATTAGCACATGCTGCCATCCCTTTGCTCCTAAGCAAGGCTACAAATAAAAAAAGTCTCTTGTGGAATCTTTGAACTGATTTCCTTGCTAAAAAATTCCCCTAATTTTGGTTTTAAAGAAGGGAAGGTAGGTCTCTGTGTAGTCACCTGAATTTTTCTAAATGTCTGGTTTTACTAGAATAGGTGTTCATTCTCAGATACTGCTTTGCCAATAACTTCATGTAAGAAGGGCATGAGGATTAAATTAAGGCATAGGCATCCATCCAGAGATCTGTAGTTTTCAGGTAGCAGAAGTGGTGGGTGATGTCAGGTATAAACTGTCACCATCCCATGTGTAAAGAAAACTGCACATTTAATAGTTTCAGATATTTACATGTGACACTTCATGGTGTTTTACTAAATGGTCAGAAAGGGAATTTTAAACACACAAAAGTCAACATGTGTAAAAACACTTCAGCTAATTTTGTCCCTTTTTGTTTTCAGTTTGCCCTGCTGGTTGGAAACCTGGCAGTGAAACAGTAAGTCACTGTTTATATTTACATGCATGTACTACTAACAGGCACTCAGTTATCCTTTCTGCTAGAGCCAAATCCAAAATGTTAGCATCTTTCAGTGAAAAGTTATGAGTAATCTGACATTATTAAAGTTACAGCTTTGGGATTACTGTTTATTTCATTAGGAGCCCATTTCCCTCACACTAGACATCTTCCAGTTCTTTCAAACTCCTGGTGTATGAAAAAAATTCACTTCATCAGCAGTGAGTTTGTGATCAAGAACTTTTTTTTCTTGTTAACACCTGATGAGAAGTTTGAAGTTCTTGAGTTTGTTCTATCTTCTTGGTTATTTGTCCATAAAAATTCTTGGTGCAGTTGATTCTTACTGTAGATCCTGGGCACTACCCAAAAAAAAGCAAGGTAAGTTCCCAGGCTGCTGTAGTATGTGCAAGAGCCAGTGCCACTATGAGCACTCCAGCAGGGAGCACTGCTTTGCTGTGCAATTGTCCTCCCTTCTTTGTTACTCCTAGGCTCCATGTGACTGCAGGCTGAGGAGCTAGAGTTCAGATAAACATCCACTGAATTTGTTTGTGTTCCCTGGCCCAGAGCGAGCCTCAGCAGAATAATGAAACTTTCACCAGAGGTCTGAGCTGCCTCGTTCAGATGAGATCACTGTCATTTCTTTGAGCATGTGGCTTCCTTCTGAGCCATCTGGTGATGACAGAGCAGTGTTTTTAAAAAGCTGGCTCAACAAAAACCAGGTCCCAGCAGCCTCTAAGCAGAGTTAGTGAGCATTGTACTTGATAGTAAAAAACAGTGGAACGGTAAACTGTGTTTCTTTGCTGGATGTGAAAACTTCCCAGGAAGACTGGAGGCTGCAATTCAGTTTTTCCAAGCTAGCAGAGGCATGTCATAGTAGAGAAAGATGGATATTAAGACTCTAAAATGAAAGAGGGCTGGCCTAACATTCATACTTTGGCACTGAAGATTTCTGCCCTCCATAACTAGGATCACCTAGATAACATGATGTTAACATGTTTTCTAAAAAACAGTCTGACAATGCTGATATTAACAGCTCCAATACTGCCAAATTAATAATCTAAAGCAATACATAAGCATCTCCACCTTGTCTGTGCAAAAGATGGAGATAATAGCAGAGTAGTTGAAAAAGCCTTTCTCAAAGATGTAGTCATGCCTTCTAAATGTGTTTGATTTAATTAGATCAAACCAGAGGAAGCCATGAGAGTGTGGTGGCCAAGGGAAGAACTGTAAGTACATTCTAAATCTCTAGATTACAGACATTAATTTATCAAAATGTCTTGCTTTTGGGGCAAGCTGTCAAAATTCTTCCTTTGGTAGGCTGCACTCTCTCATGCCTCAATCAGTTGGATCTCTCTGCTACTGCTGTTAGGTACCTTTAGAGATGAACAGTAACCTAGTACCAAATCAACTGATAAATTACTCTGCAATGTTGCTAGTGAGTTGGCAGTAGCATCTTACTATGAAATACTGTGCTGTTCTGGCTTTATAGTTGTGGTTTTGTGGCTTTAGTTATTGACTAATATTTCCATTTTCTTCCTTGCACAGATAATTCCAGATCCAGCTGGAAAACTGAAGTATTTTGATAAACTAAACTGAAGCTTGCTTCTATTGAATTAAATAGGTCACATTCAACTTGATTTTTGCCAATAAAATTTCATTAATTTTGGTACTTTTGTGAGTTTGATTAATATGTAATGGCAGTAAAGCATTAAGGGTTCATTGTTTAAACAGGTGTCTAAACTTTGTGAAGCACAGATACCTCATTAGTTATCAGAGCATATTCTTGTGAAATACATGTTTTCTCTTTAGGTTTTGTTTAGATGCTCAGTCTTCCCCAAATCCACTTCTCTTAGTATTTTGGGCTTAGATTCATGACTTTTGCTATTAATAGACTTAATTTCTGCAAAAGTCTTGTCTGGTCATATTCTAGAAACTACAGCTAGAAAAGCAGACACTTGGTTCTGGTACATTTGTCTGTAGTCCAGAGGCAATAGCAGCTAACCCAAAAGTGAGGAATAAGTTACAGTTGCTGAATGAGATTTCCAGTCTATCCAAAGCTGGAAAACATTTTTCAACTAGTAAGAACATACCCTACGCTACATAAATCAGTACAACTGCACTGAAAAAACACAGCTCTGCCAGTTTGTGTGATTCAAGAGCGGAACCAGTAAATTTTTCCATGCTTGAATTTGTAGTGTATTTGCTGATAAGATCAATTCTGTTTCACACGTTCTGAGTTTTTCCCCTGTCCCTACACTGTTCACAGATGGATGTGATGGATGTCCTGTACCAATCCACTCATTAACTGTGGCTCCTAGTTTTAATGGAGTAGTTGTAGTCTTTCCTAACATAAGAACTGACATGTGATTACCAGAAATTCTTGTGGATCATGGCCATGAATTTCATCTTTAAAGGAAAAAGAACATCTCCATGTAAGACATACTTGTGTGCACTGGAGAACCTTTTCCAAAGGATGGTGTCTTGCTCCTTCCCACCTCTTCCTCTTTTTGACAAGATGTTCTGGAGTGTGTACAAGTGCAAAAACAGCAACTGCAATGTGTGCCAGCTTTTCACCAGGGTATTCCTTGAAAAGGTGATCAGCACCTTTCTGCTCCAACCTGCATTGCTGCATTAATTACTCTTGGTTGGATCCCACATGCCTGAGAACTTGCTTCTCCTTCCCTCACCAGACCATACAATTCCCTGACCTATACATAGACATTTCACTAGTTCTGCAGAATTAGGCCAGCAGTTACATTTTCACTGTGGAGTTAACATGATTTTGTAGACTAGGGTGAGTATTGAGCAGCTCTCCGTTGTTAGTAATTGCAGACACAGAGCAGAACCAGCTGCTTCACTTCACTTCACCTATGATACAAATAACAGCTATGCACATGCCGTGGGCAAAGGGAACCACAGCCAGAGCAAGCAGAGCTCCACTGAGCCTCAGCCTCCCTGTCTCTGTGAGATCAGAGGAAAGGAGTCCCTCATCCTATCTAGAGGGCAAGACGCAGAGTGGGATCAACTCCAAACCCCAAAGGCTGGTAACATGCTGTTCCAGCCTGTGATCAAAAAGACCAGAGGGCAGCTTGTAGAGAGGTGTTTTTTCACATCACTAGGATGTAAATCAGCTGCTTGAATTTTACTCTGGATTCTGTTTACAGCCTTATCAACCCTGAAGCACTAAAAACAATACACAGAATGTTCAAATAACTCCAAGCCACTGCAGCATGAAAAATGCAGGCCCAGCTATCACATGGATATTCATCAGCAGCCCAAGGCACAAAACAAATACAGCACTTGTGCCCCCTTTAGAAATGCTCCCCAGAGGCTTTCCCCACCTCTCCAGCCAGGTGGCTCTCAGTCACACCTAATGCTCTCCCAGCAGCAGGAACCTCAGTGGCACAGAGCCAGTCAGTGACACCTGATAAAGACAGATGAGTTATCAGCCATGTGTTGAACATGCTCCACCCAGCCCAGGGCTCCTTGCAGAGCCCAGTGAGCAGCAAGTTACATACAGCAACAAAACCACAGGGTGGATCACTGCAGCACAGTCAGCACCATGGGCATCAAACTGTCAAAAGCTATGCAGACTCTGAGCCAAGAACAGAAAACTGGGCTGAGAACATTTAGTGACTGAAGAAAACTGGGGCCATCTGCATGCTTTGCCCATTGCAAATTTAGGCTCACAGCAGCATACCTGTGGCAACTTGCAAGGTTTTTAGAAATGCGTGTTTACATTTTAAACACGCGGTAAGGGATAGGATTGGGATTTTTTTTTTTTTAAATGCAGTTCAGTGGGGATAAAAAGTATTAGGAAACTAGGGAAATAGTTCTTAAGCAAAGATTAGAGTTGCCATGTGATTGTACATATTTGAGATGAACAAATGACAAAGCAGTCTGTTGTTCCAGTACTCTTCCCCTGAAGTTTGAGATAGTGAAAAAATTAAAATTCATACACTTCTGCTTTCCCAAACCCTGGGATATTTTTAGGGGCCTCTCTTGGAAGTGCGTAAAATGCAGATGCCATTGTGTGCCTGTCTTCTCAATACAGAAAGCAAAAATGCTCCTGCAAGGCAAATGATGACTAATAATGAGACAGTCTTCAACTTCCTCTGCTATTTTGGGCAAGCGTCCCACACCCCTCTACTGCCCCCTCAACTGTTAAACTATAGATGGTGGTGAGGTCTGCAGATGAAAGCCACCTCTTCAGTCAGGATGGATCTAGCTGAGACCTGGATGTCACTTCCAGAAGTATTCAGATTATCAACACAAAAAAAACTGTGCAATGGCACAGATTTTTCATGTTATTAGCTGATGCAGCCCTCTGCAGCCTTCCTGGGTTACACCCATTGCTTGCCCACAGAAACCTCTTCCTCTGCAAACTCAAGTATATCCAAAAAATAAATACTGCATTGCTGGGAGCCTGTACTAGTGTTAGGTTTACAGCTGGACTTGATGACCTTACAGGTATTTGCCAATCTAAATCACACTATTACACATCTGGGCAGTGAGGGCAGGCTAGCACAGCTCTTTTGAGAGTTCTATGGGGTCACACATGGCTGTGGAGACCAAGCTGCTCTGCAGGTCTCTCTCAGTGATCTGATCACAGCTGAGCTGAAAAGAGCTGATGCCAGAGCCAGCTCTGTGGTGTGATTAATATCTAATGCAGTTGCCATTGTGAACCTGTCCTCTCGACAGAAAAACCAAAGAGCTGAGCAGTTACCACATAAAGTAGTGACGCTGCGAGCAAGGACCAGAACCTATACCACTCTCCTTTCTGAGTGCCTCAAGCACCAATCCCCAGAGCCCACTCCCCTTCTCCAGAAATCTCCCATTTCTGCTATGTAACACAAGGGAAGTGAGGAGCAGCCAATGGCCAGCAGTGCCTCCAGCACAGGAGCCCTGTAGGGAGGAGGATCTCTGCTGGCAGAGAAGTGCTCCAGTGTATTTTCTGTGCAGGTATCATCATCCAACTACACCTTCCACCAAAGGAGTCCCCACTTTCTCTTCCATGAAAGCTGAATATCTACCCTTTTATCTGCCTGTTAGCTTGTGCCTAGCCCATGAGGAAATGATCTCTCCCAAGCCTAGTTAAGAATGCATTCAGAGGAGGATCAGCAATCAAACCAGTCTGTCACGAGACAAAGGCTGAACTGGACGTGCAGTAAAACCAACTGAGCATGCAGTGAGTTTAGAGCAGGTTTCTGAACTAAAACTGCTGCTCAGTGGCCCACATTGCACCAGCTCCTGCAAACTTCATCCCAGAGTGCTGTACATCACGACATGGCTGCAAAGGAATGTTCTGTATTTGAAAAAGGGCCACCAGAAGCTGTTACATGAAGCCTGAGTAAGTAATTTTAGTATTTTTTTAACAATAAAAAAATAAAAACGTTTAAAACAAGGGACTCCTTTGGGCACTGAGTTCAGCCAATCCCACAGAAATCTCCTTTTATATCACTATTAAGTGAGAGGGTAAGGGGAGGCAATCCTGCTCCTCGCTGTGTCCCAAGACATGATAGGCACAGCCATTTACTTCCTGCTATAAAGCCACAGTCCAATAATTATATAGGCAAGTTTACTACAAATAAAAATATTTTCTAGCAGTTCCTTTAGGCTTCTGTGGTAATGGTTAGTCACCTACAGCAGTGACAGGATAGACGTAAGTTGAAACATACACCCAACATGAATTACTATGTTGAAATATTTTAATTATTAATGTGAGATCTGAGAACATTTTTCTCACACACACAGAGGCACAAAGCAGCATGCATACCCTTCAACAAAAATACATGCAGAGAGGCTGACAGCCTGGAGTTACCTTCTCAGAGTAAAAAATACATGAGTACATCTACATAGCAATAAACAGAAAGACATATAATATCTTTTAGGTATGTGTATATATATACACACACACACTGTATGTCTGTACATACATTCTGTAATTACTGTCATTG
The DNA here is from genome assembly GCA_024500445.1 of Entomyzon cyanotis. NCBI lineage: Eukaryota > Metazoa > Chordata > Aves > Passeriformes > Meliphagidae > Entomyzon > Entomyzon cyanotis. Next base: position 12,941,526 of record JAKEPQ010001016.1, on the reverse strand, counting down.
TGGTATGTGATTAAGTTATGAACTTTGAGAACACATCAATTCTTCTAAGCATCTTCATTCGTGGCATTCATTTTCTTCACTGTGTCCAGAGGTTCTGATGTCAGACCTTCCTCCCTATTCTATTACCTCTTCTTCTGTCCAACTCATTCCCAAAGGTTGAATTTAGAAATTCTGATAAATTCATCTTTAAATGCAGCTGAAAAGTCAGTACCGAGGACAAACTTGGTATCCCCCTTAATTTACAAGTGTTATAAAAAAGTGATTCAGGGAGGACTACTGGGTCAGTGATAAAAACCTTCAGATAGTCAGGAATAATACATAGTTCTGAAATAGATCCTTTCACTTCCTGCCTTTCTATTTATTTTTTAACAATAAACATTGCTCCCTGCAAGCATGGGGGAAGAAGCTGAGATAGAATTTCAGTTCTTTATTTGTGTGGTCAGTCTTCAGTTTTAAAAAGGAAGAACTCAGAAAATACAATTTATCTCCACAGCATCATAACCATTAAAAAAAATATTTTAACATCATAGAGCTGAGTCAGCACTAGAGTGTGGCTGAAGAGAGAAACTCTATGGCAGGAACCAAGAGCTTACAATCAGGGCAACACATAAATCTGTTCTGGATCAGACCACACCCTGTGCCTCCTCTGGAAAGCCATCTAACTCATGCATAACAGCAGCTGAATCTTAGGAAGAAAAAGCTCGTGTATAACATGCTGGTTATTACAATGCTCAATTACAGTTCCTCACAGGAATAGCAAAGAGCTGTTAGGAGTCATGAACTTCGTGCCATCCTAGCACCAACGGAAACTGGTCCTAATTGTCACTGTCTCAGGCTTTCATACTCAGAAAGAAAAGCTCAATGTGCTGCTTTATTTTATCAGTCAGCTTCATGCATCTTTGCTGATTCATGTAATTCCCATTTGCTGCTTCCCCTTTTCAAAAGATTTTAATCCTCACAGGGAAGCCAGAATCTGTTCTTCTGTATTGTAAGACATCACATTTCATCTGTTTAACCACTGAGCCCAACTCCTCGTTTGGTGTCCTGATCAGTTAGGACATCAATCTTGATGTGAAGGTACCAGAGATCCAGTTTTGTGCTTGTGACTAATTATACTCACTGCTAAAAGTTGATGCCTCCCATCCACTCGGCTTCTGATTTCAAGAAATTGGGCTTTATGTGCCAGATATTGGAGATTATTAAAACTTTCTCCATTACACTGGAAGCAGTTCAGTATCAAGTCCTCTCCTCCTGTTACTTATTTGCCATAGTTATGTCCACCATGCTGGGGTGGTGGAGAAGTACTCTGTCCTTCCCAGGTGAACTTGACAACCTTTAGAGCTATGCAGTACTCATACTGCACTACAGACAAATAATCCAGCTGAGGAGGAAACTGTCCTCTAGCTGTACCACCCCTCAGTGGGATAAAGATCCTCCCATCATTCAGCAGCTGACCTGGGAGTTGCTCCACACACATTCTCTGGACCCATCTGGGCAGCATTTTACCTTTTTTGTTCCCAACCCTTAATGAAACAAAATTTTCTGTTCTACAATGCCATCTCCCAGTCTCACCCAATCTCACCAATCAGACCTCTAGTCTCCAAGCCATGAGAAATAATTCCCTAAGGAACTCACTTACAGTTATATGTTAAAACAAGCAAACAAAAAGTTAGAAGAGGCTGGCAAGGACACAATCAGAATGCCAGAAAATACCATCTGGCCACCTCATTTCATTGCAAAAATCAGTTTCCTCCCAAGGGAACATGAAACCATCCAAACAGAAGCTGCAATAACCTTGTAAAATCCCCACTGATGGGAAACACCTGCTTTCCATTGTGCACACATTAGCAACTTCTGAGCCTCTGCTGCTGCCTAGATGCATGTGTCCTTGTTAAAAAAAGAATTATAACCCTTAACCTAATTTACACAAGAATATAGGTCAAATTGCTTCACCTGTGTGTATCTACTTATTGCACACCTTTTTCTGACAGAACTTCTATCCATTATCAGGGAAACACAAAGCAGAGCTGGTAAAGGAAAGGTAGCAGATGGTGACAAGACAGTACAGGTTGTAATAAGATCTCTCAAAGTAGACAAAGAGAGCCTCTCTCAAGCCTAAGACTGTACTTTTTCAGCCCTTTTTCCTAGCATTGGCATGTAAAAGATTTCAACAAATTCTAGTTGTAAAGAATAAAAAATTCCAAATATATGGAAATACATAAAGAGCACTAAAAAGTTGGGTTTTGGTGCAGAGCTTGGTTGGTTTGGTTTTGGGTGATTGTTGGGTTTTTCTTTGAGTATTACAAGCACCTGTCCATTAGCCATCTCTGGTGACAGCTCTTGCCAAGACAGCATGCTGCTACACTGCTGATGCAGCACCCAGTGCCTGTCAGATTTCTTTCATGACTGCAGTGAAGTGTCTCTTCCCATCTAAATACAACATGGACTCTGAAATGAAGTGCAGAAAAGAGAGAACCACATTAGTAACTTAGTATCAATACTGGGCAACTACAACAGATTGGCAAAAGTAAGAAGAATCCACATTGTCGTGAAAGCATAAAATATATGTTGCCTGCGATGAAATCCCATTAAATTATTCAAATGCCAATAGTTCCTCTATTAAAATGACCAGTGTTCCAAGAGAAAGAAATTAATTTTTTCCACTGAGTTATGATGACAACACACTAATGGTATACTTGCCTCCATATGTCTTAGGTACAACTTGTGGGACCTCATTTTCTGATATAAATGTAAAATGGAAAATATTGGTAGTATGGTGCTCCCTGGTATTTGCATTGTAAACTTCACTGTGCACTCGAATCTGGATGTAGTTTTTTTCTGTGTAACAGACCTACACAGTTAAAACAAGAGTTAGAGCTTGCAATTTATCACCAGTGCTGAAAACTGTAACAGATTTCATTGTAGTGTTTAACAAGGAAAGTCACACTGTCTCCTAAGACACTGTTCATTATCAGTGACTAAGAGCGATGACAGCAAAGACAAGGCTTGCTCCTTTTCAGAAGGAAATTAACTCCTACCTGTCCAGAAAGGAGTAATAAAGATCCAACTTCAACTGGCTTCTGAAACATGATATCATCAACAGATACGATAAAGGGCCTGGAACCCCTGAGGAAGCAAAAGAGAAATTTCTTCTCAATAATAAAAAGGATGTTTGGAGAAATTTCAAATATCTACCTGTCAGCATTTTAATGAAGAGTTACTAGAGAATAAATCTCTTCCTTAAACAGAGGCTACAGGAACTGTTAAAGAGTTATGTCATCACTAGAGGAATCTCTCACACCAGTGAATTACACACTTGCTAAGGACACATGATTGAACCATTATTGTATCTTATGACTTACACTTGCTAGACAATCTTCAATCCGTCATTGCTCAGCCTCATTTTTTCAAGCATTGACACAAACCACTCCACTTTATATCAGGCTATGCATATCCCATTAAACTTACACACAGACCTTTGCTGGGTGATGAATCCAGTCACACTTCCTAAGCTCAAGTAGTTAAAAAAAGTTCAGAGCCCATTCCTCTTGCGTACTGAATGCAAACATGTAATATTTATTTGATAAAATGAGTATGTTATATGGTTAAAAAGTCCATCTCGATAGCTTGGTAAGATACAAGAAAAGAGATGTATTTTCTACCTTGACAAGTAATGCTTAAAACCCAAGCTCCAAGGAGCAAGATGCCAATCTCTTTGTAAATATGACAGATGCTCCAAGTAAAGCAGCACTGTGCACTAATAATGCAAGATTCTACCAAACACCTAAGTTTTTTTAGATCAGATTGCCATTAGGCTGGTTAGCTTGGGTTCCCAACCTCTGTGTATGAGCACAATGCTCCGGATTATATAAATATTGTAGGTCTACAACTCACCCATAGCTGCAAGCAGTTGCCCATCCCAGTTCAAATGCCTTTCTCATGAGAAAACCCCCGAAGATCCTATTGAAGATGTTCCGTTCCTGTACACAGAAACAAATACCAAATTCTTTTCAAAGCCTTATGTTGAAATCTGCACTTCAGCTCACAGTATTTAACAGAAGTCCCAATACCTGAATACATAAAAAGCACTGCTGAAATATGTATGTAAAATTCAAAATGCCTAAGGCAACTTTACTTACTAGGAGCTCATCTGACTAATTTGACAGCATAAGATAACAACTCAAAATTGTACCAGCAACCAAAGGCCAAACTTCTTGCAAACACTTTACAAAGGAGTTTCTTTACACAGAATGAACAGTCTGGTAAGAAAACAAGGTCATTAAAAATGATCCATTTTGCAGTGGTAATCTATACAGATAACCAAAAAATGGCAAAAAAACTAGGCTCTAAATACATTGCAAGGACTGCAGAAGCCAAATGAAATAATGGTTTGACTAATCTTAGATGAAAATTCATAGAGCCATAGAATGGTTTGGGTTGGAAGGGATCTTAAAGACACCTAGTTCCAACCTCCCTGCCATGAGCAGGGATACCTTGCACTAGACCAGGTTGCCCAGAGTCCTACCCAGTCTAGCTCTGAACATTTCCAAGGATGGGGCATCCACAAATTCTCTGGGCAACCTGTGCCAGAGCCTCACCACACAGTAAAAAATTCCTTCCTAATATCTATTCTAAACCTCTCCTCTTTCAGTTTAAAGCTATTACCCTTTGTCCTGTCACTACTTGTCCTTGTAAAAATTCCCTCTCACAGTTATTTCTTAAGTAACTTTCTGTAGTTCATTAATATTTTTCAAAATACCTCAGGATGGCAAATCTGCAGGCCTTTTAGCTTTGCATCTTCCATCCACACTGAATTGGGTGGTAATTTACGACTGTGGAAACTCACCGTCCTTTGGAAGAGACAACGAACTTTATAGTGCACAGAATTAGCAGAATTCAGCAAGCCAAAAAAAGCATAAATAGCAAATGCAGATACACACTAAAAAAAACCCACACAAAAACATAGAACACCAAAATAAAACCCAAACCAAAAATGGTATCACTAAATGCTGTTCCAGCTGACCTTGAAGCCTTATCTAAAGCTGTCCTTTGATTTGTTACTGCAATAAAGCTACGCTACTGATCTTTCAAAAACTTCTGCTAATGTTGAAGTTTATATGAATGAAGAAGCTTGAGATAGCTACATGAAAGAAAAGATTAATCACAACCACAAAGTGTACACTTTGTCAGAAAAGCCTTGCTCTGGTTTTTAAGTCTTAATAGGAAATAATAACGCACAGTGAGCTAATAGAATAATTCAACATCAAACATGCAGCCAGTTTGAAGTTTTCAAACCCAGATGGAATGTGTTACAAAGTACAACTGCTAATTTTAAGGGAAAGCATATCTACCTTTGGTAAACAGCTTTAAAAATAACAATTGCATAAGCTAATAAATTAAAGAGATTATAAATTATCACAAATACAACACTGCACTAATGTAAGTCGACATTGTTCTATTACTGTTGACATCAGATGACTTCACACCAATCTCAAGTATAAAAGTACGCTAACAACTGTCTCCCTCAAATAATGTTGTCAGGTATTATATTTAAGACACACTGCAACGTTATTTGGTCAAAAGATGTCCAGTTCCTGCCCTCACCGGTTTTTTAATGAGAAATCATGGCAGAAAACTCAGATTGTGCAAGTCATGATTGCAAAACCATTTCATTCCTGTATTTGGTTAAACATCATTAACCTTTTTCCTCAAAATTATTCTTAACAGCTCATTTAGAACAACAGAAGACTCTTCTAAGAGCTGCAGACATCACATTAAGTTTGTACCTGCATTTCAAATAAACTGCCACAGAATTTAAATATGTGCATTTATTCCAGACTACCCTCTTACGAGCACCCACTCCAGAGGCACTTTTCTCTTTCATAAGATGTCAGTTCACCTTCACCCCTCCCCTTCTTGCCTTGTGTCCAATGTATTAAGGAATATGTCATGCACAATGTTTCTTTCTTCTGCAGTAGGAGCCATTTTCAGTAAGGAAGCAGTGCTGAAATCAATCCTCTTCAGCTTGTTCACTGAATATTAAAAAAAACCCCAGAGTTAGAGTTCAAAGAAAAAACAAATAATGGCTCTGAAGATTTTAACCTGGAATCAGCTGTCTTTCCATTTTCCCTTTTCCCCCTGTAAGTTAAAAGCTGTAACTTCATGGTCCTATAGATCCAAACACAAATTTGGCTTTCAGAATTGACTGCACTGAAATAAAATGAAAGCCAAAGTTCCCTAGTACCTCACCAATGTGATGAAGAACTTCTATATGTATTTTATGACATCCACACACTGTTCCTACAGAAAACCTGAGTACTCCCCTCAACAGAACATATGTAACAAGAAACCCTACAGAACAATGAGCTTCAGGTTTTGCCAATGGCACAAGAATGGAAGTTTATGACAGAACTCATTACCATAGGCTGCAGTGATTGAAATTTTAGCTTAAAAGATCTTCTGCCCAGTTTATTCAGTCTTCAATGTTTTTCTAATTCTCTGCTTTAAAACTCCAGCTTGAAACAAATGAGGATGGAGCTACATGCTCCTTCCCCTGCTCTCCACCTTTTCCCTTTCCTGAGGTTCTTTCCAAAAGGGACATGGGCAAGCAGACAGGTGAGGAGCTGTGATGCCTTGCAGGCTCACCATGGGGTAATCAGCTGGCCAGAGCATTGGGAGCCCCTGTGCTGCACTCAGACCCGAAGCAGAGGGAGTATCCTGCCAAGGGAGAAGCCCAGGAGGTGTGCACAGCACAACAGGAGTGCCCCTGTCTGTCAGGTTACCCAAAGAGTTTCCAAGCATGTGGTAGCAGGCTTTTAAACTCTCTTACACTACTGACACAAATGAGACACAACAAAAATCTAACTTTAAACAAATTAGGAGCAGTTCTAAGTAGCAGAACTCCTGAACTTTACTTCCTCTCAGCTATTAAGTTGAAACTGAGGCAGATGTGCATACTACCAGGAAACATGACATACATTCCCCTTGCTTGAAGATTTCTTCCTCCTCAGGGCCGTCAGGAATGAGCGGATTAACAAATGCTGGCCTATGGACAGGAAGTTTTTTTTAAGTTACAAACTTTACAAGAATTTGTCCTGTAAATGTGTTATGACAATCTTCCATTTTTGCTTATATACATAGTACAAGATGAAATGACATACTTCAGGTTATAGGATAGAAATAAATACAGCTGCCAACAGAATATCACATTAGCTTTAACTCTGAAGAGGCAGTTTAGTGATCCAACCACTACCTAGCTCAATTAGGAAAGAGAAAGTGACACATCTTTGGTTCTCAGGAAGCTAAAATTGTGCCCGTAAATTATAATGAAGATTGTTCAAGAAGAAAGCTGTTCAGAAAGTCAGCAAATGAAAACATGATGATCTAGGATAGTCTAAACCAAAACTTGACTAATACCATTCCTTCTAGAATAAAAGGAGCATGGTGCCATAGCTGGTAAGTGTTTTATAATCTACATGTTCCCTTGACAGCCTTATCAACAGTCAAAAGCTGTTTACCACGTGTCCCACTTATCAAAGAGGCTTATGACATGCCTTGAGCACAAATTTCTATGTTTACTTTACTGCACAAATAAGTTTACTTTAACCTAATTATATAACATTTAATTATTTTCACAAGCAAAGACAAACACTTGTTTTCAAGAGCCATTCTTCCCCATAATTTCTGATTACTATTTTTCTGTTTTCAACATTTATACAAATGCTGAGACATATATATATACACATATACACACATGCACACATATCCAGACCTGTTCAACAATTCACCTGTACCCCAAGCCTTAACTTGGGCCAGCAACAAGAAGTATAGAGGATCTTTTCTCTCAGAAAAAAAACCTGCTCTTTCTTAGTTTGCTAAACCTCTGGATTTTGGAGACCCAGCAGCTCCTTCTCCATCATAGAGCTCATTTTCCCTCCCCTCAGCTTAGGACACATCTACATCAGCTCTCCTGACCAAGCCCCAAGCTGCTGAGATGCAAGTTTGCCATGGACCCAAAGCCACACAACCATGTTTCTGTGGCATTACAGCCAACCTAACATACCCTGTACCTCTCTGAAGGGTTTTGACCTCACATAAATACCCTCCCTATATGGACAGGATGCTTCCAAAATACAGCTGACCTGTGATCAGCTAGCTTGTACAACAGCCACTGAAGCTTACGTCTATCTGTAATAGCCCAAGTAAGCTTGTCCTTAGTCAATCTGCTACTGTATAATTACATCAGATTTGATGTAATTATTTTGAAAAATTAGTCCTCAAAATGGGAACCATAATATAATTTGGTTTTTTTAATGTATCGTATGTTCACTGGTTCTAGAAAAAGTCTGAAGAAAACCAACCTAAAAACTACTTCTAATGTTATCAGGACCACACAATTATATCAAGTAAAACCCCTTCACACATCCTTCTTTCTTAAATACAAGCAATTATTTAAACTAATTAGAAGCAGAAAATTGTTTATTACTTTGGCAGGCTGTACAGGAAAAAGAATAGAATTACAGCCACTTTTTCTGATGCTGTAGTCATAAACCTAAACTGCAACTGAGCAGCCTTTTATTCTAATGACTAAGGAATTGTAGAGAAAGTAAAACCAGAAAAATAACAAAATAAGTGTCTGGGGTTTTTTTAAGTTCTGTGGGAATACTCTATCTTAGTCACACAAGAAAGTTTTAACCTGAATTATTCTGATGACACCTATTAAGCATCTGTTAGGGAATTAATGGTATTGTTCACTCAAAGACTACTTAACTACTGAAACCCCATCTTTAATTCAAACAACTACTAGAATGCAGGTGGGTTTCTGGCAGACTCATTCACTTCTGTATCCATTCACACCAGTCACTCAAACACAGAGAAAAATCTGTTTAAAAAAAAAAGGTCAGATCCCAGTTCCTGGTATCATGACTGCTGAAAACCAATACTCTGAAGCTTGTCACAGGAAAGTGAACACTTGCCAACAGAAAGCATCAACTATGTGGTTTATTAATCACCTACATTATATGGCTTCTACACAAACAGAGCAAGCTGCCATGTTTGCCATTGCCAGAACAGAAGAAGTCAGGAAACTTCTCCTGTCCTACAAATTACCTTTTATTCTCTGGGTCCCGTGCCACCATGACAAAGGTTGCATCTAACACAGGGCTGTAATCACCATCATGTAGCTAAAAGAGACAGGAAAAAAATATATTATCGAACTCTAACATTGTAAATGTGCTTAGCAGGCTATTTAGTTGACATAAACTATTCAATCCCACTGTTAATTCTGCTTACTTTCACATTCTGTCATTCCTTCCAACATCTCTCACAATAGGCTAAAGATAAGGAAATACCTAAACCTTTAGTTCCAGGAATTCTGCAATGTAAACATTTACCAGGGAATGCTTATTTAAAACTTTCAGCTGGGAGGGGAGGAAATAAGCACAGGCATTGTAAAAGTACCCACTTAACCTTTATTTTGAGAAATGTCATAGCTTTTTTTTTTGTCAATACCAAATTGCCACTAATGCCAGCACTGTAAGGAGTTCAGACAAAAAATGTGCAACATAATCTTCTACATCAGAGACTTTACTTAAGGCAAACAATTGAATAAAAAAATATTTACCTCTTTACCTGAATCATCACAGAACCATAGAATCACAGAACGATCTGGGTTAGAAAGAACCTTAAAACATCCTGTTCTATCCACCCTGCCATGGGCAGGGATACCTTCCAGTATCAGGTGGCTCAAAACCCCATCCAACCCAGCCCTGAACACTTCCAGGTGTGGAGCATCTCTGCTTCTCTGGGCAACCTGTTCCAGTAGCTCACTGTCCTCACAGGAAATAGATTCTTCCCACTCTCATCTAAACCCACTCTGTCTCAGTTTGAAGCCATTCCCCCTTGTCCTGCCAGTATATGCTGTTGTAAATTCCCCCAGAAGCACCTCATGCCTGTCGTAAGATGGAGAGAAGTCCCAGGAACTAACCTGCAGCATGTGCATCTTCACTTCCATAGAGGTCTTCCCAACCCAAGAAACATTGCCTGTGAATTTGATGTCACAGTCTGGATATATAATCTTCTGGCACAAATCTACAAGACAAATATTAGGGGTTACTGGAGACAGATCACTCACAACTAATGCTAGTAAGGCCAGATTCTCTAGGACCTTTATGTGATCTGAAAGTGGCAACACACGCAAAGACAACCCAGAAGAGACAGTTGTTGCAAGGGACCACACTGCTTGTCTGCAGTTTCTGCCTCTGCAGATATTTGAAGCCAGAACAGGAGTAGGAAGCAGGCACACAGGTGGACAGCAGATCCAAGCAAGTGCTCAGCAGAACAGGCAACACAAGCAAGGTCCAACCCCACCAGAATAAATACTGTTCAATAACGAAGCTAAGAACCTGCATGCCAAAATGAAACTAAACACAAAAGTGCATGAACCATGAAAGTTGTATTTTGAAGTGAAGCAACACATGAAATGCTGAAAAGCATCTACAAAACCGTCTTCCCACCTTTTGTCAACAAAAGCCACAAAACTTCAAAGCTGAAACAAGATAGAGTGAACTAAACAGGAGTAAAAAAGGTATCCTCAATGACAACCATGGGAAGGCAGTAGCAGATGAAAGACAAGCAGATGAAACTATCTTTTTTTACTAAATTGCCACTTACTGATTTTATCCACCAGAGCTGTAACTATGGATAAAGGAGATCTTGGCTGCATTTCCTGCTTGGTGTGAGTGTAACAAATAAGAACTGTGGAGAGATCAAAAATGGAGTCAGCCCTCTAACAAAACTGTAAGTGGCACAGATCAAAGTCATCTTGGCAAAGAATAAGAGGTACCTGAAAAACACAACTGAAGTATCCTACTATAGGAGAGCACAGCTTCTACATTTTCATGTATGTAACACATGGGATTGCTATAAAGAAAACAGCAGCAGCTGTCTCGGTTTTATTCATATTTACTTACTACAAAGATAAATTTAGCTAAGTATTTTAAACCAACTCATCGCTTGAGTTCCAATCCCACATAACGTCTTCGCTCTTCCTCTGCAGCTCCCCGTCTTCCTATCAGACTCTTCCTATCTTCTATTTTGATTTCATGAAAGCTGTTCAAGGATACATGCTATCTGAGGACTTTTCAAATACTGATTCCTTTAAAGAGGTGGAGATTAAATAAACTGTGCCTTACAGGCACAAAACCATAGTCAGAGGTATTTATCACACTGCAATTACTACTAGCCAAACCACTATTTAAACTAATTAGCTTTGTTCCTAAGAGCCCATCCAAGTAAACAGATTCCTTGGAGTAATTCAAGGCTGCAAAGACATATTTTTTTCTAGTGCTCATGTAATTTTCACTCAAAAAAGATTTTCATTATCAAAAATATCAGTCTTGTACTTAATGAGATAAGAGAGAAGGAATCCCCATATGGGCCATTCACTTCAGAGTTGGACTTGATTATCCTTGTAGGTCCCTTCCAACCCATAATATTCTGTGATCTGTGATCTGGAAGATCCCTATCCTTCCAAGTAATTGAAGACTTTTTTTCCCTATGTTTACTGAAGTCACAATTCTAAAACCTGTTAAGCCTATCAACTTATTATACCATTATGACCACCCTGCATATTGTTTAATTGGGACAGAATCTTGATTATGCCAAAACAATACACCTCCAGCAGAACTGACTAGAGCCCTGTATGACTGCAAACAAGGCAAAGACATTCTGTGTTGTCACAGATTTCTGGGGAAAATAAACAAGTTGCAGAATGAAAAACAGGCTCATCTCATCTAACAATGGAGGGTAACCAACAGTTTGAAGTCTCCTTCAGACACTGAAGGACAGATACTGAAGCCAGAATCTTCCACCTCTCAGAAAGAAATGTAAGTCTAGCAACTATTTTGTCTATCCTTAATAGACATGCATTAACTTGTTTCTCTTCCTTCCTCAATTTTGTCCATGTGGACTATCAGAAGGAACAGAAAAAACTGTTGTATTCACAACTTCCCCTTAATAAGCACTTAATTATTTTTTTAAATCCTCCATCAAAAAGCTCCCAACCAGCTATAGAACTCTGCTGATGAAAGAAGTCACCTGGTGATGGTTAAGATAAAACTATCTCCAAGTTCTATTAACAACCTCACACTTATAATAAAAAAGTCAGATCTCTTGAATTTTTCAAGATCACAAACAAATAAAAAGGAGAAAAAAAAATACGAACGCTAACTCATGAAACAACTGAGTTGGTTTTACCCTTAACAACAATTTGTAGTACCCAAGAATACACACCAACTGTTTTTAATTTGTTCTCAAAGGATACATTAAATTCTTTCAACATTATACTCTCTTCTTCCCAAAGGGAAGATTAAAATTTTCGCATTTCATTATCTGTTGGGGTTTGCGTCAGTTTTTGTTGAGGCTTTTTTTAAGATTAAAAAAAAAATACTCTAAGCTTTCATTTTCAATATGCACTCTGCAAATTTTCTCTGAGTTCACACTCAATGTAAATTCATAACGTAGGATCACTTTTCAGTATAATATTCTTGGAGCTGGTCCTTTAAAAATCTGACAGAGGCAGAAAGCTGAAAAATTTTGCTTCCATCCATTCTTTATCATCCTTCCTTCTCTTTCAGCACCAGTGTCTTCTTTTTTTCTTTCCCTTCTGAGATAGCACAGTTATGGTATTCCTTCCAAGGCCATATTGTGTCACACCAATTAGTGCTCAGCAGTTCTCAAACTCACTTTGTGCAGCCTTTACAAGGGCATAGGTACATACCTCCTAAACTGTCAAGATCTTCAAGTATCCTTCCAAACCTGCAATATAGGTTTTTGACAATTAAATACCTATATACATAGCAAATGGCAGTTAACAGTTCCCTGTAGGTGTAACATGGTTGCTTTGTTACCTTACACTGTTGTGTACATTCAGGTACTTTTCTCTTATTTCAGGCTGACTTCCCAGAGGTAGAATAACTTCCAAGTAGCTATCCTTCATTCTCCTAGGAGGGAGATCTTCCTGCCGTTTTGCCAGTAAAGTATGAAGAGCTTTTCTTTCTTGCATTGCTTGTACATGATCCCTGATAAGAAAAAAGACATTGTTATGAAGTACAACAGAACTGCAACCCTAGCTAAAAGACTTCACATTGATGATTATCAAAGTTAAAACCAAAACATAGTAAAAATAGCAAGACACAATAAGTGTGCCTTGAAAAGAAAGTGAAATGCACAAAATGAGAGATGCTAAGCAAGACTACTGCATAAATCTTTGAAATAGTTTTGTGTAAAAGTGGCAAGCACATACTTCACACTAACAAGTGGAACAAAATGCACCTAATTCTAAGTGCTACCAAAATGGTCCCACTTGAAAAGAACAAATCAGACATAATTTAACTTATGAAGGTTTGTGCATATTCATGTCTTCAACAGCTACAGTATCACAACTCTTCTCACAGTGCAAATTTTAAAAGACTGAGCATCAACTTGCAATCTCTCCCAAGAAGAAAAGTTAGACGTACAGTGTTGGTTAGCACTAACAACAACAGAACTAATCTGATAAGACTTGCCATCATCCACAGGTGAGTTCCCCCTTTGCAGCATCAGTTCTAACAGCAAGCTAAAAGATACAGAAAACTAATCTACTTCTCTTTCTGTCTTCCTACCCAGACATCTTACAGTTTTACAGGAAAATTACAGAAACAAACTATACAGAAAATGAAGTCCTTCAGAGCTGCTTTTCCAAGTCAGAAGGGCTGCAAGTCTCACCATGGAGAAAGAGTCAACTTACTGTCACTTCCTTCCAATCTACCAAGCTGATTCCTTGCAGTTATCTGCAAGATGTAACAGTCCTGTCTACCACTCTCTCTTACCTGTTCCACCAAAGTTCCCTCCCCCTTAAAATTGCAACCTGACTGAATAAAGCAAGTATTTCATAACAACCCTAGAATCAATACCGATCTATTAAAAACCTACGAGTTAAACATGCAACCATTGTGGTATAAAGCCAAGGAGTATGCAAAACTATGGATCCATTTCATAGAGCAAAAGAATGCATAAAACACTAAGCAACCAAACTTAAAAGTTGAATTTCTGGATGTATGCCATTCCTTCAGTTGTGCATGCTGCATTGCTGAGATCTCAGTGACACTGTGCTTAACAAAACAATTTTTTTTAAAAAATGGAAAAACAGCAGAAAACCTTTTCACCAAAAAGAAATTTTGTCATAAGTTTTGACTTTGGATGAATTCTGGGTATTAGCCATTTAAGATGAAGGCTTACTTGGCTTGAGTATTATTTTACAAAATCAAGCTTCAACATATTTATATTCCCTCTTTTCTGTTTAATAAGTTTTGGGGATAAATGAATAATCCATGATCAAAGGGAATAAAAGTCAAGCAGAAAACTTCAGTTAGTTTTGTTTGTTTGTTTGTTTGTTTGTTTTAAAGATGAGATATGGTTTACCTCATCTGGGCAACATGACTACCATGGAGTTCAGAGGAAACAGAAAGATAACAACCTCCTCCAGAAGGTTAATGTTTGAAGTTATGCCACTGCATAGAAATGGAATTTACTAGATAGCGACTAAGGAAATATGCAATGTCCATAATGATGCACCTTGATGCTTTTTTAAAAAGTTTTTTCCAAGGTCTTTCAGTGAAAGGCTTAAAAGAAATTAATCAGAAAGTAAATAAGAAAATTGTCTACAAACATTAATCTAACAATAAAAATTTCATTATATTCTGTTTTCACCAGCTCCGTCCTGGTTCCTCTGAGGTCAGCAGCAGAATTCTTCTTGACTTCCACTTCAGAATGTGCTCTTCAATATGCAGATATTGGGCTCAAAGCAGTAACATTTTTCAACAGACAAATACTGTTACACACTGCAGTACTAGTCATACAGTAACAATAAGTCATCTAAGACTTAACTTAAACCTGCCTTAAACATTCTGAGAAAGGTTTATATATTTCTGAAATGGCCATAACTCCATCTAGACTACATTTAACAACTAACAGATTAATAGTTTTACTACAATTTAGGTACAAAACCAGAAACACATAAGCAAGATATTTCTTTTTAATAACAAATGAATACAACATGCTTCTGGCCTTTACAAGAGAAATCACAAACCTAAGTCTCCTTTTAGCAAAATTAATGGCTGAAGACATTCCTCCAACATGTATCCCTCCTCTCTCCCAGCATTCCAGACATATGTACCTCAGTCCTTCCCTAGCTCCCTTTTCAGGACCCCTATCAAGCTGTTCTCTCAGATTTGTCCTTAGTCATTCTGTGGCCTGACTCCGTTAAATCCCCAGCTGTTCAGTCTCCACATGTGTCAACTCTTTGTCACTCCATTTTTAAAGTGGACTCTTAAAGGCTACACGATACGTGTCCACCAAATCTCTCTGTATTAAACCTGTCATTCTCAAACACCCCCATCTGTGGTCTCCCTGGCTTTCCTTTTTTATGGTAGCTAAAGGATTCAATACTCTGCAAACCATTTCTCCTGTATTTTGTACAGCACAAGAGAAGTACCTATCTAAGAAAAACACTGCTGTGGTGATCCCGGGCTCAGTCTGTTCTCCTTCCAGTGTGGGAGCAGTGGGGGGCGGGGGAAATAGATGGAAGATCAGATTTAACCAGAGCCCTCTAAAATCTCAAATTTCAAATGGTATTTCCATATGGTGTCATTCCTCCTCAGCCATTCTGGGATGTGGGAAAGACTTTTTCATTAACAATTGCCAGAGCCCTTTCTAGCTGACTTGATGAAAAGTTCAAGCCCCCTCATGCTTAGATACTGCTCTTACTGAGCAAAAATCAGCTTCCCAGATTCGGCAATTTTTGTTAGTATGCCTACAGTTGTGTTTAGACAAACTGAATCTAAATGCATGGACACATCAGACACTCCACCCAGGTGAGTCTCTCTGCATTTCCCTGTCAGTGCACAAAGTGGGAAAGAAAAGCTCGGCAAACACAGCCAAAATTAACAATAAAAATGGAACCAACAAAACTGCAATACATAATTCCTCCAGGCTGCTATATTGACTTTTCCAGACTGTAACAGAAGAGGATTACAATCAACTCTGGCTTATTCAATGTAATGGAAAGGGAGGAAAGTAACTTAAATAAAGCCAAAACAGCAATTATTTAATGTATATGTAAATTAATCAAAAATTAAGTTAGAGCAGACAAAGGAAATGGTCAAGATGCTCCTAACTAAGGAGACCCTGATCTCAAGCTGACAATTTTCCAAAGTGACATGGGTGCCATTCAGAATGCTGCCTGCTACACAGTGAGCAAGCTCAGCTGCCTCTGAATCCAGTGCAAGATAAATCCACCATGTGGGCAATCAACCTAGAGATAACTCAAGAGGTAACAACACCACATTGTCAGTCAGACTCTACAGCTCGTAACTCCCATTGGATTTAAAGCTAGTGCAACAATCTTTTAAGTACCAAGATCAGATATTTCGTTTCTGTCAGAAAAATCTCAGAAGACTGTGATCCACAAAGTACCAATTCAAAAGCCTTTTTCCAATTACTTTTAAGTGAGATCTTTTTCTTACCAATAGTCAGCAAACTATAGGTAACTTCCACTACCTATAGGTACCTTCCACAACCCTGAGCTTCACCTTGGTTTCACAAATGAAGTAAAATACATGTAATGCACACTGTACCTCCAGTTAGTAGATGCTCCCACTATATCCCTCAATCTGCTCCGCACTGGAAAAAAAAAAAAAAAATCAAAGCAAATCAAGCTTAGTTCTGCAAGTGATAAACGTGAGGTTGCCTAGTGTTAAAAGTATAATCCTCATCCCAGAACAGGAAAATTAAGCAAATTCATGCAAATAGCAGCCCAGAAATGAAAGTTTGGCCAAATTCACTGCTGCTGTTAGTAGGCATATCACAGTAATGGGTTGAGTAACATGATGCCATAGCTTATTGCATACAGTCAACAAAGAGTGTTTGTTAGTGCAGTCACCTCCAGTGCTAATTAACAGCTGAAAGACAGCATGGATCAAGATTAGACTGAGGAATTTTGAAGTGAAAATATTACAGCCTAAACACAAACTCTGGAGATAACACAAACCAGAAAGTCATAAACGAACTTAAAAGGGAACAGTGCAGCTGGGAAACAGGGAATAAGGAGAATACCAATTAAACAATCCCACCCACGAAGGCAGGCAATATCAGAAGACTGATTCTTGCCAGCAGGGTTTCATATCCCAAATTTTTAACAGTCTGAAAGAACACAGTGCTAAGACACTGAAGACAGACCTATAAAATTTATTCTGGCCCTGTTTGCTCTCTCAGAGGTAAAACTAGTTCTGCACAAGTTTTTCTTAAATTTCAAGAATAATCTGCATAAGCATCTTTTCTACTCTTTCTCAGATGAGATTATTAAATGTGCTAAGGTCCCATCAAATCTACCAAACTACTCCATGGCTGTTAGGCAGGTGAATGTTGGCTATTTGGAAACACCTGAAAACAAGCAGCAACAATTCCCAAGCTCAGAATAGAAGTTGAGAATTGTATAAGAGGGATTCCTTGCTTATTTACAAAGTTTTTTTATACAAGGAGGTTCAAATATTAGGACAAAATAGGGATACATCAAGGAACAGCTACAAAAAATATCCAGAATTTCATGGTGAAATTGAAAGAGGCAGCTGGTGAGCCACAACCTGATTCTTTATCAGGCTTGGCATTTTTCAAGCTAAATGCCCAGTCAGAGTATTCACAGTAATCAGAAATCTATCCTATAAACCCTGGAGTGAGCCTAGCCTGATTTCCTAGGATTTAAATCACATTCCACTCTCTGTCAGATCCACTCAGCTCTGCTGCCCTCCTCATCAGTCACTTCAGCTTCTGCCCAAGTACCCCCACACCACCACCACTGTTATACCCCAAACCTCCCCTTCCCTGTTCCTTCCCCTGCAGCACCCTCAGCCCCTGTCCCTACACTCCCACTCTGTTTCTGCTCTGCCTGCCTGCCAGAGAAGCACCAGCCCAAGCCAGAGGCAGGCAAGGGAATGACTGCCAGCCAGCACATGGATTCCAGTGACTCACCACCAGCCAGCAAACACCATGGTCTCTGGCTGACTCCAGCTCTGGCACTCTAACAAACCTCTGATTTGGAAGCCAATTTTCACAAAGTTCGTGGAAATACATTTCTCTTTGAGACTAGTGGATCATCTATTTTGGCTGACATTTAGGAAAAAAAAGGTTCTGGAAGAAGAGGAGGACAAGAAGATAGGCAGACCAAGACAAAATAAAATAGATTGCTTAGGCCTCATTTATTTGCAAATTAGACTAAAAACGTATTTTAAAATTAGAAGATTTCTACTACTAATTCTAAGAATAAAAAAAATTTCAATGAAAGAACCTGAATGAAAATCTTGAGAGTTGATTTCATTTGGAAATGGGGAAGATCTGATTCTTTTTTCTTTAATCAGCAGCAGGCTTGCTTACAGAACAGTAGGTATTACTTTCTTGTTACTCATACTCCACCTGTGAAGCTGCCATAGCATGCACTTGATCAATACAGTGTTAGCAGAAACACTGTTACAGCTTCTAGAACACAAAACCTCAATTTTTAACAGTGTACAGACTGTGCTGGGATGGATGGGGAATACACAACACTTTCTCTTTGTTTAAACTAAATTCGTCCTCCTTTTCAACATCAACGAGGTAAAAAACTCTGAAAAAAAATCTCAGGTCCAAACCTGCAAAAATGTATATAAGCTCTTAGTCCCATTTAATACATCTGATTTCAATTTTAGGTATAAAAATAAATATTTTCCCGGCTGAGAACACATAAAATTTTTACCTTAATAATAAAACGGACAAACTGTAAAGTGTTTCTAAAATGTTGTCAAGCCAAATTTAGTCCATTTTACAGCTCATAAGTACATAGTTTTTCTCCTTTTCTTTTTTTTTTTTTCCCTCCCTGGAAAGACTGTATTGCTTTTCTAGATATTAGTTACCTCACAACAGAAATTTAAGTTAATAAGCACAAAAATCTATAAGCTATTTCTCTTTTCTTATTTTAAAGAAAAGAGAAATAGCAAACATCTTACATGTGCAAAACAGTTATAGCAAATGGGACTTCTCCATCATTATCATGTTGCATATTTCACTGTATCTCCTAAACTGTGATCAGCGGATCATCAATGCCAGAGCAGCAGGACCTGAGTTTATTCACACTGTGCTGTGGGAAAGGACCTGAGGAGGGCAGCTGGACAAGATCACTGCATTCATCTTTACCAGTGAGATCCATGCCCCTCATGCCGGTGCCTCCCCAGCTGCATCCAGGTTCAGGCAAACCACCAGCTTTGGTACAATGCTTGGTCTGGACTTAGGTGAAACATGCAGCTACAAATGTCTAAAATGAAGCCAAGTACTGCAGGAGCTGCTGCCCTGAGAGATTTTGTATCCCACAAGCCTCTTAGAAACTTACTATCTAGCACTGCAGACAAACAGAGTGTGCTGACAGAGATCTAGTGCAACAACACTGCCATAAGTAAGATCAGGGCCATTCACCAAAGGCAAAGGGGCTTTAAGCAAGTCAACAGAGAAGAATAATGGCACTTCATTTTTCATCAATGCTAAAGTAAGGAAAAACAGTAGATGAGTAAGTTTAGTGCCATAGTAAATATTTTAATATTACCACAACACACCATTATTCACATGAATGGGTGACTGTCCTGTGGAGTACAAAACACAGGTTAGATTAACAGTGAAAAGAAACAATGCAATTTACACCTAATAAGGAATTGCTTGATTATTCTACCCGCTTCAGTTTCATTTAGGCACATGTTCCTTAATTTTAGTAACTGCGAGCAATCCTTATCCTTGCCTGATTTACAGTAGGTCTCTCTTTTTTTTTTTTATATTGTGGTTTGTCCTTTCCTTTCATGCCAGCTTTCCAGTTCCTTGTCCACTGACTCTGTGTGGTATCTGCTTGCAGTGTAATCCCAAACCATGTTTCAAACTTGGGGCTACCATGTACTGTTGACAAACACTATTAACTGTGGAAGGAGTATCTGAAGCATTTTTCAGGAAGCAGGATGAGAGTTTTTTCAGAGGAATATTCCAGAGTCCTGCTTTGTGTAGCCTTTAGGAGAACCACGGAAGAAGTGAAGGCATTCACAACTGGAACCCAAAGTTGGGAGGAAGCACATGAAAAGCTAGTAAGAGAAAGTATTCGGTGTTTTGTGAAAGCATGGATACCGAATTGAAGGAAAATAGTTTACATATCAGCAAAACTTTGAATTTGAACAATTTTGAAACAGAAGCTCACATTTTTACAGTTATTGTGGTCCACAAAATATTAGTACCCCTTGGAGTACCAGGATGACCTCACTGCTTCACTATTTTTACTGGCCTTCTAGGTGGTATCATTATCAAACATCCAAATAAACAAGCAGGGCAAGTTGCAAGTATGCAACATTTTGTATCCTTGCTTCTCTCCTTTAACCTCCTAAATTACCATTTATTAACAACAATGAAAATAAGTTCTCTAACAACAAATATCCCTCATTTTCTCTTTTACTGAATAACCAGTAACTACTGGTGACATCTGTTCAGAGAACAAAGGAAAAAAGATCTCAGAAATAAGCAGAACTCCATGAAGGAATTATTTGTACCTGGTTCCAGCCTTTTTCCTCCTGCCCTTTTCTTAGTACAAGGGATTAGAATGCAAGAAAACTTCTTTGAAAGCTTCTGAAACAGAAGCACTATGGTTTATTACTATTAGAGCACTGAAACAATCTTCCAACACAAAGCTCTATTGAAAAGAGCAATTTCACGAGGAAATGCTGCTGATCCAATTAAAAGACTTACAAAATTTACAGGACTGACACATTAGAAGTTCTGTGAGACATTATTTGCACTCAGTTCCCCATTTCTTGGCCATTCTCTCCAGACTCATTGTACCTGTCTGTACTGTATCGACTTTCTATCAAGAGCCAAGCTGAATAGGAGTTATCCTGCCAGAAAAGAACCAAGTTCTTCCAAGGCTGAAGAATCAAAGGAGACTCTAAATCTGCAATTTCAATGTTTATGCATATTTGCGCCATTCACCTCCACACACACAGTGATTTTCTGCTGCTTCCTAAACACTTACACCATGAGGTAACAGTCACGGGCATGTTCATTATCCAAACCATATTAATACGTGAAGGGACACCACCTGAAAGAATAAACTCCTTAATAACATCATTAAATCTTCTGGAGTACAGACATTTACTTTACCTTCAAACATGTCAGGAAGCCCTGGGGAGCCACTGATCCCAGAAGTGAGTGCCCTAGCCAGAACAGAAGGAAGCTTCCTCATGATGCACAACCTATAGGCAGAGCAGAAGAATTTAGGGCCATTAAAAATAATCCCATGAAAATAATTTAGGATTTAATTTTGGAATTATGCTGATGACTTCAGAAACACCAGACTTTATTTTCAGCTTGATTTTTAGAACTAGATACAATCAGTATCTAAACAGTTGAAATGCCAACTGACACATACCCTTATCTAAAAACAGGAAAGAAGCATGTTTCACTGGCAGCAGTTGTTCCTTTCACTGACTAGATGCCCTGAGACAACCAACTTAGCATCTTAACACAGATGGGGCCCAAGTGCATCTAGGAAATCATCCATGACCCTAACCATACATGTCTCCTGCACTTGGCTGGTGTACATAGCAGTGGAAGCAGGAATATCCCAAGAAGGATTTCACAAGGTCTCACAAGCAGTCCCATTCAGCTAAGCCTGGTCTTCTCCATGGCTTAGTACTGCAGCAATTCAAAAAAGCCAAAGTGCAGGATATAATCTTCTTAGCCATTAAGCACGAAGGGACAACAATTAAACCCTTCAGAAAATGTAACCCACCCACAATTCACTAAGTGTTCTACCAGGTAATAGGCAGTGCTACTCCTCCAGACAAGCCTAACTTTAACACAAAAACACACAGAGGGTATGTAAAACCCCTGTGACAGTTCACAGCATCATCCTTACAAGGAGTATGGATTGCTGGTCCCTTACTTTTCTTCTTCCGGGACCGGGCTTTCACCTCAGAAAGGAAAAGGTGCAGCTCCTCAGGCACCAACAGAAAAGCAGGGCCATTTACACATCTCTCTCTTTCTCCTTCATGTATATCTACACATATATATTGTGTACATACAAGCTTTCTCTATCTGCGGATACACCTGGAGGCCTTAAGAGCGTAAAAGGGAACACACACCCACGTACTAAAAAACAAAACACCTCAGAAGGCAGCAGTGTCCCGTATGCACCAGGAATGACGTGCATGGCGATGGTGAAACGCCTCTGCGAGTGTGCAGCCTCTGGGCTCGGTGTGTCCCGGCACAACCAGCAAACCTTTTCCCGCTCCAGCCGCACCCCGCGGGCCCCTCACGCCCTGTCCCTCACCGGCCCAGGCAGCGGCGAGGCCGCGCTGCTCGAGTTTCGGGCTGCCCCGCCCTGGCCGCGCCCCGGGCCCCTCACGGCGGATAGCGGCGCGGCCGCGGGGCGAGTCGGGCACGGCTGCCCTAGCCCAGGCCCGGCCTCGCCGGGGACACCAGCACCTCTGCCACTGAGGGAGCGGCGTCTCCCCGGCCGCCATTCCCCACCCGGGCCGGAGGACGCGGGTGCAGCCTTACCGGGTGGGCAGCATGGTGCTGCCGGGGCTGTCACAGCGGGGCTGTCACAGCGGGGCCGCGCCTTCCGCAGCAACACCGTCCTCTCGCACCGGCGACTCGCGGCTCGCCGCGCACACAGCCGGCTCCGGGCCGCCCGCAGCTGGGAGCCCTCGCCCTGCCCCGCCCGGGATCCCCGGCCTGCCCCGTGTCCCTGTGCCCGCCAGCGCGGCCGCTCCCCGGGGCGGAGGCTGGGTCAGGACACCGTTAGTCGTCGGGCGGGCCCGGCAGAGCAGGCCGGCCCTGTC
Organism: Entomyzon cyanotis; assembly: GCA_024500445.1. NCBI lineage: Eukaryota > Metazoa > Chordata > Aves > Passeriformes > Meliphagidae > Entomyzon > Entomyzon cyanotis. The sequence continues at coordinate 12,918,592 of JAKEPQ010001016.1, read as the reverse complement.
GGCACTTGCTTTTAGTAAACACCATGGTTTATTCATTTTAATGCTCTGTTTTTTCACTGTGCCGTGAGGAAGGCGTGCTGGCGGCGCTCAGCTGGATGCTGTGCCCGGAGCCCTGAGGCGCTGCCCGAGCCGTCACACGGCCCGGGGGAACACGGCCTCCTGCCCCGGCCCGTCACTTGGTGGCACTGCTAGGGAAGGTAATTGAGAGCCTCGGAATTTTCTGAGGAGAAGAGGCTTAAAGAGTGACGTTATTGCTCTCTGCAGTTCCCTGAACGGGAGCTTGTAGCCAGGTGGGGGTCAGCCTCTCCTCCAGGAACAGGATGAGAGGACAGAGTCTTAAATTGCACCGGGGGAGATTTGGGCTGGATATTAGGAGGAATTTCTTCACAGAAGGCGTGTTTAGACATTGGAATGGACTGCCCAGGGAGGTGGTGGAGTCACCATCCCAGATGTTTAAAGAAAGACTGTACGTGGCACTCAGTGCTATGATCTAGATCACAGGGTGGTGTTCGGTCACAGGTTGGACTCAATGATCTCAGAGGTCTTTTCCAAGCTAATTGATTCTGTGAAAATACAGCTGTGTTAAACACGTTGTGTGCTTTGCACAGTCAAATAATCAACGAGTTCAATTAATCAGAATTATTTTTATTTCTAGGAACTGAAAACACTCAGGAGCAGAGAGGCCATGGGGCCTGCCCTGGGGCGTGTGGCAGAGGAGCAGCCCTGGCTCTGCACTGAGACACCACAGCACCGTAAGGAGCTGAGCACTTCCCATAATCGTGTCTGAACCTCCCGGGGACTGGGATATACACACATGTTGAGGTGCAGGCCGTGCCTTCCCCACCAGCCAGAATGTTTGTGGTTCTCACTGGACGTTTCAACTTGCCAGCAAAACAGTGCATACAGGAGGTACAAGTTAGCAATGAAGTTGTTAAGCACATCTTGCTAAAGCCTTACCAAAGACACCAGCGAGATTGGATGAAGATATGAGAAAACACGTTCTGGCAAACAGAAGGTACATTAACCAGAGTATTCATTACTTGTAAGGGTAAAACCTGACAACTAGATGGTCTTTAAAGTCCCTTCCAACTGAAATCATTCTGTGATTCCGTGAAAAAGCTGAGGGCGCTATTGCAAAGCTTCTCGCTCATCTGGTCGTGGGAAAAAAAATGTGGCAGCCTGGTATGCATGCGTGCTGAAGGTTCAAAAATCAAGGTGCCGTGAGAAGAATCACCTCTGGGCAGTACAGAACTGTGCCAAAGACACAGAAACTGTGACTGTGACACATAATAAAAACACCTACTCATTGTGCAAACCTCCATTAGTTATAAGGAAAAATTTAGGGTCTGTAGGTTTCTTTTTAAAGCCTGAGATATTTCCCCCTGATTTAAGCATACTGCAGGATCAGAGGCAAAGGGACTTCTACTGTATCCAAATACAATACTTCTACTGTATCCAAAACTGAGGCCTGGTTGGATTTTTTCCCAGCTTTTATTTCTGTAACTTTTATTCCCCAAATTATTTGCACACATGATATAGATGATTTGTGTATGCAAGGCAGATAATTAGTTATGTCTAAATCCCAAATTCATTAAACTGCATAATTACAAATGACAGATGAGATGTATTAGCCTACAGGAATAGGGTTCTAATGACCTAAAATATGTCTTCAAAGATAATAATGAAAAATTATGGTCCTGTTATTGCCAGCATATGGAAAGTCATGTAGCTTTATTATGCAAAACTGTTAATTTTGCATTTGCTCTGAATTCAAAGCAGTGCTCATGCAGTATTTATTTAGTGTTCGTACTATTTAGACAGAAATTAATATTTTTCTATGTATAGCCTAGTGTTGATAAACTGTAATTTTAAGTGGCTTGAAAAAAATATCAGAAGCAACTGTGAACTCATAGAAATCAATGCAAGGTTTAAATATTAGGAAGAAATTATTCAGTTGAAAATTATAAGAGAATCCCAAATGGTGTCCAAAATAATAAAAAAATTATAAATCAGTACTAAATGTTAATTGCATTTCTGTATTTTGCTCCACAGATTTGACAGGATGGATCCGTACAATTTGGATTTAAATACTTGGAAATATTTAATAGCAAAATCACAAATCATTAACTTGCTAAATTTTAATGTGGAATAAGGGGTTTTTCTCCTTCTCCTCATTTATTACAAACAGAGGACCTCTGAGGCATGAGAGAAGAATTCATACAGGAATTCAAGGAATCTTCCTAGCAAAGGAGGAAATCAAAAATTAAAATGGGGAAGGGAGTTTGATTAGCTGAACAGTAAACAAAGAAAACTGGTGCCCACTTTGAGCCTTTCTGTCCATCTGCTAAAAAAAGAGGACATTAGAAAATTGAGATGCAAATAAAAACATACTTTTGATACAAGTGCAGATTAGGTCCCATAACTCTCTGAATAAATTGTTCCGTTCCATCCCTGTGAAGGTATCTGGGGGAACTGGCTTGGCTATTTCCTGTATGTTCAGACTAGAAAAGACCTCCACCTCTGGGCAGGATGTGGGGAAAACTTGCCTCAGTCACTACGTAACGCTCTGTGTGCTTTTATTGACAGCTCTTAATAAAAGTTCCTGATGCATGCTAAAAAAGAAAGCGCTGCTTGTTTTTTTGGACAAATGTTCCTGTTTCTCATATGAGTAATAGTTAGGGAGAAGATACAATAAGAATAATAGGAATGGTGCACATTTTAGATAATTCTAACCATTTTATCTTCTCAGATACCAAAGTCCAACCCTCTGATGGTTTCAACCCTCAGATGGATTCACAGTCAGCAGGTTCTGCATGGAAGAAGCTGCTGGCTGGTACAGAAAAGGGAGCTAATCCAGACTTCAAGGCATATTTCATTATAAGAGATTATTTCAACATTGGTTTACCTTAAACACATTTGGTAACCACCAGCCAGCACACATATTTGCACAATTTGAGAAAACCTTGATCCTTTTCAGGAGACTTGTCACTACTCATTCCTTGTAGAGAAGAGCAGATCAACAGCCTGTGACCACTGAAGGATAAAATCTGAGCCCTGTGCAGGTCATAAGAGATTTCATATTGGCCTCAGCTATATCAAGGTGACATGAAACCTGCTCAAAGACAAACAGACCTGAAACAAAAGGAAGAAGCTGTAAAATACATGCCCCATCACAAACTGAGTTCTTTTAGAACCTTTCTGTAAAGCATTCTTACCATTCTTATTAAACTTACTTATTCCGGAAAAATACCCCTGGCAACATATAACTAAATAATTGTACTATAGTCTCTGAGATCTAGATATCTTAATTAGACATTTTGCATTTTCCTTTTTTTTTTCTTCACTAAATTCTCTTCATTTCCTGTTGTTTCATGAAACTTTGACACTTCAGGCAGGATTTTTTAAATTTTTTTTTCCTTCTGCCTTGTGAATTTGAAAGCTAAATCCAATGAATTGTATTAAGTGGGGCAACAAAATATCAGCATATTTCTGAGCAAGTTAAAGCAGGACTTTCAAAAACAGTCAAGGGAGAAAACGTTTGGGTCTTTTTTTGCTGAGACTTCAACTTCTAAAATCATGTGACTTTTCTGACTTGATTAGAAAGAAACCAGGCACTCACTGTTCTTACACAGCAGAAGGTTTCCTGATAGTGTGACTTCCTCATTGTGAAATGCAAAACAAAGAGACCTGAGACAAAACAAAGACAGTTGTCTTTCACAGAGACAGTATTCACCATTTCTGATACCAGTCTAATCATTTCTAGGGAATGAAAAAAATCAGTATTCATTAAAGGTATGTAGTTAGGCTGAGTGTGTTCTTTGGTAGTTTATTCAGATTCAGTCTCCCTACCAAAAGCCCTGTCCTAAGGGATTTCCAGACCTACAACCCACAAAATAAATTTTAACTTTTCTACTGCTAGCCACTGGATGTTGTTTAGTCATTTGGAAATGCTTCTGTTCTTTGGGGATCTCCATTCTTGCTCCAGTAGAGGGTAAACTGAGCCAATTAGGGTGTTTGCATAAATTGTAAATTACTCTTCCAGGGCTTCAGGCACTTTCCACCGTGCGCTAACACCAGCCACCAGAACACACACTTTATACACGCTTCTTTAAACAATCTTCTTGCAGTTTCATGTTCCATGCTGGTCCCTCTGTCTAAATGAAGGCCAACCTTGCAGCTAATTGGATATACTGAAAAATAGGATGTTTTGTTGTAAGACTCAGCAGCATGACTTAGTGCCTTCCCATATCCCAAACCACTTTTAAAACAAGTCAGATTAAGCTAAATGTAACATAAAGAGCTCCTTTACAGTATCTAAGAATGGACATGATCGTGGCACAGCTAATAGAAGAGGGTGAAAAGAAAACCACACATACGGCAAAGACTTGCACTTCTCTGGGTGGCCCAGCTGGTATGTCTATTGACCACATGCTCATCTAGATCATGATCCAGCTCATTCCTCAGCATACAGCAGAATCTCTAGGTAATATCTAGAGGAAGAGCAGGGCTGAGGGTAATTCCTCCATCCTTTCATACCCTAAAGTCATGTTGTTGAGACAACCCAGATGGAATTTTCCTCATCACACCCACCTCTCTCTTCAGGGACACCCATACCTCCATCGGCATGGAGTCGCAGCCTCCCTTACGGCAGACTACTGGCAGATCCCCTGTTTTCAAACCATTCCTTTGTGCTTTTCCCAGCACAACCCCTTCCCCCTCCAGTAGGGCGGGTGACAGTGCTTATGTCAGACTGGGAAATGTCCAACCCCAAGGTTAAACTTCAGTGTTTTGAACCTTTTTCTATCAGGGCGCTCCTGCCCGGGAGCGTACCTTGGTGTTAGACACGCTCCCCCGCGCCCGGGGTAGATAGAGGTCATTGCTCCGTGTTTCACGCCAATATGAGGCTTTTTTTCTCTCCCTGTCCCACAGCGGCGCACCAAGTGCCCCCAACGCCGCCCCGCTCTCTGACGCCAGGGCGGCAGCACGGTGCCCGCGCAGGGAGAGCCCCGAGCCGGAGCCAATGCCGGGCTTGGTTTCCGGAGTCCCGCGGCAGCCGGGGACGGGAGAAGCGGGGCCGGGGGTCCCGGGGGTCCCCGAGGGCCGGGGGTGCCGGTGATCCCCGAGGGCCGGGGGTCCCCGAGGGCCGGGGGTGCCGGTGATCCCCGAGGGCCGGGGGTGCCGAGGGTCCCGGGGGTCCCCGAGGGCCGGGGGTGCCGGTGATCCCCGAGGGCCGGGGGTGCCGAGGGTCCCGGGGGTTCCCGAGGGCCGGTCCAGCCGCCCACGGAGAGCGAGCGGGGTCTCGCCCTGCAGCGCCGCCCAGCTCCGCCAGGGGGCGCCCCCGCGCGTAGGGGGGAGGGCGAGTCACGAGACGGCCGCAGCTGTTGCTGGCAGGCCCGGGCAGGATTCCGGCGAGGGGCGCGGCCATTGGCTGAGGGCGAGCACCGCGGCCGCTCCTATTGGTTGGTGGGCGGGAGAGGAGGGGCTCGGATGTCTATAAATAGGGCGGCCGACGCTGCCGGCCTCCACTCTCCGAGCAGGGGAAGCAGCGGTAGCGAGCCGGACAGCCAGCAGCCGAACGCCGCCGGGACATGCTCTCAGCCTGACTGACCGCAGGTGGCCGCCGCGCCCGGGACACGAATGAAGAAACAGCTGCTCCTCCTGTTCACACACCGGGGACTCGTCAGCCGAGGGGGCCGCAGGGGGAAGCGTCGCCGAAAATGGCCTCGTTCAGTATTCGCGCCGCGCGTCCCGAGGACTGTCCCGACCTGCTGCGACTGATCAAGGTGCGGGCGGGGAGCGGGGCGGGGCGGGGCGGGGGGCAGCGCTGCCCGTGCCGGAGCAAAACAAGCTCTTGCGCAAGGGCGGGGAGGTGGGGAAAGGCCGCTCACAGCCTCTTTCTCTTCCAGGAACTGGCGAAATACGAGGATATGGAGGACCAAGTGGTGCTAACTGAGAAAGGTAGGGAGGCTGCAAGACTCAGCCGGTTGGCGGCCGAGTGACAGCGCCTGTGGCTCAGGTGCCCGTGTATTCTGCTTTTCTAGAGCTGCTTGAGGATGGTTTTGGCGAGCACCCTTTCTACCACTGTCTGGTTGCAGAAGTGCCGAAAGACCAGTGGTCGTCTGAAGGTGAGACTTCCCGATACTTAATTCTGGATGCTGAATACGCAGAAACGTCATTAGCTTAATATTAACGATTGTAGATGAGGCTCCATCAGTGGACTGGGGCAGGAGGAGTAGGTTAATCGGTAAAATGCAGTAATGTATAGTGGTACTCTGCTGAAGTGGTTGCTAATCCTGGAAGCATGGGAAGATGAGGTATAACATAATGTGCTTGACTCCAGTTAATTAAATGGCTTTTCTTGTTTGACCCTGACTTACCTTTATGTAATTCTGTTGAATCACATTTTTTTCTTTAATTTGTCCCAATCTTCAGGTTACAGTCTCTAGCTTCGCCATGTACATGGCCCTTCTGTGTACATGGATGGGCGGGGAGGTAACTAAAAGATCCGTTACACAATAAAGTAGATGATCATAATATGAGGTAAGGTCTACAGGGACAAGTGCTATTCCCAAACTTTTACCAAAGACACAGTAGATGACAGAAACCTGTTTGCACGCTTCTCTTACAGTATGTGCAGAGTGTTATGGCAGATGTAGTTAAAATACTCAGGGTTTGTGTTTGGGCTGTTGTTGGAAGAGGTGGTTTCTCTTCCGTCTTGAGCCACAGTTTTTAATTAAAGCTGCTGCTTTACTTATTTTGACTTCATGGTGCTGAAGGTAAAGAAAACAGCATGATGCTCTTCAGTGGAAGCATAAGTGGAAGTGCTTGAAATGGTGCTGTAAAGGTGGCCTGTAAATAGGCCTTCTGGCACAGGAGTTAGTGAGGAATGCACACAGAACAGTGTTTTTCAGGATTTGACAGACTACTCCTAAGGAAGTGGAGCTGGGGCAATCATCTAGATTGTGAAGCTGCTGTGTGAAGTTCTTACTTTTATTCCAGACTGGAAATTATTCAGTAGGCTGTGCATTATTTTGTGGAAAAAAGCCATGTTAGCACTTATTATGGCAGGGCTTCTGAGGACTTCAGGGTATGGACAAGGCAATCTTGTTTTTATTAGGCTGATACAAATTTGTCAGAACTTGTATTTTCAATTGTGTGTCTACTTGCAAACTTCATTTCTAGTTGTAACCTAGTATCAAATATCTGCATGACAGAGAATATGTTTAAACGTGCATGTAAGACTTAATATTTCTACCTTTTAAATTTCTACTGGCTGAAGTTACACCCTTTGTTTCAGAAACATGTGTTGTGGGCTTTGCCATGTATTACTTCACTTATGATCCATGGATTGGAAAACTGCTGTACCTTGAAGATTTTTATGTGATGGCTGAGTACAGAGGTACGTATCACAGAATTAGGTGAGTTATAGCTACCCATAGGGCTTCTGTAGATTTAAAACTTACGTTTCTTGTTGGTTTTTGGTTTTTTTAGGACTTGGTATTGGATCAGAAATTCTGAAGAACTTGAGTCAGGTACGTGTAGTGATAAATCTAAACAAAAATTAAAGGAGGTGGCAGGACTTTGGACAGCTTAAAACATTGCCTAGAGTCTGGTAAACTGAGAATTGCTGCAGTGGCTGCTGGAAGGAACTCGATGACTTGTGGTGATCCACAGTTGCTGAGTAAGCTGGCCAGCTGTCACTGGGCTGTCCCCGGGGTGCTGTGACCGTGTGGCATTGGCTTTGCAGGTGGCTGTGAAGTGCCGCTGCAGCAGCATGCACTTCCTCGTGGCCGAGTGGAACGAACCCTCCATCAGGTTCTACAAGAGAAGGGGCGCCTCGGATCTGTCCACTGAGGAGGGCTGGAGGCTCTTCAAGATTGACAAAGAGTATCTCTTGAAGATGGCAGCAGAAGAGTGAGAGATTATTCCAGCAAATAAATTCTTTCTGCGAATATATGTGCTCTCTGAATAAATTCCTTCTTGCTTTCTCTGTATGTACAGTTTGTAGTGGAATAAAGTAGTGTGGATGCTAATAATGACAGAGCAGGTGTGGTTATAGAGTAATTGGTACTGTGATCTGGAGCTGAGGCATCTGTGAAGTTCAGTATGTGCTTGTGTGCATCCTTTACCAGTGTGGGCTTGTAATCCTTGTATATGGAAACTTCATTCTTGTAAGTGTAATTCAAATGTGTACAATGTACACACTGGTAGGGTTTGTTTTAATTATTGCCTTTTATAAAAATAAAATAGTGTTTTCACTTCATGGCAGTAGTTTTGACTTTAATTCTCACACAAAGTTTTCTGTTAAATAACATGCAAATAAAAGACTCGTTGATTGCAACCTTCTCACAAGTGAAATGATTTAACATGGTCCCAGTGGGATAAAAGTGCAATTGTGTGCCTGTGGGACCTGGTGGCAATGTTCTGAGCATGTGAGTGTTTGGAGGAGTTTGAGATCAACCCCTGCTTCCTGTGTGGTGCAGAGCATCCTGGCTTGTTGCCTATATTTTTAGGTATGGTTGGAGTCCCTAAATTAGGTTTCTGCTCTTTGGAAAAGCTGCTCCAGAAAGTCTGGAGCCTGGGACTTCTGGTTACCTGCAGAGCAATTCTGTTGGAAGGGCATAGCTTTGAAGGGGAAGATGCATCCACGTGTGGTTTCAAAGCCTAAGGAACAAAAATTTTGACTGGTCACATGAAATGAAAGTATATTTACAAACCACGCAAAAAGCTCCATTATGTGATTCTTGAAACACCAAGCTTAAATGCTTCTGGGGGCCGGTGTTTCTCTGCATGATTTCAACACCAGAATTTCTGCAGGTGCCTCAGTGGCTGTGCTGAGCTGTAAGTGCTGTGTTAAGCTGCAGGAAACCATCCCTGTGTGTTTAAACCTTTGTAAAGCAGTAGGTGAAAAAAATGCTGCTCATCAATTTTTCAGTTGTCTTTGAAACAAATTAACAACTTTGCAGTACTGTGTTTGCACTTCTCATATGCTGACGGTGAAAGTGGATACATGCAAGATTTATGCTGCCCTTCTCTTGCTCTGGTAACCCTGCATTAAAAGGCTTTTTTTTGGCCAGCACTCCTTTCACTTCAAAGGAAGAGAAGAGACCTCGGTGCCTTGTAACATAAACTGGTTTAAATAAAACAAGGTTTTAAACCTATTGGTCATTGTATAAATCAAGTGTCATGTGGGAGATGTTTCCTCATCCTAAAGAGTAGTGGGCATTGACTGCTTCAGCTGTGGGAAATACTGAACTAATTTTAAGAATAAGGTATCATTCTGCCTAGGGCCAATAAAGAGCTGTGCAGGACATTTAGCATGAAACTATTTCTTATTTTCTGTTTTGTTTTTCGGTTTAGCTGATGTGTGTAGTCAGCAGTGTGCCAGCTCTGCCCAGGTCAGAGGTTTGGCTGTCAGCTGTGAGAACATTAATAAAAAACACAAGAGCTCTTGGAACAGAGCAGAAGGTAGCTGTTCCTTGGGTGTGTTGGTGGGTGAGAAGTTCAACATTGTCTTAGCTATGTGCACTCACAGCCCAGAAAACCATCCATGCACTGGGCTGCATCCAAAGCAGCATGGGCAGCAGGGCAGGGGGCGTTCTGCCCTTCTGCTCTGCTCTGGTGAGACCCACCTGCAGTGCTGCATCAGCTCTGGGGTCCCCAACATCAGAAGGATATGGATCTGCTGGAGTGAGTCCAGAGGAGACCATGAAGATCATCAGAGGGCTGGAGCACCTCTCCTGTGAACACAGGCTGAGAGAGTTGGAGCTGCTGAGCCTGGAGGAGGCTCTGGGGAGAACTTCTAGCAGCTTTCCAGTACCTAAAGGGGCTACAAATAGCTGGAGAAGGACTTTTCACAGGGGAAAGAGTGCTTTAAGCTGTAGGAGGACAGGTTTTGACTGGCTATTAAGAAGAAATTTTTATTGTGAGGGTGGTGAGGCACTGGAATGGGTTACCCAGAGTTGTAAATGTCTTATCCTTGGAAGTGTTCAAGGCCAGGCTGGATGGGGCTTTGAGCAACTTGGTCTAGGGGGTGGCATCCCTGACCACGGCAGGGGGTTGGGACAAGATTGTCTGTGAGATCCCTTCCAACACAAACCACTCTATGGTTCTGTGATATGTCCAAGTGCTTGTCTGGACAAACTCCAGCTGGACTGAAAATGGAATCCATCACAAAAATTACCTTGATTGAGCAGGCCAGGTTCTGCATAAGAAACATCCATTTCCAGGAGTGCTCCTGTCTGTGCAGCACCTCAGCTGCTGTGGCAGCATTCATACCACACACAGGAGCCTGGGGTTCTAATCCCTTTTCTACCCAAGGGGGTTGGAAATCTGTGTTTCTTGCTTGGCCGAAGATTAAATGCCAGGCTACAAACCTCCCTACCCTTGCTGAGCCTATACTCTTCTGGAATTCAGTAGGACCAAGGAAGTGAGAGCAAGCCTACTCAATGAACTGGCTCAACAGCTGGTGATGGAGGCAGAATGGGAAAGAGGAGATGGTCTCCAGCAGCTCTCACTGAGCACCAGGGTGTTGAATCTTCTCCTTGGTGAAGATGTAGTAACTTCACTGGTTACTCTGTGAGCTACATTAACCTACTCATCTATCTCCTGCATGTCATATCTACTGCATCTCAGTCCTAGTGCAATCTGTTTTGAAGTTATTTTAAGCTGATGCTTCTGGTTCCATGTATCAGACCAGAAGGTGACTGCTAGCAGAGCAGTTTAAGAGTATTTTTATTTTGAAATTAACAGTTCATTAGATATCTAGGCCAGACCTGCTTAAATCTCAGGCTCCAGACTTCTGGAGCACAATAAAGCTATCAAAGCTGCATGACTGAATGGAACAAGCTGACTAATTAGGCATTATAATTAGGAAAGTAAACAGCTTAGTCAAAATTTCAATCAATTTAAAATTGTTTATCGTATCTTGTTCATCTTCTGCCAATGTAGCTTACCATTGCATTTTCTAAACAAATTCTGATGAAATAGATTCTCAGGGAGTCACAGAAAACAAGTGAGGCAGTGCTAAGCAAGAAGACCTTTTCTAGCCAATGGGGATCATTTTAAACATTCACATGTGAAAGGAAAGACAGGGACCAACCTTTCAGATGTGACTTTTGCTGAGATCCTACTAAGATGTAGGGTTTTTAAAACCAGCACAAATATTCTCACAGTTTTGGTAACAGAACAAAAGACCAAGTTTAAATTCCCTCAATAACTTTTTCTCAAGCTATGGGGCGACAAAAGTGACTCTGGAACTACAATTGAGACACACAGCAGAGTGTTTTCTGTGTCTTTAGATGCTGGAGGAACGTCACCTGGCGTGACTTTCCTCGGTTCCAGGACCACAGTCACACCGCCGAGCTGAGTGCCAGCTCATGATGGGGGCTGAGCCATCCCAGGTGGCTTTGAGCTGCTCGCTGGTGTCCCAGCAGTGCAGCCCATCGCAGCAGAGGCACAGGGCTGGCCTGTGGCTGCAGGTCAACCAGCCCTGCCCTGTTTCGCTGCTGCAGCGAGCCTGCCCCCGGGGAAGGGTTAGGGAGCGAGTGTTCCCAGCGCTGATAGCATCGCCCGGGAGCCGAGGAGCAGAGCTCCTCCTCGCTCTCGCTCTCAAACTCATGCCCCGGGAAGTTCTCAGCTGAGGCAGCCAGCGGGACATTTCGCAATGGCAGAGTTTCCACATTCCCATGGGTGGGGACAGAAGGGTGGCCTTGGACAAACTCGGGCCGGAGGATGCGTCAGAGCCACCCGTCCCGGCTGCGGGCAGAGGAGCGCCGGGCTCGCCGCCCCCTCCGCTCGGCCTTTTCCTGTTCACAGGCTCCTCACAATGAGCCAGCCGTAGCCATAGCGACGGCAGGGAAGGAGGTTTTTTGTCTACATAAGTTAAAACAGAATATATGTGAGAAAAACAACCCTTCCCCCTCTCTTCTTCTTGTAAAGAGCGTTCGTTGTCGATGTAATTCGAAAAGCCAAAGCCAGCTTTTGCTCCGAAAAAGCATATTGGGGTTTTAGTGCATTCCGGCACACGGTGTTTTGTCCTGGGAGAGTCGCCGTGCTGGAGCTGGGCGGAAAGCGGAGGTGTCAGCTCGGGGAAAGCAGCAGCTCCGCAAGAGAGCGGCTCGGGAGCGCTCGGGTGACTCCCCGGCAGGCCGCGCTGCCTCGGGTGCAGGCCAGCCCAGGCCTGTGTGCCGTGCCTGCCTTTCGCCGAGCTCACCAGCAGCTTTATTCCCTCCGGCTTGCACAAGTTTCCTCGCTGCCCTGGGCTGTCCCCACACATCCCTCGGGGAGCAAAAGCTGAGCTCCGGAGCGGTGCTAAGGACTGAGCCATGGCAGCGCCGAGGGACAAACCGGCCTGCCTGTGAATGATTCACCTCACGCACCACACTCGCCTGTGCCCGGCTGTTGTGCTTGCCTGGGCAGGATTGCTTAAATGTTTGTCTGGTGGGGGATTTTGCTTGGTTTTTGTTTTGGTTTTGGGGTTTTGTTTGGCTCTTTTGGTGGTTTTTTTTCTTTTGTTTTTGAGCTCAGGTTTCAGAGAAGTGGCTGCAGTTTAAAGGAAGGCCTCAGCTGCCTCTGAAACCAAGCAGCACAACAGCACCGTGCCCGCTGCTAATGTTTAATCTCACCGCAAACCCAAAGCAAGCTTTAACTTCACCATCCAGGCGAGATTCCCTCCCAGGACTCTTCTTTCTCCCCACAAGACGTGGCTAATTGTTTTTGCTGTCCAGGAGGTTTTTGGTAAATACAGCCTTGACGGAGGGCTTCAGAACCCATCAGGAGCTCAGAGTTGCCCCACGAGGAGCTCATGGAGGAGAGCGTGTGAGGCTGAAGACAGTGGCTGTGGGCTCTGGGGTGGGAGCACAGCCCAACACAGTGCAGCAGTGGGAGATGCACCTCTCCAGACCCCCAGGCGTTGCCCTGCTGAGCTCTGACCTCTTCTGCAATCAGAAATGCTGACCGTGTTTGATAACAGAATAAAGCACCGGTACACACCTCAACTAAAAATAGTGAGTGAGGGGGGAGGAAATTCTATCTTCAAACCAGTTTCGGTTTCATTTCACAGATTTGCTTCAGGCCAAAGCAAGAGGCAAAAAGCTCCAGGGGATAATTAGCTTGTGAGGATGCAAAACAAACACCTTGTTCAGAAATTGCTCTCAGGTAGTTTTGTTTGTTTGGGTTTCAAATTATGCATGTTTTGATTGTTGATATAGCAGGTGTCAGATGGTCACATACACTTAAAGTGAAAAGGAACCTCCGTTTTCTTGAACTGTTTCCCTTTACCACTAAAACAGATCAAAAAAACCATGCTTTGGTAAGATAAAACCAGGAGCCTATCCTCTCCTGGAAGTTTGCTGTACAGTATGATGATGTGGCTTTACATCTTCCAAATCACCTCCCAGGAGCCCATTGTGCAGGGATAGGACATGAACCCCTGAAATTCCTGCTGGAAACCTTCTTCCACCCAGGGAAAAAACATGAGAGAGATGGTAGCTTTCCACATGAAACCTCATCAGCGTTTCCAAGTAACTGAAAATTGCAGTGTTATTTTCCAAACACACTGATAAAACTGCAGGGTGAGATTTTGCAAAGCTTATTACTATAATTGGATGCCCAGATACCACTGCGAAGGTACCTTTGAACAGTCTTTCTTTATTGCTGTCATGATGAGCAAACTCCAGTCTGAGCTCTCTGTGATCTCCCTGAACTTTCAGAATTGGCCCACTTGAGTCACTGACACACAAACACCACCCACACCTTGTACAGGAGGAAACAAGGCTCGTAGTTTTGGTCTGTAGTCTCGTGCCTTTTGCAATCAGTTCACATGATAGGATTTGGGTTTTTCCCCCACCCAGCTTCCTGCCACGGCCTGGCAGAAATGTACAACAACATTTCCAACCACAGCCTCAGTGTGTTTCAGCTACAGTTGCAGGTATTTGGGTCTTTTTCAGAATTAACATAGAAGGATGTATCAAACTCTGCATTCGCTGCTCCTAGAGGTCATAACCTCTGTATAGAGCTGTAGCTTTGCCACTGGGGCAGAAAACATAAATTAAAAAGGAGGCAGGAGAGGAGATCTGCAGCACTGAAGGAGGCCAGGTGCAGAGGCTGACCACAGCCTGCCACAGGAAATCACACACCCAACAGAGGAAGCAGCATCAAGGGAAAGAGTTTAGGCTTTTTTCTTTCTAGATAATGTAATCAGAACAAACTAGAAGACTCTTATTTCACAAAATCAGAAGTCTGAGAGGCAAGTTATTGGGATACTTTAACAATTTCTGGATTATTTTTACCTCCCATTGATCTGATTAGCCATAACTCAATGGATTAGCAAGTACTGGATTTGGTGGTGTAGGAGCAGGAATTATTTGTTGCTGAAGAGGAACGTGCAGAAGCAGCAACAAGTGCTAGCATCAAAGAAATAACACCTTATTAATCCAGTTTTAAACAAAAGCAAAACTTTTGGAGGGATAGTGGCTGTTCTTTAGCCATGCAAGAAACACACCCATTTTATGTAACTGTATTTCTGAAAAGCTGTAAAGCTGCCAGACTGTAAATCAGGGTTATAAACCAAAGTCCACTGCATTACAAAGTACAGCAGGTCCAAATGATGGCAAAGTCAGGACAAAGCTGAATAATCCCGAAGGAAAACAAAAATAAATTACGTAAGCAAATACTCAGGATTTATAGGCATGAGTTGACTATCTTCTCAGCACAAAGCAATAAAATTATTCTGTATTTGCATGCTGGGTTTGCCATCAGCACAATTTGAAATTTGATTACAGAAGTCCTGCAGGGACTCAGAGCCCCAGAGCTCCTTTTCTTGCCATTTGGGCTTGGTGTCAACAAGCTATTATTTTCTGCTGTTAAAAGCCATAGCACTTTTCACCCCCAGAGCTCAACACAGTCAGACATCCGTGCTTTACTCCCAGGCAGAGCCAGGTTTGCCTCTCAGCACCCATAGCCATGTGCCTCTCCGGCACAGCTTGGGCAGCTGGGCTTCCCCTACACAGGCTTACATCTGGTTTCTCAGCTGGGGTATTTTCTGCAATAAGCACAGGACTGCAAAAGTGAAAGGTCCTTTTAACACAGGTCTAAAAGCAAGTAGAGCTGTAGAGGAGGATGTGACATTATCTCCTATTTGTTCTTAAAGGAGCTGTTGAGCTTTTTAGATCCAAGAAGTGATGGTCCTTTCATTTAAGTTCTAAAGCATCAGGTGCTCCCGTTTGCAGAAGGATGTAAACCAAATATGAATGCACCTAAGGCACGTGCAGCTTGCAATAAAAGGGTTAGAAGCACCAGTATGCTGTGGGCTGTGCTGGGCCAGCCCTCACCCCTTTCCAGAGTGCAGCCACAGCCCCTCAGCTGGCTGGGCTGCCCTGCACGCTGCAAAGCCCCAGTGCCATGGGGACAGTGGCACTAGCAGCTGGTCCTTCTCTTCCATGATCTTTCCAAGTTCAGCCATGGTGGCCTTATTTTACACAGCTCCAAACAGCACCAAGCTCATCACAGGTGCTGCAGGATGTTTCAGAGGAGTTTCTGTGGGAGCTAGCACAGGACAGAGGGGCAAGGAGGTGTCCATAAGCAGTGGGAAGTTCTCAACCCCTTGGTGCACAAGCACTTGCTCTGCATTGAAGGTCACACCAAGTACTCCACTGCAGAGACAGATGTCTGGGGGAATGACCACACAAAACTCCAAGTTCCAAATCCTCATAGAGTTGTTTCTGGTGATACTGCAGCCAGCCAAACCTGCCTGGCTGCAGCGTGGGGGACACCTGCAGGCTCAGCACCTGCTGATACACACACGGACACACACCGTGCCAGCCCATGCCAAAACTGTGGCCTTTTCCAGGGAGGCTGAGCCCCAGCAGTCTCATGACATGGCAAACAGTGTTTGGCAAGAGCCTGGGTTTGTCCAAGGCAGCTTCTCTGCCGTGGGATGAGCTGTGGCAGTCAGGATTTAGTACCTGCTGGGACACCACAGCTGGAGTCACAGCTGTGGGCTCGGTGTCCCTGTGGTGGGAGCATAGTGGAGGAGAAACCCACTGAGATGAACACAGGCAGATATGGGGAGCAAGCATGGGTTTGACCCTCCCCTGGCTTTTGGGTATGCCAAAGGCAGGTGAGGGCTGACAGTGGGTCTCCTGCACTGCCAGGGCCCCCAGCAACTACTCTGCATCCCAGGGAAAGGAAGTTCAAACTTCTCCTTCAGACAGGGAAGTGCCCTGTCTGAAGAGGCTTTCGGATTGGAACGTGACAGGCAGAGGGTGTGTTATGGCGCCGTGGAGAGCAGCACACTTGGCTGCCTGTCTCACAGGCCGCGTCCCAGCACACTGAGTGAAACATACACTGAGTGTTAGGACTGAAGAAATACAGTGCCCTGCGGTGAAGCAGCAAGTGTTCCCAAAAACAGCTTTCTGCAACACAGCTGGCATGAAACATCAATATTTTTTCCAGAGAGTCTATTTTACCAAAACACTGCGAACTCAGCCACTACCCGAGGCCTGGCAAATACAGCCAGGAAGATGTCCAGGGCTGACTTGAAATCAGCCCTCCCTGTGATACCTGAGAACCACCTCCATGGACATCCAGCAGAGCTGCCACCATTAACTAAATCCCCGTTTTTTCAGAGTAGTTTATTTAATCACACAGTCTCAGAGTTATGTGTGAGTCACTTCACGTGTGACTGAGTGCACGTACGTGAGTTCCTCTTCTTCTGCTCCGTTGAAGCCATAGTTAAAAGACCTAGTTAAAAGCCCTTTCCCACAGAGATATGGTGGAGTTTCACTTCAATCACAGCTAACACAGTCAGTACCTCAGTGATAATGTGCATAAATAGTACATGAGTTGCACCTGATCATGGTAAGTTTTGTGTAGTTTCCATTGCAGGAGTAACATTGAAATTCTAATGGCCTTGTCCAGCTGTGGGATGAGTGGGATCACAGTGGGCTGGGTGAAGGGCAGGGCTCAGAGGGTTGCAGTGAATGGAGCTACATCTGGCTGGTCACCAGTGGTGCTCCTCAGGGCTCAGTGCTAGGGCCAGTTCTGTTCAATGTCTTGTTTGGAGAAAAGGAGATTGAGGGGCAATCTCGTTGCTTTCTACAGCTTCCTGAGGAGTGGAAGTGGAGAGGCAGGTGATGATCTCTTCTCACTGGGATCCAGTGGTGGGATGTGTGGGAATGGTTCAAAGCTGCATCATCAGGGGAGGTTTAGACTGGACATTAGGAACCTCTTTACCAAGCAAGTGGTCAAACACTGGAACAGACTTCCTAGAGAGGTGCTCAATGGCCCAAGACTGTCAGTGTTAGAGAGGCATTTGGACAATGCCCTTAACAATCTGCTTTGATTTTTGGTCACCCTGAAGAGGTCAGGCCGTTGGACTAGATCTTCTTTGTAGGTCATTTCCAACTGAAAGAGTTCTATTCTGTTCTATTCTATATCACAGGGAAGTCTACAGAAAGTGTGGTGAAGACACTAAACACTGCATTTTTGTATAAAATAATTTATTCAAAGTGTTTTGTTCTTGAAACACACAACTGTATGACTAGAGAATTAAGTAAGAGACTCTTACAACCACCAATGAGAAGTGTGTACTACACCCTCTGTTTTGGAAATTGTTGCCCACTGCAACCAAGTGCCATGTTTGTGTCCTTTGTCCAGCCAAAAAAAGACATGTTCCACCCAGAACCCCAATGTGTCCCTGGCTGTGTCCCAGCAAGGTGAGAACCTAGTCCCACAGCAATGACTGGCAGCCCCAGCTGGTACCTGCTGCCTGCCTGCCTGCCTGGAGGTGTTACAAGGGGTTTTGGCATGGCAGGAGAGCCCACATCCCGCTGAGTCCTGTGGTGAGGCTGACTAATGGCCGAGCCAGCCACCAGGGCAATCATGTTTACTTACAGTGAGTCTGTCTCCTCTCTTTTCCTGGAGGGCAGTGGCTGGGTGCCATCTGGGCTTTTTCCCATGCCCTTTGTTTTGTGAAGAGGGCAGGAGCACCTGTGGACCTCTGCGCCACCCATGTCACCTGATGTGCGGGTGTGGGGTCTCAGCATCATCTCAGGACCACTCCCTTGGGCCATCCCCTCACAAGAGGGCTCAGTGCAGCTTGACCCCATGAGCTCACACCAGCACTGCCAGCAACACCAGCTTCCTGCAACTGAGCCCTGAAAATTCCGGTTGGGCACCCAGCACCTGCCAGTTTATTTTTAGTCAGAGGCTCTGCAACACTCAGTCTTATCTGTCCTTCCCTGCCCTGTGACAGCCCCTCATCCCACTGACTCATCTGAAGGTAAATAGTGCCCAGGTAACTTGGCACTCAGCAAGAAACCCTTGCCTCTGCTGTGTCTGATCAAAGGTAACCTTCAAGAATGTCTCAGGAAAAACATTTGGTGCACTCTTCCAGCAAAGTGTTTAATAAAATTTATCAATCTAAAACCACCAATGCACTTGGATTATCATATGGCATATTGGTTGTGTCTACTTACGTTTTCAGTAAGATAACAATGGCTCAGGCTTGTAATCTATAACAAGAATTAGGGCACTGTAATGGCACAGGCGTGCTTGGAAAGGCCCTGATAACCTCTTCGTTATAAACATAATCTTGCTTGTCTCTTTCCGTCTTTTTTTTTTAGGACAAATAAATAGATCAGATTAATAAATCAGTGCCTAAATCGTCATCCCAGAAGCAAGGAGCTCTTTTGATTGCCTTGGTAAAAGTAAGTTGTTCTCTACTAAATTTTTTTAAATCTCTAATTAATTTCCTTTCCCTGAAGTCTAAACGTTTAAACATCAAAATGTTTAAGGAAAATATCATGTAGAGCAAAGAGTCAAAAGAAAACTCATTATGAAATATAATAACAAGACTTTGGGGCTACTGTAGCACCTTGAGTGAAATCAGGGCTGGGAGGGCTGCATCGCTGGGTGCCTGCCCACCTCCAGCTTTGTGTATCCTGGAGAAACAGGTTTTCCTCTTACACACCTGCAAGTCATCCACAAAACCATCCCTTAAGCTTTAACCTGGGGAGAAGTGTGTGGACCCCTTCAACTGTACTGCTGAGCTGGGAGCAGGAAAGGGGAGAAAGGAAAAAGGGATTGGTAAGAAACCAATCCTTAGTAGTGGGGGGAGGAAATCAACAATGGAGACGGTGCATAAAAAAAATCACTTCAGGTTTTCAAACCACAGTGCACATGTTTGCTCACTCTTGTTTTGATGTTTTTGTTTGGGTTTTTTTTTTTTGTCCCCATCCCACAGTCACTGCGTAAGTTCAGGTTTGAGGAGTTCACCTGGCCAAAGGTACCACAATGTTCCCCCAGTCAGGACAGCTGTCTCCTGTAGCTACCTTCACGTGAGCAGGAAACTGAATGTTAGAAGAACAAACACAACACCAACCTCTTCATAAATAAACACTCATAACCTTGAATGGGTCCCTGTTATGCAAGGCACATGCTAACACCCTTTCAGGGTGTAGGGCATAAGAAGTGCTACAAAGCTGCTGTTTCCAGGATTTTAGGGACAGCCACCCAGATCTGCAGACTCTCCCACAAGGGGAAAGAGGCTGCTGCTGTGCTAGTGTGGGGAGACAACCTGCAGGCACCTGTGCCAGCACTGTCACCCAGTGATGTGGGACATCACCCACGGCCCAACACACCATGTGTGTAGGAATAAGGGCTCCAGGAGCACCAGGAGTGCTCCTGCATCGGGTCGGATGAGGCCACGGGGTCAGCACAGCCATCACCACTAAAACTTAACCTGGCTCAAAACCTTGATGTTTAAAATAAATTACATTTCAAAAAAGAGTGAGCCTATTGTTTTCCAGTTCCCAAAATAGTAATTGACCAAGTTTTAAGGAAACACTGTCCCAAAATTCCAAAGTGATAAAAGCTGCTAGTGATAACCATATATGAGAAGAAGCTTGAGTAATCTGTATATGAGAAACATTGAAAGCAGGCATAATGAGATGCCCAAATTCCTCAAGAAAATTACTGAGGTGAGAGCAAAAATGTAAGGAAGACCTCAGCAGGACCCCCAGGCCAGGGAGGTGCCCTGGGCAAAGCCAGGGAAGTCCACCAGAGAGAGGGATCACAAACGCAAAGAGACGAGCTGAGAGAAAACAAGTTGCTACAGAGAATTAAGTCAACAATCAAGTATGCAAACATTACGGAATCTTCTGCTAAGGGACCCCAGCACAGAGATCCTGCACAGATCAAAAAGAGTCCCACTTTTCCAGTCAGGAAGGATGTTGCAGAACTCTCCTGTTCTCCAGGAACATCCGTCTGGGGCAGGCAAGTGAGCCTGATGGGTCACACAATGCTCCTCAGCCTTCCTGCAGGAAAAGCACTCTTGCAGCTGCAGGCATAGTGGAGAACTCTTGTGCAAATAAAACTGCTCCTCTTATGAATTTCACTCCACAAGGAAAATACAAACATACAGGAAGTCCCACAGGACTACTAATTAGAATTACCACCTCACACCTCCTTTGCAGTTATGATTTTATTCATTGCAGTTTACTTACAAGTGATGGCTATGAGTTTATTCATGGTAGCAGCCTTCCAGGACAAAAATCAGGCTTTGAGCACAGCTCAGAGACTTGTGGCCTGAGGTATGTCGAGTTCTGCACATCTATGTTTACCTTACCCACTGGGTGGGAGCCTAAAACCTTTTGGGTTTTTTGGTCCCGTGGTTCTGTTACTTTTGGGTGTGATTCACCCATGGCTGGCTAGCCCAGGGCAGAGAGTGCTTTTATACCACTGCTCTTCTAAAATTCCTCAAACAAGAGACTCCCCTTAGCAGGCTAACCTCATCTGCAAATAGGACAATACTGTAAAAACAATAATGCTAAGAAGCAACTGGTGAATATCTGGCTTTTTTAAGAGTTCAAGAAGGGTTGTGGTAGTAAAAGAGGATGCACTCACA
The DNA here is from genome assembly GCA_024500445.1 of Entomyzon cyanotis. Taxonomy (NCBI): domain Eukaryota; kingdom Metazoa; phylum Chordata; class Aves; order Passeriformes; family Meliphagidae; genus Entomyzon; species Entomyzon cyanotis. The sequence continues at coordinate 12,897,684 of JAKEPQ010001016.1, read as the reverse complement.
TTTATGTTACCTCTTTTTTTTCCACAAACTAAGCCTCCTTCCCCTTTACTGTTTTCTTCTTGGTCAAAACAAATTGCTGATTTCAGCATATGTGTATTTTGCTCTCCTGTACAAGGAGAGCTCATACTGATCTTACTCCATCAAGGCAGAAGTACAGCCAAAGGTTTCTTGACCCCAGGGACGTGTCCTTGTACAGTTGGATGCTGTGCAAAAGCTGCTAAATGGCAGAGGACTCCAATATTATGTATGAATTGGCTCGCTCTCCCTCTTGGCAGGGATGGGGAGAGGCGAGTAGCGCACATTGCTTTCTTCCTTCAGCCAGGAACAGCTCATCCCTTTCATTGTCAGATGAACCCTGAGGCGAGTACAGGAGAGATAAACACAACAGACTGTGCCTCACTGACCTCCCACTGAACCACAGGCAGGAGAGTGAGTCCTCTGCTCCTGGCAGCGCCGAGTTTTCTCCAGCGCGGTCACTGAGTTCAGGGCGAGGGGCTGTGCTGATCCTGCCCGGCGGGGTTGCTGCCTTTGCTCCCTGCGTGGCACCGCCGGCGCCGAGCCTGACTCATTGGCAGCCCCTGATGCCATTCCTCATCTCTGGCAGGATATGAAAAATGTGTCAAGCCTGGCACACGACGGTAAACATAATCCTTGGGGCTGCCTTTGGTGCTTTCACCAGCCCGTTTCAGTTTGGGCAATTTGTAATTGATGCTTCTAAGACTGAAGATCAAAACCCGCCTGGCGCGGCTCCTCAGTAAATGCAAAGATGACTTCAGCGCGTTGAGCTGAATTACAAAACTCTCCTTTTTTTTCGTCTCACGCCGAAGTATTAGCGCAGTGCTTTGAACTGAGGTTACCTTTATGATTCACGGCATGAATGAGCACTTAGTGTGCGCATACAAGAGCCCTGTACGAATCAGGAAATGGCTCTTTCAGGTCTCCTGACAAAAGGAAGTGAGTGTGAAGCTTGCTAAATTTACAAAGAGGACGTTAGTGAACTTAATCTGGGGCAGGGGGTGGGGGAAGGGAAGAATCCCTTTTCTTTTCACTGCGGATTGATACACAAACTCCCCATGTTTCTGTACACCGTTTTAACAACAACAACAACAAGTTAAAGGGGCTAAAACTCTGGTGTCTCCAGCTGCCTGCCTATGATCCCTAGCTGGTACGTGCATACAGCCGCGAAGACACTTCTGGCTCCGTGCTTCTGCATTCCCCCTTGGCTGGGGCAGTGAGAGCTCTCCTCCATCCCCGGGCTGAAGATGTGTTGGCAGGGAGGGAGCCTCAGGGCACAGCCCTGCTCGGGGCATCCTTCCTGCCGCTCTGCCCGCGGAGCGGAGCGGGGGCACAGCAGCCTCCGGGCGCAGCAGCACTGCCAGCCGAGCGCTGCATGGGGCTCACTTGCAGTTCAAAGAAACCGACTAAACTCCTTCAAAGGCACGGGTGCTGCGCCCTGGAGTCGAGCGAAGGTACTCCAGGTTAAGGCATGGAAGAGTCAGATGCAGCGGGACACAGAACAGCGGATTTTGAAAGATTTTGGTACGGGACGTGGTAGGTCCTGTAGCTTCACAGTGTAACAGCCAAAGCAGAAAGAAATTAAGTTCTCCTTGTGAGGTTATTCTTTCATCCAGACAGGAAGGGGCTGAACTCACTACTGCCTTAAAACACACATTGCACAAGCCTCGGAAGCACCATGTGGTGCTCTCCCGCAGCCCCCAGCGCTTGTCTGTAGCCTCAGGGCCACAGGCTGCCTTCCTCGGCTAGGATGGACAGCCCCAGCGGGCTGCACCACAGGACTGCACCAACAGCCTTCCTGCCATAGCATCTGTCCCCCCTCAGCCAAAAAACGTGGAGAAAATGACCCATCTTGTTACTTCATAGGCTGTTTTACCAACTTCAGGTTAGCATTGCTGAGCAAGACCTGGACACTCACACTACACATAAAGTACATCCTTCAGCTTTAGCGTCTATCAAATTTAATTGAGTCTTGTGAAGGTTTATTTTCACACTATAAACAAAATGAGAAGTTCCCTGACCAAGCTGTCCCATTGCCCCCACTGCTGCTTTCAGTGGGCACAAAGGCTCAGGGATCACGAGCACAGCTCAGGCTGTGCCATGGTGTGGTGGTTTTGATTGGCCCAAAACATCAGTGAAGTGTTTTTAACATCTAGGAGAAATTTGGACCCAGGGCACACAGAAGTAAGTCAGCTAGGATCTTCCTCCCTCCAGAAGATCCAGCAAATCTTACCCATAACAGGATCATGCCTCAGTAACTGGGGCTGGTGATGGAGCATTGCATCCAGTTTACCTGCCACAGCTGGACACAGCACATGTGACTGACTGGCATTGTGTGTTGGTTGGTAGATTTAGACCTTTAAATGCACACACACACAAAAATAAGAGTAAGAAGGGGTCAAAAGAGCCTCACAGTTTAGTCTAGTGCAGACATTGCCGGTCCATTTCCAATGCAAAAAGGTATTTTTAGAGGGAGCAGACTGGTCACCAGCTGTGAGACATCCTCAGCCCACCTTTGATTTTGCCAGCTTTCAACATCAGTGCAATGCCTACCAGTAACACCAGCTTGAAAATGTGGCTGTGAGAGCAGCACTGGGGAGGAACCCATGTGCTTCAAGATAAGATGAAGTCCGGTTCAGGCTTTTGTCTTTAAGCAGAGATGGCCACTGATAAATTTCACTGACAAGAAATAGGAGAAAAGACTCCAATTGCATCAACATACCAACATTTTTTCCAGAGGGACCCTAAAAAAGCTGCCAGCTCCAGTCAATTTAAGAACCATATACAGTCAAAAAATATCAGATTCAGCTAATGGTACAGATGTAAGAGGACAGGGGGTTGTTGCACAATTAGAAACATATTTTTTTCTGCTAGAACAACTTCTGCTTTGTAGTTCAGATCTGATTATCAAATGTTTTCCTTGTAAACAAGAAGCTTTTGTACCTGTCAAAGCCCCTCGGGAAGGGGGTTTAGCTGAGACAGCTGCCAGGCCACCCAGGTGCAACAGCCACACTGCTTTGAGGATGCATCCAGGAAGGTCCAGCAGGAAGTCATGCAGGCCTTCCCAGCATGCCTGAACAGCCAAAATGCTCCTTGTCAATAGCAGTTTATTATGATGAAACTGACTTTAGAAGTAGCCCAGAATTTATAGGAAGGTACAGAAATAATCATAACAAAAAATAAAAAAAAGGGGGAGGGGGGGAAGAAACACATGCAGCAGGAGTTTACATTTGTCCTGAAGCAAATGTGCTCACACTGAGGTTCTTCTGCCAATAAACAGAGCAGTAACAAGTCCCTTCAACTCCCAGGGCACTGTTTTCTCAAGAGGTAAAATGCAATTCTCTCCAAATCAATCCTGCTCTTTACTGCTCTCCTTGAAGGTGACAGATGCAATGACAAATGCTCTAAAACACTTCAGTTACAATTGCTGCTGTGTCTGTGTTTGAGGCCTCCCACAGTCAGAGCACCAAGGCTAAACCAGTTTTGCAATGAACACTTGTGAAAAAATCCAGAGTGTGTTAACTGAAGGCTGCAAGACTGTGCACATTTACCCAGGATAACTGGATTATTCCAGGCTGGTGATGCTCCTTCTAGCAAACAGAGAGCCTTCACTGTCACTTTTGACATGTGACAAAGTGTGAATCCTGATCCCAAGACCTCCAGTTGTACAACTTTCACATGCTACAGATTAAAGATGGTGTTTTTAAGAGGGAGCACTGCAACCTGACTCCAATCCCTGCTGGGAGCCACTGTAGCTGAGGATGCTGAGATGAGAACACTTTCAGCTGCACAGAGTTGTTACCAAGCTAAAGAGCCTTTAAGTGAAGGATGACCAAACTGCCGACATGAAGCTTGGCTGGGGAATATACCATTTTTAGCTGACATTGTAATACCAACAGGCAAAGTCTGGCAACAGGTAACACAATTTAGTTCCACGTGTGTGTACACATGTGTATTCTATATATATACACACATCAACAGTGGTCAGCTGCTCTCCTGTTCCTCATTAGAAAGGTCAGTGCCAAGACAGTTGAATGTTTACAAACTCTTGGGCTCTTACCAGCATGAAACCTTTTATTTCCTGTAGTTATAAAAACCAGAAGACATAAGAAAGGATTCCAGCTAAGGCTGTCTTGCTCACATTTTGGAACCATCTCCTTGTCATGTGTGTATGCAGGTGCCTGAAGGCAGTAATTTCCTGCTAGATAAAAGCATTCTGGTTTGATGTCAATCACATGGGACATTTTTAAGCAGCAGTGTAAATATGCAGCATGAAGATGTGATCAAGTGAAAAGCATTTAAGTGATATTTATTCCAGGATTTTTTTTAACATGCACACGTGTGTATGTAAACAAATAACTGAATTACCAAGTAATCACATTCTTAAATGCCAATGTGGTATATGCCAAATACTGAAATAATATGAACCTGAAACAAATACAGGCAATTATTCTTTATATGATATGAGAATGCATAAGTGAACTACCTTTTAGGGCAGAAACAAATCTATGCTTGTACCACAGGAGTGGTGTAACAGAGAAGTTACAGCTCTATTTCCCAAGTTTCCTTTCCACTGCTGACAAAACCACTACTTTGATCCTCCCAAGCTTGCTTGAACTATGTTGCCAAGTCTAAAGTAAAAACAAAACCACACACACACACACCTCCCAAACCCCATGCAAGAACTGTGCTCACTCCCTGTATCAACACACATCTTAGCAGCCTAAACCAATCATAAGAACATGCACTGAACATGTTGGGAGATACTGTTTTTCTGCCTGAGGCAACCACATGTCTTATTGCCTATACCAAAAAAGAGTTGGCCTGTTTTATAATGCCCACATAGACTGGCATTCACATTGCCGAGGTCTATTTGTTTTTCTCTAAAAGTCAGTGGAATATGCTCAGCTGGAATACCTAACCATGAATAACAAAGATGTTTAAAAGCATTTTGAATCTGATTTGTTTTGTATTTTCTTCCCTGGTCTTTTTAGAAAGTTAATGTATGATACAAATACATATTTCATTCCATCCTTCCCCCATTCCTCATATTCACTGATTAATTAAGGAGCATTTAAGGCTCACCAACACAGCTTTAAATGCTCTAAGTTCATTGTTTTACATGCTCAAAAAGAGAGACTCATGAAAGTGACAAGAAACAATGAAAGGGTTTTATTGTGCAAAGATTTCAAAATGCTGGAAATCCTTTTGTATTTCCCTCCACATCACTTTTTCCTCCCCTCCCCTGTCTGGGAATAAGGAAACAGCCAAGTTATTCTATCGCTGGTTCCCACCACGGTAACGTTCTGGTTCCCATTGTGCTGCGCATTGAAGCAAAAACAAGAACAAGCATTTACAGCTCCATTCCCATCCATCCACCAGACAGGAACTCACAGATGCTTCATTACACACCTCCCGCTGGCACTGATGAGGCAGAGGACTTGTATAGAAAGGAGGGGGGAATCAGACAAAACACAAGAGTCATTGTAACTGCTCCCATTCCTAACTCTATGAGCTCATGTTAGCCAAAACATCCTACTACTTTCAGCTTCTCCTCACTGGTAAAAAACATAGGCACTGTCAACACCACCTCGAGAACCTTTCAGATTGTGCAAACCTCACATCAGTGAGTTTAAAGAAGACAGGAGAAGGGAAAAAAAAGACCATTTTGAGTAACTGGAATTTTATTTTATATATAAATAATAAAGAGACTGAGGGATTTTGAGACTTGCTACTTGCAATGTTGATCCTGCAATGGGACAAGCATGGGCAGACTTGAGTCCCACTGTAGAACAGAGGATGAAGTCTCAAGCCTGACCCAAAACATGTAGTGTCCTTTCACAGAAGCCATACCAGAAGCCTGAGCAGCAGATCATCAGACTGTCCTGAGGCAGAAGGCAGATTAATCACATTCAAAATGGATTCAGATGGTTTTCATCTTGTTCTTGGGAAATTGTTGCTCATATCTATATTTTTATTCACCTATAGCCAAAGAAAGGGGACAGAGGTTAAGGGGGAGAGGGAAGGAGGGAGAAAGCAGAATTAAATTTATCACAGGCCTTTTCTTTCCATTTTAAAAGTGCAATTAAAACTTTTTTCTTTGATGTGGCAAGCTGATCAAAATCTGTTTGAGGAACATTCTCAATACCAATTTGCTTGCAGTAGAGATATTTAACTCTTCATATTACTGACATTAGAGCACTAATGATCATGTCTGTTCTAGAGAACTTGATTCCCATAGTTGAACTAAATGGGAATAAAAAAGAGAAACTTCACAGCAACCAAACACCAACTGGAATCTTGTATAATAAACCAACTTTCTCAAAAAGAATTCTTAAATTCCAATCAAATGTATGTCTTCCTAATCTTACTCTGGTGTAAGACTGGGGCAATACAACTCAAAGAAATGAAATTACATGAATATAGATGTGGAACAGAGTGAAAATGAGATATGCTATCTTCATGGAAAAACACAAAACCCTGTCACTTCCATGCAACTCCTAAACACAAGAGCTGGATAAAATTAAAGCTTGTTTCTTCCACAGTGGGATGTGGTTTGAGACAAAGTTTGCATATAATTTTTTATGAGAAACAAACTGTAATAAAGGAGGTGCAACACTGCTGGGTTTTGGAATAGAGAAATGTGTTGTTGTCTCCAAACCAATATGATTTTGTCCTTGGCTGACCATTCACAGTTCAGAGACCCATGCTGTGGCAAGTCATTGAGGAAATGGGATTGTCTTTATTTTTGTAACCACATTCAACTAGGAATATTACCAACAGTTGAAAATGCAGTGGGACTTTCAGGACTGATCTCATCCAGAATAAAAAGATGTATCTTTTAAAAGATCACAGCAGTGTTCTCCAACCTTTGGGATCACCCAGGTCCAACAAAACATCTGGACTTGGGTATGGAGTTAAATTACTGGATTTGATTTCAAGCAAAAGTAACAAACTGCCACCCCCACAGAACAGCTGAACTTGATCCTGAATTGAACTTTCACCATCTGGTTGCTCTAGGTCAAAAACCCAGCAGTCCCCTTCACGTGTCTCCTCCAGAAACAACATGAGATGAAGCACGTAGGTTTCAAAACCAGGAGCATCCAGGTACTTCAAGCTCCTGGGCAATTTATCTTCACTCTCTTATAATCTTCCCCAGACAAAGGAAAATGTGCCTGAAGCAAAAGGCTGATATTTCAAAAACTGATTGAGGGCCTAATAGAAATAATATTCACAGAAAGAAATTCTAAAATAAAACCTATTTATGGATTTCTGTTCGTAATGAACCTTGATATTTGTGCAGTGTCACAAACTAAAGTTCAATTTTCTTGGCTTCTTATTTAGTAGCTATGTCCTAGTTGACAATAAGCAAGGCTTTTCTTCCTCTTGGTTTTCTTGGGATTCTTTACATTAAAAAAAATATTTTAAAATCCTCCTATTATTTTTTAGTTTTTATTTTACATGGCCATTTTACAAACTGCTTGGAAAACATGTATTCTTAAAGACGATATTCACAGATCTAAAGGAAAAACTAAGGTACTCAGTACATCAGTCTATCAACAACCTCACATTGCTGTTGCGAGAATTAGCTATAGCAATTAAAAACACATTAACGGAGTCAGCATTAAAAACTAGGTCTGCTCTTAAAGCTGCCCATGTAACAGTGGAACACTGCTGCTCAGCAGATGGGTGCATTCCACCACATCTGCAAACATATGTGACTGATGGTGATGCATAGAAAAAGAAATTGGTTCAGTTGCCAGATCTGGACTCTATTTACCCAGTTGGCAGTAAGGAAAAAAAAAATTTCTGATGAACTGAATACTGCACAAAAAATTATGAGGAGTCCCTACAATGCCAGGATCGCCTTCTGATGAAAAGTAAGTTTTAACATGATGCAAAAATAGTACAGGGCAAAGAGAAGCAAGTAGAAAACATGTTCAGAAGAGACATTCTTTATCAACTGATAACAGAGCAGACATCTGACATTTTGTGCTAAATGATGTCCCATTATGTTATAATTATTTGTAATAAGCCTCAAATACAGAGCAATTTCTATCCTATGAAACCAAACTGTCATAAAAGTCAAGAGGATGTTTCTGTTCTGCTTTTCATGAGACTGTAACCATAGGACCTGTTTGAGTTTAGAACACAGCCCCGAGGCCAAGTCAGAAACAGAACTGGTATCTCAACTCAAGTTTCTGCCTTGGAGAACTCAGAAATGCTGCCTCCATTTCCTCCATCTTTTGTTCCCAACAGGACTCATTTGGGAGCTGCATTAACATGAAAGGTCAGGCACATCGTGGACTGTTACAGGCTGTAAGGCAATGCTGCATCCTGGCACTGACAAATCTTTAGAAAAAACTTAGCAGGGAAGAGGTTCCTTTCCCCACCCTAATACTTGTACAAGTGTGACAAAGAAGGCAAAGAGATTTTTGGTAAAGGAGGCAGAAATGGGAAGAAGAAAAAGGAAATAAAAGGCCAAACCCAACCAACGCTAAAATCACATGACTTTGCTCAATTAATTCAGAACCCTTCAAGAAGACATGTATTTCCTTGTTATGCTCTAAAGATGAAGAATTTGGATTCCTTAACTTAAATAGTGTTAAGGAGCGCACACAATCTTGACAAATTTTAGGACAAATAAAATTATCTGTCCCCACTTTCCTCATCATTATGAACAAGATAACTACAAGTCAAACTTGCAAATGTTCAGCTTTTCCAAGTTACTCTGATGCTTAGCCACAAAAAAAACCCAGTCTTTATCCTTTACCTGCTTGATGCCAGGTGATGCAGCATTCTACTTCTGGGCTTGCTCTTTATTTGAAGCAGCATGGACTTCCAGGGGCTTGTCACCCACTGCATCACCCTTGAGGAAGAAAAAATGTGTAAAAAATTTCCATTGAAGCAATCCATGATTAATGTTTTTGTCAGAACAGAAACCCTCTTCAAAAGCTGAAACAAAAATGTCTCGCAAAATCAAGTTGTTCATGAGACTAATTTAGTATAATACACTCAAATATGATCCACCAAATGCTTTCTAGACTTTACTCTTCCTGTAGTTAGCCAAGCAATTAAAGGATTTGAAAGAACAAGTAGTTCAACAGATGTGCTTTAATTGACTCATTTTGCCTGTACTAATAACAGAGGATGAATACCCACAGAGTAGTTGCTATTTTGCATTCTCTGAATTCTGTGTGGATTTATACAATAGGTCTCTTTTAGCACATATCCTTTTAGAGAGTGTTCTCACACTTTCCCCAACATAAATGACAGAAATCAAAGAATGAAGAGAAGCTTGTTACAGGGTCTGGTCTATCTATTTGCAAAGATGCTATAACAAACAGGCATTTGATTATAGCTTTAAATAGATATCAATAAAAAAATACTTAAAGGGCCACACACATGGCTTGGGGACTGAAGCACATGACATACAAGGACAGGCTGAGATGAGGGTCTGTTCAGACTTGTGAAGACCAGACAAAGGGGGAACCTAAATCCTATTCACAGTTCCTTAATGGCCATTTACATATTTGGAAGAGCCAGGTTCTTCTCAGAGGTTCACATCCAAAGGACAAGGAGAAAAGGACAGAAGAGCATGGCAAAATTCTCTTAGATCACAGGGCAAAAAATTATAAACATATCACACCACCAATCATTGGAGCAGCTTTTCCAGAGAACTTTCTAAATCTCCACCCCTGGAAATATTCAGCACACGACTCCACAAGGCCTGAACCACCAAATCTAATTTTGAAATTGTCTCTCCTTTGAACAGGGGATTGGGTGAAATGATCAGCGGTGACACCCACCCTCAATTGTTCTTAAATTCTACACATGGAAATTAAATGGCATTTCCTCTATTCTAGGAAGCTATTTTTACCAACATGACTTAAGTAAGAAGATGACTGGTGACAGCTAACATGGCTTCACTAATGGCAAAGTGTGCCTGACAAATCTGGTGGCCTTCTACAACAGGGTTACAGCAGTGGGGGATGAGGGAAGAGTGACTAATGCCATCTACCTGAACTTGTGCAAAGCACTTGACCCTGTCCTGTAGGACATCCTTGTCTCTAAACTGAAGAGACATTGATTTGATGGATGGACCACTTGGTGGATAAGGAATTAGCTGGATGGTCACACTCAGAGCTGCAGTCAACAGTTTGATGTCTGAGTGGAAACCAGTGACAAGTGGTGCTCCTTAGGGCTTAGTGCTGGGACTGGTGCTGTTTAACATCTTTGTCGGCATCAGAGATGTGGCATTGAGGACACCCTCAGCAAGTGTGCCAACAACAGCAAGCTGTGCTGCAGTCAACATGCTGGAGGGACAGATGTCATCCAGAGGGATCGTGACAGGCTTGAGAGGTAGGCCCCTGCAAACCTCATGAAGCTCAGCAAGGCCAAGTGCAAGATCCTGTACCTGGGTCAGGACAATCCTAAGCACAAACACAGGCTGGGCAGAGAATGGAGTGAGTGAGAACAGCCCTGGGGTACTGGTGGATGAGAAGCTCAACATGACCCAGCAATGTGCCCTTGCAGCCCAGAAACCAACTGTGTCCTGGCTGCATCACCAACAGCATAGGCAGCAGCTCTGCTTCACTCTTGGAAGAGCCACCAGGAGTGCTGTGTCCAGCTCTGGAGCCCATGACATAACAAGTATGTGGACTTGTAGGAGCAAGTCCAGAGGAGGCCAGGAAGATGAGCAGAGGGCTGGAGCACCTCTACTGTATAGACAGGCTGAGAGAGTTGGGATTGTTCAGCCTGGAAAAGAGAAGGTGTTGGGAAAACTTCTAGAAGCTTTCCAGTACCTAAAGGGGGCTACAAGAGAGCTGGAGAGAGATTTTTCACAGCGGCATGTAGTGACAGGACAAGTCAAAGTGGCTTCAAATTGAAAGAGGGCATGTTTGGACTAGGTATTAGAAGAAATTCTTTATTATGAGGGTGGTAAGGCACTGGCACAGGTTGCCCAGAGAGGTTGTTGACATCCCATCCCTGGAAGTGTTCAGGGCCAGTGAACAAGGCTCTGAGCAGACTGGTCTAGTGGAAGCTGCTCCTGCAGGGGGTTGGAACAAAGTGATCTTTAAGATCCCTTCCATCCCAAACCATTCTATGATTCTTTAGTGCTAATGTGATGGAAAATGTAACAAAAGAAGCCAGAAGAGACTAGGAAACATTTTGAAGAATGGGCCAAAGTTACACATTATCAATTAAACACAGTAAGGTACAAAGTCTATGCAATCCTGCATATGCTGTGCTGGACTCAATTTATCAAAATTAAATTATGAAGATATTTCTTAAATGTCTTATTCAAAAATGCCTAGCAAGACCTTTAAAGGTAATACTTTCTTTCATAAACCCATTTTGTTTTGATTACTACCCTGGATATTTCATAGTAGAGGAAATCACAACCACAAACCACACCCATTTCAAAATAATGATCTACTCTGTAATTTGCCTGTACAGGAACTTGTAAATTATGATATATTGCTAAAATTTACAATGAATAATCTGACTAACGATGCCTCATCTCAGGGTTTACACAATCCTGAACAAATGAACTAAAAATAAGCTCCTCACAGAGAAGTCTGTGTTTTTCCAGTTTCTTGTTTTAACTTGTAAAAAGCAATTATTGTCTAGGTAAGTTGTTTTTTTTTCATGATCCAAAAGAGGAAAACAATCAAAGCAAAACACACACAGACACAAGAAAACAGGGGTCTTGCTAAATTCCTTTGTTTCTATGAGCTCAGGAGATCTCATCACAGGGCTTGCTTTCAGTAGAACTATTAAGCCTGAGTTACTTAATTCAAGCCAATCCACTGATAGACTATCAATCCTCACACAAGGTCATTTGCTGAATTAGAAATTAAGAAGTTTTTAACTCCATGCACTGTATATGCCCACTGTGTAAACAGTGAACCTAAGTGAGACTGCTCAAGCAGTAATATGAGTTAGCCAGAAAAGGACTTCCTGTGGCACAAGCGCACATAGTTTTACAAAAAATCGCCAAAGTCCTCTAGCACACTCAAAACCAGGTCAGAAGCAAAAAATGTGTTTAGATCAATGACTCAGAAGACAGGCTTCCTCTGTGCCAGGGTACCCTCTCATAACCAGAAGCAGACACACATTCAAGACAGTCTTTCTACTTTCTGGCTCAACACAACCACTCCGTAACAAATCTGAGTGGCCAGAGGAGTTCACACATCAGAGCTCTATCCCACAGCAGAAGAGGAAATATTTTTCATTCTTGTGTTTCTGACTGTTTCAAGTGAAAGGTGACTGATAAGAATTCTCCATAACACATTCATTATAAAACGTTCAATACATTGGGATTCCTTGGCATTTAAAAAACCCCAAAACATTATTTGAAACTAAAAATAACACTGGAACTAAGGGGACTGTACAGTTTCAGTAAAGGAGTGATTAAAAAACACCCCAACTTAGCTCACACAGTATCTAACAGAGATACGTTGAGCCCTGAACTTTAAACAACAAACTTTACAAAAAACCCACTGTGATTACTCTGAAAATTTTCCTTCCATACAAAGACAAAACACCCCAAAGCAAACTAGATAAATGTCAAACCTCCAAACGTGTGATGCCTTTTTCCCTTACGTTACAGCCAAGCCAGGTGCAGAAGTTTCTGTTGCTACCTCAGAAGTATTGCAGATGGTGAGACCCTTTTACACTAAACTGAGAAATGATAACTTCAAAGGTATGTAAGGTATACATCTTTTATGTTTATGAAGACTCTTGAAATGGAAAGTTTGGCCACCAGAAAAAAAAAGGCAGCTGCAAAAGAAAAACAAAAGCTCACCTGGGCTCGCAGATTAATAATTTACCTTCTGGCCTCTTGTTTACAATGTATTGCTTGGAGTAAAGAGAACATCACTGTCTTACCTTATTCACCCTCCCCCAGTCAATCACTAACTTTTTCTTTTAAGTTGACCTTGAACTTAACTCTCACAAAAATATGAAGTACTTTCAAAAATGTTGCTCTAAGTTGCCCTTAAAGAGACCAACTTTTTGCAAAGTAGATTCTTTCTGTCCATCCCACTCTTCTAAAACGTCTACATTCCCCACTGCCCATACTGAGGATCTATTCCAAAAGAAGTAATATTTCTTACAAGTTTTACACTATTGTAGCTCTTACTACCAAACAATAAAAGGAGGGCATGTGACAGGAAACAGCATTTCCTGCCTGAAGTAGATGTTTGTCTTTTAGTTCAGATGACCAAATTTTTGCATGCCTGTTCAAAAGCTACCAAAGCCAAGTCTTAGAAGTATTTTCTGTAGAAAGAACCTCTCTCAGCTGCTTATGCTGTGTTTTAAAACATGACCAAAAACAAGTGACTTAAAAACTCTCTTAAAACACAATTTAAGGTCTGTTATGGTCACAATCCATGATGCTGGTGGTACAGCTTCCCAGTCAAAACACTGACACTACAATTTTCACCAGAGCTTTCAGGTGAGGAAGGTTCTGGTCCACAATTTCCTTGACAATTGTTCTGAGCAAGTGCAGGAAATCAGCCAAAGCTGAGCCCTCTTTGCACCTGGAAACACTCTGTAGCCAACTAGCACTTAATAAAATACCCAGAGATAGCCATAGAAATAGTTTTAAAATATTTATATATTTTACAAGTGTAGTAAATTCATACGGGTTTAAAATTGTATGTGTATTAGTTATGTATATTAGTATTGCTAAGTCCCTGGTAGTGTCCATCAGCACACCAGAAAGGACTGGAAACAAAATAATATGCCATAAAAGTTTCTCTCAGTCTCTGAGGCTGAGAGGGAAATCCGTTTTCTGAGAGATCTTATTACTAGCTGGGCCAAAGTGGGAAAGAGCAAACACAAGAAAGGAACAAGGGCTGAAAAGAAGGGTGTATTTAGAGCTGTAGTGCCATTCTGGTTTTACACAATTTGGCCAATTCAGTAAAAACAAGAGGTGCCCAATTCAACGTTGCAGGAAGAGAGAGAATCCAAAATTGTTAAAAATATAGCAAAAATCTTTGAATCTTATAGGGACATGACCAAGTGAGAAGTGAAGAAAATTGTTTTTCTACATGCTTCAGTTTTAGGAGAGAGATTTTACCCTGACATCCTGAAGAGCTGCATTCTTCAACAGCATATTAAGAACCTTTATCTGACTGCCTTGCTGTATGGAGGGGCTGCAGCCACAGTGTTTTGAAATGTAGGCACAGAAAGTCCCAGAATTCATCTTTCTTGGCAGAACTCAGAATTCAGTTGATATGACCTCAGTTTGGCACAGGTTTTTGTTTCTTAAAACCTTCAGAAAATTAACATACCACATCTATTTTAATGACATCTTGCTGCACAAACATGAAGTTATGCACAGCTGTGGTACCTATGACTATCAAACAAATTATGAGCAACGTAATAAATTAACAGAAGCCAAGAAGAGCCACCCATATATTGCTTGACTATTTGCAAGAATCCTTTGTGTAGCAACAGGAAAATGCTGGAGTAAATGTCACAAAAACAAAAATAATATCTTTTGCTCTGGCATGGTTTCATGAAATGGGTTACATCTGCTGCAGCAACAACTCAAAAGTAACATTTAGACAGACCTGTCTTCACTAGTTAAGGAATCTAGCTGCCTAGCATGACAATAAGAAATATGTACATAAAAGCAACCAAATTCTTTCACAGGGCTGTCAAATTAAGACAGAATCTATCCCAGAATGCTTTGCCAATTTTAGTACATGATAGTTAAGAGCATTTTCTTTCACGACACTTCTGTATCAGTAAAAACTTCCAATAAAAAGTGCAACTTAAACGGAAATGCTTGTGCTTGAAAAGTTGATACTGATTTGGTGGTGCTAATATGTCGCTGTTGAGCCGCTAGCTGAGAGGAAAACCCAGGTTCTCAGGCAAGGAAAGAGAAAAGTGCGTTTATTATTTTGATTTCCATATATATAGAGTTTTCAGAGGTCACCCTGACTGGTCAGCCAGAAACCTCCCCCTAGGCCTAATTGGCCAAGCCCGAACTGCCCAAATCTCGAGACGCTGTTTGCAAAACACCCAAACTTTATCTTTGTTTATGAAATGTAGCAAAAATGTTCTCACGAGAAAGACCTGTGCTAGCCACACTAATAAACCATAAGAAACAAACCAAAACAAACCCACTCCTACCCACCCAAATTCTCAGCTATGTATTTTGTGTGGTTTCACCAACCCAGGCCAAAGGAAGCTTCAGAACAAACTTCTTCCATTAGGAACACTTCTCAGTCCACATTCTACACAATAGCATGTGACTTTTTACAGGTGCTGTTCAGCTCTCTGCACACCAGGGAGACAATACCCTCTCTTTAATAACTTCGAGGACAAAGCACCAGTAAAGCTGTTTGCCTCAGTAGTAAGAGATCCATGAACATGGGAAATGCAGGCAGTTTCATCAAGTGGGTACTGTTTCTTCATTTGAGTCACAGGGTTTTTCTATCTTGTCTAATCCATCAAGTTACACAGCAACAGCTCACACTGACAGTATCTGAACAATGAGATTAACTTTAGGAGGACACCAATCAATTGGCATTTTGCTCCTTTGTGCAAGCAACACGTTTTGGCAACTAAGGGCTGTGATCTAAAGATTCTGAAAGGAGGAAGAGAAAGAAGTGTGTTTACTCAGTGGTCTCTGCAATTCTGCATGCTGTTTGTTTTTCTGCTGAGGTAGCAAGTGCTTGAATAAGCCTTATAATAAGATGAAAGTGTCAAAAGTTTCTGCCTTCCAATAACAACCATGTGTTTCCTTTTGAAAACGTAAGACACAAAAAATAAAAAGTTCAGCTATTTTTTGTTAATGCTGTCAGGTTGTCTTTCTGAAGTATTTTAACATTGCCCTTTTTTTTTCGTTTCTTTTTGACAGCCTAGGTTTTAGGAAAGGTACAGAATGACTAACTAACCTCTGTTTATTCAAGTACATTTACTGAAGTGCCTTGGGCCAATGAAGGATGAGTATCCACTGATGAAAGTCTCCACTGTCAGAAGACTCAGCAATTGCAGGACATGTGGGCATTTCTCCAACCCAGCTTGTTTGAAGCTAGTCCTACACCCAGCCCTACCTTGGGAACTCAGTCCCCTCCCCGCAGTCAATTCAAGTGCAATTGCCTCTCCAAAACATCTCTCTCTCAGTCACAGTGAGCTTTGAAGTGAATTTAAAAACACAGAAGCTTTACATTACACACTCGAATTTCTATTTCTTTAAGCAGCAGATAAAAAAAAATACCTAAAAACCTTACAGGCTTTCCCAGGCACACATTTAATCAACTTGATCAGTTCTCCAGCCTCTCACACTGTGCTTCACTAAGCCATCTACATATATTTCCTAGAAGGCTGTTTGCTTCTCTGTATCAGATTCTACTAAAAGAAACTTCCAAACAGCAGTTCTGAAAGTTTAACTTGAAGTAAGCCCAATGTTTTTCCACAGTTTATAAAGACAGAATGAAACATTTCTCTTCAGAAATAAAGGCAAAGTCATGGGTGGAAAAAAAACCACTGTTGTTTGTAAATTTTTTGTCTAAAAAGGCAGTGGTAAATTCAGAAATCAACTTCCTCAGACTTCTTACCTTGTCACTTTTTTCCCCTGATTTCTTCTTCTTAGGATTATCCTTCCAAAGAGATTCTACAGCAATATACCCTTGGAGACTCCAGTCATACAGCTGTGTGCCAGCAACCTTTGAAACAGAAGTTTTTAGAAAGCATGAACTTAATGATCTGGAGAATCTTGCTTCTTATTTAAGTGGAAAAAGTCTCAAAACACAAGATAATTAATTCTTCCTGTTTAAGCTCAGGATGTACAGCATTAATAAATATCTTGGGAAAAAAAAGTCACATGAGGAATAAGAAAAAACAGCATGCTAAAAACCTGTTTGAAGACTACCTGAAAATATATCTGTACAAACAGGAGTGGAATGATGCTGCATTGAAACAATTCTGGTTTTCTTAGTGTCTGACACTGAGCATAATTAACATATGCAAAGTATTTCTTAATTTGACCATACCCATTTCAAAGACTAAAATAAACCCTACTTAGTTTGTCACTATTTTGCAATTTTAGATTTTCTTTTTGTTTGTTGTTTAGAACTTGGTGAAAGATGGCTATAATGAATAACCAGCTGTCAACTCCCAGAACAGAACATAGCTGGGAAAAACTGTATTTGCTATATTACAACAACAGCTATTTTAAGACAGGTAAAGGCCCTAAATCTAATAAATCAGCATCCCTTGTCCCTTGAGTCATTGAACTGTAAGATTCATAGCACCCTGTAAAACTAAAGTGTCAGGTTTTTATAGCAAGGCTCAGGTCTATACTCACTTTCATATCACTATCAGTTTCTACATGAGAAACAGCAAAATGGACAATCTGTCCAAATAAACAGCTATTAAACTAAAAAAACCGTATGAAATTAAGAACTAAGAAGGTATTTCCCTATCTTCTACAGCAGGCAAAGCTGGAAAACCCAAACTCTGAGAAAAGGGTAAGTGTAAATGTTTCTGAAACAGTGTTCTGATGTTTCTGAAACAGTTTCTGTATTACATTTTAAGTTTCTTCCAGTCTACATCAATTCACTGCTTGGAGATTTCCTGAGCCAGAGGTGATTTTTATGCGTGCAAAAAGGCCCAAGGAAATTTCACTTCTATGAACTTTTTGAACAGGCTTTCAAGGGGAAGTGCAAATTTTTAGCATCCCTGTGCCAACTGGTTCTACTGCTGGGTACACAAGGTGTGAGGAGCCACTTCCCCTTGTTTGTCTGATTTGTAACCAGCAAGACTGATTACACCAATTACTACACAATGGTACAAGGATGTGCTTCTGGGCAGAGACAATGTGCTACTTCTCAAAAGAGGCTACTGAATAAACAGAATTAAAGGAAAACAAACCCAACTCAGCAACTACACCTCCAAGTCACAACTAAATCCAAACTGTAGGCTGTCTTAAATACAAAGCAGCCTTTTTGTCACCATATCTGACCAATTACTTTGGTTTTAAACAAGTCCATGGGATGCACAGGTTTTTCTTAATAGCTGAAAGTGATAAGGATCATTAGAAAAAAGCACATCAACTGAATCAGTTTAATCTCCAAAATCACTCAATTTAAATATTACAGGTATAGATTATTTTGGTTTTCAGTATCAGGAGTGATCATTCTCAAGCATTTCAACAAACTAAGTTTGCTCATCTGAAAAGACAGTGATTCCTTGTGCAAACAGTACAAACTGTCCAGGACTGAAAAATAATCACAATAAACAAAGCGGGAGTTTTGTCTGCAATGCTACTTAGGACACAACTATCAACATAAAATGAGAAAAAACAACTACTTGTAGGCTATTTTTTGTTTCTGCTTAAAAAGACTCCATTAAAATACTTTAAACCACACTAAATGCTTAACAGTACAAACTTAAAAATATTCTTATTATAGGAGTCTTATGACCAAGTGATTTATTAATTGCATTAAATGAGAAACTGGTCATTCATGTTGCTGGATTAAGTAGCTACATCACAAGGTACAGCAACCCAGACAGTTTAGTCTGCCAAAACCAACCATTGTTTCACCAGTGCACAAACCCAAGAGCTAGGAACCACACACACTTTCACAGTTGAAAAATACAGTTCTAGGCAGACTGTAAGTGCAAGCTACAAGGTCAATGTGCTAAAATACCATCACTGTTGAATGCAGCACTGTAAGTAGGCTTG
Organism: Entomyzon cyanotis; assembly: GCA_024500445.1. Lineage (NCBI taxonomy): Eukaryota > Metazoa > Chordata > Aves > Passeriformes > Meliphagidae > Entomyzon > Entomyzon cyanotis. The sequence goes on along the minus strand of JAKEPQ010001016.1, from coordinate 12,878,960 downwards.
TATGCTAAAGTCTGAACAAACAAAAGTCAGATCGAGTGGTTCTCAACAGGGATTCTGAAAGCCTGAGGTGCCCATGGGCTACCAACACCCATACTGGGCACTACTGGGGCAGCACCAGTGGCCTCCAAGGCCTGATGTCCATGTAAATGAACTTCCTTATTTTAATTCCACATAGGACCATAGATTACTGACTACATTGCATGTCACACAGAACTACACACATACAGAACTTTAATTAGCAATTCTTCATCTACATTTCATGCTGGGAAACTAAACTGAGAATCCACTGGTTTTTTCTACATTTACACTGTTAACAAAGCAGTGAAAGTACCATTTCACAAGCATTCAGCAGCAAACATGGATCAAGTGACCACAACTCCTGCTTTCCTACTCACAGTTCCTGGAATCATGTCCTGCTCTCAGCTGGGCCAGCACAACTGTTTATGCCTTATAGGCTGGACCAAGCAAGGGACAAGGTAAAGGTTCAAAAGACATAAAAATAATGTGCTTTGTTGTCAGAGAAACAAAACTTGCATATTGGGAAGCTTTTCTTTCTTTCAAGAAGAATGAAAGCATAACACACTGAACTTCAGTAAATTTGAAAGATTCAATAACAAAAGAGAAAATTTGATTCTAATGACAGAGTGATTTAAATAACTACATAATGGAATGTTCTTTCCAGATGGAAGATAAGCCACAGTAACTACAAAATATTTTGAATATATTATGATTAGCTGGAAAGCAATACCATTCTAATAATAAAGTAGGGTTCCAGCAGAATAAAACAAACTTTAGTATTAAATTCAGTTCCTTTACCACATATAGTCTGACCTTTGGTCCAAAGTTATAAAAAGTAAAGTAAAGTAATACTGGTAGCAAGGAAATAAATCCCTTACAAGTTGGTGATTTATTAGAATCATTACTAAAGCAAGAGAAAAAAAAAAATAGTCTATGCATTTCTTCCATCTTCAGTTAGATGATTAGTGTCTAAAAACTACATTTTATCAACAACAAACCCTGTTGCTACAACTTCACTTAGGAATTCACACATCTTAATTAAAGAAAATTTTTTACTTTCAGATGAATTAAGTGTTGGATCTCAACTACATTTTTCTGGGTTTATTTACAGCTCTCTACTGGAAAGTCTTAAATAAAAGGGGGAAGGAAACAAAACCCCACAAATTAAAAAAAAAACCAAAAAAAACCCCAGAAAAACACCCAATGAAGAGAATTACACAACTGTAAAAGAAAAAGCAGTGATGAAGTACTTAGGCCTGAAAGAAAAATAAAAAGAACATAATATAAAAAATAATTTATTAAATTTTATGTTCCAGAATATCTTCTGTATTGTTTTATTAACTTGGCAAGTGAGCTTCGTACTGCAGGCATCTCTTCTAGGTTTACAGACATTTTTTGAAAGGCTTATGAAACATTTAAAAATAATTAACAGAGAGGAAAATGTTTCCAATTTCAGATTAAAGCCTAAAAATTATGGATGGTAAGATATGATATGCTTAAAACTTTGCTTTTTTAAGAAAAGAAAAGCACAAGATAGATTAGAGGAACCAAAACAGTATCCAGGATATTACTCTCCCCACAGAAGTTTCCAAATTCATACATCTACTGTCCTGACCAAATCAACAAAGCTAAACCTATTCCAATCTCCTATCAGATTTTTCATTACAGTCAAACTAAGATCTGTGAATTAATCAAAGAGCAATCATGCACTTCAAAGTTCTCATAAAATAAACTAAGTATTGTGAAGCTGTTAGCACCAAATCCATAGTTAAGCCTGAATTGAGCTTCTTTAAAAACAGTAACATCAGTTTGAACAGTGTTCAATCGCTTCCCACTTCACTGTTCAGAAGGCAAGTAGAATTTTAATACAGTTTCCAACAGAAATGTCTAAGCTTCTTAAATTTTGATGGTTTTTTTCCTGCCACTTGCATAATTTTCACTCTCCGAGAGCAAGTCAACAGAATTATCTGTATTTAGAGCATCTGAATCCTGGAAGCACTAAAAAAAGATTCCATCAAAGATAAGAGTACCACCATGCTGGCAGAGTTCAAACTCAGCAGTTTTGACTCTTCCTAAGTCAATGACCTTTCAGTTTTTAAAGAACATCATATGTTCTTGTGAATATCATATTACCTTTCTGACATCTCAGATTTATTCACAAGTGGCCAATAACTAGATAGCAAATTTACCAAAGGCTGAAATATAAACAATTTCTGACAGATGCATGTATTTGCACAGTGAATGGTTAAAAGCTGGATTTGAAACAGAATGTGGTGGAGAACTGAGGAATCTGCCAGAACAACTAAGTGTGGACAGCAAGGCATATGATCTAACATCAGCAGGGGCTGCAAGCAATTCTATGGTCTCTTCAGTTCTTTCTCTTACAGGAAACTCACTTAAGCAACTGCAAGTTAACATGTTTCTTTTGTGCCTGAAACAACAAATCCATAAACAGGGAATGCATCCAATAAGTTTGTAGCAGAATTCTTACCCCATTCTAGAATGTGCATGCTATCTTTCTTAAAACCCAAACAAAAAAACAGCAGAAAATGTCAGTAACATTTATCTCAAGATGCTTAGATGACGTCTCTGTAGAAACTCTTTTTTTCTTTCAAACACTGTTTTCATTTGTTCACAAGTTATTTCAGGCTTCCTTAGTATTTTAAGTAAACACATAAACTGTACTCACTTAGCATATTTATGTTAATTTAGTGTTGCATGAGGTTAGAGATTCTGAAAGGAAATTATGTTGCTCTAACTGAACACACTACTGCAGATGTTAGGAAAAAAAGTCACTAAAAGGTACATGTCTGCTTGTCTTTCAGCCCAGACTGCTCGTGCTTTGACAAAATAACTGCAATTTTGTTAAGTGCCACTAACATGGCTTTTAAAAATGGATGACCAGTTAATTTGAAGCTAGGAGGCAACAATCAAAGTAAAAGACACATCTCCAAAGAAAGGTATCATCACTGACCTTTGCAATAACAACCGCTTGCTGGGGGTAATACATGGCAGTACCAATACCCATGAGAGCTGCAGGATACACTAACTTCTTTATTTTTGAGCCTGTTTTGTAACAAAAAAACCAAAAAACACAAACCATTGTTTGAGTATATGTTAACCAAGACAGCTGAATGGCCCTAACATTTTACTTATAAATAATTTTCTTAAATACAGTTTACTGTATTTTTTCTTCCATCCTACCCCAGTTTCTTAAGAAACATAATTACTCTGATCAGTAGGGAGCCCCCTAATAGTTTGCTATACTTTGTAAGCTTCACTATGATCATATCTTAGATTGACTGTGCACATATAATCCTTTGGACATAAACTGCTGACCAAGTCTGGAAGAAGGACTGGACCCAGCTGCACCTAAGCTCCTCTGAGTGGGAGTCTTGAAAGGAGGAGATTGTCTCTGAATCTTGTGACTCAAGAGGAGGGTTCTCCCTAGACAGATCTGTCTGACCCTGTCCTCTATGCAGTAACTAATCAAGCATACCTTATCATCAAATCTTTTTAAACCATTTCTTTATATCAATAAACACATTGCTGCTGCTCTCCCACCAGTGAAGTGCATCACTCCATCTGCAACATGAGGTTAAAACTAATTATCTCCAATGGCATTTTAAACCAAGCTGGATGACTGCACAATATTCACATGAATAAACTTTGAATATCATATTCTCTACTTAGTGAGCAGCTGTGTATATTCAAGTGTTATGATTAGACCTGAAGGATTTTATCTGTACCTGCCATGAGGGGAATTCTTCCACAGAGGCAAAATGGGGAAAGGATAAAAAAGAGGACCTTCTGTAGCATTAAAATTAAGGGGCACTTCCTTCTACAGTTTGAATACTTTCTAAAAGTAACAGTCATATTGTAAACTATAACCAGAAAAAGAGTTTTGCAATTATGGCTCCCACCCTAAAGGATCTACAAATTTAATATTTTTATTATGAGGTTAATCTTCCAATTCCAGTCTCAAGACTGCACTTTCCCTTCTCCCCTCATTTTGCTACAGTCATAAATGATGGAAGCTGATCTCTGTCATTCATGATCATGCTACTAGAGAAACAGGAATTTGAAAAAAAAGAAGTTCAAACAGTGAAGTTACCTCGATTTCATTAAAAAAAAATACACTAGGAAAAAATAAAGTACCATTTTCACCAGTTTCTCTAGAAAATTAAATATTTTGAGGTGTGCTTGTAATTTCTACACAGCCAAGCACACACTTCCAGTTCAACACATTCAGGCCCCACAAAGACTTATTTTTGTCCAAACCATGTCCTCACTGGTATTTTAAATTGTACAGCTATAAAGTTCTGTTGCCTACATTTCACTGCATTAAGAATATCTCAACGTAAGCACAAAATACTTTTTCACACTTAACATTTCTTAAATTAACACTTCTTTCTATGAAAGCATGAACATTTCTTCAACAAGTGTGATGAAATTAACTGTATCACTTTTCTGTAGTGCAAAATGTGCAGGTATTTATAGTACACCCAAAGTTCACAAGTCTATTTGCTGAATCACCATCTGCAGCAGTTCCGACAACACAATACGTTGAAGGATCAAATATACAACTAATTGGACACGTATCGTAGCTCAGGAATATCTGTATTTTACCACAATTCATTCCTCTGTTGTTTTCTACAGTACCATATGTGATCAAGAACTTCAGTAATTAAAAATATTTTTTGGCTAAAAATACCAAGCCAGTCCTTTCCCATTTTTGTTATACTAAACTACAACTGGGAAATATAGAAGACTAGCAACAAATACAGTATTGATAAAACAAAAATTGGTGGTTATTAAACACCTTTTCCGTTACGTTTCTTTATAACTGGAGGAAGACTGTAGAAACATGCTTGTACAGTTAAGTCAGATCTCATTGTCACAATTAAATATTAGTACCCTAAAACCCACAAATAAATTACTTGTCCAAAATCATAACATAACCAGTTCAAATGGTTCCCACTTACCTCTAGCAAGAAACAATCCAATAATTCCAGCAAAACTTATCACACCAAGTCTTGGATAGAATCCAGCAGGGGGTTTTTGAAGAAATTCATAGCCCTCTGAAAAGAAGTCAGAACAAAGTGCTTTAATGTAATGTGAAAGTGTTTTTGTGATAAGGAATCATCAATACACGCTTGCAATTGTTACAAAACACAAAGAGTTATCAAAACACATTTAACTATCATGCCCATTTTAGATATGCTGGCAAAAAATTCAAAGCCTTTGAGATCTTCTCGACTGACACATGAATGAAACTGAACATTGTATTGTATTCACCAATTTTCATAGGAGCTTTGCCTTTGCTCCTGGGCCATCTGTTTTGTTTTGCTCTTATGCATCTCAATCACATCTTTTTCAAATCAGGGATAAAAATCTTTGCAAAATGGAATTTTACAGTTACATGTTAACAAGAATTAGTTTCACTAAAATACTGTACAAAAACCAAATCACAGAACAATGGAAAGACACAGTAAAAACAAAGTGCACTCTAAGATGGGAGTCTGGTGGGGGAATGGAAAACTATGGAAAATCTTCCATGCAAACGAGTTCAAAAGACTGAAGCCGCTAAGTTTAAAGAAAAGAGATGCAGTATCTGAAATGAGCTCTACATAGCACCCATGCTCAGTCCTGGTAAGCCCAAGTATGAAAGGATGCTCACAAAAATAAAAACAAGTAAAATTTATTTTGGATTAATTTAAAATTCTTAGGAGATCCATGGAAGCAAAACAAAATGAAAAGGCTAAACATCACAAACAAAAGACCTAATGCTTGTACACATTACAGGAGGTTTCAGCTACTAAGCTGGGTCAAGCAAATACTGCTGGAGGCTGGGTCGAGCAAATATTGCTGGCTGGGAATAAATCGTGAGGCTTTTTTCCCTTCTCTTCCTGCATAACTAATTTTTAGTGACACTGATAAACATAGATGCTGGTCTCAGATTTTAATTGTTTAGAAATGTAGTGTCATAAGCAACCCACAAAGGAAAATCAAACAGATACACAGTGGAATAAAGTAGTCTTAAATGCATTAAAAATTATACATGTAATGATGCCTAATGGAATTCCCTTTAAATTGAAGATATAGTACAGTCCTGCATTTTAAATTGCTAGTTAAGAAAACTAAGCTGATTTACCTCTACCATGCTCAACAGCTTTTTCTAATTTGGGCAAAGCTTTGGCATAAAGATCCTAAAAAAAAAAAAAAGAGAACAAGGGTAAATAGATACCAAGTAAGTAAAATATTAACTATAGACTGTAACTGACCTGACAAAGAAAGGAGAAAAAAAGAAACCAGGAAAGAAAAAAGTGATGGGTCCCTAAAATAACTTTTATTCCCACTTCCACCCTTCACTTATAGGGCTATGCTTGCTCAGTGTTACATTTAGCATAACTTACAGATTTTTCTCAAAGCAGTCTTTGGACAAGATGAAATACAATACTTCAAAACACAGATGTCAATCTCAGTATTTTATTGAGATCTGGCAGCTGAAACTCAGAATTATCTCAGGTTTCTCAGTGTATGTAAGTATTGCAAAAATATTTGAGGTGATGTTAAGAAAAGAAGAAGACAACACTGCAATATACTCCTTCACACTTTACAGGGTATGTGACTCATTCTGCAAGGTGATAAATTCCACTTTGCAGGAGACTGTCTTAGGATAACAAACTGCATTTTTGAAGTGACTTGGAAAATGAGATATCCATAGATGTCCAAAGTAAATCAAAGACACTGCATCAACCCCACAGATTAGTTCTGGATTTTTTCAGACTGACAATATTCAGGAAGAATTCACATTGCCTTTTATCAAAATACAAAACAAAACCTCAATATAAAGAACCCTGCTAATAATCCTTCAGAGAGCGAGTGTAAGGCTGTCTATAAATTAGGGAAGAAATTCATACACATATATGCCCAAAGCTAAAGCAGAGAATAGTCTTGCAATTCCACCTGAGCTGCATCTATGCCAAAGTGAAAGATTTGTTTAGGATATTGTATGGGGATAATATCTTTAGAACTTTCATCTCCCCACTGGCAAGTGTGATGTAAAAAAACCCCATCCGTCATGAACATAAAAAACTGTTAGCATGTGACACACAACATAATTCCAAATGGATGTTGGTCTTATTAAAAGCCAATTTAGGGAGAACTTGCTCTAAAGACCCCAGAGACCAAGTCTGATCTTCTGTCACAGCTGAAACATAACTGGCTCATTTCTGCATCTCAGTTTTGAGCTGCATTTCCACTACAGTTAAGTTATTTTGAAAAAGTAAAACACAAACGTAATCAATTTTATTCTCATTACCCTGGGTTATCTCTTTGATTTTAAAGACAACTGACACATACCTAAATATTATTTTCTTCAACATAGCAGGGATGGGCTGGGGGTGTAAAACCAAAGCTACCTCTGATTACAGTTAAACAAGCAAGATTGCCCCAAACCCATCAGGTTTACATGCCCACTTCATAAACTGAGTCAGTAAACCACTGCCAGGAAACGGCTCGCTGTGTGTGAGCAGAAGAGCACATCTTATGTCAATGACCACTGCACAGACAAAAAAAATAAAACAAATAGGATGATGACAGGCCAGCGAGACATAAAGCAAGGTTAAAGGCTTATCTTTAGTCAGTCCTAGTGGGCAACTAACCTCCTCTCCAATTTCATTCCTCAGTTAGGGTTACCACAGGCAACCAACCAAAACCCACGTGTTCAGGAGGTCAGAGCTCTGAGTATCCTGTGGAAAACCCCCCTTCACCTCCCAAACTGCAGCCAGTGCTCCTGCTGGTGGCACATTAGAAACACCAGACTGAATAACTGAAAAAGTTTCAGTCCCATTAAAGGTACCACCACCCAGAACTTCCAGGCAGAAAGGACACCCTGATCTGAACAGCTTAGCTTTCAATGGAGAGCTGGGCAAACAGCTTGCAGCTTAAGGGGATTCACAACAGCCAGAGGGCAAAGTACAGACTTGACTTAAGTTGCCAAGAGGCAACCACAGGGCAAGGATGCCCTTGCTTCAAAAGTAAGCCTCAACATTTCCTGGACAGGAAAGGGCAAGAAAGCCATCCTGGGGCTTTGCAATCTAATACCAACAATTTAGGCCTTGATTACAAAAATCTTGGTTTTCCTCTCTGCTCCAGAGACTATTTTTGTATTTAATGACTGTTTACTATAAACATACTACCTAATAAAATATATATGAGAAAGTCTGGGGGCAAGGTCTAGGGATTAGGTTTACCACTACTTACTGGCCTGGGATTTTCTCTCTTCCAGAGAGCTGCATTCCTTCCCTCAACATTCCAGTTCAGCAAATACTGTTTTATTTTTTGCTAAGTTGTGTTTTGTCACAGTTGCAGTGAGGGCAAGTTGGTTTTGCTGCTCCAAAATACACTGCTTGATAATTTAAGGCCTTCTCCTCAAGCATGAAAACTTCCAAGTATCATTCTCCTGTCTCCCTCAGCCACAGAACAGTGCCAAAGCCAGATATCCCTAGATATATTTAGGCTTAAAGTTAATTTCAGAAAACAATTCCATGCTTTAGTTAATTTGCTTTTAATTCTTTTGGAAGGAGACAAAATGCAAAAAACCCAGGGTTTATCACAGCAAATTAGTATAAAGACACAACTGGTTTTGTGTGAGAAGAGGATAACATTATGGCCTGAACTGTGGAAATTTTTAAGTAATGTAGAAAACTTTAACTGATACAGTACTTTTGAAAAATGCTTTTACAGCTATCAACTTTTACTTTGCTGCTATCTGTTAATTCCAGTCCTGAAAAAGCAAACCCCAATCCCATCTGGAGCTTACCCCTGAACCACCACAGGCTGCAATACAAACCATTATACCTGACACCAGGCTGTATATGGCTCCAGAACATGCCGTAAATGGGAAACCCCCTCTTCCAACTCGGTTTTGGGATCCTCCACATATTTAGTCTCACGAGCTGGGGAGGAGTACAGTGACAGCTGTGAATATTAGCAAACAAGATGTTAAAAACAAAGGTGTAATTGTGTAAGTAGGTCTTCAGGCCATGAACAGTCTAAGCAGAGAACACCTAACACTGTGCTTACTACATAAACAATGCATAATAAAAATTCACACAGCTGTGAGACAACCATTATGAGCAAAGTTTAATTATACAGCACATAACTATGATGAAGATGACTTCTAACTGCTATACAATTCATTCATAGCTGCTATATGATCCAAGTCACAAGTTATAAATTAATATTAAACTAGTTTAATAAGAACACACAACATAATTGTGAAAAATGTTTCTCACCTTAATCAGCACTTCTGGTTCCCAGTTAACATACTGAATGTACTAGAAATCACGATCAATCATTTTCTCTATTTGCACAAGCCATCATTAAAGAGCCTAAGCAGCTTCTAACAAAGGTAACATCCAACACAAATGTGCCTGTTTGTTACTGAGCAGGAAAATGGTACAACATCCCAGCCTTTGGTCATTAACCACATCAGCAACTGACAGCATTAATAGCACTTCGGCACTGAGCAGAGAGGAACTGTAACGAGCAATGGACATCTTCACATCCTAAATGCTAAACCACCCTATTTAGGGTTTAGAATCACATTTACTACAATTACCTCAGCATATTTGAAATTCTATTCCCTTAAAAAAAAAAAAGGCCAAAGTCTCTACTCCTGAAGATGAATAGCAAAGTTCAGATCAAAACAAGACCTATTAAAATTTCTAGCAGTTTATATACTACATAGATGTTTAGTATAAAGAGCTTATATTTATACCATATTTATACTCCTTTTAGCAGTTTATTATAAACTGATTATTAGAAGCATTGCTGCATTAAAATGTAGCTAGCCCTTTCCATGACCAGCTGGAAAAGAACCATATCTCTGTTACAATCAAAAAAGCTGCTAACCATAACAAAAAATAAAACTACCTAGAATTTGTCCAATAATTCGGTAACTTATGCAGCTAGATTTCCCATAATACTTCGAAAGACAAGCATTTCCAGGCCCACTTCCCTAGGAAACATCACCCCTAGCAATCACAGTCACAAGCTGAACTTTGATCCCGTTGGACAACCTAAGAGCAATGTCTGGCACAAGGACAGAAGCCCCAGAGATATGGAAATTCCCATATATTTTATGAAACTAGACAGCTGACACAGTAGAGATCCAAACTAGCACCCTGTGAATGGCAAGAAAGGCAGCCAAAACTCCATGGCTTGTACATCCTGCTGTGCTGGAGTTGATGGCAAGCCCATTACTCAGCTCACATGAACTCCACGCTGCTGCCTCACCCGTGACTCAGGCCAGCAGAGGTTCAGCACGCGACAGCCCAGGCTGAGCTTCCCGGGCTGGAGAGGACCAGGAGACCACTGCAGCCACAGCTCCTCTCACCCTGTACAGGGGTACTGCCCATGCAGACACAGCCAAAAAACATAAGCATACACAATCATGAGTCTCATTCAGTTCCAGTGCTTATGTAACAACACTACCTTGGATTGCAGTACTCAAAATTTTTAAACAACTGCTCACTCTCATGGATATAAAGCTGATTTACTTATGAACTACTTCTAATTTTTTTTAATGCTGGAGACCCTTAAAAGCCTGTGCAACAATGCTGCTGAATCTACAGTTTGACAGGGTGTTTTAAAGCTCTACTTATAATCAAGCCATTTGTAACATCTCAAAGAAATCAAAAGGTTAGAGGTATTTATCACCACTACTTATTGTATTCGTTGATGCTTAGGTCCAAATACTGTAAATAAAGGAAAACTGATAAAATTCTGTAGGCTACTACAGTGGATTCAAAGTATTGCCAGACAAGAATTTTGGTCATAAAAAAGAGAATATTTTTAGAAATAAAGCATTCTGATTTGCTGTTTTAGTGGGGAACACAAATGAATTTTTATTAGAATTTGCCAACAGTACTTACAGTAAAAATGGCATTATCTAGAAAAAAGGCAATGAAAATACTCCTGTGGATTTGAAATACAACCACAAGTAAATCTACAAACATGAAAACATAATTTCTGAATGAAGAATATAAGACTTCAATGTAGGAAAAAGATCTTAAACACAAGCAAGCCTGGCACAATCAAGTGAAGAACATCAAATGCGATGCCCAAGTAAAAGCAAAACTGTATAGATGTTTCTACTGTGGAAAACTGAGATGCAAATTTAAGGGCAAGAATACAAGAGGTGACAAGACGTATCTAAATGCTCTCACACATCAATGTTTTCCCAAATTCTTTAAATAGAAGCACACTAAAACTCTAACCACACTTACCTCCTCAATTTTCAGCAACTCCTTTTTGGAAGTCTTCTCTGAAGAAGCAGCATAAACCTGGATAGAGAGCAAGCCCAGGCTGACAGGGGTGGCCCCCAGCCGAATTACCTGGAAAGGTCATAGGAAGACAAGTACATCATTACAAAGTGGCAACATGTTTGAACACATCCGTGTAGACAATGTTTATGTCCCTCTACACGGTAAAAAGTGATATATTAAGATGTTTGGAAATGAGGGGAAGGGGGGCTCAGCAGTACACAATCTGATCTCTCAGGCACTCAGATGGTAACATCTAAATCACTCAGACGGTAGCTGGAAAAGCCTAAGGCTAAAGGAGACAGCAGAAATAAATGCTAATCTGTCCAGTTTTCATCTCACAAAAAAGATCTTCTTTTCTCTCGTTTGAAATAATTTTTGTATTAACTGTCTCAGTTTAAAAAGCAACATTATATTCATATTTTAAACAACTTTGTGAATGCCCGTAATACCTCAATTTTTCCATAGTTAGTACCAAGAAGTTCAGTGTTTTACTTGTAGTTAATATTTGCATCTAGATTTAGGAAAACAATGAGGCCTACAGTTGAAAATATCAGAACAAAATCAAGAATTTCTGAGAATTTTAGGAACGTCTCCTACTTTTCTGTGAGGAACATGAATTACTTGATGGTTTTTTGAATGTTTCAGATTCAATCCAATCACACAACACAACCATCATGTGTAAGGTGGATACAGTTTTTCCAATATTCAGGACCTACACTAAATTGTATTTCTTAATGGGAAAGCCTGCTTCAACTTAAAAAACAGAAGATAAAAATCTTATCTGAACAGTAAATCAAGAATGCCCAGAGAGCATTTTCCAGCAAATGCACATCCTTATTAGCAGCAAAGTACAACTCCAGAAATGTCAGTTCAAATGAGCAAGCTTTCAATGTCTCATACTCCTGTTACTGCTCAGGGAAATGTGCAGAGTTACAACAGGCTGTGTTTTGTTGGATCAGGTTACAGCACGAGTGGATCTAACACCAAACTGGAGGCTTCTGGCTCCTCTCCAGCACTGGTTCCCAGAAGTCCTGCTGCTCACCTTGCCCTAGCTTTGGTGGCCGGATGCTTCCACCGTGAGGCAATTCACCTCGCCAATTTGGCAAAGATTAATCCTGAAAGAGAAGTGGAGAGCTTTGTGCGGGCTTAGGAAATTGAACCCTTCCATGAAAACAGCCTGACAAACACCAGAGGAACTGTGTGGGCCAGGGAAAAGGGGATGAAAAAGGAGAAGGCAGCCAAGCCTCTTCCTTTTCAGAAATAGTAGGGTCAGTTGCATTGACCTAGCTGCTTGTGAAACTGAGGCCGTGGTCAAACCAGTTCATCCTTCATGCTGTGATGGTGGTAAGTGGCCCAGCCACGCGACACTTGCTCTTTCTGTCTGTTGCAGAACTGTTAGAAAATAGCTTTAAAATTATCCAGACCACATCAGCTTACTCTAGGCAGTTAAGCATTTGCAGCTTAAATTTCCTCCACTGCTTTGCAGGTGGAATGTTTATTAAATGTAAGCAAGAGACTCCTCAAACCAAAAATCAGACTATATAGTTGTCAAAACTTTCTGAAAATGTTCATTCATGTGTAAAGAAACAGCGCACAAGAACTAGGTCACGGGATTGCTTTTCTGGAAGACATAAGGGATCTGATGGGTCAAAAGGTATGGAAAAACTTGCTTAAAATGGAAGTTTTTCTTTATCTGAATTAATGGAGTCATTACTAGAGCACTATAAATGAAACACCACAATGACTTGATCAGGTGTTTCACAGCCAAGGAAAGACAAGGATAATCTTTAATAGTGTTTGCTTAAACACTTTTCACATCCATTTGCCAGGACAAAACCAAACGCTACTAACCATTAATAGCTGTAGAGTTTATTTCCTCAATCTTTCCTTTTTTTCACTGCAAAATTGTTCTGTCACTGAAAAGGCAAAATTCTAAAGGCATTTTCATTATGAATTATGTTTTCAAACAGTGTAAATGGTGCTGTCACCAGCAGAAACAGAAATCCAAATGCTTTAAATATTTGAGATTTTTATATAAAGACACAAACAGCAGAGCACAAGACTGGAAGCACCTTGATTTCACAAAACAGTATCAGCGATCACAGAACTACTCAGACTGAAAATGTCAACTGTTTATATTATCAAAATACTGAAGTGCAAACATTTTCCATTGGTTTTCCTTTTTAAAAAAATTAAATTAACCACTAAGAGTGCAAGTTGAATCTCTTCTCAAATGCGCTGTTCAAGTCACACTGCCATGGTCCCCTTCATCAATTACCTTATGGGACAGACAGAACTGCTGTTGAAATACTGCATATGTGCACACATAAAGTGTTTATTTGGGAGTATGAAAGATCAACTGTTGTACTTTTTGTGTCCCTTTAGGATCTCATTTTTCAATTCCATACTAACCACATATTACTGATTAGTTTAGTAAAACATTTTGACTGATTAAGCTGTGCCTTTGGCCTGCCTGTCTTGCAGCCATTCAGTCAATAGCAGAAAAGCAGAGCCAACATTATTCTCTATTGGCAATGCCCTGCAGTTATTTACAATTAAAAAGATACATTTACTCCTCTCTCTAGCTGAAGAATTCAACTTTATTTTTAGATACCAGATAGGAGAAGAAAAACTTGAGCATTCTTTTGAGAAGGCTGATACAAGTCCTAATGCAGGAAGTTGCTTCATTTTTTCTTCTTTCTATTCTTCCTCCTATTTCTCAACCTGAACTATGAAAAAATAGACCCAAAATCCAAACTCTTGAACACTCCTGTCCCCAAAGCACAAATATCTCAAACAAAAAGCCACCTTCCCCTCTGGCTCTCAGAGGCATAAAATCAGGTTGGCTTCAAGCACCTAAGTCCTCAATGGCTGTGTAAAAGTACTAATATTATGCATAATGCCTAAATGTTCACACATAACCCCTTTAACGACAATCCGATATCAATTATGGAATTCTCAATGATTCCGAGCACAAAAGAATTCCAGCAACTGTCACAACATTAAAGCACAAGAAGAAAAAAGAAGTTGTGACAAGAGCAGAATAAGATAGGGTTGCTCAGCACACCAGAATCACAGACTCCTAGAACTGTGAGGATTGGAAGGGACCTCTGGGGATCACCCAGTCCAACCCTCTGCCAAGGCAGGGTCACCTGGAGCGCAGGTGACACAGGAATGTGTCCAGGTGGGCTTTGAATGTCTCCAGAGAGAACCCACGATCTCCCTGGGCAGCTGTTCCAGTGCCCTGCCACCCTCAATGTAAAGAAGTTCTTCCTCATACTGAGGTGGAACTTCTTGTGTTTCAGTTACCTGTTAGTATTTAGCTTACTTATATCTAGACATATTGACGTCTAAACATATTATCAGTATTCGACACAGAAAATGGTACCAAGGAGAATGAATGCCAAGACTCGAGGATCACCAGTTTTTGGATTTTTAAAAATCCATCATCCGTAACAACGACCTGCCTGCCCCACAGGGATTGCCTTTAACTCGACGGGATCTGGGGCTGCTCTTATCAGCGGCAAAGCCCTTTGGGGCGGCGAGCCTGGGCCGTGCTTCTCGCAGGTTTCACTGACACCTCCAGCACTAAGCGAGACTTTTCAGCATCGAGCTGACGCTTTCAAGAGACAACTGCACGAACCCAAACTCTGCGGTAACACAGCTCCGCGCTGCTGGAAGCAATTTCAAAATAAGCAGCGACTGTAAAGAAAGAATGCGATCTGCACGCCCGAATCCAAACTGCGGCAAGACAGCTCCGCGCGGCAGGACCCCAGAGGCAATTTTAGGTAAGGAATGCGGACTGCATGTGTCTCTTTCCATGCAACACGGAGGGCACGCGGTTCTGAAGCGCTAGAAGGAGAGATTAAGCAGCTGCAAGGAGAGGAGGACTAAGAGGCTGCGGAGAGCGAAGCGGCAGAACGCGGCGGGCGGGACGGGCAGCCCCTCAGCGCGGCCCGGGCACCGGGACCCCTCCTCACCTTCAACATGGCGGCGCCGGGCGCGCGGCGACGGGGCGATGGCGTCACCGCGGCGTGACGTCAGGGGCGAGGGCCCCGCCCAGCGCCCGCGCGGTTCAGGGCTGCTCGGAGCGGGAGGGGCGGGAATGGCGGGAATGGCGGGAATGGCGGGTGAGGGCGTGTGGGGGACAGGGGTGAGGTGCCGAAGGGCTCACACACTGCTCCTCCGGCCCGCAGCACGGCTCGCTGTGGCACCTTGCAGCCTGTAGAAAGATTAGGCTATTCAGAGATCACAGAATCAGTCACAGGATCGGAATCGGTTGGGTTGGAAAAGACCTGTGAGGTCATCGAGTTCAACCTGCGAACACCACCGTGTCAGCTAGACCAGGGCACTGAGTGGCATGTCCAGTCTTTCCTTAAACACCTCCAGGAACGGTGACTCCACCGGCAGTCCATTCCAATGTCTGCTCACCATTTCTGTGGAGAAATTGCTCCTGATGTCCAACCTAACCCTTCCCAGGCACAGCTTGAGGCTGTGTCCCCTCACGCTGTCGCTGGCTGTCTGTGGCACTGAGCCCCACCTGGCTACACTCTCCTGTCAGGGAGCTGGGGAGAGTGAAGGAGTCACCCCTGAGCCTCTTCTTCTCCAGGATAAACAACCCCAACTGTCTCAGCTGCTTCTCACACAACTTGTGCTCCAGACCCTTCACCATCTTCACTGCCCTTCAGTCAATATAATTTAGATAGGTGTGCTGGTTTTGCTTGGGGTAGAGTTAATTCACTTCACAGAGGCTGTGCATTGGATTGGTGCTGAGCACAGAGTTGATAATACAGAGATGTTTTTGTTATTGCTGAGCAGGGCTTACACAGAGCCAAGGCCTTTTCTGCTTTTCCTACTGCCATGCTGGTGAGGGGGCTGGGAGGAGACACAGCTGGGACAGGTGACCCCAGCTGACCAAAGGGACATTCCAGACCATGGGGCATCACGATCAGTATATAAACCACTCTGGGGTTAAGCCCAGCTGGCAACTAAGCCTCACACAGCCGTTTGCTTACTCACCCACAAGCAGGATCAGGGAGGGAATTGGAAAGGGAAAAACTAGAGAACTCATGGGTTGAAGACAGTTTAACATGCACACAAGCAAAGCAAATCAAGGAATTAATTCACTGCTTCCCATGGCTGGGCAGGTGTAAAGCCAGCTCCAGGAGAGAACGGCCCCATCACCCATAGTGGTAACTTGGGAAGACAAACACCATCACTCCAAATCGCCCCCACCTTGCTTCCTTCTTTCCCCCACTTTATACACGGATCATGATGTCCCATGGTCTGGAATGTCCCTCTGGACAGTTGGGGTCACCTGTCCCAGCTGTGTCTCCTCCCAGCCCCCTCACCAGCATGGCAGTAGGAAAAGCAGAAAAGGCCTTGGCTCTGTGTAAACCCTGCTCAGCAGTAACAAAACCATCTCTGTATTACTAACCCTGTGTTCAGCACAAATCCAATACACAGCCCCTTACCAGCCACTGTGAAGAGAATTAACTCTACCCCAAGCAAAATCAGCACAATGGAGCTAGTGTATGGATAGGGTTCTGTGCCTTTCTAATCTCATTAAATTTAAAAAAAAAAAACCAACCTAACAAAAAATCCCAACAAAACAAACAAACAAACAAACAAACAAACCTACCAAAAAACCAACCAAACAAAAAACCCAAGTACCCTTTTCTCAGTAGTTTTACACTCCTTGGTCTGTGCATCCCCTGTGGCATCTCCCAGCTTACTTGAGTAAGTTGGACAGGTGCAAGTTTTTTCTGCTCACATCTGCAGCGAGAAAGGGTCTTGTGTACATCCCACGGTGACTGACTTGCAACTCAGTGGGAGATGAATATCAGTATCAGAAATGAGGAGTGCTAAATTTCTGTCAGAAAATGGACTTGGAACAGGCTGCCCAGGGAGGTAGTGGAGTCACCATCCCTTGAGATGTTCAAGAAACAGAGTTTCTTGAAAACAGCTAATACTGATTTTAGAATGTGAAGAATAACACCCTATTACTCCTAGAAAATGTTATTAAAAGAATTTTAATGCAAAAGGTGAATCATCTGAAGAATGTGGTAACAAACATTCTACCACATCAGTTCATCAGGAACAGTACTGTGGAAAGACAGACGAGACATGCATCCTTATGCGATTTTCTTTGTGATAATTTTTGTTGTTCTCTCTTAAAATTCCTACGTTTCTTTACTGCAGACTCTTCATAGACTTGACAGAAGCAACTGCATCAGGAAGAAGTATTTTCCAAACTAATGGGGATGTTTAACCTCTGCATTACAGAACTGAGCATTGCTCCATAACAGGCAAATTAATGGGACAGCAGAAATACCATGAACAAATGGTACAGGATGAGCTTCAGTACCCACAGATAATAATGATATTATGGATTTGGTTATAAAGATTTTAGCATGGAAGAGTTAAACCTAAACTGTACCTAAGTGAGCAGTGAGTGAAGAACACTAATTGGCCTCTTTCTCCATTGCACTATGCTTTGCACAATCAGTTACAGAATATAAGCAGCCAGTGTGAGGCAAATGTTTATGAAAACTGATTTTGCAGCATTTTGTGGAGGTTTTGTCAGGATGTGGAGTGATGGGGTAATTTGCAAATCAGTTGTATTATTTGATGTATTTTATTAATAATTCTCAAGGAGTTTGAGAAAGCAAATGTTCAAAGCTCAAAATTACAGGTGAGCCCACAAGAGGAGTGATGACATCAAGGTGAATAATGGCACCTGCTCTGGTTGGTTCTCAACCAAAGCTAAGTCCCAGGCTGTGAGTAGGGTCAACTGTTCCTCAATTTTTGCAGGGGGCAGACATAAGAATATTTCAAATACACTCTCTTTGTAAGTTTGGTACATGAACAGTAATGAAAATTGCAATTCTTTCTGGACATAAAATGGTGTATATGTTACAAATAAGTATTTTTGTCATCAATGTATATGTAGTGGCTATACAGCAATTATTAATACAATTACGTAACACAGATATTTATATCTGAAGAACAGATGGTTGTTTCAAAATATTTTAATCCAAATAATTTTGTTAGCTCTGGCATCTTCAGTGTATTTATTTTCTAAATGTGGAAGTTAATCTTTAAAACTATTGATATGACTGACTAAAATAAATGGGAAAAGCTTTGTGGAGAAGAACAATAAAAATGTATTAGCTTTCATGTAGGTGTATTGTTCTCTTTTGCTGGAGGAAGTTGTCTCTGCAAAATTTCCCTGGGACAAGGATAATGTATGCCATAATGGATTATGCACAGTCCAAAAAACTGTCAGACAGGCTTAAAAAGGAGCTGAAGTTTCTGCTGCTGAGGCCACAGAATAAAGAGGTTTGGCGTGATTGACTCCTGGCTGTTTCTAATGTAAGAACCTCTAGCAAATTTCAGTTTTATTTCGTATGCCAGTATTTTCCTCTCTCCTTGGTAACTGGCTTTTCTAAACACTTGTTAAAGATGCATTTCCTTTAGAAAGCTGCAGCTCAGAGAGGATTGAAACTGCCACCACAATTCATAAACTATGTCAGCACAGGCAGAAATACAATTTAAGAAACTTGATCTCTAATCCTCTGCCTTAGCCATTATGGTCTGAGGTTTCATAAAATGTTGTATTAGATTGCTTGTTTACAGGGTTTTTTTGGTCAGGAAAATACGATTAGTCCTTTACTAGCAATACAATTACTGTTCTTTGCCATAGATTTATAACAATAGAAAAAAAAAGGTTTTGTTGCACATTAATGTTAAAATTTGAGTGTGTAATATTTGCCTATCAAATACCAATGAAGTTACCTACTCCCACTGATCATTGGAAAACATTTTAATTCTGAAAGGCTGGTTTATTTTGATGTCCTCCTTCATGATAAATCATCTTTTATATTAAAACAAACAAACCAAAACCAACACCCCCTGTTTTTCCATGTACCTTTTTTCATTCAAACAAATGATTTTTTAAAATACCATGACTTGTCACTACAGTTTTTCTGGCATGTTTAGAATTGGGGTTTGGCATCTTTATAAAATAAACTGCTATTCTGCCTCTTTTTGTTTGTGTTGTGTTGTAAGAGGAAAGAATGCTGTTTGGCAGATCTCTCTTCAAGTTCTTTTGAAAATATGTATTTAATAGAAAATGCACAACCACAAGGATTCCAGTAAGCTCAGCCTTCAGTTGTTAAGCAGCTTCACCCAATGCTGTGAGCCTGGCACTCTCAATGCTCCACTCAGAGCACAGTCGGAGGGTCATGTCAGAGCACAGCTTTGCTAGGTGAGTCTCCAAAGCACATGATCCATTTCTCAGGTTCCTGTCACTTTTAGCACGTGTTTGTTAAGCAGCTAATTGAACTGGCTTTTATAGGGTGCACGATGATGGGCCTTTCAAGGTGCCTTTGTGAAGGGGGAGTAGTTTGCATATCCACAAGAATACTCCTTCATCCTTTCTACTTATTCACTTCTTAATTAAAAAAAAACAAACCAAACCAAAATTCAACAGATTTTTATATTTAATGATACTGTCTTATTTAGAGTGAAACTTACCTTGTGCTTTTTCTTTTCATACGTAAGGTGCGTTGTTTCTCAACATTTGTTAGAGGCACTTTATTGACAGCTCCAAGGTCTGAAGTCACACATTCAGAAAACAAATTGAGTGCTAAGAACAGATGCCATTGCAGAGCTATTTGTGCTTTCCCACTGACCTACCTTTAACTGCAGCAAAGTCTTTACTGCATTCACATCTGGGGTAAACCAGGACTTGAATTTCAGCACCTGTTGTCTCACCAGCTTTGCCACATTTTGACAGCATCCAAAATACAATCAGTACTTTCCAAATAAAGATCCTATGATCTAAGACAAGGGACAGGTAGAAAAGAGACATATATAATATTAAAAAACCCCAGTGTAATCCAACTGCATTTATTTCACTTTTAATATTACCATGGTCAAAAATCCAAACATTCCTTCCCAATTCAAATTCTTGGCTTCTCGCTGCAGCCACCAGTAGCTCTGGTACCACGTTTTTCAGTCACTCCTTCCAGCTGCAATGAGTAATTCTTCTATCATTCTATCAACACGTTGTTGATACCACCAACAGAGACATGTGAATTGCCTAGTAAAGAACAGATACAGGCTACCAGTAGCAGTGAGAACACAAACACCTACTTGATACCCTTAAGCACCCATCACAACAAAGCCCAACTCCTTTTGAAATTCAAATGCACCTCAGATTTCAGTTGAACAGAATACATTTTAGACATCAGCTGAGGCTAAAAGGTGAAAGGTCTTTCATCTGTTGCCAGTCTTTATATTTTTGTGCATGAATTCTTTTTACCTTAAAGAATTATTTTCACAGTAATCCTAAATTTCTTAGCAAACTGATGTGAATAGCTTTACCTCATTTGCCTATAAATGTATTAATTTACATATCTTCATAAATATACATGCATATTAAACATAGTATACTATTTACCTAAATGACAGTTTCTAGGTCTACCAAATAATTTTCAATTAAAAACACACCTTCCTTCTGGAAGCAAAATGCCATCTTTGGGACATAATCCAGTTTCTGTGCAGAGCACTCACTAGCCAGAAAATCCTTCTACAGTTCCTTGTTCTTTGGTACCATGGCATTTGTTCAGGCTGGTTTTGTACCTTGCATTCCTTTGCCTCATATTCATTAAACCCCATCATAGCTGGTACCTTCCACTGCTGCTTCCTTTTGGGGAGCATTTGCCACAAAGGAGCAACACCCAACCTTACCCGAGCTTAATCCTGAAGTGCATTTAGGAAACTCTGGGACACGTTTCAGGGGTCTCTCACAATCACTAAAGGAAAGATTAGATTTAGACAGCTTCCCCTAATGATCCCTTACATGTTTAACACATGTTATCACCTTCTCGGAATGTGAGGTCATTGATGCTTACCGACCACTCCCTCTGGAGAAGGCCTATGGCTGGTATAGTTGCAGCTCTTGGTGTAGGAACCGAGGGGGCACAGCCGGACAGTCTTTACTTTTAACTGCTTCCATCGAGCACAGCATTTGAAACTACCTCCTCAGGCTCATAAATTAGTACAATATGGTACTGGCACGCCTGAAAAACAATGCCTTGGCTTGCTTTGGCTCTTGTATAGATGCGAAAAATGTCACATTTCTCAAGTATGACCAAAAGGTTCTTACTCCTGTCTGCATGTAACAATGTAGGGTATTATATGGGCCCAGAAATTGGGTGTTATAAATAGGAGCAACTTTGCTGAACATCAAGAGTGGCAATTTCAGGAATTGAAAAGCCTGAGGGATTAATCCATTGTTACAGAAAATGGGAATATGAAGCAGGTAAATTGTATGCCTGGTTCCAGACATTATCTCTGGAGGATAGTGAATGATTTCCATCCATAGCAAATGCATAAATCATCAAAAGTTAAAGCACTGGAAAATTGCTAACCCTTCCAGTCACTTTAATATGTTCTGCCCTGCTTTGAACAAGGCTGCAGATCTGAGACCAGATCTCTGTGGCTTCCTACACCGGTTTAACAAGTTTAGCAAAACGTACATTCTTGTAATTAATTTTTACCATGGGAAAAATAAAAATCTCTGAACGGCAAAGCTATGACAGAACTAAAATTGAGAAACTGTGATCACTTTGTAAGGATCACAACTTCTGCAGAGTACAGTTGGTTATTATTTGGGTGTTAATTTTGTACAAGATTTCCTTGGCTGAGGTATTCAGTTTATTTAACTTATGTAGAGGTCGGTCTCACCCCCCTTGTTTTCAGAGAACAGTGCTAAGCCAAAATCCATCTATTTTAGAAAACAGTTCAAACACTTCCAAGAAGGTTGTTAATTGGATCTGTTCCCAAGTTTAAGACCATGAAAGGTCATTCAACTAAAAGCTACAGTTCAGTTAATTATCATCACTTTTTTTTTTTCCTTCTGACTGCATAATGCTTTTCATTGCTTTGGATAATCTGTTAGGAAAAAGATTAGGAAAAGTTATTACTTGGCAGTAACTTCCTGATTACAATAAATGAACCCCAAATCAGGATGAGAAGAAATATACACATTTTTAAAAAAGCTTTTTCCCTCTGAAATGTCTTCTTCTGAAACTTTGGTATTTTGGATTTCATTATAGTAAGTTAAGTTCTTGGTGTCAAGTTGCCACCTGTGTCAGATGAAAAAATCTTTGCAGAACTCCCTGTAAAAGTCAGAGGAAGAAGTGAGAGCATATGTGACACAAGGCAAATCCTATGGAACATCCTCAGGCAGCCACAGCCACCTAAGTAACTAGGAGTCTTTCCTGGGCATAAATTTGCCAAGAGGGCTTTCTGAGAGGTGGAGGATGATAGCAGAGCAATTCCTTGCTTTCCAGGAGTGAAAATAAAGGTCATCACTATACCAACATAGGGGAAGTACTTAAGCCATGCCTTGCATCAACACCAGTGTCAGCAGAAGCTGACACTGAAGCTGACCAGAAGCTCTGTCCCATACATTTGGTATGACATCAGCAATCTGGGAAAGTAAACATGAGAGGAATACACTGATCAGCTTAGAATTTTTACCCAGAAATGACAGAACTTAAACACAGAGAAAATACTTGGTTTCAGTTTGCATTATGTAATTCCTTTGACAAAGAAAGGATGGTGAAGTCAGAAAGTCTCATCAATAGCACTCAAGTACATATAAACAGACCTATAACATGCACAGCTCACCACAGGAAAGAAAAGATTCTCATATAGAAAAAATAATTACATGGTGTAACTCAAACTTGTGAGATTAATCACATGACAAAAAAACTCCCAACAAATCCATGTCTAGAACATGCCTGAGGACATATTGAAATAGCTGTGGGAATGGAGGCTGGCAGTTTAAGCCAAAGACAGACATAGCTGCCTGGTAAAATTAAATAGTGCCATAAAAGGGTTAACCATTAAAGCCTTCTATCTCATTAGAAAACAAATATTTTATTCAGCACCAGTTATTGAACAACATTTATTTGTAATACAGGAGAAATGCTACCAGAAGTGACACCACCAGGACACATCTGACAGACATCAGATACACAGCAAAGAAGAGTTATGTTTTTAGTTTAACTACCACATACCATCAATCTAGAGTGTTTGGTGCTCAGCATATGATGCTTAATGTTGGTATTAATTCCAGTGGATAGATAATTTTCCAATGGATAGATGAGTGACCAGTTATTGCATGCTTAAACAGACATCACAATGAGGTTTATTTTTACCTGCAAACATTGCCTAAAACACCTGTCAGCACAGCTACAGAACTGAATGTAGAAGTGGAAGGTGTTAATGAAAACAAGAAATTGAAGTTGTCTTTACACATATTCCTTACCCTCTCCCTTGAACAAAGTTTTTGCACATGCCAAGAAAGTTGCCTTGGACAAGGAGGCACTTCAGTTAAAGGATGACACGGAACCATCAGCAAGATTTGACAGGCTTAAAGCTGGGTGGGGGATCACGTATCCACAAATATGTTATGAACTCAAAAGGTACAGAACTGATACAGAATCTGCAATGACCAACGACATTTTGCCTTTCTGTATTATGAAGCTAATGGATTAAAAAAATAAACAAACAAACAAACAAAAAATCCCCCCAAACACAAAAATCAGAACCCCAAAACCCCAGTCTATAACAAATGAGGAACATCTGTTTAAATTAAGAATTTTACGTCAACAAGGATAATTTATAGCAAAGAATATAGAAGGCATTCACCAAATAAACCGTTTTATCAAAATAACATTGATTACATATAACAAAAAACAAGTGAACACAGCTTACTAACTATTGCCAAAAAATAAGGCCACATATTAAAAAAAAAGTGAAGAATTTGGTATGAACCAGTTAAAATGTGAGAGCTCTTAGTTAAACAATGGAAACTTTGTTGGAGATGCCTGATCAACTACAGAGGTGCTAACAAGTAACTCAAGTTGCCCAGTGTGACATAGGTATTGCCAAAAATTCAACCTAGCACACTGAGAAGGGAAATTAAAAAGGCGAACAAACAGAAATGTAAGTAACACTTACAGTGTGAAGAGATTGTTGTCATCTTCTCTTCCACTGTATCAGTTTAATGCATTTGGTCTCCTTTTGAACTCAAAATGGGGACACATCACAATTAAAAGTGGCCCTTCCTCCCATTAATTCATCCACAGCATTATCCCATTAAACAGAGCATTGTATAAGATGAAGAAAAGTTACTAAAAAAGGAGAGGAAGGAGGTGGGGGATGGAGGAAGTTACTTTATGCAAATAAAGTTTAAAGTAATTTGAATTATTGAAATAAAATTAAAATGCTATTTTAGAATTCAATATTGAAAAAAAAAATAAAGACACCTAAGTTATTTTCAAGACTTCTTGACGGCAGATTTTTAAACCAGGGGCTTTGATCTGAGAGAGACTTGGCAAAATAGTGACAGAGAAAGGAAAAGTGTGGCAACAGACTGACAAGTAAGGTTTTCATTGGACTGCTTGAGAAAACAAATTATAACCTGTTTTACCAGCCCTCCCACCCTGCTCCCTTCTCCCTTGTATTGAATGCTGATCTGACACTTTAATCCTGAAATCAAGTTTCTCCTTCCTGTTACAGGAAATGTTGAGAAGTCTAACCTGGCCTTCTGGCACTTTGAGGTCCAAATATGTGATGAACACACATTGAGGAGCCCTCAATTCCGTGTGAGAGCAGGGAATGGTCTCTCCTGGCTGCAGACCAACACCAAGAGCTGCCTTTGGTGTTCAGTTCCGGCAGTTTAAATTCATGCCTTCACACTGGGGGAAAATTTAACAACCAAGTCAACTCCAAACATTCGTTCAAGCTTGAAATGCAGAGTAAACAGATAAACACACTACAGCAATTAAAATTGAGAAGACTGTAAAATACAGCTAAAGAGAAGAGCTTGATGTTACTTATACAAGCACATCCAACTTTATGGGATAACTAACAAAATCTTTCAGAAACATTGCAACACCACAGTTTTCAAGAGCTGTTTAACTGAGTAATCTCTGAAATCCTGGAGAAAGTAATCCAGGTCCACTACACTTTTGAGTATTACAAAGTTTACACAAGAGTGTTTAAAGATTAAAAATATTTTATTTACACTTTTCTTTTTACACATTTTATACATTTTTTTCAGCTTGAAACCCAAACAGAGCACATATGCAAGTCTGAGCATACTGTATCCATAGCAAAGGAAAACTACTTTTTGCCAAAAAAAAAAAAAAGACAAGAAAAAATGCTTTAAAACAGTTAAAAAGAGGCAAATCTTAAATTATTTAGAGAAGTTTTCAGCAGCCCTAGGGTAATCATTAGACAGTTAATCCAAATGTATATATGAGGTCATATACATATAATTTTAATTTTCTATAGGAAAAGTATTTCCAATAGCTAGACACAAACACAGTACAGTTTGAAAATAACTTTTCCTGTTAATTTATCAAATACATTCTTTTCAATACAAACAATCTGATATTGTACACTGGAATTGTGGAATATTATAGTGGAATTGCAATCTCCAGCATATAATAATTTATTTTAAAAAGATCTACAAAAATAACAATATATAGGGAAAAATATTTAAAATAAAAACATAGTTCACTCTTCCCTTCACCTGCTCCAGAACTGACATAAAAGTTACGTGGGTCCCACTGAGGTAATAAAAGCACCCTAAATATAGCTAACTTTAGTCTTACAGAACACTGCATTTCCTAGACTTACAGTAAGTTTTTCTACCAGAGCCATAAATAAAAACTATCTGCAAATAGAAATTACTTTCCCCTAGTTACCAACTTAATATTAATCCAAAGGTATTTGAAATTGATTTTTGAAAGCTATTTTTAAAAGATTATATAAACATTAATTGAACTTAGAGAAGCGTAAAAAAATTAGTACAGAGACATACAGGAAAGCTGTGCTCAAAAGAAATCAGTTTTTCTGCCACCTGCCACATACAACCAGGTTTTATAAAGTTTACCCACACAAACGGAAATTTTCAAGTTACTCACCAACTTTCAAAAATAGAATACAGATGCAAAAGTAGTCATTAGTATTATTTTAAGCAGCTTCAAGTTGTTTAACAAACATGAAAATCTCAGAATGTTAGCTACAGGACACCAGCAAGCTCTGTTTAAATAGATGACACGTTTTCCAGTTATGTTCTTTCCCACTCTCCTTCAATAAACCCTGCCACGTGTGACAGATGCATTTTCAAGTAACTTCACCACCTATATATATTTTTATTAGCAGAAGGAGAGCAGAAGGGATGTTTTCCGTGATGGCCCCAACCCTATAAACTCTTAAGCACAGGCTTAGTAACACTTGCCCTTTGATGTCTTCTTTTCTAAGTACCTTACAGTTTTCTTTGTATTAGACTATTCACATATAGTCCAATACAAAGAAAAAAATCTATAGTGTTAAAAGCATCTGGGGCCCAATTAATTTTTTTCTTAAGAAAAAATACATTAAAAAGTCACCTCTACAAATGTGACTGCTTCTAAGAAGACTTTGACATATGCAGGCTGACACAAACTAGAAGCCTATTTTTAAAGAACTGTTAGCGTGTCCCCACAATGCTTACCCTCCCTTTGCTAAAGAATGGCCATAAATGAGTTAAGCAATGGGGTTTTTGAAATAAGTTTGAATTTGGACCTGCTGAATTTTATCTTTGCTTTCTGAGCGCCAAGTGAAGCTTCATCCCAAACACAAGTAGTTACCATATTATCAGCATGAGGAAATGCAGCACTTGGGTTCTAAGGCAGGAAGGCCTCAAGAAAAAATAGCTGCAAATCTCAGAAACCAGGGAAATATTAAGTCAAACCCTCGGAGCTAGTTGTAACAGGACTGCTGTCATACTGCAGAAAGTAGGGCATCCACGTTTTTCAAAAGAAAGTAACATAAAAGCAGGTTGCCAGGTAGTTCATATGCTGCCCCTTGCTAGCAGTGCTTTCTGAAGCAACTGCACCTTTGTACAACCAAGGACTGTCTTCTTCCAACTGAATTAATGGAGAAAAAAAATTCTAAAGTTTTTTTTTTGCCAGCTGATACCTCCCACAGTGAAACTAACAACGTTTTGTGGCGGAAAATGAGCTATTTTTTCTTTATGCAGTACTTATTAAAAAAAAAAATCTGGCCCCTAAAAACAGACATAGGAGCATGTGAAATGGGAACTGGCAGTATCTGGTCCCTTTACAGGAGCACTGTGCTTTTTGTCCATTGTCTTGTTTGAAAAGAAAATTTCCTCCTGAAGTTGGTTGCTAAATTAAGAAATAAAGCTGATAATTTTTTTTCTATAGATGTGAAAAAAACCCCCTAGACTGTAACTCACTATGTCCACCTTTTTTTAAAAAAGCAAGTGTATTTGCTTCTAAAAGCAGGTCATATGTTGAATTTTAAATGTGGGTGACATTAGATTTGCTGGTATTCCATTATGGGATGGGAATAGGAGAACCTCCCTAAACCTAATAACCAAAGATTATAACTTACCTTTCCTTGACTAATGAGAAGCATTTAAATATTTTTTTTAAAGCCATCTTAATCTGACCATAATGTTCAAAATTTGAAAGCAACAGGCAATTCTCTTTAGACTTCTTAGGTTTGTTCCTATTTAAGTACTAAATCATCTGTAGCTAAATACTAAGAGCAAACATTAAAAAAATTTCAATTAAAAAAATTCCCTCTAATATATAAAGTAACATAAGTAACTGCCTTAAAAGTTCCATTGCAGTATAAAAGAGAACAGAAGCTAATTTTTATATTTCAGGTCTGAAACAATAAAAGCACGGTAGAAATGTAAATTGACAAAACATTCTCACATATCCCCAACATTCTAATCCCAAGCAAATTCCAACCATCCCTAATGCTGGAAAGGTTACAGCCAGCCTCTCAGTGATGGAGACACAACTTCAGGGATGCTGAAACCAACAGTTCAATTAGAATTTCATAGAACAATTACTACTACAATCCTGAATAAGATCTTCAGAACTGGGCACCTGAAGATAAATGTGAGTTTAAAAGCAGAGCACCAACACTGGTCTGGTTCTTCATTTTTCAAGTGTCAGCACTCAGCAATGACTTTAGTGGCAGTTGCTGAGCACACAGAACTTCAGAAGGCGCTTAAATGCAGACTCAAAAATGTAACTTGAGCCACTCCTATCCTTACCATTACTTTAATAAAGTCTCGTCGATGCCTCTTTAAGACACCTGACTCCTGCACAGCACATATCCAGAGCCACAGCAGCTCCCCACACTGGCACTGGCCCCACATCAAGTGAAGGACTCTACTCTATGTAACATGCCCATGACAGCCTGCTCATGCAGGACAAGTTTTTGCTGCTCCAGTAACTTATTGAGAAATGAGCTGGTGACAAAGAGAATAATTTTTAAAAATTAAAAAAACAAAAAACCCTTGATTTTTTTTTGTCTTGTGCCCCAATATTCCATGAAACTATGTACAGTCAGCACACAGCCAGCACCTACCAGAGTCAGT
The DNA here is from genome assembly GCA_024500445.1 of Entomyzon cyanotis. NCBI lineage: Eukaryota > Metazoa > Chordata > Aves > Passeriformes > Meliphagidae > Entomyzon > Entomyzon cyanotis. The sequence goes on along the minus strand of JAKEPQ010001016.1, from coordinate 12,850,112 downwards.
TTATCTCTCCCCATGTAGGGTGATGTACACACAAGTCTCACAGTGAAACTGAGGTTTTAGTGTAAGCCACATTTGCTTTAAGATATCAAGAAAGTAAATTAGAATTCTAATTCAGTAAACTGAATTATTATTTAAAAAGACAAATTTAGCTGCAAACTAGTCTGCATCAGAAGGCTGAATATCAGTATTTGGTCCAGTCTATTCTGGTGTAAATAACTTATCACTACAGCTATGATGGCAAACATTCTCTATTTCTTTTAAATCATATGAAAATACTCGATTAATAGATCATTGTTAACAATAAACCTAAAAATCTGCTGACTTGCCACATAGCTCCAAATACTCACATTTCAACTCAGAACACAATTCCTACAAAGATATCAGAACACAATATGAGGAGTTTTACACATTGTTTTAACTCCTATTATTTCAAACTTCATTTACACAAGTAGGTGTTATTTTTAACATGGAAAATTTAGGGTGATTTTGGTCCCTCTGTAAGTGCATTCTTTTGAACTCCCTGAGTACTGTACATTCCTTTTCTACAGTGATTTCTGACTGGAAGATGCTGAATAAAGTGGTTTTGCTTTGCTGCATATAAAGTAAAGTCTATTGCTTAAAATGATACACAGCAGCATAAGATTTTACAAAATATGCAGCTGCATGTTTCAGCATCTGAACTATATGTGAGCCTTCAGCTTCCCCAGATCTCTCCTTTAGGTTCTATAAGTGGCTAATTTCACATCCATAAAGAAAATAAAAATGCAATTACTGTTATTATTTATGTCTTGGCAGATAATTCTTACCAATCTACTGTCAGTTATACCTGCAAGTTAACACAAGGGAATATTCAAAGCCCTCTTGGACCACCCATCTCTATTCAGGCACTCCAAGGTCAGTAGCCATAGTTGTGTAGGTTTTTATAAAAGAAACAGAAATAACACTAAAATCAATCACATTTTCAAAACACAGTAGTTCTTAACAGTTAATAATTAAATAATAATAATAATAAAAATTATACCACTTCAATATGAATAATATTGAAGTGTTAGTATAAGCAAAGTACTGCCAATAATCTGTAGTATATCCAGTATCCAGTTCCAAAAATAACTGTGGGTTGTAGCAGTGCTGAGCATTTGCTTATTGACATTTTTCATTTTAATGAAAAAAGAAAACTGGGCAGCACATTGAAACCAAAAAGAAACTCAAGTAAAATGAGTTTACTTTTTAAAAAATAATTTATAAAATAACAAATAATCAACAATTCATTATGTAGCAACAATATAAAGAGTTAAAGGTTACTGAATCAATCAGTATATACTAAAGATAAGATACTTTGATACCAAATGAGGCCTCTGGTTTCATTTAAGAACTTTGAATTATTTAGCTCATTAAAGAATACCTTAAATTCAACAGATATGGCTGAGTCTGTGCACTAGTTAAAATATAATGTTGTAACTGCACATAAAAAGATGCATTTATATACAGTTTTTACAGTGTATGCACATGTGTATACATTTTTTTACTCACCAACAAACACAACACAGACAATAGAAGGCAGCATAGAAACAGTGTTTTGAATATAAAAATGCTTTGTTTTCAATTGAGTAGAAAATGTGTAACTTGAATTTTGGCAGACTCACTGGTACAACTATACAAAACCAGGAAAAAGGTCATGCAAAGGGGTTAAAACTCTCCAAAGTAAATAAGGGGGAAAAAAACACCTAGAAGATTTGACACTACTTTGCAGTTAATGGGAAAAGCATCTAAAAAACAACATAAAATACAGAAATGGTTTGGTTTTGTTACTTTATACTTGGTTGTATCCTAGTACAGATGATGAGGTGTATTTTGATATTCAATAAAAAATAAAAATAACATCTTTCTTCTCTTCCTTTCACAAATATTTTGTAAAACCCAACTTATGTCAAAAGCATAGTGGTATAATGGCCATTAAAAGAAAAAGAACACATTGTGGACATAAAACATTACCAAAAAAATAAGCAGACTCAAAAATATATTTTTTCTCATACTTACAATTACATTTGTTAAAAAAAAACAACAACAAAGCTTTTACAAGGTCAGACCAACTATCTCCTTTTCTAATAAACTTGGTAAGTACACTCCCTGTACATCCTGTTTCTCTTGAGCATTAACAGTTTTTCATATACACAAGGAAATGTCTCTGAAGGAATTCAGCTGGTTTGTATTTTTTTTAACAAATTAGTATAGCGCTTTAGCATTTCATTGGGTTGTTCACTCTATTTTAGCTGCACCGTCTGACATGCTCCAAAACATACTCAGGAAAATGCAGGCTGCACACTTGTAAACCATCCAGCTTGCATGGCATCCTTGGATATTCATCTTCTTTCCATTTGTTTTCCTCTGGATCAAAGGTGAGAATCGAATCACTGTAATGACCATTGTAACAAAGGCCTCCAAGAACCATTATCTGTTTGTCCAGAACAGCTACACCATGACCACTCCTACCTATTGGCATAGAAGCCAATATAGTCCATTGATCAGTATCGGGGTCATAAACCTCTGTGGATGGACATCCTTGAGATTCAAAGGAGGCTCTCAGGATCACACAGACACCACCAAAGACATAAAGCTTACCATTATAAGAAATCATTTTGTGAAAGCATCTTGCATAATTCATTTTGCACTTGTTCTCCCAACAGTTAGTGACCACTTGAGTTCTCCTTGTTCGCTGCTCTACTGTCCCTTCTTTACTGGGATCAAATACACACACTTGCTTAGAAGTTGAAGATGATGTAATTCCACCAGTGATATACAACTTGTTACCAAGCACAGTCCCTTCATGTCCGTATTTATTGACTGGATAGGGATCCACAAATTCCCATTTATCTTCAGTAATATCATACCGTTCAGTTGAGTAAAATGTTTCATCCCTGGTTCTCCCAGCCACTGCATAAACATACCTCCCAATCACTCCAACAGCAAACTCAGAACGTGGCACAGACATGTCTGCCATTCGTAACCAAGTGTTCTGTCTTGGGTCATATCTAAACACTTTGGATGAAGCATGAAACTCACCATCTGGCCCCAGTTCTTCCCCACCTAATAAGAACACAAAGTTATTTACAATGGCAAGGCAGTCTGGTCGTAAAGGTACTTGAGGACCCTCTAGTTCCCACCAGACCCTCGGTTTGTGTAAGAGAAGAATTTTACTGTTTACCATACTGTGTCCTATCATTCCTCTAAATACTGCAGTCTGGGGTTTGGCAGAACGAATTTTGTTCGATTTCATTTCCATCAAAGGCTGTTGGTGAACGCTATGAAAGTAATTCATGGCTTGGTCAACCTCATGTCGCAGCTGCCGGGAGTATCGATAAAACTCTGATGTTTTTACCTATGAATACATTTAAAAGATATTAAAATTCTGACCAAGAGAAACAGTCCAGAAAAGCTAAATCACTATGTGTCATTAGAAGATTATTTTACTTTGTTTCATTCAGGCAATTTGAGAGCAATTGCATTTATGCATGAAGGCTTAAACTGATGTACTGTTATCCAAAATCCAGAAGGCAATTTAGTGATTAAGAGCAGTGACTCACATTTTCAGCAGAATAATCACATGCAGAATTTATGCTGGAATTAGGCACAACTGAAATCCCCAAATCTAAAAATCATTATTCCTTCTCCTGAAAAAAGCTTCTGCTCATCTCCTGCTTAATCCATAAAGCACCCAAATTAAAAATTCACTCTTTTCCTGGGTTTCAAAGACACTCAACAAACCCATTCTGTGGTTACCAAGGTCTACTCTAGTCTGCTTTTTTTCTGAATTCTCACAATGAAGCCTGAGCTCCCAAATGCTAGGCTGTGTTCACAGGGCTATTTAATTGCCACAGGGTGGGAAGGGAAGGTACCCAATGGCCTTCCTTCACAATATATGCTTGCACCAACCACTCGCCATGATGATGACCTTATGGTTTCCCCTCTGTGAGTCTCCACATGTTAACAATGCCTTTAACACAAGAAGGGAACATGTCAATTTATAATCCTTTGGTTGTGCATTTCTTTGGCAAATTGCAGAGGCAGGTTTGAACTCGCACTTCTTAGGTAAGAGTTACCTTTGAATTACCAGAGTAGTTGAGTGACAACTCAGTTGGCAAGAGCCATCCCTGCTCAGTTTTATTGGAGTTGTAGGGACAGGGGAAAATAAGAATTCCTTTCCGGGACCCTTCCTACTATCTAAACCAATTTAAGTTCCTGAGGCTGGTCCTGAGACCATTCCAAAATAAATCCCTGTCTTGAACATTTTAATTAATCTAGCTTGAGGCAGTCCTCGGCTCACCATGGGAATCTCTTCAGAGGCTTCACTCTTCCTGTACAGTCTGGTGTAACACAGCATCCTGAATTACACTTCTAAAACAAATAAAAACCTGCTAGATGTTGCCAAATCCACAAATCCTCAGTCAGATTTGATCCGAAGTCCCAGGTTCTTTCACATAATATTGGATTGCTTTCAAACAGTCTGAATGCCTTTAGTACCCACCAGCTCCAAAAATAGGAAGCAATGCTTTGAAAAAATGTGAGGCCACTCTGAAATCTCAAGTGACCACAAGGTAACACCAGAAGCTACTATTTTTAAGTATCTTTTATCCCACCTCCTCCTATCCCAAAGAACAAAAGCCTGTACCACCCCTTACCTCAGGGGTGCTGGTATGAATTTTGATGTATATGGAAAGCAATTTGGAAATTAATGTTCTTTATTTATACCCTGTCAATAAAGTAGCTGCTTGTTCCATAAACACGTACTATTAAAATTTTGTTAGCCTTCTGTTAATCATCTCTTCCTGGTATAATAATTAACACACTCTGCTATCAAAGAATATTTTTTAAAAAGTCTTTTGAAATGTTATTATTGAACATAATTTGCATGGTTTCTGAGATAGTTTTACACACCAGATTAAAAAAAAAAAAACAGAGTAGTAACCAACTATTGTAAAGCAATGTATAGCCCAAGAGTGACAATGACCTGATGTTTTTATTTACACCTTTTCTTTCCTCCACTTAATTTTGACAAGTTCAACTTATCTCTGAAAAAAAAGAGGATGGTCACACGCAGATCAAATATATGATGTCCATATATTCCAGCAATGTCCAACTTCTTTCTACTGTTTTTACCAGAAGTGATTTTTGGACCAAAAAGGTTTACTCAGGTATGGTACCTACAGAATACCCACAGTAAGCCCAACTCTTCTGGGAACAACAGGTATATTTTCTTGCTGCAAATAAAGACTATATCATACAAAGAAAGAACTGCTCATATGGTATTTGTTAGAATAAACCATATACTTTGCCTGACTGAAAAGACTGAACATAAATTACAGAAAATATGCTGGCAGGGAGAACCACAGCACAGAAAAATGGTAACATATAAAGGTTACAAAAAATGAGAAAGGAAGACAAAATACCAAAGAATCATGGCTGGGCTACTTTATCTTTAAAAGGAAAGGAACTTTCAAATTCTAAAACAGCAGGACTACTTCAGGTATTCCCAAACTGGAGCTATCATCTTTGGAATAAAAATACAAAATATCTTTGTTCCACCTATATGCAGTTCAGGTTTTCTTGGATAATTATGGAAAACAACAGGATCAACATGCTTACAATATGAAGCATACCAGTAAAACCTGGCAGAGATGGAAAATGTTTTTCATTCTCCCCCAACATTTACAACTCTTTCATTAGCTCTAGAAATTGAAATGCCAGCCAGAAACTGGTATTAAAATAAGCCTGTATTCTCACCACTCTACTCCTTCCCATAGCCTAAATCTCATCCCATGAGAGTATGCCAAAGGAAACAAGGAGTATCTCTAATTCCAGAGACAGACCCTCAAGATCAGGGAATCAATCTATTAGTTCACTACTGTTTATCTTGACAAAGGCACTTATGTCAAAGCAAAGCCTCAAGCTCTTACCTTAAATGAAAAAGGCATCAAGGAGCAAATCCAGCTCCCAGTTATTACACCCCTCTGTGACTGAAGTCCATGGGGAAGCTTCGACAAGCACAAGTTTGAAAGGTTGAACATGAAAACACACAGGCACTACCAATTCTTACAATATGCAAGAAAAAATTCCCCAAAACAAGAGTGATGGATTACCTCAGTTCTAGTAAGAAAAGGTAATTAATTGGAGCATTCCTAGACTTGGCTGTCGAGGAAAAATATCCCTGTTTTTAGCCATCCACCTTTCACCAGCAGAACCTCTGCCATACAGGTGCAGTACCTCTGCTGAGGCTTCAAAGGATGGTCTAAGATGAATGTCAGGATATGCCTATAGGAAAGTACAGACTGCTCACACTTGCTTGATGCAAATGAAAACAAAGCAAATGTAGGTCACTTAGCCCACTTTCAGTCACACACTGTGAAATATTCCAGAATTTTCTGAAAGCCCTGTTGAGCCCACAGTAAGGAAAACTCTCCACCTACAGTTTCAAATAATTTTACAGTAATTTTCATTACTTGTGTGTATAATAAAAAAGAGAAGCATTAAAATGCAGGTAGTTTGGTATTTAAAACAACTGTAAGCTGTGCATGTCAGCAGATGAAAGCACATGGCCTTCTGTGGAAATTTCTATCTGACACCCAAAACATGCAGAAGGAAAGCCCTCAGCTTTCAAAAGCAGGCTCTGCCACTACCTGTAAGTAGCAACAAGTAGTTTATCAGCAAATATCTAAGCACTTATCAACAGACCAGTTTTCCTGTTAAGTTCAAATGGAGAAGCTCTGGAAGGAATGTGTCCATAATTACCAACACTTCAAGCAGAACACACAGATTTCTGCAAAACAGATGGAAATGTACATTAATTGTCATGAACCCTGAAGTAAAACAAGTGTGCATTCCTAAAGAGTACATCATGAACTCTGAATTGATAAAAATATATAAATGCTTCAAAGCATTTTCAAAGTTTAAAGAAAAATCTTTCTGTTATTTTGCTGAAGGGTCTCCAAGGCAGTTTAAGCTAGACTTCCTTATCAACCCTAGTCCTACTGTAAAGAAAGGAATTTTAATCCAAGTGTTAAAGCCTTGCTCATGCAACTTTTTTTTTTTTTTTTTTACATTCTTTACATTCTTTTCAATTATTTCTCTTTAATTTTCTGGAGAAAACCTTTTTGAAGAGAATATGCTGGGACACAGCCCTAATGTAAGAGTTTCCTCAAGATCTCCAGAGATGGAGAATGAGAACTATCTCAATGTATCATCTATTAGTTACAGTGGTTCACAGTCAGACTTTTAGCTACACAGACTGGAAACAGCATTAAAAAAAAAAAAAAAAAATCAAATGTGTCATTCCATAATAAAAGATGTAAAAATAATTAAAAACATCCACCCCTCTACTCACCACCCAGGCAGTCAATACCAAAATCACCACCATCCCTCCAGTTACAGTAAATTTGAGCTTTAATGCATTTTCTCTTCTTCATTTTAAATCAGTGAAACATTCAACAAAAACTGCTGGCTTTCCAAATTAATGCAGCTATTAATCATTGCCTATTTTTCTGCTGTGTTGCAATGCATGCTTTTCTAGTTGTAACAGCTATGGAATTATCAGAATCTTCCATTTATATTATATGAAGAAGTAAAACAAAAAATTAAGCCATTAATTTCTAATTTGAAAAGTGATCCCCACAGCAGACCAGACATATCCCATATTATGTTCATCAATTTCCACCACCCCAAAAACAAATACATTAATTAATAAACTGCAGGAAGAGCAATGAAATGCAAGGTAAATGTTCTGTAACACATTTGACTTCAGTATATAGTTTTTAAAAAAAAAAATTTCCTCATACAACCATTTACAGCTATAGATCTATTTGTATTCTTGTTACTTAGGTTTGTAAGAAAAAGCATTCAAAAACAGAAAGAAAGGGTTTTTTTAACTGTCCAAATTAAACACCTATTATTTGTACACCTGGTAACTAAATTTTAGTATGTTATTACATGTGGTGAATATCAACTTATTTCCTTCTGCAGAGCTGGTAAAAAAAAAAAAAAACCTCCAAAGACAAACAAAAACAAAACCACAGTAAAACCTGGATGGCTCATAATGTGCCTTTACCATCTCCAGTCACAGAACCTTTAAAACAGTTCTTTGGTTACAACTTACTGTGCTTAAGTTTTCTAAAACTGCTAATTCTGAATGTGTAAGTGATGTAAATCAAACTCAGGTACTAGGAGTACAGAAGCAATGCTCCACCTTTCCAATGAACAATGATGGCATCTCTATCAGACTTCTGAAGACCAAATTCTTACTCTTACTTGAAAAAAAAACCAACTTATTTTATTAGAGATTAACTGGAATCAAAACTAAAGTTCTGTAAACTCTACTAACAAGGATCCTTAACATTTTCACATTCACTTATCTTTGGCCCTATTCTAATCACAATTATAAGCCAGTATGAGGACTGGTCAGTACCAGTAAAAGGCTTTGAAGGGCCAGTCTGCAAGTGCTACAAATCACTTAAGTGTTTTCAGCCTAACCATAGAAAGGCACAGCCTCTGTGCAGCAAGGACAATGCCCTCAAATTGATTAGTTGGCTGTTCCCTTCTAGAAACTGGAAAGAGAAATTATCAAATCAAGCTGGAGTCCGACTCAATCTAATCTCTCAAATCAGAGTGGAGTCAACACTCTATACACCACAATCAAGAAGCTCAGCACATAATAAATACTGCTAGCAAATTCACCCCAGTCAGCAATAACCTTAGCATACAAAGTATCAAGCGCAGCACCTATTTAAGAGGGACCCACTAACCTCATCCATCACACACTTTGTATTCTAAGCTTCAGCAAACAAAGTTACCTCAGCTAACAAAGTTATAGTGAGTAGATACACACGTACTACTAGACATGGAGGTAAAAGAGAAAGAAAGATATTCAACACATTTATAAAAGACAATGTCACAATAACAAAGTTACAATGACATCGTCTCAAAAGTTACTATTTTCTAGGTCCAGTACAGCAGATACTTAGAGATACCATGCTATTCATCCTTCCTCTACAGCAGAAGAGGTGAACCTGATGAACCTAGTGATTAGTAAATTTTTTATTTAAACTTGCAATTTATAAATCCGCATGGACCAATCATGACAAACCTTGCACACTGCACATAAAAAGAAAAACCCTTTGGATTTTAAGCACAGAGATTTTAAACAACATTTCAATCTGAGTAGTACACAGAAACTAAATGGAGCTTAAACAGTATATATCAAGGAAATCATTACATGGTTGTCTCCAGTAACCAGAGATTAACTAACTCACTGATCCAGATGAAAGGCACTCCTGTCTCCAAACTTCCTCAAGATCTACAGAGCCATGGATATGTTTCAGAAAAAAGGAAGTGCAACGTGGATAATGAAATGTGCGCTTTTCCCCATACACTTTTCCTTTACTTTTCAACTATTTCCTAAATCCTTACTTGATTTATCTTTCCATTTTCCCTCATACATCTGCATGTACATTAAGTGTTGAGGAACAAAAGGAGTATCTACTCATACTTCAGAAGCCATTCTTTCAGGACAGTTTGCAGTAAGCAAACAGGCTGTACCTTAACTACTCTAAATGCACATCAACTTCCAGGTATTAATCTAGAGTCACTGACTTAAATTTAAAATTTTACACCTCTCCAAGAAAAAGATGTAACAGAAAGGCTCAAGAGGCCAAAAGAGTCCTTACAGTGACTTGCAAAGTTAAGTTATATGTGTTATTTATATACTACAATGACAGGCATCTGAGAAATGTGTATTAGAAAGATTACATAAAAGTACATATGACAAGCCAGCCAGTATATAGCAAATACAGAGTTTGCTGAACTGGAAGAGTCAACCTCAGACTGTATCGGTATATACTCTTGGAGGCATTTAGTACCTTCTGGCTTCAGGAAAAGGGTGAATTCTGTTCATGGATCTTGATTTCCAAAAAACGCAGTTTTACCACTATTTCCCCATTCTACACAAAGAAAGAGGCTCTCCCCGGGTTACTGCCAGAACAGTGAACAGATATGCTATTTTATTAAAAAAAATAAAGTGTTCTATATTCTGACGTTGGCTCCAACTGCAGTTGTCCTTTGTCACTTGTCATGCTGGATAACTTAATACTCTCTAGCCAGGGTAGAACACAAATGTATTCCTAGCTGCAGTAACAAATGACATAATTAGCTCTGCTTCCCTTTGCTGAGTTGTCCCTCTCCATAATCTGCACTGGCTTTTCTCTGCTCCCACATACAATTAACAGAAAGGGTATTTACTGATAAAACTTTTACATGTAGGTATGTAATCTGGGATGCTGAAAACAACTTCTCTCCTGAAGGTGTACCTATTAGGCCATTTGGTAACTGTCAAGATAAAACATGAGAAGCACTGCGTGCAGAATTTATACCAATGATATCAAAAACAGCTCCAGAAGTTATACCCAAATATAATGCTGAAGACCAACACATACTTTCACCTGCACTTAAGAAATTTAACTGAAGACAGCTTGGTGCTGGAGCTTGTATCCCCAAAACTCTTAGTGCTGAAGCAGACTTACACAAATCCTGCCCTATCAGATTAGCCTCAAAAAAATATGTAGTGAATTCTCTAAGTTTTATTACTGAAGGGCTTAAATGATGTAATAATATGCTAAAGTGCTATTTAAAACAAGACACTACACAGTATTCCGCAGAGTTCAGCTCTTACTAGTTAAAAATGTTTCAACCCAATATAAACATTACATTAATGTTCTAAAATACATTTAGGTACTTATTTTGTTTATGTCTATAGCCTAGTACAGCATCATAAATATATTTTATGTATTATTACTTCCTATACTCAATTCACACACAGAGGAAAAAATCCAAACTATAAAAATTCACTAGTCTGAAGTAATTAATAGCTCTTATAACCTGAAATACAAATACGTATAAGAATTACTGCTTGGATGTACCAGTGGCACTTAAAAACCACCAAAACCAATACAACCTTGTCTGTATATTCACTAGATACTAAAGTAAAAATATATGGGAGATTCATTTGTAAGAAGCACAACAAAAGCATGGGGTCTGAACTCCTATTAATTTGCTGAGGTGAAAAATACAGAAGTTGAAGTCGTATCATATCACACAAAATTAGCATTGTTAGAACATACAGATTAAGTAATTCCTAACCTGAACACTGTTACTGCCCTGTAAGAGAACTGCTTACAAAGTACTACAATCCTCTACTGTTAACAAATATTCAGAGATTCACAAGAACTAGAAAATAACAATTTTTTGTCTTTTCTTCAACAGAAGAGTAGAAAAAGCGAGTTCTCTTTTAATCTTTACTACATATAATGAACAGTTGAACTATAAGATCACCTGTTACAAAGAGTAATCTGATATTTAAAGTAAATCATTACATTTGATACCATCAATAATTTTTGTATTATGTCTTGTGTACTACCAAATGTATGTGTAACTTCGGAGGATCAGGACTTACTTCTAACTGCTGTGTAACAGCACAAGCACTGAAGATACAACAATAACAACAAAAAAACTCTGCAGATTTAAGAGAAGATGCTATTTTTCATTTGTAAATAACCCTCCCCTGTACTTAAGCCACGTAAGATCTACAGTCACTATTTTTTATTATATTGATAACAATTATCATAACATACACCCTACATACTATGTGCAGGTCTAAAGCCTCTGGAAAGCAAGAAGCAACTTTTGGAAAAGTTACGAATGTTTGAAGTCAAATTCAATAAAAGTGACCTTATTTCAAAATGTCTTTTCCATAGAAAGTCACATATAAACATATACTGCAAACCTACCTGTTCAGCAGCCACTGCAGGTGTTATTGTCTAATAACCAAAGACAATACTTTTAGATGTTTGCCTTCTATGCTTTTCTTTATTAGAAAAATAAATGCTATCATTTTGTTCCTTGTCATAGCTTTGGGAATCTTACCTATTTAAAGGCATGCTGCCCTAGCTAAATGATGAATCCTGCCTATTGCTTTTCAAATGCACCAACCTTCTCAAAAACACTGGATGGTGTCATCAAACAAAACCTGATGTTCTGAATGATGGTGTCCGTATGCCTCCAGCGTCTTCTATCATGGCGCAGCCAGGCCTGAACAGCTTCATACAGCTCTATCTCTGGAAACCTGCTCAGGTGATCATTATCCAAGTAAGACATGAGCTTCTCAAAGCTCAGATATGAAAGGAAGTCAGGTCTGGACATGAGTGGCACAAAATTCTCTAGCAGAAAGGAATCCAACTTTTCCCTGACTCCTTCGATGTTTACACCAAAATCATCCAGAAGTCTCATAATTTCTGCACAGTTTTCTAAGCAGATTTTAGCTAAGAGAAAAGAGCAGCAAAACTTTACCACCTCTATAAGCTGGACATACATGGCAGCCTGAAGGATTTCATGAACAGTGTTCATACTCAGTTCAATAGTTCCATAGTACATGAATTGGAGGACATGACTGAAGCCTGTAGCTGTCAGACCTTTCAAATGGATTTTGTCCTGATCTCGTTCTCGCATGTCAGCTGTGAACATAATCCTGAAGTAATCACTCTGGGTGGCAAGTAGTGCTTTATGGGCCTGAAATTGGTGGTCTTCAATGACAAGTGTGACATCAAGAAGCAATCCCTCCTCATACAGTGCTCTGAATCCTGCAGAGACACTGGTGTCATGGATGGAGGAGCTAAACCCTTCCACGTCCCCTGCCATGAATCACCTGGGGGGAAAGAAAAAAAAAAAAACAAATAAAAATAAATTGTAATTTCTAATAACATATTACAAGCCCTTCCTGACGAGATAAATCCTGAGATTGCTTTTATTAGGACTTAAAATTCTTCACCATCCTTTTTTGTTTTCTCTCCAGCTGAAAAATCAACTTAGGAAAAAAACACAAACTTTAAATATTTCTCCCCCAACCAAATATTCTCATTTTAAAGACAGGGTAATGAATAAAAATAACTATGTAATACTGCCAAAAATACTCCTTTACTTCAAGTTATTTCATGGTCATATAATGAACTAAAAAGGTTGTCGTGGATTTTTTCCTCTCCCCCCGTCAATCTTTCTAAAGAATTTATCTCAGGGGAGCAACAAAACACCCACTCTTGAATATCAAAGGTTTCAGAAAGGAAGCCAAACTTCCTTAATTTCAGAAGCAGGCTTCAGTAGATCTGTACATGGTATGTTCTAAAAAAAAAAAAAAAAAAAAAAAATCCCATGTTTTATTGCTTACCATGTTTTAAAATCTGTGTCAATTTAGACAAAAGTTATTTGTAGGAAAACGAACATTTTCAGAGATACTATTTGAGATTGTGTGCTTCACTTCTGTAGAAACACAGCTCCATCATGTTCCCCCCCATTCTTACTATAGTGATTAATATTAGGTTATGAGATTTATGAAGTGCAAAACATTAAGGCAATAAGAAGCACTGACAAGAATAGGTCACAAAAAATAATATTCTGTATAGTGGGTTTAGTGAAGCTTAATTGCTCATTAAGCATTTGCAGATATAGTGTTACTTAGATGCAAGCTATAATTAAAATGCAAATAAACCAAAAGAAATCTAAGAGTAGCAGGATCCTACCCTGTTAAAGTCAAGGAAGACAAATATTCAATAACCAAAATAAAAACCTATTCAAAATCCAGAAATTTCTCAAAATGTTGCTGAACTTCCTTGGGTTTAGGTAGGATGAAGTTGCACAACACAGCTTGAACCAGTTACTTTATCAAAGGACAACAGGACACTCCATTCTCCTTCTTTGTCTTATTCCGAGACCTGAGCTCCTGCTGCCTACTTTGAGCCATTTCGGGGGTTCACTGGCCTTCTCCAGAAAGCCAATTCAACTCATAAACACGACTGAAAAATGAACTAAGAGCAGGAAGGGACAGACATGAAAAAGACACATGACACAAACATGACCACCCCCACTCCCCAGCACACATAAAATCTCAAAACTAGAAATCTTTCTGCTTCCCAGTGACCTAACTTCTGACTTGACACTGTGGGATTTGGCACAAGAACCAACCTAATTCAGAGGGCAGAACATATACTTGAGCAAGAAGAGAGAAAGAGCAACAGCTTCCCTTCCCCTTTCTTATTTGGCATTAATTTACTATTAGAATTGGTTCAGCTACTTTTGTTCCACTTCATCCCACCTTAAATTACGCTGCAACTTTCCCTCAGATATTTGTTGCATTTAACTCTGAACTTCCTATAACAAAAAAAGCCAATAATGTTTGGGTACTGGTAACCCACATGAAAAACTATGTAATACCAATGCATTAGAAAAACCTGCAGATCCTCAAGGTCATAAAACTTCACACAAGTATATGGCCCCAGAAGTGACTCTAGGGTGTCCCATGTTTCACAACTCCTCAGGGAGCAGTTACCACCTACTCCCACTTCCTCAAACACCACATTCTGCCTGCTGCCATTGTAACTGCAATGCATTTTATTAGATTCCATCAACGGCTAATCATCTCCTCTCCTTCACTCCTCAGCACACATCCTGGAAAACCAAACTGGAGATACCCTTTGTCTGTGTAAAACTAAACTGGTGAGTGGGTGTTTGTAGCCACACCTCATGGCATTATCACTACTCCCACACTGTTGAAGTGTTCTGATGATGTGTTCTGTGCACAATAAAGTCAATGCTGGGAGTGTTCATTACAGTTAAGACCTTCCTGAAAGTAAGAGCAGGAGCAAAAGAACAAAGATGACAATCCAATCGCTTTCTCACCAGCGTCCATGATAGCACATTCCCCTCAATGTCACTGAAGACAAAGAGAAACCTGCAAACTGCTCTGGAATCTCATATTGTGAGTCTCTTATTTCTCAACATCAAGTGCCTACCAGAAAGAGAAATTATCATCAGATATTTTTCGTAGTTGTTGCCAATTCTTACATAAAAGCAGATGAGGAAAGAACCACTTCACTAACTCTTACCACCTCAAAAAGAAGCAACCAATTGAAGAGGAAGAATAAAGCCTGATTTCACAGGATTTTGCTTTCTAATTGGATTTCTGATATCAAATAAAAAGGTATGCACCAATATCAGCCTTTTTCTTCTTTCATCAGAGTACTTGTAACTCTTCTCCTCCCATCCCCAGTTCTCTGATGTTTAATAATAGCTGAGCTCATACCTCAGTCTTTCCCATTTGAGAGATTCAATGATCACCTGTCTTTAAATGGGCCACTCATTTTCATAAAAAATACAGCGACTTGAAACAACTCTCACTGCTGTCTGAAATCAGCCAAGAGGTTCAATGGCTACAAGGGCTCTCAGACAATACAACTGTGTAAATTACAGCGCTTTAGGAGACCAACTAAGACTCAGCTCAGCTTCAGTTCCGTGATCAGGATGAAAAATGGGAAAGGACAGTTCGAATTTGCAAATGTGAGAATGTGAACAGTATAACACAACAATGTAGTGGGGGAAGAAAAAGTCAAAAATGAAGCAACATTCTGCAGGTGACTGAAGCAATATATATTCATCTGGAAATAATGGGATCTCCCATCACACAGGCAATCCTACTGAAGGGATTTCTTCAAAACTGTATGTGCATTGCTGTGTAGCTGAACAACGTAGAAAAACCACAGCAGCAAGCTCCAAACACACAGCAGGATCTTTGCCTTACTTTGAGAAAGATAATTACATTATGGGTACTCCAGAAATAAAAGGAGAGAAATGAACTTGTACACAGGATGGCCCCAAAAGAAAAGCCTTTTTCACCACCCTCAATGAAGCAAAAAGGAAAAGTTGGCAAGTGAAATTAAGCAGAGAGACATGGTAGATGCACTTTCAGCATTGTTTTTAAGGACCAAAACAAATAAATCATACTCAAACAAACAAAAAACCAAAACCCAAAACAAATAAAACCCCCAAACAAACAGGACAAAACAGAAACAAAAAAAACCCAAACCAAATCAGCACCAGAAAGTTCTAGGCAACTGGCTCTAGGTGGCCCTGCAGGTGGCATAGATGACACCTGAGGTCCCGTATAACCTCAAGCAGTCTGTGAATCTGTGATTGTGTTGCTTTTACACAGATACTGCACAGATGTGGGGATATTTTTTGCAACCTCCTTTTTAATTCTGATTAAATAGAAACACAAACATAAATGCAAAAAAAAAAAATCATGTACATGTTACTCTCCTTCAAATTTTAAACCTAAGGCAGGAATCACTGAAATATTGAGAAATAAAACGAACCTGTGTTTAGGGAACACCTTTTAGGGTTCCAATTTTTACATCACTCTTCAACTGGCTATTCCATAAAAATATTTAAAACTCTTAGTCAGCCACAAATCTCCACAAGGGTAACAAAGCAGTCAACACTTGGAAATTATTATTTCTGAATGTTTTAAAAATGTGGGTGTTTAAGTCACTTAATCCTTCTTTTCACATTCCTGCTGATATTACTTTTAGTAAATCTACCGTTTTCAAAATCAAAATATTTTTCCTCCCAAAGAGCAGTGAGCATTTAATGGATTATTTAAGTAGACACAAAACCAGTAAGACTTCTCCTTACACCATCTAAAGAAGCTTTAGAATTCTATGAGTGAAAAGCAAAAGGACTATTTGTCTTCCTGCATTAAATAAAAGGAGTAATTATCCTTTTCCTGGCAAAAAGCCATATACATTACCAGCAGATAAATTTTGCTTTAAAACAAAAAAATGCATTGCCAGTGCAAACACACAAAGGGGTTAAAATAGTACAAAACCCGGGAAACTACATAATTAAATGCATATTATGCTTAACTGGTAAAAATCTTCATTTCTAAAGTTAATATCCTCCGTCAAAAGCAAATAGCAATGTGGTAGTTCAAACATTAAAAAAAGCAATACAAAATACTCTCAAATGAAGCAATTTTTCTAAAGCATAGCTATGCCATTCCTCCCACACACACACTTGCAATCTTTGATGTAATTCTATGCACTATTCAAATGCTGCAGTTATTTCCCAGAGGACAATACATAACGATTTTTTTTTCATATTTTCAATAAAAATGGAAAATTCAGTTAGATTTTCTTCATGCATGCAAATCACAGCAGCACACTTAATCCTAAGGAAGACATGGAGCCTGCAGTGGTCTATAAGAAAACTGGAACAAAAAAATTCCAATGTATAAACAATGAAGGGGAGGTGGGGGGCAATCTGCGTTGACGTTCATTATTGTTCTGCACATATTAGAGCTGATCACGGTAATGCAGCACAGGAAGTAAGACTCTGCTGAAAAGCCAAAAGAGACATACATTAACCTTATTAGCTGCTCCTGACATTTCTTCCTCTTTTTTAGCACATAATGCATTAGAGTCTACAGTGCTGTGACTGTAAAGCCACTTACTTGGAACACTGATTTCTCATCTTTATTCTGCAGCCGTAATAAAAGTCTGAAAACCCTACTCCAGACTGCTTTTTCTTGCTAAACAAGGATAACCTTCTTTCCTCAGGGTGTCTGAGACTCTTACTCACAAGCAGAAGAAATGGAGTCTAAATGCACTGGCTACTGAGAAGCAAGTTATAGAATACCTGCTTTTGACTCATGCCGTGCTGGACTTAAAATCTCTCCAAAGGCAGTACTACCTGGAAAAGGGCCCTTTAAGTAAGTGTTTTTACGTAATATGTAAGCTTATATGCACTTTGTAGGGACAAAAATGTATTGTTCTAGGAAAGTATTGACAATACCAAGTCTAGCACACTAGCTCAAAGGAAAATTTCTGCTTTCCCTTACTGTTGCTCCTTAGTAACTTATTTGAGATGCTGAGACAGAACCATCAAGTTTCTTTTGTTTACTGATTATGGAGTACTTGTCCATTCTACCTATCCCATAGATATTCTAAGAAACCACCTATGTGAACACAGCTGAACAACAAATTTTCATGCAATAAAACACTATTATCTACAATTTACACCAGAAGATATTTCACCAGACACACAGAACCATGCTTTGGTTACACAAAGTACACAATAATCTCTTCCATCCATCAAATGCATCCATTTCATCATAAATTTTAAAGCCATAATGCATGATTTATTTGGTAAGTTGCACAGCAAAGGCTGCCTAGAGCAGAATTCTTTGGCCCTAGTTTTGTTAACACACTTTTCTGCAGGAATAGGATATTTCTCCACAGTCAAATTTATACACACATATGAAAATACAACACAACAAGTATTTGAACACACTAGCAAAACATTCACAACTGCACACATGGCTGAAGGCTGGGCCTTTGAATGCAGTATACTGCATTGAGTAAGAATGCAATTACAACATACAGAGTATCAATAATTTATCCCCCAAATTAAACTTTTGTTTACATGGCTTGAGACTGGCTTAAAAACATTAAACCCTGTCCACCATTTTTCATCATAATTCCCCACTAACAGCAACAGAAGGAGTGATGTTATGTGGGATAGATCAATAACCAGTGGGTATCAAAACTGCCGTTGCTACAATTGCAAACGCAGGGAACGAAGAAATACATCCAGTTTCCATGTGTTTTATCTAAAATCCTTTGTAATTAATAAACTAAATTTGGGAAACAATTTATCTTAAACACATTGGTATGATCATGTTTAAGACTTCACCCAACCCATCTTCAGAATTCCAAAAGCACTGGATTACTTGAGAAGCCAGAAGTTAAGAGCTTACCAACCCCTGCCAGTGAGAGGAACCAGACTGCCACAACTCCAGTAATTAAACCTTGGCTACTCCTGAAAGCTGCCCACACTCCATTTCTTAGGCACACGGCCGACCAGGACAGCTCCTCTGACAATCCCTGCCAACACTGCTATCTGGGAGCACTCTGAATCAGTTCATAGCCAACAGTGGCACTTTGTATCAGTGCTCTCCGAGGTCATTATGGCTATGCCAGAAGCATTATCAGAACTAGTTACAACCAAATCTACCAAAACAGCCTGGATTGTGCCTCAGCTCAGAATGGTTATTCTTCACTCAAAGTGTGCCAGAACATGCAACTGCACTTCACAGACACTAAGACAGCTTGAACCATCTGTCTAAAGGGTCATTGTATCACTACACCTGTAGAGAAAAACCTGCTCCCAAACACAGAGCAGGCTCAGCTCAAAGCTCTTCCACTTGCATTTACTGATAATAGAACAGGTACCATGTATAAACAGTTGACACATTCACATAAATGAGAATTGTCTTTAACTGGAAAAACTTGTATTACTAACACCTAAAAATTAAATGATGATGGTGTTGAAAATTACCAATTTGCCACTGCTCTCAAAGTGGACAGGACTGCCCTATCCTGAGTGACAACAGTCCTTCCATATATATTTGTGGCTTATAGAATGTGGCTTACAGAGTATTTTCAAATGTAAGAAAAATGTATGAATAAAGCATGATTCTCCCATTGTGACGATATTTAGTAAGAAAATTATAGTGCATTTTATACAGAAAAGTAGCAAGTTAAGTATCTCAGTAACAAAAAATCTAATCCTACCTTTCTTGACTTATCACATAAATTTTTAGCATAATAAGAAGGGAATGAGTTACAAGTAGTATTTAAAGTGTATTAGTAAAAATATTTTTAATCACAATTAGGATTGCTAAACTACCCCCTCCATTTGTCTTTTTGTTATCCATATCTATGTTGCTCATTTAGTTAATACTCCTGGCATCTTCTGAGACACTGGCATTAATTGTGCCCTTTGATCAAGATACACAGAGTTTTGACCTCACTGCCAAATGTCAAAGTCACTTGTCAGAAACACAGAAATCTCAAACGTATTTGATTTCTACACATATACCCCAAAACTGGCAGCTAGATGAATCAAAAAGGTCTGATGTCACCAGTATGAGCTCCATGGTTATCTGCTGTGCTCTGCTTGCTGAAAGGCAAATCAACACATGTGTAGATCCAAACCAGCCACAGGGTATAATTAAGGAAAGTGAAAGGAGATGAGTGTCAGTGGGAAAGTTTACAGGACATGTGGTAGAAATTAAACACGTTTGCTAGGTGTTGGAAGGGAAAAGACAGGAAGTATGTTGGTTCATGGTGGTAGGCTCAGGGGATCTGAATGTGAACTGGGGCAATGGTGGTGCAAGAGCTGAGTTATCCTAGGGGCAAGTATATATAACAAGTGCACAGGAAGCCAAAGTTCAGTAGTTCTGTCCTTTTATCCAGTAATAGCTTTATGGTTCTCCTATTCCTCTTCTAAATGGGAAGGAAAAAAACCCCAAACCCTGAACAATAAAAAGGCAAGAACTTTAAATTTTTAAGCGACGTTTCAATATTTATGAAATAGATCAAAGCTCTGGTACCAATCCTGGGTAGCTCTACTCGTTCAGATCACAGATACATTTTTCGTCATTAGCTACGATGGGAGAGAAATGGCCATTTTCGGGGCAGGAACTCAGATGACCTACTTCAGCCCGTCTGCTCGCACGCTGAGCCCCGCTCCGCTGAGAGCGGAGCTCGCAGGCCGAGCTCCCGGGAGCGGGGCCGGCAGGCCCGGGGTCCGCGACGTGCGGCCGCAGGAACCCGAGGAGCCCGGCGGGGCTGCGGCCGCCCCCGGACCCGCCAGGCTTCGGTGCGCCCGCCCGGCGCGGCCATGCCCGATCCCCGCTCCAGCCCGCCTGCTCCCCGCCTGCCGCCCGCGGGCACCCGGCCCGCCGCCCGCCATCCCGGGGAGGAGGGTTCCCGAGCCAGGACGGCGCCCGGGCCGCCCTCACGGGGCGGGCGGCGGCGGCGGCGGGAGGGCCCGGGGGATCCTTCACCCACCTCTCGGCAGCGGCGGCGCTGAGGACGCGGCTCCTCCCGCTGGAGCGGCGGAGAGGGGCCCTGGCTCCGTGTACCATACAGCCGGGGGCGGCGGAGGGAGGCGCCGGGGGGCTGCGGAGAGGGGCAATGGCTGAGGCGAAGCCGGGAGGAGGAGGAGAAGGAGGCGGAGGAAGAAGGGGGGATCCTGGGCTCCCTCCTCCCCACCGTCCGCGCTCGGGGGGAGGTGGGAGCCGCCCCCGCCGCGCCGCGCGGGCACCGGCGCTCCCAGCCCGGCCCGGCCTCGCCCCCGGGGTCCCCGCCGCCCTCACGCTTGTTTACCTTCCGCGCTGCCCCGTGCGGCCGCGGGCGCCATGTTCCCCCGGCAGCACCGCGCCGGCCGTCACTTCCGCCGCACCTGCGGCCGCGGGGCGGGCGGGGGGACCGGGGCGAGGAACGGGCCCTGCCACCCGGCACCCGGCACCGCCCCGGCCGGCCCCGCTCGCCACCCTCCGCCCCGCGCGGGCTCGGCCAGCCGCCGGAGCCCCGGCACGCTCCGAGCAGTACGGCTGGCGAAAGCGACACCGAGAAGCATCATCTGCGTCCGGCCCGCGAGGACGCGAATCCACATGCGTCCGCTTTCGGAGGGTTGGGGTCGCTCTGCTCTCTCCCGCCCCGCTGCCTCTAGGCCGCGGCCCCTTTCCCCGAGGCTACGGCAGCTCCCGGTTTTCTGGGGCAGCTGCCCGGTGTAGGTCTGCATCCCGCCCCGGGCTACAGCAACCCCTGCGCTCCTCCCCGTACACCGGCCAGCCGCCGGAGCTGCGGGCTGAGCCCAGCTCCCTGCTTTCCGCAGGCTGCCTTGCCAGCCGGCGTGAGAACCGGGTCACCGGAGCCCCAGGGGTCAGGGCCGATGCTCAGCAGAGCAGCCCTTGAGCAGCGAACAAAATGCACACAGGGAGAGCAGCCCTGGCTGGGGTTGAGCAGGGTTTTGCCTTAATACAAACATCAACCCCTTGCTTCCGCTATTTTGTCTTTGCCTGGCAAACTCCAACTTTATTGTAAGAGATGGACTAACCTACGTGGACCTTTGGTTTGCCACTACCACCCCCAAACCATTTGCTACCCTTCTACGTACCTCCCCGTCACCTTCTGTGGCACTCCCTGCTTTAAATAGCTCGCCACCGGCTGCCATCCTCTCCCTGTTTACTGCTGTTCCCATCCCCTTCACAGCCTATTTTCAGTCTCTCATTACCACCCCCTTCCCATTCTTGATTTATAAAACAAGAGTACCTTCCCTACAGTTGCCACTCCCAAGCTGAATGTTTTTCCCACCTTTCACAGCTTCACACAATAAACCAGCAATTCCATGCAGTGCTTTACAAAGACTTACCAATGCTATTCCCACTCTCTTAACTGCTCTCCTACTGCTCCCTCATGCTACAATCAACCTCCCATTCACTCACTCATTCCAATGGCCAGACCTCTCTCGACTTGGCAAACTTACTATTCCATCTCACTCACTCATGCAGTAAATTTGCCCAGTCTCCCCAGCCACTGTTTTAAAATCTGTAACTTGTGCACTTAGGGTGAAACAACCGGCCTTTACAGACTGACCCTGAGTTCCTGCCACCTATGTTTCAAAGGAAAGACATTCCCCCCCTTTTCCATACCGTACTTCTCCTGCTGCACCAAGCATGTACCCACCCATATCTAATGTTTCAACAAAATAAAAAGTCGAAACTAAGTTTCTCCCATACAGAAATGATACAACCAAAACTTCATGCATCCTTCTGCGCTCTTCAGACTTTTGACCTTCACAGGTCAGCAAGGGTGGAAAAAGCTAAGCAAGACTCTTATGTTTTACCTGACTGTCATTTTGCTGTCTGCAGTTTGTGTCAAGCTGAGGCGTAAGATGATCTTCAGGTCTCTCCTACACACTGTCACAGAAGAGGACCTCAAACCTAGCCACAAAACAAACCCATAACAGCTTTGACATTTAAAACATCACAACATTTAAAAGCACAAAAAACCCCTCCCATCCCCTTTTCCTTCACAGTGAACAATTTGCTTCTACTGAAAAATCAAAATATGTTAATAATGTCTCAAGTTCAGTCTCCTAAATAAAAATATATAAAATTAATTTTAGGCCTCTGACAATGATCATTGGTATCAACATTACCTTAATTAATATTAATTGACATAGAGATTTGGGCTGACCCCTCTGATTTAGGCATCTGTACAAAGTCAGTTGCTATGTAATTACCACTGGCTTAAACGAGACTATTGCAATGAATGAAATTCTGGACATAGGTTTTTGAGTTATATTAATACACTAATTACAATGTAATTTTAGTATTTTAAAACTTTATTTAATTCCTACATACACGTACAATACACATATATTGATATATGATACAATGTCGACTCCTAGAAATGTCCTTACCTATTTTAGTCGGGGTTGTTCAGCTTGGACAAGAGAAGGCTCTGGGGAAACCTTATAGAAGTTTTCAGTACATCAAGGGGGCCCATAAGAAGGCTAGAAAAGACATTTTTAACAAGGGCATATAGTGACAGAACAAGGGGGAATGGCTTTAAAAGAAAGAGGGTAGGTTTAAATTAGATATTATGGAGAAATTCTTTACTGTAAGGGTAGTGAGGCTCTGGAACAGGTTGCCCAGAGAAGCTGTGGATGCCTCATCCCTGGAAGTGTTCAAGGCCAGGCTGGATGGGGCTTTGTGCAGCATGGTCCAGTGAAAGGTGTTTCTGCCCACGGCAGGAAGATTTGAACTCAGTGATCTTTGAGGCCACTTCCAACCCAAACCATTCTATGATCCTACAATAATTAGACATTTGCAGGCTTTAGACTTTTCTGGGTTTTCTTTATACTACAATTACTTCCAAATAAGTGAATCAAAATAGCAAGACTAGCTCAGAATATGTAAAATGTACAAGCTCATTGTTAAAATAGACGCAACAGTTTGTGTATTTTTTCATATCCCTGACAGGGTGTTTGGCAAGGATTAAGTCCTTTTTAAAGGCTGTTTCAAATGTGACAAAAACTATTTCCATAATTTTACACTGCAATGTATTTATTGCATAATTTAAACAGCTAAGTAACTACAGAGTCCAGTATTTTCAGTTCATTTTCATAAAAGAGGGATTATACATGCCTGGACATCGAGGCAACTACAACCAAGTATTGCATCATGTTCCCACTACACTTTATGTATCTCACTTGTTTTTCTCAAGAAGTGACATATTTAATACAAAATTGAAAAAGCCATGTGGCCTGATAAAAGATTAGATATAAAAATTTATTTTCCAGACCAATGTACAACGTGATTGGGTTGCAAGACAAAATGTGTTTTTGTCATTGGCAACATAGAGTTTGGAAGGTTTCTCACAATGTGTTCCTGTTAATTTCTTCAGGACAAGAACACTGGCAGTGTGTTTGCTCTAGGTATATCCAGCAGAACTCACTCCTAACTCTTGTGTCAGGAAAGCATGGAAATAGTAACATTTGCAAAAGTGGGAGGTTACAACCACTGTTAAACCAGGCATACCAGTTTCACACGGATTTCCATCATCACATTTCAATCACGTGGTTGTCTGCCCCAAACCTGCTTTTTTTGATCTGCAAAGCCAGGCAAAGTCTGAGAACCAATGTGTTTTCCAGCAGACAAAGCCAATGTCATTGGCACAGCACACACATATTAGAGATAACTGGCTACCTGCAATGACATCTGTTTCCCTGACCACGGAGGAAATATTACCAGCAACATCCTCTGTGCCTCTAAGAAGTTCCCATGAAGAAGTCAGCTTGATTTCCCACAGGGAAGTGTTCAGAATTTTGCCCTTTAACAGAGCTCTCTGTTGAACCTCTAAACTGGCTCTCACCACTAGATTAGGTACTCTATTCAATTTTTAATGCATTTATGTCATACCCAACTCTGGAAACGGCAAGCGTTTGGTGTGATTTTTACCTCTTTCGTACAAAACATTCGGGTTGTTCGTATCTTGGGGCAGGCTGTCCTATCCACAGGGCCTCCCTAACAATAACCGCCCAGTCTACAAAAGACAGTAACAAGAAAAAAAGGTTGAAATTAGAAGGATGCTCTCACGCCGATGGCCAGCAGAGACTATAACACGTGTACGGTGACATGTTCTGTTCGAGCACACCCCGCGTTCGATGCGCTCACTGCAGTTCATACACATCGCGCTTCAGCCTTCTCCCCAGCTGCCTTCTGCATCGCACCCCTCGCCACCCCAAATAAACCCGCACGGCAACAAACCCCGAGCACGGCACGAGCCTCCCCCGCCTGCGGCGTGTCTGTCACCGAGCCCGGTCCCCGTCCCGCAGCCGCGGCGCCGTTTCACACGCGCGCTGCACGGCTCCAGCGCGGTATCCCCGCGGGCCCGGGCGGTCAGTGCCGTGGGGTTCGCAGGACATCCGTCCCCGCGGGCTCCCGGCGCTCGCCGAGCTGCGCGCTCCCGTGCCCGCCCCGGCTCCCCCCGCGCTCCCGCGCCCGTTACCCGCCGTCCGCGCTCCCGCGCCGTGCACGCGCACGCTCCCCCGCCCGCGCACGCTGCGCGGCCCCGCCGCAGGCCCGGTTGCATCACCCGGCGCGAGGGCGACCGGGGGTCCTTCACAGGGCTGGCCTGCGGCGCGCCTGACTGGCGGCCGACCCGCCGCGAGACCCACAGCTGCCCCCCGCGCTGATCGCCGTTCTCACCTGATCTCGGTGTCCGCCCCCGGGCCGGCCGGTGCCGCGCCGTGGACCTGAGGGTGCCGGAGGCGGCGGGCCGGCAGCGGCTGTGCCCAGCGGAGCCGGTGGTCAGGCGGCCGCGTGGGACTCCTAACTTCCTGCTCGGGCCAAGATGGCGGGGGACGAGGCTGGAGTGACTCTGGGGCAGCCGCACCTCAGCCGGCAGGATCTCGGCACCTTGGTGAGCGCCGCCCGGCAGCGGGATCGGGCTCACGGGGCTCGGCGGGGGCGCCCCGGCAGCGGAGGGTCGGGCGGGTGGGTGTGGGGTGCGGCCCGAGGAGCTCCGAGCCTTCTGCCGGGCCCCACCGCGGCGGTGCACGCTGAAGGGGCGCGGGAGGCGGCGGTGGCGGCTCGGGGCACCGGGTGCAGCGCGCCGGGGCCGAGCCGAGGGCAGGGGGATGCGGGCGCGGGGCAGAGCGGCGGCGCAGGGAGCAGCTCCTGCCGGTGCTAGTGGGTGTGGGGCGGCCGGCGAGGCGCTTCTCTTCTCGGGGAGTGCGAGGCTCGGCGAGTCCGTGCCCCGCCTGTGCGGCTGAAGCTTTTATGGCACATTGCTGGGAGCAGTTTTCCCCGTGTAAGGTTTACCCTGTTCTGTGGTATTAAAGACCCTTCCTTTTCCAAAGTAGAACCATAAATTGGCTCTGTTTCTCCAGCAAGGTCCAGGGGTAGGCTACCAGCCCTACCTTGGTTGGTTTGCCAAGAAAATTTTCTTGACTATTAATGACTACAGAGAAATACCAGTTCTGACTACCACTGCAGTGGTCTCCTGCTGCGGGACTCTTGCCTGTTAAATGTCTCGCCGGCGCTGCCTCACTTATTACACTTGAATGCTAGAATAAGTGTATAATGTATATTTCAAACTAGTCAAAAATCCCGTTGCCGGGTGTTCAAGCTGGAATAGCTCATTTGTCTTTCCAGTAATAATGTTCGATGTTGCTCGGGTGTGAGCACAGGAATTCCCTTTGTGTTACGGCGAGCATGTCAGTTGTTTCAGATAGTTTCTTTACTTCCTCTCATTGTTCACCACGACATTTCCTAGTTGGAAAAGGCACAGATAGGGACTAGCTGGAAGGACAGAAGGAATTACCTTTAAGGCATATTCTGTCTGCCTTTGAATGCTTACGGCTGAGTGGAGTTTCTTGCTGAGCAATAGCCTTGTACCGATCTTGAGGAAAACTCCATACGTGCAGAATTGTGTGCACCAGGAAGAATTCTCCTGGTGGCAGGAATTGCATCACGCTGAAGGTCTGGTCACCCGGCCACACGATGCCATCTGCAGGCCATCTTCCCATTGCTGGGAAGTCATTCTAAGTTCAATGTATTAGAAATATAAATTTAGTTGTGTGTCTTAGGTGTTCAAAACTTGTTCTGTATTGAACATTAACATGTTATTCGTGCCGTACTTGAGCAGAATGAGTGAGCTTATGTTTTTACAGAGATGTGTTTGATCAGAACCTTCATGTAACAGTGTAAGCAGTAGGTGATTTAATGTGTATCTTATTTGTATCTTAGCAAAATGTTTATATCTTGTCCTGCACCATGGACTCTTTTGGCATCATGAATCTTTGCTTGAACTGAGTGGCTCATCCCTATGAATTCCATGCAGGATGGAAATTAGCTGTACAGAGGAATGTTTCCGTGGATTGCAACACTTGTCCATTATTTGGACAAACAGCTTTAAAAAAACCTGAACAACTCTTTCAGAGTTGTTTCTTTATCTATATAGGGTGTATTTGTGTGATTTTTAATTTGCCAGTGGCTATCAATAAGTTCACACAACAGACTATTTAGGACAGCAGAATTTTTCTCTGGTACCTAAAGTAGCTGTAACAGTATCTGAGGAAAAAAAAAACTATTAAAAAGAATAAAAATCCATGGTGCCAATGAAACCTCTGGACCTACTGACTTCAAGGTTTTAGTTGTAATTATATATTGGCTGTAATGGAACCTTACACTACTTAAACAACTGTTTATTGACAAAGCCTTGTTTTTAAAATATTGGTGATGTTCATCATGTAGCCTATTGAAAATTAATTTGCCTGTTATGTATAATTTAGGTTCAGGGGTAGGTAAGGGTTTGGTGTTTTTTGTTGGAGTTTCTTTTGAGGTTTTTTTGGTTTTTTTAACTCCCATCCTTAACACCATGCAGCCAATACTGATTTACAGTCAGGGTTTTGAATTGTAGCCTGTACTGATTCACAAGCAGGACTTGGTTGACTTCGGGTCATATTTCACAGTTGTAAAAGACTGGAATGCCTATAATATAACTGTATTTTGCTGAGTAGAACTATCTGTTAATTTTAAAGTTTCTAAATTTTTAATTTTCTAAACATTTATATACAAGATGAATAAATTCTAAAATCTCCCTTATACAGGATGTTACCAAGTTGACGCCTCTTTCACCAGAAGTCATCAGCAGACAAGCAACAATTAATATAGGTAAAACAAACTTAGAAAAAAGAGTGGTGCATTAACGTGGTTCTTTTTAGCATTTGTGCAGTAGCAGGTGGCTACCTCTGTGGTAACACTGTAAAGAAATTAGTACAGAAACGTTACATAGTAGTTTTAGGGACTTGTCAAGCTCTTTTGACTTGAAAAGCACCAGTTTTACTTCAGGAACACAG
The DNA here is from genome assembly GCA_024500445.1 of Entomyzon cyanotis. NCBI lineage: Eukaryota > Metazoa > Chordata > Aves > Passeriformes > Meliphagidae > Entomyzon > Entomyzon cyanotis. Next base: position 12,821,975 of record JAKEPQ010001016.1, on the reverse strand, counting down.
TTGAATGGCATAAGGAATAGTTGCTAAGGTAAAGTTTATTTTACCTTGAAATAAAGCACTGAAATGAGTTTCATTAAAATGTAAAGATCTGTCCATTGGGAGCTCAATTTTAGGTCTTGTTTGTTTAAACAAAAATGATTACAAATTCCATATGTACTTCTGATGGGAATTCTGGACTTACTGGCTGTGGAGGATTGGGGTAATTGTGTGGTGATTGTAGTGGAACATTGCACAAAATTAAACAGTGGTTTATTGATAAACATTTCCTTTTAAAACACAGGTACAATTGGTCATGTAGCCCATGGAAAGTCAACAGTAGTCAAAGCTATATCTGGAGTTCATACTGTCAGATTTAAAAATGAACTGGAAAGAAATATCACAATCAAGCTGGGTTATGCTAATGCAAAGGTGAGTCATTACTGTAAATGTAGCAGCTATGTTGCTAATGCATTTCAGGGTGGATGTAAGCTTACATGTAATTAACCCTTGAGGAATTAAACCTTTTTTTGATTTTAAAAAATCACAGATTTACAAGCTGGATGACCCAAGCTGCTCTCGACCAGAGTGTTATCGATCCTGTGGAAGTAGCACCCCAGATGAGTTCCCTACAGATATTCCTGGCACCAAAGGGAACTTTAAACTAGTCAGGTAACTGTGTTAAATGACTGGAATAAATTGCTTTTACTTCCCTTTGTGTGAAAACAAGATTGAGCTGTGAGCTGAATGGGTTCTGACAGACCATACATTTTTAGATGGGGCACCCTTGAGCTAAGATGCTGTCTAAAATGTGGATTCCTTGGTGGTGATGAGCAGCAGGCCATGGTACAGTACAGCTGTGTCTGCTGTCCTCAGCTACTTGCAGGACTTTGAAGTGAAATATTTTTGCTGTTAATGCAAGTAAATTTTAAACCAGCCAGATTGAGAACTAATGTGGACCTCACAAACGCATCTTTAAAATTCCTTTTGGGAACGTGACATCCATTAAACCTTTTCTTCCTGAAGGCAGAGTTTTCAATGTTTTTTAAATGATTATGAAAGCTCAATGCTTAATGTGAGATTAGGTGTCTCACTGGAGGCCAAGTGTTCTTTATTTACTTGATTTCTGATAAAGTATAGCATGGTCCTTATAGGAACTTAGTAATCACAGCAGTTGTTAGGTGGGTCTGCACAATGATTGCTCAAATGAGAGTAGTCATGGAGACTGTTGTACAAGATTCTGTTGTACAAGTTTCTTAGTTCATGTTTATGATAAAATACACATGGTGCTGTAACCACATGTCTTTCCTTTTCTCACATTCTGAGCAGAGCAGTTGTACTAAAAATTTCTGTTGGAGTGTGTCAGGCAGGCAGCCATTGTGAAACAACTGGTTAAAAGCTTTGCTTTCCTTATCCTACGGGTTATTTGCTTGTAGTAGATTTCTAACATCGTCAGCAAAGCAGCAAATTAGTCCCTTGCTTTTTGGTGGCCTGCTACTAGAAACGAGGATTCTTCACTAGATAGGCTCAGGAAAGAGTATAGTGAACCAACTATCTTGGTCTGCACAATAAAATCATAAGGTTGGAAATGTAACATCATCTCTGTAGACAAATCGTTTAAGTGCAGTTATAACCATGTAACTAAAGATGCTTAATTTCCTAAAATTGGAGAATAGGAGATGCCTTTTAAAAGAGATCAGAGAAGATCCTGTGTGGTGTGTAGGGATAGTGGTGGTGGGTTGGTTTTGTTTTGGTTTTTTATTCTGGTGCATTTAACTCTAATTTAATTTGCAAGTAAATTGGTGAAACATTAGAGCAGCACATAATATGGATATGTGGTACTAAATCTTATAACGCAGAAAAAGTATGCGATAGCTGTTCAGTAGTCTTTGTGTTCTTTTAGAACGTTTTTGAAAATACTTTTCAGATACTGCTTTACAGCATCTGTCTCAAAATGTTTATCTATTTTAAGGATGCTTTTAACTTCTGTGTCTGCCTAATCGCTGACATAAGTCAGTCAGAAGAATTGTTGATAATGGACTTTTGGATTTCTCTTTCACCTTCTACAACAGGCATGTCTCTTTTGTGGATTGTCCTGGCCATGATATTTTGATGGCTACTATGTTGAACGGTGCAGCAGTAATGGATGCAGCTTTGCTGTTGATAGGTAACAATTGCTACCCAAAAGTGGAGCTCCATTTTGTAGTGTCATGAAACAACTTTATATGGGCTTTAAAATCTCCTGGGATGTGGTGAGCAATTGAAACAAGTGAATGCTTTTGAGATGTGTTAAAAACAATAAAGTGCTGCTACAATGGCAACGTACTCTAACAAGCTGGGTTGTTTTAAACACAGCTATCCATGCTCACTAGTCTGGTAGCTGGCCCCATTGGTAGAAGATAGGTAACATGAAGCCTTGTAGTAGTATAGTACTGTAAAAGTTTTATCACTTTTTGGAAACAGATTAGGTTCAAGTACATTTTGAGTTCTTCTGAAGGTTCAGTTTCCTTTAAATATGCACAGTCTTTGCCAAACAGGAGAGTTCACAAACAACAGTACAAACAGTAAACCCACATAAAAAAGGCAAAATCCAAGTACAGGAGACTTAATTTTATTCAGACAACTTTTGTTCTGATTGCAAGCAACAGGAAGTGAGCAAAACTGATTTTTGTATATCTATTGAACATTATAGTGTTATCTAGAGAGAAATAGTAATTATCTTACCTAGATATGGCATATCAACAAAAGAGAGAAACAACTTCAGATGTTGTAGTTTCAACAGTCTGAGATAGATGATGAGCTGTCATTTCTTTTACCTGTCTATCTCTAGAAAGTGTGATAGACCAAACTTCAAGCAAGATTAACTACCATAATGACACTCAGGCCAAAGCTGGCTTCTTAGATGGCTGAAATCTAAACCATACTGATAGCAGCCCTGTTCACGTACTTGATATAATTATAGTATTCCAGAGTTTGGGGATCTTGGTATTACTATGACTTTACTGATTAGAAAATTTTAAGATATTTCGTGAAAGGTGATTTGTTCATTATGCTACTGGCAGTACTGAGATGTCTCAAGAGCTAAAGGATGGAGTAAATCAAGTAGACATGAGTTAGCTGTTGGTAGCTTTGGAAATTTTAGATGGATGTTGCTGCTGGGAGCAGATAGAATGAGGGAACCTCTCTGGCAGCCTCTCATCTGTCTTACATTGTGTGGAGGCTACAACCAGCAGTTATGAGGGTGCATAGATGCTTATTGACTTGGTTGCTTCACATGTAGATTATTGAGAAACAGCTGTCTGTTTTATATATGTATAAAGGTAATAGGTGAAAGTAGATGTCCTAACTGTAGGAGTTTTGTCTGTCTTCATAGTTTGTATATTCCAGTCACTTCTCTTCTTTCAGCTGGTAATGAGTCATGCCCTCAACCTCAGACCTCAGAACATCTAGCTGCTATAGAAATCATGAAACTGAAGCACATTTTGATTCTACAGAATAAGATTGACTTGGTGAAGGAGAGCCAAGCTAAAGAACAGTATGAACAGATTCTTGCATTTGTACAAGGTAAGTTTTCAAGAGCAGAAATCCAGTTAGTGCTGGAAGTTCAGTGTAGAGACATGGACATAGTGTTTTTCTGTATATTCATAGAAAAGCTTCTCTTAGACAGTGCTGGTGTACATGGTCTGTTAATGTGAAAACTAGACCCTGGGAGTTATGCTTGTCTGTTTCAGACTGCTCACATACAATAGTGTTTTGGCTTTTGGTCAGAGCTCTAGGTGTAAAACTAATAGCAGTGGCTCTTATGTAGTAGCTTTCAGTGGATTTGTGATTCCTTCCTGAATTGCTTCTTTGGTAGAGATTTCACTGTGATTTTACTGCAGTGCAGGAGGAAGGAAGCTGTACTTTTTAGGGACACCTGGTAGGTATAAATACATTCATTTTTTTCATCTAATGACAAATGATTACTCTTTAATCTATCAATGTAAATCAAATTTGGGCAGTGTTATCCCCCTCTGTCTGTAAAGTTCTTCTCACTTTCATAGTACTTTGAGTTTCATCTTTCCTAGGAGCTTCCACTGTTTTCCCTGTTTATCTGCAGTAGGAGGGGTATGTGACAAGCTGCAGAGCTAGATGGTCACCATTAGAAGTAACCAACAGGTCTTTCTTTTTGTTTTTTTCTTTTTTTTTTTTTTTTTCTTTTTTTTTCTTTTTTTTTTAAATTCATAATTATTGCCTTGCAGAAGCTGTTCATGAATTTGGAGTTTGAGAGCTGGAGTTATCACAAGAAACACAGATGTAATTAAAACTAATGATGTCTAAGAAACCTGGATAACTAAATGCATTCTTCCGTAAAATTAGGATTTTTCTAAAATATGTATTTGTATTGCAAAACTTGAAAAACATGAATCATTAAATTAATAGGAAATTCAGTTTGTCATAATGAAATCTGATTGTAAAATTAGTACTGATATATCCAATACTGAGATATCTGATCTCTCTTACAAAATCTTAAAAACGCTTCTGATCACAATGTGGGAAGTGAATTCTCCCTTAGAGTGGAAGATTATCTTGCATATTTTCAGAATGCCTCAAAAAGTAGGTGTTGCTGATTTGAGCTAAAATGTTGAAGGGAAGGATAAATGCTGCGATACTGCTTTGGGAAACACATAGAACATGCCATGAAATTCGTTAGTATTTTTAACAAGGACAGAACATTTGGTCATACTGTGCTCTTATGAAGGCTTAATGTTGAATTTGATTTTGGTTTAGGTACAGTTGCAGAAGGAGCTCCAATAATTCCAATCTCAGCACAGCTGAAATACAACATTGAGGTGGTTTGTGAGTACATAGTGAAGAAAATCCCAGTCCCTTTGCGAGACTTCACATCTGAACCAAGGCTCATTGGTATGTAAATGCTCAGGCCTGGGCTTCTGTGGCCAAACATTTTCTGAGCTTGTCTACACTTAGAATAGTACATTGCTGAGTACCCTAAACAGAGGTGGGTTTAAATGCAGTATTTAGGGTGCTCTTATTTTAAAACTTGCATATTTTCTGAGAGCTGTATTGTTTGTTCACTGTTAATTGCTGTTGGTATTGTGTACATTCTGTGTATATGACAGCTCTAAAGTGCAGTAAAAATGAGAAATTTGTCTGTATCTTAAAAACATCTCTTTAATTTTGCTATGAATTTAGTTTTGATTTAACAAAATATTGACAAACTGATTAATTTGATAATGATATTGTTTCCATGGAAATATTTTGAGTAGCTTGGTTAGATCTTCTGTGTTAGTCTTCTGTTTCCTGGTTATAATTGTCAAAGCCTCAGTTCTTGTCCAACATACTATGAAATGCAGTTCCTACAATGAATTCATTTGTTTGCCTTTTTTTCCAAATAAACCAAGGTAGTCCTACATTGCATAAATGGATAAAAATTCACCACATTACATCAAGGTTACAGTTTTCAACTATGAGTACATTAAAACAGAGTTCTGGTGTCCACTATTAACATTGGGAATATTGAAGGGGTTTTGTAAAGTGGTTGATCATTGCTTTCTTTTTCAGCTACTGATCTTTAAGTACTTTCTGCTATGCAGAAAAGGTCTTAAAAAACATTTATATATATGAGCAGTTAAAATGGTTTTGAGAATAAAATCAACTGTATGCCTAAGAATAGGGAATACAGTATTGATTGTTATGGTTTTGACATATTTATAAATATGTATTATTACTTTCATAAGAACAGAGAAGCAAAGTTACTAAAGAAAGACACTATTTAAAAATCTGATATTAAATATAGATCTGGTTATGGTCTCTTCAGTAATTAGATCTTTTGATGTCAACAAGCCTGGCTGTGAAGTTGATGACCTTAAGGGAGGTGTAGCTGGTGGCAGTATTCTAAAGGGTGTTTTAAAGGTAATCTTTCTGTTTCTTTACTGGAAATTTGTAATGACAATAAGTAGAGTTTTTCCATGCTTACTACAAAATATAATTGGTTTTTTTTTTAAAGTTAAATACAGTCAGATGGTACTTACCCTTTCTGTCTGTACTTTGTTTTTACTTTACAGTTTTAAAATACCAGAACAAGAAGCACTGGTTTTCTTTTATTAAGTATATTATTGTAGTCTTAACTTTTGCTAATACTGATAAGAGATTTAATCCCTTACAAAAATGGAAGGAGCTATTTTTCTTCCTGTCCTACCACTTTCACTTGCTGAATTGTAGCAGGAAAGAAGAGGGTAAAAGAGCTTTAGAAGCACCTTGGAAGTGTGTGTGGGTTCTCACAGGTTCCAATTCCCCATTTAAGTATTCTGCATATTCTGATTTTTTTTATTTTGCTTGCTTGCAAGCAATAGATGGAAATTTTAAAAGTTGCTCTGCTACGCTGGAGAGCAACCTACATCTTTGAACATTTATACAGCTTGTAATTTCTTTGGATTGCAGTGTATTGATGTCAATTACACTGATTGATTTAACTCAGTTTTTCTCAGTGCTGAAATATTTCTAAATTAAATACAGTGTTTCAAAATTAAACTGAAATTTAAATGTTGGAATTATTACTGATAAAGATCCTTTGCTAAAAGAAAATCAGTTGTTACATTTGCTTTAAGTATTGCACAAGTTGCAGTAAATGGTGCAACAGAAATTCTAGAAATTCTACAGCAGCCCAGAAGCAAGGACTTGTATAAAAAGTAGATCTTGGGATGTGTTTTTTGTGACTAGTCAGCTTTGTGTTCCTGTAAAATAACCAGTTAATTACTTTTTTGCTTTTGTAATTAGGTGGGCCAAGAAATTGAGGTGCGGCCTGGTATTGTGTCCAAGGACAGTGAAGGAAAACTCATGTGCAAGCCAATCTTTTCCAAAATTGTGTCACTCTTTGCTGAACACAACGATCTACAATATGCTGCTCCAGGAGGCCTTATAGGTAAGAATAGTCTCGTATGAAAAGATTTATTTCTTCATGCTTATTGAAAACAGTTGGTTTCATTCAGCAACAAATTTCAGTGTAATTAACAAAAATACGATGAGCAATTTTAGATAATTCATATATGTAGAGAGAGACAGGGTTGGTGTGAAGAACAAGATACTTAAGAAATAAATAATTTTCCTGAATGTCACTGGCCAATGCAGATCAACTTGCACTGTTAATTGTACCAGCTTTAACAGTAGAATATTTCTTCATCTGTTTAGACAGAGCTCACAGTCTTGCTGACATTCTGAAATTGCTGTCCAGGTAATAGGGAATTCCCAGTACATTCTCTGGTTTTTTAGATAATTTTCAAATATTTTAGCACATAAAAATGACAGCTACCTTGTAGTAACTCCTTGTGACTTCCTTTGTTGTGTTGTAGGTGTTGGCACTAAGATTGATCCGACTTTGTGCCGAGCAGACCGCATGGTGGGCCAAGTTCTTGGGGCAGTTGGGGCACTGCCAGAAATATTTACAGAGCTAGAAATTTCCTACTTCTTGCTGAGACGACTCCTAGGTGTGCGCACTGAAGGAGACAAGAAAGCTGCAAAGGTCTGTGCCCCTTGCTTTGTTTTTCTGATCTTGCTTCCTGTGCTAAGTTTCATTAATGAGTATGTTTCTTCGATTATATGTAGAAATTTTGTCTCCCTGTTGATATAAGCTTGTCACTAAACTTAATCTGCTTGTTTAATATTGTAAATGAATGCTTTTCAGAGGAGTAGAAATTCGTATCAGAGTAGTTTAAAGTAGCATAAAGTATTTATGTGTCAAGTTAGGTATTCTTCTAAACGTGCTGGTAGTTGTTTTCCTTTGCTATCACCCTATTTACAGTGGTACTGTTCTACTTCCTACTGACATGCTTTTTGTAGAATTTTTTCACTGAAGAGCTTTTTAAAGTGAAGTGTTTGTTAAATACTCTTGTTGAAACTGAACTTGGGGCACAGCACAGACTTGTGCATCACAATCTGTTTTACACAAATCAACTAAAAGATCATAATTTCCCCTGTTAGCTTTTAAATCTATAAACTGCTTTGTGCAACAGTAAGTAAAGTGCTTCAGCACTCTCTTATCCTGTGAAATTAATTACTTTTGATTTTTTTTGTATGTAGGCATAAGGAAAATGAGAATACACCATTCTTGTAAATAGTCTGTATAACATCACAGTTTATAACACTATCTCTGACTGTTTGTGCTTTTAATACAGTATATTTTATAGAAAATGTAGAGAAATCCCAAGAAAGTACATCATACCAAGAACCTGCAGAACTACATGTACAACATCTTTATGTATTTGCCCTCTTGCATATAATACTTTATCTACGATACTGTTGCCCATAGTTTGTGTGTGTATATTTATAATATTTCTCAGCTATATCTTTTTGTGTGGCAAGAAGGTAACAGAAGATACTTGTCTGTGCTAATTTTTTTTGTACTAAAGCTTATGTTTTAGAATTTTGTATGTCTGTCTTCAGGTGCAAAAATTATCGAAGAATGAAGTTCTAATGGTAAACATAGGATCCTTATCTACCGGAGGGAGAGTCAGTGCTGTAAAGGCTGATTTGGGGAAGATTGTCCTAACTAACCCTGTATGCACAGAAGTGGGAGAAAAAATTGCTCTGAGTCGAAGAGTTGAGAAACACTGGCGGTAAGTTGGTGCAAAATTGGTAGAGTACCTGGTTGCTACATTGTTAACAAAAAAATACATGGATCTTATTTTGTACTGGAATAGGTAAGTGTATGTGTGTTTTAAAAATTCCTCTGGATTCCCCTGACACATTCGCACCACAGTTGTGGAATGCTTCATTTCATTGCTAGCCTCTTTTTTAAACAAACACTATGATTGGAGGAGTACCTGTTAGTTAACAGACAAGGAAATGCCTGAGGTTCATGGTTTGTTGCCAAAACTGCCAAGCTGTAAATTGAGCTCACAGTAGAGAGTCTTGGTGAGGGGTTGGGAAATTCTAATAATGTTAAGGCAAAACCTGTCTTTATGCACCCTTCAGTCGTTTTCTACCTGTGGAGCTGCATGTGATTTCTAGTGCAACCTGGAAGTAACAGCAGGGTAACGGAGGAGGGATTTTTGAGTGTTTTATGTGCTATGAGCACAGAGGAAAGAATGAAGTATCAACTGGATTGACCTATTCAAATTACAAATATAAAATCTCTGACTGCACAGAAGCATCTGGAGGCTGAAAGTGATGAACAGAATTGGTTGGTGGTGCATTTTATCGTAAAGCCAGACTCTCTTCAGGTGATGACACATACTGTACCTCTCATGTGTTTCATAAGACTCTATTGATAAGAATAGAAAAGTATTTAGATTTGTTGTCTCTGCACTGCCCTTGTAGTATGAGAGAGCACAGCCATTTTTCAAGAAGTCTGTACTGTATGGAAAGGAACCAAGCTTTAAATGGCCGTGGATGCATGTTTCTTTTTCATATGACAAGAAGGTGTAGACAGGAATTTAGTGCTTGCTGTCTCAGAGCAAGGTGACAAATTAGGGAAGAGATTATTCTCTGGAAAAAAAACCCAAAAACCAAGGCAAAAGAGACCATGTCTTGATCAGGATGGAAAAAAAAAAACCCCAGGACTCCAATTAAGTCAGGTAAAGCAGAAGGAGAGGAGAAACTATATGAGAAATTACACTTCTTTATTTTTTTAAGCTGTAGACTGATAGCGTGTGCAAATTGTAGGGTGTCTTTTGGTGATTCTGTGGATTCCTTCCCAGTTGAAAAATTTGACCAAATTTTGCCCAAAAGCCCACCTGTCTCTGGATTATGAGGTGGGCAAATAGTGGCAGCCTGCTGTAAAGATAGTTATTGAAAAGTTGATTCCTATGCTATATTAAAAAGATAGAGACTATGTAAGGAAACTGGAAGTTGAGAAGAGGAAAGAAGGCAAACTGGGAAGAGCAACATAATAAAATCCAAGAGGAGTAAAGATAATATGCAGTTGGTACTGTGAAAAGGAACTTGCAGCCTGAAGCAATAGAGTACTGAAAATACAGAAGAAAGTTGATAAAGCAAGACTGAAAGGATGTATAAAATAAAAAGGAAGTTACAGAGGCATAAAGTGAGGTTAAACAGCAAATGGGGTTCAGCAGTGATTCCAAGGATCAGTGAGTTCAAAGATGGACAAGTTATGACCTATGGGTATGGTATTAAAAAGCAGAAGTGCTGAGCTAATAAACTTCATTTCCTTTTCTGGTCTCCCAAGACAGGCTCAACTGTTTAGCAAGGTAAATCCAGATGCAAGTGTGGTTTCTTACCAGAAATTGGAAAGGTTTTGAGCACAGTCTTGTTAATAATGTGAAATGCCTCCTGACTGTGGAAATGGACGTGTTCTAATTTCTTTTTGCAGTATATTTTTCTGAGGTAATAGTGGCCTATAAAAAAGGTCTTGATTTTCCTGAGTACAAATAGCAGCACTTAGTTGAGAGTTGAGTTACTGCCACAGGTTACGTGTTCATTGAGAGTTACAGCTGTTTGTAATCTTACTGAATTTTCATTTCTATTTGAAAGTAATGCAATGCTTCAGGCATAGGTGAAAGAGATCAAGCTGTGAATAGATTTACCATCCATCAATACAACAGAAGTTACAGCATTTTCAGATTTTCAGCTTACTGTTCAGGAGAACACCCTTAGCTGGTTACAAATGTCCTCTGTCCTTCTCCCTTTTCTATTCTGTGTCTCCACTAAGCAGTTTTAATTCTTGTAGGATGTTTTGGGTGGGAGACAAGTGTAGAAAATTCAAAATGTAAGAACTGAAGGCATAATAAGGACAGAAGGATGTTGACTTACCCAGGATATTTCTGACTACTATTAAAAGTAATATAAACCTTTTTCTTTTTGCAGTTTAATTGGTTGGGGTCAGATCAGAAGAGGAGTGACAATCAAGCCAACTGTTGATGACGACTGAAGAACAAAAGAGTGCTTCATTTTTAAAGATGAAGTGCCTATTTCTGTTTTGGAGGGGGTGTGTTTTCACAGTGGAATTGGAAGCTGTGCAAACAGTATCTTTGGGTTCTATGGCTGTCCTCGTATGTTTTATTGAACTTTACCCTCTTACTAAAATACTAGTCACTATCACCATTAAAAGTGTAAAAGAATTGGCATAGAAGTGGGTTTCATTATCCACATTTTAGTAGAAATTAATTGTACATGTCTCATGGCATGTCTAATTTATGTTACTTTGTGTTTCAGACATATCTGTTTAATATCAGTCAAACCAGCCCCAAGTGTAACACACAAACCATAAATCTGGTATTGAAATAAAATATTGCTTATTTTCATTAATTCATACAGTTTTTCTGAGTAACAGAAGACTGCAGTGATTGTTCAACCAGTACAAGAATTAAAAGCAAGCAACCAAACTCTTGGAAGACTAGTACCTCTTCTGCACAACAACTTGTTTTGTTTAGACAGCTGTTTACAACAAAAAACTTTATTCCTTTGTTTTTATGGTTCTGATTTTAGGATTCTACAGTATTACGCTTTGTAATTAGGACTGCAATGTTGACTGACATAAATTTGTCATTTCTGATATTACTACATGTTTTCTTAAACCCCCAAAGAAAAACTACAAGTAAACTGGATCTGAACTGGCAGTACTGGTTTTGGCCTATTTTAGTATGGATTTATGAAAAGAATGTGATTAATTTGAAACGAAACTTTGTCATCGTGGAACTCTGTGTGGATGACCTGGGAGTTCTTCATATATAGGATTATGTTGAGCAAAATTATATTGAGCAAATATAAAATATTTGGAAGAGGCTGTAGAAATGAATGATTTGGGGTGGGGACAGAGTAATGGTGGTAGAATTGTGAACAGGATGAGGAAAAAAGGTGCAAAACCACTTTTGCTTAGCTACTCTGAATCACATGCCTCAGGATAAAACATAATGTAAGAAACTTACTGTAGGGTGCTAATACTGTAATCCATTTAGATTTTATTTCATCATTTGTACTAATATATATAGTTCTAGCTATTTTATATACTAGACTATTTAGCAAGTCATGCTACTTAACATATTTTGGTACAAAGTACTGTGTGTGTTTTCAAAGCTTTGGGTTTATTCAATATCTTCAAGGGCTTTCTAAAGGTAAATATGATTTCACTTATCAAATTGGATTTTGATGAAACAGCTTGCATTTTCTTGATTTTGCACTGTATTCTGTGTTCCCTTATTCTGTCTACATTCCTGTACTCAGTTTTTCCATTTGTAAAGTACTACCTCACGTGGTGTTGAGAGTAAATACATTAATTTTCGTATAGTGCTTTTCCATTTCAAAAGCAAAAGTCAGCTGTAGTTCTCCCTGACTCTGCAGGTACTTGACTAATCTACAGTCTTAAATGTGTGTTTTAAGGACTGCATCTTCCATGCTTTGGCAGCTCCCACTTTCTGTAAGTGTGACTTCTAGGAACTTGGATAAACATAAGCCTTAGCTAGTCTGGGAGCATGAGCACAAAAGAATGTAAGCTACAGCAGAGTGCATGGATGGCACCAGCACCAGGGTGAAATCTAGTCCAGAGTCCTTTCTCAGTGCACTGCACCTGTGGGTCTGATGAAGCACATGCTGAAATGCTTCTGAGAAACTGGTTAAGCACCCACAGACATTTTTAGGCGTTCAGATATGTTGGAGATTGGGTCTCTCTTCATCTTCAAGTTAAAGAACACAAGTGCCAGAATCTTGGCAAAGTTGTGCATCAACCTGCTTTCACAGTGGCTCTTCCAGGCAGGGTGAGGCTCTCACAAGGCTCACCTCTTCCTACACTCTGCTGTATATCCTGTCACACCAGGATGAGGGCCTGCGAGGAAGATCACTTAAAGAGGTTTTTTTTGCCAGCAAAATGCTAAATTTCCTCTAATGGAAAGCTTTGACTGCTGGCATGAGTGATGAGTAATGGGATTTGGAGACTGCTGAACACATGGAACATGTCTCTGCAGCATTAGAGAGCCAAGTGTGAACAGTGTAAGTGCAAATACATTGTGTGCTGACGTGTCTACCACCCCCTCCTCAGTCACTGAACTGTGATGCTGACATGTTGAATGACAAGAGAAAGCAGTATCATGTACAGCTGAGGAAGCTGAAAATTACTTTGATTTTCTTGACCAGGATGAAAACAGTGACAGATGCATTGTGAACTCTCACTTTACCAAGGATTTGGTTCAGAGTGATGATTTTATTTTTATTTTTTTACCCTTTGTAGGTCAGATTTAGCTCCCTGAAAATAGGTGTTCGTTTGCATTTCAAAGGGGTTGGGTAGCCAGGGCACCGTGGGTGGCACCAGCACTTACACGATGGTCACGGCACCTCTTCTATCATCTATCAGAACTTGATTTGAGGAGAGGACTGTCAGTACAGTGGTACTTCCTTGCTATTGGGAGCAAAGAATATCACCTCAATAAATATTTCATAAAAGACTTCTGGCATCTAAGAAACCTACCAGACCAGTGCAAGTTAACAACTACTACTGGGTTGGGTTTTGTTCTTTGTTTTTATCAATATTGGCCTTCAAAGCCCTGGTTTCATTAAAATAGGGGAAGAGTAATCTTCTTAACTCATACTAAAGTTTTCTCTAAGGCATTAGTACGTATATTACTTACAGTGTTGCATATAAATAACACTACCTCAGCAGAAAATGACCAGTGAATGGCTGAGCAGAAACTAAATAGAGTAATTCTGTGATAAAGAAAAGAGATAAAATTAAGAGCCTATACTTTTGCATGATACTTACTGAGATTCGTTCTTTGAAGAAACGGCTACAAAATACCAAGAGAGATACAGTTGTTCAAAAGGACGGGTAGGCTTAGACTCAACAAAAATTGTAGAATTTTATACTTTTAAAAGGAGAGGATTTAGGAAAGGTTGATTTGTAATCATACCTATAAAGGCAAAAAGATACTGCTTCTTCAACCACCTTGGCTCTGCTGTGCATTACTTCAATATTTAAGAAGGCAGAATGGTGAATACAGCGTGCTGCTTCAACACAAATATGTAGATATCTTGTGCAGTGGTACAAAGTTGAAGTGCTGTGTCAGTAGTTATTTCTGAGACTTTGGTGTTTATTTGGGAAACACCACATCAGATTTTGTTCTGAAGGGGTGAAGAATGAACTTTCAGTTAATATCTTTGCTGATTTTGTCCTAGTATATATGAAATCCAAAACCATTTTAAAATTATGTTTTTATTGTGTTCGTTATGTAGCACTTTTAAAAGTGCTTCCTTCTAGGTCACTGCTGCAGAAAGGGTTCCTACTGTTTTTTCCATGCTGAGTCATGTGGGTGAGCATCCAGACTGCCTGCAGGAAAGGTTTGCACTTCTGCCCCGGCCCTGTTTCCCATCAGTGCTTCTGTGAGTGTAAAGTCCCAGCTATGCCACCCTTGCCGTTCTGGGTCACTTCTTGCTGCCAGGCTGGGGCTAAACATTTATAAAGTTTCAAACGCCTGCCCTCCCTTAAGCACAACACCACTACAAAGCACAGTCTGCTGGCTCCTAGTCCCTGCCCCCCCTTGCCATGCCACAGCCCTTGTGCATCCACAACATGTCCAGTTGCCTTTTACTGACATCACCAGACCTTGTGGACACCACTCCCCGTTCATCAGTTCTTCCACTGCCATAATTCCTTTGGCACAGTTGGCTTGATGGTTGATGTTCACTATATTTGCTTACCATGGTGCTAATATTACTAATGTGCTGTGGTTTCTGTGTTGCTGCTTTTGTTTCTGTAAAGCTACATCTCTACATGCTCATGGAATCTTCCATACACCTCCAGTCCATCCCAGTGGTGGAGTAAAAGTACATATTTCATACCTTTTCAGACCAAACCCAGGTAGAATAAACATTTTTACAAAGATTTTGGTATATGGTGAATAACATAGCAGTGGTGACAGTCAAAAACTCTATATAAGCAATACAAGTATGTAAATAAGTTCTTCCTTACCTTGAAAGGATTAAAACCCAAACAAACAAGTCTCCTAAAATGGGCACTATATATGCAATGATGAGAACAAATGAGCAAGAGAATTTCGTTGCCAAGGAACAAACACCTTGTTCAAGGAATTATCTCAAATATTTAAATTAATTCATATTCTTCAATGACTTTTAGAAAACTTATAAAACAAAGAACTAGAACACTGATCAAACACAGATGAAAACCGTTGAAATATTTTAGTTGAATTAATGTTAATGTGTATGATATTTACTTGTGTTGAGGAAGGCTTCATTAAGAAAATGCAGGATATACATTTATAAAAAAACTTTTCAGTTCAAACAGTTTCTTTCTAAAGCCTGGTATACTTTTTTGAATATTGCAGTACAGTTGGGAAAAAAAAAATCAAGATTCACTTAAGTCTCATGTTACACAATCCTAAGGATTCAAATTAATTGGAGCACCAGCTCTCCTTTTTTGCATCTGTGTGGGTATTTGTAAAGAAATCCAACATACTAGACTGGATTCATTATGTTGCTTAGAAAGCCCCTTCCCCTGCCAAACATAACACCCTTCTATGTTTAGTCATCTCAGTCTATTAGGTGTTCAGTGAAGACCTGAAAAGTGTTTTTTTCCTGCAAATGTTCCTTAAGGTTCTCTTAACTCATTTCTCTTCCTGGTTTTGCTTAATCATCTATTTGATTATGTAATCTATTATGTATCTCAAAATATTTAATTTGCAACATCATCCTAACTACCCCACAACAGAATTAAGTCGCAGTTTTTGCAAGTTTTCATTAAAGCAGCTTTTTTTTTTACCTTGGTGACTAGCACTAGCCATATAAAAATAGAATAATTTTTGTACTGTTTCTTGGCTACAGCCAAAATGCTGTTGATAACAAAGTTTAGCAACAAGTATTTTTATTTCTTCAAATTGTCTCCCATTTATTGCTTTGGCAGTAGTTGGCAGTAATACAACTTAATCCTTTAAAAATCTAACATGGAGCCATACTTCACACCAAAAAGAGGTATGGGGGTGTAATTAGTCCTTCCACAGCAATCACAAACATTCACATATGCTCCATGTGGTTTTGGCTCCTTGCCTCTTGCCTCATTGTCTGTTAGCATGTGTCAAACACTGCTAGCCAGCAAACACTGATACAGCCCTGTAAACCATTTACTTGTGTGTTTCAAGCACACAAATTGTCCTGTTAACACTGCTGGGACCATTATGCACTTGAAGGTGAGCTTGTGCTTTAAGTGTTTTGGAAACTGGGATTTTAAATTACTTCAATTTTTTCGAAAGCTTAATTCCTCTAAATTCCTTGCTGCTTCATGCTGTTGCTATTCTACCAATCTGTGTGTTCATGCTGGGAATTTATTTTTGCAGTTAAAACCTGACATTTATCTCTGAAAGCATTTTGAGCCATAAGGGAAGGTGTCTGTTTTGACACCTAACATCACAGGAAAGTGGACTTCCGGTATGTTCCAGAGCAACTTCGCAGCTTTATGGACTGGTGAAAGCTGCTCCAGGTGGAAGCAGATCCATTTAAGAGGAGTATAGTTAGTGTACAGAAGAGCTTTGCTGGAAAGAGACCAAATAACACAGCTTTGAACTGACAAATACAACCCTAAAAATCAATGTTGTCCCATTAAATTCTCCCCAAAAAGGTTGGTCCCTCAATGTCATGGTTTGGTTTGTAGTGCCCTGCTCTCTTGTTAAACGATTCACTAGAGAAACAGGGAGGGGCTGGCAGAGTGTGATTTCAAAACACAGTGCTTATATAGTCACCGGAGCAGATAACCCTCAGGGCCACCTATAACTCTATTAGCCGAGAGAAAAGGAACTCTTAACACTTTGAATCTTCTCTACCCTTTCTTTTTCAAGATCCATCAGTGCCGACTTCCAACAATGTATCAGGTTGAACGTTTTCCGGTCCTTTTGCCTTTGTTACATGTACTCACCAACAACTCTAGGCTGTATCTTTGATTCACTGGCAAATAAGGCAAATGAATTGTGAGTTTACAGAGTTACAGAGTAAATTATAGACTTTTTTTACGTCCCCCCCCCATGAGAGTTCAAACTAAGAGATGTTATTTAAAATTGCAGAATAAATAATTAACCTTCCTACCTAATTAAAAATTCCTTTAAGCTTGCACAGCACTTAAGCAGAAAGAACTAGAAATAAAATTTCCTGTGAAAGCCTTCTTTTAACAACTAAGTATTAAGAAGTCTACTGAGTATTTGGAAACCAAGACATTTCAGAGATTTTAATGCAGACAAATAACTTACCAGTTCTCCACAGGATGCAAGGGACTCCTGCTCAACACAAGGACCACCCTGCTGCTTAAATGTAAGATCTGTTTTCAACATTTTTTAATTTAGCTTTTCAATTAAAAAAAAAAAAAACTCTTCTTTTACTTTTTTCCTTTTCTTCTTTTTGTTTCCTTTTATTTTTTTTTTCTTTGCCTCTCCTTTTCTTCTTTTCCTTTCTTTTCTTTTTCTCTTTCTTCTTCTTTTTCTTCTCTCCACAAGGGCAAATAATCTGCATTTTGATCTGAGGCAGCTGAAAAAACTGTGTCTGGAATCTTTCAAAAAAATTCAGTTTGGGGCCAACACCCCTTAGGGAAAATTTCAGACTTGTGAAAGCTGGCAAAGTTTTACGAGCAACTGAAAACCTGTACAATGCAAAATGTCAAACAGCTTCAAAGTAAGTGACACTACACTGCACATTGCTGATATTTTTTAAGTAGAGAGGTTATCTGAGAGATACACATCTGCAGAGATTTCATATTGGCCTTACAACATTCTCACTGATTTAAACCCATTAGGTCAGCTTCAACGTATTGACTTTGTATAACTGAAAGAGAAAAGACAAAGACTGAATATCCGGACCCTCTTCTGATCTGTCTTTACAATTATCTTGCGTAGCAAAGTGCAGTCAGAACAAACATGAGAGTCTCACATTCCTCTTCTGGGTCCCATCGAACACAGGATTCTTTGCATTGGACATGGTTCTCTAAGATACATGATAATATTTTAATAAAAAGCACATCAGTCCATCATCAGCCTGGTATAGCTGAACACATTTTTGAAATAGTCTTTTTTATAAGCAGGAACCATTAGAAGTTTTAAATTCAAATACATTTTTCAGACCCCAAGCAACAAATGAGATTCTCAGATCATGTTTCACTGTTCAGTTTATGTATTTCCCACTCCTTTGCTAAACAATATCTCAGCCTTATCATGAAGAAATTTCTCCAAATGAACATTGTCATACTTGTTTCACAGATATTCCTCCAATACCTTATTTTTCAGTGCTACACAGATCCCAGCAATGTTTATATTGAGGCTAGGTAAAATTGTGTTTTATAATGCCATGAAAACCTCTGAAAGACTTTTGCTTTATTTAATGAGCATTTTTAATGGCAATTTCTTAAAAATAATTTTATGTACTAACACACAATTGTTAAGGTCAGTCTTTGTTTCATTACTTCATTTGTTGCAACTAGTTTTCTCACCAAAAGAAAGTATTTCTTACCGCTTCATTCATCTTTCTTTGCCCCCAAGCCTTTGGCTCCCAAGCATTGTGGCTGCCTGTATGCAGAGGCAGTTCAGTGAGAATCCCAACTCTGGTTGTCTAAATTCACCCTAGAATTGGAGACAAGTGCGTATGGCACTTTTGTCCCCAAGCATCATAGGCTGAAACGAGTTGGTGGTTTTGTCTGCATGAGTTAGTGTTGGCTGTAACGTGCCTGTCTCAGTGGCCAGCCATTTGTTCTGACAGACATCAGGCCAGATGCTACCCAAAACATAGGCACTGTGACAGCCTGGGCCTCTTTCCAAGCCTTGCTTCCCAGAAACTATATGAAGCTTCCTGCCAACACCAAGCCCGTTCTTTCTTCAGCTCTCTCAGGGAGCATTCTGAACACCAGCAGTAATTGAAAAAGTGCAGATGGATGGGTCAAAGCCCCTCCACAGGCTCCCAGGGGATGGTGACAGGCAGCACACCAAGCTGCAGTGGTCTCATGCTCGAGCTCCATGGTGAGGATACTGCCTGGTGGGAGCAGGTCTTGCAGCAAACCCAGAGCTGGTAATTGCTGAAGCCAGGGGACACAGCAGGTGAGTGTCCTGGAGTTCTGTGTCTTCAATGAGGCAGGTAACAGAGAAGGCTGAAAAACAGGGAAGCCTCTACTTGGGAGCAGCCTGCCACCAGTAATGACAAACAACCTGGTGTAGTGAAAGGTTCCCTGCCTGTGGCAGGGAGTTGCAACTAGATGATCTTTAAGGACTCTTCCAACCCAAACCATTCTATGATTCTATGAACAGTGCCTTTGGAGAGGAACGCAAGATTATAAAGCGCTTGCCACGTGGTGCCTATGGATCACATACACTGACTGAGACCTGGGCATTTTTATAGTCTTGAGATCTCCTATCCACCAGAAAGATTAATCATGTAGGCCTCATTGCCCTGTCCAGCATGAATGCCAAGCCCTGCCTCCTCATAACATCGCTTCACGGCTTGGAGAGCATCTTATGTCCTTTTGGTCTGACTGCAACTCTCCTATGCTGTGATTTTGCTTAATTCCATGATGTTGGTTCCTTGGCCGTAACATGATGTAATGCCTCTTACTGTGGATAAAACATCCTGTGAATTCCAGATGACTTGAGCTGTCTTCATTTTTCTGTAGGGAGTTTCAAGGGGTTCTGCTTCATCCACTGAGATTTTGTGCATGGCCACATGCCTCTGTCACAGCGGATAGCAATAATGTGCTGCCTTGGGGGATTCCGGCAACTCTTTTCTCACCATGATTTTTGCCCCAAGTGAGAGGAGTTAACATTCTTTTCAGAGCCATTTTAGGAACACAGGCTGTGATTCAATAATTCCTGACACATTTCCTTCTGTGGGTCACAGCCCATTCTTCACCACTGTTGCATGGAAACACTTGAGACCATCTAGCCTGGGACATTTTTCATGAAGGACAGAGTGGTTGCCAGGAGATAGTGAAGGACTAGTGATGGCAATATTTGCTTGTGGTGACCATAGGAAGACCCCTTCCTAAACCAGTCAGCAACAACAAACAGGAACAGGGTGTCAGTCTGCCATTAAAGGTTTGGTAATATTTGGGAATATCAATTCTGTAATATCCGAAAATGAAAAGAGAGGTGAGAAACAGGCATTGCTGTCTGAGATGAAGCACGCCAGCATGGACACTAGAGAACTCTACAGAATTCATTGTCTCCACAGGTGTATTGGTTTGAAAACAAACCAGTGGGAGATCACAAGTCAGGATTAAAATTAACAGGAAAAATTAAAAATAAGTGAAATAATACAAGGAAAAGCACTGACAAAGTCAGATACAACCTGACACCCGGTTAGGATGGTGGTAGCAGTACAACTGAAGTAGTTCAATTGAGGTGGTGATCCTGTGAAGGTCTGGTCTTCAGCTGAAGATCCAGTGGTAGTTCTTGTCCTCTGGGAACCCAGTAGACAGGGCTGACTAGGCAGTTCCAAGGCCAGGTTATATCCAGGTGGGAATGCTTGGCTCCTCCCTGCTGGAGCATTGTGGAGCATCTCATAATAGGGTGAGATAAGTCCATGAGTCATGCGGTGGGGTCTTGATGGCTCATTGTCTTTTATCTGGGGTGGGTCATTAGCAGGAGATAACAGCTGGTGGTAATAGAATACTTAAATACATCTCTATTGTAACCTAGGACAACAGGTTTGTACTGGATAATTACAGTAGTTTAACTTACAAACACCAACTAATGTCTGGACAATTCTTGAGAAATTCTGAACAGTGCTACAAAGACTACAAAATGGACAAGAAAATCTACTGTCTTTTAACAGCTACTGGACATGGGCATGTCTTGACAGAGCAAAAGAAATTACTTGAAATTATTCTTAGATAGAAAACATCAGTCTACTAAAAAATAGTACTTCAAGAAACTATATCCTTCCAGATACCTCTACCTCCTTCCACTTGTAAAAGGGCAGGGGAGGATTGTGAAAGATGGCCTAATATCAATCCCTCTATGGCATAAACCATTAAATTTCACTCATTCCTTTGTGAACCAGAGGACTGGGGCAGAAATGCCAGAAAGCACCATCCAATCTGGAGGTGAAGGCATCGAGGGGAAGAGGGCCAATCCCATCCCTTATATTTTGCTTGTGCTTGATTACCATTTATCATTTAGGAAGTCAAGTCTATGTTTTTTCATTGAATCTATCTTGTTTAAACTCCAGCTATCCATGTCTCTCTCTCTAGACTGAAATGAATTCCCATTACCAGGAAAGTACTATATGATTAATGTCTATTTTTTTGTTCTTGTTGGTATTAAACAGCTAAAGACTTTTAAAACATCCAAATTCTTTTAGAATTCTTTGTGGCCTCTCCAGTTTTCAGTCTGTTTAAAAAACAGGACCCAGCAGATACAAACTCACCTTATTTCTACCACCTACTCCACTGTAAGCATCCCCAAACAGCACCAGCTCTTTTTGCCCTATGTGTATACAAGGCTCTTTTTGAGATGTCTTGTGATTGCACCCTTTAATCTTTTCTGTTTCTACTTTGCAGGATTCAGGAGTGTCGCTGTTGAGCCGCTAGCTGAGGAATGACCCAGGTTCTCAGACAAGGAAGGAGAAAAGGTGTCTTTATTATTTTGATTTCCATATATATAGAGTTTTCAGAGGTCACCCAGATTGGTCAGCCAGAAACCTCCCCCTAGGCCCAATTGGCCAAGCCCGAACTGACCTAATCCGGAGACGTTGTTTGCAAAACATCCAAACTTTATCTTTGTTTATGAAATGTAGCAAAATGTTCTCATGAGAAAGACCTGTGCTAGCCACACAGGAGTATCTTCTAGGTACATGATTTGCATTCATTCATCCTAGACACATAATTTTGCATTTGGACAGATTAAGACACAACTTATTTAAGTGGTTTAATTTACAAAGTACTCCAGTCCGTGTGATGTTTCTACAATATTGTCTTTTCCTCATCACCTGTATACTTACTCCAGCAACTTTGTCACAGCCACAAATAAAACCAGGGGTGACTCTATGATGAGTTCTAGAACATGATGGAAATTTTGGGCCATAACTAAGGTTCCACCCCTGTGAACAATGCAATTATTTGGTTATTTCTACAGTGTTATTTATTTCTTCAGCACTGTCAGTCCATCAGCTTTTAAGCCATTTAACATATGATACTGAAAGTAAGGGAGACTTGGTGTGTGTGGTATGAATCACCTTACCCAAGTCTGCTCCATCTATGCAATTAATGTTGTGCTGAAGCTTCTCATCTACTCAAGTAATGAAGTTTGGCGTGTCTGCCAAGATCACTTTTCCCTAAGCCACACTTACTGGTACTAGTTATATTTTTACCCTTTTATTCCTTATTAAAGAAATCCCATGGGGTTTTTTCCCATTATTTTGGCAGGACTGACTTTAACATGACAACCAGCTTATTACCCAACTCATCTTGCTCAGGCAAATGGACACTGGCTGATATCACCCTTTCTGAAGTGGCTCAAGCCTTCTGAGATTTACATTTATTGTTGTAAATGAACCAGCCACCTCCTCTGCTGACAAAGGCAGGCAGGAGTGCATTTTAAAGCATGTAACACATTCCCCTATACTTTTACTTCTCACTAGGCATTTCCTACTGATTAGTGACCAGAAACACTGTATGAGCTCTAACAGACCTGTCTGACAGTTTTTCCTTTGTTGTGCTCAATTTTAACACCCCAGGGTAATCTGGACCTGCAGATTAAACTATCAATAGAATGACTTCTTATCCCTCATACTTCCTTCATTTTGGGACATATTTTTACAAGGATTACTTTTCAGTGTAACTGTCCTGAATACACTGCATGAAAGTCAGCAGCTACAAGAGTCAACCTAAGTAAAACCTTTTTACCACTGCTAGGAGCAATTCTGTTAATTCTCCTTACTCCTTCCTTTTTAGTCCAATGACTGCAGGTAAATATTGGTGCACTTGCAATACTATTAACAACTAAAAGAGAACATTTTGGAACATTAGATCCTTGGATAAGATGACAGTATTTCCTTTTTATAGATAAGGTTCAAATAGAAGCTGGAAGACAGAAAAATTATTCCAGAATTTCCATGAGAATATATTAACAGAGGACTATTCTGGGAGAAATTAGAACAATCTCCCTTTACTTTCTTTCCCATCCAACTGCCATTACTGTGGCACCATAGGAAAAACAGGAAAAGATCACTTCAGCAGGCTCATGCTTACGGTATAGTGACACAGCCAACTCACAATGAACCCTCATCGCCAGCTGATGGATTTGTCAAGGTCAAAAAATGGTTACTGAAACATGATCAGGTAACTGGATGGTAAAATAAATCTAGTTCATTGCAGATCAAGAAGCAAACACATTTCTACTTAGAGACCTTCAAACCAGTCACCATTAAGCAGACAAACCTCAATTTACTGTTTTATAATCTGGGGCTTAGCAATAGAGGAGCTACAGCTTGAGCAATCTGGGGGTGTTACTCGGCACAATGGTGTTTGCTATGCATGTTGCCAATACCTGGAAAGGAATCTTACTAAGACACAAGATAAAAAGGAACTGTGACTGAAAATGGCTCTTTACAAATTTTTATTATTTATTGACAAGTAAATTATCAGCAACATGGATGAAAGCATTATCACATTATCAGCCATACTGACTTGGGGCTGTACCCATTTTTCAGGACTGCATGGACACACTAACTCCTTTTAAGATTACCTAGACGGAACCTGATTGCAACATTGTAATAGCCACTGTGATAATTAAGTGTCCAAGTGTGAAATCAGCAGCAGATATCTCCAGAATTCAATGACTGCTAAGTTCAAGCGTAATTTTTAAGAGGACACCCAGCAAAACCAACCAACTTCATTTGCTTTTGTGAGGAAAGAGATACAGCTAAGTACCTGCTCCTGAGTGATACCAAAACAAACTCTAAGGAACAATACAAAGGAACAGTGGATCACAAGTAAAATTAGAGTTGGACTGCAAAGGCTCTGTTTGCTGTACTGAGAACAACTGGCCTATAAACTTTTATATACAAGCTGTATTCTGTCTCTGGTGTACAAAATCTGACACAACCCAACCACCAATCAAGGTCAGAAATCCTATTGCTTACAATGTAGTTTTACCCTTTGCCTACTGAATTCCAGAAAGTGCAAGTTACAAAAGCACTTCTGCAGGTAAGTTAACCTACGTTGTTCCAAAGTGGTGCCAGCACACCTATGGTACCTGCAATTTCCTAGAGCATTCTGCCCTTGCATACCTCAGTTGGCTGTGGCAGCAGAAAGGGCTGTGAATATCAGCAGCAAACACGGCTTCCTTCCTGGCAGCTGCACCCATGGGAGTTACCCTGTTTCTGATCACACCAGGGTGTTTGTGGCCCATTGGAAACCAGCGTGGCTGGGGACACCATTGAGAAAATGGCTTCATCAAGACAAAAATTACTCAAAATCTGCTGGTATCTTTCTCCTGAGTGGTAAAGAACAAGGGGGTAAAGGTGAAACAGTTATATGCAGATGGGGTGAATGACCAGCCAGCCAAGAATTTAAGATTCAGGTCTTGCAAAACATCCAGCCATTTGCCTTTTAATGGCATTACAGTTTTCCGAAGGTCTTCCTTCCCCTGCAATGACGGAACAAATGGTTATGATGAATCTTTGAGGGCAATCTGCCCCGTATTCTGGATTTCCATTGCCTATGTGAATGAAAAATTGAAAATGTCCTTGGAACCAAAGACCTTACAGGATATCATGCTGTTCATTGTAATTTTCTATGCACTTTATGTTTGTTGGAAAAACTGGCTGAGAAATTGTAGAATCATTCAAGCTGGAAGGTACTTCTGCAGATTGTCTTGTCCAACCCTCCTGCTCAAAGCAGGGCAGCTAAAGCACGTTGCTCAAGGCTGTGTCCAGTTGAGTTTTGAGTATCTTCAAAGACAGAAGCTTCACAATTGCTATGGAAAACATGTTTCACTGTTTCAAAGAAATTCACAGTCTTAAATTTAAACATAAGGCAAAAAAAAAATTTTACATTTTTTTACTTACCTATACCAGAGCTATCTTGCTGTTGATTATGGACTATCACCTTTCTCTGCTCTTTCCCTTAGCCTCTTCCATCCTGGCAAGAATATTTACTTAAGATTATTCTACACTAACATCACATGTATGGTGAAGCTCAGAAACCTTTCAAAGGTAAGTATTTTAGAACCCCTTCCTGAAACCCAGCTCTGGGCTGATTCTCCAAGTTTAACTTCAATCTCCATGGAATTAAATAAAATTAATTTTTGATGCATTATGGTTCCTATTCTGTTCTCAGTATCATGGTGTGTTGGGTTTATGCGGCCAGGTCTTAGCAGCAGGGGGTTACAGGAGTGGCTTCTGTAAGAAGCTGCTGGAAGCTTCCTCCATGTCCAGCAGAGCCAAGGTTAGCTGGCTCCAGGATGGACCAACCTGCTGCTAGCCAAGGCTGAGCCCATCAGGAATGGTGGGAATGCCTCCATGATATGTTTGAGAAGGGAAAAAAAAAGTTTCTGTGCATGTGTAATTAGGGGCAGAGAAGGGCAGGATGAGAACATGTGAGAGGAACAACTCTGCAGACACCAAGCTCAGTGAAGAAGGGGCAGGAGGTGCTCCAGGCATCAGAGCCGAGATTTTCCTGCATCCCATGGTGCAGCCCACGGTGAAGCAGCTGTGAAGCATGAGGATGTAGAGATCCATGTGCAGCCCATGGAAGAGAGACTCATGTTGCAGTAGTTTGTGGAGAACTGCTGCCTGTGGGATGAATTCATGTTGGAGAAGTTTATGGAGAATTGTCTCCTGTAGGAAGAACCCCACACTGGAGAAGAGGAAGGACTCCTCTCCCTGAGCAGCAGCAGGAAAAACCTGTGATGAACTGACCACAGGCTCCATTCCCATCTCCCTGCACTGCTGGGGGAAAGGACATAGAGCTTGGGAACAAGGGAAGGGGGGCGGGAAGGTGTTTTTAAGATTTATTTTACTTCTCCTTATCCTGCTCTGATTTTGTTGGTAATAAATTAAATTAGTATCCCCCATTTGAGTCTGTTTGCCCTTAGGTATTTGGCAAGTGATCTCTCCTGGTCCTTATCTCAACTCATGAACCTTTGTTATATTTTCTCTTCCCTGTCCAGGCGAGAAGGGGAAAGACAGATTGGCTTTGGTGGTGGCATCCAGCCAGGGTGAACCCTCTAGATACGGTTAAAGTTTGCAGGGTCCATGTCTATCAAACACTATACTGAAATAAACTCCAAGCATCGCCCAACTTACGTTTTATGCCTGTGTGTTAAGATAAAAAAGACTACTGCACAAAATTAAAGCGGAGTCAAAGCTGAACCAGACGCTCATTGGCAACGTAAGCCCTACATATTTGCTGTTCTCACCCAGATAAGTCACATTTGCATCATTTGATAAGTGCTACAGCCAACTTCCTTCCAGTTTCCTCAAACGTTAGAAACGCCCCTTGAAGAAACCTCAAGCCCTGGGCCCACAATTATGCAACCAGTTTGAAGGTACCTCCTCATATCCATGAGGTTACCCATGGTACGTAATTTCTAATGCCTCGAAAACTTTAGGATGCATCTTTCATGGATCAACAGCAGCTCTCTCCTTAAAAGAAAAAAAAATTAATTCTTATTAACTTTTATCACAAGGAAAACACCTCTAGGCAGGGCTAGGGTTCCAACGCCAAGGTATTTCCAGTTTTGCACAGTCCACAAAATGCGACCCCCCCTGCCCTGGTACTGCTGTTACGTGACTGCCAGCAGCCCCCGGGGAGCGCCGTCCGTGTTCTGCGTGGGCACCCGGGGTCGGGCACCGCACCCCGCTGCGTTCCGCTGTCCTTGTTGTTCCCAGCAATTCCCGCCGGCAGCCGCGCCCCGCGCCGGGGTGACCCGAGGCCGCGCAAGCCGCGGCCCTCAGCCCGCGTCCGCGCCAGAGCGGAGTACCCGCACCCTAAAATCGCGCACCCCAAAACCCGCTCCCCGCCGCGCAGACCCGAGTCCAATCCCGCGGCGGGGGCGCGGAGCCTCCGGCCCGCACTCCGGGGCCGGGCCGGGCCGCGGGCCTGGTGCAGCGCGGGGGGCTCCCCCGGCATGGAGGGGCCGGGCGGGGAGGGGGTCCCGGGGGCCCGCTGCGCTCCGGGGGCGCACGCCGAGCCCCGAGCGGCGCAGCGCGGCCGAGCCGCGGAGGAGGCGGCGGCGGGAGGAGGCGCGGGACCGAGCGCCGCCGCGCCGCCCCCGCCCCGCCGCCCCGACCGCCGCCTCGCCCGCCCCGCACAGGCCCCCGGCCCGCCCGGCCGCCCCGGCCCCCGCGGGCGGGCGGGCGGCCCGAGGCGGCGGCGGCGGCGCGCTCCCTTCCGCCTGCTCCTGGGCTCTCTCGGGCAGTGACGTGACGTGCTGACGGCGGGCCCGGCCCGGGGAGCTTGGCCGCTTCCACTCAGCTCCGAGCTCGGCCCCTCCCTCCCCTCCCGCCCGCCCGCCCCGCCGCAGCCGCCGCCGCCGCCGCCGCGCTCGGCCCAGTCGCGCTGAGAGAGGCCGCGCCGAGCGAGCGCCGCCGCCCGCCACCCGCACGGTAAGAGCCGCGGGCCTGGCCCTGCCGCCCGCCCGGCCCGGGCCTCCCCCTGCCCGCACAGGCCGCGGCGCAGGCCGCGAGGAGGCCGCAGCTAGGCCGCGCCAGGGCTCCGCCACAGGAGCGGGCCGCGGGCTCTGCGCCGGCGGGTCCCGCGCGCCCGGCGCGGCCCGCGGCGGCGGGGGAGGCGGCGTGAGGAACGTGGAGCGGAGGTGGGTGGCCGCGGGCCCGGGGGGAGGCGAGTGGGGCCGGTGAGGGGCCGCGGGCCCGGCCGGGGGGGGCTCGGAGGTGTCTGGAGGAGGAGACAAAATGGCGGCGCGCGCGGGGGGGCGGAGGGCGCCGGCGCCATCTTGAATTAATCGCTCCCACAGCCGGGGCCCCGCGCGGGCCGGGCCGGGCTGGGCCGGGCGGGGCGGGGGGAGCCTCGGGGCTCCGGCAGGGACCGCCCGCAGCCTCCACACCCTCCCCGCCTCCCGCTGCCACACTGCGAGGCGCAGCGGAGCGAGGCGCGTTCCGGCCCGCGGCGGCTCCCTGCGCGGCCGCGCCGGGGCTGTCGGCCGGCTCTCCTTCCCCGCCATCTCCTCGCTCTCCTCCGGCCGCGGATTCGGGCGGCGCGGGCTCGGCAGCGCCGGGAGCTCTCCCGCAGCCGCCTTCGCCCACTCGCCCCGTGAGCAGCTCCCTAATCCCCTCGGGGCTCCTTGGTGCTGGTGCTGGCTCAAAGGTGCGCCTGGGATCGGTCATTTCCCTCATTCAGGTTTCGTTAAGAATTAGCTTATTTGCTTTAGAATTAACACTCGTCTGGCGCACAACATCCCTGTGAAATTTGGAGAAAACCCATTTCTTTAACCGGTTTCTGCAAACACTCCACCACTGAACTACAACAAAGAGGGGAACGACTTGAGGGGTTTTTTTACGGAATTGCGATGAAAACAGCAGCGCTGATTCTCCTGCCAAAACTGAGGGAGACGCATCAAGAAATAAGCAGCTGAATGATCACATTGTTACATTTGTAACATCGTCTTTATTCTTCTGTTTATCCACCTAGTAATAACGAGGGCTGTTTTCAAGGCAGGAATTAAACCCTATAGGACTGTAATTTTTTTTGCCCTTCGTGTGTGTGCGACCGAGAGCAGTGTGTGTGCGCGGCGCGTTCCCCTCAAGTGGGTCACGTCAGGAGAGTTGTGACACTGCAGCAGTGGCGTGGACTGAGCCCAGAGCTGCTCGGGAGCACCGCGGAGCCTCGGTGGCTCGGGGCTCTGACCCAATTGGGACATGCCAGGCGTGCCGCAGTTTTTAATGGGATGTAGCAAGGCACGACGGGAACATGGTTGTGGCTGTACACTAAGTCATCCCAGCGTGGGTAGAGGCCAGCACTTGCACGTGGGGAATTTTGCTGGTTTGTGCCTTGATTTGTTAGATTCGCTGCCTGGCTATTTGGTTTATGGCCTTATTTCAATTCAGGAATAGGCAGAGGACTATGTTTTGTGTTTCTAAGAACTATGTTACGTATTTCTTCTTCACAAGGATGGCTTTTCTGAAGTTTCCCCCTTTTTTCTCCTTTTCATTTTCCCCCATTTTCCTTTTGTTTTTTTGTTTTCCTTGTGAGAGCAGAGAAACTGAGCATTTCTGTGGAATATTAAACCTCTTTTGAGGAACTCTAAAGTTGCTCGTTCTTTAAAGTATGACAGCTTGTCTATTTCTCTTTATTTCATCTTGATTGCCTTGCTAGGTCTATTGAGTCAAGAATCTGTAATGTGGCAGGACTAGTGTACTGTCTGCATTGCTTTCTTGACTGATTGCTCTCACAATAATTTTTACTTTGGAAGATTATTGCTAATATAGTAATACCATTTCTTCCATTAATATGTAATTTTCCATCTCTTCTTCCACTTGAAAATATTACCTTGGCTTCCATAAAGCCAAAACCAGCAAAGTCTCTGAGTAAATAGGTAGAAATCAGTTTATAAAAGCTCACTGTACAGACAGAATTAAGTGTATATTAAGCATATTAATTCTCAATCCATGTGAAGCTGGCATGGACCCAAGTCAAGTAAAAGGTGTAGATGTTTAGTTCTTTCCAGAGGTATAAATAAAACCCCCTGATTCTGGGTTCCTCAGCTCTTTTTGTCACAGTGATAGAGTGTTTCCAGAATTTCTGAGATTTGAACAAAGAGACACATAGTTCAGATGGACTAAGTGTAGGGACATGGCTGGGCACCTGCTTTTCTTTGAGAGTTTGGGTTCCCGAGCCAGGACTGAAAAATTGATTCTGTCGGTTTCAGTGCCAGAATTCGGTCCTGAGGTAAGTGTCAGCTAGAATGTTTGGGAAGGACTGAGAGGAGTTTCTGTCCTCCTTGAAATCTTGCAGGAAAGTGAACTGCTGGAATTGCTTCCTAGCCTTTATGGTACCACAGAGCTTGGGGTGCTTGCCAAGGAATTGAAGATGTTCACTGTGGTGCTCTGAAGAAGCAGCTCTGGTATTTCTTGTGTCACGGAGCTGCCGTTGGAACAGAGCCCTGTGGTGTTCCTTCCTTTGTGTGGCTGCATATTGAATCCCTGTGCTCACCCTCTGCTCAGAAGAGCAAGCAGGAAGAAACAGCGTTTTCTCATCTCCTGGTTAGAATGCTCAAACCTTGAAGTGATTTTGGGAATTTTTTTGTATTTTTTTACCTCAAGTATAGACAAATTAATTTACGCCTTTTTGGGCAGCAGATTCTGATTTGGACGCCTTTATTGTTTTAGATAGTTCAGTTAATTCCTGTTTTAAGTGCCTGCATCCTCCTTTGGCCCTCTTCCTGCAGCAGATTTCTGTGGATGTGGGGCCTGTGCCCTTGTGGAGCACTTTTAAACTCCTTATGGTCCTGCACAGGGGTAAGAATTGGTGTACAGTGACATGTTGGCTGGGTCTGGATGCAAAAGCACATTATGAGAAACATTATTTAATGAGAGATTCACTGAGTGAAAGCATTGAAGTTTCTTTCTGCTCTGGAACAAGCACCAAAGCAAATGTTGGTTGCCATTTTAAGATTCAGACTTGAAAGCCCATGTACCCAGGAAGTGTCAGTAGTTTGTGTGGAGCCTGAGCCTTTGTTTTGAGCACGTTGTGCCTGTGTAGGTGAGAAGACCTGGCCAGAGTTACGCAGTGTGCAAGTGAAGGGTGTGCTGTGCTGTCACTACTGTGAAACTGCACCTCCTGAACACCACAGAGACATTTTGGGTTTAGCATCTGTTTAACATCTGTTGCCTGGAATCCAGGCAGCAGCAAGAATAACAGGGAAGAGATGGTGTCATTGGGCATTTACAGGAAGCTGGGAAGTAGTGATGGAGACCTCTGCATCTCATGGGTGAGGAGGATGGAGGGAAGGACAGTGAAGGAGTGCCTCACTTACGGACAGTGAGGAATTTAGGGAGAGGATAGGATGGATAAAGTACAGGCATGAACGATAAGAAGTAGGAATTTGTGGTGGAGTGATGGTCAGGGAGATGGTGAAAGCAGGAAGCAAAGAAAATGAATGCCAGTTCGTCCAGTAGCTAGTGGTGAACTGACACTTCAGGCTGGTCAGGTCACAGCAGATTGGAGGCTGATGTGTTTGATAATAGCATTAAAAGCGCAGGCACAAAGGGCGTCTGAACTTTTCCCAGAGAGCTGGACAGAGGGTTCCATCATCTTATGTGTGTATTGTCTGAAGAGAGAGGCAGTTTTATTTCTGCCAACTCTTAGTCTCCCTTTGCCTCCTACATTAAAAAAAAAAAAAAAAAATCCCTCTTAATTGCTGATACAATCTTTGCTACAAATTCATGAGTAGCAGAGGATGTGTGAAGGATGGGAGTGTACTGTAGTTAGCTGGAGGGATGAAATGAGCAGGTGAGGTAATGAACATAGTATTGGTGCAGGCACACCAAAAGTTGGAAAAGAAGCAACAGAAGAGAAGAAACTAAACTGTTGTGTGAAGGCAACACATAAAATATGACAAGATGAAAAGGAAGGACATTTGTAGTAGACTGGCTGGGTGTATACTGAATAGATGGAAGGAAAGCACTTTGGGTATTAATAACTGTTGCTTGAATTACTGTATGGGATTTTGTTATTCTGTTCTTGTTTTTGTGGCGTGGCAGAAGTTGACTGCCATCAGTCAAGCTATTTCTTGCATCTGAGGCTGAGAAGCACTTCGGCTCTTGGTTCTAAAAAAAAGCATTGGGTGAAGAGCTGTTCCTCTTAATAGTGGGCACTTCTAATGGAAGTGATTGACAGTGCCTGAGTAATTGGGAGGTGATTTATGTCCAGTTGGATACCCCAATGACTTGTTAGCACAGCTGTCTTTAAAATGCAGAGGCCTTCCAGCTGAGCATCACACAAATACAGGACACCTTGGAAAATTATTAGTGTGCCACTGTTTTTCTTCCAGTTCAACGTCTGGCTATATTTCTCCCTCAGCTTCTATAAGGGACAAGGCCCAAGTGACTGCACTGGAGTCAGGACAATGCCCCAAGGGAGAGTTCCAGAGGTGAAGAGTTGGGAAAATTTGAACTAGAAAGTGGGGCAGATTTAGAAAATACTTGTTCTAGATTATGAGTTTAGATTCATGTTTTGGACTAGTTATTGTTTTGGTTTGGGTTTTTTTTTGTGTGTGTGTCAGTTTCCCTGATAAAGACTTAATGAGTGTAAATGTTAGTTGATGTAATTTGGAAAGGGTATGGTTCTTATGGAAACCTTGGGTAGAATCTTGATGTTTTGTCTGTCTTTTGTGAAGGTATCACAGAAATGGGGAAATTTCTGCTTGTCGCTGTGAGAAATGTTTGGAGGGAGAAAAATAATATCTTCCACTTCTACAGAAACACAAGCAGAAACATGAAGCAGCGTTTGGTTGCCTCTTGCTCATTCTGCACTTAGGAAAGTAGTTTGACTTAAGTGCAAGGGAGTAGTACAAGTTTATGTTAGACTGCATTGTACCTGACTAGGTTTGCCTGATCTTAACTGTAATGCACATATGGAAGCAGCAGAATTTGGATCTCAGTTTCACATTTTTGCAAGTATTTTAACTTTGTGGTCTTGTTAGTTTCTTTCGTTAAGGTTAGAATCCTAGGTCATTATGCATCCAAGAAATTTGGACATTCTGTTCAAAAATTTTGGTAGAACATGATGTTTGGTAATTTTTGAGAACTAATTTGTGATACTTATGGTACTTTGTCTTGAGGCAAGAGTTTTGAAAATATTCACAGATCTAGGTTTGAAAACCTATGATGTTGTGCTCTGGAAGTGGTTTATATTGATGATTTCAGTTCCCCAAGTGAGATAAGAGTGAACTCCTCCTGACTGCCCAAGTATGAACATGAGGACATCAGAACCGGTGTGCATTTCAGATAATGAGCTCTCTATGTTTAACTTACCTTGTTGGGCCTTGATGATTTGACCATTCTGTATTCCTCACCATCCAAGAGGGACTTGAGTGTAAACTTGTCTAGGCTTTGTCTTAATTTTTTTCCAAAGATGATAAGGAAGTCATATTTTCACATTCCTTTATGAGCTGCCTCTGTGTTTGTGAAGCTGTGGGGCTTTGAGAAAAGGGCCCAGAGTATTGGACCTCACACTCCTCTTGTTCAGAACCTGGGTGTTTGGTCATGCAGAGTAGTATTGCTGGAATCCCATACTGAGGAACCCTGTGTGAAATCAGGTTCATCTTAAAGTCATGGGGTGCTGTGTGTTAACTTCCATGCACCCAAAATTTCAGCTTTTCAGTGCATGGGCAGAGGCAACTTTTTTCACCTAATACAGGTGAAATAACCTTTCTTCTTTACCTTCTACAGACACTGTGACTGATGAGAGTTAAAGGCCATGGATGAAGATGGGCTTGAATTGCAGCCGCACGAGCCAAATGCATTCTTTGATCCAACAGGTCTGTAAGGAGATAATATGTAGATAAGAGTGTTCACATTAGATGCAAGTGACTGTTGCTTATTCTGCCTTTGCTTAGAAGTGCTATGCTGCATCAATGCTTTTGTATAGAGTAGTCACTTTTGAGTTTGGGTTGTTTTTATTACTCAGAGCAATATGAATGAGCTACTGTTCTTTCAGTCAAGTAATAGTTGTTTGGGTATTGGGGGAGAGTCTAAAAATTGCAAATCTTTTCCAGGAGAGAAAATCTTGTTCATCTTAATTACGTTAGCATCTTCTGAGGACTTGCTTTATGTACTTATCTTAGTAGCTCATAGGCTGTTATGCCGGTTTTACTAAATTGCAGTGTAGTGTAAAAGTAGAAGTGAAATAGAAGTAATTTCAATTATTAACTACCTCATGTGAGACAGTTCTACAATTTAAGTGCCATTTTTAATTATGTTTTTCAGGAGCTGATGCAGCACATATGGATGGAGATCAGATTGTTGTGGAAGTACAGGAAACAGTATTTGTTTCAGATGTAGTCGACTCAGATATAACTGTGCATAATTTTGTTCCCGATGATCCAGACTCCGTAGTAATCCAGGATGTCATTGAGGATGTTGTTATTGAGGATGTTCAGTGCCCAGATATCATGGAGGAGCCAGATGTATCTGAAACAGTCATTATTCCTGAACAAGTGCTGGACACAGACGTAGCCGAAGAGGTTTCTTTGGCTCATTGCACTGTCCCAGATGATGTTTTAGCTTCTGACATAACGGCAGAGACAATGTCTATACCAGAGCATGTACTGACAAGTGAGTCAATGCATGTACCTGAAGTTGGACACGTAGAACATGTAGTTCATGATAACGTTGAAGAAGCAGATATCGTCACTGATACTCTGGGAACAGATGTTGTTTCTGAGGAAGTCTTGGTGGCAGACTGTGCATCAGAGGCAGTGATCGATGCCAATGGAATCCCTGTGGAACATCAAGATGAGAAGGGCAACTGTGATGATTACCTTATGATTTCCTGTAAGTGTTTGGGTAAAGCTATGAAAATTCATATGATAAGGGCTTGAAATAGCTAAGGGAGGGCTTAAGACAGTACTCAAAACAGAGTTTCTGTATTTTTTATTGAAATGGAGATCTCACAAATGTACTCACATGGAGGGATTTTTAGGAACATGTACCAGCTAAAAGTTCTGGTGAAGCTAATGGAGAGAAATACTGGCAAATGCATGTCTGATTATAAATTATTTCTGTAGCAATTGATAGCGTATGAACAAAAGAGTAAGAATTCCAGTAAGTCAGATGCCATATACTTAATAAGAACTGAAAGAAAATTAATGTGACAATGTTTAAAAATGCTTATATGTGCAAGTTATTAAGACGACTGCCAAGACATTAAGGAAACAAAAATATTTCATGGCCAAGAAAGAGTAAAAAACCATGGTTTCTGAAAATTCAATCCTTGTCTTGTTTTTTTGCTAAGCCCTCACCTCTTGCACGTCATTTATTGTTGGATACAGACAGCAGTATGGTTTTCGATGCTGTTAGGATGTGTTTTCTTCTCTTGATTAAGCAAAGAACAGAGGTATTCAGTTAACAAAAAGAGTAACTATTGCTACTCATAGCTGGGAAGTGAATATCTTAATCTCCCTTAGGAACACTGGCACAATCCATTTGAATTGTATTTCAAAAGACTTAAATAGAGGGTGGAGAAAAATAGACCATATCATCAATCCTTCTACTGAGGATATCCATTTGTGTGATCTAGAGCTTACTCGAAGTGTGTTACTTATTATAGTGATTACTCAGTGCAGCACCTAGGAACATCACAGTGTCACTGCTGAACATTTATTGTAGAAATAGAAAAGCCTTGTTAGGCTGGTGGTTTAATTGCCATTTCAGGCATTTCTGTTTTGTCTGGTGTTAAATGATTCCATTGATGAGGTTGTACTTCGTGCTCTGCTTCAATTGCCTTTTTTCTTTTTTTTTTTTTTTTTTTCCTTTTTCCCCTCTTTTTTTCCTTCTTTACTTTTGGACACGTTTTTGAAATGTATAATAATTTGTTTTAATTTTATATTCTGTACTTACGAATTTTAATGTTGCTTCTCCTTACCTAGGATCACTGCATTTCTTAATTTATCATCTCTTGAGTTCCTTGAGTAACCTTGTTGCAGCCATGTTTTGAGTTTATATGAGGTACAGTTAATTCTCTATTATCTGGGAAAACAATGAAATGGGATAATGCAAAATATGGATAACACAAAATACTGTAAATTAAACTGCAGGATTGTACTGAGGTGAAATAGGTCAGGGGTTCTGCTCTGAAATTGTATTGATCCAGACATAAATGCACTCTGTCTAGTATGGTACAGATAAAACTTTCTGATTCTGGACCCGATTTAAATCAGATGAAAGCAGCTCAAATGCTTCTGCACCTTGCTGCATAGTTGGACAAACTGGATAATCCTTCTATGGATAATCGAGGCCTGATTGTGGTGGTGATCTTTACCTCTTCCATATCCCTGACTGTAGCTCTTCCAGGCTCAGTTGCTCCTGTCTCTGCTCACCCCTCCTGTGCAGGTTTTCCTCCTGCAGCAGAGCAGGGCCTCTGGGGCTGCTGCCATGGAGCACTTTGCAAACCATGCCTGTGTAAATGCATGTGAGAGGGTGGGTGGATGTGTGTCCTTTTCATCGCTGGCAGTGGCTGAACAAGGACAGAATGTCTTGGTAGAGGCCATTTTGGATGATCTCTACCTAGTTGGGAAGTCTTCTTAGATGTGCTAGTTGTCAACACGTGGTGACTGGCAGGAAACACAGGAATTTAGTTGTTCACTTGTGCTGGGGTACTCTCAATTTTCTGCAGTTTCATACTTATTAATTAAATGCCTCTTGCAATGTGTTTTGTTTAGATTCAGAACCTTAAATAAGCCAGCATTTAAAATAATCGTTACACTACAAAATATGCATTCTTCCTATTTGTGTTTAATGTTCTGCAGTTCATTTTAAAGGGAAGTTCCCTACTACCACCTACTGTGTTTAAAGCCTGCATAACAAGTTCTTCTGGTTGTGAAGGCAGAGTCTGGTGCTTTTCCATCAAGTAAAGGCTGCCGTGCCAAACAGTCTCTTTGCTATATGAAAAATATTATTTGAATTAATTTTTTTGTTTGGGTTTTTTTGTTGTTGTTGTTGTTGGGGTTTTTTTTGGTGTCAGCAGTTGATGTGTTCATTGATCTGATGCCTGTTTCAGTTCCTTAGTTGAACTTAGTTTTTTAAAGGTGGTAACATCAGCCAATCCAGTTTTGGATTTTTCGTCCTAACTTGTAAATTTGTGTTTGATTCTGGCAAACCTCCGTAACTGCAGGGGCAGATGTTGGAATGTAATCTTGTCTGCCATTACAGTAGCCAAATGTTGCTGCTTCACAGATTTGGGAGCTAGACTGTTTTTCAGAATGCCTTTGCCTGCCTTCTTTTAGATAGGCACTTGAAAAGCAGGGGATGACACTTTGTGTTCTTTCTGTCGTAGGTTTCTCCATCTGTTTTCTTCAGTGGAAGCTATTGGGAGAATCTTTTTGCTTTTTCCCATTTTGTGTCTCTCCTTAAGCGTTTCCATTTTTGTTGTTAATGAGCTGAGTATACATAGATTTTCTTAAGATAATTTTCTCAGCTTTAACCTGAAAATACCTGGCTTGAAATGACTAATCTGTATGTACTTTTTTTTTAATGTTGTGTTTCTACCTTCTTTCTTGGTTTCGGACTGGTTTGTCTTTTCAAAGAGTTCAGTTCCTTTGGGTTTCATTCTGTGACTTTGCTTCAATGAGCTTAGTATTTTAATACTTCTTTTACCAGTTAGATTTAATTTAGCTTTGGCATTAATATGCCTTTGCTTTCTTCATTTTCAAGATAATGTTTCTTGGCACAGCTTTATATCACCAGTTACTTTTGAATGTACTTAATTTTTTTCTTGGATACTTTGTCTTTGCCCTCAAGATTCATTTTTGTTCCATGGTAGATTTGGGGCACTTACAGCAGAGCAGAATCAGATATTCATTCAACAAAGAATGCAAACCTACTAGTTAGTAGCTCGAAAAAGATGCAAGGAGATTTGATAAATCTTTTTTTTGTTTGTTTTACATGTTCCATAACAAGCCAGTTCATGAGTTGGGTCAGGAAAGTATAAACTGTGCTGTGACTCACACTGTCACTAACTATTTGGTAGCTTGGAAAATTGTTTCTCCATAAGTGAAACAGTAGTGGTGAGATTAACTGGCGTTTGTCAAAATAAAACAAACATCCTGCTTTTACTAACCCAGGATAGCAGTGCCTTGTGCCTGGCAATAAGGTGGAAATAGAAATTTCTTTTTTTTTTTTTTTTTTTTTTGTCTGATTTCGTTCCGTTTAGCAAAGGTAGATACATCCTCTGGCATTAACTAATTCTATAAGATGAAAATTTGTGTCCTGATATACTCTGATTGCAGTAAAAATAGTTAGGCACGAAAGTATGACAAGAGGAGTCTAGAAAGAGTGAAGGGCAGCCTCACAAGGCTTAGACTGCAGCTTTAAAAAGTTAAATATTTGCTAATACAGGAGCTGCATTACATGCATTCATCCATCCATCCATCCATATATCCATATATCCATATCCTTGCTTTTCTCTGAGTTAGACATGTCTCTTGTTTGTTTTATCTCAATTAACAGTTTTCATTACAGGAACCAGAACCCAGGGTAACTCTCAGAGAGCAGAAGGTTTCACCTAGACCTATGAAAATCAATCTTTTTTCATCCCTGTTGGGATGTTTAAATTGCAAGCAATGCATCTGATGAACAAAGCCATAAGGCTCATGCTTTTCCTTAGGGCCATCCAGTAGACTTGAAGTCAAGAAAGCAAAATGCTTTTAATTACTTTTTTAGCATAAATATCTGCCTGTTTTTCCCTGGAGGTTGCTAAAGGAGCAGGAAATCACATTTTTCTTTCTCAGAGGTAGAACTTGCTGCCATGCCTCTGTCTGACCACTGGAGTGGCACCAACAGTTGTTGCTGCTCAGGAGGTCACCAAGAGGGGTGATGGAAATAAGGGTTACCTTGTGCTGAGTGATGTCTCAGAGCTTAGTCTGGTTAGTGTGCTAGGGGCAGAGGACAAGATTAGATCCCAGTTTGGAGCTCAGGAATTACACCTCTACTAGATTATTGCCCTGGAGGGACCTTTAGATGCATAGGATATACTCACGTGTAAAGGCAATGGATTAAAATGAAAATAGAGCAGATTTTTCTCACAGCTTAGGAAACCTGCTTTGCCATTCAAGAAATAACTGGATGGTAAAAATAACTTCTTCAGTGGACTAGGAATTGTCTGCTGTCGAGTGAAGTAGAACTAAAGTGTTTCTATCACAAATAACAAAGGGGAATACTGAATGCTTTTAATCTATTTTAGAGAGAAGAGAGTAGTTAGTAATGGCCTTTTTTCATTAAGAATGCTTAAATAGGATTGTTTATTTTGTAAGCAGACAAGTATCCTATGATACACATTTTTTTAGCATCCAGGAGACCCATAAGAAGAACATAAAGGCTGACAGAATAGATGATTCTTGTCTAATTGCTCCATTGACGCATTCTTAAGATCTGTTAAACTGGTATAGAGAGACTTTTCCTTAGGTTGGTTGTTTTGGTGTTTTTAGCAGTGAGCAGTGGGTACTTGAAAAAGATAGAAGGTGTCTTTGTGCTTAAGTGAATTTTATTTTTACAATCCTTTCATTTTCCTCGTTAATCCCATGTAGAGGAGAAATGGTAGGAAAGAATAAGTTTAAACAGTTACAGAATCCTTTAAAAATAAAGGCAGTTGTATTTGCATTTTTTAGTTAGAAGTAAAGCACTAGGACGGTAAAAAGTCTTTATCTGCCTATCCATGAAATATTTGATATAAAAAACGAAAAACAACTTCTTGGGAAAAGTGTATGTATCATGGTTAAACAAAAG
This sequence comes from Entomyzon cyanotis, assembly GCA_024500445.1. NCBI lineage: Eukaryota > Metazoa > Chordata > Aves > Passeriformes > Meliphagidae > Entomyzon > Entomyzon cyanotis. The sequence continues at coordinate 12,782,618 of JAKEPQ010001016.1, read as the reverse complement.
ATGTTGTATTTCAGCGAATCAGAGTCTCGGCCTAACATTTATGCTTCTGTATGGAGAAACTGGCCCCAAAAGGGTTTTAAATATGGGGTTTTTTATCAGTGCATAAGAGCTTGTTTCTGTCCCCAAAATGCCACTGGATGTGTTTTAATAGAAGATTAATAATTAGGGATAGTAATAGAAGATTAATAATTGGGGATAGTTGCTCTTTGGATGTTACTAGTTTGTTTTATGATTTTTTTAATTTAATTTAGTATTTTCTAGGAAACAAGTGCTGTCATTGTGATAGAATACATAGAATCTGTTGTTATTGTTGCATGTGCCTTTTATCTCTTTGCTCAATTCTTTATTCCTTATTCTTTTTTTTACCTGTTGGTCTCTTTTTGTTGATTTCCTTGTAAAGTAAATGCTAACTAGACAGATTTAAAATATACCACATCTTTCATGTTGTGTGACACCTTTCTCATCTGTGCTTTTAATAACAATTCTATCATTATCTTTATGTGGAAGCAATTATTGCAGCACTGGAGAAGCACATACTTATTTGTTTTTTGCAGCTCACAGTATGCAAAGAACAGGCTGCTCTAATCAGTGAAGTCTGTGAAGAATTTTGGCAAACTAACCATAGACTGCATTGTTGCAATTCATGTAAAGTAATACTGTGTCTAGTAATTTTTCTTTTTTTTTCTTTTTTTTTTTTTTAAACTCTGAGTTTTAGTCTGTATCCAGTTGTTTACAGAATTAAAGGTACCAGCTAGTACAGGGGGGAAAATCAGACATTTAAAGTTTTTAGTGTCCAGTTCATATCTGATAAAATGGAGGCACAAGGTATGGCAGCACAGGTGTAATGCTAACCTGAATGTTCATGTGACTTGGGATTAGTTTAGTAATGCTCAGTGACTCTACTTAAAACAAAGTGGTCTTTTAGAAGCTTAACAATACTTTAAAGTACCTTTTTAATTATGTGCGGGCTTTTTTGGTGGGTTGGTTTTTTTGGGGTTTTTTTTTGTGTTTGTTAATGTCAAAGAGGAGCAATATGAGAGAATATCAGCCATGGATGGTATTTGTGGGACCCCTTGATGGGCTACGAATTTGAATGAAAAATAAATATCATCAGAGTTCCAGCTTCAAACATTGCTCGGTCAAGTATTTCTGAATATCATTTTCTGTGATTGTGAGACTGAGATACATGCAAGTGCAGAAACACAGGGCAAGTGTTAAATAGAAAGCAAATTTTATAAAATGCTACCAGAGCATCAGTGGATCAGTGTAAATAGAGGCTTGTGTAGCCATAGGACAAAACGCCTTGGAAATGGTACTTTCTGTAATAGATATCCATTCTCTTGTTTGTCTCTTCCTTTGATATTTATCTTTTTTCTTATCTTTTTCTTTCCACCCTGTTTTTCATCCTGTTATCTGTTTGTTACTATGCTGCAAATATTACTGCTTTACAAGCCCATCAGGGACTTCAGTTTTCAAAGTACTACCGCCTGTCAAGAGTGAATTTTTTGCCTTTTGGCTGAGAAAAGTTGGCCTCATACCTCCTGCTCATCAGTTTCCTTACAGTTTAATGTCTCTGTTAAAAATATTTAAACCAGTTGTTACATTTTTTTAAAAATGTTGAATATAAAGGGAATTCAAGGATAAACAAACTCCGAATTATATAACAATTTTTAAAAATTATGTTGGATAAAATAATACTTTGAATCCTGGATAACTTATTTCAAAGCATAAATAGAGCATGATTTTAAGACCTGAAATTCTTCTGTTGTGTGAAAGTTATCAGTGGATACTTCCATATATAAATGTAAGCAAAAAACTCTGGTTTGGTTAAAAGAAACGGGCCTGTTTCACATGCACATAGGTTTGTTTTCTCTCTGATTGGTTCAGCCATGATTTTCCTTCCTTGGTGGGTATGTTACAGCATCAGTTGATCTTGGTGGCAGACTTCCCTTTTGGCTTCAGAGGTATAAAGTCAGTCTACACTGATTTGTAAGCCTTCCAAGTACATGTACCTGACACTGGAAACAGCCAAGTTAAAGGAGAACAACTAAATAAATGTAGTTTAGGAACAAAAACAAGTTTTCTTTTTAGTCAGAGTTCCAATGACATTTGGTATATCATGGATATGACAAAGAGGTCATGAAAGTCTGTTAGTAACTGACTACACACATTGTGGAACTGCATTGTTAATGTGATTCAAAAGAACATCTTAAGGTTTTTACTTTTAAATGCTTTGGGGTTTCAGCTACAAGGTGTCATGTTATCCTGTGACACAAAGTAATTTTTTAAACATCTTACTTGAAATAATCTGTATGGTGGTCGTTGATCACTAACTTGGCATTCGAGTATTGAATGGTTTTTTTTACTGTTCTTTTGGTGAGGAGAGAGACTAATTTATGTTAGTGCTTTATAATTTAATGTTACTTGTATTTTTGTGAATGATGATGCCTGATTGGGAAATTGTACTTAAATGTAGTTGCGTTTGATACATGAGACAGAACATGTGCTAGTTTATCTAATTTAAAGGCTAATTTATTGACTTCATGGCAGGAAAATAATAGTAATAACATTTTGAATTTTTCTAATAATATGTATTTAAATAAATGTAAGAGTTTCAGTTACTGAGTAGTAAAGCTATGATTTATTTATGAGGGTAGTTCAATGAGTGCTAGTAAAGTAAGCATACTTTGTGAAGTATTTGATACATGCTAGGCATGGCAGTTAAAAATTCTTCACCAATTACAGGACAGTTCTTAGACTTTTAGTATAAATTCCATGTCTTTTTGTCATGGACTGAAGTCATGCATGACTCTGACAGAATGACGGTAAAGTCACAAATCACAAAAGTATGCTGTCATGTTAAGAATTCTTAAATAATCTCAACACTGGAGAAACTTCTGGGGCTTCTGAAAATTGGAAGATTCTCCGAATGTCTTGAGATACTGGATTTGATTTTTGTGAATGTATACTTACTATTTTTTTCTTGGAAACCTGTTCTTGGTAAAGTAAGATGGGGGTGGAGGTGCCCATGTACAGTATGTCTCAAAATTCCAAATGTGCTCCTCGTAAAGCTGGCTGTCAGCCATGGATATGTGGGAGTCTGGGCAAGTTCTGGCAGTTCAGGCTGGAGTGTGGTGTGGGTGCCCTTCTGGAGGCAGGAGAGCAAAGTTTTGGAGTGCACAGGGCCCTGGCAGGAAGGGCACCATGGACAGTGCTGCAGTGGCAGGGCAGTGCTGGGGTGTTGTGCTCCATTCCCCAGCTGTGGAGGGGATGAGAAAAATGAAGGGGTTTCTTCCTGGAATTTCCATTCCAGTTTCCTCTCCAGGCAGCTGAAAAAGCATCAGTGCCAGCGCTTTGCTGGCAACTAGGTCAGACAGACAGCAGTAGTACCACTTTCATTAGAGACAGGGTTGAGCAACAGATAATGCTTTTGAAAAGAACAACTACTAGCTTATTAGTTGTGAAGAAGAAAGCAATTAAAACTGAGAATAAATGAAATTTTGCCACAGAGTGAAGTACTGATGTGTACTTTCTTCCTACCCTCATCTTGCTGCAGATCAGAGTTTCCTTATTAGCATTGCCTAGTGTGGTGCTCATGTTTCTAGTTCTGTCACTGCAGCATTCTTGTACTTCCCCCTTAACTAGAAGATAACAGCTTGAATTTATTTTTGTGTTTATTGTCACTGTTTTCAAGGATATGAAAAAAATAATAATGGGTAGGTTCTTTATCACATCTTTTTAATTTTAAATGGCTTCCAGATTTGAGTAATAAATTAATAAACTCTTTCATATATGTCTGTCTGCATATGACTGGGTAATTGTAATAACTTGTTTTTGTAGTGGATGATGCTGGTAAGATAGAACACGAAGGTTCTGCTGAAATTACCATGGAAGCAGAGTCAGAAAGTGGCTCTTGTAAAGTGGATGGCATTTGTCCAGAAGTCATCAAGGTCTATATATTCAAAGCAGATCCTGGAGAAGACGATTTAGGTAAAATATGCTTGTTTGAGAATACTCCAACCTGACACTTGAAATTTTGCATGAGACTGTGGTTTCTCTCAAGTGGTCTGTAAAGACCTGGGAGTCTGATTTTAAAGAGTGACAAATTTCCAATTTTTTGTGGTTTAGCATAGACTTTGGTCAAGTGTATTTAAAGTATTTTGCTCTGGTCTTCCTAATTAGGGGGCACAGTAGACATTGTGGAGAGCGAGCCAGAGAATGACCATGCAGTTGGATTGCTCGATCAAAATAGCAGTATTCGTATTCCAAGGGAGAAAATGGTTTACATGACTGTAAATGATTCTCAGCATGAAGACGAAGACTTAAGTAAGTAGGTGGCTTTCCTTTGGGAGCAGGGATTTTCACTTTCAGCAGTGCATCATTCCTATAATTTTTTTTTACTTCGGTTTGTCTTAGATGTTGCAGAAATAGCTGATGAGGTTTATATGGAAGTGATTGTAGGAGAGGAGGATGCTGCAGCAGCCCATGAACAGCAAATTGATGACACCGAAATTAAAACTTTCATGCCTATAGCTTGGGCAGCAGCTTATGGTAAGTAATGCTCAAAAGAATTCTTCCTGGTGACACTGCAGCAAAGTGTCAGCGATTGGTTTTTGGAGTGTAGTGTAGAGTATTTGTGCTTTTGTGTTTGTTTTTAGAGTTTTAGTTTAAAAATGGTTTTTTAGCATAATAAGCCTTAAAAAGAAAGGAAGAGGGAAGCTGTAAGGCAGGCTTCTTGCTCCTATTTAACAGGTATTTTCCTTCATATTTTCATGATGTGAAAAGGGAAACACAAGAGCTTGCAGCTAAAAAATTGCATCTCAAGTACATCTGTCTCTTACAGTTTTAGGACAGAGTGAAAGCTGCCTTGGGAGTAGAACTGAATATTTTTACTGGGGGAGGGGGCAAAGAAAAGTCAAATGGGAACATGTAAGATTCAGCTTAGCAGTGAAAAGCAACACTGAGCTCTAGGTTGATTTAAGTGCTTTCTAGAAGGGCCATATAAATATGTGATTTCACTAATGGCAATGATTAATTGATTAATGAAAAGAGGTTGGAAGGAGACATGTTAAAATTGTAGCAGAACCTTGAGAGTATTTCCAGCAGGCAGAACCATTTTTCTTGATCGATGGTATCTGAACACCAGCTGGTGCGCAAACTGATTTCCAAAACTTTTGTAGGCTTAAGACCAGAATTTCATCTGAAAGAAAATGTTTCTGTATTACCCCTTTCTCCTTCTAATCAAAACAAAAGAAGTAATGGAGTAGGGGATAAAACTTACATGTCTGTGTGATGTGGTGGTGGTGCCAGCAGACAGTCGTGCTGATAATACAGTGGGGGCTGGAATCTTGGACATAAGTCAGGAAGAGCAAGATCTCAGGGAGCAGTGTGTGTTTAAAAGTTACTTAGGGGATAGATGGTAGTGCTCCCAAAGCCTTATCTTAACCCATATACTGGTGAGCAGAGTTGGAGTGAGACAGAAACTACATAAGCCAGTCTGAGTGGGAGTTAAAAATGAAATAGAGTGAACTTGAAACAAGTTGCATACTAAATATTCAGTGATTTTGGAGAAGGGGGAGAAAACTGATTAGAATGTATTTAAAACAGTGAGATGGAATGGAAAGAATTTAAGAATTTAGGAAACAGTGGAGTGGTTGCACTGTCAGCAGAAAGCAATCTAGCATGCAGGGTGAGAGACAGTGGGGACAGGGAGAAAATAAGCATGAAGGCCTGAAAATGGCAGAGGAACACTTGAGCTAGCATATAGATGAGAATCTTCAGGCTCTGCACATGCCTGTGCCTGGTTTTGAGTCTCCTTACATTAATCAGGAATATTAATTTTCAGCACTCTATGAAAGGAACATCTATTGAGCATCTTAGACTTTCTTCCACTTGAGTCTCCTGTCTTATTTGTGTGCTTTGCTTTCACCAGGAAATGTTGGCTTTTATTGATTCAAGTAAATACTTGACCGCAAAATTTATTATTAAAGTGCACTTATGCCCTTAAATCACTGATGTTAGACTGATTGCCAATAAATACCTTCTCGAATGTATTTGTAATTTTCATGTCTGTTTTACATACAGTGATACCGTTTGTGTATTAAACACAAAGCCCTGTGAGGCAGAGACTGTTTCTTTCTTTCTGTTACACAACACTGAGCATGCTCTTTGTTCCCAGTAGAAAGAATTTGTAAGTCCTAAAGCATCAGGTGTATAAATAGTAAGTAGTGTACTTTGTGTGCCACTTTATGGGCTGTTCAGAAGGATTCTCTGATCACAGCTCCAGTTCAGAAGCTTGGTGTGTGACAAACTTCAGTCACGTGCATTCAGACATTCACAGAAATGAATGAGAGCTCACACACAAATGTATTTCAGGACTGAGAAGAAAATCAGGCACAGTAAATATTGTGATGTGATATTATTTACTAATGTTAAACATTTTGGATATAATTAGTAACCAAAGAGATGCAAACAACGCTGCATTTGAAGGAGAATTCTCTGTGTAATGGAAAGCCATTAATTCCTGTACATTGTGTACTCCTGTAAAATTAGTTTAACAAAGTTAATGTCCATAATACCAAACATAATTCCTAAGTTACATAGTGAGACATTTTTCAGCCTATGCTGTGCATGATTACAGTTTGATTAAATGTCCAGATATTGGTTTACCATTTCTGTTGCTACCATTGTGGAATTTGTGCTCGAATTACCTGTAGTGTTGGTAGGTAACTGTTTAACTTCCCTTGGTAGGTAATAATAATGATGGCATCGAAAGTCGGAATGGCACTGCAAGTGCTCTTTTGCACATAGATGAGTCATCTGGACTTGGGAGACTGGCCAAGCAAAAACCAAAGAAGAAGAGGAGACCTGAGTCCAGACAGTATCAGACAGGTGAGTATGTGGTGCCTGGCTCTACTCTCATTCCTCCAGGCACTTGCCCATAAACAGATGCATGTGGAGTGTCTTGTAAAAAGAGGGATTTGGGGAATTACTTGGTTGACAGCACTTCTGCTTTATAAATGAGTGCATATTTTATTTTACAAATTTTAAATACATGGGTGATTTGGGTTGTGGCAGGTATTTTAAAGAAAACTGTCTCTGACATAGGAAAAAAATCAGTATCAGAGCAAAAGGTTAAAAACCTAAAACTTGCCACACCAGTTTTAATGTTTAATGTAACATTTTTAAAGGTGATGTTAGATTAATGATGTTCTGTAATAGTGCCTTTTAAAAACCCTTTTTGTCTTTATTGAAAATATATAGAGCAATGCATTTCATTATATTGGCTCAGTAGGTAACTGGAAAGTCTGAACATTGTACATTAATGTTTGGTAGTGTAACTTCCATAACATTTTCTGTTTTAATGGTGAAATAAATTGCCTTGATGGTCATTCCTATCTTTTTACTTTCATCTCTAAGAACAGAAGTGCTCTGTGGCATTATTTGGTTTCTGCTGTTAAGGTCAGAATATTTATTTGTTGTGATAAAGTTGAAAAAGCACACAACTGTTTCCTTTAGTAGTCTTGCCTTAAATAATAATAGAAGTTTCTTTCCAAATTCGGACTTAACTGGAGGAGTTCTGTTTTATATAGCCCTTAGTAAACTCTGCAAATTAAAGTCGGCTTTTTCTATTTCCAGCTAGTCAGTTCTCCTTATAAAACATTTTCGGAAAAGACAGCTTTTTTAAGGTGCCTAGGCAAATTCGGGGTAAACAAATCAGGCTGATGGATGAGTGCAAATAATTTCCAAAGCTTTGAGGCTTCTGTATGTGAAACATGCTCTTATTGATTCCTGCTTGGTACCTCTTCAGATTGTAGCTGTGACAGATGGTGTAAGAAGGAGGTGTTAGTTTGGGGGCATCTGAATTGTAGTCAGTGGTAGGTGATTAAACTGCCAGATTTAACTTTATCTACAGATTTGTGGAGAGTCAAGAGAAGATCATGTGCTTTGCTTACTAGATGATACTCAGTTTAACAAGCTGGTTGCTGCTCTTTGTACCAGCCACTGGTTTCTGCATGTATTTAATGTGTGAACTCAGAGTTCTTTAAAATAGAATTATTTGAGGTGAAGAACATTTTTTGTTGTCTCCATCAAAAAACAGTGTTTCCTTTCTCTTAGTAATAAAAAGGAGTGAAAGTAGTAATTCTGTCAGTTTCTTCTGCCTAACTCAGTAACAATCTGGTTTATTGTATAGTAGTGTATGTACCTGGTCTTACTCAACAATTCATCTTATTGTTAACATCTGACATTTATTGAAGTGTAGTATTGTTGTATAATATTGATAAGGGTTTTTTTTGTTGTTTTTCAGCAATAATCATCGGCCCCGATGGTCATCCGTTGACAGTCTACCCCTGCATGATTTGTGGAAAGAAATTTAAATCTAGAGGTTTCTTGAAAAGGCACATGAAAAACCACCCGGAGCACCTTCTTACTAAGAAGAAATACAGATGCACAGACTGTGATTACACTACGAATAAAAAAATAAGTTTACATAACCACTTGGAGAGTCATAAGCTGACCAACAAAACAGAAAAGCTTATTGAATGCGATGAGTGTGGGAAAACCTTCTCTCATGCGGGAACTTTATTTACTCACAAGATGGTGCACAGGGAAAAAGGAGTTAATAAAATGCACAAGTGCAAATTCTGCGATTATGAGACAGCAGAACAAGGGTTGCTGAGTCACCACCTTTTGGCTGTCCACAGCAAGAACTTTCCTCACATTTGCGTGGAGTGTGGCAAAGGGTTTCGCCACCCGTCGGAGCTCAAGAAGCACATGCGGATCCACACTGGTGAGAAGCCCTACCAGTGCCAATATTGTGAATACCGATCTGCCGACTCTTCCAACTTGAAAACCCACGTAAAGACTAAACACAGTAAGGAAACGCCTTTGAAGTGCGATATTTGTTTCCAGACTTTTTCAGATACCAAAGAGCTACAGCAGCATACACTTATGCATCAAGAAAGTAAAACACATCAGTGTTTGCATTGTGACCATAAGAGCTCAAACTCGAGTGATCTGAAACGACACATAATTTCAGTCCACACAAAAGACTATCCTCATAAGTGTGATATGTGTGATAAAGGCTTTCACAGGCCTTCGGAACTGAAAAAACACGTGGCGGCTCACAAGGGTAAAAAATTGCACCAATGCAGACATTGTGACTTCAAAATTGCAGATCCGTTCATTTTGAGTCGCCACATACTCTCAGTTCACACAAAGGATCTTCCATTCAGGTGCAAGAGATGTAGAAAGGGCTTTAGGCAACAAAATGAGCTGAAAAAACACATGAAAACACACAGTGGCAGGAAAGTTTATCAGTGTGAGTACTGTGAGTATAGCACTACAGATGCCTCAGGCTTCAAACGGCACGTGATTTCCATTCACACAAAAGACTACCCTCACCGGTGTGAGTATTGCAAGAAAGGTTTCCGAAGGCCTTCAGAGAAGAACCAGCACATTATGCGACATCATAAAGATGTTGGGCTGCCTTAAAGTCTCTTTTACAGACTTATGGCTGGAATTATAAAGGAAATTTGCATTTCGGGCAGTTAGCTTATTTTAAAGCCAATCACCTGCGATCACACACACACACACAAAAAAAAAAAACCAACAAAAAAATACTGTGCATTTGATTTGTTGCTGTATAAAAATAGGATTATTGCTTCTAGTTGACTTTTATACCTTTTGTTCAATAGCGTGTTCTGAATTCTATTCAGTTTGTTTAATAAATGAAGAAAAGATGGCAACAATAAAGTTGCATTTAATAAAGTAAACCCTGTCTCTTACTGAATTTTTCAACCGTAATAGTTTATTTAAATATATTTATCTTACTGACCTCGTTGATACTCACAGTGTCCATGTTAATGCAGTTTTGTCGTGAATTTTAAAAATACAAAATTTCTCTTGATAAAATTGTCAGAGGTGTGTATAAAATGGGGAATTGTCATGTTGACAGTAAAGTCACTAGGGCCCACCTGATTGTCTTGTTTTAACTATACAGACTTCGTGGCAGGTTAACTATTTTCCAGTTGAGAAGTTACAAGCCTCACTTCGTGTTTTCATTCTGGTTTCAGAGAGAAAAATATATAAAAAATGGTTTGGGCAGTTTTTGTCTTTCCTGGGCAAATTTAAAAGTATGCGCAAATATTACATTTATTGTTCTGTGCTTCTTTGTCTTTGAAAGGTTTTGTATGTTACAAAAGAGTTGGGTTTTTTCCGCTTTACTCCTGTCTTAATGTTGGAAACGTAAAATACTCTTGTTCCATTTGCAGAGTTAACAATAAGTCATAACTGTCTGTATGTGCTGGTAAATTGTACCTCAAATTTTATGCATTTATGTATGTTGGTATTTATTTGAAAGAGCAGTTTGTGGTTCAAGTCACATTTTTATTGTTAGTTGTTTTAGAATAAAATTTAAGACCAAGAGGTGCCTCGATTTTGGAAACCAGATATTTACAGTGAGAGCTTAAGATGGGAATGGAGCGGAGCAGATGAGTTCATAAGGAGTAGAGATGTTGTAACATAGATATGCTTAATAAGAAAAGTAACTTACAGTAGATGCAGTTGTGTTACTAAACTGAGTGTTTTTCCTGAGCCATTAGTAGCTGTGTTCAGCTGCTGTTTATTAATTAGTACAGTATCCAGAATTAACCCAGTTCTTTTAATCTGTTTATAAACAGCTGGGAGAATATTACAATTATTAGATGCAATTTTGCCACCTGAAGACTATTATAAAGTAGCGCCATATCATTTGCTAATTGCCGCATAAATGCACCAAGCACAAAGTAATGTACTTTAACAACAACTGTGGAGCAAAAAGCCCAAACCACTTTAATTACAGGCCAGATTTTTAGGACCTGGCCCTGCTCCCTTTGCTCAGATTCCCACCCCAGCCACTGTTTGATGGATTGCAGAATTTGGTCCTGGCTGCCTGCCAGATTAGGATAGATTTGTAACCAACAATTCACTAATGGCTTCAGAGCCTGGGCCCGTGTTAATTCCTGTTTCTAGGCAGTTGAATATCCAGTTGAAATCAAACAGGAATTTTAGTGATGGTTTCAAGTCTGGGGTCATAGAGGGACAAAGGTTTCCTTTTTGGATGTGCATCTTCTAGGCCTGTTATATTTTGTCTTGTTACCAAGCCCTGCCCCTACTGCTCATCCCTCCTGTCTCACTGTAAGCTGAAATACTTGTCTGTAGTGTGCAGTCCAGGAGAGTCCAACGCCATGTCACTACCTGTGTTGTAGGATGTTTTCTCTTTCTTTGCCTGCTTGCAGTGTCCCCAGACTTGCCCAGTGTGCTCTTGTGTAATATTGCTGCTAGCAGGCCATGCCCCTTTAGTGTGTAATACCTGGCTGTGCCTTCCTTGAATCCCCGCTGAAGCCATGGGTTCCCTACATGGCTCTAGTGTCCATTGCCTACTGATGCCAAACCAGATGCAGTAGAACCCACCAGAGATTTCCCACTCGCTTCTTGCAAAGTACCTGCCTGTGACTACTTTTTTTTTCCTCTCTTATGTTCAAGCATTTTCTAACTGGAAACCTGGAAATTGTAAAAAATCTGCATAAATTCCCATTGTAGTGCTGAGGATTTTAGCCATTTTGAACTTTATTTTTTTAAATAAGCTGAAAGACAAAGAACACAATTTTATGCATTTTCTTTCTCTTATGTAGCCTGGAATCATACACACTTTTTTTTTCCAAGCACAATGTTGAAACTTTTTTTTTTTTAATAATTAAGGGTTTGGTCAAGTGGATTTTGTAAAATGTATTTGTCTGTATAAAGAGAAAATGAAATTATAGTTATTGTTAATGTACTGACATTAGTTACAGGTTAGTTTTAATTCTTAAATAATTTGCTTAGCAAATGCTATAAAATGGATGTTTCAGTTTAATGTTTAAAAAAGGTACAGATTTTTACAAGGACATAATATAAATTATTGTTCTGTAGAAAATACCCTGTTAAATATTGTATACGTCCTTCCCTCTGTACACTTTGTAAAAAAGACAAAAGAAAAAAACAAAATACATAGAACCATATAGGGATGTGTGACATTATTGTAATTGTGTACTTGATAATAACGTGAAAAAATAAAATTCAAAATATTTTCCTTTTAATGAACGTTTAGTCTATTTGATGCCAGTTCTGAGATGGAGCCTTGTTCTGAGAGACACGCTCATCTGCAGCTCTCCTGCACTTTAACTTCCCTTTTGCTCCCTGCTCTTCAGCTCGTTCTGTGCGTGCCAGGGCGGGGGCGATTCAGTCCCTGCTGTGGTTGAAACGCTCCTTTACCTGGAAGTCTGCAAAAGTGAAAGGGATGGCAGGTCTTCGACATCCATTTTAATGCCTGGTTTTATATTAAAGAATTCACGTCTGTTGAACTTCTCATAATGCCTTCGTGTTTTTCAGCAAAGTGGTTACCTACTAAGTGCTATTACACTGTCCCAAAATGCCCCACCAGACCTCGAAACAGCTGAGGGGCACTGCTGTTGTTGGGACTGAATAAATGTTTCTTGGTGCCTCTTCTTTTGATACGTGCTCCCTGCTCTGTCCCTTCCCTTGGGATGGGTGAGCACAGTGCAGCTCAGGGATGATGCCTGAGCTGCCTCTGCCTGTCCTCACTGCGCTGCCCAGCGTCTGCACCTGCTGCTCCCTGTGCGGGGCAGGCAGCGGCTGGCTGGGAATGCAGAGGGGTGGAATGGAGCTGGGCTGGTGGCCCCTCCTTTGCAATGGTCAGTCCGGCACAGGCCATCCTGCTCTTATCGTGCACACTGCCTGGTGTCACCCAGCTGGTGCCACGAGTGGCAGACGTGCTGCTGGGTGTCACTGCCCTCTGTCTGCACCTGCCTGCCAAAGGAGGAGGTGGCATGTCTGCTGGCCCAGACGCCTTCAGGACATTTATACCAACCAGTTAGTTTACTCTCACTGGTACCTTTAGGAAATGCTGACTCCTCATCTCAGTTCAGCATGCAGCCCCACTGGCATTGGGCAGCTCTTCACAGTACCAATCTGTCACACTGCGCAACCAGCAATCTCCCTTTGGTTTTTCTCCACCTACCTGATGTTCCTCAACCACCCATCATGAAAATGTACATTGAGTACCAGACACATTCAGGGCACTGGAGAAGGAATGCACCCATTTCTGGCTGCTGTGAGGAAGGGCCAGGAGCAGCTACCAGCTCTAGGCTCCTGCAGACTAGCAAATGCCCCCCCTACTCGAGGATCTCCCCTTCCTCTTGGATTCCCTTAGCTGTGGAAGCCTCACTGCTCTGCCAAAGAATCCTCCACTTGCCCAGGTGCCTGCAGCCCACATGGGTGATTTCCCCCTCACTGGGACACAGTAGCAAAGGCACCCAGAGCCTGGATGCCAACCTGAGAGTTCTCTGACAGCCTTATTTGCAAGCCAAAACGCTGTGTCACTAATTAGGAAAATAAGCAGCTGGCTAACAGCTCACTGCAGTTCCCTAGCTTGTTAAAGGTAGTAATTGAAACTGAATAATATATCATTAATAGGAAATACAATTAGTACATTAACCATTATGACAGGTAGAAAACTGACCATAGTGGGGCTGACTGAAACAAGTAAGGAAGTGAGTAGAGGGGTCAGGGCAAAGAAGTGGTTGTTGATATACACAAACAAAACCCTTTCATTCGGTTTTTGAGAAGTTTGAAGAGGGGGTTGGTTGATTTGGTTTCCTTGAAGTTCTGAGTAACAAAAGGCAAGCCTTTTGATATTTTTTTATTTTCTAAAAGTAGCATAAGTATCAAATAAGGCTGGGAATAGTTTTTTCCAAACCTGTGTCAATCAAGAATGCTATAGATGAACATTTAAAAACTACAAGCACAGGTGGTTCAGAGGCCATGTAGCACACGGACTTTTGTAATATTTACTGGAAATCCACAAATCTGGGGGAAAAAGTTACCATTCTATTGAAGACAAAAATTTGAGGATCATCTCAGCACAAACAGGGACAAAGAATTACAGCTGTTAGGACAAAGTAAAGAAGGGAATGTAAAAATAATTAAAACACAATAAATACATCTGATATTAAAGTTCAAGCACATATGCCCTCACTTTGAACAGACTCCTCCAGCAAGAGCATTTCCAACAAGGACCACAGAGATGTTCCTGCCCTAGGAAACAGGGCAGGAAAGAAAGCCACATAAAGTGTTCATTTTGAGATTTTTAAACTAAAGTTCAACAGGTTGGCTAGAAGCTTAAAGGACAACCTACAAGCACAGCATTAGGCAGGGTCTGAAAGTCCTTCCTTGTCCTATTTAGATTATCTGGTCTTAGTTCAGTTGCTCCCATCCAGGCACAAAAGCTGCCTGTGGTTGATTGTCTTGGGATTGCCAGGTGCTACACAGCTGCTGAGGGGAATCTGTGCATGATGGTGTGCCCAGAGTCCTTTGAAACAAGTACAGATGAAAAGATACTTCATGACATAGAAAAGAAGGACATAACGCAGACTTGATTTTTCTCTTGTACTGGCATGAGAAAAAAACCTTTCGTTAAGTCTGATACTGTAAAGTTATTGCTAAGAAAACTGGGACATATTTTGTTTGACACAGCCCAGGAAAACAAAGAATGCCAGGATTGTATCCATTTGAAAGGATGAATCATAATTAACAAGCACTCACAGGTACAGAAGCTTGGATGTTACAGCCAGTCAAATGACTGGCAGAGGCAGAGAATGCTAAGAATAAAGAAGTGCTTGAAACTGAAAAAAGTAATATACCTCATATATTTACTCTATTTTTAAATGTAATTATGGTATCATTAATACCATTTGGCCTATCTATCACAGCTCTACTAAGAGAGCACTTTAGTTTCCTTACTTCTTAGGCTTTTAATGCAGAAGTTTTGCTGAAAGGTCTCTGGCATGTCTGGCATGGAGCAATGTGAATTCTCTGTGGGTAGTCAGAGCAATGCCAGCACTTGTCCAGACTCACTGAGTCCCTTTACTGCAGTACCCAAAGTTGTCAGTGCACTGGACAGTTGACCAATATCACAACAAACCTAACACAGATGCAGGAGGAAACATCCCACAGCCCTATATTGCCATGCAAAAGATCTTCCAACAGTAAACAAACACCTTGCAAAAAGACCCCAGCAAGCCAGGGTGGCAATGCCATCTCATGCTCACTGCAAAGCAAGAGGAGCCCTGTCCCTTCTCTTTTTAGAGCAGCCCAGAGCTCAGGGCTGTCACCACAAATTCAGATGCTTCACATGTGCAGGCATAGAACCTGGGAAGGATCAGAAGAAGCCGACTGCTGCAGAAGGACAAATAGCCTGTGCTGCAAGTGTCCTGTGCTAGGATTTTTGTGCGAGCCCAAGGAGAATCCTGGCAAGAATTCAGGATTGGCTCCTGCATGAGGCTGGGGGGATGATGGAGCCATGCCACTGAGGCCAGGTAGCTCTTACCTGCAAATGCAGACCAAAACCTTCCCCACAACTTGGATGTTAAGTGCCTGCTCTGGCAAGGCTGGCAAGCAAGTTTGGCTGCTTTCCCGGGAGTCCCAGCTTGTGCTGGGTCATGGGGCTTCCTGACAACTGCACACAGAGATGGAACCAACCCCCTCCCCTCCTCTCCTCTGGCTGGAGGGAGGGATGGCCGCTGGGCTGGCAAGAGTGGCTGAGCAGCAACTCCTTTCTTTCCTCGATATTCCTTTTCTTCATTGGGAGTTTCTGAAATGAGCTGAAGACAATGAAATGAAACCTAAGTACCAGCTTGGCCAATTTCAGGAGGTCAGTTACAGAAAGGACGAGATTAAAAGAGAATTCCTTCTCGCATCAGGGAGACAAGGAGGCTGGGAAGGGTACACCAGCAGTCGAGCACCAGCTGCACTGCATTTCCTGATGAAGAAAACCTATTACAGCAAAAGAGAAATCCCTGTACTTGCAGGACAATCCCCAGCTTCTCAGGGAGGGGAAGGACTTGATTTACCATCTGCGTTCAAATAAATACAAGTGGGAGAAGTGATGTTCCCCAGAACACACATCCATCTGTGAAATACACCAGTGCTTGAAAGACAAAAATATTTGGCAAGTGATGTCTCTTCAGTATGACACAGCTCTTACTTAAAAGAAAACTAAATTAACTTGATCTTGACTCTCAAACTTGAAAGTGATTCCAGATTACAGAGCAGCCTCTTAGAGTTGAGCTCCAAGTGCCTAAAAATAACGTCTTTTCCCCTTCCTATTTATTTATTTGTAATTTTTGGAAGAGCATACAACGATATGTAATGAGAATGGCAGGTAACATGCAACTAGTCCTGAAGGTTCTGTCTATAATAATCAGGAGGGTGGATCAATAGAAGAGCACCTCTGAAGGAGGGGATCAGTGCTGAGGGCACCATGTCCATCCTTTAGTCACCTTGGTAGCTTCTGTATGGTTTGGATGCCCAAGGTCTCTCCTGGGGCGTAAGATCACCCTAGCAGTTCTAGGGACACCATCTCAACCACTGAGCCCTGTGCCAGCACGTCCTGCTGCTTCCCTGCAGGGTTTTTCTTCCCCATCACAAGAGGGAGTAAATTCTTGTATCCAAGGCCTTCATCAGACCTGCCAGTGCTTAGCTCATTAGCACTAAGAGGCTTGTGAATCTTAAATCAGTGATCCTGTTAGTGGGAGCAGCATTAGGAACCTGTAGGAGTCCTGTTCCCTCTTGGGGCTGCCCAGTTCAAGGGCCAGAAATCACAGGGTTTCCTTTTGGTTCCTGGTTGGCCTGGCCAAGACCAAGCTAAGTTCTGCTGACCGGCCAAGTGATGGTCAGTTCAGGAGTGCACGGCTTTTCCTCCTCCGTCACCACAGAGGAGGCTCCATGAGCCTGCGATGCTCCCGCAGTGTAGAGCGGGTTTGAGCACCAAACCGACACTTGGAGAGCTTTGGGGAGAGGTGGTGAGGCATGTCTGCAAGCGAGAGCAAGGCTGGGCAGCTTTCCCAGCTGATGTGCGCTTAGAAAGCTTGCGGTGCTCCTGACCTCCAGCGCTCCTCTTTGGACCCAGAGGCGGAAGGGCCGAGAGGTGGGAATGGCTCCGGGGAGCTGGAAAGGCTGCCTGCTGCCGCTCCCGCAGAGTCACTGTCCCCATCCCTTCTGCGGCAGCACCGAGCTGCTCCATGGCTAAAGCGCAGCCGGAGCCCCTTGGCCCAGCGGCTCTGTCCCTCCTAGCTCCGCGGCTCTGTCCCTCCTGGCCCCGGAGCTTTGTCCTTCCTGGCCCCGGAGCTCTGTCCCCTCTTCCCCTCTGCTCTCCTGGCCCCGCAGCTCTGTCCCCTCTTGCCCAGCCGGCTCTGTCCCCTCCTGGCCCCGCGGCTCTGTCCCCTCCTGGCCCCGCGGCTCTGTCCCCTCTTGCCCCCGGCTCTGTCCCCTCTTGCCCCCGGCCCTGTCCCCTCTCGCTGCCCGGGCGGCGGTCGGCAGGTGGCGGTGCGGGATAAGCCCGGGGGCGGCACGGCTCCGCAAGGCTCCCTGCTCAGCCCCTGCGCCCCGCAGCCTGCGGGATCCCGCCAGCAAAGCTGCTCCCCAGGGCCGCCGGAGCCAGAGGGACCGCCCCGCAGAGAGAGCCCCGCGGCCCCGCCCGGCACCGGCTGCCTGACCCCGGGAGGCTAAACTGCAGCATCTGCCCGGGCAGCCAGGGCAGGGGACCTGCCACAAACCTCTCGGTCAGACTCGCTGTTACTGGCGTCCCGCCAAAGCCCCGGAGCGGGACAGAACCCAAAATGCCCAGCCCGTGGGCCACGGCAGTGGGGGAGGAGAGCAGGACACCATCCCATGGGAATGCAAGCTCAAACCCCAGCCGCCCATGCCTCCGCGAGGGATGTTGGTTAAGGCAAAGCGAGGATGGGATTATACATTGTCTCCATCACTCAGGCAAATTCCTTCACCACAGCTACTGTTGTTACAGCCAATACCAAAGGAATTAATGATTCATCACTTAATTTCCTCTTCCCCTCCTCCCTCCACCTTTCTTTTGCTTTCATAAACTGGTCTGGAGCCAACTGCAGCATCAGGTTAATAATGACTTTAAGCACCATTTATGCTGCTATCGTGGCAATTTAAATTGTCACTTTCTATTAAAAGGTCTAACTCCAAATGGGTTTAGCTGAAAGCATTGGCACTGACAGTGCAATTAAATAACGAAACTCTTTTCTCGGGATGTCAGTGCAAACACCTTTTAAATAGGGGGTCAGAAGCACCTAACTAATTTAAACTACAGTATAGCTTTCTAGTGAAGAATAATACCTGATGCAGGGAATTTTTTCCATGCTGTATGACAGTTTTCATTGTGATTGTAAGAGACTTACAGAAGTGATCTGCAGAAGGAGTCCAGCAGCCTTTGAAAACCTCTTGCCTTCACAATAAACATAGGCAGTGCTGCATAAGCAAAAGCCATCCTTTCTCAGCAGATACACATGAAAATATAGTCATCCTAAAGGACTCTGATTTACAATCTTGATTTCCTCCAGACAGTTTGTAAGAACAAATCACTTTACTGGGCATCCATCTGATCCTTTGTCTCTAGCTTTACTGCTTATCTTTCAGAAACATGCTATGGATGGTGCACCTTGCATAGCTCACATTCTTTTTATCTGTGGCTCTGGAGTAATTTATAAACCATATTGTTCTGTGGGAAAAGACACTCCTGTGTATAGAATTTTTACAGCTCACCTGTAAAAATCACATCCAGTTCCTCAGCTGGCTGCAAACCAAAAGCACTTTATCTGCAAGCTCTGTGTAGCTGCAGTGCCAGTGCCAGGCTGTCCAGTCAACTCCTCCTCTGCTCCTGCTCTGCCTCAGCACTGCCTTCTCTCTGGGTCACTCTGTCCTCCTGCACTGGACACGGGCTGGTCCTCCTTTATCAAACACCTCCTGATCTTCAACTCTACCCCACACGTTAAGCTGTTTATTTTTTTGGTACCAAATAAAAA
Source organism: Entomyzon cyanotis (assembly GCA_024500445.1). Classification (NCBI taxonomy): domain Eukaryota; kingdom Metazoa; phylum Chordata; class Aves; order Passeriformes; family Meliphagidae; genus Entomyzon; species Entomyzon cyanotis. The sequence goes on along the minus strand of JAKEPQ010001016.1, from coordinate 12,763,692 downwards.
TCCTTTTGCTGCAAGAGGGAGACTGTGCTACTACTTCACTTATAGAAGGTGTTTAACATCCTAATTGAGTTATGTAGCATGAATTTTATAAATCACAGCATTACAAAAACGCGCTTTCTCAGCTTGTGCTGATTTTCTTTATTCCTACAGAAGAGGCAGTCTGGAAGCATGGCCCTTTGCCAGACATCAGACAGAATAACACAGCTGCAATCCTCAGTGTCTGTGCTTCAAACAGGAAGTTAAGAAATACCTGAACAGCTTTAATGGTTTGTATTTTATTTTAATGGCTTTAAAGGTTCTCCAGTACATGACAGTGTCCCTTATGTTATGACTTGTATGGTTTTTCTGAAGTGCATTACCTGTGCTGGGAATAAATGAGTCATCCCATTTAAGCTCCCCAGTCCCATTCTACAGTTGCTACAGTTATTGCTCTGAAGGACACAGAGACACATCTTGAGATAAGTATTCCTAGGATGGCTATGGATATGATATTTATTTCTACACAGTTACATTTGCAGCTACAGAGCACTCCACTTTTTACCACTTCACTGAAAAGAAAAAATGCAGTGGCAGATTGATTTATGGCTAGCCCTTACGAAAATAATATGCAAGAGAATAGGATTAAAACAAATTTCTTTACAGAATTATGGATGTTATTCTGCTTTGTTTAAGAAAAGGAGAACAAGAAGAAAACTGTACTGAGAAATAAAATAAAAGTACTGCATAGTTGTAGAAGTGAATCAAGATGCTGTTAAAACTTTTTACTTGATAATTTTGTCATCATGAATGCCACCATAAATGCCATTTTTTAAAAATCAAAACTTTTCCTGAGAACAACCCCATTTTCCAGTTTCATTGGAGCTCACATTCTGTGCAATGCTTGAACCCTGCCTCTCTCTAACATTTTTCTTCTGGTTTTTCTCTCTTCAACCTTTCTGGACACACCTGGAACAACCTGCCCTCACTGCCCCTGCCCTGAGCAGGGGAGCAGAAGAGATTCTCTCTGAGGGTGCTGTCTGTCCTCAAAAGTCCTCAGCTGGTCTGCAGTTCTGTAATCCAGCAGGACAACGAGGTGTTTCTCCAAGACAACATCAGTTGCTGTTCCTGGGTGTCCTGGTGGTGGGTGTCAGGGATGGGCAGAGAACTGGCACTGGCACAAGAAAGCAGTGAGTTTCTTTGGCACAGGCTTAGCTTTAATCTCCTGATGGGCTGACTGATCCTGTTTTCTCAGGGAAACACTCAGCTCCACATAGTTTTATACAGGGCAATAGATTTCCAGCAAACAGCTTCCACAAAAGCCACCAGCAGCAGCAGAGGGAACTTCAGGGAAAAAGCAAGGAAAGGCAAAACAGACACCTCTTCTTCCAGAACTGCAAGAACCAGGAGTACATGAGAGCATTTGGGAACCATGCTGAGTATGTAACAATGCTGTGCTTTATGTCTATTTTTAAACATGAGGTATTACACCTGACTTTTAAAAAGGAAGCAGGTTTGTCGAGTTTCAAGTTGCAAAAATAGCCAAGAATTATTAAAAATGTGGTTTTGGTTTGAATGCATTTTCTTCAGTATTCTAGTTTATTGGACCAAGCTGATAAAAGCCTGGTTCAGACAACTGTGAGATTTAAATATATATATAGCTATTACTACACTCTTGTAATTTTTTTGTTGGTGTGGACGGTTTTAATCTCTAGGATATAGATCACATTTTCAATACTTTTTTTGATGAAAACATCTTTAAAAATTGGACTTTTGTTTTGAGTGGAAGCTGAAATTTTTGCAGAAAATAAGACTTAAGAAAAAGTTAATTATTTAAATAATTTAATATTTAAATACCAAGGATTGTTAGGCTTTTGATTTTTCTACAGGGATAACAGTGAGGCTTTTTTTGCAAGTATTTAGCTGAATTAATTTTACTGTCATTAATGTTTCCAGTCACAGTAAACTCCAAGCAATTGTTGTCAAATGTTTATACAAATTACTTTCCAGACATGCAAATGTTGGCACTGCAGCAATTGGTCCCTAAGTATTAACTGTCAGTCAGACAAGATAATAATTTTCTGTCGTCAGACTTGAACACCTCCCCCTACCCCCAAAACACACAGCTCAGTATTCAGGTGGAACTTATTCAAATTCTTGCTTCCACTTACAAAATCAGAATGAATTGGTGGGGAGTAAATATCAGAGAAACTGTAAAGTGACTAGGTAGAACTGAGCGACAGAGGAAAAAGAAACAAAGAGCATCAGAGAAATTTTTGTCTGGAAATTATTATGTGAGAACGACAATTCTGAACCAGGACAGATACCATACTATTCAGCTGTCAGCAAGGGCTGAAAGATGCTGGGGGAGCTGTGATAGTTGCTATGTGAAGGTGCTAGTCAACTTGTCAGATGCTAGAAAAGAGGAAATTGGTGGCAAGAGGAGATAATAGAAGAGGCAAGTGGAGATAAATCAGAGGGATGTTAGACTAAGGGAGAGATAACAGATGCTGCCATGGGAACTGCCAAGCAAGAGTGGAAAAGCTGGCTTGGGTCTCAGTTAGACCAAACACCCTGCAACTTACACATTAACATGAAAAATTTATCCTGTAAAACAAGAACATATTCTAAGAAAGTAACAGAATGATGAGGGGGTGAGAGAAACAGGCTATCAGAAATGCAAGGAATATCTGGAAATATCTAATGAATTTGTCAAGACAAGAGAAAGGTGTGTTGAAAAGGTCTCTCTATGGTCTAGCTCATAGTATGTTCAACTTGCTTCTGCCTTTTGAGCTTGGTTGCAGTTAAAAAGCTGCCTAAGGTTGCAGTGTGTGAGACATGTCACTAACACACACTGTCTCTGTTGGCTTTTACAATCTGAAAGCTTTCCTGTTTTTCCCAGTTTTCTCAAGTTAATAAAGGCTAATAAAATTATTTCTTCCCACAGATTTGCCTCACTAGCATGCAAAATATCTGTTTTTCTTTCTCTTTCCTATTTTTTAAAAACAATCTTTATATCATGATCTTTGTCCCCTCAGGAGCTCTGGAATACATCTATTGCATGTCCTGGGATGATGAAATGTAAGAGGAATATGTAACAGCTGTTTTGAAAATGGTTCAAGAAATAAGAAGAAAGTGTCCAGCAGTGCAGTTCCTAGAGACTCTAAATCATCTCCTTCCTTCCTGAAACAGATGCTGATGAAATTCCCCTTGATCCAGTGTGTGCATTTGCATTGGGAGAGCAGTGTCCTGCATGAAAAGAGGATTTGCTGGTCCTCACACAGGGTGGGAAGCTGGGATTACAGTGCTGCAGTATCCTCACTCCTGCAGAAATGCCACAGAAATTGGCTTGCTGGCTCCAGAGTAGCCTGTAGAGATGGGGCTGGTCTGCTACTAAATGTCAGCTGCTGGCTGTGGGTGAGAACCCAAAGCAAGCCCTGCACACTCAAGATCCCAGTCCTGACTAGAAACATCCCACAGATCTCCCCTTCCCTTCAGCCCCAGCCTTCCTTACACAAGGAACAGAACTGAGATGTGCAAGGTTTACCCAAGCCAAAGGTGAATCCCCTCAGTGTATTTTTGTTACCCTAGTCTTCCCCCAGGTCAGTATGGACCTTCTGGAAATACAGGAGTGCAAAAAACCTAATATCTGAAACAGGAATTTCTATTTCAGCTTGAAAGACATGATTAGGACCTTCCAAGCTGTCTACTGAAAGATACTGCTTTTGCCTCCTTATGGGAAGACAGGCTCTGAGTTCACCTAATGAAATGGACATTGAGCCTTTGCCAAAGAGACCCATCTTGAATTATGCCAGGTGAGATGTCTGGAAGTCTTGCTCTGCAGATTTCTACAGACTGGAGCCCAAATTCAGTCACTCAGGATCCTGTGTCCCCATTCATGATGGTGTGGTGTGTGCCTACATGTTTACTCCAGATGGAAGAGGATGACAAATTAACACTTTGAAGTAAGTAGGATGAACGTGTGCCAGAAGTGGAAGAAAACTGCACTCAGATAAAATCAAGATATGTACATAGTAGATGACAATATTCATTAGAACTCTATTCCACTTCAAATTGCTCTTCATCTCTGGCAGGTCTTTGCAAATTTGCTTAATTTGTAATCTTCCATATCAATGGATCATGAGAATTAATGCTGTCAGGAATATGTCAGTGCTGCTTAGACAGAGCTGCCTTAGGAGAAGGTGGCATTTTTGCAGCATATTTGCTTGAAGAACAAGAAATGAAGCATGGCTATCAGATTCCACTCAAAGGTTTAAGGGGGCAGAAGGGCAGAGAAAATGAAACTTCTGAGTATAAATATATATTCACTATATGATGCTCTTTGTTTATTTTTTAAAGCTGATGTGAACTTATACTTACAATTATTTGGTGATGACATTTTGTATTACTCCAGATGCCATTTTGCTCTTTGGACAGTCACAAATTTCTAGCTGTACCTTAGACTGCTGCTAAGATGATGTGACAGCTGCTGATAGGATGTGACTATTTATAGTAATTTATGGTTCATTATGCTCAAGGAGTAAGCTGATCTGAACCAGTCTTTTGGCTAATACTAATGCCAGATAATAGAGCTATCCAGACTGTCTCTGCAAAAGAGGTCTTTAACCTTATATTTTGGAATAAATTGTAACAGTTCTGCCCAGCAAAGCCAAACATTTGAATTTGGTTGCTAATTTTTAAAGTATTATTGAAAAATTATACAATTCCAAATAGAATAAGTATCAGAAGAATTCAGTTGTCTATTTGTCAAGAAACACATTAATGTTTCTTGTCCTCCTGCATCCATCTCTGGAGGGATCCTTCCACTGCTCTGCCCTGCACTTCTGCCATTGCACAGATGCAAAAGCTCAAACTCTTGACTTCTGAAATAGTTCTTGCCAAAACTAAACAGATACCACATCTATTGTGAATCTCCTTCACTGTATTCCCAAGTCCCCTTCTTCTGTCCCCATGAAGATACAATGGAAACAAAACATTTTAAGAGAACAGTATTATAAAACCCCAGAGTGGTACAGGTTGTTCATTATCAAGGCAATATCTGCACAATGTGAGTATTTAGCTGTTATATACTGGAAAACACAAAAAATGGCCATTCCCTTGGGAAGGACCTAATTCCTTTCTTCAATGCCTTGTTTCCCTCAGGCAGCCTGAGCTGCCCCTGCCTGTCTCTGTGAGCTGGGAAGAGTCAGTGGAACCCCTGGGGTGACAGTGCAGGGACTCCAGACACACCAATTCTAGAAGGGAAAACCCCTTATGGGTCACAACAAGTTGCCAGACGTTGTAAAACTTCCAGGAGTGCACAGAAGAAAGCTACAGGGTCTTCTGCAAGTCAGTGTTTGAGGGTTTTTTTTTCCTTTTCTGTAGGAAAAACAATTGCACAAACCATTTAGCAAGGTTTGTAAGTCCTGGAAGAGAGGGCACCCCCAGCCTCAAGACAAGCCCTGGATTTCCAATTTTGTGTCTGGGGCACGTTTCCTCAACACACATGGACCAGAGGCATAGGCACCATTTGCACAAAGACAGAGAGACACTAGAGACAGCCATGCAGCCTCTCTTTCTTGCCAGCAAGTTTCATAGTTTTCTGGTTTACTGTGACCTGTGTATTATTTCATAACCTCCCCGACCATGCAGCTATTCCTGCCCAGTTTAGGTGTTTGTCTGAAGCCCAAATTCCAGTTTTCATCTGCAGACTGTGCATCTTTGAGCCATTACAAACATGTGTCTAATGTTTATTTGAAGGCTTTTGTGTTTCCTTTGCAGCCAAACTCTGCTCCAGATGCTCCTGCTTCTCTACCAAACCTATCCACCTCTCCCTTTGGCTCTATTTGTGTATGAACTACAGGATAAAAATTCAAAATTGAATGCGGATGTTTGTGCTCTTCTTTCACCTTCATAGCTCACTACAAACTCAGACATTGCCTGTGGCTTTTCGATATTTTCTAAACCATGAATTTCCCGTGCATGTAGCAAGAGCTATGGCAACAAGAACAACAAACTGAAAACATCTTTTTTTCCTGACTGTAACTTTAAAAATGTAATTTTTTTGATAACTTCTGAGAAAAAAAAAAAAAGGTAGAAGCTTCCAGTTTTTCACAAGCTGTGTTTATATGAAGGTTATAAGTACAGCTTGGGGCTGTAGCACTGATTTTGTAGGTAGCCAGTGCAGGATTTCACCCTTGCCCAGGCTGCTGGCACAGGCAGTCTCACTGCCATGGTGACTAAAGCCCATGCTGACAATATTTTGCATTCATACATGTGTATTCTTTCCTCCTTGCTTGCTGGGGGGTACTCTGCTTGCCACACAAAAGAATATACCCCTAATTTTTGGAGCATGCTGTGTTTTGGGTTTTAAATTATATTACTATATTTTAATTATATTATTATATTACAGTTTTGCTGTTGTACGTGCATGTTCTGGTTTTGGGTTTGGTTTCTTTTTTTCCTTCCCAGCAATAGGAATACAGAGGGAGTAGAACACATTTCTGTCATGTTATGACCTGTTGGAAGAAATGCATGATCTGTCCTGCCCAGCACCTGACATGATCTCAAGCATGCTTTTGGCACTGCAAACTCTGTTCCATGGAGAGGTCCTTAGCTTTTCTTAAGGTCTGATGTCTTGAATTAAGCTGAAAAGCAGAAACTTCCATAACAAAAAAAAAACAACCAAAACCCAAACCAAACCAACCAACCAAGCAAACAAAAAAACCCCAAACAAACAAACACACAAACCAAACCAAACCAAAACCAAAAAATACAACACCAGAAAAAAAACTCCAAACCAAAGCAAACAAAAAAACCCCAAACCCAACCCCCCCAAAACCAAAAACCACCACCAAAATCAAAATCAAAACCAAACCAAGACAAAACAAGAAAACAAAAAACAAAACAATGAATTAGTGTGTAATTCCCTCACTTTGAAGCATTGCATTTTTATTTACATTACTATTTTATTTTAATGATTTTCAAAATGTTTCACATTTCAAAATTTGTTTTAAACAGCAGATGCAAAACAATTCCTGTAGGAAATGTCAAACTGAAATGTTTTTACATAAACCAAAGTTACAAAATAGTTTTCTAAGAGTAAATCTTTTAAAAATCACCCCTCTCATCAGAAGCCTCCCTTCAGGTGAACTGCCATTTTTGACACAAATCCTCAGAATTCTTGGCAGCCCTCCTCTGGAAGTTGGGGGTTCTAAATCAGGACTGGAAAGAAAAAATCTACAGAAATTCACCCTGGGGACAGAACTTCTTAATCCTTATCTATTCCTTTTGATGCTCAAGATCTGTGAGGTTTGTCTTTGCCCATCAGTGTCCTTGGACACATATGAGATGCTCTCAGAGTGGCATTTACTTGGTCCTTAAGGCATATTTGTCTTACTGCTCATCAACACTCCTTTGGGGAAAAACTTCTTCCATTGCTGAAAAGCTGTGCAATCAAATATGTGTACTTTATCAGAGCAATGGCAGGGAAAATGCACTCCCTGCCTCTGCTCTCCCTCAGGATGCTGATTGTTGGTTCCCCCCTTACCACCAGTTTGGGGTCCTAATTTTAGAAGGTTCTTTCAGCTCTTTGTTCTGCTATGAAGTACTGTGAATGTCCTTTCTGTTGTTCTACTGACACAAGCAATTGCTCCTAAGTTACTTAAAAAGGGTAAGACTCATAACTGGAGGAAAGTGTAACAATATATTGCAAAATTAATAGTTTGAGTTTGTCTCTTTGTATTTCTCCCCTATTTTGACTGCCAGATACTGATGTGCTACTTTGGAAGTAAGATAAAATCAATCCTGTTAGCTTCAGATTTAATGAAAGCCTCTCTCTTTTCTCTTCTATTGCTTCTCTGCTGATAAGGGTCTTTGTCTAAGCTCTCCTCTTAAGAGCACCCAAGCTTCTGGCACACCTGATATTCTTTTTAATGCAGGAATTTGTCCACCTGAATAAGCACTAAAATTACAATTCAGTTTTGTTATCTTAATTTATTCCATTGTAGTGGTTGTTTTCTAAACAATAAATTTCTTTATTTTTATAGTTGCTGTCACGATCCACATAGCAAGCAAATCCCATTATTGATTTCTTTTACAGTTCTACAGATATTCCTTCTCTTACATTAATGAGCCACCTTTCTGAAATGTGAAAAGTCAATGGATTTATAGTGGGAAAGGCTAAGCTGCATCTAAGTCCACCTGTATATTATGCTATAGCTGAAAACCAGGATTTAATTTTATTATTAAACATATGCATTCCTTTGAAAGCTGAATAATTTTAGCTGAATTTTCTTTTCTGGTTGGGTATCCAAACTTTTGAGAAATGTGATGTACAGTGCCCCGTGGCACTGAGCATTGATGTTTTATTTTTCTAACACAAATTTGTCCTGTTAGCTTGAACTCTGCTGAACATAATTTCCCCCTCAGGAAAAACTCAAAAAGTTGATTTTCTTTCCATGTAATTTCACCCAGTTCCTCTGAATTTTACACCTAGTGGTTCATCTTGATTAAAACATATCTTTGTTTTGGCAGAGCACACAGAGGGAATCTACATTTCTGCTAAAGGGAACTGGAGATACCTCTCTTCCTGAGAGGGAATGAATTAAGTCCAGTTTTGGCATTATTTTAAATCATCAGTTAGTATTATTTTTCCACTTGTCTTTCATTTTTTCTTTCCTTTCTGTGAATGCTTCTATACTTATTTCTTTTTGCCTTCTGTCCATCACAGGGAAAAATGAATGAAAATCCAGTTGTTTTCATCTGTATTTAAACATTAACCCAAGTTTAAAGACTCCATTACACAAGTTTTTGATGACATTATGAGTTTTTTGTATCAGTACAGATCATATCCTTTCATATAAGCTTAGTTGCAAGTACTTTTATAGTGCTCCCTGTGTGCACACTCTAGCAGAGGTACTGTTGAAGCTCTCCCTCCTTTTGCATGAAATTGCTGTACAAATGCAGCATTTCAAATCCAGCAACACCACTTAAATGGATAATTACCTCTCCCATTAATGAGCATTAAGCTCTTTCTGGGATGATTCAGTTTACCATTCTCTATCAGTTAGCCTCCAAATTGTCTTAAGCAAATGCAGTGGGAGGAGGTTAAACAGTTCAAATCATTTGTCTCTGTCAAACTGGCTGATTTATCCATGTGATTAGAGCTCCATGACCAGAGCTGTCAACAGAAGTATGAAGAGAATCAGGTAGGCGTAGAAACCTTTCCTTCTGGCACCTCTGGAGTATGTTAGTCCACAACTCCAATCCTTTACTTTCTGCAGCTGAACCTCAAACGCCTACCTTGATTTTCAACCTTAGCAAATGCAGCTGCTCCACACATTGGTTTCTGTCCCTGGAGTTCAGAGTTGTTGGGGCCCTTGCAGAATCAGCTGGAACCTTCTCCAGTTAATGTACATTTTTGCTGACTAAAGGATTGCATCTTGAAGTTTGTGTACCCTGCCAGGAGGTAAGTTAACCTTGCCTCAGGACTGTTTGCAGTGTTGGGTTTGTGGTTGGACTGATGGTCTTAAAAGTCTTTCCCAAATGGAATGATTCTATGAAAGGGGCTGCATTCCTCATCTTTTCCATCTGTACTGATGATGCTGGTTTCTCCTGGACTTCCTACAACCAAAACACAATGATCTATCCCGTGTATCCTGTGCAATGAGCTCTGAGTATGTCCTGTGATGTTATCTGCAGGATCTCCTGGTGTTCAGTTTCTGAGCCAGGGCTGACATCAGGTTTTCTGTCTACAGGCTTGGCCCACCAGCATGGGGTAGAGAGGCTGCACCACCTTCTGAAGGCCAGAATTCCTCCTTCAGGGAGACACCACAGATGGCATCATCTCCTCTGGACCACACACTGTGGGGCAATGATCACAACAGGCATCCTGTTCCACAGAGCTGAGAGGACCCAGTAATCCCTGCAGTGAGGCAGGTGAAAATAAAAATCATCATAAAAATGGAAGAAAGATAAGCATCTGCAGTGCTTTTTAAAAGACGAGCACAACAAGAAGCAAAGGGGCATATTTCTTGAGAAGAAACAAATCTGAGCTGTGCAGCGTCTGGAAGGGGGCTGAACTACAAAGCACACAAAAGCTGCTGGTCAACAGAGGCAGGGAACTGTGTTCAGAGGTTATTTGTATTCTGAGGAACTGTGACAATCTCTTCAGGTATCTAAATGAATAGGTGATCCATTTATAAATAATCTTCTACTGCTGAATGTGGCTTTGGGGTTTGGTTGGTTGGTTTTTCATGGAAAATACAATGTATTTACATATATATAATATACATATATATAAAATAGATTTTTATATACATATTGGATTATGAAGGATTTGCTGCTGGTGTAGAGACACAGCATTTGGCTTAGAGGGCAGTGCAGAGAGGACATTGCTGAAGAGTCTGGTCTGAGAAAGTGTGCACAGAGCAGCAGACCTCCAGCTGTGGTAACTGAGGGATCATGGCATATTCTTCAGTTTGTTTTATTGCATTTAAGCACTGTCAGGCAAATATTGTTGCCAAGATATAAGTCCAGAATGTGAGGAAGAGGTGATGCATGCTCCCCTCAGGACATATGGCAGCTTTTAAGGAAGTGGATCCAATGTTTGACCCAAAAATGGCAAATGGTGTTCTTAACAAAAAAGGATCACAGTAGGTCTGTGGTTCTCTTTTTAGACTCTATTTTGTGTGAGAGGCTCCAGTAGAAGAGAGTTGGATAGATCCCTACAACAGCAGGTGGGAATTAATCCTTAACCTCTAAACTTCAATTTGCTAATTTTCTAAAAGTTTGAAACAGGAAACTCTCTAATGCCATATTCAGTGTATGCTGCAGTATTTGCTCCAAACTGGTATTACTGGATGGTTTAAATATGACTGTCAAATCCAAAACTGTTACTGAGTTCAAGGAATTCTTGAGTCTCTTATACTTAGTGTAAGAATGTCTTTAACAAAAGCATTGCCAAACCTGCCTCATTCAGAAAAAGGAATTCACTGGTAAGGGATTTTTACTTTTAGCTTTCAGGGAATACAAGGAGCTGGCAACCAAAATAACAACAGATGGGAATCCTGTTGTGTCTGCTCAGGAAGAACATTCAAAGGCCTTGGGCCATCTTTAAATCTCAGCAATCCTAATGATCTTTTGGTCACATTTTGGAAAAAGTGATCACCTGAAAATAGTTGAAAAAAAAATCAAGCAAACTGTGTAGAAAATATATGGTCTTTTAAGGTAATTTCCCTGTCTACTAGCAACTGTTTCTTCAGAATGAGAAAACAGACTTTCAAATAGAAAACAAGCTGAAGCAGTATTTAATGGATTTTGCCTGTATCTTCCTGCAGCTAGGCAGCAGCAGATGTGCTGCATGGAGGATGCTCTGGGCAGACTGTGAAAATTGGGCAGATACCACATTCCAACAGCCAGTTGCTGTCGCATCCCTTCTGGTGAACCTGGAAGGCTATCGTCCTCACCTCTCAACACAGTGAAAACAAGGACAGCAATGCCAGGAAGGACTCAAAATAAATTATTTAGATCTGTAACCAAGCTCTCCTGACAGTAACAGAAGAGGCTGTTGGTAGCCTCATCTGTCCTGCTGCTAAATCCTGCCACTCTGGAAGGAGCCTGTATTCTCTCTATTGGGTATCTGCTGGTGTTAGACAGTAGGCAGTCCAGCTCTCCCATGCATCCCTCTGTTCTTGCTGACTGTGTTTCAGTGTCTGGCCTGTCCTTCCTGTAAAACCCTTGGGAATCCTGAGAAGACGGCAGCCTTTACCAGAAGGCCCCTTGGTGTCAAAATGTCCCTAAATTCCTCACCTCCCCACTTCAGTTTGTTCAACTTTCTAGAGCACCACCATGGTGAAGGGAGGCCTCCTTTTAAACACATTTTAGCAATTTTGTGTCTTCCCTTTTTTATTCACAAATTTCTTGCAGTCCTTTGCATTTTGTCCCAATGCTGATTCCTCGGCTGTCATTTTTGGGGATTATCCACTGTGGCTCCATGATCTTTTCAGTGAGTGGCAATCGCTTATCACTGCATAGGTAATTAGGACTGTCCTCCTCCCCCGGACACCTCTCTGTGCTCATTGCCACAGTGTGTCCCTGCCGTTTTGTCACCCAGCGCTCTAACCATTAGGATTAGGGTTCGGGTTAGCCAGCTTTCAGCCCGAGTATCCTGAACAATGTCACCAAATTCCAGCAGTTCAGTATTCATTCCCTTTTCCTGGAAACAGTCAGAAAATGCTCAGACTGCAGAAAGAAACCTTCCAGCAGAGGGGACGTGTGGGAAAGTGGAGAATCTCTCGGTGTATTCCTACCCTCACTGTGCTCTCCTTCATCATCTCACCTCTTTGCAGCCGAGATAATCTGGAAGCCTTTGCTGAAGGGCTCCATGGCAAGTCCCTCAAACACCATCGACCGAGCAGCTTTCCGCCCGTGCCCCGGGGCTGGAGCGAAGGCAGACATGGCTCCGGGGATCCAGCCTCGGCTGCCGGGACCCGGTTCAAGGTGTTCGACACCCTGGGGCTGCGACTATGGGCCCGGCTGGGCTCCGCAAGCGGCTCCGCCGAGGCCGGGCAGGCACTTCGGAACCAGCCGGGAGCAGCCGCGGCCCCTGGCCGGCGGGATGGGCACGCTGTCCCGGGCTGGGCACTGTCCCGGGCTGGGCACTGTCCCGGGCTGGGCGCTGTCCCTGGCTGGGCACTGTCCCGGGCTGGGCACTGTCCCTGGCTGGGCACTGTCCCTGGCTGGGCACTGTCCCGGGCTGGGCACTGTCCCTGGCTCGGCACTGTCCCTGGCTGGGCACTGTCCCGGGCTGGGCACTGTCCCTGGCTGGGCACTGTCCCTGGCTGGGCACTGCCCGTCCCGCCGGGCACCAGGAGGCAGCGCGGACTCGGTTCTTGAGCCACCCGCCCGCCCCGGCCCCGCGGTAATCATTAACCGGCCCCGGCACCGCTCCGAGCATCGCCGCCCGCAGTCGCCAGGGACCGGCGGCCGGGCAAGCACAGACCCCGCCGCCCGTCCCCAGCCCCCGGCACCGCCAGGACACCGCGCCGGGGGCGGTGGCCGCGCAGCCATGGAGGGCGAGGCGAACGGGACGCTGCACCCATCCTGCAGCGCCAGCGAGCCGCCCTACGCCGAGGAGCTCCTGCGGAGTGAGTGTGGGGGCGGGAGGAGAAGGAGAGGAGGCTGCCCGCTGCCCGCCGCCCCTCCGCCCCGGACACCCGTGAGCAGCCCCTGCCCGGCTGCGCCCTCGGCACCCGGCGCGGCGGCATGGCGGGGCTGGCCCGGCTCTGTCCGTGCCCGTGTCCTTGCCCGTGCCCCTCTCCCTGTCCCTGCCTATTCCCTGCCCGTGCCCGTGCCCGTGCCCGTGCCCCTGCCCGTGCCCGTGCCCGTGCCCCTGTCCCTGTCCCTGTCCCTGTCCCTGTCCCTGCCCCTGTCCCTGCCTGCTCCTTCGCCATTCTCGGCCGGCGAGGGAATCCCCGGGCGAGGTCAGCATCCGCCTGTCCCGGCCGATCCTCCGCCTGTCTGGGGACCGAGCAGCCTCTGGCTTCGGGGCAGGGCGAGAGGACAGCCCGGTCCCAGCCCAGAGCTGCCGTGGGGATGTCACAGAACAGGGCGGGCGGGAGAGCCAGGGCCACCCGGGACCCGCGGAACCGAGCGCTGAACAGGCTCCCAGAGCTTCGCCAGCTCTCAGGCTCCCTCCGGTGAGATCTGAGGAGTGGAGATGTCCCCTGAGACGTGCACTGCCCCGCCTGCAGCCAAGTCTGGAAGTGCAGGGTTTTTTGAAACAGGTTGGGTTAAAGCAGCTGGGGCAGAGGCTTTGCTTTGCCTTCAGATAGGCTGCAGGTCTGGCAAGAGTTAGTACTGATGATGAACATGAACTTCTAAATTAAGCATGGCTCCACTGCAGGGCTTTCTTCTGCCTCTGGAAACTGATGCCTTGGGAGAAAACACACTTCAACCGTCAGTTGTGGGTAAAAGCTGATATCCACACCCAGCGTCAATGCAGACATAAACCCATCACCTGTGGGTAAATGTTGATATCTATATCCAGCTTCAAGGGAGAGGCAAAAAAGATTTTGGTGAAGATATCAAGTTTTATCTCAGGCCGGATATATCAGGGGCTTTTCCTTACATTGTTTGGGTGTCCTACAGACTTCCACCGAGCTTCTAGTAAGTTTGCCTGCCTAAGGAAGTTACATGTAACATGCCCATGAACCTATGATGGAGGCAGGAAGCAGAATACTGAGTGAATACATATTTGCTTGCAGCCTGCCTGGAAAAGTTCCCAGACTATATATTTACTGTATTTATTTGTATTCTGTATTCTGTATTTATTTCTGCTAAATATTTACATTCACCTAAGGATACTTGTCCTGGAACTCCACCTTTCTGGAAGAGACAATTGCATAATGCTTTGAGAAGGTGAAGGCGTATTCGTCCCATATACTGTCTGTGGATCCTGGAAAGATTTAGTCATGAACTTCAGTATTTGAACTGCTCTGTGGAGTCAGTGGTCTGCCTGTGTAACTAAGGACAAGTGCAAGTATTTGCAGAATTAGGGCAAAGAAGCCCCTCAGAGACAGTGTTGTTACATGAACGTTTGAAATGCTTGTGAAATAAATCAAAACTGTCGGTTTTCTTTTCTCTCTCCACAGGCCTTGACCTACCAGGGAGATTTCTCTTTGCAACCTTGACTCTGATGACGCTCATTGCCATTCTGGTGTTTATAGAGGAAGCAGTCTACATCTACAGGAAAATCCCCTCCTCCAAAAGATCAATCATAATTTGGATTAATGCTGCAGCTCCAGTAAGTTAGCATGGAAATGAGGTAACACTGAATGTTGAAAACAGGGCTTCCCTGAAAATCCACAGGAGCCACATGAAAATCTGCCCTTCATACAGCCCTCCTCTCTTTCTCTGTAGGTGATTTCTACTACTTCATGCATTGGCATGTGGGTTCCTCGCTCAACAATGTTTACAGATTTCACAGCAGGAATGTGAGTATTCTGCTTGTTTCTAGATGTTGCTCCAAACCCTGAATTTCTTCCTTTTAAACATCTGCTGCTCTTGGTAACACAGTCATTTTGTAAATTTAACAATTCAGTAATTTTTTGGTTGAGTTGAAATCTCTTGGCAGCTCTTTTCTGGGAGGTGGAAAAAGCTGAAACAGTTCCAGTGCTACAGTCCCTTAGTGTGGGAACGTCGGTATGAAGGATCTGTGACTCGCATGTAATTGATTCCTTGGATTGACAGTCTCTTTGGTGCAGTAGTCTGTCTTTCCTCTCTCTGCATGTCATGTGGAATGAGAGTCTGGCCTGTGACTTCTTCCCTGTACTTTTACTAATGATGAGCTGTGGAGGTCTATTATTATTGGTGCCAAGTGAGCCCCCGATGAGTATATCAATGTAAAAGTGTTCCACAGTTGGGCTGATAAAAGCACTTTATGTATGAGTGTGACAGCTCTGGCATGCACAGAGAAGAAGGGAGAAATGAGGTCCCTGCTTTCTGGAGGTGATGGCACAGCCCTGCTGGGCAGGACCAGGTTGGGGGATGCTGTGGCCCTCAGCACTCCACATTTGGAGGTGATTTTGGAATGCACTGCAGGACAATATTACAAACTGTCAGGAGCTGCCTCACTCTATGTCACACTGCATTTACTAAAAGCGTAGAGTAAAAGAGGAGTGACGACACCGTAGCAGGGAGCACTGCTAGCATGCAGCAGTGTGTGTAGTGCAGATTGCCAGAAACTTCCAACAATCCAGTCTTGTGGCACTTCAAGTGTGTTTGAATTCCCCCTCCTCCCTTGCCCAAGCTGCAGGCAGTGCAGAAGACGACCTGTTTTATTGATTGAATTCCCATGAATCAGTTTGGTGGCACAATCTGTAGTTCCTGGGTAGGGTTGAGAATGTGCAGCTGGGGAAGGAGGGAGAGGTTGGGTTGCAGCAGTCGGTGCTTTGTCTGCAGAGGAACCACACCCTGCCTGGGCCAGCACATTTGATGATAGCTATTTGTATGAACCTAGCCATGTTTGTTGGTTGAAAGCCATGTTTGAGGAGGAAGAGGACTTGTTCTAAAAAGTTCGGACTAGTCAGAACTAGATAACTTATGGAAAAATACAGCCATAATGACTGGGGCCAGGAAAGCCTGTGCTTTAATACTGGCTGCCACCGGCCACCAGAGCGGCTTTGGGAAATTCCACACCTGCACTGTGCCTTGGTTAGCTCCTCTTTCAGTGAGGTTAGGGCTGTTCTGGTCCTCCAAGGTGATGGAAAGCAGAAGGTTTCTCACAGACAGAGCTAGAATTTTTCTTGATTGCCAAGCATAGGCTGTAAAAACCCTGTACAGAAGGTAGCACTGCCCGGCACATGCATACGAGAGACACACAGACAAGTTTAATCTGAAATTTTCTTCCTCTCCTAGATTTTTTTCCATGGTTATCCACAAGTTCCTGATGATGATGATTAAAGAGTGCGGAGGCCAGAAGGTGCTCCTCAGGCGGTTTGAAAATAGTCGCTTCACCATCAGCACTGGCCCCTGCTGCTGCTGCTGCCTCTGCCTCCCTCGTGTGCCCATCACTAGGTGAGTTGCCCCTTTAAGATTTCCCAGCTTGGAAACGGCTGCTGGAATTCAGCCAACTTGGCAGAGCCAGGCTTACAGCAAAGCTTCCCAAAAGTCAGTCTCAATCCAACTCAAGCTGCCTCTTTTAAACAGCATCATCACTTTGGGGCTGTACACCACCACTAATTTATTTCATTTCTATAATGCAGAAATGTGTGGGAAGAGAAATTGCTACTCTAGAAAACCTTATAATTGACATTTCAGTTTCTTTTCATTCCAGAAGGGAACAAATGTCTTGAAATTGGGTGTTTTTTACAAGCAGAATTGTCAAATGGAGGCTCTCTTGATAGAAAATTCCTCTCACTTTGACAAAATTCAAATGTTTCATTCTGATTTTGACTTTAAAACTACTTCAGGTTAAAATAATTTTTAGAAAAACAAGTTGATGTAATTCTTGTAAAGCTTCGATCTCATTGAAATGGCATTGTCTGGTGAGGCAAAACCAGATGTTTTCTTCTTCTAAACTCAGTATTAAAGCATCTTTGAGAGGTGGGGTAAGGATGGAGAGCTACAGGAGCCAATGTGCTGTAACATAAACCTGCACTCCTTTGAGCACTGCCTGGTGGAGCTCCTCTCTGGTTATTATCACCCTGCCATTTACCTCACTCCACAGCCTGGAATCCTCATGTATGTCCTGGGGCTTTCCTAGTGGCACAGAGCATGAGACTGTTTCTCCCATTATAAGCAAAATCTGAGGGACTGAACATACTAGACTTTTCTGTGAGGGTGTGGACTTTGGTGTCAGAGGGACCTTGGGGACTTTATGATCTCTTTAAATGAAAGCATCAGAGCACAGCATAGTGGTTTCTGATGCATTTTCAAAAATTCTAGTTTTTTATCATAATAATTCTTCCTTAAACTGCTTCATTTGGTATTAGAATTTAAACTTTTGCTTCCATAATTTTATTTTAATAGAGTAACACTATAAATATTTAAATATTTACATGGAGGGGGTACCAAGAAGAAGAGGTACTAGACCAACTAAAAATTGTATCTTTATTTGTTTTTCTTCCCATGTCTGTCACCCCCTGTATAGGTTGTAGTACCTGGGAGCTTGGGAGAGGATCCCCTACTCTGCCTTGCAGTTGTTCAGTCCAGTTAGAGCTTGCACAGGATGATGTCAGCTCATATGGACTCATTTCAGGAGCTAGACAGTGCCTACTAATGCTGGCAGGAAGGACAGCTCTCTGTTTGAAAATCAAAAAAATAAGGCTTTTTGCTCTGCAGAGGTCTTAGACCTCCTTCTCTGGTATCTGTGCCACTGGGAGACCCATCTGCTCACTGCTTCTAACCTCTAGTCTATTTCCATTGCAGGTTACCTTTTAAAAAAAAATATTAGCAAGCTGTATGAGAGAAAAGTCAGTCTTGTGTTCCTTCCATAGGTATCTCATGGGGAAACAGGGAGCTACCTTGCGGGAGGGATTCATTCTTTTAAAAAAACATGTACTGTGTGCAGTCCTGGGAAAAATAACAAGGTACAGATGAGGCAATATGACAAGCCATGCAATAGGGAGAGATGTTGCGGAAAAAATCTGGTGATCAATAAAGATGGGCCCATGTTAACTAGGGAAACAACTCGTGGCATTGCAGTGACTGCACTGTTTGTTCACATCTATTATTCTTTAAATCCCTCTGGAATAATAAATCTTTGGAAAGGCACACACTAAATGACTGGCCCAGTACAGAACTTTCCACATGTGTTTGTGCTGTTCATAATCCTGTGTTTATTGGCTATATTCATTGAGCAATTCCTGTATCTCCTGGTTCATGGCTATATCCTTTGGCATACTAAATGGCAGCCTGCTGTCTGCTGAGACATCTCTGATGGCAGCCTCAAGGGGCCAAGGAACTACAGTGAAAACAGCACTGAAAGTATGGGAAATCATGCTCAGTAACAGAGTAAAACATGAGGCAGCTGTAGCAGCTGCAGCTTGTCCTGTGACGGCAGAAGGAGAGCTCAGGTCAGTCAGCTTTCATGCCCTCTATTAGAAAGCTCATCTGCCCCTTTCCTGGTGGCCTTTAATGCTGGCTGGCCAGGTTACAGGCTGTGTTCTGGACCCACTTTATACTGACAGAAGTGAAGGAATCCTGAGCTGTCCTGCTGGCCTCATGGAATTTGCCAATTCCACAGTTCCTTTCTTCTGTTAGACTACAGAGGAGCAAAACCAGATGCTTACATGGTACTCTTCATGATGCACTGAAAAACTACCAGTCCTTTCACCTAGGTCTGTGGGATTCCCTTTCTTGGTCTACCACAGGACTAGGAAGTGACTGAACAGGCTGATTTGCCCAATTTCATGGGAGAACTGAGATAATAAGGAAACGCAAGGCAAGAGCAAATGGCATCATTGTTCAGAAACCGGTTATGCAGCTACTGTCTCCCTGGTTGGCTTCAGGGCAGAGAAAGACATCATGTTTTGCCCAGCTTTGGTTAGTACATACTTGCTGCAGAGCTGGAAAAGTACTATTTTTGTGGAGACTTTATTAAATAAACATTGGGAAATTCTTGGAAAGATTTTCTAATCTTGAAGCTGTTCCTCCCCAGCTTTTAGCCACATGCTATAGGAGTGGAAAAGTTTTGTAGTTTACAGGATCCAGAAAATGTTATTAAGGTTGGTGATAAAATCTTGGCATATCTAATTTTGGTTGTTTTGGTTTTTTTTTTGCCAGGCAAACCCTCTTTTGGCTGAAGCTGGGCACCTTTCAGTTTGCTGTCTTACGGCCTGTGCTCATATTTTTATCAATAGTGCTTTGGACTAATGGCAATTACGTCCTTTACAATGTAAGTAAATATTTTAATCAGAGATGGCGCATAAAATCAGTAGGTTTTAGGGCTGATGTTACTAACTTAGCCTACAACTAAACTATGAAATCTGGGAGCACATCCAAGTGAGTCCTTACTGTATTCTTTTGAGACCCTGAAGCATATAATTTCTGCCTTCCCAGAATCTCCATTTTCTGGCTTCTCTTGGAAAGAAATTGGGCATCAGGGGGTGTTGGGCATCAGATTATGCTCCAGTACATTTCCCAGGTTGTATGGTTAGAATAGCAGGACTGCAAGTTGCCCTGTGGGTTGTATCTGCCCTGTGTTTTGTAAGGTACAATGTTAAGAAACAAAGGTATGTACCAGCATGTTAACAGGAAGCCTAATTCTACGTTTTTCAGCAAATCATGGTGATTTTTATATCTCTGCAAAATGAGAAGATAGTACTATACTTCTGCTTTTTACCATGTAACCTGCAAGATGATGGAGAAATATGTACCTGATAATAATTTTGTACCTCTTGGATAACTCAGACTAGAAGTAATATTTTTGTTGTTGTTTCATGGTATAAAATGAATGACCCATCTGAGATGTCCGGCTGAATATGCTCTCATGAGCTGATGAGCATTTCCAGGTGCTGCTGGGGTCTTTGAAAAGGCACACACTCAATTGCTGGCAATTGCAACACTGAGGGGTTGTGTCCCTTGTCACCTCCCCAGGCTGAACACATCTCCATGTTGGTGTCCATGGGGGGAGAGCCTGTGCCAACACTCCAGTTGGTTCTGGGCAGTTTCCCCATGCAAAACCCAGCAACTGTGGCTGCCACCAGCTCTCATGGAGATAGGAACAAGCATTTTAGCATTGCCCAGTTCACAACTTCTTCCTGGAAACAGTGAAGTGCAAAGTAAGGTTCTGTAAGGTTGTGTGATTTGCTTCTCAGCTGTCTCCCAAAGGACCTGCACTGTGGATTAACTGCTTCATTGGTGCTCTCACCCTTTGTGCTCTGTGGGCAGTTGGAATCGTGTTCCGAAAAGTTAGGATTCTCCTTAAGTGTAAGAACATTATCCCAAAGTTTGCGCTTTATCAGGTGAGAACTTTTATATTTCTGGTAAGAATTTCTCTTAACTGCTAATGCAACCTTGTCTCTCTATTTCTCGCTCATTTGTTGAAAATTTATGGTTTTTTTCCATTAAATACACTGTGCAAAGCCATATTTTTACCTGATTAAAGCTGCATCCCTTTGAAGAGCTCTCCTTGGCTGCTGTTCAGTTTCACCTTGAGCCAATTTACCTCTAGTCTCTCAGGAGTGCTGGAGATTTGAAAGCCATGTAAAATCTATTTATCATTAGACCACTGAAATCACAACAGCACTTTCTGTGGGGCTTGAAGGAAGCTTTGTAGATGTGGTATCCCAAAATGCGATGCTAAAATGTCAGTGTGTACCTCTAAAAATTAGGGGAGGATATGTTGCATTGTGTGGGTGGCTGTTGTTTGAACTGTTTCAGCATTCCACAATATTCTGTTTTAACAATATTTTTCTTGGCCATTACAGACTTCAGAATTAGATGATAGTGAAAATACTGGCTAAGAATCATTAAATAGTAAGGAACAGAACCAGATAGGTTAGATTGAAAAAGCACAGGGACAAGGCCACCCTCTTCCACATCTCTCTGAAAAGAGTCCAGCAGAATCCTTGGATATGCATCATTCTTGAACAGGACATACAGCAAGGCTGATGCACTAAGCTTAAGTAAATTATTAAGCACTTATAAAGGCAGTAAACAGGATGGTCACACCTTCAAATTTGTGTTAGGGTGAATTCAGGTTTAGGATGGCAAACTGTTAATGTGAGGGTTTAGACTCAAGCAGCTACACCAGCAGCTACAGACACTTGGACAGCTCCATGGCTGCCTCAGTGTAATGTGATGCACAAGTCGTGGTTGCTGAACTCAAGCTGTGAAGAGTCCTTCAGACCTCCTGGCAAAGAACCCAGTCTCATATAATTTGGGCTTCACAACATCTCCCTGCTGTGGCAAAAAGAGGAGACAACAGGAAAAATGTTCTTTGAGTCTTTCTTCCATTAAGGAAGAACATAAGCTCATGGGTCAAATTAACAAGCATTTTTTAAACATTGTTATCTGCTATTCAGAGCTCAGTATTATTTGAAATCCCTGCTGGGAGGTCTGTTTATAATGTACCTCCTAAATGAAGGGCTGAGACGAAACACTTTTCAAGTCCAGGATTAATTTAATACTCCTATTCAGAGCAATATCATCGTGACCTTAAGATGAATTCTGCAGAATGGCAGGCACCCTGCTGGTAGATGGGTAGAAAGGGAGGGCAAGCAAGGAGGAATGAGGCAAATGAGGTTCTGTTATCAAAGCAGAATTGTTTTGTGAACTATAAACTTCTTTCTGGTAGCTAAGGCATTTGTTTTCCCTTTCTGATGCAGTTTATTGTCATTTTGAACCACCTGCAGACCACTATTATCAACATATTCGCTACACAAAAAATCATTCCCTGTGCTCCACCACTCTCCTCTACAGCAAGAGGATCATGTAAGTTTTTTGGGGGAAGAATGTTCTTCATTTACTTATAAAGGTACCAGTTCAGTGTTGCTAATGGAAATCTCTGGTGTTTTCCCAAAGTACTAATTTCCTGGGATCACGTGCTTTTGGAGAATCTCAGTTTTTACTTCAAAAACAAGAATGAAAGTTTTATAGCTGTCATGGTCATAGAGAAGAACTTGATAATGAGAATCAGAAATGAGAGGAAAAGAAATCAACACACAAAATTACTGTTAAATCTCTTGTGTTTTGGATGCATAATTTATTGCATGCTTATTGATAGGCAATACTGGAGATCTGTAATTGATGTCATTGCAGAGTGTGAGAGACATGGGGACAGGATGATAGAGTTTGTTCCTTTTGCACGGGTGAAAATTAATACACCAATTATTCATTTTTCATCTGGTAGTAATTTCACCTTTTGGGGGGCTTTTCTTTGCTTCTTTTTTTTTTTTTTTTTTTTTTTTTTTTTTTAGATATAGCCCAGCAGCTGCTCATCATGGAAATGTTTCTGATAACTGTAATCTCGAGAGTGATCTATCGGAGGAAATACCATGACCTAGAGCCTCCGGAGCATGCATGTGAAGAACCTGTGGACAACAAGGAGACTCCTAAGATTATCCTGAATGGTGCAGCTGTTGAAGGTGGATTGCCAAAGGTTTAGAAGCTCTCTGTGCTCCTGTTCTGCAGGAGCTATAAGCTCAGCTTCAGGAACTCGTATATTCTTGCACCAAAAATAGCCACTGTCCATGTCAGAACAACTTCTGACATAAATGCTTGTGAGCTGCAGTACTGAAAGGATCAACAGTGGAAAGATAACCCTGTTGATTCTCCAGAGATAAATACATGGTGTGAGTGTTTTCATGCCATGTAATTTGCTAAGATTTTATACCATTTTATGCTGTTACTGAGTACTTGATGCTGCCAAACTGTCACACAATGTGATTTTTTTTTTTAGCTATTAGAATGACTATGATTTAACAATTAATTCAGAGTAATTATTTTTCATCTTTTTTTACCTTTTAAAATCTTGTTTCACCCTGGATTGTTGTCATACGTCCAACACAGCATTTTTCCATGCTTCCTCCATTACAATAGATCATCTCTCACTCTATACCATGAGCTCACCATTCTGATCAGTAAATACAGTTGCATGTGTTTGTTCTGAAATCCCCAAACCCATGCTGGCTCTCCACCTACAGAAATGATCATCACTTTAGGGCAAGACTTTTTACATTCTTTGGCAATTCACCTCCTAAGCTGGCAAATATACAATTACTGTTTGTAAATATGTCAGATGTTCTTCCTAGGTTCTCTCTCACTGGCCTGGAAAAAGAAAGTAGGCGTTAGAGTCTGAGATGTCTTCCGCCACTGGTCTGTGATGTTACTTGGTGCTTTGGTTCTTTACTTGGAAAATGGGGATAATGATACCCAGGATCCTTGCACTAACAGTGTCTGTGAGGATGGGAGTGATTGAAAGGAATACTGGGGGTGCTGGTCACCAGCAGCCAGCTCAACATGAGCCAGCTGTGCCCAGGGGACCAAGAAGGGCAATGACATCCTGGCCTGGATCAGCAGCAGTGTGGCCAGCAGGACCAGGGCAGTGATTGTCCCTCTGGTGAGGCCACACCTGAGAGCTTTTATTCAGTTTTGGGCCCGTCATGGCAAAAAAGGACATTGAGGTGTTGGAGTGTGTCCAGAGAAGGGCAACAGAGCAAAGCTAGGCAGAGAAAGTGGCAGTGTACTTTGGGCTGGAAGAGACCTTTAAAGGATGTCTAGTCCAAGCCCCCTGCAGTGAGCAGGGACATTTTCAACTAGATCAGGTTGCTCAGAGCCCTGTCCTGGAATGTTCCCAGGAATGGAGCATCTGCCACCTCTCTGGGCCACCCATTCCATTATTTCACCACTCTCATTACAAAAAAAAGTCTTCCTTATATCTAGTCTGAATCTACCCTCTTATAGTTTAAGATTGTTATCCCTTGTCCTATTGCAACAGGGTCTGCTAAAAAGTGTGTCCCCATCTTTCTTGTAGTCCTCTTTAGGTACTGCAAGGACACCATAATGTGGCCTCTTCCCAGAGCCTTCTATTCTCCAGGCTGAACTGTCCCCTCTCCCTCAGCCTGTCTTCATAGGGTGAAGTGCTCCAGCCCTCTCATAATTTCTATGGCCCTTCTCTGGACCCAGTCCAACACACAGTGGGGATTTTTTTATGGCTTACATTGAATTAAACAATTGCATTCAGTTTGGGAATTGGTGGGCAATGAAATATTCTGAAAACAACTAGTGAACCACCTGAAGTAGAAATTGGAGCCAACTTAAGATGTTTTCTTCCTTGTGCTTGAAGTCAGAAACAATATTTTCTTTAACAACTGAAGGATTCCATTATAGTAGAAAACCTGGATTATTTTTGTTTTGAAATGGTTGAAGAAAATTTTATATTTAATCTTTTTCTCTAATAGGCAGTTTGGGAAATTAATACAGACTCCTGAACAGCATTAATTTTAGAGAATCTGCACTTTTCTCTTGAAAAATAATTTATATGAAAATTTTTACTCTGCATTAGAGTGAGTGCATTAGAATTAAGTGGGATCAGCTAACTTATTCTTAACATGAGAAATCTTCTTAATGTATTTTAACATTATGACTCTAAGCATATTCCTAATCTTGCTTTATATCAGTGTACTCGAGGCCACAGGAACATATATAGGTTTGAAGAGCAATACTGAATTTTATAACAGCATTAGGGATGGTTGGCTGGGAGTTCAATCAGCTTCAATGTTGGAAAATAAAATCTTTTGATTTGGTAAGGCATCTTTGTGTTTTCTGTAGTGGTTCTGCAAAGGAACGCCTGGGTGGGTGAGATGTGTGGCATGGAAAAGCAGATCCATGTGCTGTAGCATGGAGAGTCCATTTGAAAGCAGATGGAGTGTGTAAGAAGTGGTGTGTGTGTAGGGCCAGAGCAGGCAGCTGCTGGGGCACAGCAAAAGTCTTCACTCATCCCTGTTGGGCTGGTATCTGTCATGTCTCTGCAGTGCCTGTTAAATATATCTTGTAAACATCAGCATGGGCCTGATTTAGCCACAGGTATCGCTAGCTGTTATGTTTTTGGGTAGTTATTTGATACTTGTTGTGACCTTCATCTGACATATTTCAGCAATAAGATGTACTGTGGTGATTGTCAAGCAGACTTTGGATTTGGCAGCAAATCTGTTTACTATGTACTATCGTGGAGATCTCATTCCAAACATCACTTACTTATACAGAAGCCTTTTCAGAGCAAAATTAGACATACAGTTTCTTAAATAACATGCCTAAGAGCTTCCCTGAATTGCAGCATATGTAAATGTGGCAGAATGTGTGGGTCTTATTGTTACAAATTTGCTTGGTTTGTTGTTTTGTTTTTTGGTTTTTTTTAATGAAGACTTTCTTGCCCTCCCGTGGCTCAGACCCATAGCTGTATCTTGCCAAATCG
This sequence comes from Entomyzon cyanotis, assembly GCA_024500445.1. Lineage (NCBI taxonomy): Eukaryota > Metazoa > Chordata > Aves > Passeriformes > Meliphagidae > Entomyzon > Entomyzon cyanotis. The sequence continues at coordinate 12,738,296 of JAKEPQ010001016.1, read as the reverse complement.
AGGTGCAGCACTAAGTGGGAGCAGGTGGCCTCCATCGCAGGGCCTTCATTCAGGCGCTCTTGAAATGAAAACTGTGCAAGCCATCACCTCCAAGCTGGACCTTAGTCAGTCTGGGGATGGAAAAACAAAACAGAAAGCCGGACATTCCTCCAGTCTCAGTTCTGATAACCATCCCTTTCCGGCCACTTTCAACTGGGTGTTTGTGACTGAAGTATTTGGAAACAGTTGGCGAGAGCTAGAAGATAAATTTCACAGCTCCTTTTACACAGCTGTAGTAAAGTAATGAGTGTTAGGGTGAGTGCTTAACCTTTATGCCGTGTTTGCCTGGGATTATCTTGAGGAAGGGTAAAGGTAATTTTATCAGTGTTTTCTGTGATTAACAACATTAAACAGAGATAAGCATACCCAGAGGGGTGTGATTGAGGGTTAAGAGGCTTCAGACACATGGAAGTAATTCATTAGAACATGGGAAAAGATGAGTGATGTGTTTTGACGTCCATGTGCTGATGACACAGGCAGGAGGGCGAGCACTGGCCATGAAGTCTCCTGGGGTGTCATGTTGGCCAATACAGCTCACACACAAGGGGGGAGAATCTCTAACACCTTGTAATATTACAGGAGTGGTTGGCAAACAAAAGCTGCTCTGTGCTCTTCTTTTACACCTGTTCTTCAAGCTATTATCTTTAAAGCAACACTTAGTGAATCCCTCCTGTTTCACAAGACCATGGTGTGGGCTCCTGTTGGCTGCAGCATGGGCAGGGCTGGAACCTTGAAGAGGTTCCCTCGGCAGGCCTCCTTGCAAGGCAAGCTTGTCATGCCTTTGTGTTTCTCATGTCTCCCACCTCTCATCAAAGGCCTCGTGACTTAACATCCAAGGGGTGTGTTTCAGGTGTTAAGAGGGTGCTCTGCTGGCTGTGGAACTTTCTATCCCTACATCCCACCCTCCAATTGTCCTGTCTGCTCCTTCATCCTCACACTTGGCCCTGCCTGGCTCTCCCAGCTTGAGAGAAAAGATTGTGTGGGTGTCCCTCAGGGAGGATGTGCAAGGGTGTAGCTCACACCTGCAGACCCAGCACAGCTAGAACCTACTTTCTATGCAAGGTCTGTTTCCAAAGCAAGGCCAAGGAAAAACACCCACAGCAATATCTGTGATCCCATGGTTCCCAGAGCTGGAGTAGGGGAAGAAGTTGGGTTGAGCTATTAAGCTCTTAGAGAGTGTCCAAAGGAGGCCATGAGGATGGGGAAGGCCTTGAGGGGAAGCTGTGTGAGGAGTGGCTGAGGGAACTTGGTCTGTTCAGCCTGGAGGAGAGGAGACTGAGGGGAGACCTCACTGTAGTTACAACTTCCTTGTGAGGGGAAGAGGAGGGACAGGCACTGATCTCTGCTCTGTGGTGACAGTGAGAGGACCCAGGGGAATGGCCTGAAGTTGTGTCAGGGGGGGTTCAGGTTGGATATTAGAAAAAAATTCTTCACCCAGAGGGTGTTTGGGCACTGGAACAGCTCCCCAGGGCAGTGGTCACAGCACCAAGTCTGAGAGAGCTCAAGCAGCATTTGGACAATGCTCTCATGCACATGGTGTGACTCTTGGGATGTCCTGTGCAGGGCCAGGAGCTGGACTTGATCCTGATGTGTCCTTTCCACTTCAGCATAGTCTGTGATTCTATTGGAATACCAACAATGGTAAATTGGACCAGTTAGAGCATAGGTAGATTTAGTGTAAACAATAGAGGAGCCCTGAGGACTCACAGATAACAGAGAAGAAGACAGCAGCCATTTGCTACACAGCTGATGCAAATGCTAGGGTAGTCTGTTGCAACAACTCCATCTATTCAATAATTTGAATAATTTGAAGCATTTGGCTTCCTTATCCTTTAAAAAAAAATCTGACTGCTGCTTTTGCTGACAGCCATTCACATGTTCCTTCAGGACAGCTCATGAATCTGCTTGAGCCCCCTTAGCTCCCAGGTAAAATGGATGACTCTTTTTAAGACAGTTTGTAGGGGAAGAGGATTAGATAACATACCGACCTCTTAACTGCTCTAGATCCCTTGAAAACTGACAACTAGGTGATTCTAACATTTGTCTGAATCAGCATGATCATCTTTTTTTTAGCAAAACAGAACAAAGGCAGGGAAATCTAGAGGACTATGTCTCTACCTTGTGCTGGTTGACAATATGAAGACAATCAAAGCAGGACATTGAGAGAGCTCAAAATCTATTTTTTGGAGAATATTATTTTTCTTTTTTTCCCCTCCATTTCTCAATTGATTACCATTTCTTTATATGTAAAAGAAGTTTGTTACACCTATACTGATGCCATTTACTGACAAATAATTGAGCAGTTGGTGTGCTTCTTGAAGTCTCAGAACAGTCTTTATTGATCTTCAAACAAGGAAAGAAAGCCCTACTGCAGAAAGTGCATTGAAAAATGCAAAGAAGATTCTATTGAATAACATTTGCATTTTTGTAGGAGAAATCAGAAAAATGTTGACAATATTTTGGACAGTTTTGGTCAGTTCTAAGGAGAAAGAATTGCCCAAAGACAATTTCCTATTTGTTTGCAGATGTCTTTTTCCTTCACAACCACACATAAGCCCTATTCTCTAAGGCCTAGATGCCTAAATCCATTATGCAGCTAGGGTCACAGCAGATGTAGAGAACTAGTGGTAGGATAAAATTACTTTTCTTTCCTTTAATGCAATTTAGCATTTGGAAAGTGTCAGTTTCCCCTCTAGAGATTCAAGCATCAGATCATCATTTAAGAACCAAGGAACAGTTTTGGTACAAGCTGAAATTGGTTCAGACATCTTGGAGAGCTGCTAAGATCGAAGAAGAGCTGCAAAATATTCTACAGAGCAGAGGCATAGGGAGAAAGATAAGATCACTGGCAAGGGGCAAAGTATTGGCACAGAGACAGTTGGCAGCTCAAGGGTTCTCAATGAGAAAAAACAACACAAAAAGCGTACAAAATTCTATAAAAACAAAACCAAGTAGCCCAAGAATAGCAGTTGAGCAATGTCAAGATCAGCCCTTTCCAAGCAGCCACAGGGACCAACCCTTCCCCTTTTGGCTGAAGCAGCCCTGGCTGCTCGGGTGCCTTATCAAGGGTGGCAAGCACATTAGCTTGTTAGCTTTACCCACGTGTTGTGCATATTGACCAACAAATCAGGAGTTTAACTCTTTTAAGCTGTGAAATCCATTTTGCAGTGGCTTGGTACCTAGCAAAAGGGAGAGCCATTCAGTATAAGCAGCACCTCCTCATCTATCACCCTTGGAAAATCCCTGCCTTAAGAGCCAAAATAGCAGCTAGAAGTACCATGGGAACAACTTCTGAATACATATTAATCCTTTATTGCCAATAACTGAAAAAGATGAGTTTTGAGTTTCAGCCTCTCCCTGTAGCCTTGTCATACCCAGCTAGCATAGGGTGTGAGCTAATTGTTAAATTCAGTTCAACAAGTTCCTCATTAGGGCAAAATTACCTGAGTTTGAAATCTGCTAATTTTCCAATCAGGGTGAGTGTTTGCACTTGTGATTTGGAAATAATTAACACATGGTATAACATCAAAACCTACGTAAAGGCTAATGGTAGAAGGACTAATTTCCTTGGCATGAAAGTGGTGTGCTTGGTTTCCCCAGAGCTCTATTACTATCCTTTCAATATTAGTATCTGCTGTGTAACGGGTTCTTGTATTTATTTAGACTGTTTCTCCACAGAGTTATACTTCTTAATGCTAATTTTGAAAAATTAAACCATTAACTTCCAGGGTGGTGAATAGTGTTTTTATTTTGAGATGTGTTGTATTTCTTTCTTCCTCCTCCCGTTAATGCAGATCTTCCTAGAATTACTCACTTTTGTTATCCCTAAAAGGAGACAATAAACTGATTAGGGCTTTAGCCTGAGTTCTGCAAACTTTACAATACACCTTCTCAGGTGGCACATGTTCTGATCCTTTAGGGCATTCCTAGAAATGTGAATGCCCTGTAGTACTTAGAGAGAAAGGATATCCAGGTAGGACAATTATTTAGGAAAGTAGATATGTACATGGGAGAAACAAATGTAGTTGGACAACACAAACAAGTTTTATACCTTAGTTTCAGCTATTGACAAAACCCTCATCATCACCAGCTCTAACATCCTGACATAGCTCTGTTGGTCAGAGCATGGTGCTAATAATGCCCAGGTGCTAATAATGCCAATGCTTTAATCCCTGTCTGGGCCATTCACATAAGTGCTGGGCTTGATGATCCTTGTGGGACCCTTTCAACTCAGAATATTCTCTATTATAGAATAATAGTAGCTGGTATAAACCAGAGGTTTTTTGTAGTAAGTGATGCTACCCTTGAAGCTTAGAGCATGGCACTTGTACAGCTCAGTGCATTAGTGACCTGTCACCACAGGGCTCAGAAAAGGAGAGCAGTGAATTTAATCTCTGGCAGCCAACTCCACCCACGGGTTAGTCCCAGTGACAGTGTGCCAGTGGCTATTGACAAGCAGGGTGTGACTCGACAGGTACAGACAAGGAGAAGAGCTCTCTCCACGTGAGCAGGCAGCCTACAAGAGATCCAGTTTCAGTCACAGGAGCAGTGATACAGACTGTGGTAAGAAACCTCTGCTTGCCCATGACTGGCTCGTGGGGTTTTTCATTGCCTTTTCTCTCAGCACTGCCTTTAAACCCCTGAGACCTCCAAGCAGAGCCTCCCACACAAAAGGAAGCCATCCAGGATAGGGAAGCTTTAAATGGCATCTCATCTACCAAAGTTTTGTGAAGCAGCATTCTTTAGGCAGAAAGGCTGCCCTGGGATGGAAATGTGGCTCTTTCTGGGCAGCTCTGTCTTCTTGCCTGTCCGCAGATATCTCTGGCAACTGTTTGCACTGAGATAGGAATTGTGTTCCAGGTACTTGTGAGTCAGCTCTCGGGAATTCCCTTACTGGATTAGCATCTCTGATTTAGGTAATCTGTTTTGAACATTTCCAGCACCATAATTGTTTGGAGCGTTCTCTTCTCAATGCATTTTTTTGATGAATGTAAATAGATCTTGCTTTTCTTCTTTCACAGAGGAAGTATTTTTTGTGTCCATGCCCATTCATGCTGTCAGAAATGCTACACAGAGTTGGTAGGGATTTGGATTTTCTTGCAAGCTGATGATGACTCCCTTTCTTGGTCAGTTTTGCTTTTTATAGCCCATTGCTTGTGAACTACTCTTGCTTGTGAAATTCTGGACTGCAAGTCTCATATCCCTTTTTCTGTTGTACTGTTTCTGCTCACCTGCCTACTTTTGTTCATGCTATTGGCTGCTGTGGCTTCTGTGCTTCAAAAGAAACTGTTCACCTCAGATCTGGTCGCTTTGGTTATAGGCAATTTCTCCTAAGCCAAATACACCGAGCTGTGAGACCATCTTCTTTTCCCCCTCTTGTGTGGAGCATCCCCTCTCACTGCTCATATTTAATGTGGAAAAGAGAGCATGGTCAATTGAGTGAGAGAGGTTAATACATCAGCATTAATGATTTAGATTGAACATAATTGCTTATTTCCCTGAAGCTATTTGTCTTATGTACCTTATCTTCTACTTTTAAAACAGATCACATTTCACGTTCTGGTGAAGTAACTCTTATTTCACAAGGAACACATTGGCCATTTCACTCTGGTTCTTACTGAGCAGCTATTGTATTACAAAAGACACACCTGGCAACTTGGGGTTAATTTCTTCTGCAGTGCCAGCTGCCTTGGGAGTTGCTGAAGAAACCACATCGTATAAGCAAGGAAGATCAAAGCCTTTAGGTTGTCTGGCAGACTAAGTCCTCCCTGTCACCTGCCTGGGGATGATGTTAAGGAGATAAAGTTTAACCGATAGTTTTCTTCTTCTCTTATCCTTTTTGTTACATGCTGCTTTCTACTAGGCAACCTCTTCTTTCATGCTCCTTCCTCGCTTTGAAATCCTCTTATTTGAGGTCCAAAGATTGCAGTCTCCTGGCCCAGACCACCTGGGGAGAATGGCCCCTGCCACTGACATGGGGGATGTCTGCCAAAGACCCCTTGTGAGATGCTACCTTGTTTGGCTGCCTGCTGACAGCCCAAGGCAGCTCTGAGCCCACAGGTAAGGAGCTGTGAGGTTGAGATGGTCTTTGCTGTCAGTATAGTGGTGTCAGAAAACCAGATGGTTTCTGGAAGCTGATAATAGTCTCTTAAGCCATTCTCCACTTTTAATATAATTTACCCTGTTGTTTATTGCTGGCCCAGCAGGCAGCATCCCTTGGAAGGCAGCAGGTTGGTGTGTGTTTTGTTCAGCTCTTGAACAGCCAAAGTAGCTCATCATATTACAAGGCAGCAGCCAATTGTCATAAGGAACAAGTTCTCAGGTGAGCCTCCCTTCTGCCCTGTGCTACAGTTTCTGCAGCAAAGCTGCATTCACAAATCCCTTACAAAGGAATGAATTAAATTTTTCTTGTAATGATTTTAGTGGGATTTTGAATTGCTTTTGTAACATTAAAAAAGAGACAATGTGAGTCTTTTGCCAGCAACACGTCATCATTTTTAGCCTGTCTCTCCCTGAAGGAAAAGAATGTTGATAAATGGAGAGTGATTAAAAGGATTTCATTGGGATTTATCATTCTTAATTTTCTAGGCTTAAGACCTCTCTTTGAATGGCTCTTTTTGAGAAAGTGATCTGAATCCTTTATTAGTTTAATAGGATTTGGCTCATATTACTGACCTTATCCCATCCTCAAGCAGGATTTCCACCAACAGACTAAACAGATTTCCCTGACGCTATGGCAAATCCTCTCTGTAAACAGTTGTAGCTGAGATGAGACTTGCTATCAGTGCTTCCCCTCCACATGAGTAAGCAATCCTGTTGAAACCCTCTCCTAAGGAGAGGTGAGACAAGGGGGACTAAGTGTCACCTGGCTGTTTGTTTTTTCTTTAAAATCCTGTGATTAATTACTTTCAAGCTTTCTTATCTTCTTTCTATACTCTTCTGCCATCTGAAGCTGGGTGAAGAACCCCTGCAATTGTGTCACACTAAAAAAATTGCACTGAGAGATGATTAGTAAAGTTTGGCTTACCATCTTTTTTCCCTGTCCGAATTCCTGCTTTCCTGGGAAGTTACAGGTTGACTTCCTGGCAATGTGCAACAGCTATCCCCATCCCTGAGCTGCTTGCAGAGTTTTCTCTCTTTTCCAGCTGTTGGTAATGGCAAGCATGTGCAATGTGGTGTTTCTTTTGTCTCTTGCATCTCTGTGTTTGTTCTGTATGGCAGGTAGAAGAATACCTGTGTGTGTATTCTACACTGTCCTGTCTTTATATTAAGTTTTATCAGAGAACTAATACACATCTTGCTTTTCTAAGACACATCAAAGGATGTATTCTAACAGGTGTGAATTTTATTGTGAAAATAGTTATCAGGAAAATAAAATATTTCTCATGGAAAAGATATTAAGTGTCGCTCATGGTGCTCTCAATGAGAAAATGCCCTTTTTTTTTTTTTTCCTGATGTGTAGCATTTGCACTGTGCATGTTCACAATAAAATCTTGTTTAGTCTAGTCTTTGATGGTTCTATACATCAGTAAGAGCTAAATTAACTTGATTTTTTTTTTTTTTTTTTTTTTTTTTTTTTGCAGGTAATGTGTTTAGCTTTTAAATTTGCCTGTGTAGAAGTGGTTAACAGAGGAAGGGAAGGGGAGCTACCAGAGAAGCGCCAGTGAAGGGGTGTCAGTCACCAAGGCTTGCAGCTGGAATCCCCAGCAGCCTCAGCCTCTGAGGTTCCAGCACACTGTCACTGGGATAGCAAAAGAGGCTGAAGTTTGTTTGTGCCATGATGGGAAATTCACTTCATTCCCATTTAATTTATTTTTTTTTCCGGTCTCTCTGGGGACTTCAGTACTATACCATGAGAAGAAACTTAATTCTGCTAATGAAGCCAAAATCACTGTATTTGAGATAATTCCCCACCGCTGTTAGAACAGAAGGGGAAAAAAAAAAAAGGAATATGATAAAATAATTGTGTGTCACACCTCCAGCCCCCCACCTCTTGTTTCCACATTTCTTCCCAGCTGGGGAGTTTCCTGTAGCACCTACCAGGTAAGTAATGTCACAGATGACAGAGTGAATCTCCCTGTGGAACTCTCAGGGCCTCCACCTAAGGATAAACAGTCTCTGAAGAGACTATTACCTTTTACCTTTTACCTTCTACCTTCCCATAACCAGGTTAACAGCAACTGCAGGCTGAAGCATCCAGGCTAACATCTGGGAGGTGCAGATGTTGTGCAAAGCGCAGTGCCAGCCGTGCGGTGCCCAGGGGCAGCCCGCAGTCACTAGATGGCACACTTAGACAGCTCACTGCGCTGCTGTGCGCCCAGCCGCTCCCCGCGGGACACGGGCAAGCCTCCTAAGTCCGGGCTGCCTCTGAGTGTATCTTATTTTTATTGCAGTTTCCTGCCTTCACTGGTAAGCTTACCATTTATTGTTGGCACAAAAAGCTCGGTTTCTTTGCCTTCGGTTATAGTTAAGTAATATTGCCGTCTTTAATTTTGGAGGACGTCTTGTTTCGGCTGCTTTGAGGAATATCTGCAAGTAGTGATACCACCCTGGCAGCCACTCCAGCAGCAGTCACACATCTGGAAGGTCAGGGGCATCTGTGATTTCTCTGAGGGGAAATAATGGGTGATGCAGATCCTCCTGGGTACTGATTTGAATGAACAATTTTTACAGAATATTTGTATCACTTCCATCCTTTTGTTTACAGTTCCCAAGAGGACTTACAGTTGCTATCACCAATACCAGTAGCACAAACATTAGGAATCAAGACTTGTTTGCCTCTTAACCATTTCTGTAGCGGAAAAATGTAAATCAAAGCAGGTGATGGGTGCCAGTCTCAGTTCTTGCTCAGGTCCTACTCTATTAGTCCTGCCAGGTGGACACTCCATCTCCTTTAGCATACAGTACTCCTGTGTGTTGCAATAATCACAAATTCAATGAAATTACTCCTATTGCACCTTTTGCTTTGAATTTCATCCTTGCCAACACAAGAAAGTTAACGGCACATGAGGCTATATACACATGCAGCTCTTGAACCCTGCCCTCCACATGGAGACACAGTGCTGGGACCTTGGGCTCGTTCTCCAGCTTTTGTTGAAGTCTACTCCCTGCGTGGCACAAAGCAAACAACTCCTCAGGGTTGCATTTTTACAGCTTGTCAGCCTGATTGTGTCTACAGTAATGTTTTTAATTGGATTAGCGTGTGTGAAGCAAATCTCCTAATCGTGTTTCTAATGATGGCTTGGGCTGCCCAGGGGGGCTGACCTCTCAGCACTCCAGCAGGAACCTTACTGTGGGAACCTACAGGGGGAGATGTGCTCCAGGAGTGCACCTAGAGCTCCCCAGCTGCCAGCAGGCTGCCCCTGCCCACGGGACCAGCCTAGAGCTAGTCCAAAATGCAAACAATTGGAAATACCAAGTCCTCAGAGCAACTGCGAGGCAACCAAGTCCTGTGATGCAACTTAACTCACCAAATGCATGTGGAGATACTATTCCTGATGCTTAATGTGAAATTTCTCCCAGTCTTCATGTAGGAGCAGTTGTTTAATTTGTCTGTCAGTGATCTCTATACTGTATGTTGTTTCCTTTATATTAGAGCTTGTGGAGAATTTCGCCATTGATTAGTCAGAATGTGCCTGCTGTGTGATACTTTTCTTCCCTCCTTTCTCCTTGCTCCTCTATGAAGTACCAGTCAGGACTGTCCCAGGGATTTGTTAATCTGCAGTGCTGATGGACATTGTACCAGACACAGGAAAAGTTCTATTTGATACAGAGAAGTAACATAGCCCCCTGCTCCACCCACGGTCTGTGATGCCAAGCAGTTGAAGCATTTTAAAGGCATTCTGCAATTTGGCTTTAGGAGAATTCAGTCACACTGAACTTCTTTCAACCTTGCTGGTTTTCACCTCATCATTCTGGTTTGGAACAGGATGTATAAAATCCAAACTCAATGTGCCCTCTAGTGAGAGCCTGTTCCTCCCTTCTTCTGGTTAAAGAAGCATTGTCAGAATTTAATGTCCTAGTTTAGTCTCTCTTTAGATACGGATAGAGAGGGCCTGTTGATACCACTTAGCCGTGGGAAAAAGTTCTTCACAGCAAACCCTTCTGTTAGACAGGAATACTATCCAGTGATGCAAGTTTTCCATCTCCATTTTAGTTGCTGGTATCTGGAAACTTCAGGCCTTGAAGTGTGACAGTGTGGCTAGAAGAAGTGAAGCAGGGACAGAGGGCGAGGAGGGAGAGAGCCAGGATTAGTGCTCACACCTGCAACCTTTTCTCAATAGGTCATTTTTCCTTGGACACCTTCTCCTATGCCAAAAGACTGCAAGGTTTAGAAACACACAGCAAACATTTGTATCAGCTAACACATACATTACACAGATAAAATTAAGAGGCTACTCTGCTAAGTATTACTCAAATATTAACTGTGATTTAAGTTCTTAAATACAGGCTACTTCAGCTAATTATTACAAGTATTACCAGGCAGGTAGGCAGCTGTTGGTCAGGGGGGAGTTTTCATTTCCATCACTCTTTGGAGATAACCATGATCCCTCATCTGGCAACACTGCTGTTTGCTGAGTCTCTGCCTTCTTTCTGAGGGTGTTGCAACTTTCACCCATCCTCAGTATTTTCCAGCTAACTGTTATTGCCTTTACAATTTCACTTCTGCCTCTGAACTTACTTTCATGTGGCTTTAGCTGACACTCTTTCCTGCAGCTGGACAAGGAATTTTTAAGCAAAACTCAGCCAAGGCATCACAGCTGTGCCACTGCAAAAGCAAGCCTTGGGTAACAGACAGCTGAACATCTGGGCTGCTGTTTAGCATCTTGAAGTTAGCTGCACATTCTCACCAGAACAGTGTAAAGGCATAATATTGCTCTTTGTTGTGACACTTAGACTGGTGTCATACTGATCATTAATGTTGCGGGGCGTGAATTGTCATTAGAGCAGGTTAGAGCACTGGCTCTGGATATTTTGGTACCATCATGAAGCTCAGGCTGGACAGCTCTTCCTGACACCATCAGCAGAGTCCTTGAAGCAACCACTAATTATATCACCTATCAGATAAACGCATTGGTTTTGATTTCTGAACAAATCTTCTAGTGATAGAAAATGTCCCACTGGCTCAGACAGATTGTCCTGGGAGTTGTGCTAACACCTTAAGAAGGACCAAGTGCACCAGAATGCTTTCAGCAAGACTGCTGGCTTTGAAATTGGCTGCAACAGATCTGAACAACAAATTTTGTGGTGGAGTCTTTTGAGGAGAACAAAGAGAATATTAGACTTTACCTTTTGAACATTCAGACCGAAAGGAAGGAGACCAAGCTTTTTGGATAGCAGAGCAGAAAAGCCCTCAGATATCTGATAACTGAAAGAAGCACTTACAAACCAGAAGCCACACATGCAGAGAATGAAGAATGTGATCTTTGTGGAGCAGCTGGAAAAAAAAATCTTTGATTTGCTGGTTAATCAGAATGTACTGCAGAGAAACCAATTTAAGGATAATCTCATTTGCTATTTATTTCTGGCTCATATTTCCACAGGCTTGGATGTATGCATTTCATCAGTCATGTACTCTGGAGAGGAATGGCATAAATTTCAACACATCTGCTATTTTTGCCTGCAAAATATTCAAAATTGTTTCTGCAGAAGCTATGGGCAGCAGTGGGGGACATTTATTTAAAGAAACTTGGAACAATGGATCACTAGCGATTAAAATAAAAATGGAAATTACATTCTGGATGCAGGAGGCAAATGAGTATTGCATTTACAATATTCTGGCATTTAGCATGTATGAACCATCGCTGAATAGTTGCATTTCGGAAATTTTGAAACCTGGTTGTCTTTTGAAAAATGCAGATTCAAGCTTCTCATTTTATGCTAATGTGAAGAGGTGAAGGAGAATACCAGTTTGTTGAAACAAGTGAATTAGCATGTGAATGGGGCATATTGGACTTCTCCTCTTGAAACGGCAGCTTTCAAAGTACAAAGTAGGATTTAAATCTCACACTGTGATTTTTCTCTTTTCAGATTCCCAAATCATGTTCCTTGTAGTGCATTAATAGGATTTGAGCTTGTACCCCATCAACTAGAGGTCCTACCATTAGTTTACTAATAGCCTTAATCTACAAATCTAGCAATCAATGAAACAACCTGTTTTCTCTCCCCCTTCCTAAATTCTTCTTTTGGATCTCACTTTCAGTTTTCAGGACTGAAGGTTATAAAAACACTTGCAAAGTAAAAATGTGAATGGGAGACCAGCCTGGACTCTCTCCTTCCTCATCAAATCCTTTTTTTTAGAGGACTGCACTGTCAGCCTTGCCAGAGAGGTTTGCCTTCAGTGCTGATGTAGTCCTTGCAAATAAGACAGGCTTGCAGCACTATATTGCTGAGGAAGCTAGACTGCAGTGACACAGGAGAATTAGTGCCTTCTAAAGGGAAGAGACTTGGGGAGGTGGTTTAAGGAATGTTTCCAGCACCAGGGTGTCTAAAACTTCACAGCTCAAACAACCTAATCCCATACTGAAACACATCAAACCATCTTCAGCAGAGACTATGATATTTTTTGCTCATGTGAAGTAAAAACTCAGGAATCTCTGCTGTGAATGCAATTCCTCAATGAAAGCAAATTTTTGCCTTCCAAGATCCTCTCCTCCCTCTCCCCCATCTCCATTCCCCCGAATTAGCCATGGTAACCTGGCCTGCTTTTCAAATACCTGCTTGTATTTGTGTGACGGAGTGCACGTTTGCTTTCCTTCATTGCATTCCACTTGCTTCTGATTAATGATTAAAGCAAAACAACATCACTGTAGCTGGTTTTAAATGCCTGCTTTAGCAAAGAATGGCGCTTGCAGTAAGTCTGGACCACTCTGGGCTGCTCTCAAGCCAAGTCCTGCAAATATCACTTGGTAAAATGTTCCCTGCCTCACTCAGCCTGTTTTTATTTGCAATTACATTCACATTCTTTTTAAAACAACATTGTATTTTACGATAACATGGAGGTGTTTCAGTTTTACTTCTCTTTTTTGTTGGGGGTAATTGCTATCTTCCTCTTATGAAGTAATACTAGTCTGAGCTCTGCAGCAACTGGATGTGCCCACTGCAATACCAGAGAGTGGTGGCTAAAATCCACTTGTGCTACATTGGCAGTTGGAAAGGTAGCAGGAGGTGCAGTTATATTAGGCTGCTTTAAAGGCTATAAAACTCTTCTTTCTCCTGGCAATGCCAGTGTTTGCCTTCCTGACTAAATTACTGACTCTTTGATGCAATAGCTGCTTTGCTCCATAGGGGGAATGAAAGTCACTCAATAAAACAAGTGTTTACAGTCATAAGATTACAAAGGTTGTTTGGTTTTGTTTGTTTTTAAAATGGATGTGTACTTGTCTTGATTGCTCTACTGGGCAATAAAGGTTTTCTAATCAGTTTGGTGAAAATCTTGATTGGTACAGGACTGGTGTTGGTGCTGCCTGGTAATGAGATGTAGTGTCTCCCAAAAGGATTTATTGTAAGACACCTGCAATCTTCTCAAGAGAAGGCAATTTAAGTGGTAGCTGGTGGAAAAGACCATGCCATTTTTCAGCTGAAGTCATCCTGACTGTCCTTTGAAAGTAGTAACTGGCATCACATTCCTAAATCTGCTTTACAGTTTGCTGATTTCAATGAACTCAATGTCTGCAACAAAGAATCAGAGAGCTACTGCTATATTTACAGTAGATGAGATCCTATAACATGGCTGAACAAGTCCCATGCTGAAAGGAGTGGCTCTACTACCCCTTTGGCTCCCTTGCAGCTCTAGAGAGGATCTGTAACTCCTTGCCTCCACTGTTTTGATAAAGAGCGGGAAGTAGGACCACCTCTCTGCTTCTGCAGATCAGCTCCCTAAGCTTGCACAGCCCAAGGCTGAGTTTGTGCCCTCAGCTGGGCAAGGAGATAGACCTGGGAAAGGGATGGGGGGAGGTTGGGCAGCCCCTTGCTGCAGCTGGAGTGCTTGTGGCAAGGTGGCAGCCTGACACAGACACCAACTGTACTTTCCACTTCTCAGACCTGAGGTTCAAAATTAGGTGGCATTGCAAAGTCCAGCCACTGCAGACAGCACACCATGACAACTCAGGACTGGCTTATCTACAGCCATTAATTGCTGTGTGCCCTTTGATTCTTAAGCCTGAGCATTAGCAAGACAGCTGAGTGACTTTTGGCCGGAGCCAGGATGTAGACTCTTCCTCAGAGCTGTCTCAGCTTCTTGGCTTCCTTGAAATTGTTTCCCAAGAGATGTGTTAATCTGTTTTTATATATCATAAATGCTATTCTTAGGAGGTACTTTTGATTTGTTCAGCGTGGCAAGGCAGAATACAGTGCTGTATTGAGCCGAATGTTTTAAGTGCACTGTTCTCCCACATACTGCAAGTGCACATCCTTGTGCACAGACGTGCCTCACATTTGTCTTTTTCTCTATGTGAACCCACATCAAGTCATAAAGATTGAGTGGAATGTCTGTATTTTAGTAAAAGAAAAAGAAGCCTCTGCGATATCATATATATCGCCAGTGTATTGGGTTTGCATGGCAAGGTTTTGGGTTTTTGTAGTGGAGGGGCTACAGTGGTGGCTTCTGTGAGACTCTGTAAGAAGCTTCCCCCATGTCCAGCAGAGCCAATGCCAGGATGGACCCTCTGTTGGTCAAGGCTGAGCCCATCAACAATGCTGAGGTAACATATTTAGGAACAGGAGAAAAAGCCTGCTCTGGGAACAGCAGCAATTGCAGATGGAGGGAGGAGTGAGAGTACAAGATAGAAAGAGCCCTGCACACACCAAGGTCAGTGAAGAAGGAGGGAAAGGAGGTGCTCCAGGCACTGGTGCAGAGATTCCCCTGAAACCACAGTGAAGACCACGGTGGGTCAGCTCTGTTCCTTTAGCCCACAGAAGTCCATGGTGGAGCAGAGATCCAACTGCAGGACCCCTTGCTGGAGCAGGTGGATGCCCAAAGAAGGCTGTGACCCTGTGGGAAGCTGGCCCTGGAGCAGGCTCTTGGCAGGATTTGTGGAGAGCAAAACCACCCCATGCTGGAGCAGCTGGTGGGGAACTGCAGCCCATGGGAAAGACTCATGCTGGAGAAGTTCATGGAGGACTGTCTCCTGTGGGACTGACCCCAAACTGGACTGGGGAAGCATGTGAGCAGAAAGGAGTGACAGAGACAAGGTGTGTTGAGCTGACTGCAGTCCCCATTCCCTGACCCCGTGCACCTTGTGGAGGAGAGTAGAGCATTTAGGATCAGGAAGAGGGGAGTGTGTATGGGGGAAAAGTGTTTCTGTCGAGAAGCCCAGCTCAAATTTGACACTTGATCTTATCTAAGGATATGAGACTCAACAGCTGTGCTCCAAGGCTAACAGCTGTAGCACACACAGGACAGAGTCCTTTTGAGGTATAGGGTATATATACCTAGGCTCGATTATGATGCAGGTTCAGCCATGAATGCACCTGATGGACCCTTTTTACCTTTCCTCTCACTTAGAAAAGTCATCTTGTATTTCATTCCCATTCATTTTACATGTGTAACATCAAACTACCAGAAGTCAATACTCGTCAAGTGGTTAAGAGCTGGCAAACATCTGCTGAACACAACTGGAAATGGCTTCTAAAGGCAAGTATTCAGCAACCTTAAAAATAAAAATTAGCTGTGTTCTTCATTCTGCTTTTCAGTGTGTCCATCACATGCCACTCCCACCTTCAGCTGAGAAGAAAGGCATTAAACTACATGAATGTGGAAATGTTTTTTGCTCATTCAAGTGTGACAACCTCTTGTCTAGCATTCAGTTGCTTAATGAAGTGTAAATTTGACTTTGGATCATCAGTAATTCCATTCTTATCCACGTCCACATCCATATCCTTATCTAATCTTTCAAAGCTAATCCATCCTTCAACAAACATGTAGTCCTGAGTAATGTTGCAATGCAGAGAAAGTGAAACTTCCAGATTGTCAGGAATCTGCACAGAATCCATTTTTCACTTAAGAAGGACATTTTATTACTCCTGTTATCTCATAGAACTCATCTGCAAGCAAACACCAGAGCAGAAGTTTTCTTCCCACCCATGAAGCCCTTGTGCTAGGCATTCTCACAGACCATCAAAATAATTTACATAAAAATTTGAATAATAAACTGCATGCTATCTTTTGTAGGTAGAACAGTTGAGAAAACTGTTTATTTGTTTATCTTGCTAAGTTACAGTATTTTCCAGTCATCATCTTTGAGAAGCTCTGTACAGAGACACAGGATATTTTGCCAAATGGTGCTACAGGAGAAGCCTTGAAGACCTGTTGGCAGCAGGTCTTCAAGCCTGAGTTGAGGTTACTATATTACCGGGATCAGGTATGGATGTGCCACTTGAACATGATGCATTTACTTCTCCCTTGGACTGTGCATGTAAAGACAAATTAAAACAGATTATTGTTTGGCATTGGTATTGAGCTCCACTACAGGCACAGATCTGAGCAATCACACTTGCATCCTGATGTGACTCCACCTTGTTGAGAGGAACTGGAAATTAGGGTCATGATGCAAGGGCTCCTGTATAATACCTACCAGAAAAGCTTGTCTCTAACCAAAAGCTAGTGCTATTATAACCCTGACAAAGGTTTCTTGTTCAGAGAGGAGAAATTCCCTTAATGGTCCTTTTCTCTCTGTAGAACTTCGTCTGCTAGAAGTTATGCTTAGGGCTAACTTGCCAT
The DNA here is from genome assembly GCA_024500445.1 of Entomyzon cyanotis. Classification (NCBI taxonomy): domain Eukaryota; kingdom Metazoa; phylum Chordata; class Aves; order Passeriformes; family Meliphagidae; genus Entomyzon; species Entomyzon cyanotis. The sequence continues at coordinate 12,721,537 of JAKEPQ010001016.1, read as the reverse complement.
GTCAGTGTACCTAGACATAAACACATGTGTTTGCCTATTTTCTCATCTAGGCCAGTCTACAAGCTACAGTATGCAAAATATTACAGAAAATCAAGCAAAATATGTATAGCTGTTTACAGGAAAGAGAATCCAGAAAAAAGCAGTATCAGCAAGAGGTATATATTTGAAACACAGGATGTCACAAAAAGGTTAAATATGATGTTTAGCTTGTGCTATATAAACTAGTTCAGTTTCTTTACTGTGCATTTTCAAATCAGTACTAAATAAAATATTATATGAAAATGGGAATAATAAAAGCTTATTGGTTGAACAAGTGCAGGCAAATGTTTTTAACAGAAAAAATTGGAGAAACTACAATAATGTGTTTAAACATTACATGGGCTTAAATTGAGACTAAAATACACACCAATTCATGTGTAAATCTATAGAGTGAAAAAGCCCAGTGAACAGTAAGAACCATAGGTTAATAAAACATATCAGGTCAGACAAACCTGATACTCAAACACACTGTAATTGCATATGTGTTATCTAAAGGTATTCTAGTGCATGTAATGCTTATTGATTTCAGAAAAGCACTTGATATGATAGTGAATTATAAAACTTCTAGCATTTGGTGCATGAGATACAAGGAAATAAAATGGGTGAGAAGGAGATTGATCAATGCAGAGGAACAAAGTGATGTATCACTGTTCATGTACACTAGAACAGGGACTCTTCTCACCCCGTTTTCTACTGCCAAGATCTGGAAGAGGAGGCAATCAGAAAATGCACTTGTGCTTCCCTAATATTGTTTGGTTGGCTGGCTTTTGAGAGGAAAATGGCTTGATAGTTATTACAAAGTGTGTATTTGGACTCAGATTTTTTTTTTTATTAACTTGTTTGTCTCTTGGCACACAGGTACCTCTGGAAAATGCAGCTCAGGAGCAGGAATTACTCTCTGAAAGATTTTTAACATCCAGAAAGCTCCGCAATGACAAGCATGATAACTCTGCTTTGCAATTGTTTCTGGAGCTGAACTTTTATGCTGTTTTATTTAAGGAATCCCATGAAATTGGTGGATTTTCAAAGAATAATGTTTTGATGTTTCTATAAAAACTACGGTGTTTCCTGGAATCCTTAGTTCCCACCTCATGAGTTGCAGCAAAACAACAACAACAACAAAAAAAGAGACCAGTTTCAGGACAGTCTATATGGTAGAGCTGTGAAAGTCGTGGGAAATCTGCTTATCCAGTCTTCCAGCCTGCTAGATAGTGTGTCAAGTACCAGCAGAGATGGGAACAACTTCCTGTGAGATTATGCATTTTTCAAACAAAAATGGTGGTTTCTTCTTGAAGATTTGAGTGCATGGAAAATAAATCTTCTATGCAAAATGAGCAAAAAGTGCATTTCTATCTTCATGTGAAAACTTTCAGAGCCAAGACAACTCAACCCTGCTCCCATAAATGGCAGATTTTATTCCATTTATCCAGCGATACAAGAACTTCTCCTGCTGCATGGTAAACTTCATGTAGCAAGATCAACTCCTTTTGAGCTATCACAGAATTCTCTCTCCTGCATGCCTTAACAACTCAAAACAAAATCACCTATTTGTTTTTCTTCAGACATTAAATGTTTTCTGGCTATTAAAGAGTGATGTAGGTCTGTCCATTAATGTTGGACACACAGATGGTGTCATCTGATAGAGAGCCAACATATCACTTCCATGGTGGCACCAGCTCTACTTTAAAGCAAATTACTGAGTACAGCTCTGTAATTGAAGAAATTGTGGAGTGCATACTCTAAAAAACCTGAACACATCTGAACCAAGAATTATAAACAATTTGACAAACCATGGTACTTTAGTTGCAAAGAGAGTCAACATTTTCTTCAACTTCCTAGCTCTTACATTTGCTGAGTGCAATCTTTGGTAGTTCCAGATGGTTCCTTTAGAAAGACTGGTGAACTTTGCTGGTCAACTAACTAGGGTGAGGAACAGTAAGTGCAGCGACTACCAGCTTTTGCTGGCAATAAATTTGGTAAAAAAACATTTATTTTCTTGGGTAATGGACAAGAATGTCTGAAAATGTAGACTATAGTGGCAACAGAATGTAATACTACATGCACATTCCCAAATGCAGTAACTATCAATCTTCTGACCATTGTGGGTAACAGTTCAAAGTTACCCATCTGAGTGCACAAACACTAGGAAGTGATAAATTGTTTAAAAAAAAAATCAAACCAGATCCTTTCTGAAGTTCAGGAAAGCTTCAGTAAGGAACCTTATCCCTTTCTCACTCCATGTGCTCCCAGTGTGGCTTTGATCCACTACTTGAATTTACTCTTGAAAGCATATAATGGCAGGTAGGAAAATACAGCAGGGTTATTGACAAAAATTAGTACTGCGAAGAGGAGGAATTTGTATGAAACATCACCCTATACTAGCTTTTTCTGTTTTGTGCTGATTTTTCTGTCATCTTGTAAGAGGTGCTTTGGGACAGTAATTTTCTGTGTAAATTTTCTCCAAATGACTGTTATCGGTTATTATTATTGTTCATATTTCAATTGTATTACCCCCATTCTCAATGAGTGCTTCTGAACTTTAAGAAATAGAGGTTATATTAATGTCAATATAGGTTTATTTTTCTGAGAAAAAAATTACTGTGAATTCCACAAAGTCAATGTGTCTAGAAAACACTAATAACCATGTTTTCTTGGTGTACAGTTTAGCATTCCTTTTCCCCTCCTCTGACATCCAGACAAAGAAGTTCATTATGCTGAATCCCCTGCAGCTAGTTTATAGACCTACTATGTATTCTGCAGTGAAATAAAACAAGCTTTGTTAAGGATATTATGGCTCTGGTGTTTTAAAGGTCTGAAATTTTCACTGTGAATAAATGTTAATGGGATGAAATACTACATGCAAAAGCTTTGATCCCTGAAAACAGAAGTGTGTGTAATATAAAGGTCTGGAAAGAACAAGATCTGAAAATATAACAAAAATGCATATTTTAAAATCTCCATACCAAGTTTTGCTACAAATTTCTGCAGGAGTGAATCTCTAATTTTAACTAAGTGCTAAGAGAACTCAAACTTAGGGAGAATTTTATTTTCCAGTAACTTATGTTTCTTATTTATCCCTCTGGCTCCACTGAATTAACACATAAGGACAAGTCCCATACTAGGAGTAGCAAAGGCTCTTCCATGTATACTCTATCATTAGGGTACACAGTCCTTCCCTCCCATCATAGCTAAATCACAAAACTAGAGGAGGCCAATTTTTAAGTACTGGCATTGAATCCAGCGGTCAACAGTCAGGGCTTGAAATTTCTGAGGGAAGGAAACACAAACAGGGTTTTGCTTTTGTAAATATTCTCTACATCAGATATCAGATACCCTATTTTAGGGAATCCCTCTGCAGCAAGACCTGATATTACTGCTTTTCCCTCTCAGAGTTTCCGTGGTTTGTGAGTCAGAAGCATTGATTTTATACCAACTCCAACAAAGGAAACCAAGATAAATTATTAAGGCAAGATTGTTTATTCAGATTTAATTATCCATCTCCTTTGTCACAGTGGTGGCCCAACAAAAACTGATTCTGTATGTGTCTGAGGCTCCCTGGGAGCAAGCCAGGGGCAGTGGATCCAGGTGGTGCTCTCTGGGCCAGGACACCACAGGCATCTTGTCCTCAGTGCAGGGCTCTGGCAAGTGTCTGTACCAAGACTCTAACTCCCTTACAGGTGCTGAGGTTACCAGCTGCCTGCATGATCAATAATTTTTAACTGAACAGGGACTAAGTTGTTCTGCCTACTAAATGGCCATGTAAAAGTGGGTCATCTTTGACCCCTTGGTTAATTTTAGTTATTCCACTTTTGAATCTAACTGGAAAATATGAAAATAATACCCCTGGTAAAAGGGAGATGCTAAACAACTGAGAAATTCAGCAGTGTTAGGTATTATCAATGTTAAAATGAACTTTCCTTACGGGGTAAATAATTTCTTTCCTGTAAACCTGTAGAGATTTTCTATCATATAAACAAAGATTTAGGAAGGCTCTCACAGGATGAGTTCAGGAGGCTTTTCTGCACCAGGTATGTTCTGAAATACATAAAGAAGGCAGGTATGAGGTATGAGAAATCCAACTGGTCCAGAAAGAAAAATTCAGCTCATCATTTAATCCTATTGATCCCAGTGACACTTTGTATTTTGCATGGTTTATGCCACTAACTTGTCTTTATTTATGCAGATTGTAAAAATAACTAATTTTACATGTGTGCTTGTTACTGTTTTGCATTGGTAAAACCATAGACTTTCTCATGTGCATTTTATGTTCTCTCAAGCAAGTCTTGCAGTCTTCTTTAGCACAAGGCCAAGAAGAGCTGTTGGGTGAGTCTGGGATGTAAATGTGTCTAAAGTGTGTGTTTGAACAGTTTCCAGAGAATTCCATCTGTTGGTTATGTCATCAATTTCGCCAGTGTTGAGAGAAGCTACTGGGAATCCATTTGATGAGAAGAGCACACCTCTGTTGCATGTAGATTTTGCACAAGATAATGCACAAGATTTTGTCCATGTCTTCATTGTGGTTTTATTCTGTATCACCATAGACAAAAACAATTCCAATTTTTCAAATAGGTTGAATAATATAGGTTTAAAAATTTCCCCAAAGAATGGTGCTGTGACACTTTATATTGCAAAAGAGATTTTGTGTTTAGAAAGACAACTCAATAGTTAACTGTTGTCTTGCTACTTTTTGAAGCTGGAATCACACTAGAATTACTTAAAAATGTGAAAGATACATAAAATCAAGTGGCTTAAATGTTGACAATGAATCATCCTTTGAAGCTGCTAATTTCATCTTAATTTGGGAAATGTTGTTCTGTCTTTAACAAATACAAAGATATTGTTTTCTCCCAGATAATTCCACAACTCATTTCAAAGTTATGCTATAAATAAATCACAATCAAATCCTGATGAGTATAAAACAAAAGTTTTAAAACACTTTTCCTCATCTGCCAAAAAAAGCTTCAGAATTACAGTAGATGTTTCATTTTATCAGTCTTGATTACGTGACATGCCTCTTCAAACCAGTCATTTCTATAACCTGCAATTGAAGTGATTTTTAAATGCTTTCCAGTTATTTTATACATTAGCTCAGGATTTCTCAGTCTCAAATTCTGTAAGGACAATCACAACAGAAAGGATGGAGAGAGACTTCCAGTAACTGAAGAGTACTGGTTTCTTTTGAAAGTCAGTTAGAAAATTAGAGTAATATTATCTTGTACCTGCTGAAGTTTACATTGAATTCACTGGAGAAAAAATAAGGCATCTGTGGCCAGTTATTTGTTCTTAAATGTACCTAAACCACAACACAGCAAAAAGCAGTCAGTGACTGCATTCAGTGGTACATTTTGATTCTCCAATACCTGGCTTCACTTTTGATTCTAGTCATCAAAATTAAGTTTAATTGTATTCAGACCCTTTCTCATATTAAAAAAATGGGACTCTTTCAGGAAATTTCAAGTATAATCGAGAGTTGAGACTTGACAGCTGCTGGACATGGACTGTACTCACAGGGAGCACAGAGCTGTGAGAGGTTCAGCCAGGCACCTCGGTGGGGTTATGGTGGTGAGGCTTCCACTCCTTGTTGTCACTTAGCACTTGCCTTGTCACATAACATGAAGGACACCTTTGTTCTGCCAATGCAGAACACCCTGGATACCTGAGGGCTGAATTTGGGTTGGAAGCCAGCTGTGCAGGCACCATCTTATGGACTGGCTGAGACATATTCACTGGGCCATATGAAACCTGAATGGAGGGTGTAGCCAAGTGGGGTCAGACTCTTCTCCCAGGCAACCAGCCACAGGACACCAGGATGTAGCCTTAAAACGTGCCAGGGACGGTTAGGTTGGACAGCGGGAGGAACTTCTTGACAGAAAGGGCGATAATGGAATGGACTGCCAACATGTTGCAAAATAGGGGATATGTAAAATTTGCTCAAGAAAGGATGTTCTAGGATGTTTGATCTTTGTAAACTTTCAAGTTTAATCAACAAGAAGGAGATTTGTGAAACAGAGAGCAGCTAGCAAGCAAAGTCTAAGTGATATCCAGGTGTCAGAAAAACAACTTGTTGGTAGAATTGCCTTCATAAGGTTTAGGGCTTGACATGCTATGATGATCTCAGACCTAGAAGGAGACTAACAAAGCTTGGGGAGAAGGATGCCCACTGATAGTGGACACAAAGAACGCACAATTTACGGACCACAAGGATATCTGGCAGAACTCACACGAAGAAGAAATGAATCAAGCTAACTCAGCAACTGTGCTGAAATCAGCTCAAATTGGATAAGAGGTGATTCTGGCAGGGGGATATTGGGATCACCGACTCACTGACCACCAACCCAGGAAACCCAGTGTACCAGAGGAAGATAAAGACTGGGCATGAGGGCTCATTAGCATGACAGGTGAGAAAATCATTAACCAATAGAAGATAAAATACTGATTAATAAGAGAACTATGTAATTTGTAGCCAATGAGCACTAATTCTTTTGTTTGCCAAAATGTGTAATTAGCAAAAAATGTTGATAGTTGGTGTGCTTGATTCATGGAATACCACTGAGCACCCAGGCTTGTGCAACTCCGAAATAAAGTAATTACTGTCTCCCTCGAGAGTATAATTACTAGCTTGTTACACAGCAGGTAATGACTCCGATTTTTGTGGACAACACAGGGAGGTGGTGGAGTCACCGTCCTTGAAGTGTTTAAGGAAAGGCTGGATGTGGCACCCAGTGCAGTTGACACGGTGGGGTTCGGTCACAGGTTGGAGTCGATGATCCCAGAGGTCTCTTCCCACGTAAGTTTGCCAGCGATTGTGACTGCAAGGAGCGGCTGAGACGCCGGAACCCCCCAGCCGAGCCCCGCGCCGAGCCCCTCTCCTGCCCCGCGCCGAGCCCCGCTGCCCTCACTCTCCGCCCCGCCTCCTCTGCGCCGACGTGCGCGTGCGCGGAGCGTGCGCGGCGCTCGCCCCTCCCGCCGGGCCGGGCCGCGGAGCTCGACGGGCGGCGCGGAGCGGCCGCGCCCGGGCAGGAGCCGCCGGCGGCGGGAGCGCAGCGGAGCCGGGCGGGCCGCGCCATGCGGCTGTGCGGGGTGCTGCTCAAGAGCCCCATCCCCAAGCAGATCGAGTACTACTCGCGCTTCTCCCCTTCGCCCCTCTCCATCAAGCAGTTCCTCGACTTCGGTGAGTGCCGGGGCCGCGGGCTGAGGGGCTGTGGGGGTCGCCGCGGCTCTGCCGGGGAGCGGCGGGGGCGGCCGGCGCAAGGCCCCGGCTCCTCGGCCGCGGCTCCTCGGCCCGCCCCGGGAGCGCGGTCAGGCCCGGCCCGGCGGCCCCGCAGGCCCAGGGCCCGTCTGCCAGCCAGTGCGCGGTGCCGGCCGGTGGCCATCCAACAGCCGCTGCTCGCCCCGCCGAGGGGCCAGGGCCCGCGGGCTTGCCCTCCTTCCTTGCGCTATCCCCTGACCCGGGTACCGCGGGGATGGGGGCAAAATAAGCATTTCTGACCTGGTGGTTCGTGAGCTTAGCGAGTGTAGGAGACAGTAAGTTACTGGTCTTGAGCCTGAAAATGTAAATCTGCCGTTTAGAGATCGGCTCGCTTAAAGCTCGGGCATGAACTCTTAACTGCCCTTGTGTAGGAGACCTGTTCGTGCCAAATTCAAAAACACTTCAGGAAATGTTGCTGATGATAAACAGCATTTTTCTTGTCAGAATAGATATTATTATTGTCATTATTATTATTAATTTAAGAATAAATAACATTTTTCTTTTCAGAAGCCCTGGAAGGAAATCCAGGAGTGGCTTGTGTTGCTGTTAAAAAGCGCACTTCCATCTAGATAACAACAAACCCATATCTATATTGTTGGTTGACTCCTGTTCTCTGACACGAGAGTCGTTGAGATTTTATTATCTAAAAAATATTGCTGGTAGAGTAAATGTCAAGGCTGTGTGTAACACCATGATGCTTAACAGAGTGTTCCTTCATTCCACTCTGAAAATAAAGGTACAAAAGGATAAAAATGAGGCAGTGTTCAGCCAGAAAGTGATTAAAAGTGAATACAATTGCACAATTATGGCAATCGTATTAGTGAAAGAATGCTGTAAGTACAGAAAGCCAGTAATGGGCTTGATGAAACATCTCAGTGAAACAGGGTTTTGTGCCATTAAAAAAGCCTCCAAAACCCCCATCACACCTTGTCTCCATTTAAGGGAGAACCTAACTAGAAGCTGTGCTTTCTTTCTCTGGTCTCCATTCACCTGAGTTTGTCGTCCCTTCTCCACTGGGCTTCTCTGGCATTTGTGCTTCTTATGCTGTGTCTTTCTCTACTCACAAGAGCAATGGTCTAAAACTTACCATATCTTTATTTTTGCCCTGGCATTAAACATATTGCCTGTGTCACCATTGCCTGTTTGTAAATTGTTACTGGGGAAGTATTGGTGTTTGTGAGCCTGTTCGGTTGTGAGTATAGAGGTGTAAAGATTTCAGAATTTGCTTTAATGCCTTGGGTGATCTGAGAAAACTTGGCTTTTTGATTTCTGCAGTTCTGTGTCGCCCTGCATTACTGTTTGCCTTTGGACATCTCTTCTGTGGCACCTTTTCATAATGCTGTATTTGTTTTAACATTGTATTGTCTGTATTACTTTACAAATAGAAAAACATCTTGTGATTCTCCAGGAAGAAGTAGTTTTATTTTACAATTTTAAGCCTGGTTTATATTACTGGAAATGACCAGAGTGAGAACAGGATGTTACAGCCTGGCCAGCCTTATTCTTTAGATATGCTCCAGTTGTCACTGGATGTGTTACTGGAATCTTGTGTGTGTGTGGCTATGTATTTCAGGGTCTTCATGTCTTAAGACTGACGGGAAGCTCTCTAGTCACTGACATTTAAAACCTCTGAAGAAAATAAATGTCTATGGTTTAGTCTTGGAAGGTCACCAGGAGTTTCTAAAATTAGTAGTTTTATGATGTATCAACCTTGCTAAACCTATCACCTTGATCTTAATAAGCCTAATGAGCCACTTAACATCTCCACTTACTTACCCTTTAATGTCTGTATTTACTTGGGAAAACTCAAGTAGGAAAATGTCAGCAGTTTAAGCGAATAGATTAAACCCATTGTAGTTACCTAACTTATGTGATCCTAAATGTTTACAGCTTTGGGTAATTTCAAGTTCAGTTGGAGACTTCAGAGGCCTAGAGGAAAAATTGACATCAAAATGTAAGTGACAGTGCAAAAGTTTTACCACTTGAGGTGTGGAAGGCCCTGACAATATGTACCATGTTATGGAGCTGTGCTACTTCTATCTGAATTAGCCAAAAAGGAATTTTGCTGGTGGCACAGGACACAACTATTCAAGAGAGCAAATATGCCAAACATAAGGACCACGATACTCAAGGTGCAGTTCAGTTGTGTTTGTTCATTTGTAAAAATGTTTGGTGGGAAGAAGACACTGTTTTGTGATCAGCTAATAGAGGCTACTTAATGTCTCACTTCAAAAGAAATGCTATTTTTAATTGAACTACATGAATGTAATGCTTGTTTTACAAAAACATGACTGAATTTTCAACAAATGTTGAAGAAGAGTAAGCCCAAAGGAAATGTGTGAATAACCCTCACATGGCAGTCTGATCTTGTTGTCTGATGTACATTTCTTGTATGGAATTTGCACCTACTGTGATTTGGATTTGTGTGAAGAAAGTTTTTTGACTTAACTTCTGACAGTAATGAACCTACAGTGTGTTCCTTATGCCTTTTTTTTTGTTTTGGTTATATTGTATTAGACTAAGTTGACTTACAAATTTTTAAAATTCTGGTGAGTAGGGGAAGAGAAACTTTGTATTTCTTGAGCTGAAGAGTCTCTCAAAGATAGTTTGTGGCAATGTATATTGAGGTACAGCTTGGGCTTTTTTAAATTGCGTTGTGTGGAACACAGTTGTGTGCATAGTGAGGCTGTAGAGTCTATTTCTCTCCAGTGATACAAATTCACATTTATTTTAAAACTTTCTCAGCTTAATTCAGCTAATTAAACCACTATAAAAGACAGTTTGTTTAAAGTAGCTTGTTAATACTAAAAAGCTGTGAAGCAAACCAGAGGGCAGTAGTTAAAGTAACTACAGTCACTTGGTTTTCTTAGCTGGGTGCTGTTTGTGTCCACACTGTGTCCTGTGGGATGTGCTTTCTGTCGAGCTCACAGCTGTCTTTGTAGCTGCCACGAGTGTCAGAGGTTACTATGCCATGGGCTTGGGACCTCGGTGTTAGAAAGTCTGAGCACTCACACTGTGCAGCTTTTTTCTTTTTTCGCTGTGTGTACATTTTCTGTTTGCACACTCGTGAATTCTCTTCAGGCAGTTTCTTTTGTTACCAAGTGCATTTCCCAAGATTCTTGTGCAAACCTCATTCATTTGCAAAAGGATGACCTTCTGTAAGTGTGTGTCAATATAAACAAATGTTGACCTTGTTCAATGCCAGCATGTCACTCCAGGTTTATCCAGGCCTCCAAAATATTTCTGCTCTGGAAAAAAGCCCCAAACCAACCAACTGGATTCAGTCCTGTGCTTCTCAACTTGGGTAGTTCTTCTGGAAGTTGTTTTGATAGATTTCCAAGTGCAGGCATTCCTTAATGACCCAGACTGATTTAATTACTAAAATATCTTTTCTGGAATGAATGTGTAAGTAGAAATGTTGTGTAACATTCAGGTCCATGGATCTTTGTAGATTTTGGGGGTTGGACTGTTTGAGAAATAAAATGCCCATACTGGAGATTCATATTGTTGGAGCATCTCAATTTGGATTTGCTTCAGCATGTAAAGTGGGCTGCAGAGAGTGACAGGTTAATCCAAAATACCCAATACTCTTAATTGGCAACCACCCACATGGGTAACCAGTTGCTCAGTCCCATGCCTGGGGAAGTAATAACCTGTCTGTTTGAGGAAAGTAGAGTTTCTTTTCTAGGAGTGTCTTAGCATATTTGAAAAAGACACGCAGAGACTTGAGCTCGTGGTGCCTGCACTGCAGCCTGTCCTTGGTGCCAGCCAGCCCTGGAGAGCTGCACCAGTGCTGAACCCTGCCCCAGCTGGCAAGCTCCACACAGCTGCTCTCTCACATGGGGGGACCTCAGTTGTCTGTGAAGTTACTGCAAATGTTTTGTCAAATGAATGGTTGTATTGCTAAGGCTACATATAATTAAGCACTAATGGAGACATGAATGAAATATAAATTGTATAATCCTTTGATCGTGTATGAAAGAGTCATTTGAAGCTGTGCTAGTGCTGTGTTGTGAACGTGTGCCAGGATACTGTATTCATGTAATCCTGTCATTGCTGCTGCTCAGCTGACCAAGTGTCTGAGACCAGTGAGTCTGAGGTGTGTTTTGTCAGAAACACAAACCATCTGCTTTTGGAGCTTGTTTACTACTGAAGCTGTCTTTGCCAGTTGTACCTAGCTATATTGTAGCCCTTTTTGTTTCACATTTCAGATGAAATGCTTTGGATGAATTGTGTACCTGTGGGGTTAAACTTGTTTTTTTGTTAACCGTTTGAACACGTCATATGTTAGTATTCATGTACCACAGAGTTACCGATGAGCTTGGATAAAAAAGTTGTGCATGTGTTTAAGACACAAGATAGTGAATCACAGTGAATTCTCATTGTGGAATGTGACTTGGGAGATCCTGATTTTGTAGGTTATAATCAAAATATTTGTGGCGACTGCTGCAGTTAGTGGCATTGAGAAATATCACAAAGGTTGTAATTTAGTAATTTTACTGCACTGAGAACAGCTGAGCTGGCAGCAGATAATCACAATGAGAGCATGAAACTCTTGTGCCCTGGGGCATATCTGGGGGAAAACATGTTCAGTGGATCCTTCTGATTTTTTAAATACAATTTTTGGTATGAAATTGTTTAGTTTATGTGGTATGTATTAAACTTACCTGTCTTGGGGAATTGTGTAGGCCTCTTCCAAAATGATATAAAGAGCAAACCAGGTACCAGCATTGCCTTTAGTTACTGCCAGTTGTATGAGCAGCATTAGATTGGGGTTTTGCAAGAGTGTTTGTGCTTCGTGTTGCCTTCTTGGCAGAGGCATGGATCTGAGCTGAAAGCCTGCCACTGGAGAGGTAGCTGGCAGATACAGTTTGAACAACAAGATGTGGGGACAGGAAAGTAGAGGTCAAAACCAGCCTTATGTCTCCAAATATAATTATTAATCTTCTTATGGAAGATGGCTCTTGGAAGATTTTTCTACACAAAAAGATACTGGAAGATTTTTATTGGTTTTTTTTAATAGAACATTAGTGGAGAGACTCTGCATCTATGTTACTTGCAAAGTTTAGGGCTAAAAAATATTAAATAATTACCTGCTATTTATTGCCTGCAGCTGTGCTTTTTCTGCTGCTCCCTGTGCATTTTTCTTTCAGACATTAGTGTCTTTTATTTTCATCTGTCTGGCTTCAGCTTCCATCCAGCAGTTTTGTTAGAGCTGTTGTTGGTAGGTTGGGATCCTTTGATACCTGGAGTATTTCCACTATAAGGTATTTGTACTTTGTGGTGGAGTGTCTTTCTTGATTTTGTAAAGCTAAATACATTAAAGTATTTCAAGCCTTATGAAAATATCATGGAATTAACTTCTGTGGCTATTCCAGAAATTTCAGTATTGTTCTTCAAATATGTCTGTTAGTGCTTTAAATAGAATCCCTTTAGGAGTTTTGTGGAATGATGGAATAAAATTGTTTTACTGCTGTTTAGTTTTTACCTTGAAAGGCTACCCTTTGGTCACAGTGACAGCTGGATGTGCAAGCTGGATTGTCTGACTGCATTTGTTCTTGAATTCTTCTGTGGTTATCACTTCTCCATATTCAGTCCTTCATTCCCTAGATCTGGGCATGTATAAAGTTTACATTTCATAACATTAAAAAAGGTTTTCTTTGAATGGGCTGTAGCACAGCAAGTAAACTGGAAGCCTTTTTTATGCCACTGTTATTTATAACCTGTTCCTATTTACAACTGCCAGTTGCTGGCAGGCAGTGATGTTCCAATACTATATATAATATTGAAGGGTCTTATGAGGCCTAATATTGATTGTTTTGAAGGTCTGGAAGAGTCATTGTGGTTAGGTAACTTTGTTCAGCAGTCACTATTGAACTGTGATATGATAGAGATATTTGTGTGTGGGAGTACTGTGTAATACTAGACTGTGGTGCATTTCATTTGCAGAATTATCTGTATCAGTCACTTTTATAGGCTGTTTATTTGGTAAAGGAATACTTATTTTCTGTCCATAATTGAGACTATATATTCTGAATTCAGTATTTTAGTATAGTTATAGTACAAATTCCATAAATTGCTGTCGATGATCAAACTGGATCACCAAGGTAATACTTTATTTCTTCCTCATAAAGCCTAAGCATTGAAAATGCTGCCTTCAGTAGGTGGTTTGGCTGGCCACTCTTGCCTGTAAGCATAGGCTAGTAGTCTACAAATGAGCATCCTTCAGCTCATGGAATTGCTTGAGTTTTGTTTCCCAAAACAGCAGAAAATTTTTCAGTGTTCTGTTTGTCTATGGACTGATCAGAGGAGCTGTGCAGTCCTCTGCCTCGGGATGCTGGCAGGGGGAGATGATGTTTCCCTGCACATGTATGTGTCTGCGTGCTTGAGCTTTTTATTCCCTGAAGCTGATACGGTGTGTAAACACACAGCTGAATTGTCTTCTGTGAAACAGAGGGGACGAGAGCTCCTCATCTGCATGAAGCTGTAAACAATGCCAGTGGGTTTGTTTGTTTCTTTTTAGCAAGTAGCAGAAGCAATGGAGAGTACAGCCTGACAGACTTTGAGGGTTTGGGAAGCTTCTTTGTGGAGGGACAAAAAGACAGGATTTGTAGTTCTTGAAGACCTAAGAATGTTAGGGGCATGTTTTTCTTCCAACAACTGGTAGAAATTGTTGAAATGTCTGCTTTAGAGTAGGTTTAAGCTAATAAGGAGGTGCTTGGAAATCTGAAAGTAAATTTTGATTAAAATGAACATGAATTTGATAGCATTCTCTCTCCTTCAGAATGGAAAAGTGACAGCTAGTGATTTTAAAATAGCATAGCTTCTGCAAGCCAAGAAAGTAGGTCGATAGGGTCTCTTCTAAGACATAAGGAGTATAAGATGATCTGTCAGGTTGAGAAAGAGCAATTCTGATGCAAACAAAAGATAAGAGAGCAGCGGAGTAGTGTTAGGAATTCCAGAAATACTGTTGATTTTAAAAAAACAAATGAAAGCTGGAAGCAAGGGCATCTGTCTTGGATTGCAGTACAAATAACAGCCAAGGTGAAAAGTCATGGGATAGAAAAGCAGATAAAAAGATGTTGAGATAATTTATAGTAACTGGGGAGAATGCTGAAGTGAAGCATTTACTTGATAAAATGTAAAATTAAAATAATGATAAAGATTGTTGAATTCATATTTAAGTTGAAGCTAAGTTGAGTTAAGTCAGGTTGACCACAGTAGCTGAAAAAGTGATGGAGCTAATAATGAAGTAATACATACATAAGCACCAAGAGATAAAGTAGTAAAGAGACAATAGATTGTGTTGGCCTGGCCTAATTTCCAAGTGAATTTGGTGTATTCTAAGACAGTAGCAATAGGAGCTGTACCTGGCTTTTTATGAAGTTTTGGCACAGCCCCATGTGAAATTCTTAAAAAAAAAACCCCAACCCACCAACAAAAAAATCTCTCAACATACAAAATAATAGAATAACTTCAAGGTGAGGTTGCTATATATCATAGATGTTCAGTGTTATGGTGGGTTAACCCCATCCAGCAGCTGAGCACCCACCCAGGCACTTGCTCCCTTCCTCTCTCCCCCCATTGGCATGGGGAGAGAATAGGGAGGGCAAAAATGGGAAAATGTATGGGCTGAGAACAAGACAGTTTAAGAAGTAAAGCAAAGAGGAAGAGAAACAAGTGATGCACAGGCAGTCACTCACCACCCCCCAGAAGCAGAGCTGTGCCCAGACAGTCACTGTGGGGTGGATGTCTGGGGTGACAAAGCCAGCTAGTTCGTTCCTGCTGGGCATGGCATCATGTCATATACAACATCCCCTTGTCCAGTCCACGTCAGCTCTCCTGGCTCTGTCCCCATCCAGCCTGGTACCCATCCCCAACCCTACTTGCTGGGGAGGAACTGAGCGCAGAGGAGAGAGAGAGAGAGAGAGAGAAGCCCTTCATGCTGTGCAGGTCCTGTTCAGCCATAGCCAAAACACGGCTGTGTCACCATCGCTTGGAGTTACAGCTCCAAGGCACTGCACGTTTTGGGGCATTGTGAGGAAAACTGACTCCAGCAGCTAGCTCAGTACAAGTGTTTGTGAAGAACAATTCTTAAATGCTCTGTGTTGCACTAGCAGTCATTGATCTTCACAGGACTGTGTTGTGAAGACTGAATGGTATGTCTCCAGTCTCCCATAGCCCAAATCAGTATAATCCATCATAAAATTAGGCATAGATTTAGGAATTGTTTTATCTAATTCCACAGTTACTATATTAGGCCAGCTTTTCTTGTTGCCAGTTATGCTTAATATAATGGCATTTTTTGACAGCTACCTTTTTCTCAAAACTGCTGAAATATTTCACAGGCTGCTATTTATCCTTTTAAAAATATGTTTGGTTTTCTGTGTTTTTCTGGAGTCAGTTAAATGTAATTTTTCTTTTTTGAAATGTTAGGTTGAAAGGATGAATTAGAGCACTGAACTGTGACTCTTGAGATATAGTTCTTCTTTCTCTCATGCTTCGTGTGTTGTAAGAGGCTATATTATTGGCTCTTGTTTCCTTTAAACCTTCCTATGTAAATGTGACATTCTTATGTTTCCTTGATCTCTTTACATTATTTTCTATTAGTTTGTAGTCAATGTAAAAAAAGTGACACAGTATTCTAAATACTTTCACTGATTTAATTAATTAAAATAGTAGACTTGTGCAAATTATAATTGGTGTTTTCCAGAGTTAGGTTTAAGATTCTGCATAGAGAAAGAGGCAAAATTTTTTTACTAAAACTAATTTACATTTTAACTGCTACTTGCTTGTTTTAATCCTTGTTTATGCTTTTCTGAAAGATTTTTATAGACTGCAAAAATACTTTCAAACTCTGATAACTAGCAATGACATAGAGGAATCCTCTAATCTTTTTTGTAATGTGGTTTGTT
Source organism: Entomyzon cyanotis (assembly GCA_024500445.1). Classification (NCBI taxonomy): domain Eukaryota; kingdom Metazoa; phylum Chordata; class Aves; order Passeriformes; family Meliphagidae; genus Entomyzon; species Entomyzon cyanotis. The sequence continues at coordinate 12,705,334 of JAKEPQ010001016.1, read as the reverse complement.
AATTATCAAGTGTTTTGAAACAAGATGTTTAACAGTCTAATACATTTCACCTCAGTGAGACTGAAGGGAAACAGGAGCATGTGGTATTGGCAGTATTTTTATGTAACTGGTTTTAACTGTGTGAGTCTTTGCTCATAAACGATAATTTTATTTATGCTGGGGATTTGGAATAGCTTTTCCTTAGGCAGGTTGTCAGGAACTAAAGGATAAAGCAGGGATTTGTATTTTTCTGGAATGGTTAGGGAGAATTATGGAAGTTTTTCATAAAGGTTAGGAAGGAAGTTGTCAAAGTTGTGAGAGCTTAGGGAGAGTGCTAAAAATTTGTAACATCTAATTATAATCTTCAATGTGAAATAGATTTTTACCTCTTATGGGAGGAAAAGGTGATTATGAGACCCAGGATGCAAAACTCAGTCTTTTCTGGTCAGTTTAGTATAACAGAAGTTGATCAGAGCAACAAATGGGGAATAAAGTTTCTTTGGCTTGGTGTTTTAAGCCTCATCTACATCTAAAAAAAAAGTTGAAATTTTGTTTTAAAATGTTGAATCTCACCAGAGCAAAACACAAGATTTGTTTTGTCCAGGGCCTCCTGTTTGAAAGCTGTAGAGCCCCTCAGCACTGAAGGCTGCTGTGCATGTCTGTCCTGCTCTGACTGACTGCTCCCTGCTTAGGTCTCAGGAGTGTTGGTGCAAAAGGAGCTGATACAGGCTGAAAAGCCACGTTGTTTTGGTTCTGTTTGTTTGTTTGTTTTAGAAGCCACTTGTGCCTGGCTAGGGAAGGAGTCTGGGTTACACTGGTAGTTCTAAGACCAAGAACCTGATCAGCACCATGGTTTCTCCTAAGAACATTTTGGCTCTTTGCTTGTCATTGACTGTGGGGAGTGCCTGTAACATGGTGAGACAAAGCTTTGCTGCTAAAATGATTCACCTGACTTTCAACCTACTCCCAAATTGCTCAAAGGAAAGACAGCCTTGGGTCTATAGCTCTAAAAATAATACAGCCTGTAGGTAATTGGTTGAGTGCCTCTGCATTAAACTTTATGGATACTTTAGATTACTGTGTTGTCTCTTGGTAAATGAATTAAAATACTCGAAAAATTATTTCATGAGAAGTGAGTGGTAAGCAGCTAAACGTTAGTTTTAGATCAGGGAAGCTTTTAAAAATTCACACTTTTATTTTCATTTGGGTTGTTCTGTTTAACAGTACATGGTGCTGGTCTACAGCTTTGACAAGTGGTTATCTGATAATCCATTCCTCTTGAGAGGGACAGATGTGTCTTCCCTTGAGTCTTTTCTATGACAGGAAGGCTGTGGCTTTAAGAGTTAAAATTACTGATTACAGTGTATTGTGCATCTGTTAATTCCTCCTGTTGATCTGTTCCAGTTCAGCAGTAAGTTAAGCTGCTTTCCAGCACAGTTGGTTTCATTCAGAGCACCATTTACTTGAAACAGGCTTACTGGAGTTCACAAGTTGTATATTGTTACTTATTGCATTATTTATTATTAAATTAGTGCATAGCTAATGTGACAGTGAATGTAATTATTCAGTCCATAATGAGCTGTCCAGCTGTGCTAAGGACAGTGAGCTGACAGTTTTTCTTTACCTGTGTTGATATGAAAACATGAACTGACTTTTTCTTGATGCCAGTGGTATTCCTTAACATGGGCATAGTAATTAATACACATAAGACATAAACTAGCTCACTCTTAGGGGTTTTGGAAATAAGTGGAGATTTTTTTTTTTCTGTATGCAAATTCAAGACTACTTGTATTTATTTTTTAACTTCTTAAGTTCAAAAGTCTAGACCTTGATTATGAATGGGATTTCATCTGGTCATTCAGACAACAGGCTAATGTATTCTCCTGAGTGAATGCTGCACTGAAATTTTCCTTTGGAGCAGAAAGTAGGCTATTGCAGTTGCCCTGGCAGTCAAAGAGTGCTTCAGCCTGTTGTTATTTGAATTGCATAAATTGGAAATGGGTTTTTAAGCTCAACTGTTTCAGTACTTCAGCCCTTGCTTTATCCATATGTTGTGTCACATCACTGTTGGAAAGTTTAACTGGAGAGCCAACTAACATGTGAGCTTCCTAGTTTGGATTGCATTTAGCAATGAAATGACAGAATGGAAATAAATGGTTGTCCAGTGGTAACAACTGAGTTCTCATCTGTGAACATAAATCATGTAGGTTGAGAAGACTCAAGCACCCCTATCAGTGTGTTTTCCCTTAGGCTGAAAAGGCCCAACTAGTCATGGGAATTGGGGTGAAGAAGAGAAACAAGTATTTGGGAAAGATTACTTGCAGTCTTCAGTTCTGGCTTTAGGCTGGCTTTCTGGCAGTAGTTGTTTGACAGAACTGAATTGACTGCATGAAAGTGATATGTTTATCATAGTTCACTAGCATCTAAAAAGATTTTTTTGTTTTTAATTCTTCAAGTTTCATTTTTTGAAGCTTCAGAGTTTCTCCAGTTTCCTTACTGATGTAGAACCACTCTCTTAATATACCAATCATATGTGCCAAGTGAAAGTATGCTCTTAAAACAGGTCTCTTGCATTAAACAATTGCAGGGGCTGGTGGAAGTAGCCTTAGAGAGAGAGCAGTAATGGAACTTGGGCTGAAGCTTAATTCTGAGCTGTCTAAAAAGAGGCTGGATACCTGAGATAGTGTGGCTTAGATCCTTAAATTTGGCCATCTGCAGGCTACCTGTGTCAGAGCAGCCGTGCAAGCTGTGGTTGCTATTCTGTAGCACAGTGTGGTAGGTCCAGTTTCAAAATATGGATTTCTCAGATGCAGCCTGTGGTAGGTAGGAAGGGTCAATAAGAGTCAACATCTCCTGTATTATTCTGTGTGTTCTTTTTCCACTTGCTTCATCTTCATTAGGTTTTACAAAGCCCTGTCTGGTACCAAGCAAACAAACCCTGCAAACCTTTTTTTGGGATTGGTATTTTTAGTGCTTGGTGAGATAAATATCTAGAGAGTATGCTGAAAATGTCATCATTTCATTGGGGAATAGGAATGCTTTTGGAGTTGGACTTGCTTTGCTGGGTTTTGTTTTGTAGCCACATTTATTGGGACTGTGCAAGCATAGTCTGTTTGTCTTTTAATAAATAGCCCATGCTCCTGAAATAGTGTGTAATCATTGAAATTAAGCTATTCTTTTAAATTTCTGGTTTTCTACCTTCAGCAGCAAGTTATTTGTTTTAGCTTTTGCTTAGTCTGCTCTGATGCATTGATCCTTTTTGTATATTCTTTTGAAGATTTCTTCATCCTTCTGCTTCACTTTTGTTTTGTTTGCCTATACAGGAGCTATAAAATATTCTTGAAGCTCAAGAGAAGAGAGCAGATATGGTTGATCACTCCTGCTTTCCTGTCTTTTTTCCTTTATTTTGCCCTATCTAAAAGCAACAGTAGTTTCTGATCTTGTTTTAATGGATTCTGGATGAAGTCCCTTGTCTCTGACATACAACAGGTGGGACTTTGCTTCTGAGTCTTAAAGTAAGTACAATGTCTGTCTCTGGTGTTCAATACATAGTTAATGGAGAGAACTAGACCTCTGCCTGCATTGAAAAGACTGAAAAGAGCACTTTGTTTCTTCTTTTCCTGCCTCCTCTGACAGATGAATGTTAGTACTCAGAAACTACTGGTGCTTTTATGATGTGGCCTTGGCAGTCCAGTGACAACCTGGGGATGTTGCAACTGCATTAGGTTTTTGAACTAGGTGACTTTGATCTTCATGGTGAAGGACTCTTGCTGGAGTCTGTTGTCAAGTGGGTATTCATGAATGTGGGAATCTGGCAGCTGAACTGAGAGCATTGGAACCAGAGTTCATGGTCTCATGCTGCATTTCTGTCCTCTTCTGCAGCAAAATGGAGGTTTGTGTAGAGCCTTCTGTATGGAACTAATCCTTTTGTAATGTGAATCTTGGACAGCACAGTATTGCTCTGGCAGTTTGTAGAATTTGCCAGAATTGCATCAGGGCCTGCTGCATGTGTGTGAAAAGCCTCTACATTGTTTGTGCCTCTTGTTGCAGGACCCAGAACAAAAGGTTTCTCTAAGTGCAGCTTTGCAAGAGTTATCTAATTTGTTTTCCATTTCTTGGCATTGTGGAGTAGAAGAGGAAAGTGAGAAACAGAAGAGATGAGTAAATGTTAGAGAAGAGTTGAATCCAGAGAGGAGAAAAGAGAGTAGTAGAGAGCACTGTCTGAGTAGAACTCTGTTTCCTGAGTTTCCTTTGAATAGAAGGTCCACCAGTGATAACATTGATTTATAATCTCAAAATGTTCCACTTCTAATCTTTTCCCTTCTGATGGCAGTACTTTTAGAAGTTCTGATGCATTCAAGTCTCCTTTTGTGACTTGTGCTACCTCAAAGGTTGTGGATCATGTTTTATTCATACATTTTTCTTAATGTTTTTCTCCCTCTGATACCTGTCTAGTTGAATAATTGATTCATGATTCATTCTTGCTGGAAACATGTAATACTTGTTCATATCTGAAAAAATGGATTTAATGTTAAATGTCATCATCTGGGTGAACGTTTTCTGAAATTTTTAAAAGTTACTCTTATTTGAGTAAGTTTACCTATAGTTTCAACTTAAAGTTGTGCAATGGCAGTCACATCATTCTTCAGGTGCACAAGCAAATCCACCAACATTCACTGTCTAGTGAGCAGCAACCATTCCAAATGCAGCAGTGGTTTTCTTACATACTCATGTAAGAAAATACATCAGAATTTCTTCACTACATCCTAGTTTGACTGATGTATTTTCTTATTTTCACTACGTTGAAGGCTGTGTCTGTTGTCAGTCCATTACATTGACTTGTTCTTAAACAAAAGAGTCTCAGGATTTGCATCACAGTCTCTCTTTGGTGCTAGGTTTGAACTGAAGATTTGAAAGTGGCAGAGAGGAGGCCACAAATAAGCTTTTCTATGTGGCTTTTGTATAGGGTGACACTGATTAGCCCAGACAGGTAAGATTGTTCAGAAGATTGAAGATGGTAGAACATTTTTTAAACAGTTTCCTTTTTTAAACCTGTGGTGACACTTGATATTTCTTTCCATTTTTGTGCTAGGTATGCATGCAATAGTAATAACTTGAGGATTAGTTCCTTCACAGATATCTTGCTTTTTATTGTCATTTTTCTGTCAGAGTAGCTATTATTGTATAATTTAATTTATGCAGTCTATGCTGTGTTTTTGCTAACATCTTACTTGCTTCAGAGTTCCCACTTTTTGCTTGTTTGTCTGTGCAAAATTGCACTGCTTTCCCTTTGCAGATGATTGACAAAATATGAGGTGATCGCTTTCTTCCTCTTGGGTCATGAGAGAATTAGGGCTACAAAGAATGTTAAGCAGTGTTCAGTCTAATCTCATTTCAGAGACTGAATCAACTAGTTTAATGTAATTTTGGGCAGATGTCTACCTTCACTAGTAAAAGAGATGACTACATCAGATCAGGTTGCTCTCTTTGAGAGTGTTTACCATCAGGAAGTTTCTGCAGATTAAGACTTGAATATTCTGCAGTTTGAGTTTAATGCTTGTTTGGTTCTTGATGGGCAAGGTTCCTGCTGCCTCCTCTGTAGTGAACTGTGAGGCCTCGGAGAGCCTTGCTTTGTTCTTTATCTATTTCTTTTTAGGTAAAATCCATCAGATTCACTCATTCCTGTGTCACAGATGCTTTTATTGTTGTTATCTTGATTTCTGTTACATCCGTCTATGCTTTTAGAAGATGCTCAGAAATGTATGTAATTTACCAGTAGAGTGGGATATTTTATGTGTGCTTTTCCCTTATCCTCTTGGATCACATTCTGGGTTAAATTGCAGATATTGTATGTATGATCTTGGAGTTTTTAAATTAGCTTGAACTTGTAATTCGTTAAAAGTAAAAATCTGAAGCTAATCTGGCCTCTTGACCCTGCATTAACACCTAATCCCTTAGAAAACATAATTACTTTATAGGGTTATTTTCTGCTAGGAAGAAAAGTATGGGATTGCTTTGTTCCCTCCAGTAGAGCAGACCTGTAACAATGAGGTTGTATCCTGTCTGTTCTTGTTCTTTGTTGCCTTAATGTGATACTGCTCATGGAAAGAAACTTGTTTCAGTGCCTGACTTAAGAATTTGTTTTGCACAATTATTCCACTTAAAGCCACAAAACTGAATTATTGTTCAATTGAAATCAGGTATTGCTGTTTTACAGGCACTGGGAAACAAATGTTGGTGTGTGCAAAATTCTAAACCCTATATATCATGATGCCTTGCTTTCTTTTCTTCTTGGCTTTGTAGATAAGAAGTGTTTCACTTTGAGTCTCCTAGTATTTCCATTTTCAGTTTTTTAAAAGCACGCTTTTAAAGTTTTTGGAAATAAAGCTAAATACAGCCCTCGATGCCTTAGTGCAGTGTAGTTTGCACTAGGGTATAGGATGACTGTATTCTTTCTTCTGTTTTAACTTGTACGAAGATAATCAGGTAATTGTTTCATATACTTGTATTATTGAGTAACTTACTAGTGCTGCAGTGTAAATCAAGGAGAGATTATTCACAAATTTAACTTTCACTTTAACTCTGAGAGAGTGATTTCAGGTTCCCTTGAACTGAAACTGATAGATTTAAACTGGCTTAAGCCCGTGGTGTTTAAGCCAAAAGCCTGATTCTGGCAACATGTGTTGACCAAGCTGGAGTCAGAAAAAAATCAAGAAAGATTGCTGTATATTTTGAAAAACAGATGGAATGGATACATCAAAATTAAAGCCAAACTGATGAAAAAAAATTAAATCTGACTGTAGGCTAAACCTGCAGAAATCTCATTGCAGCTTATTAGAATGCTATTTCTGGAAATATCTTTAGAACTTAGACTTACTTTATCATACATGCAACTATAATATAATTTATCAGGCTTGTGTATCATAAATTATATGAAGAAAATACTTAACATACAGACGTAGGGATATTTTTGCTTAGTCTGATGTCCCTTCTTTTGATGGATGTTGTACAGGTGTTGCTATGAGGAACAGCAGCCAAGGAGCAGTGTCAGGACAGTTTGCTCTTGCTTTGAAAGCTGGAGGATATCTAATTACTGTTGATTCTAGTGGGTAGCGATTCTTTCTTGCCATGCCTGTGCTGTCTGGCAGGCAGGTAACTGACCTGATGCTAAATGCTGAAGCAACTCTGTGGTGGCTCTCAGATAAATTAACTGCAGCTAAGCAGATGATACAAGGACCATGTGTCCCAAACCAAAAAGTTGAACTGAAATTATGCTGAAGCAGCTTGTAAGTTGGGAAGGCTTAAACCAGAGCTTCCTTTCCTTTTCCTGCTCTGAGCATGCAAAGGGACCCCAAAGGGCTCTGTACCTAAAATGTACCTGTACAGCAGAGCAAGGCAACTCCTTAAAAAGAGACAGTTCTGAGCTGCTGGGGTGAGACAGGTTGAATAGAGATGTGCCCTTGCACGTGGGAGGAGAGGGAGAGTCTCTTCAGCCAGTCCTGCTTTCCTGTAGCAGCTTTTGTTGTCTGCCTTGTACAAACCCATGGACTGTGGGTTCTTTGTCATAGTTTTCTGATTTTCTGTATGGGCTGTCTTTCATTCCTTTTGCTTTTTATTGCCCAGAAGATAACTGAACTTGCTCTCAGTCACTCTTGGGAAGAAGCAGTTGTTATCTTTGTTCAGAGGGGTTTTCTAGCTCAGAAGGTACAGGCTGAGCTAAGTCAGAGTCTTTCCTGCTGTCCAGCCTCATTACTGTATACTGGTGTATACAGTAACTTGTGAACAAACAAGTGTCTCTCCTCTGTTGTAGGTGAATTGGTATCTAACTTACTTGAAGGACTGAACTCTGAAATCATTACTGTGCTTCACAGGAAACAACACAATGTCTTGTTTTCTTTGTCTCATTTTGACAGGATGTGTGTATTTGTAATTGAGACATGAAAATGTGAGCAAGTAAAATAGGTCCAAGTGGTTGCTGGAAGAACTGTAATGGAATTGCTGGCACTAACAGAATTTAATGATCCACAGATTGATGATACCTAAATGAGCAAGAAAAAAGGGAAATCCTAATCCTTCCTGCATATTCCCCAAGCTAATGTTAGGGTTTGGGAACTAATCCATCAATGCATGTTACCTATGCAAAGAAGGTGAAAACTCTGTGATTATAATGGGACTGTCTTAAAAAGTACCTCCTTGATTGTGCTGGTTGCATTGTACTTGAGTCTTTCAAATTGTAAATCTGAGTGATTATGTGCCTAGCAGTGCTTTTAACACTTTCTGGTTTGCTTGAACATAATTCATAGCTCTTACATTATGCCTTCCCTCCGAAATTTTGCAGATGGTTGAACTGGTTATCATCACAAAAGACTTTTGCTCTCCTTCTAGATGAAAGCAGAATACTGGCTGTTCATTACAAGTAAAACATGGACTTTTAAAAAAAATTAATTTCCCTGGACTCTTCAGAAATTAGTTATGATGGGAACTTAACCCACTTGTTAAATGCTGCAAAATACAAAAAACTATGTTAAATAAGGTCTGATCTTCCATCTGAACTACTTGGGCAAGTGTATTGATATCTTGTGCTTTTAAATATTTCTAGTTAAAATTTTATAGGTATCTTTAGTAAGGTTAAGATTGCTCTCAGTCATGTCAGTCTTTTGGTTTGTATAGGGTGGTTTCAGAGAATTAAGTGTTACAACCAGGTCTGCAGGAAGGTGTTGTTTTCCTGGGTCCATTTATTTGCTTACTGACTGTATGTTTTGTTTCATTTTCAAAATACAAACCGGGATAAAAATGCATTTTAAAAGTGAAAGTTACTCTCTGGTGGGGCCTTTCCAAAAGGGAATGTGGTGAGAAGCACTGGACTTCCCTTCCAGGTCTCTAGTGAGAATCCTGTAGTCCTGTCCTAGGAGGGATGATGGCCTGTGCTGGTGTCACCAGGTGCTGCTCAAATGTTAAAGTACTTAAAAAATTTGATGAAATTGTGATATAAAATGTTATTGAACTGTTGTCATTGTTTGGTCCTTTTGTTTTCACTCCTTTCCTTCCATTGTGTGTGCAGCATTCACTTTTTAAAAGCTCACTTTTATACTAAAGTTGTACTGGTAAAAGCTGTTATTTTAGGGTCTTATTTCCAGCTGATACCAAGTAATTGATTAATTTTATTTTTATCATGAGAGATTTTTGTTTATGGGAAGAGAGAATGAGATTATGTGAAATGAGGAAGAATGTCAGGCAAAAGGGATTAAGCTCTAGAAAGGTAAAAGTTCAAAATGTGTCTTGGGAATGAGAGGAAAGTGAAGTTGGGTACTTAAATTGCTTTAAAACTGTTACTTTCACAAGTGTTTTTTTCAAGCTTCTAACATTGGGAAGTCCAAAATTTGACCTGCTGCAATGGTCATCAATTTTTCCTTCCTTCCTTCGAACAGGTCGTGACAATGCCTGCGAGAAGACTTCGTACATGTTCCTGCGGAAGGAGCTTCCTGTGCGACTGGCGAACACCATGAGGGAAGTCAATCTGCTGCCTGATAATTTACTGAACAGGCCTTCGGTTGGGCTGGTACAGAGTTGGTAAGTTTAAAAAAGAAAAGTGGATTGAAAAGTAGTTGTAAAATGAATGCTGTATGTGTTGTTTTGCTTGCAACAGAAAATTGTTGAATTTTTCTGAATCAGTCAATTTTCTGCCTTGAGTTGTTTATAGTGTGTCTTGTCAAATGAAGTTTCATTTTCTTCTCCCTAATGTTGACTATATACTGCAATCTGGGTTCTAACTAAGGATTTGTAAGTTAGTCTTGTAAATTAGTAAAAACATATTGTTATCTCGCAGGTAATTAAAATGAGTCTATAACTTCCAAGAGCAAGCTTTTTAAACATTCCTTACTGTATTGCACTCATGGTTTCTTGAAACAGCTGTTCTTTCTCCTTATTCTTCCTTTGTCAAAAATACGGGGAGAAAATTAAAACCTCATCTGTTTTTCTCACTGCTAAGTCTTTAAAAATATAAACTGGTATTCAGTGGAAGTTATGAATGGGTCAAAAATCTGGTGTCATCCAGTAAACAGCATTGTCTGTTGTAATAACTAGTGTGGATCCAAAGTGATTCAAAGTTTTCCAAAGTAATTAATATCTAGCCTAATTGCATATTCCATGAGATTGAGAGACTGCTGCACTGGATATATTAAGCACTAAAAAAATCGTTGTTCATGGGGTATTTATTGTCCATTTACCTGTAAATACTTTTCCAAAGACTTTTTATAAAAATATCTTTGCAGTATACAACAAAAGTCCCTTTGTGAGTAGCAGCTTATCTAACTGCAAAAGCAGCTAGTGTTGTAGGTTTGTGTTAAATTCAGTCATAGCCCTTGAGCCAAGAGCTTCTGTGCTGACTGCACATGGACTGCTGGCTTGGGTCTCACAGTTATCAAGCTTCAGACTTAGAAAATATAAACGAGGATAGGTGGTATTGTGTTTGTCTTTGCAAGGTAACACTGGATGTCTTGATGACCACTGCAAGTGTAGTGATGAAGTGTTTTGAGTGAGTGTAAATGCTGTGGGGCCATAAAAGCACTTTGTGGTGAAGTGGCAGCTTGCAAGGTTTGAAGGTTTGTCTGTCTGATGTCACAGGAAGTTGTTATGCTCACAGAGAAGAGTAGATAATATGCAGGCCTTTTAGGCTTTTCTAATCTGGTTGACTTGTGAAGCTGTCTTTAATGGAACGTGGACAAATAGGTGAATGAAGAAAAGGAAATGATTTTTCTGTAGTGGCTCTGCAGCATAATACTTCTAGTCCAAATGTCTGTGCTGTGGCTTGTGCTTCTGCCCTGCCAATACAGAGCAAAGCAAGATTTGGATCACTTCTGGCAAAGGAACTGATAAGTGTTCAGAGTGGGGGCCCCTTCAGAGTTTTTGTTTAAGAGGTTTGAGGACTCGTGTTGATTTCTATGTCCACAATAGATACTACTGATCAAGAAAGGAAAAAGAACCCCAAAACTCCGAATGGAAAAAAGCAGTGTCAAGTGTTATATTTTGTGTGGGGAGAAGAGAAAAAAACCCCAAATTCCCGGGGGGGAAAAAAGGAGATTTTTTTTTTTTTATTTCCATTTTTAAAATTTTTTTAAGGGACCCCAGATTGGGGACCCCCAAACCCCCCCCCTACCCCTTTTGGCCGGGCCCCAAACTCCCCAAATCCCAAAACCTTTTTTAAAAAACTCCCAAATTTTTTTTTTTTTTAAAAAACACAGGAAAAGTTCTCATGGGAAAGACCTGTGCTAGCCACATTATATGGTAATGTGATTTGCACTATCACAGCTGTTAGACTGTGATACATCTGTTGAATGGGCTAAAATATCAGACTGTAATGTGGTGAAGAAGTTGGAATGGACATCCAACCCAGAAGTGGAAATTTGAAATGAAAATGTTTTCCATAACTTTCCTCTGATTTTGATCCACTGTTAACTAACAGTTTTTGTGGAAAGGAGTATCTTCACTGAGATTATGTAAGAATATTTTTGTGATTTTATGTCAGAAATAACAAAAGTAATTTTAGGATTTTTTTTCTGATTACAGGTGTGGCCTTTAAAGAGCTTAGTTCTTATTTTTCTGTTCAGAGGTTTTTAATTGCTTTATTAAACATTTACCTGTAGTTTGTAAGTCCTGGTAATGAACCTAGGGCAAAATTTACTTCTAAATTTATCTTCTAAGAGACCAAAACAAAAGTTTTGTTAACGTCAGTGTGAATGACCTTGAGCATTATGCAACTGTGCTGATAACAGGTGTGGAATCATATTTATAGTTTCTTAACCTAAAGTTTAGACATACCTAGAGAGAGATTCCTGAATTTTATGCAGTAGAATAAATAAATAAATAAATATAAATTTAGCCGTTCAGCTGTTTTGTGAGCTTGTAAAATGAAGAAACCTCCTCTTGATGCACTTCAAAAAAACTTCCAATGTAGTCTTATTTTAGGGTCAGATTTCATGATCCTTTGATTTTGCTATGCCATAGGTTGAGAGAGCTTGGCAGTTCATTAATATACAAACAAAAATCTGTTGTACATGTGCCACAAGTGAGCAATACGTTATTCACTTTAGTATATTTATTTGCTAATTTTCAGTAATATATATAGTCACAAGCATGTTTATGTTTCATTTCGTTACCACTTTACACAGGAAAGATTACATTTTTATGTGCTTTTGGTGAGAGTCCAAAGGAGCTGGAGCTTCAACATTTGAGTTCCCAATCTATTCCTTTATGTCAGCATGCCAAAAAACAATGCAAAAAGGTCCTAATCTTTAAGATGGGTTTTATTAGACTTTAATTTCCAAGGGGCTCTGTAACTAGAGGAATAAGAAATCAAGTTAAGCCTGCCTTCAGTACAGCATGGGTCCTTTCCCATCCATCCTCTGTGCTTCCAGTCATCAAACATTCTGGATTACGTCAATATCCTCGCTCCTTATGGTTCCCTCGGGAGCCAACCTTGTTTTGTCACTTGTGCTCTGTGCTGCAGGCAAGGCCTGTTCTCTCCTTCTCCAATCCATCTCCATGCCATGCTGGAGGCACTTTGCTTCCTGTGCTTCGCTGCCTATCAGATTTTACAACTGATTGCTTGATTGCTCTCACAAAAGGTGCTCTGTTGGTTTTTTCTCTTTCCTTTCTGGGCTCCTCAGCCTGATGTGTGCGGCACTGAGAAGAGACAAGACCACTGTCCTTCCTTTGTACTGCTCAGCTACACTTTCCTGAATAAAGCTGGCACGACCCAGAGAGTGAACTCTGAACAAACCAAAAATAATAGTTTTGCATTTCAGTAAAGGTAAAACATCAGCTCTGTCCCAGTTTGAGTTTATAGCTCAGTTTATGTGTATCTTTTGCATGGAGTAGCAAGGGTAGGAATAAAGTGAATCAAAGCAGCAACACAGTTGATACGTTCTGGCTGTGGACTGCAATGGTTCCAAAGAGCAGACAGATCAACAATCAGTGCTTTGTTTTCAGCTTTCAAAATTGATGGGCAACTTCTTTGATCCAAAGAAGTGGGCCTTTTTTAGGCTTTGAGAGGGCACTCTAACAAAGTGCAGGTAGGATACTGAACATGTGGCAGAATTGTATAATAAAGGATATGTTCACTAATGTGAGGAGGGAAAATGGTTACAATAAAAGCTTACAATGAGTGAGGTTAGAGCTTGTAAAATACCTAAAGTAAGTGTGAGGTTTGCACAGTATGTTACTCAGTTATGTATAAAATTCACATTTTATTTAGCCTTGGACAAATTTCTCTATTTTTCTTTAGTGCTTTTCCTTAGAAAATGGTATAAATTTCCATTTATCTCTTGGGAAAGGCCCCTTAGAGAAATAGGTACAGTTTGGGGATTAATAATTGTTTTTTCCTCTATTTTCTACATTGAGACTATGCTAACAAGATAATGTTACCATGGAGATATATTTTATCTTTTTAGTGCTTTGGTATTAGAATGATTGTAAAGGAAAATCTTAGTGAGATACACATCAGCGAAAAAGCAGAAGGATCTTTCATGAATTAAAAAAGAAAAGAAAACCCAGAGTTGACATTACAGGCTTTTGCAGTGTTTTCATGTATGAAATGTGCCATTCTAAAATTATTGCATTTGGCAGACTAACAAGAATTCACTCTACGTGGCAGTAATTAACAGAAGAACATGGCAAAAGGGCCATGTTGAAACCAAAGAGCTTGCCCAATGAATTGTAGTGTATTGTGATAAAAAATTAAACACCAGAAAGACAATATGTTTGAAGGGCATAGGCTTTGATTTCTGCTTTTGATGACTCACCAAATATAGCAAAATATAACTGACATTCTCTCTTTCTCATATACGCTGGGTTATTTTTTTGGTTTTTTTTTTTTTGTAGATTTGTATTCTGTGTAGTTGTATTGATTTATTAATGATACAGCAAGTCATGCATTATTCTGCTACTTTTTTCTTTTGTTCTTTCTGGCTGGTAATTGTGTGTGAATTGTGTTTAAACATCACAAGGTCTTGTTTTATATTGCTTGATAAATTCTATAGTTACCTCTCTGCATCTAAAATTCAAATCAAAAGAAAATGCAAGGAAGGAGATGGGTTGTATGAGAAGGGAATAACTTTTTTCACACACACTCTTACAGGGATGAACTGTATTGCTGATTGCTCCCCTTCCAGCAGAGTAATGGTCGTGGTCATTAAGACCAGAGTTATGAATTTCCTTTTAAACATGTTTTTTCTTAATTTCTTTAATTTTGAGCTGTTTGGGAGAGAGGGAATGGGGGGGCCACTGAATTTGGTGTACAAACTGGAAATCACACCTGCATAAAAAGAAGGTGTACAGCTTCTGTTTTTTTGCAGCTCTGAGTTTCTATTCAGAGACTGGGGTAATACACAGGGTATTGCAACATCCCAGATTGGGTGATGTACAGCAGTAGGCACTGAGAGCAGTGGGTTAGGGTTGTTTCACATAAGGTGACTTTTTCTAGCTTGCTTTAGTCACGGGCTTGGAAGAAATTTGAGTAACTTAGACTTGAAGTTCAGCTTTTTTCTGAGCTCGTCTCTCTGACTTGCTGGATACAGTGCTTTTGCTAATGACCTTGACTTCTAAACTCCTCTACTTTAGAATCAGAAAGAGACATCTAAAAATTGTTGATGGCTCTAAAGGAAAAGCATTGCCTATTTCCATAGTTTCTTCGGTAATGGTAGGCAACCAGTCAGATCCACACAGCAAAAAAATCAGGTATCAGCTACCTTCAGTATCAACAGCATTCATTGCTGTTTTATCCTTGTGTCTGCACAGGATTGCTGATGTTTGACATTATGGTAGGAAGTCTGTATTAAAAACAACCTGTTGTGTTGCTTCCCAAGTGTGGTGGTGTCCTTCAGAAACAGGACTTTCATAATACTATGTGATGACAGATGGGGTTGAAGAACATGTACCTCTTTGGAGTGAGTATGATCATAATTTGTTAATTGTTGCATCTGAATCAGCCGAGTTCAGAGAGTGATGGTTGTGAACTGGTGCCATCTCTTAGCAGCCCAAAATAACATTTTTAAAAATAAGCATTAATAGAAGTATCAGCGACTTGCCCTACTTGTAAGTGACAGATCTTTGGGGGATTTCTGTAATGATTCCTGATGTTTGCAGGAAGGCACAAACACACTGAGGGACAGGAGCTGGTGTTCCTGTGCTGATCACGTTGAAAATGTCAGTCTCCCTGAGGAATGTCACTGTGACCTGTGGTTGCAGCTTGAGATGGGGGTGGAGTGAGTGGCATGTGGTTCTGGAGGGAGTCACACAGACAGCAGTGCTGACTTAAGATTCACCGTAGCTTGAAAATGCAGGGTGAAGTTTCATAGCCTGATCAAACTGGTCTTCACATAGAACTGCTACCAAAAGAGCTTATGTACAGGTCATTTGTTGAGTGATCAAATCTAGGGGGTTGCAGCTACTGAAAGGGGAAAGGCTTGGTTACTTGTTTTGGCTTTTCCTTGTGTAGGCTCTGTGGTTATCTTTTCTCTCTTGTGCTAGCTTTAGCTGTTTAGACATTTCAGTGAGTTGTTTCCATGTGCAAGAAAGGGTTGTTTGTTGTTTTTATCAATCTGTTTCACCATTGCAGGGAGTTGGAGCTGTTGACACACACATCTGATTAGTGTTGATATTGTAGTGTAAGTGGCAGTGCTTAACCAGGAGTGAAGGGAGGGTAACACTGAAACTCTGGCTTTTATGTGTGTGATTGATACTCATGTGACTTACTTCAGGAAATTGGTCCCAGTTCTGTAGTCTTTAAAGCTCCATTTGTACTGCTAAATGCACCTGCTCCAGGGGTGGTACCTGGTCCTGAGGCCCAGTGCTGTGAGGTGGCAGAATGTGTACTGGTGTTGGGCCAGTGTCCTGCAGAGCAGGCTGGCCATGTTTATGTTGAGGGGCTCTGATCTGGGTCTTCTGTGGTACCTCTGGGGCTCTGAGACTCAATCTCATGTGAGCCAAATGTCTGAACAGGAGCGAGCTGTGTGCTGTCAGAGTTTTTACGAAACCGAGGGTTGTGTCACGCGGCCAGAGGGACAGTGGGAGCTGTGGGAGTCTGTGAGTGGGTGTGCTCTCCTGGAGTACTCTGGCAGGACCAGCTTGGTGCAGTCCTGTTAGTGTGCCTTTTGGGGAGTGTTCCCCTGAGCTTTATTTTGAAAGAAATGTAGGACTGCTCTCTGAGGAACATGGGGACATGATAACATCTGTATGGAGTGGATGAGCAGAAGAATCAAGATCCAGGGACAAACTACCTGAAATCACAGACCTACATGTGGAGAGTATTGCTCCTGTTAACTTCAGTTAACAGTTTGATTTATATAGCAATTTTCCTAAATTGCAGACTGTGAGGTCATAAGTAATACTTTTAAACAATATAATATATTGTAGTTGCTTTCTTTCCCTTTGTTGCAGCATCCCACTTACTTTTAGCTTTTGCAGGGAACTGTGTACTGTGCATCTATTGTTTTTACCTGACATTGTAGTCTTAATAGAAATTCAGAAGTATTTTAGGTTTGGGTGGTTTAACTCTCTCTTTATAACTTTTGCTTATTTCAGGTACATGCAGAGTTTCCTTGAGCTTTTAGAGTATGAAAACAAAAGTCCTGAGGATCCTCATGTTCTGGATGAGTAAGTAATTTATGTTCTCATGACAGTCCATTAAAAAATAGTCTGTCTCAAATACCAAGTGGTTTTGTACTGTAGGATAACAGTTATCTTATTTGTAAGGTAGAATACATATGGCAAAAGCCAGAATTGTAATCTGGAGTAGAATGTAGGCATCTAAGTGCTTTTGAACAATGTATTTTGTACTTAAGTGGACTGGCAGTCTAAGAAATGGCATGAAATGCTTCTTCCAAGCCTGTATTGAGACGACATGGATGAGAGACTATACTTGCATATCAGATACTTAAGACTAAAATGTCCCTTTACTATACATTGAGCTTAGTGGTCTGTTGTGCATAAGGTATGTTAACACGTTAATAGTTTGTTGGGGTTTTTTTGGTTTTTTGGTTTTTTTTTTCAGTTTGAAAGCATTCAATGTGTCAGTCATTGTTTTTATCTAAAAGCTTTTTTAATGGACTTCAATTAGTGGTATTCACCTATCTCACTGAATAACATTACTTGAGAAGAAAGGAAAACATAGCCAGTTTTCTTTATCAACAAACTCATAGTGAAATTGTCATTAGAATGTTTCCTTGAAATGTGTATGTATAAAACAGAAAAGAACCCCACATGTGAGAACAGCAGGTGCAACATAGGCATCAGAGACCTGAAAACAAAACAACCAAAACACACACACACACCTGCCCAACACTAAGGTCTTTTGTTACCCTGTATCTGTAGCAGTCAACTTTGTTTCAGGATATTACTTCTTGCAGGTTTTTTGTTCATTGAATTAGCTTTCTTAGGGTGGTTTGTCTTTCAGATTTCTTTTTAAGCTCTGAAATCCTGTATGATCAAGCAGTGCTTTATAGAGAGTTTCATAAAACGTCTTGCTCTGTTTGTGCACCATGTGGCCTGTGCTGTGCAAAAATAGTGTTTTGCCTTCAGTGAACTTCAGATATATTAGCTGTGATGTTACATTAGAATTAATAAGGGCTTTAGTAGGTAGTGCATTTCAGATGTTATGCTCTTTTGGTTGTGGACATGTTATCTGAGACCTTGACACTTTAATTTCTGTGTATCAACCAATATGTGTAAGAGAAGCTCAAGGGCAGGAGTACCAAGTTACCTGGATGACAGAGCTGTAGAAGGTGCCATAAGGATTTCAGACTGAATTGTAGTGCTGTTGAACATGGGGGAAGTAACCATTTACTCAGTGTGAGTCCTAAGATGGAATGCTGCCTGCAGTTCTGGGTACTACCTTTTAAGAAATTAAAACACTCACAGACAGTATTGATGTGAAAGGAACAAGAATTAGGGACTTGGATAGTTCCACTTCTGAATAATGCTGAAGGCATTTGTTTAGACTGGCAAAAAAAGATACTGAAGTGGAGACACTGGAAGTCTGTGTGTGCCAAAAAAAGGTCACTATAATAAAGGATAATTTGTTGCTCTAACTGAAGAACTGGAGAATTAAAAATAGCCGGTTTTTATTAAAGTTGAGAACATGTAAAAAGAATGGGCAAAAAGTAAAAATTGTCCTATTAATGAGAATAGACTGAAGACTGTAGAGCATTGATTTTAAAAGCTTTTGTAAATAGATTAGATAGTTTTTAGTGGCATTCCAGGTATGCTTATTCTGTAGACGATAAATCAGTTTTTCAACCACCTCTAGCTATTATATTTTGTGATTCTGCATTTGCAGCCTGTTTGCTGGTGACACAAGAATTTCTGTGCGTGACTAGTTTATCAGCAAGCTTTTCTTTGTGGGATTTGCCCTTTGAGATGGCATAAGCTCTCCTATACACCTAAGTGAGCCTGGCAAGTGCAACACAGGTCCTCTTAAGCCTGTAATGTCCTGGGTGTGTGGGTTGAGGCAAAGTGGTTAAGTAGCTTCTGAAACCATCTTTGGTGTTCTGTATTTAGATAACTGAATTTCAGCTTTTTATGAACTTCAGAGGTTCAAGGTAGATTACAATATAATTGATATATATATTTGTAAAGGCTAATGAGTAGGTCTCTTGGAGATCTATTTTTAGAGTCTTCATAATTAACACATGAATTATCTGATTCTGCCATATGGATATGGCATTTTTGATATTGTTTCATGGCAACTGGAAATATTTTCTGTGATGCTCTATGTGAGTTGATAGAACAAATATTTCGTAATGAAGCAAATATCAATATTATTCAGCATAATTGTTTGTTAAAAGCTTTGAAATCTTGCAATTATTGTATTCTATGTAATTAGGTATATACAATAAGCATGCTTGGAATTTATTGCTACCTATTGAAGTGAAGTCCAGCCAGGGACTTTGACAGTAAGAGTTGTCTTCTCTACTGCATTTGGCCTATGAAAAGAGATTAAAGATGTATTATCTGATTAAAGAGCAGATCTGTTCTTTTTGGCAGTATTGGATAGGCTACCTAAGATTAGAAAGTCAAATTTACTTTCCTGCTCTGGAATGTCATCTGTTCGTAACTTACTGAAGGCTATGCCATTTAACTGCATATTGAGCTGTAATTAGACTGTTAAAAATATTCTTTACAAACTGCATCTTTCAAAAATGCTCTTAACTATATCCATATTTATCTTATGATAACCCATGGATAAATCTAACAAATGTCTCAACTCTTGTGCCAGTAATCCATGTTGCTGCTATCTAGCCCTATCCTTTTATGCCTTACGATCAGAAGAGCATCTGTGTCCTCAGAAGGTATCAGGAATTCTGGTAGTTAATGAGTGGCTCTTCAGTGAGGAAAAACCCACATCTCGGAGTTCATTTAAGTTAGCATAAAGATTTTCTGTTCTTTTCTGATTGCATGTATCATTTATTATGGAATTTGAGCCATTATCTGGGACTTTGTATAAGTGCCTTTAGGAATGCATAAATAGGAATAGTTCTTTCCTTCAACCACATTGGTTTGCTTAAAGAAAAACCTGAAAGTTTATGTCTGGACCTTTGAACCAAAGTCTTTTTTTTCCAGGCAG
This sequence comes from Entomyzon cyanotis, assembly GCA_024500445.1. Lineage (NCBI taxonomy): Eukaryota > Metazoa > Chordata > Aves > Passeriformes > Meliphagidae > Entomyzon > Entomyzon cyanotis. Next base: position 12,685,737 of record JAKEPQ010001016.1, on the reverse strand, counting down.
TATCAGTGGTGTATCATGCTGAGTCCCTTTCCAAGAGCAGCCTATACAGAGGGGTTGGAGCAGGCTTCATCTCTTGGCTCCCTCCACTGTCCTGTTCCTGTGTAGAACATGCTGTAGAAGAGCACATTTTACATGTAAATGTTACATGTTATATGGCTCATGCTATAGGAGACCCAGCCTTACATCCTTTGGTTGTTCAATGCCCATCCTTGTTAGAGTCCCGTGTGCTATCAGGTGATCTAGGTATTTCGGGATGGCCCCCATCTCTTCTTCCTTTAGCTTAATTAGTGTCACAAGATGTGAGTCTAGCCTGGATGGAAGTGCCTCTGTTCCAGTACCATGCCAGCAGCTTCTGTTTGGAGCTGACCACAGTGTCCACCTCAGACACTCAAAAAACGTGAAGACTAGCAGAGCAGTTGTTTTGTGGAAATTGAAGAGTGCCTTGGTGGTCTTTCTGTCAGCTGAGGTGGACTTCAGTTTCTGTTCCTGCTAATCAGGGTAACAGTAGCACAGGAGAGAAGGGGAGCTGAAGTGATCCTTCAAGGAGGTTGGATATCCACAGATGTGCTCTATCAATGTTGGCAGTAGTTCTTCAATTACTTCTTTCTAAAATGGTGCAATGCTTTTGTCAGTTGAACAGTAAACTGTCCCCTGATTATTTGTGTTTTTATTGCTGCTTGTCTGAGGAGCCTACTCTGGTATTCTCAGTTTGGGCTCTCTTTTTGAGGAAATTAGTGTTATGATATTATAGATGTCATCCATGTACTGGCACAGCTGTGTGTGAGGCCACACAGTGAAGTGAATTGGGAAATTGATGTAGTGGAAAAATAGCCCACTTTTAGCTCTGTGGTCCCTCAGGTGTTACAGTGTGTGGCTAATGCTGACAGGCAGCAGTGTGCACACAATGGAGAGGGTAAATGGTTATAGGAGTAGTGTAGACACTAAACTAAAGGTGATGTTTTTCAGAGTGGCCCAGCTTCTCTCTGCTCTTAGTGTATGAATTGGAGGGCATATGGATGTTCATGAGAGTTACCCTTCTGTGAATGTTGGACAAAATCCTTTGAAGGGATTATTTTGCCTCGGCGTTTTTCTGATGAGGAGTTTCAAAGGCGTTTCAGTTTCTGTTACCTCCTGTTGGTTAGCAGACCTTATGAAGCCTTACTGCAACATTGCCACGTCACTGTCACTAGTATGGGCATCTGCCAAATGGCGGGTTACTTTTGCATTTTTGACAACACAAATATCTTTTCTCAAGCTGTAGAGGGGTCAGGTGGAAGTTTTTCTGCAGTTCTGCCAAACAGTGTGATAGCAGGAGCCCTAAGATAAGGTGTCCACACGTGGTGAAGGGTGTAAGCAGGCAGAAGTGTTGGAAATTTCCCAAGATGTCAGTATGCAACCAGTAAACACACAGAGGAGGGAGCCGTGTTTCAAAAATTGTTTGCAAAACATGCTGTTCACATGTGCTCTCAAAGGACACTTCCTGCAGCTTCTACACCCCCGAGTTTCTTTGCTGATTTTTCTCTTTGTGGCCCTCTAAAGGGAGGGAGTGCAGGGGAGTGTCCTAGAGCTGGGTGCCACTGAGGCCATAAGCTGCCAGCATGTCTGAGATAACACACACAAGGAACTTAGTAAACAAGGAACTTTCCTTTCTGCAGCGCTGCAATTAAAATAGTGGTTTTGTAAGCAATTTGAACTAGGTAAATATTGGAGTACGTTTGATTAAGAAGGCGCCACTTGTTACTGTTACCTAATGTGAAATGCTACTTTAGTTAGTTTTGCACTTTGGAAGTAGATATACTTTCCAGGAGAGAAATCTTTCAGAGTGTGAACTTTTACCTCTCTTTCTGGTGATACTCATTTGCCACCTGGCACTGCTTCAAAAAAGAGCAGCCAATCAAAAAAATCCCAAACCCATTGCATTTCTGTTGCCTTTAAAAGGGTTTTTACTCTACCCATCAATTTCTTGGTTTTCATCTTTCAGGTAATACTATCCATGAGAGACATAGCAAAAATTCCCTTTGTCTTTTTATTGACTTCTTTATGCTTGTTTTCTTGAACTGTAATGATAGATCAAAACAGAGTAATATATATAGGTTATTAGGAAGTTAGAAAATAACTTGTGTTATGACATTCATTAATTGTCTTAGCGGAATTTTTTAGCCTTCATTTATTTAACACCCGTGGTAATGCCTTAATATTCTTCTGTTAATACAGAAGCCACTGAAGCTCACTAAAATAGCTTCATATTAATAATTTCTCATTTGCCAAACCAACTGTATTATTTATTCATCATGGTTTTGAAAATAGGTGGAATTGTAGAAAAAGAAAGTAATTGGTAAATAAAATTTTCAGAGCTGTTCTGGAGTATTCCCAGTTAATCCCATAAGCAGTTTAAAAATTCCTTAATATGGTCTCCCACAGTTTGACTACAGTAAAAACTTTGTGTCTTTCAGAGGTGTAGTGAGTAGTGGGACTGTGAGGAATGAGTGTTAAGATTAAGGAGATGTGTTCTAATTTCTGCCCTGCCCCTTTGAAATGTGCCTATATGCTTCTTGTGTTTGCTCCTTTAAAAGCATCTGCTTGATGGAAACACATGAGTGAACTCAGTTGTCTTGGAAGATGCAACAGGTGGTTTGTCATATCAGTGTAATAATGAGGAATCCCTTTTTTATATGTTTCGTTTTGTGCTGACTAAGCTTCACTATGATTTTGCTGATCTGCAGCAGATGAACCTAAGCCCTTTGCCCTTTGGCATGCTCTGTGAATTTAAGCACTTTAGTAGTGAGATATCAGTGAACCATTTGCCCTCTTGGCATCAGGTGTGTGTTGTGGATAGTGGAGGTATTAAAACAAACAGCAGAGCAAACAGTTAGGAGGGAGTGTTGTCAGTTCTGTTTCCGACCTGACTGTGAGTGTTGCTTCCAGCTCTGCTCTTCACTAGGGTCTTGTTGCTCAGAAACTGAGAAGCAGCACAAGTACAGCCAGGCACCAGTCTCTAAAACTAACATCACCTCTCAGTGGGAACATCACACAGAGTCAAGACTCAATAAATGTAAAATGTCTATAAACCTTTTAAGCATTAAGTGTTCTAAGCTGCCCAGTCAGCAAGAGTGGTAAGTAAAAGAACAGTCATTCTGTACTGTGACAGTATTTAGAATGGGGAATTAGGCAGTTAAAACTTCCCCTTTGCTGTGCAACAGAGTAGTGTTGAAAGACTACTGAACTGTTTGTTAATACACATGCAAAAACTGGTAGCTAGACTTAGGATTATGAAAAAAACAGTAAAAATGAATCCTACATTCCTTTGCAGCTGGCAGTGTAGAGTGGGAAAAATTATTTTATAAGTGTATCACTTGTTAAGAATGGTATGGTGTGTTAAATGATAGTCACGACTAAGTGGTGCTGAAAAGGAAGAAAGCATCTGATTTAAATGGGGTGACTAATGGCTGGTCTTTTTTACTTTTTGTGCTCTTTGTTCTTTCCCCTGCTCATTTGCAGGGGGGTTGAGTTAGATGACCTTTCACTGATTTCTGTGATTCTTTTCTTAGTTGGTGTATATTCTACTTTGGATAAAAATAATTGATACATTTCAGTATTCATTATAAAGCTACAAAGAATATTTTGGTGTTGATGTTTTTAGGAAAAGGATCTTGTAGAATTGTAGATACAGACATAGATGAACAAGTCATCCAGCTTTCTTTGGAAACTTGCATTTCACCACTTGTACTTTTTAAAACAACATTACATAAACATTGTGGTGTTAACATTAAATTAATATTGGAGAATGTAGAAGAATTGAGTACTACTGATTTTCCATGTTTCAGTTTTAGAAAGCTATTAATAATTGACATTTCAAGTATGCATGAGTTTGCACGTGAGGAAAAAAGGATGAGCACGTTGAAGATCATAGGTGTTGAGCTGCCTTGGCAGGCAAAACAGAAATGCTCTAAGCTGTTTGAGAGGAAATGCTTGTTAAAAGCCGTGGGAGTGTTATTTTAAAAGTTGCCGAGCTCCAGAGGAGAGCTCCGTTGTATTCGCTCTGCCATCCAGTGGTGTGAGAGGAAACTGAACAGGAGTCACACAATTACCTGTCCTGAGGTTCAAGCTTGGCCCAAGAGGTGCCAGGTGAAGGAAATACATCCAAAGTTCACTGCATGGGTTGAGGTTTTGGGAACAAAACATGAGTTTTTCTAAGAAAATTATGAAGGGCAATAAGGTTGTCTTTCCTGAGTTTCCTTTCTGATCTCCCAGCTACTGTTAGAAGTTGCAGGGGATGACAATTACTGTAGTGTACATGATTGCAGTAAAAGAGAATCTTTTGCTATCCATTAATGGTGAAGGGAGATTTGATTTAATTTCAAGGAATGTTTGTTTGGGAGAGGAATAACTTAATCTGAGGCTCTAAATGCTTCATAGGTCTTGTGAGTGAGAGGTTGATTAAATACTTCTCTTCAAATAGGCTTGTTTAGGTACTATATTTTTGTATGGAAAGGATAGTTAACAGATATGGTTTTGCTGTTGTTGAGTTTAATTATACTTCTAACAATCTTTCTAATTTTGTTTCCTCTAGCTTTTTAGATGTTTTAATTAAAGTCAGGAACAGACACAATGACGTGGTTCCAACCATGGCGCAAGGGGTGATTGAATACAAGGAAAAATATGGCTTTGATCCATTTGTTAGCAGTAACATCCAGTATTTTCTAGATAGATTCTACACCAACCGCATCTCTTTCCGTATGCTTATTAACCAACACAGTAAGTAATTGCTTTTCTCTTCTTTGAAAACTCATTGCTTGTAAACCTGAAGGTGTAACTTTGTTTTGCCTTTTTTCTTACTCATGACTATTCTGTGCCAATTATGGTAAAAGATATACTGGCAGCTGGTTAATTTGGTACTTTGCAATGATCAGAAATGAATCCCAAACACCAGTGTGCTTTCTTTTAGAATTGTCAGTCTTTGTTAGTGTGGCTGTTGCTTTTTAGTCTTGTTGGCAGAGATGGCTTGTGAAGTGATACATGAAGTATTTTTAGATAGTAGTAGAGTAGCTGTATCTTTGTGCTCACAAAGCTTTCAACGAAGTTTGTAGAGCTCATATTTATTTCATAATGAAACGCAAAGATGCCATAAAGTTTGAATAGGTTATGTACTATACTTACTGTTTTTTCCAGCAAGTTATCTAGACTTTCTTGCCTTCTAAAGAGGTTGAGTATTTCTGACTGAAGTTTTAAATTATATCCCTTGTCTTCCCCTACTTCCTATTTCCTATTTATTGATAAATGCTGGAGTTAGTTATCCTTTGTCATCAGGTCCTGTTTCATTTGTTGTTACTAATAAACTCACTTTTTTATATTCGTATTACAGAGTGAAGGGAGTTACTTGCACAGCTCCTATTAACCAGTATGTGCAACCATGCAGAGAGTGATCTGTGTAAAGTTAAGGACAGTCTTCTGATCTGTTTTAGTGTGTCTCGTGCCTTTTAGCTCTAGAGCTTCATTCTCTGCTCAGTATTCTGCTTTTCTGAGCTCTTAGGAATTGTATGCTACAGATAATGTGGATGCTGGAGTACTGTAGCATGAGGTGTTTTACTACAAGCTGTGTGTCTTTCCAGTAACCTTGTATGTGACTAACAGATGCCTTGCTGTGTGTGTACAGATAACTTGAATGTGGCAAAGAATACAGAATGAGATAAATGTACAGCTTTGACTTTACTTGAACCTGGGCAGACGAATGACTGATATAAAACCAAGTTAAAAGGCTCTCATAGAAGAGTTGTAGCAATAGAGTACAAACACTGCCCTAATAGAATTCTTGGGCTGAGTGCTACCATAATTTGCACTAATTCTAAAATATTAAACTTGATTTATTGAACTGAACTAGCTTTTCCTAGAGACCCTCTTCTTTAACTGGTTGGAGCTTAAAACTGCTTGTAGATACTTAAAGTTTAGTTAACCTTGTATAATGTCTGTGTGTTAGCAGTGTTAGTAGTCTGTGATGTCAAATGTTAATCTTGAAGCACTAAAGAAAAAGATAATTGGAAAGCAGAATGCAAAACCAAGTTTTTCCATAGTTTGCATTTCTGTTCCTACATTACTGGCAGACTGTTTCTTACAGCACTATTCTGCAGGACACACTGCCCAAGGTATGAGCTTGCTGTGCCCAGGGTAGGAAAAGCTTTCAGACCTAGACTTTTTCCCACCTCATGCTGCTGCTTCATGTCAGAGCTCACTAACTTGCTAAAATAGCAGAAAATCGCTCCTGAAATAAAGTATAAAACCTTTCTACTTCTTTGAGAGTCTTCTTTAAACTCTTGATGAAGGGTCTGGTGAGTTCCAGACCCTTGTGCAAAGAGGGAGTGGGGATCATACTGCTGAGATCCAGGGAGAAAGTCGAGTGAGTGAGTGAGACCTCTGTGCCAGCTGTGAAATTGCAGCTTAGGTGAGTGTAAAAGGCTTTTAATGATGCCTTATAGTTCCACAGTCCTTTTTACTGTAATGTTTTCATTATTGTGAGTGCTTCTGTTCTGACATGATGGTATGAATGAAGTATTTTACATTTTAATTTTATCTAATTTTTGATAATCTGCTTTGAAATGTAGGTTTTCACCTTAACCCTCCCACGTCACAAATTCTGTTTTAACTAGTCTTAACTATAAAAACTGAAAAAAAGAGGGGGGAAGATGAGCAGTTAGACAAGTAACCTTCTTAAACAAGGATTCTGGCAATTTGCTAGAGTATCTTTTTACAAAATGATGCAGTATCCAGTAAGTCTCAGATACCATCAGATTCAAACTTTCTGGGCTGCCTCAAAGGTAAAAAATAATTTGCTACCATTTCTTTTTTATTTTAGCACTTCTGTTTGGTGGAGATATTAATCCTGCTCATCCCAAACATATTGGAAGTATTGATCCTAATTGTGATGTGGCAGAGGTGGTTAAAGGTAAGATGAAGTTAATATTTTTGTTGACTGAAATCCCCCCAACTTAGAATATTCAGAAATGTTATTGAGATACAAGAAACTGAAGGTGATATAAATCCATTTCTTCTTTTCTTATTTTATTAAAGTTCTGCAGTTTCTCACAATAAAGTCCTGGGCATATTGAGACTTTCTAATGTCTTCATTATTGAGAAGAGAGAAACTTCTGGTCTGTTAACAGAACTAAGAAAAACAATTTGATTTTTAACAGGTTTAATCTGTACTTTTAAATATCAGATGAAGTGTCTAAATGCTTTGTTAAATTTTAGATGTTTTCTTCCTGAAATACTTAGAAGCAGGTTCTCATGTAGTGCTTTTGTATCTCATGTGGGTACCACAGGAAACAGAGTAAGTGAAATTTCCATTTTGTTTAGTTAGGCCTTTCAGTAAAATGCCCTCAGGTGTACAGATATCCCAGTGAAACTCCACATTACTGTGTCATCTGATCACACCACAGCCCATTCTCTCCCCTGCAGAAGAGATGGGTGTGATGGCTCTACCTGACTGATCTGGCACAGTTGCAGTGGAAGTCCTGTTTGCTCTGTTGTGAATGTTTATATGCTTTGAGAATGTTAGCAAGTAGGCATGAGGCAATGCTGGCTGCTTCAAGAACTTCTCCATGGAAGGTTCACACTCTGGGTGCATCTGTTTGCAAATACAGGTCTTGCTGTAGGAGAGAATTCCAGGCTCTATCCTTTGCTGCTGTTTGTGCAGCTGCAAGGTGGGGAAGAATGTGTTTCTCCACTTCACTTTCTCTCAGCCTTTGGTGAAGTGAGAGGGAAATCTTTCTTATCTCAAAGTCTGACCTGCATGATAGCTCACTTTGTAATGCTTTTTACAGCTCTGTTACAGCTTTTTTTCTAGCTCTTTTTGGCTCCTAAGATGGCCTTTTTCAGCAGCTTTTTTTTTAATTTTGATTGACCTTATTCTACTTTGCCCTCAGCGTTTTATATGTTACAGCCATGTTGTTTATTTAGATTTTCCTTCTAATAGCAATATGATCATCAAATTCATAGCCACTGCCTTGGACAGGGGAGTACATAGTGTCAGAAGGTGCTAAGTCCAGTTTTCAAGCAAGTAGCTAAAATAGATCTTACACAACACTGACAAAACAAGACCATTGTAAATAGTGTCCAGTGTTGCCTTTCAAAGAAACAAAATGTCCTTAAAGACAGGGGCTGTATAGAGTCAAGGCGATTGAGGCCATTTCCTTGTAGGATTGGTAGGGGGTTAATATATGTTCTGTATGCTGTGCTAGCTCCCAAATTATCTGGTTCACAGGCAGCATTCTGAGTGATTTATCTGTTAAGATGCTGATTTTGGCACTGTATGTGGCAGCTACAAGCTCTATATGCCCTTCAAACATTGAAGAAATTATTTAAACAGCCACTTCTTGCTTCAAGCAGCTGCACCAAGTGTAGTGTCTGTGCTGCCTGAGGTGGCTGTCTCTGTCTCACTGATTGTCCTGCAATAAGACTTTTGAGCTGCCAGCAAATTCAGGTTTGTTCCTGGAGCCAGGATTTTAAATGTAGCAATAGATCCCTCACTCTTGATGCTCCCTAATTTCCATCCACACCATGAAGCATGCTTTGAACTTCACAGTCTCTTTCACAGTCTAAGGACTCTGACAGAGTTGGCTTTTAGAGGAAGATGAAATGCACTCAGATTGTTTGACCCAGATTTGCTAAGAAACCACTAAGAAATCTTTCAAATATAGAATCACAGAATGGGTCAGGTTGCAAGGGAGCACAGTGGGTCATGTGGTCCAACCTCCCTGCTCATCCCCGAGCAGGATTGTGTCCAGATGCTTCTTGAACATCTCCCTTGAACGAGGGAGACTGCACAACCTTTCTGGGTAATCTGCTCCACTACTCAGTCACCTGCACAGGGAAGCAGTTCTTCCTCATGTTCAGGTGGAGCTTCCTGTGCATCAGTTTCTGCCTCTGGTCCTATTGCTGGGCACCACTGAGAAGAGCCTCCAAAGGCTCCATCCTCTTGATACCTCCTCCTCAGATACTCTGAGGCATTGATGAGGTTCCCTCTCATTCATCTCTTGCAGAGGCTGAACAGGCTCAACTCTCTGTCTCTCCTCATAAGAGAGATGCTCCAATCCCTTAATCATATTTGTTGCTCTCTGCTGGACCCACTCCAGGATCTCCATGTCTCTGTTGTCCTGAGGAGCCCAGAACTGGACACAGCACTCCAGACACACCTCACTGGGCTGAGTGGAGGGGCAGAATCACCTCCTGACCTGCTGGCAATGCTCTCCCTAATATCCCCAGGGTCCCACTGCCCTTCTTGGCCCCAGGGCACTGCTGGCTCCTGGACAGCTCATTGTCCAGCAGGACCCTCAGGCCCTTCTCTGCAGAGCTGCTCCAGCAGCTCAGCCCCAGCCTGGCTGGTGCCTGGGCTTGTTCTGGCCCAGCTGCAGGACCTGCATTTGCCTTTGCTGAATTTCACAGTTCCTCTGCCCATCTCTGCAGCCTGTCAAGGCCCTTCTGAAGGGCTGCACAGCCCTGTGGGGTATCAGCCACTCCTGCCAGCTTTGTGTCAGCAGTGAACTCTCTGAGGAGGCATCTGCCCCTCCCTCCAAACCATTGATGAATAAGTTAAACAATAGTGGGCCCAGTATTTAACCTTGGGGGCACCACTAGTGAAAAAAGGTGACTTAAACTTTCTGCCTGTATTTTGACAGTACATGAAGCCTGATTTGGGTTATGGGGAGTTTTTTTCAGGGAGGGTCTTTTTTGGTTCAGTAGGAAAGAATGAAGAATCTTAAAGATTCCAGCTTTTTCTCAAAAACTACCTTGGAAATTAAGTATTGTAAGCAGTATTGTGTTTGGAAAACCTGAATTTATGGCTGCAATGTCATCCTTTTTTATTTGAGATGGAAAGAACAAGTATGAAATTGTGATCAGGAAATAAAAAATAAGTGGATTTTATGGTCAGCCTAAGATCATATCCTTCTGGTTTTCAAGCCCTGAACAAAGATGAAAAATAGCTTCTCTCCAGTACTGTGCTTTTGATTGTGGAGCTTTAGTTAGAATTTTCCCTTTCCTGACAAATGGGCTACAAGTATACAGAGAAAAGGGGATTAGATTGGATACCACCTTCATGTTTGTAAAGTAGCTCCCAAAATGAATGTTCTGTTTGTGGTCTTTCACAGAGGATGAACAGTGCTGATCGTCTCTAGAACATCTTGATAAATCAGTATTTGTTCTGTTGTTTTGTAGATGCTTATGAAACAGCTAAGATGTTATGTGAACAGTACTATACAGTGGCACCTGATCTGGAAGTTGAAGAATTCAATGGTAATTACGAAATTAATTTAACTGATATATGTAAGAAAATGAGTTTCTGATATTTGTGGTTTCTAGTTTTGTTAGTTAATTGTAAGTTATAATTTTAACTCTGCCGTCCTGTATGCAGTTACTTTTATTGTAATGTGTCTACATGGGCACCTGAATTATAGTTTATCATCTTGATGTGTACTTCTTTATGCTGAATGCAGAGTTCTATCTGCTGAATTCTCTATCACATTAAAGAAAATAAACCAAGAATCCTCTTAACTGGGAAGTAAATATTTCTGCGATCTAATCTTCTAATGGAACTGAAACTTGTTTCATTCCAAAGTATGCTTATAAACTGATGACTTCCACTGGCACTCTGGACACAGGGGTAAGGTCTTCAGTGTAAGATGGCAAAACTAGAATTTTTATTAGATAGTCTGTGCTTTAAATCCTATCATGAACTTCTCACATGAAAATCTGTTTCAAGTTGATTGCAAAGATGGAAGTTGGCTGACACGAAACTGATGAGACAGGCCTTGTCAATGTATTGACTGCTTTTTGTTCATTATTTTATTGACAAAAGAGAGCTTACATTTTTAGGTTAAAAAAAAATTTCCTGAGTGATCCTCTCCCAAATTTTGGACAACTGCCAAACATAATACTAAGATGTTTCCAAACTTCAGCCAGAAGAATTGTGAAAGTGTCAGAAATAGGTAACACTCAATGGATAGTGTGATACATGGAATATGTGTTGCTCAAAGTACTATCAAGTAGTGTAGAAATATTTCTCTACACAAGGTGATACTGTCAACAGTGATACATTACCACCCATCTCTCCCAAAACCAAAGGACTCAACCTTCCCCTTTCAAACTGAGTTGTTCTAGAGATAAAAGTACTGAGTGCTGCAGCAGAGGAATCAATCAATGCAAAATTCATCTGAAGGCATAAGTAAAAAGATCCAGCAGTAGAGAAAACAAGTTGCTGGAGCTAAAAAAAATAAGTGAAAAAGAACTACTTGTTTCCTTTAAACCAGTGTATTATCAAGATGAGGAAACCAACTTTGGAAACCAGCAATAACTTGTTTTTTACCTCTGTACCTCAAACAAGTGTGGGTCAGTTAGCCTTGGTTTTGGTGAAGTGTAAGGGAATGGGAGTATGGACTGACAAAATTAACAGGCAAAATGCTTTGCAGAGCATTGTTTTGGTCTCCTTTTCCGAGTAGTTTTCATTACCATGTCTTTTAAAATAATGACTGGGATTATTGCCAGTCCTCAGTGCCAAAAGTAATGAAGTTGACTCCAGTCACATTCTTTGTGCGTATTTATAACTTCTTGCAATTTCTGAAGCAGACAGAGACTTTCCTTCAGTCTGAGCTGCTGCTCAGTCTGTCTAGCTGTGACTGCATCATTTAATGCCAGTAGATCTTTGAGTGTTCAGGGATGACTTCATCTCCAGCACCAAAACTGTCCTGTAATGTATTAAATGCAGCTGTGTTATTTCCTGCCCAATCAAACAATGAGAACTCTGGCATTCAGAGCTGTGCCAAGCCATACCCGTCCACTGAAATGCTCACAGTGGGACAGCAGTGGACAAACAATTCAGTGATGGTTTGGAATATGGAAGCTGTGATATTTTTGAAGTTTATTTGAAAAGTTTTATGAATGCTTACATTTTATATGTTTTTATAAAATATGTAGTTGTTTTTAGAATATTTAAACAGTGGGCTTTGCTTTAGTTTAAGAATCTTTTTGTTCAGCAAATATTATGCTTAAATAGTATGTGAGCATGTGAAAATTTCCCACTTAAGTAGGAAAGTTCTCTTGGTCAACATACACTGTCATATGAAACCAACCACTGCTTAGTGAAGTTTCATATCCAAACAAAGTCTGCTGACTGGATGGATTTGAAGATCATAATTAGAATGTGTTCTTTCAGATGATAGTAGTAACTAAAATTTATGTTTTTACTTAATGGAACTAATCTTACACTGGGAAAATCAGAACATGCTTACATACTTGTCTTTGCTGACATATTCATGTTATTCCTGTGAAGTCCAATGCTACAAAATACTGTTTGGAAGACATTTGATTTGACATTTTTCTTTCTTTCTTTTTTTTTTAGCTAAAGCTCCAAACAAGCCTATTCAAGTTGTATATGTACCTTCTCATTTGTTTCATATGTTATTTGAATTATTCAAGGTAGGTTGCACTTGTTAATATTTGGGAGGGTTTTGTGACCCTGTTACTGTTGAAATTGAGATTCCTTTCAGTTACAACTCTTAAATGTTATTTCAGTTTTCCTTTCTTAAGCTTATTCTTAAGTTTCAAACACTCTTGTTTAAAAGCCAGACTTAAACCCCTCTCTTATGACCTTGTGTACTTAAAAACTGCCTGGTTTCCCACTTCTCTCCTGTTTACTTTTGTAGCTTTTTTGATTAACTTAGAACACTCATGATAGTCCGGTTTTGCAGTGATGGAATATTCATAACCTTGCAGTTTTCATGAGCTTACTTCTTTATTGCTTGTTTGAGGACTGGTTAGGATCAGTATCTTTATTGTGAAAACAGCCCCTTTGCCTTTAATAGTGTAAAATACATGATTTGTTTTGGTTTTATTTATGTTTTCTTAATAATTGGAACAACAGTGAAAATGGAACATGTGAGAGGTGTTATATGGTTTGAAAGCAGAGAGGAGGTCTCTAAGTGGTGACAACTGAACACTAGAAATTGAAGGGAAAGCATGTGTTTGGCCAGAGAGGAACTTTTTCAAAGTACTGAGTTTTGGGGTTTGATTTCTGACATTTGTCAACTATGTTCATTTAAATCTTCCCCCATTTTACCATTTGCAACATTAGTTCTAGGGTAGAAGAGGTGAAAATTTGTACATTACATGTGGGTATGTTTTTGGTACACTTTATGAAATAGGTTGAAGCCAATAAGTTGTAGCTGTAAAGAACTGGGAGGGAGTGGCAGTGAAAACTCTGTTAACATGCATTATAAAGTCAGATTGACAGATGGTAAATTAAAAATTGTGTGACTCAGGCTGAGAAAATCAAAACTAGCTTTCTGTAGTGAGTATCAGTGTTGGTGTTGTGCATGGTAATGGTGAAGAATGTTCTTATCCCTTGAATATATTTGCTTGATTTCACACAGGAAAAAAAAAGCCTTGCTTTATTTTCTCTGACTATATAAAAGAAATAAAAGTTATGTATAATGAGTTGTAATGTAAAAATTTAACTGGGCAATTCATTGACTCAATGGCACTTGAATTTGTGTTAAATACAGCCTTTTCTATCTTGTGCACAACTGTAGGACAGAGTATCTGGATGCTACAAAATAAATGCAAGTTCTAACTTGTCACAAAAAGTTTATATGTTAAAGTTAGAATCAAAGAGACTATTTTCTTTTATTTTCAGAATTCAATGAGAGCTACAGTGGAATTGCATGAAGGTAAGAAAGAAGCCTATCCATCAATCAAAACCTTAGTCACTTTGGGGAAAGAAGACCTATCTATTAAGGTAAATGCCTAAAAATAATACGCAGCTTGCAAACCTGCTAGTTTTAGACTAGTATGACTTGTAATTGAAAAGGCAAATAATTATTGTATCACCTGCTTCATATTCATTAGAACAGAGTATTTTCAATTGAGAAGGACCTACAAGGAGCATCTTGTCCGACTGCCTGACCTCTTCAGGGCTGACCAAAAGTCAAAGCACATTTGTTGAGGGCAGTGTCCAAATGGCTCTTGCTCACTGATAGACTTGAGCATTGACCACTTCTCCAGGAAACCTGTTCCGCTCTTTGACCACCCTTCCCATAAAGAAATGCTTCCTGATGTCCACTCTAAACCTCCCCTGATGCTGCAGCTTTGAACTGTTCCCACATGTCCCTTTCCTGGATCCCAGGGGATGAGATCAGCACCTCCCTCCCCAGTTCCCATCCTCAGGAAGCTCTAGACCATGACAAGGCACTCCCAGCCTTCTTTTCTCCAAACCAGACAGCCCCAAAATCCCTAGCTACTCCTTTAATATTTCTAAAGTAATTTAGATAATGCTGCTCAAGGTTTTGTGGCATTTTTTTTTCAGAACCTAATGTTTAAAATGCTTCAATTTTCATTCCTTAGATAAGTGACCAAGGTGGAGGTGTACCTCTAAGAAAAATAGACAGATTGTTTAACTACATGTACTCAACAGCACCCAGGCCCAGTCTGGAGCCCTCGAGGGCTGTGCCTTTGGTAAGCAATTGCAATATGTATTTAAATGTCCCTTTGCACCACTCTAATTTTACATTTCTCTTCATTGCAAACCACTGCATCAGGTTTTCCACTGTGGAAAAGGTTTATCATTAGCATGTCTAACCAGGTAGAACCAGAGAAAATGGGTTCTATTATCATCACTCAGTCTATGGAATAGAAAATTACTTTTGTTTGTCTTGACATTGCATTCTTGGAAACAAGCATTGAAAACCTGCATAAGCACATAAGTATTTTCACAGATTAGTGGGCAGGATCTTTAGTGCTATATTAGTGAGAAGGTGGATGACCCAATGAGCTCCTCTTTGGTGTATAAATTATTGTTTATCTAAGTTTCCTATCATAAATGTATTGAAAAGGTGAGCCACACTGCTCAGCACTTGAGAAGCATCTTCTGGCAATGCACAAGCTTATATTGAAGCTTGAAGATAATTTTTCTGTAAGTTATGGACTGTGAAAGCACATCTAAAAATATATCTAAACCTGCAGGTGGAACACTTTTGGTATATTCTTGTTTAATTGGAAGTACCTCATGTGATACTTCCTTCTGAGGTGCATCAGGGCCAGATTTCAAACAAAAAAAAAAATACTCCCCATGGTTTCTTCTAGGCAGGGAAATTATTTCACTGTTGAATGTGTAGATTCTTTTAGCAAGCATGATTAAAAATATTATTTAAATACTATTTCTAAGTTGTTTTATTAAATTGCATATTGACTCATTGTGATAAAAATTGTATAGCTGCTATTCCACTTGATTTGTTTTCAGTAAGCAGATTTATACAGATACTGTATTTTGCCTCTTCTCATCTCTGTCCTCAGTTGCTTCTGATGCAATCCTTTATCTCTAAGCCTGTTGAGAAGTTGATTTGCTGAAAAATTTCCTTTCCCTGCTTAGGAGCATTCTCATCTAGCACGTTCCTAAGTGATTTTTTTTCCTCCCCTGCTGATACTTCTGTGCTTCAAGTGCCTTCAGATGAATAATAGAATGTGGGACAGAGTATGGAATCATAGGATCATTAAGAATGGAAATTACTTCCCAAGATCATCAAGTCCAGCCTTTGACCAAACACCACTATGTGAATCAAACCACAGCACTAAGTGCCATGTCCAGTTGTTTCCTGAACACTTCCAGGGATGGTGACTCCAATACTTCTCTGACCGCCAGTTTCAATTCTTGACAATCCTTTCAGTGAAGAAATTCTTCCTGATGTCCAGCCTGAACTTCCCTGGCATAGCTTTGGGCTGTTTCCTCTTGTCCACATGATTATTTTAGATATAAAATATTTAACAGTAAACTGAGGGTAAAATCAGTTCAGAGTGACTGAGAGGTAATAAATTTCCTTTTAGCTTATGAGCAGAAAGTCTTTATGGTGCTGCCTTGGTACACAGTGGGTGCCATTGTGGCATGGCGTGCATTGCACTGGTTTTATCCGTTTGCCACAGGAGCTGTGAAACCCAGTCCTGTGTCTGCACTGCCTTGGTACTGATCCTTCACAGCTCCTACCTCTACAGCACATCTCAGTCATATTCTTCAAACTTCTGCTTTTCCACAGAAAATCTTCTTGAATGTGGTGAGTGAGAGGGAACAGATCTTAATTCAAATATAAGCTTTTTTCTTTGTCACAAATGGTAGAATCTCTCTTGATGCATAATCTGCCTTTGTTCTGTCTCACTTTTGATCAGCAATTTACTCTATCAGTCTACAAGGGTTTTCTGAAACTTGTTCTCAGGATAAACTTATACCTTGATTACCAGTTGTATTCACTATTAAACTGTCTCTTCCTTTGTAGCTGATTGTAAAATGTGTTCATCATAGGATTGACACTATTCTTTTTTCTTTTTTCAGTGCATCTTCAGTAATGCAGTGCCGTGTTTACTTCCTCATCTTCAAAACTGCTTACTTTGATTCTGTAGCATTTATCCCTGCTATTCTTCTGCTGTATCCTGTTTTCAGGCCTTATTTTTGTTTCCCAGGCTATGCCACTGTAGTCAGACCTACAAAGGATCCTCCCTCTCTTGTGAATCTGGCAGCTTTTGCCCTTTGAGTCTGACCAATGTCTTCACATGACTGAGTGTCGAGAAAAGTTGTTCAGCTCTGTTATTTATATGTGTGTGCAGAAATATAAAAGTCACAAACTGAGTCTGTGCCATATCTTGCCACTAACAGGAACAAGGACTTAGCAGTGAAGTTTGACACATTATGTATTATGGCCCAGATCCAGTTATAAAAACAATTATGCTATGCTTAGTATGTCAGTCTGGAAATAAAAATCCTTCAGCAGAAAGGTTCCACATAAATCCTCTTTGATGTCCGTACAGAAGGAGTTTCTTTATTGTGTAGTGCAAAAGAACAAACCACTTGAGAATTACAGTGCTGCAGACGGTTGGTAGTGTGCCATCTTTGACTTAAGTAATATTCTAAACTAAGCTGTGGTGCAGTGTAAATAGACATATTTTTCTGCTCTAACACTCCTTCCCCTTGTTATGATCCCCTGTCTAGTTTATTAAACATTCATGGAATTGGGCAGTGGAAGAGAAGTATCCTTCTATTGACTGAGGAAAATTTTTGCTCCCTCTCATTGCAAATGTTGTTTAAAGCCTGCTGAGAAACCTTGTTACCATGGCAGCATTCAGATTCTAGCAGGTCTTGGGTTCATCTGCACTGCCCATAGAGTACACATTAAAAACACATGGTCATGTTTAATGATAGTACGTTTTCTTAGGGAATTTAATGCTATTCTCTGACAGCATTTGTTCATAGTGGGAGAAATGTGGCTTAAATTAGTTTTAATTTAAATCTGGAGATGCTAGTAATACAGAAATGTAGTAACCTCCTATTTGTTTAATGCATACCATAAATATTAATGATAAATTTGCTCTAAGGAGCTTTTCTTTCTTTAGGCAGATGTGTCATCATGGACTATTCTGTCCTTTAGGTCAAGCACAGACCTATGTATTAATTGCCTCTTATTAATTGGCTTTGCAAAATAGACCCTTTGCAAGGCCTTGATTTAACAAGGTACTCCTCCAGGATCTCCAGTCTTCATATTTCTTGTAAGTTACCTGGTTTGGAAAACACCCTAAAGGCAGTGCACAGAAGTGACTGACAGGAAATGTTTGAAAGAGATATGTATGAAATAATTATGTGTGCTAGCAAAGAGCATAAAGGAACAGGTGGGGTAATTCTGGAGTGAGGAAAGTATAAAATGTTTTCAGTATTGTTTGATACTGCCCTTTACTTCAGCTGGTCCTTAGGGTATGTACTGTCCACAAATTGCCTTTTGGTTGCTGGGCTTTATAATTTCTGTAATGTATCTTTTGTCCAGTCTCCAGAAAAGAAAATCAGCTTTTGACATTTTTTGTTAGTTCTTTCTAAGACAGTCAAATCAATTTTTAGAGGTTAAGAAAGAAATCTCTCAAGTTTCAAGACCAGGTGTTTGAAAGTGATGCATGTGACTCTAGCAGGAGATGAAATTTCTCTTTGAGACATTTAAAACATGATGTTGGGAAAAGTGCAGCTAAGCAACTGTTTTAACTCTGTTAATGGACACTAATAACTATGGCAAACAGTGTGAAAAGGTCATATTTCTGTTTCTTATTTTCCTCAGAAGGACTGAGTGAGCACTGTAAACCAATTAAATACTAAATTTAAAATTCTATAAAAACAAGGCAAAAAAGGCCAAAAGATATTGTAGTAGATGACAGCAAGAGAATTTGTGATGGACACTGTAGTACAAGTTCTTTAATGTTCACTTTTCCCTTAAGGGATTTCCCATAAAATGATACCACATATTATAATGCTTGTACGTCCTTCATCTTAGCCTTCTCTTTTTTGTATCATTTTTGGCCTTTGTTTTTAAAATTCACGGCGTGTTTATCACTTATCTGTCAGGTTGCTTTTGTGTTGTAGAATGAATTTATTGGTTTCCTGAAAGCTTCAGGTGTTTCATTTTTCTCGTAGTCCACCCTTACTACATTGCCTTGTATACGTTTGGGGTTTTTTTCCAAATGCTTGTGTGTTTGGAATAGTTTATTTCACTGAATAGTGATGAAAAATTCAGGTGGAATTTGGGTACATAACCAACCACTGTGGTTCTCAGCACATACCCAGTCATCTGAAAGGGCAAAATCCTGTTCCCTGGCTGCATTGAGAGAGACTTGGAGGGCTTTTTTTATAAATTTTCTGACAAGAGAGGGTTGAAAAAGTGATTGGTCTTGTTGCAGATGTGGTTATGAATATTAGTTTTGTAAATTTAAAATCTGAACTTCCTACCCATCAAGTCCATTATGCTTTGAAAATTGTGTGGTCTGTACTGTGTCTCAGTCCTCACAAGATCATTCATTGCTGTGGAATCCTGATCTTTTGGTAAACTGAGGAGTTTATTTGCCTTATAATGCTCTGTGTATTCCTCTGCAGGACTCTGCTGATTGCTCTGGCACTGTGGCATCAGCAGTCACTTCATAGTGTGACCTAGAGGAAGTAGACAGAGCTGTCTCTGGCTTTCTTGTGTAGTTTCCTAAGTGTAGAGAAATTTGAGAATAATAATCCCAGGCTTGGGGGAGAAAAATCATTCTGTCAAAACTCTTAATTTTTATTAAAGAAAGAATGCAATACTATAGCAATGGTCATAGCAATGGTCATCACTGTGGGAAAGCTGTGTAGAGCATTGGTTTGCTTTTCTGGGTGGAGGCAGAATGTATGGTATGCTGCACCTGCCTGCCTCTGAGAAAATGCAGGATGGACAAGGGAGTTCTAGCAAAGGACTTAGCCTTTTTTGTACTCAAAGCTAATGCACAGGAAAAAAGGAGATTTCTCAAAAGCTAAATATGGACTTACAGTGTAAGCTGAGAAATAAAGGAAAACTTCAAAAAGAATTTGATACAAATCTAATATTTAGGTATCCTCTCTTTTATAAATTAATGCAGGGATCTGTTGCATTTTTTTTAACCTTTTCATCATATTTTTCCTTTTCTCTTGTTTTTCCAGGCTGGGTTTGGCTATGGATTGCCAATTTCTCGTCTGTATGCGAGGTACTTTCAAGGTGACCTTAAACTCTACTCAATGGAAGGCGTGGGTTCAGATGCTGTTATTTATTTGAAGGTGTGAATTTGACCCTTTTATAAACTACTAATGCAGTGCAGGTTGTTTGTAGCAGGCTCTTTTCATTCTTCAGCTTGTTTTCAAATTTCTTTTTGCTGTCTTAGACGTTTTTACCTAAATCAGTTACATAAAATCCTAAACCCCGAGGTTATATATTTTAATCTGGCACTAACACTAGTTAGTTAGCTTAGATATTTTTTTTTCAGTCCCTATGTTGGATTGTTGCATTTTGTTAATCTGTCATAAGTAGTGAATCTTCCAAGAGCTGTGATAACAGATAATTTTGGTTAATGCTATTTGATTCTAAGTTTTGGCCGCAGCAGAAATGAGACTATTGACCAACTCCTGACTAGTAAATATGTTCTATTCTATGCAGTTATTGATGCACTAGACTGTATTGGTCTTTTTTATTGTTGTCAACTTTTGGGAGAGCCCAGGCTACTCAGGGATTAAAGGTTGACACTGTTTAAGTTCCATCAGGGAGTTTAAAAGAATACAGTGTATGGCTTGTGTAGGTTATTGGCTTAGCACTGTCACTGTGCCTTGCTGTATGTAGCAAGTGAGCTGTGGAATCCTCTGCTTCTGATGGGTTTTTCAATCCTCTGTGTGTGGAGGAAGAAGGTCTGCCGGGGGACTGAACTGGGTCAGTCCCCAGAGATCACTGTGCTGACAGAGCCCAAGTGCATTGGGGAAGGGAAATGTTGGAGAAGCTGTCTGCTCGGTGTCAGTGACAAATCTCCCTAAAAGGTTTTAGACCAAAAATCTTTTTCTTGCTATCTCTGTAGATACCACTCCCTAGGAAGAAGGGAAATATTTTTCAATGCTATTATTTTCTTTCAACTTTGACTAGGACTTTGAGTATAACTAGAGCTACTAGTCACAGCTAAGGAATTTTCAAAATAGTGCTGTGATATATAACGCTGGGATAATTGCGGCATTTGTTGGATACAGAAGTTGTAACTGTGGATCTTCCTAGAGTATGACCTTGCTCTTGTGTCTCCAATGATACTTAACCATTGCTTTTGTTTTTCCATAGGCCCTTTCAAGTGAATCATTTGAAAGACTTCCCGTTTTTAATAAGTCAGCATGGCGGCACTACAAGACCACTCCTGAAGCAGATGACTGGAGCAATCCTAGCAGTGAACCAAGGGATGCTTCTAAATACAAAGCTAATCGATAATTTGCCTCCTTTTGTCTCTGTTGGAGATGACCTCTGCATTCAGTATAAAGTCTCTGCTTTGTTCCAAAATCCTTCAAACCACAGTAGCTAATTACTTCCCAACAAAGACCTAATCAGGGCGTTGAAAAATACTAAGAACAAAGTGATGATTGGGACTTAAAGGAAGGCACTGAGCACGTTTGGTATGTGAATCCTGTGTACTTCACCAGAATATGCTTGGTTGCTTCAGTCATGCATTGACAAAAGGGATTGCACTGTGATTGCACTTAGGAATACAATGTTGTAACAAAAAGACACTGTTTGAAGTGGCCAATTCTTACTCTAGTGTAAGGATGGGTAAAATGTGCAGAATCCCTTAAAGTGGTGAATAGTATCTTGCACAGCAAAATGGTATAAGAGAAAAATTCTAACGTAGTTAAACATGTGCTTCGAAAATCCACTGTTTGCGGCATTTTGTATTGCACAGTGTCACCTGTAAGAGAAAATCCTTTTGAGCTCTTCAATCTCTAATGAGTTTATAAATGCATAGTTCTAAAAAGGGTTGTGCAGCTTTAAACTGATGCTTTCTCCAAATTCCCAAAGCCATTTGTCACGTGCATACAAAAGTTGTGTTGTTATAAGACGGTAGGACTTCCACTTCCTGGTATGCACCTTAAAGATTTTCTTGACACAGAAATGCATTTCTATGCATTCTTCCTTGTTTTGAGGAAAGTTCCTAAGTAGTTAGATCACCTCGCCAGACAAGAAATTCTATCAATACAGGAGCAGGAGGTAATTAAATTTCCTATTTGCCTGTCATTTTAGGGGAACTGGGGAGGGGAGAGAAATGCTGAGAGGCCAGATAGCCAGTCATACAAATAAATTTGCCTTAAGAGTGTTGGTTGCTTGAAACCTGATTAGTTTAAAACCTGTAAATAGTTTGCAAAGTTATTTATACATTCAGTGTCTGACAACAGTCTGGTAATCTGAGTTTGTAGTGTATATAAAGATGTTGTACACCAGCTTTTGGAACGTGTCATTGGTCTAAGTACCTGAAACTGGAAATACAGTAGAAATGGGAGGGACAAAGTGCAGCTGGTACCTGGTTTAAGTTAAAAAATATCAAATACAAAAAAATCCAAGTATTTTCCCCTTAAATTTATCATAAGGGCTGTTGCCAACTATTAGAAAACTGTTCTTCACAAAGTCTTTGCCAAATGCTGTTTCTGATACTATGGCCTTTCAGAAAAACCTGTGAAATTTAGAAGTTCTGGTGATACATTAGCTGTGGCAATAAAGTAGATGAGTTGTAAGCAGCTCTGATGCACCCTCAATTTCTCTTAGGTGTTTTGATATTTTTTGGAAAGATAATAGAGATTTTCGCATGGAAAAATGAAACTTGTTTACTAAAATTGTGGGGGAACTGTCCCTTCTGTCCTCCCAATATTTATTTTTATAAAGAACTGATTTATTAAGGAAACGCTGAGAAATTCGTGGGTATTTTAAAAAAAGAATCTTAGTTTGTCATAACAATAGTACTTTGCACTCCATAGCACATTTCATTGAAGGATTATAAAGTGCTTTGAGCAATAAACTCCATCAAGCCCCCTTTCTGAGGAGTCCAAGTTCTTGCCTTGCTGGTTGCAGTGAGTTCCAGGACTGGTGTGAGCAGTGGATGAGCTCACAGGTCCCATGGCTGTTCCTGCACTGGGATCAGGAGCACCAGCTCCTTGTCTCTGTGGGCTGCTGCCCTTCCCTGGGGAGCTGGTGCCACCAGGGCAGCTGCTGAAGGCTCTGCCTGCTGCTCAGCTGGGCAATGCTGCTCTCAGAGCCCCTCTGCCAGCAGGCAGCAAGAGGGAGTGGGCTGATGGGCTGTCCCATTCCCAAACTGGACTCGTTTTCCCATGGCCAGAGGGGCTTGGCAGGGCAAGGTGAAGGTGTGACATTTGTGGTCTTCAGCACCTTCCCAGCGCTGCAGGCACTGCTGCAGAGAAGGCAGATTGCTATTGAAGCAAGACAGCTGTGCTGCTGGGGTGAAACCAGGGGAATGGTCTGACTGAAACACTGGATGCAAGTCACATCTACTGAAATTTAGCCACTTATCTTCTGCCCCTACCCGTAACTTCTTACTGTTTTTTGAATTATTTCAAGTTGCGTATGTTTTAGAGTAATTGCAGAGGAGAGTTTACTTAAAGACAGAAATTTGTGGTGAAACTAATACTTTCTCGGTTGCATGTGGTCAGTTTTTTCTAGAACATTACCCAAAACATTCCAAGGAATAAGATAGTTTGCCTAAGAAACTTGAGTTTCAGCTTTTGTTAGAAATTGTATTTTGAAGTAGTAAATCCTACCCTGACCTGGTAGTTGTTTTTGGCTGTCTCCTTATACACAAAGAGGGGAAGGAACAGCAAAAAAAGGAAGGATGTAGGCATATTAGGCTTGTTTTCGTGAAGTGAATATGAGCCATGGGATGTAAACCATGGGAACTGTGAATGAAAGCTGAAGATACCATGGAGGATGTTATGATGTATTAGTGATGTCACTTCTTGAGCCACAGAAACAACTGGCTGGCTTTCAGGACTGGAGTGCTCCAGTACTTGAAAACTGAACTCCCCTGAAATGACACCCTCCCAAGAACCATGAGCTTGTACAAACAGCTCCAAGCAGCAGGGTAGAGCACAAGGAATGCATTTTCTTTCCATTCCCCAAGGTCTGTATGTTGGGGTGAATATGAGCAAGAAGCAACTTATCTTCTCTCCAACATTGTCTAGGCCGCCTGTGCTTTAGTGGTGATCCCAGGTGTGCCATCAACTGTTCTTCCCTCATTGTGCTCATGCCATGTTTCTACACAGGGATTAGTCTGAAAACTGTCTTAGGAAGCAGCAGCAGACCTTCAATAGGAGAGGGTTTTTCAATGGCTGTGCCTGGAAAATGAGCATGGGTGGGTTTTTAATATTGCTGGTTTAACTACAGATACTGTTTTTTTCCAGTTACTTCTACCTTTGATTGGAATCTCTTATAATTATGTTTTAATATCTTGCCGCTGTTAATTCCAAACTTTCTGATGATACAGAAGTATATTTCCTTCTTAAGAATTTCGGAGTTATGGCCTGCTGATGTCATTGCAACCTGCTTGTTTTGACTTACAGGACACATAAATACAAAAAAATGTTTTCAGTGAAAATGTTTCTTATCTGTTGTGTTTAGTGATTAACAGAAACAAGAACAAGAGATGTTTGCTCCTTGATTCTTCCTGAGAATTTACAAACAACTTCTGTATGTCATAGTGCAACTAATAGTTTACTTTTTTGTCCATTGTACATTTTTCTGGTGTATGTGTCTTGAATGTAATTTTATTAATCCCCTGCCTAGTTTAATATTAATAGAGCTAGAACTTTCTCCAAATCATGTACATACTTGTGCTCCCTGCTTTTCTTCGCTTTGTTTTGAGGCAACAAGGGGTCTTTCAGAGTCTGCACTTGATAAGAAATATTCAGAAGATACCAAAATGCTTCTTTGGCTACTCAGGTGCACAGTCTTTTTCTGTGTAATTGACTGTGAAGACCTAGGAGAGCAGAGAGAAAGTCTTTGTCCTGCTGCAGTCTCTGCTACCTCTTGGACACTGTTTAAAGCAGGTCCATTGGCACATGCTTAAAGAATATGGATATTAATTATAGTCTTCTTGGAAAACTCAGGCTACTCTTTGGCTATGTAAGGCTACTTTTGCTGCTGCAACTGGTTAGCATTCTTTTCTTTGTCCTCAGTAGCATTTGCTTTGAAAGAGCTGTTCACTTTCTCCAAGAAGTGAGCAAGAGTGATCTTGTAGTGCAATCTCCTGTTCACCTCCACCCAGACATAGTATTTAGGGTGATATCTTGACCTCATTGACATGGAAGAGGTTTCCTCCCTCCTCACCTTTAACAGGCACCTCGAGATCCTTTCGTGTGAGGTGCTGCAAAAGTGGGCTTGATTCATGAAAATAATTTTGTAGAAAACAGCCTAGATGTTTACTGTTAGTATTTATCTTGAGGATGATAATATCCCATTGTTCAGTGTTCCCTTTCCTTGCTTGTTTCCAGGTTGCCATGGTTTCTGGTAGCTCTTCCTTGCTTCTTCCTGTCTGTGAATTAACATGTATAAATGTGTTTTCGCTGAAGTTGAGAGAATATGATGGCACATGACAGAACAATGTGTTACTGAGTTCAGAGGTTGAGTTTGTTCACAAACGAGGAACGTAGGTATAAATTGTGTAGTTACTTCAGGGCTGTATCTTGCAAATACTTACTTGCACAAGTAAACAGTGTATGAGAGGAATGCCATTTAAATGAATCTGTTCTCAGGATCAGGACTCAGGCTGTTGATATTAATTTGAAACAATGAAGATTTGTGTAATTGAAGTGGCTTTCTAATGAAAAATAAATAAGAAAATTTAAAGTTCACATGCTTTAATTGCAGTATTATGTTGCCTTAAAAGTCCTCAGAAATCAGCATAGAGAACGTGTTTGCTTCTTAAATCTGGAGGGGTTTTCATGTAGTACTAGAAGGACTGATGAGTGTGTGATAATTCTGACATTGTCCTTCTGGTGTTAATTGCTTTATTGAATTTTTTTCCTTTAAATTGAATACTGATGAGGCATTGGGCACAGTCCTTTGAAATCCATGTCCTCTGCAGATCCCATCAGGCAGAGGCAGTTTCCAAGCAGTGCCCTTGATGCTCTCTGCTCTGCAGCAGGGGTTGTGCTCAGGACCTGCAGGATGGCTCACCCTTGCCATCCCTGATGGAGGTGTGCTGAGCCTGCACAGGGGTGTGAGGAGTTTGTCATGTGGTGGATATGAAGTCACTTTTTTCCCAAGGTCAGGTATGGGACAGCTCTTCCTGGTGAGCTGCTCTGTGTAGCACTTGGCATCCACGAGGAAAAGAGATCTCATGGTGCCTTTCCTCTGAGGTGGCATAGTTTGAATCATCTGAACCAATAATGGAGGAGTGAGAAGGTGATTTTTCATGAGATTACTTGGAGATGTTTTAAATTTATTTTTGAATCTTCTGTAACTTGTCTTGGAAATGTTTCTAGTCCAATGCCTGTGTATTTGACTTGTGTATACTCTTATTTTCCTTTTTTCCTTTCTGTGGTTGACAAATAAAATGACGTAAAAACTCCATGTTGACATTTTTAAGGGACATTTTTAAGGTTTGGTTTCACACAATATGGAGCTTAGTTTGTGATTTGGCAGTCCAAGGTCAACTTCTCACATGCCTACAGAGGGGCATCCTCAGAGAGCTGCATGTGGGAGCTCAAGAGTTGTTTTAGCATATGAGCAGCTTTTGGGTTTAGGGTTTTTTCTGCTATATAAACCTCCCTAAAGCTAATTCTCAGATTATTCTTGACAGCCAAAACATCTGTTATAAACAGATATAGAACACCCAAGGCTTCTACCTTGAATTTTCTTCAGATTTCCATAAAGTTTTATATGCATTTATAAGTTACTCAAGAAAATGAAAAGAACTGAACGTTTCTTACCAAGCAGTTCCAGAGCAGGAAAATGCCTGGGGACCCATCTTGCTTGGCTCGTTAGCTTTCTTATTAACTAATAAATGAGGCTCCAGATGGCCAGAATTTTGCTAGAACTGAGATAATTTTCTTTCAGATGAAGAATTTATTTTAAAACTTCAGCTGAGAAGAAATCTGTGTGTTGTACTTTCTCACTGCTTACCATTTGCCATGGCGGGGTATTCACAGGAGCTGAGTAGTTAATTAAGTAGCTCAAAATTGCAAAATGTGTCAGCATGTACCACATACTTGACAGTAGCTGCCTGTAGAAGATAAAGCAAACAGTTGCAGCAGCAGTATAATGAAGATTTATGGCTTTAGGACACAGGCATATGTGGGAGAAGAATTTGTAATAAGGGATCAGTTTCTTCTTGTACAACTCATGACTTTTTTAGATGGCTGTAGACTTACTCAGTACTTCAGTTTGTTGTTTTCAGTGGAAAGAAGTATTGCAGTACACAGTTTTTAAATGAAGTGAGACATACAAAACATGTCAGGCATGCTTGATAGGAAAAATTAAACTTTTTTTTTAATGTCAGATCAGTTGTTATTCATGATCTAACTCAGAGGCTGTTTTTACATTAAGCTTTTGTACCATCTTCTCTCGGAGTTACATGGAGTGTAGTAAATAATGGCTGCTATGTGTTGTCTAAGAGCATCAGCCATTTAGAAATCTTGTCACAGCAATCCCAAAGTCCTTTTCCATCCTAGTGACTTGCTTAATTTTTAAATTTCTTTGGCTCAAGCTACTCTCCTTGTGTGTCTCCTAGTCCAAAGGCATCACTATGCTTCTACCAGTGTGCAGCTGGAGCCAGCATTAGAACATTGTAAAACAATTTTCAGTTTTGATCTGCCCCTGGATTCTTTTCCTGAAATTAATAAATGTGCAGTTACCTGCAAATACACATTTAAATATCATTTTCAGAAGAAAGCCTCAGTTCTGCCAGTTTTCAAGGTCACACATTGACTGTTCTGGTATTGGGAAGCTTTCAGAGGAGTTGCGTTAACGTGTTTGTTGTTGAAGTTGATGCTGCGTGTTGTGCCATGAGAACTGTCCTGCAGACTCA
Source organism: Entomyzon cyanotis (assembly GCA_024500445.1). NCBI lineage: Eukaryota > Metazoa > Chordata > Aves > Passeriformes > Meliphagidae > Entomyzon > Entomyzon cyanotis. Next base: position 12,658,347 of record JAKEPQ010001016.1, on the reverse strand, counting down.
GGGCTGTGGGTGTGCATCACTGCCCCTGAGCACCTCCCTTGCCTGATCCTTCATCCTTCAGTTAATAAATCTCTTTGTAGACATAGGAATGCTTGATATGGAGTCCTTGGGGTTGTGGAGAAGCAAAACTCAAGGCATGGGCAGGTTTGCACTCCGGTAAAGGAACCCGGCTCTGTGTGTGCCAGGTGTGGGTCATGGCTGTGTGGTAGTTTCTGTCTGCTGTTGCACTAAAGGTTAAGTCTGCCCCACCAGGGAAACAATTCTTTCCTTCTCAGTTTTCAGATCCAGATGTGTCTTCAGTGAATGGGTGTCTGTGGTCAGTGTGCTGCAGCACTGGAAAACTGCCTGTGTGGAACAGCTGGGTCCTGCATGTTATAATGGACAAGGGAGCCACTTCAAAACTATTCCACAAATAGCCATTTGTGGTGGGTGAAGAGGTTGAAGTTATGCTTTATTCTGGTCTTTTGAAATGCGTTTTGTCTTGCAATTACATAATTAATCTCTTAATAAGTACTATCTCAAGTACATATTGAATCTCTTAACTTCTGGTTTCTTGATAAACAGTTGGGTGAAACGGGCAAGAAGATACTTTGGGTAGTTCTCTGTGGGTGCAACTTCATTCACGTCAGAATGGCTAGAATCAGTTCTGCTGATGGCATGGTACCACCACCACTCATTGCATAATGGCTGGGTTTTAATTAGCTCCTGTGTGATTTAGCTCCACTTTCTTCATCACAAATTGATTTGCCTTCCCAAAGTGAAAGTTGAAAGGTGTCAGAATTGAGGTGCTTGACCTCATAGAATTATTTTTTCTTCCATTTCTTTAAAAGATACAGACTGTGAGCTTGCTAGTGTTTTCTGACTGTTCATGTTCTCTCTGTGTCTGTGATAAAAGTTTGTGCTGTGGGGTGATTTGAAAAGAAGGTCCTCTTGAGGAGGAAAAAGGAAATTAAAACAAGCCACCCAAGATTTGTGATGATGGTTGGATTATGTTTTATTTGGATTATGTTGGATTATGATTGAACCAGGTATTCTGGGGGGCATTTTGTTAGTTCTTATACAGGATATGGCTTTATGCAGTTTTGTTTGCATGTGAACAATATGAATATTTAAAATGTTTGGTTTGTTCTTTTCTGGAGTAAATGCACTTATTTGTGAGAGGCCTTTTAGATAACCAAGGGGGGTATGAGTGGAACAAATGAAAATTTTCCCTAAGGGAGAGTTTCCCATTTTGTTTTGGCATTTGGCTTTTAATGACGTACTATAGAAATGTAAGCTCAGGACACTGGTAAAAATGAAGCTCATTAACTTTCAAACTGATGATATAAACTATCTTAAATATGGCCAAGTAGCAAGGTAACTGGATCCCTACTGGTTAATGTGTTAGTTTTGAAATAAAAAAGCTGGAGCCCAGTACAGTGTGTGGAACATTAAAATAACAACCCCTGTTGGTGTTCAGAGCTGGTCACTTGTAAAGAGCAGGTTATAATTAATATGCTCTTATTAACCAGATGATGCCTTTGCAGTTCACAGTTACTTTATTTTATGGAAAACCAGTGTTTGTTTGTAGAGTAATATGATTAAGGAATCACAGGAGTAGGGTAAAAAAATACCACAATGTGCTGAAGAGGACATAATTTATTCTATCAAAGCTGTTTCTAGAATTTGAAGTATGTGTGAGACTTGATGTGCACATGCAGCCTGGTCAGTGCCACCAGGGAGGATTTTCCCTTTGAATGTTCCTGCTGTCACGTGCTTAGGCACAGGAATAATTGAGATAATGGAACATTTTCTTCTTGATTAATCCAGTTAAGCATTAAAAAAAACCAAACATGTGTTCATGTAAAAGGCAGGACTGCCTCACCTGGCTCAGAGCTTGCAGTTCCCTGTTCCTCATTGAAGCAGGGATTGATACTGTTGGAGAGAGTATCTAAAAGGGATGGAGATACCAGGTGGGAAAGAACTGTTTGAATTAGCCATCAGTAACTGCTGGGGCATGGGAATTCAGGTCTCATATTTGAGGAACTGGTTGGAACATGGGAGCCTGCTGCATTCCATAGGGAGATCTGGCAAATGCACTTCTCCTGGGAAGAAGCTCAGTTGTTGCTGGAGTCCAGTCCCACATTTCCCAGTTAGTACAGTGAAAGTGTATGTCCAACGGCTTTCAGTTATTTTTATTTCAGTCTGTATCTGTCTCCTCTCCCTCAGGCAGAGCCATGAGGCAGTGGCCTTGATTTCCATTTGGATTACAAATGCTAATGCTGCCCTTCCCTACACCAGGAAAGGGCCTTCGCTTTGGAAAGAAAAGGGCTGAAAATATCTGTGTGCTTTTGGGACGCACATTGTGTTTTGAGAGGAAAAAATCTCTCTTCAAAATCCAATCAGAAGAGGACTTCTTAAGTTTGGTGCTTGAAAATATCTCCATGACAGAGGCAAAGCCCTGGCTCCATTTCCTGCCCCATTTTCAGCTCTGTTTTATGAAAAGATCAGGGTCTTCTGCACCAGACTCCAGAGAAACTGCTGCTTAATTACATGCGATCACACAGGAGACTCTCCATGATGGTTTGTTACCCTTTTACAAGCAAATGTACTGTAGTGTCAAACCCTTCCTTCCTGCTGAGCTGACAGGCCTGGTGTTGGTTCAGGGCCTGCCTTGTTCCCGAGGGGTTTGCCATGAACCAAAAGAAGAGTCTCCTCTGGGCTGGGCTGAACACTGTAAGCTTACTCACAGAGATGTTTATGTATCTCCCAAATGATACCAAGACACTGCTGAAATCAGCCCCAAATCCATCTCAGGTAATAAACCTTGAATTACCTGAGAGCATTTTGGTGTGGACTCTGTGCCATTGAATAGTTTCTCTGCTATGCTCTATGACTTTGAAATTTGCTTATTCTGCAATTAAAAATATCTTACCTGGGAAGTCCAAAGCCTTCATTTGCTGGTTCAGCTTCTCCCTGCCTGAGGCAGGACTGTTGAATAAATAAATCTTTACAGCTGCTGCAGGTACTAACTTCTTACAGAAAGGACAAATGGGAAAGGCCAAAGCAAGAATATTCAGACACCAGACTGACTTGGCTCAAGGAAGAGTCAAGTCCAAAAGGCAGTGTCAGGATTTGTCCCTGTGGTTCATGTTTGCTGCTGTAGTTTTCCATAAATCTGGCACAGCCACACATCATCTTGGCACTCACAAGAGCATCTCAATTGCTGCTGGGGATGGTTTTCAGCAGGAGAACCAGAATGACTGCAAAAACACAGTCTCTTTCTTCCACTTTGAAGAATTGGTTCCTGACACCACTGTACTGGGACAGAGGGTAAAGGAGCTCTCAGACTTGCTTGTGTCTAAGGCTGCACCTTTCCAGCTGGGACAGCACTTCCCCACCTGCACCCACATTTTTCTGACTGTGAGGTAACAGCAAGGAGAGGTGATCCTGCTTGTGTAAAGAGCAGCAGAATGGAAGCAGCAGCATTTTGGGCATGTTGGCAGAGCTGCTCTCGAGGCTTTGTAGAGGCATAAAGCCCTGGGGTACCAAGGATGGGGATAATGGGCATTGTACCACAGTGGCATTTCCTCTGCAGGCTGTGTTTGTGTGTCCCAAGATACTGTAAAATGAAGGGGAGAGGCAGCTGTGTCTGTCATACACTTTATTTTTCATGTGGAGCTTGGCTGATAAATAGGACTGAATTAAAGCAACACTTGTGAAAAATAAAACCCAACCATGACTCAGAAGTGCAAAATTGCCTTCTGTGTGTCCAGACACCATGAGGTTCTGGTTTGCTGGAGACAGCACATGAATGTACCAGCAAGGCAAAGGCTTCAGCTTATTGATATCCTAAATGCAAACAAGACACCTGGTACAGAATATGGCTTTGTTGCTGGGTAGCCACCTGTGACCCTGAGAAATAGCTTCTTAGGTCACTGGTGAGTTTTTCTCTAGTCTCCATTTACAAGTCGTGGTGCTGTCTCCACTCAAACCACTGAGCAAGGGCTGCAGAACAATAAGTGCTGTGAAACTAAAATAAACAAAAAACAATGGTAAAAGCCAAGAACAACAAATCCTTGCCCACCTCCATTGCATTTGGACATGGCTCGTCTATCCACAGCACCAGTAGAAGCAGGCAGTTCCTATGGTGGAGGAGTGGTTTGTGATGGGAAGACTTAAGACTTGCAAAGGATCAGAAAAACTAACAAGTGCATCCCAGGTATGAAATTACAGTAACAGGTTGCCTAAGGCTGAGAAAGGTCTTCATTGCATCATCCCATTGGGTGCACAGCTGGCGGCAGCTGAAGTAGCTATGGCTGTCCCTTTGCACATTCCACCCTATTTCCTGCTCACCTGTTTTTGCAGCTCTGTGAAGGAACTAGCTTGATTCCAGAGGACAAAGTGTGGCACGAGATGTTGTGCACTCGGTCTTGTGGTATTCTGAGAAGTGTCTGGCAAAATGTTCCCAAAGAAAACATCAGTTACCTCCTCACGGGACAGGGACGAAAGCTGTAGGGAATGAGCAGAGTGTGGGGCTAATTTGGTGCCTGGTGCCAAGGTCTGTAATACTGGTACCTGCCCAGAAGAGTATCTGGAAAGGAGTTTACCAACCAACCAGGTCACCCAACGAGGTAAGGACAGCAGCCTGGGGGGCACTGCTGCCAGCAAGTACAACCACCCCACATCCTCGGGGATCTTGGTCCCTCGTTTTTTTTCCAAGAGTGATGTGAAGACCTCCATCCCCCAGCACTTCCTGTGCTGCTTGTGCAGGGAGCCAGCAAGTGCTGCCTGGTGCTGCCCACAGCAGCTGGCATGCCCTGGTGGGTTTGCAATTCCAGGCAGCAGCGGCACAGGAGTGATTTTGTGGCTGCAGCTGCCATCCCAGGCTGCCCAAGGCTGTGCCCAGCAGGCTCCCTGTGAGACAGGGGGCAGTGGCAGCCTCTACCTGCTGGCCTGGCACCAAAGCTGGTGCTAGGCTGGAGAGCCTCAAATGTGCCTGTGTGCTGAGGCAGCTCTGCCAGGCAAGCCCAGGAGTCAAATGGCATCAGTGGCACAGTCCCACCACAGTGCTGGGGGTTTCCTGCAGCTCTGGGGCAGAGGAGCCCCAGGGCTCAGGAATCCTGCCAGCCCCTGCAGCCACCTCAGCAGGTGCCAGCTGAGGGACAGAACATGGAGCCAGACAGCAGGCAGGACTGGCTTTGCCCAGTTGCAAGATCAGCATGGAGGGGAGAGCTTCACCCACGCTACCCTCCGTGTTTCTGCTTGGGGCTGTACGGGGGTCATGGACGGAGAAAGAAAATCGTTGTGCCTAATCCTGTTCAAAAAGTTTCCTTTGGTTTTTTCCATTTTCTTTTTCTCCATATTAGTGTAGAGGAATAGCCTTGGGATCTTCTGCAGGGGCAGTGTGTCTGTGAACACACCTTGTTTAGAGTTTGATGAGAAGTTTGTTTAACTGGCTGAGTACCATGTGACAACAGCACTGTTTGCTTGTCATTTGCTGATACATAGCTGGGAGCAGCAGGTTTTCCTATGAGGCCACATCCCAAAGCCTTGGGATTCGACGTGTGTTTTTTCGAATTCACCAGTAAAAACCAGTAGCATCTTCAAACCGTCTTATTTCCTACACCACCACATTCCAGCTAGGGCTGTGTTTTCATTTACTTTCTTGCCTTCAAAGTGCAAAGCCAGGGAGCAAACCAGAAGTGATCAGGCAGCTGTTCAGGCACTAGGAACAAGGAGAGCAATTTGATAAAGCAAAAAGCCTGACTCTTTACATACACCCCACACCGAGGCTTGGTCAACAAGCAGCACTGAATACATTAAATGGATTTCCACCAACTTGCCTGGAGAGCTCTTCATTTCAGTGCATGGTTTGGGCTCTGGGACAGATGTTACTCAAAAGGAAAAAACTCCAACTTTATTCCCCATTTCTCAGCATATTTGCTGCAGCAATGCCTTTCCTTCATGTGCAAGAAGAGCTCAAGGTCAGCAGGGTGCAACTGCATCTTCTCCCTCTGCAGGCTGCAGCCGGCACTTCCCTGTGTGCAGAGTCCCCGACCAGGAACCAGCTGGGCTGCTCCAGCCAGCCCCCCTCGGTGCAGGGCTCCCACCAGCCTGGCCTGGAGCAGCAGCTGGAAAGCAGCACGACAGGGGCAGCAACTTGCACATGGGTGTGTTTTTCTGTCAGTCCCCGGGGCTGTGTCTGGCAAATGTTGCCGGCTCGGCCTCCAGCACCTGGAGGGAGGGGGGATGGGATAAGCTCTTCCTGAGATCTCCCTTGCTGTGCTCCAGTTCATTTTTGACATCTCCCAGAGCACGATCCCTGCTGTCAGAGATACCCCTGGTGTTCCTCATGCTTCTCCCCATCCGGTAGTTGAGTTCATAGCTTGTTCTTCTGTCTCATGGTTAAAAAAATATATATTTTATTTTTCATCCTCGTCTCCCTCGCTCATGCTGCTGAGGGAGGCAGAGGCAGCTTTTGGAGAAGAGGGAGGGGAGGTCTTATTGATGACCCAGGGTGGAGATGGAGAACGGGATGGCGAGCGGCCTCGTGTAGGACTGCTGTTTGGGCTCTGCCGGGGAGAAAAAGCCTGGAGCATTCGGCCACTTCGTTCCTGGAACATCTGCTTCTGCAAAAGCAAAGTGAAAAGATGCTCTTTGAGTAGTGCACAGAGGGAAAGGCTGGGGGCAGGCAGGGGTTGCACTGTGCCTCTCACCGGGGACAGAGCCAGGGAGCCTTTGGCTGGTTTGCCTCTGCTGTGCTCATGATAGCCTGGTCCTTGCATGCAAGTTTTTACCTCAGCTAGGCCACCCCCAGTGTGAGAACGCTGTGTGTACTGGCCCAAGCCACACAGGGGGGACTCCCTTTGTATTTTTTGTATGCGTTGGTCACACTCTTGTCTCAAAAGGTCAACATTCCTAGTTCCCATGACCTTTTCCTTCTAGAATGCTGGGAAGGACCACTCATCTGCTCCTGAGCTTCCTGGCTTTCCCAGCCTTTACTCTTCCTTCCCTTTCCAAGGGAGACGGCCTGGTGCCTGCCAAATACTGGTAGCCACTTCCCCAGCTCCCCGGAGCAGGCATGACCCAAACCCATAAACTGGGGGTGGGAATGTCAGAATTCGGGTGTCTGTCGAAAAGAGAAAACACTTGCAGGCTCTATGTTCTGCTTGGAGCTTTATTGTCACTTTTGCTTTGTTAAGCTGAGTGAAGGCCTGCCAGAGCTGGTGGCATGGAAGAGACACCTCTGCAGCCAAGCAATCTGCTACACTAAGGCAAGTGCCTCTACTCATTATGCAGCAATGTGGCCTTGCATCATGCTGGGTTATGGAAGACGTGGCATGTGCTGTGCAGCTGCTGCAGGCTTCACATGGAAGATGCCAACTCCGAGTGCCCTGCTGCTCCTCCTGGGGATGGGGAGCAAGAAGTCTCAGCCTCGGCTGAAGTACTGGCAGTCGGGTCACAGGCGATGCTCGGCTGAAAGAAGATCCAGCCCCAACAAAGTTAAGTTGCCAGTTGGGTCTGAGAGGAAAATACTTGAGCAGAACGTATGGGTTTGCCTGTTTGACCAGCTGCAAACTTGATCTCAGCTAAGTTTTCACCTTGTTCCTATTCCCCTTCCCTCTGCAATGACTCTGCTCTGTGCTGACCTTCCTCGCAGCCACAGAGCATCTGGCTGCCCGTCTTGCTCTTTCTCCCCCTCTTTGAAACTCAGTATTCCCTGCCAGCAGAGAGGCAGATGCTGGTTCCCCCTCAGGTTTCTGGCTGTTTGCTAAATCCCAGGGCTTAAAAATCAAGCACAAATACTGAACTTAGCTGTTCCTCTGTGAGCTCGCTCTCCTAATTTACATCTTTATCACATTTGCTTTATTGACTTAGTTTTAGAGCCTGGACGTCGCTGCAGTGCAGAATGGCAGAACAGTCCCTGCCTGGAGCTACGCTTACCAAGGCTCTCATGCATCAAACCCCATGGTGTGTAATCTACCCCTGCACTACTGCTAGGTCCAAATTCGTCGAGACTTCCTAAAATCTCTGTAGTTAGCAGATGGTGCTTGCTCCTGATAAACGGTTCCAGGAAGCATTCAGATGGGAGAGGATTTCTGTGGCTGAGAGCTGCAAGGATGTCACCAGGGCTGGCAAAGCCCCAGAGCCTGTTTGCAATTCAGTGGTAGGGGTGCAAAATTTCTCTTTAGAGCACAGAACTGTGAAGTTCTGTTGGCTTAATTTGTTTCACCCTTTCACTGAAGATAATCCCCAACAAATTAAAAAACATATTTGATATCAACTCTCTTTTTCCTGGCCAATCAAAGTACTTTGACTTCTTTCTGTCACTTCAAACAACTCAGTGGCATAGTGGTACTTCATGGTGGTGTGGTACCAGTGCTGGGGGATATGCAAATGTCCAGCTTGGCCTGGCCTGCACCATCCCATGTGGCAGGGGGTACTTGACTGTACCTTAGGCCAGGGATGGAAAGGGGAATCCCACCTTCCTGCTAAGTCCCTCAGCCAGGCTGTAGGACTCCTGCTTCCCAGGTCTTCAGTGAAGAGTTTGTTGCTTGAACAAGCTGATGCACTCACACCTTCAGCAGGACAAGTGCCCAGCCCCTCCGCATTGGCTTCTGCATTAAAGCTGGAAGCACCAGGTTGCTGGCTAAAACCACAGCTCTGAAGGAGGAGGTGGCTTCATTCACCTGCTTCAGAACACCTCTTTCTCTCCAGCTGTGCCCTAGCAGGGTCAGTAAGCCATGCCCTTTGCAGGCCATGCTCCTTGGGCCATTGGGTGCTGAAGAAGTAGAACAAGTGTTAATGGTTTCCTTGGAGTGCTGGAGAGTTAGACAAGGCTGGATGCACTGTGGACCTTCACCAACGGTAAGGAAGTAATTTCAAAGCCTTGATTCAAGCAAGTTCAGGTACACCAAACCAGTTTAGGGTTTGTTTTTGGCAAACTTGCCACAGGGAAAAACTATCTTGCCTGTTTCTGAATTTTTGCCTATATGTTGATACCCCTTTACAAAGCAAATGGCAGCTGGGTGTTACAGAAGACTTCTGCTTTCGAGCTGCTGATTGTTCTAAGGCCATTTTAGGTCCAGGCTGCAGACAGGTGGTGTGGCCTAAACACCATACCCAGGTTCTAGTTGCAACCTGTCTTATCTGAGCCCCTGCTGATGTCTGAGGTGATGCAGCTGCTTGGAAGGCAACCTTCCCTGAGTGCCCCTGCGTGCTGAGTAGGGGGAAGGGACACCTTGAAGGGACACCTCATCCAAAGGGACGTTTCTGAGGGAGACTGGCACAGAAACCTTGCCCTGTGAGCTGTGCTTTCTCTCCACTGACCTCAGTTGTAGGTGACTGCTTGTACATGTCTGAGGGGAGGTGGAATGGGTACCTGCACCCTGGAGTGATGTCTCTGCCCTGCATGCCAGGCTGTGTGGTGGTCCTGCCTCACATCACAGGAAAGTTTCATGTTACACTATTTGTTTCTGACCTCTCTGTGACTCTCTTGCAGAAAACATAGACACATTTTGCACAGGTGGGCAAAATTGCCAATGAATTATAGACATCTAGACATTTGAAAACTGACATTTTGACCTCTTTCACAAACGGGCATATTTTTTGTGGATTACATGGCCCTTACTTTTAGAAAATTGATGCTAGCATAAAGTGTATTATAATAATTATTTGTGAAATAATAATAGCATATTAATGGCATGCAAATTACTGATCTAGGAATCCAGCATGCCCATAATGATTCCTGTACTTTTAATGTCAACATTAAAAGCAACATCTAACTAACAGTGATAAGGCAAATTAACATTAATAACAGTTTTGACACTAATAGTAAGTTATCATTATTTTAAAAGTCTTTCCTGTTGCCAAGGCTCAACTGATTTTAAAAAAGCTACACCACCTCTCAGCTTGCTGTCACTGATGCTTTTCCTACAACGCTGTGAAGAGATTTCACTCCTCTTGTTCTTAGCAAAGGTCCCTGTGATTGCAACAGATTTCCTGCTCTGTGGTCAAACACTTACTCGGGAAACAAGTTTCTAGATTTTAAAAGACCTTTGCAGATCAGCTTTTCCTTAATTGAATTTGGTAAAATGTTTTATCAGCAATGGTTTTTAAAAATGCCATTAGCGTGCAGTGTTGAGTGGGCAGAGCCAGGAAATGGGATCAGTGCTTTTGAATTCTTTTCTTCTCTCTGCACAGCTAAACTCATCTCACCTCCTGTGGATTTCATGTGCTCTGTTAGCATCAGCTTTAGTTATTCAGCACCTATGGCCACAGGAACCCATCCCACATGGGGAACACACAGCAAGCTCTATGGCCAACACCTCACAGAGGAAGCTTTCTGTGCATGTGGACAATGCAGGTAAACCTGGGCATTTCATCAGAAGAGTTACCTTCTTGCTCTCCCCCAGGAACATAACAGTCAATGAAGAAACTGATAAATAAGTTCACTGTTCATGTGACTGGGGCCTGTGTTGTTCAGTGATCACCTGTCTTTGCATGGACAGAAGTAAGCTGTAAGATAACACAGTCTCTGTTCTGAAGCCTTCACAGCCTCATTTTAGGTTTTTCTCTACTAAGTGGTAATCAACACAGCAAGTCAGTGCAAAGATGAGAACTCCAGTAACAGGCAGGTATTCCATGACTTGATGGCACTGAGTTGTGACACAGCACTGATACAAGCTACTTAATTCACAAAAGCTCTGTGACTCTTCCTATCTGTTTGTTTACAAACAAAAGCTTAGCTGAGTTCCTTCCAACAGAAAGTGCCTTTTTAACTCAGAGTTTGCAACCAGAGCAGTGTGTCTGAGATGGTGCCTGCACTGGAGGATCTGGGCTTTCATCCCAACACAGATAAATTCTACATTCAAATTAAGCTTTGTTACTGGTTTCAATGTATCAAAGCAAAGTCACACAAGAAAACAAAGCTTCTTGAGGTCTGGCAAGCAATCAGAACTGACAGATGGGGGCCAGGACTCTTTTGGGGCTCTGGAAGTGTCACCAATTCACCACTCAGTGCATGACTTTTGTTTGAGCTGGTTTCTCCCTGGAAAGATGCTGTTGTAGATTCTCAAATGCCTTTCCAAGGCATTTTGGGACCTTTAGTAAATGGCTCTGTAAGCCAGCACATACCAGAGAGCTTTGCAAGTGCTTCGGTTCCACCTGAGCCTTCCCCTGCTGTCATTTAGATGAACCTGAACTTGACATGTAAAATAATTTTTTAGAACTTTGTATCAGTAGTTTTTGAAGTTAGAAAATTATAATCTTCTACTGCTGAGTACAGAGCATGAAGAGAACTATTAAAAACCTTTTCAATGGTCTTGTTTTCCCTCACTATCTCCAGTGCATATCCCTGATGCTGGATTGGGTGCACTTAATGATAATGGGGCCAACAGACTGTATTGGCCTCTTTGCTTGTGTGGTGCTGTGATGCAGCTCTGCTGAATGCAGTATCATGTTCAGCATCACACCTTCACAAAATACAGATATTATCCCAAAGAAGCAACAGCCAGCAGCAGCAAATCCTTCAGTACTGGTATGCATTAATGGCTTCAGCAGCCAGGTTTGCCATTATCTTACTGTGCAGGCTTTCAAGACAAAGACTGCAGGAAAAGTATCTGCTTGTGACCTGTGTTAGAGAGAAAAAAAAAAAAAAACACTCAGACTTCCTGGGATGGCAGAATACCTACCCAAGCTCCATCAGGTCCAAACAGCTCTAAAAAGTTGCCAATAAATTCTCTGGACTTTTCTTCCCATTTCTGAATGAGGTCATGGCTCTTCTCTTCCACCTTGTAAACAAATTCTTTTGACTTTTCCTCCACATTCTTGACTTTTTCTTTCATTTTGTCCACTTGGTTTTGAAAACGGTATTTCTTCTCCTGTTTTAAAAGTGTGGTAAGAGATTAATAAAAAACTTGGAACTAATTAGCCAAAGACAGCTGAGAAGAAGAAAAAAAAGCATTAATGCATCCTAACACATATGGCCTTGGTTAGCTATTCCCACGTTATTTTTATAAATGCAAGTTTAACATTTGTGGTATGAAGTGAAGAAGGTACATATTGAAAAGATTTCTCATGTGATTACTGTTTAATCCATTACATGAATTTTTCTGTATTTTCAAACTAAATGCACTTTGAAAATTATATGAATCTTGTGAAGGATCTGAGTGAGAAATTACAGTTCAAACTTCACAGTAGGCAAAAGGCAAATCTCCCTGCATTTCTCAGCAACTGCTACTGTTAACTTGGACCAAAATGTCTCTTTGGGTGGATTTCTGCAGAGAAGGAAAACTCTCTTCAACTCTGAGCCTGGCTAATACAGGAGCTTCTGGCCACAACACAGATGTGTGTAGGCCAGTGGCTTGTGGCCAGCAAACTTCATAGAAAACAGGGCAACTTCTAATTACTAAGTCACACAGGAAAACAGAGAGACAGAGAAGATAATATTAGGGAGCTCCTGGCAAAAGCTTCTGAAATACTTCAGGATTAAAGGGCTTTTGTCTTGAAATGATTGTGTGCTCCACAATTTTTTAGTACAAGCAGATAAGCAAGGCTGTGCTCTTGAAGGTGTGGTGGTTTGTGTAGAAGCACAGATCACTATTGGCTTTTAATTCTCTGTTAACTCCATTTAATGGCCGCCTGAATTTACTTTAAAAACAAGCACTGAAAAGGGGTTAATTCTAGCCCACAAATCAATAAAAGAACTGTCTTTGCAGGCCACGAGCAAAAACAAAATCCTCAAGGTCCAAAGAAATCTAACTCACTCTAAAAGGTGATCAGCCCTTTTTTAAATGAGAAAACTGGTGCTCTTCTGCCTTGTAAAATCCTGGGGATTTAACTTTGAAATACAAACGGTCTTTGGTACAAATTAGTATTTCTGCATTTAAATTACTGTAAGCTGAACAACCAGATGCCAGGAGGGTCTTCAGGATACATCAGTGTCTGAGACGGGGGGGAACCATAACTTATGCAACAGTATCTTAACCTCACAGCTGCTAAAGGATAAATTTGAGAACCCCCAAGGCATCCAGCATGCCTAATTTTAATTGATATTTGCACCTGTGTACCTTCTGGGTGGAGTACTTACAAGCAGGATTTTTTAAAAGGTGTAGGAGACTTTAAAAAAAAGCACAGTGAAATAAATATTTATGCCCTGTGATCTGGGGTTTATCTGCCAGACTTCAAAAAAAGAAACAGATAAACTAAATTCTAATGAAATGACACAATTCAGTCCTTCACAAGGGGGTTCCCAGCTCCAGGGAGGGAGGTGGCAAGTCCTGCTGTGAGCCATCTTAGTCACAAGGGAGATTTCAGTTATGTGGGCTGCCTTGAGGTCATAAGCCAAGACTTGAAACAGAAAATGAAAGAAGGTAAAGTCTACTTTCTGTAAAGTGTTTACTTCTCATTGCAGGGGCAGTTCTGTTTGTGGAAGATTAATGATCTCAGCCATCCTTTCACATGGTGCTCTTGCCATTGTGGCTTCTGAGCTCTACAGCAGCATTATTTATGTACCAGCTTCCTAGCATACTTCCTTGTCTTTTGAAAACCATTTTAACTTTCCCTAGTAATCTCACTGCCCTGTGATTGATTTTGTCAGGGTTTTTTTGTTCGATTTTTTTTTTTAATCCTATCACATTGTAGAGAAATGCTGGATCTCAAAATCCTTGCTCTCTGGGCTGCCTTCTCAGAACAGGAATAATGAAAGAAATTGTGTGTTGGGTGAGTAGTTGAGCAGCCTCTGGTGGGAGGGTGGGCTCCTTCCTAGTGTGTCATTGTCACCTACCACCCAAGGAGGAAGGGGGAACAGCAGCTTTGTTAAAAGCACAGGATAGAAATGAAGCTGCTAATTAATAGAACCAATTAAAACTACACTCAGCATACCAGTTTCTTTTAAATTGAAATTATTTCCAGCTCTTTTAAAAGCAGCAGGAGGAAGATACAATTTCTTAACCCTTCCTTTACATTCGGGATGCCAGGAGGGAACGTTTGAGGAGCAAATGCAGGTCAGTGTACTCACATTTATAAAACTGACATTCAGCTCTTTGGCGGTGTATCCTCGCTGCAGGTTGCGCCGGGCGTACACGTCGTAGTCCCGGACGATCCGTGTGATAATATCCGATGTGGAAATGCCTTCGGTTCTCTGCGTAGGTACAAACATTCCTGAGCAAAGTGGGAAAAGAAAGGCTGCTGATAAAGCTTGGCAGGACCAGGCACTATGGCAGATAGCTGAGGATGAACACAAAAATGCCTGACCAAAGGTAAGAGGATTGCAATTCTGCCTTATTCCTAGTTCTCTCCTGTTGTTTCTGTGTCCGTGTGGGGAAGGCAAGGTTGCTGTACTATTCATTTTTTCTCAGGTCTTTAGAAAGACTAAAAATTGCCCTCTGTACAGTGTCACCTGTGATGAGGAAGTTATTAGACTGGCAGGGGCTCCCAAGCCAGGAAGGCCAAACTTCACAGCTGTGGCAATTCACTGAGCAATTCTTTCCATAAGCACGGCTTTGTCTCAAAACCGTGTTACAGTTACTGGGAAATTAATCCTCACGCGTTCACTTGAAGTAAGCAGGCATTGGTAGCTAATTTTACAGGGTTAGAAAAAGACTCAGAGAAGGCATCAAGAAGCTTAGCAGCCTCTTGTGACTAAATGCTATGTGATATTTTTTCCTTCTCATCTCTAATTAATACTCTGCTAAAAAAATAGATTGCTTTAATCATAAGCAGACATGTTTCCCTGATCGTTGCTTTTCAGGCTTGCAGCAGTCACTCGGGAAACTGTTTTTGGAAGCAGTGAAAACCACTTTGAGCCAGAAACCTTAATAGATAGGAGTTACAAAAATACATGAATAAAATCCAAACCCCACCTTTGTTTAGCTGAAAGTGGAACTGTAGGTGAACATTACCCTTAGTCACTGACTTTGCTTCCGTATGCTTCATGTGTTGGACTGATCCATGTTTTCCAAGCTAATTGTTCCCAGATGTGCAGAGGTTTAGTCAGCTCACCGTTGCCCAGCTCACCGTTGCCCATACACCCTCACACCCACTGAAGGTAGTGGGGAAAACAGGAGCCCACAAGAATCTACCCAAGGACCTCCACGGTTCCCATCAACTTTTCTGCTCTGCAACAACCTGATGTGGGCAAACGGGAGTACTGGAACTACGGAAAAATATGCAAATGCATCAACAGCACTGGTCTATTTAAAACAAAATCCATAGGAGAAAGGGGAAATTCATTATTGTAATAATGCTGCTCTGGAGCATTAGGGACTATTACAGCACTAGATCTCAAAACTCACCACAAGTAAGTTAACATTATTCCCAGCTTATATGTAGCAGAATTCAGCTATACAAGACTCAAGATGCTTCTCTGGCATCTTGTGGTGACAGACACTACAAACCACAAGTCCCTGAAGCTGCAAGTCTGTACTCTCTTCTGCAAAGTCTGAGTTTCTCATTGGGTTGTGTGTGCACCATGCCTGTGCCCCATGACAGCAGAGAAGGGTGTGCCAGGTTTGGGCACTCTCATGCTCAGTCTGGTAATGATCCAGTGACACAAAGAACTCCTGTTGTGTTGTCCTGTGCACTCAGCACCTTAGAGAAGAAAAGCAAAATAGCTGCCTGTCCAGCGTGTGTGCTGCATGCTCCTTGGTGACACGGTCTTACCAGAAGTGCCTTTTATCACTGCCTACTGAAGGAAGCTGGCATTGGCTCTGAAACTATAGAGCAGTCATTCCCAAAGGAGGGTTGTGAGTCTGATATCACAGGGAGGTTCACAAGTGGAAAAAGATCAAGCACTGCTGCTATAAAAACTTATTCCTTCAGCTCAGGTCAATACCTGGTCTATAGCTATCATTGTATAGCTTGGGAAGGTCACTTTGCATGACATATTACCATCAGGCAGATTGCTCTGGAATTTTTCCAAGCTTCCAATATACATGTTTATGCAGAACAGAAAGAGCATGGATTTTCCAGGCTTCAAAGCAGCATCTCCAGGGAGCAGGAAATGAAGGATGTGATTTGTTCCTCCTCCTGCACTGTTCACTGCTGTAGGATAGCTACTGCTGGCAAGCAGTGGCTTAATGTTATCTCCTCAAATTTCATTTATCTTCCCTGAACTGAAGAGATACAAACTCCTAATGAGTTCAGCATCTTCATGTTCAATGTAATGTGGTAGGCAACCAAACTGTTAAATAGTCACAGCAAATTAATTACTCTGACACTGATTTAAACCTTCAGCCAGTGTAATGAAAAGAACCCTCAGTGCAAGTGGATCCTAGTGGCTCCTGAAAGTTGTCTGTGCTTGCCCATATTCAGGACTGGCATGTGTCAAGGAGCCATCAGTTTGCGCTTATCAAAATCCGACTAAAGTGGCTGGGCTGCTGTGGGAACTGAACTCATTTTCATCCATTCAAAAGTCTTAGTCAAACACCATAAAATTGTTTTAAAAACCCAGATGGGACTATTTTGTGCTAGATCTGAATGGTTTCCTTAGTGTTATGGCAGGAATTCAGCCAACAATGTCCTTTGCGGTTTTACAAAGTGAATCTTGCTGCTCAAGTCAGCAGTACTTAGCATTAGGGTGTAAGACTGTGGCTAGCACAGGTCCTTCCCGTGGGAACATTTTGCCATATTTCGTAAACAAAGATAAAGTTTGGATGTTTTGCAAACAACGTCTCCGGATTAGGTCAGTTCGGGCTTGGCCAATTGGGCCTAGGGGGAGGTCTCGGGCTGACCAATCTGGGTGACCTCTGTAAACTCTATATATAAGGAAATCAAAACAATAAAGGGCTCTTCTCTCTTTCCTTGTCTGAGAACTTGGGTCATTCCTCAGCTAGCGGCTCAACAGCGACACAAGACAACATGATATTATCTCTATTGCTTCTCTCCCAGCAGTTGTGGTTGAAAGACAGTAAAAGAATTTGAGCTGAGGCTGAAAAGGAAGGTGCTAAAAATGTAAAGTTGCACTTACCTGCCTCCTTTATGTGTTTGTATACATCATCCGATCCAGCGGAAGAGTATGGGATGTCATCATGTGCTACGAAGTCAATCTGCCAGTGAACACAAGAAGAATCACACCCCACCATCACCAAATTTTGGTTTACTGGGGGATTGTGGAGAATGATCCCTTTACTTCAGCTAGCTTGCTTTTGACATTCTCATCCTAAAGCCATCACCTAGAATATTGTACTAGATTTTGGCCTGACCCTGCTGCATTGTACCATCAATTATGAAAAACCAATAGTCTTGTCTCCAGAATGACTGCCACTACCACATCACTCTGACTGGCTCAGTGTGATATGCTGTACAAAACCTAAGACACATGCTCCTGCTTTTATTCCTACTGCAAAAGCAAGCAGTGAAGCCTTGGCTTTCAAAACCATGGAGGCAGGATAACTGATTTTGGACCCTTAGGGCTGTGCATATATACATGTATACCTAGGACTGTCATGCTGCCACGTTATCACCCAGTGATGTGGACACTAAAATATAGCCTAGTTAATTATGCTTTTGTTAAGATTCATATATGTTGCAAGGCAATCAATAGTATGTAAAACACCTCCCTCCCTTTTAGAAGGCATGTGGTATCTTTACATATTGCATCTGTTA
Source organism: Entomyzon cyanotis (assembly GCA_024500445.1). Classification (NCBI taxonomy): domain Eukaryota; kingdom Metazoa; phylum Chordata; class Aves; order Passeriformes; family Meliphagidae; genus Entomyzon; species Entomyzon cyanotis. Next base: position 12,640,758 of record JAKEPQ010001016.1, on the reverse strand, counting down.
CCATTAATAAGAAACATGCCTTTAATTCAGGACTTCAGTCACTATGTGACAACTTTCCTGGTTCACCATCTCCTTTTCTGAAAGTCAATCAATTTATCAGTAATTCTTCAGTGTTATTCTACCCTTCAAAAATCCCAGAAATCATCTCAGCATATTGAGAAAAAAAGGCGAAATAAATATAATGTTTTCTGACAGAGATGGAGGAAAGGAATGCTATGTACCTAATTTCAGGGACTGGAATCAACTGAATTAAATAAGTTGCTCCACTGAATACAATTTCAGACTTGCTTATTCTCAACTGTCAGTCTGTGAAGGGGAAGGGATTGATAAGGGGAGAAATGTACCTTATGTTTTTCAAGGAACTCAGGTGTCAATGTCCAGGGTGCATCTCTGATGACCTCATCCACATAACGACAGTGTCTGAGGGCTTCATATCGCTCAGTTTCATTCATCACAGTGAAGCCTTTGAATTTATGCGTTAAATCATCACTGCAAACTAAAATATAGAAGTATGAGCAAAATGGCTCTGCATTCAGTAAAATTAGGATGACCAGGATTTCATTATTCCTAGATAAATCCATTAAGCACTTAATTATTAGCTTAGTGATTTTTGGGGCATTCCAGGGCATCTAAGAGTTCTGTTTGGGGTTGGCAGATACAACTGTGTAACAGTGAGAGAAGCCTCTCTTTCTGGAGCTGTAGCCAGAGGCCGTAGGATATTACAGGACATCTCAGGTGGTATCCTTTACATGCTAAGGTAAACCAATCTCACTCCAAGTGGGGATTTCATGGGTTGTGGTATTTCAAGGGTGATGGCCAACGTTTTGAAACCAATCAAAGAACACAGCGTGGACAATGACAGAGCGCTCATGAACTTCACATATCACAAAATGGTCGAGGCAGGAAGACCCCTGGATATCACCTAATCCAAACCTCCTCCTCTCAGCAGAGTCAGCCACAGGTTGCTCAAGGGCCCTGTCCAGTTGAATTCCAAAGATGGAGACCCCTCAGCCTCTCTGGGCCTCCCACTTCCCGCTTTTTATTTTTATGTAAACAACATTCTAAAAAGTGAATTTGCCAAAAAAGCTCAAAATCAGAGTGGGACAGTTTCTCACTAAATAAACCCTGATGGAAAACAAGTAATGGAAAACATTAGAGAAATCTGTCTCTCAGCTTAGCTTTGAGTTCAGCAGGTTTCACAGAAAGAGAAGTAAGGCTTGAAATTTCAGAAGAAAGCCCCAAGGAAAGGATTGGGAGAAGCCATGTGCTCTAATGAAATGAGCAGAGTTAAAGGTCCAGAAATCCTGCATCTTTAACTCTGGATGTACCAATACTTTGTCCCATTGCTTTTAAAATGAGAGGAAGCAACACCCATGTTACCAGAGGACTGTAAAAGTTAGGTATTATCTTTCTACCCATATAATGTTGTGTAAAAACCAGTGACCTTCTCCACAACCATCTCTTGTCCAACATTATAGCTACAACAGTCATTTGACACCCCACATGGAATAACGTGATACCCATTTATAGCTGGGTTGCCAGTGGTTGTCCTTCACCACAGGTCAAACCTGTGCCTTTGGATCTCACTTGCCTGTAAATGTACTTGACAAATGATAAATGCAACATTAATAGTGCTGCAGTGAAGTGTGAGAGCAGCCTTACAGCTGCTACTTCTTTCTAATTTGGAAAATCAACCTATCAGGCAAGGCACTGGCAAAGATGCAGTCTTTTTTGATATTTAAAATGGATGTTCTTGCTGTGATGGTCATGAAGGACCTTTAAAGTAGGAAAAATGTAGGAATGCTTAGATAGCCCTGAAGCTTGTGCAAAATTCAAAGCCAGATAATAACATATGTATGAATTTCAGCAAGCAAAATGCTACTCTATCCTATTATGTCAGTTTTGATGCCTGCTGACAAGAAATTTAATGGTGATCAAAGCATTTTCAGTAGAAAGATCCCTTCAGAGACTGTATTTATATTTATTTACAGGCTTTTTGACATCTTTAGGCTACCCTCTCCTGGAAGAAAAGGTCTACCAAAATTATGGGAAAATAGTAATTTTTGCTTGAATTCTGAAGAAAGATTTTATTTTCTGATTACTATTTGCTCATGTACAATGCAGACAAGACATCCTTCTTTGTACTTCTTTTGAATCTGTCATCCTGCTCTAATGATTGATTTGGGAAAGCATAAATGTCTATTTTAAAAAGAAAAGTGATCTTAGGTCCAAATAATTGTCTTCACAACAAGAAATAGAAGAGGTTGGTTGTGGTGCCCACAAAGACGTATGACACTGGTGCTTTTGCAGCACAAATTGTATGTGGGTGTGGGAAGGTGCCCATTTTTTCAACATGCTAACACACAGTGCCTTGCTGGGAGAAGGTGCTGATAAGTGCTGGCTGCTTTGTCCTTCACTCCAAAAATAAGGGCAAAGTGAAGCTATGCCATGAATTTCAAAGGAGTCAGGCTTTTGCCCCAGAGCTCCTTCCCTTATCTGGGGCAACTCCTAATCCTTTAAAAGCAACAACAAAATGGACATCACTTGCATTTTCTTTAAATCTCAGTCTTGTACTTCCACTTGCTTCTTCTGCAAGCTGTCTGGCTTAGCAGGAAAACAAGGGAATCCTTAATGTTTCCTTCCTAACAAAGGGACTTGCCCTTTACCCCATGGGAAGCTCCATGGGAATTGCCACAATTCATATGTTTGGGACAAATACGCAAAACAATGCGCCTTAATAGTGTCTGAAGGTTGCATTCGTGTTCACTGTAAAGCATTTGAGGAGCTGAATGAAAGTTGCTGTCAAATGTTTCTGCAAGAAGTATCTCAGCCCTGGAGGTGCACAAACTGCACATTTGTGAGGCTTCACTTTACTTGAGAGTAGGGCTTGCACAGCCAACTAGGCAAGAAAGAGCCACCCTCCAGTGACTACTCAGGCACAGGCCAACTGTTGAACAGCTGTTAGCCAGGCACACAGCAAGAAAAGAAGATATTCACAGCAAAATTAAAAAGTAACCTGCGTGGGGACACCTGTGAAACGAAATCACATTCCACTTACAACCTACATTTGGGTCTTCAATGACAACGGGCCAGACTTAGGTTCTGTGATGATGCTGAAGGCTGGGTCTGGACCTGGCAGGCTGAGGTCATGAGCTGTGCATAGCTAGCAAAGGGACCAATGAGCCAGAAATAAATAATGGTTGTTCTCATTCACTCATCTCCATCTTTGAACAATTTTGAGCAAATAACTGAAAAAGGTAAATTATTCATATGGGCCTATTTTAAGCTCAGAGCCATGCAGGCACCTGCTTTAACTAGAATGGGAATTGTGTCTGTGCTGCTGAGAGCAGAATTTGACTTTTACTTTAATTGATGCAATTGTAAGCTGTAATTCAAGGCAAATCACCTATAGAAAGCCCTGGAGTGAAAGCAGCATTCAAGTCATAGTGTACAAACAGCTGGGGGTGGGAGCACAGCAATAACTCTGATACTGAGGCACAGAAGCAAAAATCCAGTGCAATAAATAACTCTGATCTTACCTCCTACTAATAAGTAGCTATTTGGGAATAGAGTTTTGGCTTGCATAAGAGCTCTAGCATGGCCGGCGTGGAAGAGGTCAAATATCCCATCTGCATACACTCTGACAGGTCTGTCAGCTGTGAAGAAAGAAACACAACAGTGATTTTTCAGACCCCAAACCATTTGCACTTAATTCTGCTGGATGGCTTTTTGTTCCCAGATCAAATGACTGCAGAGATTTACTCCAGTTCTGATATTCAAAGAAACCACAGGTGAACCTGCAGAGTTTTATACTGCACATTACTTGTTCTTTGTACTCTCTGCTGTTTTCTCTCAGACTTACCCTATTTATTATCATCCATCATTCCCATATTCTAATTTAGCAAAAATGTCATCTTCCTGCCTCATTCGGAGTTCCGCCATATGTCTTGTTCTTTTCTCTCTGCCTTTCTAATCAGTTATGCCTTACGGACTTTTTCCCATCATCTCCCGTTCCCTCCCCTCTTGCCTCGACTTACTTTTTTCCACAGTTTACTGCTGTAAAAATTTATTGCCTACCTCCTCTGTGTAAACCTTTCACTTCACTTTTTCCAGACTTTCCCCAAGTTCTTCTATCTAATGAGTCTGTAACTTCTTTTTCTCCTGCTACCACCCTTATAACTCTTTCTGTACAGCACTTTCAGCAGCAGCCTCCAGATTGAAAAAGGACTTGCTTTCTCAAATGACATGCTTTGCCACCTCCAAGCAAAAGCACAGCGGAGATGAAAGCAATAGAGCTCCAGGCTCCATGGACTGTGTTTCAGTGACAGCAGAGAGATGTCTCTGCAGTCAGGACATCCAAGGGTCCACAGGAGAACACTGGTCCTTGCAGAGCTGACTGGAAAGCTGCAGCTTGCTCCTACAATGTGTACATACTTTAAGAGTTTCTTTTAAATAAGTAAAATAAGTAAACAAAGGCTTTTTAAATACAACCTCTTGAAATATAGTGGGGGTGTGAAGGATACATTTGGGACTTTATGTAAAATCATCCTGCTTCCCCAGTCCAATCACAGATGTCCAGAAAAAGAAATTGGCAAATAACCTCTAAGGCCATTGAAGGTTTAATGCAATCAACAGGAACATCAGTTAAAGAAGAGTTTTCCAGCATACAGAGGCAGTATGAGTACAGAATCCAGAAGGTAGCTACTACATAACACAATTTTCAGGCTGGCTGGAGTGGGCTGGCAAGCCTTTCCAACCAACATCCACAAAAACATCAAACTCTAACTTGAAATGTTTTCCCTTGTTGTTTCTCCAATAGAACATAATGGTTCTGTAGTTGTTGGTGTCTTCTCCATTACCTGACAGCACCAGACATCAGGCTTTTGCTTTTGAGTAGAAGGCACAAACAAGCATTAATTCATGTCTGTATGGAGGAATAAATGCTTTGGCAGTGCCCACAGTCCTGTGGACGTGCCTCTCTCCACATACCTGGTGTTCCCAGGCGGGCTTGTGCAATGGTTAACTTCTCATGGGGGGCTTGGCACTGACAGCTTGTTTCATCTGCAAATGGAGCAGGTGCTGTCAGAGTCTGGAAGGAGGAAAAAACACAAAGAAAGTAAATTTAGTTCCACCACCAAGCAGGTAAAAAAGCCCGTTTAACTGTGGCAGAATGCTGTAACCAGACTTCATGCTGGTTTGCTCTCTGGTGATTTTTGCTTTTTGGTCACCCTGAGCATACACAATTCACACAGGGTAGAATGGTGAGGAAAATAAAGCTTTTCAAATGTGTCATGTAACTTAATTCTTTGTCTCTGTTAGAGAAGCTTGGTCATCTTTGAGGTGGGTAAAGGCACACCATTTTTCTGTTTGCAGAACAAAGTCAGGTTAGATGTGTGAGCAGCTTAACTCTTCATTTGGTCTCAGTGATTCCAAAGGTCCAAGATGAAAAATGTATTCTATCACCTGTAAATAATAGCTGGAAAAACTAACTGGGACTTAGAATGCTGAAAATGAGCTACCTCTTTCCTGCCACTGGCATCAGTACAGATAATCAGGAGTGTAAGTTGTTTTGTTGTGGTTTCAATCAGAATTTCCTAAAATTTTGAGGAGCCATTCTCAAAATTCTTGCCAAAATAAAGGCAAGAATGCAACCTTAAGTCCCACTTAAACAGAGCTGACTGAGCTGCAACTCCTTTCTGGTCTGACACATTCTGTAATAGTACTAAAATACTCCTAACTGTGATCAGAGCACCACAAGGGTACTTGCTCTGAGGAGCTCATAGCCTAAAGATGTATGAGACAGAGTGAGGATGTGTGAAGACTGACGTGGCATTATCTGTCAGGAAACTTGATTATTGAAATTGTATTTTCTGCCCATGTCTGTGTAGGAAGTTATCAGCCATCAGACCCTCAGATATTTATTATCTGCCATATGGTCTGATATGAAAAAAACACGCTTCTACAGCTTTTGGCTTGAAATCTTTATAAAAACATAGCTGAGTTTTGGTTTGCTTTGTTTTTGAGATGAAGTGGTGGTTGAGAAAAGTCAAAGAAAATCTGTCCCTTTGCCTCCACTATGATTTAACTGGGAACTCATGGTTGTGCAGCAGGCTTGGTTAGGTTTTGACAGCGACCATTTTATGTACAGTTGTCACACCAGTTTGAGTACCCATGGCTGATCATAACAGAATCTCTTTTTACCTTCACACTGTTTTTTTCAGATTTTTGATGCTGAATGATTAATCTCTGAGCATTTAGCATTCTTTGGCATCCCTGAGACACTTTAGGACATGTCATGCCTAATTGCTGCTGATCTCTGGGCTCTCTGGTTTGTTGCAAGGAAAGCTCAGAGGACAGCAGTAAAACAACAGCAAAGACTTAAAGATTCATTTCCAGTTCTTCCTGCTGATTTGCTATTCATTTTGTTTACTGAAAGCAACGCAATTTTATGTAGGTCTCCCTTTTTTCCTTTCCGTTTTTCTTTCCTTTTTTTTCCCCCTACACTCTCGAATGTTAAAGGAAATCATCATCATTAGCATCTTCATGATGAAAATCACAGCATCTCTGCACAGACAAGGTTAAAAATGGAGAAACTATGACCAAGCCCAAGTTTCTGTCTGGGTTTCATGGATGGGAACTGTTCATCAGGCCACCCACACTGCACAGAGTAGAACATTACACATAATCATACAGTGCCAGCTCTTTCCTTTATTTTCTAAATACTGTCTTTTTGCTTCTGGTTTTGCTATTGCTGGGTGCTAATCTGTCTTTTTATCTCCAAGCAAGGTCAAGTTACACAGCAGCCCATACAGCCTGGTTCCTGCTGAGATAAAGAGGAAGGCAGAAATGTTAAAACAATAATGGCTATGGTCTGAGGCCTGCAACTGGTAATCAGCTCCTAGCTTGGGAGAGGTTGTTTCCTTGGAGGTTATTTGAAGAAAATAGGCCTGGTTTGCAGGAAGATATCTCTTTTTCCCCCCAGGCAAACACAGTGGTGCTTTTCATCCATGTAACCACCTTTGCAACACTGAGATTTTTCTTTCAGTCTCTGCTCAATAGAGAACAACCTCTATTAGCTTCCCATCCATCCAGCTTTTATAAATGTTCATCATTAAAACTCACAGATCATGGCTTAAAACCAGACCTGTCAATATTCCCATTACTCGCTGACCTCTCAGTTACTGGATATGAAAATACATCAAATATAATAGATTAAAATCAGCCATATTCTATGAAAGCCATATAGAGAAATGCATAAACACCATGTGCTGACAGATCAAAGGAAATCTACAGCAATAGCTTCCAAATGACTACTCACTACTACTTTGTTTTATCTGTCCTAGAAAAATTATTGCTAAGCTTAACAAAAACATCTTATGAGTAAAATGAGACCATCTGGTTTGTATATAAGCCCACAAGATAAAATATTTCAAGAAATTATTAAAACCCAGAAACAATTTATCAAACCTTTTCATTTTGTATATAATTACTTGTATTCTTTCCAGTTTCTTGACAGTAATAACTAGAATTGTGAGAAGATAACAAGTAATTTATATAGCAGCTTTTTCATTTTGGTTAATCCATTAAAGTACTTCTGGAAGTTTGCTATAGTTTTGCCAATAATCAGATGTTTAGACAAAGACTTTGTACTTCTGACTTTGTCTGACAGATTTTTCCCTTCATCTCTGCCTTCCTTATATTCTAGGCATTTACATTTTGCAATTAATCAATCAAGTGAAATTACCCTTGTATTTTGGACCACGGTAAGGTCCTGAGACCTGCCCCATCCTGTAGTAACATGTGAGAGAAAGCTTATTACATGTCACAAATGGAGAAGTCATTGTAATATTAGGACTTATTAATGATATTTACTTCTGAAGATGATAAAAAGCTCTCACAATAAGAGTCCTGTTTCCTGGAAATGAAGACACAGCAGTCAGTAAAATGAAGGTATGTGAAACCATCATACCCAGTAACCCTTGCATATTAGAAGCTGTTCATTCTATAAGAAATTTAAATAATGTCACTTGCTCTCTAGGAAATTAGCAAAATAACAGAATGTTGTTCAATAAACTTCAGGACATTAAAAGATGGAAGGTAGATAATGGAGGCTTTCCCAGCAAGCACCACACAGGTCCTTTTGCACCAGCAATATCTTAGCAAACCATGGCTCTATTTGGTGAGACAGTAGCCCAGAGGAGAGAGCACAGTGTGGATGGCAGCCTTGAGCTGGTTATGAGGTCAGGACACTTCATGAAGAAACCCTACCTGACAGTTATTTTCAGGTGTATCTTGATGCTGCCTTCTTATTATCACTCTTCACAGTCTCTTAGACTGTTGTAGCCATTTAACTTAGCTCCTAGGCATAAAATAAATATTATGCCTAGGACTAAATTATGCTTGTGTTTCTAATGGATTAAAAGGAAAGCTGTTGGTGATTTGTAGAGGAACAGGACTTCTGCCACTGAAATAACAAGTCAAGAGCACAAGCACCTCCACACCCTCTCTTTTGTTTACAGTCTGTTGTGTTATTGTTTGCTTGCTTTCTGTATGATTTGTAGTTGGGTTGGATTTTTTACACAGCTGCAAGGAAGACGAAAACATTCTTTTAAGCAGGCAAATGTAGACCCATCCATGCCACAGTGCACCTGCCATTGTAACTCTGCCTGCTGGGTGACTAAAGGAAACACAGCTAATGGAAGGACCTACTGGGGTTTTTTTGTTTGTTTGTTTGTTTGTTCTTTTAATTCACGCAACTACACTACCTCCTCCCCTCTTCTTGCAAAGAGAAAGTTGTATTGTCATCTAAGATTTTGCCATACACAAAGGTCAATGAAATTTCAGATTATGAGCCAGTACAGCCACCGAGGCAATACCTGATAAAGCAGGCTGGGCTTATGCTTATGAAAGAATTCAACTGGCAGAGAAATTCTGTGGGAGGTCTGATGCTGTAACCACTTCTTGTCTCAGAGGCACTATTTAAAACAGGTAAGTGAGTGCACTGGAACAAATCACGTGGATAAGGTCTACTCATATGAGGAGCAATTATTTTGGGTATCTGCTCCTGATGTTGGGAAACAATAATTACAGAGCAGGAAACATTCACATCAGTTTCAAGGGACATTTAAGAAAAAAACCTATCAAAACTATTGAAAAGTAACTAAAAATATGTGCCAAGTTTCTGAGGTATGCACACTTTTTTTATGTGGAAAGACTGTATATTAAGGACTACCAAGGTCTTCTCTTACAGGCTCAGGGAGCAAACATTGTCAAAAATGAAAACCATGTTGTCTCCTACCTGTTTGGGTCAGTAACCTTGATCCAAACAGGAAAATTTATGAGCATTTAAGCTGTAATTGAATGTTACTGATGGTTGTCTCCTGGTAAACTTTTCACAAACAGTTCTAATATTAATGTCAGTATCAAAAAGTCCAGCCTGTTCTGCCGCAGTTCTGCTAACTCAGGGAGGTGGATGTAAACTAAGAATATGGCAAACTAACCAATAACTTCAGCATCCTGTTCGCACGCATTTCAAATTATCTTAGTTGCTCTTTCTGGGCTTTATCTGCAATCAAATACACTTTGCTCACCATTAGTATTAAATCAGTAATGACTAAGTTCAAAATGCAATTACAAACTGAAGATACTGCAGAAGAAAAGCAGCTTTCACTGCCTTTTCAAGAAGCACAATGATGTATATATGTAGAGATTCATATATTATGAAACTGGAACAACTATTATGTAATCTAGTTGAATACTTGCAAAAGGCCAAAGAAGATTCCTGCATGACAGCCATGACTTCTGACTGAACTGGAACACATTATTTAGAAAACAGAATCCATCCTAGAGGTAGGGCAGGCCCCAAGTCAAGCAGAGTTCAAGTGAAAGAGTTGCCAATGAAGCACCTCAACCTCCATGAACACCAGCCAGAAGCGAAATGCAACCCTTGGCAAGTTCTCCACCTGAGCCACCTCCCCTGGCACAGCTGAAGGACCTGTGTACCACTGATCCAGGCAGGACTCACTGAAAGAGCAAACTGCAGCTACGGCACTGTGCAGCTTGTGACCCTGGATGTTCTCCTGTCCTGACAGCTACAGACAGGAAAGCTGTCACATAGCCAGGCACTGGGGAAGGATATGCAGCATTCCAGGATAAAGAAGCTTGTGGCTCCTTCAAAGGGTCGCTGGCTGCCAACCATCAGCCTGCAGATGCCATTGCAAAGAACCAAACTGGCCATGGGGCATTTGCAATTCAATGCCCAGTAGCAAGTGCTTGCTGGCCCAGGAATAAAGCTGAAGGTTGGCCATGGTCGACAGACCAAAAATGTGTAACCACTGCTCCAATGCCCCTCTGTGTTTCATTGATCAATTCAGAAAATAGAGACAACATCAGCTCCTGTGTTTTGAATGTCTATTACACATTTCATTTTACTGGTATGTCACTGTATAGAATCACAGAATCATCACTGTTGGAAGAGAGGTTTAAGATCATCTAGTCCAACCGTTAACCCAGCACTACCAGTGTAATCCCTAAATCACTAAACCACATCATCCAGCATCAGATCCAGACACCTCTTGAACACCTCCAGGGATGGTGACTCCACCACCTCCTTGGGCAGCCTATTCCAATGTCTGATCACCCTAACAGTGAAATTTTTTCTCGAATACCTAATGTGAATGTCCTTTGTCTCAGCTTAAGGCCATTTCCTCTTGTCCTCTCTCACGGCAAGCACAGCAGAAGAGACCGGCCCCTTTCTGGCCACACCCTCCTTTCAGGCAGCTGTAGAGAGCAATGAGGTTCCCCCGAGCCTCCTCTTCTCCAGACTACACAAACCCAGCTCCCTCAGCCATTCCTCACAGGACACATTCGAAACTCTTCATGACCCTTGCTGCCCTTCTCTGGATACACTCCAGCACCTCAGTATCCTTTTTGAAGTAAGAGACCCAGAACTGGACAGAGCACTCAACGTCTGGCTTCACCAGTGTTGAATAAGGGTGACAATCACTGCCTTGGTCCTGCTGGCCACACTACTGCTGATACAGGCCAGGATGTCATTGGCCTTCTTGGCCACCTGGGCACAGGCTGGCTCATGTTGAGCTGGCTGGTGACCAGCACCCCCAAGGCTCCTCTCTGCTGGGCAGCTCTCAAGCGATTCCTCCCCCAGCCTGTAACGCTGGATAGGGTTGCTGTGACTCAAGTATAGGACTTCCCCTTAGTGAGCTCCTGCAGTTGTCCTCAGCCCACTGATGAGTCTGTCCTACCCTCAAGCAGATCAACACTCCCACCCTACTTAGTGTCATCTGCAAATTCACATCAGCTGTGCACCTAATATATGGCTAAAAGAACTCAACTCTGCTTTAACACCGGCAAGCATTAATCTTCTGAAAGCAACTCAGTTGTACAGCTAAGCTATTGGGTGAATTCAGCCCAGTATTTAATCTCTACTTGTGCTTCATAGAGATACTTTACATTTATCAATTATTTCATGTCAGATGTAGGACAGTATTTTGTATAAACCATTACTCAGAATCAGAGCTATGAAGAAGCAAAATAAAACCAAAACATTTTTCCTCCTGCGCAGGAGACATGTACACTGCAGTTCCTCAGCTGTCAGCAGAAAAACCCTGGGAAGATCTGTTTCCTCATAGGGAGTGCAATGGGCTTCTATACAAGATCCCTGATTCATCCAGTGCCTTTCTCAAGAGGTTTGCATCTCATACCGTCTGTTTATATGTGTGTAAAACAGGAAAGCAGATCACATGGAAACAAAGGACACACTGGGATAGACAGCTCTAGCTCTACTGAGTATTTGTGCCTGATTGTGTGGGTATATACTACATGTAGCCTTGCCTGGGTAGTCAATATTTGCCTCCTAATTCTGTATTTCTTCTGCTCCACATCCATGCATGTGCTGAATTCTTTTACGTTTTATACATGTATTACAATGTTGTCTCTGTTCCTGAGGAGGGAGCAGAGAGAATCTATTTACAGTGTTTTTCCCCTCCTTTTTAAAGATATGATACAAACCTTTGTAGTAATGGCAACAGCACAGTTTAAGAAGTTGGTAATATTCACCTAATAAAAACTGTTTCTAAAATATCATTGCATTTGCAAGCACAGAATGCAATATATAGAATGTAATGTTTTCTCCCTATGTTTGTGTTATTTCTAACTCCTGAAAAAGTATCTATAGTTCTATCTGACAAATATGTATTGCAACATGTTTTTGCAGAAACTGTAGCATTTCAGAATGTATATAAACTGCATGTCCTCTGATATAATAAAGGGAAATATAAGCAGATTTTTCATGTCTATGAGCAATTTATTTTTTTTAAGTGCAGCAAAAATCGCTACATGTCCCCAAGCACAAACATCACTTGGCATATTTTTATGGGTTTGTGCTTTTATATAGTAGCCAACATTTACAAAAATTAAAATTAATCCAGAGCAAAACCTGAACTTCTAAAGGACCAAATAAATGTTTAGTCAAATAAAGTAATTTGGGTTCCTTAAATGTAAGGCTATTTACATATTTATTTATGCTTAATTCCACACTGAAGTAAACAGATGGCAGACCCCCTGCCATAACATCACGTGAGAGAGAAACAGATGCATGGGACACTTTTTAACCACAATAAACCCCGCGTACATTAATCATTGGCTCCTCTGATTAAAAATTGTATATACCTTCCAGTGATATAGGAAAGAAGAAGATCTGTGAAAGCTCACAGAAATAAAATACTGAAATTATTCTAGAGATTGGATCAGAACCTCTTAAAACATTCTTTTCAAATATGAAGGGATGAAAATATAAGAATCCAAGGCATACACACTTTCCTCACAAATATTTCACATTTTATGTTTGAGTTCATTGCTTAACAGCAGCAACAAGGAAATTGTCTAAAGCAGAGTGACTCCTTCAACAGCTCCAGCGTGTAAAAGCACTGAAGTGTTCTCTACTAGTCTTCAACAAAATCATTTAAAACCCCCAGTATTTTCCAGATCTACTTGAATAATTGGGAAAAAATTTGAATTCATGTACTTTCATTTCTTCTAAAAAATCAAGAAAATAAACAAAATGGCTAAAGCAGCTGATACCCAAAATTATGTGAGATCTGTAATCTTCAGGTGTACCTGAGTCTCATTCTCCAAAGTATTGTAGATTCAGTGGCCCCCTGATACTTAATACCTAATTCCCATTGACCTGTAAAAGCCTGTAGCCTCTGAATCTCACAACACTGCAGAAGTAAATCTGGACTTTGGAGCAGAGCTGGGATTACAAGGCTGAACCTCAAATGGCCCTGACAGTTGCAGTTCCTTGGCAGAACATGTTTTATCTGCCATATGGATAGAATTAAGCGTCCAGTTAGTCTGTCCTTGCAACGATGATGGAAAAAAGCCCCCAACAAACTAGTTGGATACTTCCACACAGGACCCTGGTGCCACTTCCTGTACAAGAAATGAGATCTGGCACCAGCTCCAGCTGCCTCTGAGAACAGACATCCAAGGGTAGAATGGATGTCACATACCCTTGAACAGCCCAGTATTTCTGAGATAACACTGCCTAGGGCAGAGCAGACACAGCAAAAAGCACTTACCTACTTCTTTATGTCATCTTAAAGATGGATCCACTTTAAATTAACGAAAACTGCTGCTTAATTCCTGCCTTGCCCTCTACCCACCAATGTGCCTGTGAGCACAAATCAAATCAACCACATACCTGTCTGCTCCCCCTCCTCCCCTGTGGTTCACCCCAGCAAATTCAGGTGGGTTTCTGCTCTTCTGGGTTCCTTAAGTAGGTACTGTGATGGAAACGTATCTTTCATTGCCCTGCATTCCCTTAACTTACCTAACGCTAAATTAGGCTCTGCCAGTTTTGAAAATAAGACATTGGTTCCCAGGTCCCAACAGTACTTTACTTTCCCAGAAGTTTCCACTGATGCCTGTGTTGGATAACAGAGACATGAAATTCAAGGAAAAGAAGCTCTCAGCATGTTCAAAGGAAAGATGAGACCAAGCAGTACATTTTGAAGTTTGTTTTCAATAAGTTTCAATGTGTATTTGGGTTTGCTTTATCTGCAGCACTGTCCTTATAAACTGCCATTGTTTTCTTATATGAAAGGTTACACATGGAATTTCTTCCTGAACAAAGTATGTTGAAATGCCTGTTTGTTTCTTTCAGGGTGAGGATTGGTAATTTTCAAAGGACACACCAATCTTCCAAAGAGCTACATACATGTGGGACCAAAGTCAAACTCTTGATCCCAAGGGACATAAATAAATCATGAAAAAATAAGCAAATCATTTCACAAGGTTTTGTATCTCCTCTTTGGTATTTCCTTTTATGGTATCTATCAGTTAAACTAAGAGCTTCCCTTTCTTAGGGACCTTTTTAGTACTGATGCACGAAGGCAAACCCTAAGGGCAGGATTCCCAGGCTGAGATCCACAGCTCAGCAGTGTCCTGCAGCTCACTGAAAGTTATCCAGGGACAACTGCCATACCATGAATGTGTGGCATGATACAACCAGCAGCCATGTTTATCCCATTGAAAACACCGAAGGCTCCCATGACCAAACCACGGGTATTCCCAGGAGGCTCAAAAATATGAATGGGACTGCAGCAGATGAGAAGGTAGCCTAACACAGTAGTTTGGTCCAGATGAGAAAAGGGATAAATGCAAAAGGATACAAACTAGAATTGGAAAAATGCTATTTGTGAGGTTTTTTTCCTTGACTAAAAAACTCATCACTATGGATAAAATCTGTGACTCTGATTGGTTTGGTTCTCTGTTGTGCATTGAGACTAAGATACATGGCTCACTCAGAGAGACATTTTCCTGGCATTAAGATACATGGAAGATGAGAACGTAAAGAAGGCAAAGATTAAGTCAGAGATGGAGCAGAGGAATTGACTGAAGCAACATAAATGCCCATTAATACTACAGCAGGTTAAGAAAATGCACAGTGTCTTGGGAAAAAAAATCATGGCAATTTATAATTACAACAGTACCAGGCACTGGAAAACAACACCGGGGTTTAATACACATTGAAACTTACCTGAGAATTGCCTTCAATGCACTCTGTTTTCCTGATCTTTGAAGGACAAAGGTTCTTAAGTCCTAATGTGACAGTTCCTGACAAGCTAGCAGACTTCATAGCCTAAAATCAGAGGTCTAATGCAGATATCCATTAAAAATATTCCAATATAAAAAAAAATTATAGTTTTAACGCTTTAAAGAAGTAATTCCTGTTTTAATGAAAAGGACAACAGTTTCAGAAAAGAACCAATTCCTTTTCACGTTCTAAAATTTGAGGTGATTCTGAAGTCACACCTCTCAAGAAAAACTGCTTCCTACAACTTAGCCTATATTAAGAACCTGAAAGCCCAGAAAATTAATTTTATAGATATGTGAGAACGAATGAACAGCATTAAAAAGTCATCTGTAAATGTCACAGACTTGCCACCAGTTATATCATTCTGAGGTACCAAGGCCATCCTGAAGTATCATCCAGAGCTCCAAACGATACTAAAATGTTAACTGAGACACCCTCTTTCCTTCACACAAATAATCTAGGTGACCAGGTTACTTGCTCACCACTGCACATGCTGCCTTCAAAGTATGAGATCAGACCAAGCACTGAAGATCTTAAAAAAGATCTGATAGGAACTTGATGTCCATGTTATTAGACTGCCTTTCAAGAGGTGATTCACTTTAACTCTTTAGAACACCAGCCCTTAATTTTCTCACGTCAGGTACTGCCTGAATACACTTGTTTCCCTCACTCCCTATGCTCTGAGTTCTGTGTATTGCCTTATACTTCACCAGGCAACTTTTTTTTTTGCCTGAAGATAACACAGATATGATGACTGATGAGGTATCACTTCATAAGAACACACTTTCCACAAATATTTATTCAAAATGTCTCAACTGTCCGTTGTTAGTACTCAGGCAGATATAAAACATCATAATGAATTCCTGTTTCATTCATGTACTCTGTCACCTTAATTTCCACAGAAATTATACTGGAATGCATGATACTGTAAATACTGGTATCATATTGTCACTTCTTTCTTTAAAATCTTTTAAAATGTCAGACTACACACAGTAATATATTCAAACAGGTTGTTATATCTGAGCTTTTGACAGAGAAATCTCAGACAGCCTGTTCGAACACACTGCAGAAACTGCACCTGAGATAACTTTCCCTATTAAAACAGCTCCAAAAGCTTCCCATGAACAAATTAACAGTCTTCTTTGAAGCTGAATCTAATTATAACATGAGCAAGAAGAAAACATTAATTTAGGTCAGCTTCAATGACTGTTGCTATTTCTTGTCATATCAGAACAATGTCTCAACCATAGTGTTGAATTTAATTACTGAAGTTTGATGTTTAAATATGTTTTAATTAGGACTTTAACTGAATTCTTGTGTTAAATGATCTAATTTCCAGTACTAAACTGTTGCACACATCATGCATTTTCACATTTTGGCACTGCCTCCACAATTTGTGATTGCATTTAGGTATTGTTATCATTAACTTTCTACTACCTTGCCAATGGTGCATACCATGCTGGTGTAAGAAGAGATCTTTCCTGGTGGGAATGTTAACAGATTAAATACGAGGCAAGGAAACAGCTGAAATAATTTAAATGAGCACATGAAATGAAGGACAGCTCTCAGAACCTGAACTTTTGGTGTACAGCAGCCTTGTAAAGTTGCCTACACGGTCTGAGGGAGTCTTAAGCAAAGAACATCAGAGTTATTTTAAGCATCACTCTCCCGGCCCTCCCTCATTTTCCTGTTCCCCTAAAAACCGCAGCTCTCCGAGACTCCCTTCTTCCTTACACGTCCTGAATCGAACGGGCAACTCCTCAACGGACTCTTAAAGTTGAGAACAGCGGGACTGCCATTCGCGGGCGCAGTGACCCGGCCGAGAGCCGGCCCGCAGGGAGCGGAGCCCACGGGGACTGCTATTCCCGGCGGGAGCGGCACCGGCAGCGGCTGGGACCTGCCATCGCTCCCCGCCGCCGGCTCCTAGAAGCGCGGGCCGCTCCTCTGCATTCGCTACTGGAAACAGGCAGCTTTTCAGATCGTAACACGCCTTTGCCACCACACGCCGCCCGCCGCCACTCCCGCCACCCGCACACATGCGGCAGCCGCGCCGGTGCCCGGGCGCGCCTTGACCCGTCTGGAGCGCGGGGGATCCGGGCTTGTAACGGGCGGACCAGGAATCCTGCCTGGCTGTCACCGAACCGCCCCGAGTTCCTCCTGCACGGCACAGCCCATCACGGACAGCCTTCGCTCGCCCCTTCCCTGGCGTTTCACAAAGGGACCCGCCGTGAGGCGGCACCGGCCATCCGGGAGCTCCCTCCCTCGCTCCCGGCCCAGCGGCCCCGCAGCGCCCGGGGCGGCTCGAGCTGGCGGGCCGCGGCCGGGCCCGACTCACCAGGCGAGGCTGCGGGCAGGTGTGTTCCAGCTCCTCCATGGCCTCGGAGGGGGATTTGGGGATGCCTGTTCCTGACTCAGCACCGGCCGCACGCACTGGCATGGCCGCCGCCCGGGCCCGCCCGGCGCGGGGGTCTCCCCGGGAGCCGCCCGGGGGCTCGGCCGCTCGCGTCGCCACGGCAACCGGCGGGCCCCGCCCCGCTCCGCGCGCGCGGGGCGGGGCAGGCTCATTTGCATGCAGCCTCCTGGTTGGCTGCTGCCCCGCCGCGCCACCGCGCGCTGCCCACGGCGGTCCCGCGGGCGAGCTCCGCCCCCGCGAGTGGCAGGAGCCCGGAGTGCGCCAGGCTGGAGGGGACCGCGGGGGTCACCGGCTCCAGCTCCTTGCTCCAGCAGGGCCATCCCGGAGCACATGGCACAGGACTGCCTCCAGAAGGTTCTTGAGCATCTCCAGTGAGGGAGACTGCGCAACTTCTCTGGGCAGTCTGTGCCAGTGCTCTGTCACCTGCACAGGGAAGAAGTTCTTCCTCATGTTCAGGTGGAACTTCCTGTGCATCAGTTTCTGTCCGACGTCTCTTGTCCTAAGCTTGGCAACCCCGAAAGAGCCTCCAAAAGGCTCCATCCTCTTGGCACCCCCTCTTTAGATATTTATACACCTTAATGAAGTCCCCTCTCAGCCGCCTCTTGTAGAGGCTGAACAGGCCCAACTCCCTCAGCTTTTCCTTGTTGGAGAGATGCTCTAGTCCTTTAATCATATTTGTTGCTCTCCACTGGACCCACTCCAGGATCTCCATGTCTCTCTTGTACTGAGGAGCCCAGACCTGGACACAGCATTCCAGATAGACTCCTCTCACCAGGGGTCAGTGGAGGGTCAGGATCATCTCCCTCGACCTGGCAATGCTCCTCCTAACGCACCCCAGGATCCCATTGGGCCTCTTGGCCACAAGGGCATTGCTGGCTCAAACCCCGACCCGTGTCCCGAGCACGGCAGGCGCGGTCAGTGCTGCAGCGCTCGGGAGGCAGCGCCGCGCCCGGAGCCGCACCTGCGTGTCCGCCCTTACCCCGGGTGCGGCTGCACAGCCGGGCCGGGCGGCCTCGGTAGCTTCCCGCCGGCGACCCGCGGTGAGGTTTGGCTGATTCAGAAGCAGCCGAAGGCGGGGCGGTGCTGACCGGACAGCTCCCGCCTGCCGCGCCGCGGTCCTGGGGCAGCGCCCCACCTCCGGGCTGCCCGAGAGCGGCCGCCCACTCCCCTCCCCGGGAAGGAGCACGGTGCTGGGAGTACCAAAGTCTTGGTGCTAAAAAAGCTAATTTGCTTTTTAGTGAAAGGAATTATAAGTTTTGGCAAAAGCGTCGTTCTGTTCTGCAGAGATATGGATACAAGGACATGACTGTAATGGTAGAAGTTCTCTCTAAAAGCAGCTAAGTGCTTCTATCATAGGCACATTCAGAGGTTCCAGGCCCTTCCCATGGAACCTGGCTGACACCTGCCCAGGACCCACAAGTACATCTTCGGTTGTGCTGTACAGCTGCTTCAACACACAGAGCTGTAGCTTCTACACCGCTGAAGTGAAATTACCATTCTTCTTACTCTTAAATACCACAAGAATATGACCAAGGTAATACAAAGCCAAAACTTTTTAGAACAGAGAGGCTCCATTGGCTATTGCTAACCTTGACAGAATCAAAAATGGATTGCAGTAGTACTTAGCTTCAGTGGGCACTGTCAGTGTTGTTTTTAAAAATCAGACTTTATTCAAAGGACATGAGCATCTAAGGCCATCCAGACCCGTGAGGAGTTACGAGAGAATTGTGCCTCAGGGTCCTTCCCCTTGAGAGCTGAATTTCAAATGTCTTTATCTTTTGCACATCTTCAAAGAAAACCGAGTGTGATACAAAAAATGTATGAGCTATGTGAAAGGGAAAGGGGTGGTATGTAAATAAGAGATCAGAAAGAGAGTAGAAAGAGAATCTGAAGAGAAAGAATGAGACAGCAGTCAAGAAAAAAGGAAAATACATGTCAAAAGAGGTGATTAAGCAAGAAAAACAGGTAGCCAAACCGTGAATCTCACAGCTGAATATTTTCCTTATAACTAAGTTCCTTTATCAGTGATTCTGCAAGAACTACTCACACATTATGGAAAGCATACTCAAGGGAAATGATTAAAGCATGATTAGTGCAGCACTCGGCCTGAAATTTGTAGCTCATTTTCTTAGGAAAAATATTTGCAGGAGTGTTACGCTGTTAGAAGAATATTTGGACAGCATGGATGAGCAGTGCTAGGACTGGAGCAGCCAGAGGTAGCAGGCAGCCCTTTTACAAACCCAACCACATATGCCAGCTCTTCAAAGACCACTGCTGGTGTCCTGAAGGAGTAGCACCATGTATGGACATATCCAGGGTCAGTGTCCAGCCCTCCCTCACCAGGCAGGTGCATGGGAATAGAGATGAAAGGGAAGTGGACTTTCTTGAAGTTGGATGATTGCCAATAGACTGGAAATGTAAATTCCCTTCCCTTCTATTTCTTTTGAGTATGAAAGACCAAATTTCATCTTTTCTTTCATGCTGAGAGTGTGCTATTGACTCCAGGTGCATTTTGATTCATCTTCTCTACAGATAAGCTTTTCCATATACATGTAACATTACAGAATGATGTCTCTCTTGTGGTAGTCTCATCACCTATCTAAGCTGGGCCAGAATTTCAAAGTGAAAGTGCAATACTTTTTGTGCTGCTTATTTAATTTCCAACTCTGGTAAATACTTTATGTATTCTGTCCTTCTGTTTGAAAAGCATGGGAAAAAAATGTTGTATACCTCATTACAAGAGAGAGAGGAAGTTGAAATAATGGCAGAGAGAAGGATGTAGAGTCTGTCATGTCTGTCCAAATGGAATTAATCTGATAATCTTAGTCAACATATTTGATATCTTCAATAAAGTATCCTAAACTATATCTTCTTCTTGGGGTTAAATGAGCTTTCAAAAGGCTGGAGTGTGTCTTCTGCACTCTCTAAAATAAATAAATACAAATTAGGTTTGACTGGAAAAGCTCAATGGATGGTCTTCTCTGAATCCTTACAAGTCAGCCAGCTTTTAAAAGAACAGTGGAGCAAGTCATGGGTGGGGAGGTTCATGCATCTAATTTCTTTTCTGTAATCAGTGTTCAGTGCCAGGCTGCTCATGGTCTCCTGGGCAGCCTCCTGACATTTATCCACAAGTAACAGGGACACATCCCCATGGACTTTAACGACTGAGCTCCTTGCAACAGCTGCTTGAGTTGAATAGACACCTGATGCATAAAAAATCCTGTTCCAGGGTGTATAAATCACAGGAAAACAAGCCAGGAAACCACTATCCCAATCCTCCTAACACTAATTTCAAAGTCTGAATTGAAGAGGCACCAAACAGGGAAAAAACCTTAGCTGTTAGGAAGGTTCCACCTGATACACAGTGGTTTGGGTTTGTTTATACAGAACTTCAGTTCTCAAACTGCAACATTTCATTCTCGAAGTATGAAAATGATAAAGAAATAATATGTTTAGATGTTACATGTAAATCCTCTCAATTCTCAAACTGAAAGTATGATCCCTCTCTGAGCTTCATGGATCTCAAGCACCAGTTAGCACAGCAGAAGTTGCATTTAAAATGGTCTTTGCCTGAGAGAGGCTGCAAAAGTCTTCTGACCTATAATTTATTCCTAATAAAGAGAAGGAGACCCTCACATAATTTCTGTTCAAAAGTCATCAGGAAACTCTTAAAAAAATGGTGTGGTTAAATAGCATTTGACTTCAAAGCAAACATCTACATGAAAACATAACAGAATAAACTATTGAAAATTTAACTGATGAGCTCCAATAAATTTTGCTTCAATGGATGTATTTTGGATACTGAAGGTTTTAACTGCAAGACTTTGTAAGGTCAACTGCAAGACTTTGTAAGAAGGAATGGTTGATGTCTGGAGCAGATTTGTTTTAATACTGTCTTTCCATGCATGTATCTATATATGCATGAATCCCTGTATTTATGTATCTATGTATCTATCAATGTCATGCTAATTCTACACACTACAATTACAATATTACACTATCTACACACTACACACTACAATATTAACTACAATTTATAGTAAAAATAGCAGAAAATGATATCTTATTGCTGAGATGATCAATTAGTTAAATCATATATTTTTAGACTGAGATTAAAACCCCACAATGGTAGATATTTTTTCCCTCCTGTGTAGGTGGGAAAAAAAGATAGAGAATGAAAGGTATGAATTAATCTACACCCTATAGGTTTTCATTGCCTCCAACACCAATCACTTTGCTGCTTCTGTGTAATGTTGGCTGATACTGTAGCTTTAATTAATTTTTAAGATGCAGTTCATCATTCCAGTGGAATGCACAGTGCTTATAAATGATCCTCTTTTTGTCACAATAAATCAAAAGTATTTACTATTTATGATATAGTCTTATAAAATGTATGCAGATTAATTCCACAAAGTTTTTCTCTATGCAATGACAGTCCATAAATTATGAAAGGTCAAATCATGGGATTTGGTACAGTGTGATTTTATACCTGGTTCTTTCCACAATTCCGTAGTGAAGATGTGATGTTCAATAAAATCTGTGTTCTCAGGATATTTGTATAGAATCAAATTAGTCAGTCTTTATGTAAGAGTTTAACTAAAAATGTCATGTTAATTCTGATACAGTTTACACGTAAATCATCTGAAATACACAAATTCTTGGAAATAGTGGCCTTTGATGATGCCGTTCATCTGTGCTTGTAGCACTGTTTTGAATAAGTGTGGTTACCCACTTTGGGGCAGGTTCTTTGTGCTCTTGGTCTTTCATGAACTACTTTTATAAGCATTTCCAAAGAAAATGGTGAGAAATCACAGTTGGGTTTTGACCAAGAGGGTATCTGTTTTCATTTCATTCTTCCAGAGTCAGAGGGACAGAGGGACGGTCACTTAGTGTGGGAAATGTTAAGTCTGTCTGTCCTGTTATTAGATTGTCCTTGCTAATTTTACCAATCAAGCTTTAACTTATTGAGTAAATGTTGTTAGGGAAGGTTGAGAGATTTTCAGCAGTGAGACTTTCCTGACAGATGCTCAGAGGTTAGAAAGCACTTACATTAGCTAACCTCTGATGGTCTTTCCCTTCCCAGAACCCAAATTATCTATTTAATCCACTCTTAACACTGTTCACACTTACCAGAAAGTTTTTTCTGAATGTCTAATCTGAACCTCCATTGCTGCAAACTACTGCTACTGTTTTTTTTTTCTATTGGACACAAACAACAGACTTACTCTCCTTTGCTTTTTTATGACTACTGTGGTTAAGATTTTGAAACAATAGTTTGTGGATTTGTGTCGCTGTTGAGCGGCTAGCTGAGGACTGACCCAAGTTCTCAGACAAGGAAAGAGAGGAGAAAAGGAACTTTATTGTTTTGAATTCCATATATATAGAGTCTACAGAAGTGCCCCAGATTGGTCAGCCCGAGACCTCCCCCTAGGCACAATTGGCCAAGCCCGAACTCACTCAATCCGGAGAAACTGTTTGCAAAACATCCAAACTTTATCTTGTTTATGAAATATAGCAAAATGTTCCCACGGGAAGAACCTGTGCTAGCCACAGATTTGGAGTAGGGAGCTGACATTCAGCAGGCACACAGGTATTTTTGTCACACATCTCATGACTTGCCTAGACTAAATTGCCCCAGCTGCAATAATTTCTCACAGGTCACAGGTTATAATCTTTTCATTATCCTCCCTTTTCTATTTTGGGTTCTTTGTAGACTTCTTACAGAGTGGTGCAAGAACAGGGCTGCAGCTGCAACTTTACTGCTACAAAGAAATACAATGCCGAATGCTACAGATCTCTCTATATATCTCAGTGTAAACTTTGTCTAAATGGATTAATATTCTCTGCCCTCCTTCTTATTGTTACAGATAAAATATAATTTAAGAAAAAACTCTTTACTATTTACATTTAAACTGCGTTGTTATCCCTCCTATTCCTTTTTCTCTTCTTCTGGCTTTCCAGATAAGCACTCCAATCTCCTTAAACCCACACAAAGCTAAGACTACCTTTCTTGAGCATATTTATATTGCACTCACTTCTATCCATTTTCAATCTCTCTGGTGCCTTCCTTCTCTGCCAGCTCAATTTCAAACTTCTTGGACTGATCATCAGTATTCTGTCCCACTCTCTTTTTCAGGATTACAAGTCTCCAATACTTTTTTTCCTTCACTGTTCCTGTCAACCTTTATCTTTCCATTTGTCAATGTTTCAGGCAAGTGCCTTCATAGCTTTTTTCCCATACTATTCCAAATGCAAACCTGCCAAGTGAAACATAAAAAATCATACTGTAAACTGCATTTGAGTGATTGTTAGGGGTTCACATTAATATTTTGGGTACCAAAAACTTCATAATTGGAGAGTTTAACAATCTGGGTAAAAACACACACTTTATTTAAAGCAATACACATACTTTATGCACTGTAGCATGACCATCTGGGAGCTAGTTTAGCTTTTACTAGTTATTACCTGAATGCCTCTTCCTGTAATAGCTTCTTCCATTTTACCTAAATTAAGGCAAATCAAGTACCAAACCTAACTGGAAGGACCTTTTCTCTCAGGTTCGCAGTTACTTTCCTGCTAGTGTCCACAGGAAGAATCAAAAGCTGGACTTGAAAAGAATGAAAAATTTGTGACTTCCTAACGTTGGAAATTAATGTTGGATCAGATAAATGTTGGATCAGATACAGTGGAACATCAAAACACACAAAGGACACCATCACCAGACCTGACCTAACTTGTGTGACTACCTTGCCTGTGGTGATGCAGCAGGTCCAAAATCTCATATAATGATCTGGACTCTCAGCTGGGCCCACCAGCTCACCCTGCCTGGGTCTGTGGGGTGTAGCCCTGGGTGTCAAGTTCCCCCCACTGCCCCCACCAGCCATATCATGTAATTTTCTCCCTGGTCTGTAGGGTTTCTGTCACTCTCTAGTTCCATCTGCTGTTCCTTCCCAGGCCATTGTCCCCGCCCTGGCTGAGCGTCCCATAAAGTTATCCACTGGCAACCCACAGCAGCTAAATCCCTCTCCCCCTTCTGAGCTCTCAGGTGTGAGGAC
Source organism: Entomyzon cyanotis (assembly GCA_024500445.1). Lineage (NCBI taxonomy): Eukaryota > Metazoa > Chordata > Aves > Passeriformes > Meliphagidae > Entomyzon > Entomyzon cyanotis. The sequence continues at coordinate 12,616,175 of JAKEPQ010001016.1, read as the reverse complement.
ACATCTTGCTTGTGGGGAATGGGAACTGCTAGCAAGGCTGTGAGGGCACTGACAGTCCTGACCAAGCCTCACCTGGGTCCCCTGCCCTCTGCTCTGAGTTCTGGTCTGTGCTGCTGGTCCTTGCTGGAGCTGAGCTGTAGGAGTGCTGGTCTCCACCCAGCTCAGTCCCAGCCGTGCCCCTGGCTATCTAGTCTGACCTTGAACCTGCCTTGTCCAATGGGCTTATTTGGTGATTCCCCAGCAGAAGCGTTCAAGGCCAGACTGGATGGGGCTTTGAACAATCTGGTCTAGTGGAAGGTGTCCTTCCCTATGATACAAAAATTGGAACTAGATGACCTTTAAGGCTCCTTCAAACCCAGACCATTCTAGAACTTGGCTGGTGATCACTGGACTGCATTTTACCTAGGTTACCATCACTGGACCTGACCCTGAGTTGTGTTTGTGGTTTGTTTTGAGACCAGTCTCATCATCATGGACTTGTCCTGGCTGACCCTGACTCCCATCTCCAGGCTGCCCTGCTTACAGTCCTCAGGCTGGGGGAAAAGACCCCAGCTGTCCTGCCAGGCTCCCCTACTGCAGGGAGCGCTTGGCCCTTATTGCTTCCTCGCAGTGTGAGCACAGCCTTCCCCCAGCACCAGCCCAGCACCAGAGCTGTCAGGACTACAATGAGACTTTGCAGCATCTCATGATGCTGTCCTCCTTTCTGCCAAAGGGATGTGAAACAGTGAACACTGAGAGTATTCATCCATGGAAACACATTTGATCTTCAGCCAGGTCTTGAAATGTAACAGCCTCTGTGCAATAATACTCTGCTTATACATGAATTGTTCATTTTTGTGCGATTGTAAAAAGAGCTCTGAAAGTAGTTAAAACAGAGACTTTCATGCTGTGGCAATAACTGTATGTTCTTGAATACCACTGGCATCAGACTTAATTCTTAGACATTATAATTATGTGAGGGCTCATTTTCTGCGAGTTTGCTCTCACTTGTCTTCCCTATTTAATGTATATTATAATATTTTGTACTTTTCTTCTAGGCTTGAATAGGAATATTGTATGAGGCAAGCAGGTGATGAGATTCTGCTCTCTGTTCCAGCTAGTGTAATTCCACCACTTCTGGTCCAGTTACTAGGATTTGCTGTAATTTAACTGCAATCAGAATTGAATTGTGTTTGTTTAAGAAAGAAAAGAAGTATCTCTGAATGTTCATTCCATAGACTTTTTTTCCAGTCATAATGGAAATTAGTGTGTGTTTGTCACACAATGGTTACAAAATCTCAGCCATGACTCTCTGGAAGTCCTGAATGTTGTGCGAGCAGAACCCGGAGCAGCCTAAGTAGGCCTTTCAGGCCATCTAGGCCGCAGTAGCAAGACAAATGTAAGTCGTGCAGACAGGATAAGAGCAAGTTATGCAGACAGGACAGGAGCCCAAGGACAGACCTTGGAACTTGTGGGGAAGAAGTACCGTGGAAAGTACCGGTGGGAACTTGTAGTTGAAAAGAATGCAGAGTATCCTGAAATAGCAACAGTGGAATTCGAATTGTATCTTTTGTATTTAGCCAATGAAATGGTGCCTAAGCAATTGTAACAATATATAAACCACGCTTGCCGTAAAATAAACGAAAAGCCTGCTCATCACTCATATTGAGCCTGTGGTCTCGCTTTTCCCTCGTCGCATGTGTTCTTTTTACTATTTCATGGTTTTATTCCAGAGCCTTAACATCCTAATAACAGCTTTATTCTCTTCATCCTGATGTTAGCAGGTAACACAGACAGGAAATTAAAAAGAGCTGTGCAGTGAACAAAAGGCATTTAGAGGCCTGGTAAGCAAGGAATTTACCCTTTAACATAAATGTCTGCATTATCATTATTGATAAACAAAAGGAGAAGCATCTATTTTTTCATACTTCTTTCAGTTAACTATATGTGAAGAATTTTGAAAGCAAAGATATCCTTTAAAGTAATAATTAGAGATTTCTTCTATTTTTAATTTATTAAATCTGTGCCTCTTTAGGAGTTTAGTCCTCCAAACAGTTAAATAATTCAGGTTGAAATGTCACGTGAATAGCACAGTTTAGTAAGCAGCTGCAGAAGTGGTCACAGCTGGATGAAATTAGATGGAAAAACTTTAAGTTAATTTAGTGATAATGTGCATTAATTCAGATCAATGTAAGGATTACAAGTAAGACAATTAAATACTCCATATTTGTAGGAAACATACACATAGAACATATATACTCGTATCTTGAGTAGCATGCACACACACACACACACAATTCTCCATAAAGTCAGTCTGTACTTAACAATATAATAATATTTAAGCATTTTGAGGTAGACATAAGACAAGTGAATTTGCTATCTTGCTGTCATTCATTATTTACTGGCATTGTTTTTATACGACCACTCTTAGTTTCAACAGATTTTTTCCATTACCAAAACCATTACCAACCGTAAGCTTAATATGTAACATCTTAATCTTAGAGTTTTAACTTTTTGTCCTAATGCTTTTGTAGCAGATCAAGCACACTCTAGTCATGAAAAGGAAGGCAAAAATAATCCTCAATACAGTAAATATTTTCTCCATTTAACTTACTTTTGATACTATACTCCATTTGTACATTCCTATGTTAATGCAAACTAATATTTACCTTGGAATGCTTGCAATGACTTTACAGTATTTACTCGTAATAACTTATTTAAATTACAGCTATGAGAAAACACAACAGAAAATACATCTTTGTCACCTTTTGTTGAAATCTGGCAGTTTTCTGAGCTTCTTCTTCTGTACTGGGTTTTTGGCTGCCTACCATCTTCGTTACTGTGCTTGTCTTGCACTTTTTGTTGCAGTTATCACACTTGTCTTGAGGGAATCTTGTTGGCTATGAAGCACCAGCAGAATCCCCACTTCTTGTTCTTAAAAGACAATTGAGTGAAGGTCAAATTGTTGTTGTATGACTGTCCTAAGGGAGGTTAAAGATCAGCTCAAAGTAATCTGCTGTGATAAAGCCTTTGGCAGAGGAAGTCCCAAATCTTGCTGAGTTATTTTTCCTTCTCAAAGCAAAGCCCATCCCTTGCTCCCCCCATCTTTCCCCCCGCCCCCCGCAGCATTTAAATATGATTGTTATGCTGTGCTGTGGGAAACAGATGCATTCTTGTTGTGGCCAGAGATGAATGTCAGGATTGCACTAGCATCCATGAAAAAGTCTTTTGTTTGATCTGCGCTGTCCCACAGTGGAGCTATGGCAACAACTTCAGTTTGGGAAATTAACTGTATCACTGTGTACCAAATCACAGCATCACCTGAATGACAAACATGCCACTGTTTATATGACAGCTGACAAAGGCTATTGTTTCATTTTAACCAAAAGCATTAAAATCCAGTCAATTAAAAAAATCCAAAGCATGTGAAAGCTAGGTATATGTGAAATGCAGTAGCACTCTATCTTTATTCAAACTAAAGGATTTAGAGATACTGTTATTTTATAAATGTTTACGTATTGTAGTTTAAGAAATTGAGTAACTTCTGGTTTTGAATCCCACATCATGCTTGGTGATGTGACCTTGCTTTGTGCACGTGTTTAAAAAAATAAATAAAGCAAACAGTGGCACACTGCACCCAAGGAGAGGCTGTCTGTAGGTATTGTGGTTAAACCTGGCAGACCACACAGCCACTTGCTCGCTGTCCTGGCTGTCCCCCCTCCCAGCTCCTTGTGCCCTGCAGCCTCCTTGCTGGTGGGCTGGGGTGAGAAGCTGAAAAGTCCTTGACTCAGTGTAAACACTGCTCAGCAACAACCAAAACATCAGTGTGTTATCAGCATTATTATTTCCAGAATCCAAAACCAGCCCTGTACCAGTTACTAGGAAGAAAATTAACTCTATCCCAGTGGAAAACAGGATAGCAGATCAGACAGGCATTCTTCCTGTAGCTGTCAGTGTTCCCAAGGATGCAGGTTTGCTACATCTAAACTGGCCTATGAACTATCTCCTGTTGAGGGGGGATAGCTCATTCTCCTTGGGAATGGGCATTCTGGCTGTCAGGTGTCCAGCCCCCTTCAGCACCAGGGAGCTGACACAGGGGGCTGTGGTCATTCTTCTGCTTCCACCTAAGACTATGTCCAGCAGTGGGATAATGTTGTGCTAGCACTGGGGTATGTGAGTTGGGAGGATTGGGAGGTTTTTTGTTTCTCTCTTACCAATGCAAAGGAGTCCTGGAGGAGAAGGAAGGAAAATAATTTTCATTTTCAGAACCATGTAAATTCTCTCCTTTAGATAATTGAAAACGATCAGTATATTCAGATCAAATAATACTAGTTCACATTTCTGCAACAGCATATCAGCCCTAAGGAGAGAGCCCTGTGGTGCCACCTGCCTTTGCAAGAAGTTGGAGTCAGTGCCTGCATATTTTCATGAGCAGTAAATGCTTCTCCACAGAATTCTGCAAAGGAAGGTGGCAGGTTTTTGACTGGCCAGCACTGATGTTTTTGGACAAAAGACTGAGCTTAATTTGTGGTGAAACAGCACAAACCAAATCAGTTTCCCTGAATACACTCAGAGACAGATCTAAATCCTTTTAGATTTAGGACTTGTAGAACTTCAGTTGTCTTAACTGAAGCTTTAAAAACCTTTTTTCATCTGTGCTTGAAACTGTAATATATCCTTTTCTGGACACAGTTCTTGCTCCTCAGCTGAAGACTGTTGTGTAAGTAATCTTGACACATTTGAGTGAAGGTATCTCTTTAGCATCAAAATGAAGAGAACATACCCCAGCTCCTCACCCTGACAAAGTCAGGGGCATGCAAGACAAAGGTCTGATGGGTCTTTTCTTAGAGACTTCCACACACTTGGCCTTTTGAGGTACCAGAAATCCAGTCTGAATCTACCCTTTTTTTTTTTTTCCATTTGTAGCAAAGAAGGAAATTAAGAAAAAGGGGGTTTGGAAAATAGGAGAGCATCCTACATATTATAAATCTATGTATTTATATATATACACACCTACCCCTATATGTGCATATAACGATATAAAATGTATTTATATTAAATATACCTCCCCTCCATATATATAGTCACTAAGCTGGCCAGCTAATACCTGCCTCTGAACAGACTCTAGGGAGTAATTTACTGAAGCAGCTCCTGAAACTTGTGACAGAGCCCAATGCCTATTTTTAATATGCGAAAAGACGACCACGGCTCCTATGTAATGTATTCTTGACAGGATCACTATTCGACCTTTAGTAGGACCGTGTGGGACATGCCCGCTTCTCCCAGCAGGACTGACTGACTGACTGACTGACTGACTGACGGCCCACAGCGCTGTTGCAGGTGGTTCTTCACCCTCCCGCTCCAGCCTGGCTCCAGCTTTTATCCGACCGGCACTAACCACCGCCTCCTCTCAGCTCAGGAGATGAATTTTATGCAGGACATTTCGACATTATATATTTATGACAAGGCATTTAAACATGGCTTTGCCCCAACTGCGGCACCGGGCCGGTACGGGCTATGGGCCCCTGCGGCAGACGGAGCCCTGCTCAGATCTTTCAGACGCATCTCGCGGGAAACCGCGGGCCCTGGCGACGAACGAGTGCCCGCAAAGCCGAGGCGGCAGCAGCGGGCCCGGCTCAGGCCTGGGTCGCGGCCCGGCGGTGCAGGCCTCACGCAGGACGCGGCTCCGCCCGCTCGGCGATCCGCTCCCGCTGCGGGCCCCGTGAGGCGGGAGGTTACCGGGCCGGGCCTTTCCCGCGGGCCGCGCTCCCCCCGCGCCCGGGGCGGCTCCGCCCCCGCGCCCGCTGATTGGCTGCGGCTCTGGCGGCGGCGCGCGGGGTTCCCGTCTCGCGCCACTTTCGGGAGCCTTTGGCGCGAGCGCCATGGCCGAGAGCGGCGCTCGGGGCCGGGACGGTGAGACCCGGGGGCGGCGGGGGCGGCCGGGGCTCCCGTCCTTGCCCTCCCGCTTGTCCCCGATGCTCGCGGGCGCCGGCGTTTCGCTGTCAGGCGGGGGGGCGACGGAGCCGTGGCGCCGGTGGCGGGGAGGGCGAGCGCGCGCGCCGGGCGCGGGAGCGCGCGTGCGCGGCGGGCGGTCGCGGCGGGGGCGGACAGCGCTGCGCGAGGGTCCCGCGCCGCTCGTGAGGGGCTCGGCGGGGCCCGCGCTGGCTGTCCCAACATGGGGACCTTCGCCGGGCGGCCGCGGAGCGGGGGACACGCCCGGGGGGAAGGGCTCGGGCCGCACGGCCCCGCTCCAGCGATGGAGCCCCGCGGGGCGGGGTGGCTCTCCCGGGTCGTGTCTCCGGCGGGAGCACTCAGCCCTGGGGACAGCGGGCGGTCCCGGCTGGGGCTGGAAACGCGCTCGTCCCAGAGGAGCGCGCTGCCTGAGGCGCTGGCGTACAGTAAAGGCGAAGCATTGACAGAAGATAAACGCGCCCGAAGCGGTCCATCTTTGCAGTTCTCCCCATGGGGCAACAGGCAGTGTAAATGCTCCTTTTACCCAGCCCTTAGTAATACAAATCCGGACTTGGCTCAGCTGCACGGCTCTGTTCCCTAGCTCTTGTCCTGCTGCCACCGGGAGGGGACTGCCCTGCTTCTCTGGCCAGCCTTGGGTCTCATCTGCCTGCCCGGCTATTCAGCTCCTCACACAAACAGCCTTGTCCCTGGGCTGTTTGTTTATCTTAGAAGTTGAGTTTAGTCTAATTGGTCTCTCTGGTCAGATAAATGTTGCCCTCCCCGCCCAAATTAAGAGAAAGAAAAAAAGGTCAGGAGAAGTAGAAAGCACCTTGCTGAGGAGAGCATTTGGAAGGGCAGGAAGTGGAAGAGGAAATGTGGTGACAGCTGTCAACAGATTACTAGTTTGTCTCAATCTGGTCACACTCTTAAATGTTGTGAAACCGCCTAAAAACATTACTGCTTTGTAGCAATGTTGGCCTTCTCTAAGTCTGGTATTCCTGAGTTGTCATAGAGACATGCAAAATAAAAGGAGCTGGAAATAGCCAAGGAAGGAGCAGGGGGAGATCCCTTGCTGGGAAAGGATGATGGATTTGAGAGGTTCTTTGGAAATCTAGGTGGTAGCTTCACACTGAATGTGAGCTGGCACGAGGGCTGTTGATGTCCCTGTCAGGCCATGCCTTCAGTATCATCCCAGAATTGATTTAGGAAGAGCCATCTGTGACTTTTAGCCGAGTAGGTCTTGGTTTTAAGCAACGCTGCAGTCGTGTATTAATGTATCACTGAACACTTAAGAATCAAAGATAACAACAGCTCATTGCTAAACTAATTTCTCTTGTTTTTAATTAATTACAGCTATGAATGAACCTGTAAGGTTTGCTGCATCACGTTCTAGACGAGAGAGGAAGAATAGAAGAGGTCAGCAGGAAGCACTTGAACGTCTGAAAAAAGCCAAAGCTGGGGAAAAATTAAAATATGAGGTGAAAAATTCTCATATTTTCTTCTTAATTAAAAGCAAATGTGAGCTAAGGTGCTTAATCACCATTTATACATATGTAAAAGTTATGGGAAATAAAACAGGCCTTTCAGATCAGCTTTTGTGTTTTTAATGGTGTATGTTTTTCTGAATGTAGCTGTAGTTTTTTTTGCTGCTTTCTAGTATAATTTGTTTCTTTCTTTTTTCAAAACTGACCCAGTTTTGTTAACTGCAAGTCAAACATATTTGCCATTGCTTGAGATTTATGGCACAGGGAAGGACCAATTTTTAAATTTGCCTTATTAATGTTATGATAGGAAGTCTTTTTAACCTCAGATGATTTTAAACTTTAATTTCAGTGGTTTACATGGCTGAAACCCATTTATGTTGGTATGCTGTGTTTCCACAAAGAGACCAAAATTTAAGTATTTAAATGGTAGAACTGAAATTTGGCAGTGTAACATTGATACTGCAACATTGTCCAATGGTATTGCCAACAGGAAGTGACTTTCTCATTGAGGTGAATAAATGTAAAGAAACCAGAAGTCCGTAGATCATTAACATGCAAATTTTCTCTGAGCACTGTGCTTGGGTATGTCAAATCCATTTCCTTTTCACTGAGCTCAGAGTGGTGTTTGAGAGTAGAGCCAAGGCCAGAAGTCTCTGTTGCTAAGATTTTTATTTTTTAATTTTTTTTTTTTGGTAGTATGAAATGAGCAATAAAGCAAGTATTTTTCAAATGAAATCTCTGCCTGAGTTTCAGTAGATTTTGAGTTTCAGTATACTGTGATAATTTTAAAAATCCATAACTTGTCTTTTATCATTGCCAAAAAAGAAACTTAATGAATCTATGCTTACTAGTTGTGAACAATGTAGCAGTGTAGGGAACCATGCATTCTTGGGAACTTTTGTGTTCTAACTGATGGTCTGTAATATTAATGATATGGACGCTGTTAATCCTCAGTATACCTTAACTGTAGGTTGAGGAGTTCACAGGTGTTTATGATGAAATAGATGAGGATGAATACTCCAAGATGGTCAGAGACCGCCAGGATGATGACTGGATTGTTGATGATGGTAAGTTAAGATTCATTTGGAGAGTTATTTTGGTTCTAATGTTATAACTCAGTTAGGCTTCATAATGTTCATGGTTTGAGGTAAGCTATTGTTAGTTGTTGTATGTTGACATTCTTAAAATTTGTTTTAGGAGACGAGACAAAGGCAGTCTTTCTATGGAAATTATTCTTTGCATTGTTCTCATAGTAGTCTGTTAGGATGGTAATGAAAATATTTTTCAGTGAAGACCTGTTCATGACATTTTATTTCCAGTTATTAGTGTTCCAGTTTTACAAATAAAGGACTGTTACTGATAATTTCTAATTAAACACATAACAATGTATTTAGTCCAATGGGAGATACAGCTGAGAGTGCTGTAGTTTTTAACACTTGCTTTTGTAACTTTTGCTCTATATTAAAGGGGGAAAAGTATTTAAATATGTAAAAAAATTTGGTTATTTAGGAATATCAGTGGAACAGAATTTAAACTGCAGTTTTTTAACTCTCTGTTTTCCTACAGATGGGATAGGTTATGTAGAAGATGGAAGGGAAATCTTTGATGAAGATCTGGATGATGATGCTCTTAGTACCAATAAGAAAGGTAACATGCATGTGACCACTGTAGAATGTCTTCCAGGGTCTTTTAAGAGGTACCTAAAGTGGGCAACTTCCTGTCATCAGTATGTGGTAAATATGGCCAAATGACATGTTACTTGAAGCTCTGTCATTCTACGCCTGTGGATTTTGTTCAGGCCTGTGGTGCAGAGGATGGAGGTTCACAAATTGAGGTCAAACCAGTGTTAACTGCTTCAGCACTACTGGGGCACTTCTGCTCTCTGTCTTCTCTGGAATGTGGGTTCACTTCTAGAGCAAATGCATCTGGGAGGGGTCTTGGTTTTCAAAGCTGATGCCTAAAAGGTGTGTAGTGGTCTCTCTTGTCCACTAAAACACTTGCATACTTATAAGAATCTGGGATCAGATGATTTTCCCAACTTTTTTATGGAATCTGGTGGCAAACTGAGAAGTTGAGTCTGATATTGAGAATCCAAGCCTTGTGCCAAACTTCTGAACACTCATTCTTTTTTCCTGGAGATGCTTCCATGTAAAGTATCTTTGTCCTTTTTTCTGGAGTATGTGTAAGGGATCTCTGAAATGACCAGGAAAGACAGGGTGCTGAGAGGGTTTTTCATTTTTTGTGTGTGCAAGACAGCTGCTACAAAGCTGAAACATGATTAGGCTTCATTTCAGCCAGCAGTGTAAAGGTGGAAGAAGTAGACTACCTTGGCTATCTATCCCTGCTAATAACTAGACCTGTAAACATTGAACTTTTCTGATGTAAAATTCACAATTTATAATTTTTTGTCTCTGTAGGAAAAGGTGGCAAAACATCTACGATTGATAAAAAGAACGTGAAAAAATCTGTGGTGTCAAAGCCAAACACAATTAAGTCTATGTTTATAGCCAGTGCTGGGAAGAAAAACACAGATGTAAGTTTTTGCATTTTGGAATTTTAATATTTCTGACTTCTTCGCAGTGTTTTAGTGGGAGTGGAGTAAACCAAGGGCTCATTTTAGTTTCTTGTATCTAGCAAGACTAATGTCTATTACAGTCTCTTGGGTATAGAGCATTTCTGAAAATGTTGTGTGTGTTTTGTGGAAACTTTCTAGTTCTTTGCTGCTGTTACCCTGATTGGGTTTGCACGTATAACTGAGAACTGTTTGGCAAATCTTACCTTACAGAAAACTGTGGACCTGTCCAAGGATGATTTACTTGGGGATATTCTTCAAGATATTAGTGCTGAAGTAAGTATGGTAATATAATCTGTTGGAAACAACCTTATTCCATTAATTTTTCTTGTTGTGGAACATACCAAGAAAATACAGTTTTTTGTGAAACTAAACAATCAAAGACTGATTTCATCCATAGCACATCTCCTTGATATAGTCCACATGTGTGTGCAGTCTACCTGTTGTCTCCACCATGCAGATGTTGCATGCCTGTATTGCTTGATAAGGCAATACCACTATGACCTGATTAGACATGGTCTATATTTACATGACGTGGAGCCTGTGCTAATGCAACCTTCAAGGTTTTAGTCACCTTGGAGTGAAAGAGGACTTGGCTGCCTCTGAATGATGTGTGGGGTATATCTGTCACCCCACCTCAGCCAGGGTAGGACATCTCCATCTGGCATGTTTGGGTTTGGGGGAGGAACTGAGGGAGCAATGTTTCAGCAGGTGATGTAGCCTGAACTTCTGTCTGCCTCCAATCCCACAATTGGCTACAGCCAGCCAGGTTAACACTCCTTTGAGGCAGGAATGCAGCTGTGACAGAGTTGGACTGTCTCAAATACCTAATGCCCTTTTAGCAAGATTTCTTAAAACTGAAATAATTGCTCACATGTAAATGTTGCAACTACTGTAGTGGTGAGATACTGAGGTGGAATATGTTGAGCCATAATAAGCGTAATGTGTCTTTTCAGGGCAGCGAAGGGTATAGGATGTCCCAAAGTAAAGTTATTCTCTTAGTTTTGTGCTCTTATTATTTTACTCCTCCCTATGACATCTTCTTGAAGCTATAAAACCCTCCATGGCTATAAACCCCCCCAAAACCATGAAACAAATGCATTTTAATGGTATCAAAATCTGTGTAACATTGATTAGGAAGAATAATACTAATCATTTTACTATGGCTTCTATATACTTAAATAGTAGTCAGCTGTTGTTTTTTTGTTGTTATTATTTGAGTTTTAAAATTTCCTTTGTTATTAGCTGTCAATGAGGTTATATAATATATATGTACATGTAAATAAGTTAAAATGTGTTTTCCTCCAATGTAACATAACTGAAAGAGCACATCTGCATTTCTTGAGGCATGTATGCTTAATACTACTGCTTTAGCAGACATGAAAAACAGCACAAGTTATTCTGATACTTGTGCATTAAAGGCATGGTTAGCTATTGGAATTCCCAGTATTTGAAACTGTTTCACTTATTGATGGCAGTTTTTCTCAGACTGTTTCCCCCCAAAAAATCTGATGTCTGTCTTCGTGGGCTGATTGCTCAGATAACATTATTTTATGGGGCTGAGTTTTGTATCAGGAGGTGTGTTTTCTTGGCAAACAAAAAATATCAGTGGCCCTCTTTCTCCCTGATGGAAAATGTTACTAACCAAGGCAAAAGAAAACATTAAAGAACTCTTCCTTTTGTCATTTTCTCTGTTCTTTCAATATTCAGACAGTTCAGCTAAGTCCACCACCAATTATAATGCTGAAAAGGAAAAGGCCTGCTGGAGTACCACTCAATCCTTTCTCTGTGCAGTCCCAAACTTCCAAGGTAAAGGGGAAAAGAAAAGTGTTCTCATTAATAAGCACTGATCTGTGGTTTTATTGATTTGAGTACTGCTGATTTTTATTTATCCTCCTGGAAATTAACTTTCTTCTTAGCTTCCATAGCAGTGTTACAGTGTAACTTCATGCATTTTTCCACATCACCTTTCATGTTAACACATAAACAATACAATTGGTTTTGTATCTTTAGTATAGTAGGAGTTTGTAGCTGTTACATCTGACATGTGAAACTGTTGTTGCAATGTTAGGTGCATCACATGAAGGTGAGTTTCTGCTTTGTTTCTTTTCCAAAGAGTAGACAAGACCCTTGTGGCAAGGTGAGGAGGGTGGGAGGTGAAATAAGTAGTAATGTGGAAAAGGATAAGCAACCAATCATTTGCAGAAATGGAAAACAGATGGAAAATTGAAGCTGTGGATAAAAGTTTGCCCTAGTGGAAGATTTTGGAGCAGAGGGATGGGCTGTTAAGGATGGAAGGCTAGCATTTTGTTATGAGTTCTGGTAAATGGGAAGGACCTTATAGCTGGAAATACCATGAGATATTTGGTAATGGTCTGTAGAGGGAAAATGGAGTAGTGTAGATACATCTGATTTGTGAGACTTGATTTGTGTAACAGTGAAATCAACTCTTACATTGAAAATAATCACCAGTGCTACTGATCTTAACAGTTGTGTTCAAAACTAGAAGCAACTGGAAAAAAAGGGGAAACGTAGTAAGAGAGGATCATGTTGCAAAGGAAGTGGAACTTTTCCACTTTTCCTCTAGTGCTGGTTACTAGTTCTGCAAATAGCAAGTGAGTGCAAGGTTTTGGGTTTTTTTGGTCTTCTTCTTCTTTGTTCTTACAAGATTTTTTTTTAATGCATTGTGGAAATGTTTTTCAGGTAATCACCCCTGTAACAAAAAAAACCTCCTGCTCATGTCAGAAAGGAAACTCTTCCTCCATCTTCATTTCATCCTAAACATCCCAATTGTACAGCAAAATCTGTCAGAGTCTCTGAAAATGAGGACACCAAGCATGTGCAAAAACCTGTGGAAAATGAGGGAATAGTGAAGGCAGTAGGAGAGAAAGCTACTGAAGGTATCAAAAGTAAATCAAAACTCAGTTCTGGAAACTCTTTAAATATGGCATAGTAGTGTTCAAACACTCATTAAGTTATATTAGCTTAGATAGCTTAAATGTGATACTTCATTTGTATATTAATACTGTATTATGTTCATGCTTATAGTGTGCTATCTCTGCATACTGCTGTAGTATGCAGCATGTCATTTTAACGATTCAAGCCTTTAGTTCTGTTTGCAGCACTTCCAGATGATGATCAGGGAATGGTGGATTTTGATGAGGAGGACTTTGATGAACCTATGGAAGCAGAGCATGTGGAAACTATACCTGAGACAGCTGAAAGTTTGAAGAGAGACGGTGGAATTGAAAGGAAAAATACAGAGCAGCTGGAATCAGAGAAGAAAGAGACACCTGTCTTGTAAGAATCTCTTTTTCTTCTTTTTTTTTTCTTCCACTAAGAAAGCTTTCAATGTCCGTGAACCTTAGATTTATCTTCATATTTGTCTTTGCCAAAGGGATAACTGTGATACAGACAGAATGGTGATAATGCTATGCAATGTTTTTTTTGTAGTTAAATTAAGAATAGTAACATGCTGATAGCTACTTAATTGAAAGATATTTGATGTTTTTTGGATGTAGCATGTGACAATGTATTTCAGCACATTGAGGTGACTCAGGGTGGGTGTGGAATAGTGAACTTCGATGTCAGTAAGCAAAAACAAGGAATTGCTAAAGATGCTTATTCAAAGTGAATGTGAAGGTATTTCATAATGTCAGTTTTAGGTAAAAGTTTTGTTGCTAAAAGTAATGGTGAGCAGCTATGTCTTTGGATTTGGAATTAGGAAAAAAGGTGGGGTTTTCCCTGGTTGGGTTTTTTTTTAATTGTTTGGAAAATCTTGAATAATATGTTTCCATAACAAAATATTTCAAACTATAAAATATTTAAAAGATGAAAAAGACCTAATCATCTAATGACTGAAAGATAGTTTTGTTGAAATAATGTTGTTCCCACTGAGCAATTTGCATAGATGGATGGATATACTTGTTATGTAAAGACTTGAATGACCAAGGCTGAAATACCAGGTGACTGATTTTTAAAGCCTATGTGTGGTGTATCAAAAACCATTCTTATATGTGAGTTTCTGTCTTTGTCACTCCATCCTTCTTTTCAGAAGAAACCTGAGGAAACCCAACTGTTGGGAATGTTGCTTGGTATTGAAAAGCAAAACAAAAGGTGTGAGAAACAGGTCTGGAAAAAAGCAAAATGGTGGTTATAGTAAAAGCACAATTTCATTTGTTTTTTTATTCTTCTGCAATACTTGCGGAAGTTCTTCTCTCCCAGGTCTCTCATGTTGGGACAGAATTGATGAGGATGAAGCTGATCTAGTAGCGGCAGAAGTTCAGCTGGACCCCAATCTCCTTCCACTTGTGAATGGGGAAAGTGGTGATCAAGTCTTAAGATTTTATTGGCTGGATGCTTATGAAGATCAGTTCAGTCAGCCAGGTAACTAACTATTCAGCTAAAGGCAGAAAATACCAATCTGATTATTTTTGTTCAGTTGGGATTTTCAGACTTGACTAAATTTCATCTAAATACCCTGTGTCTCTGTGCTCTAAGACATTCACCTTTTCTTTTTCTGTACCTCTGCAGAGCAGGGCACTGTGACTGGGAGAAGAATGTCATCTCTTGGCCTAGTATAGAAGTAGGGAAGTAAAAAGGACCTATTAGCACTGTTCAGTGTTGGTGACCCATTGTCCTTAAAATTTCATACACTCCAGGAGCAAGCTGATGTTAATTTCTTGCTCAGTGGTGCTACAACTGAGCATGCTTCCTTGTTTTTGGAAAAGTAATTTAAAATTCATGTGGATGATTAAAAAGCCTGTACAATAGCAGTTGCATCATTTTATACAAAGGAAAGGTATGTCTGTCAAGGGAGGAAAGTGAGCTGAAAAATATGAGGTCTATCTTGTATTTCTTATTCCCTAATTCAAACCGTCTAAATCTTGAAGATTGTCTTTGAATTAAGATCGCCAAAATACTCTGCAGTTGACGTGTGAATCCTGGTTCTCATAGTCTTCAAATTGCATCATTCTGATCTCAGCTCTGACAAAAGAATTTGTGTTCACATCTGTTCTGAGCATTTCTCATCCGCCCCCTCATTTCATCAGCAGCTTTAGGATCTGGGTTTCTAATTTGTGCTTCATGTGTGTTTACCAGAAGGTTCTTCCATATGTTGTTGGAGGTTTTTTTGGGCTGATGCTGTAAGCATTGAGTCAGATACGTTTCTTTGTTAACACCTTTTGTTGTGAGTTGGAATGCTGAACTTAAATATGAGACTGTGCAGGGCTGAGCAGCTTGGTGATGGGAGTGGTAATAATCATAGATATCTTGATGAAATCAATGGCTCTAATATAAAATTGCTACTTTTAAAGAACCCGCTATTGTTATTTTTCCTTTTTTTTTTGTCTTATAAGTCAGTGATTGCTGAATGGAACATAATTATGAAAGGATTTCTGTTCCTCGCATGCAAGGAGTGTTCTTTTCTCATTATGACTTTTTCAGGATTGAATAATAAAGACTGCACCTGTTTTCAATTAGTAATGTAGAACGGAAAATTTTGATATTGCTTTTTGTTTAACATGTTCATGATCTTTGTTTATGCCTCATTTGCTGTGATGTCAAATGCATTGCCTGAAGAGTAAATACTATAGCATAATCATAAGACTCTTTCAAACTTAATGATTTTTTGGAGGCGTACTTTTCATAATTCCCTTTTATGGTCTTAGGCAGAGAACTTGAGAATTGTGATCCTATTAACATTTAAAAGAAATAACTAATAAAACCTGCCCTTTTCTTTTCCCCCTCTTCCAGACATTTTTCCTGTGTCTTGACTTCGCTTACCTTTTGGTTCCTTTGGTAGCATGATCTTTTCTTTTCACAGACTTTGATTTATTAGCTTTTTTTCCAAATTTTTCTTTCTTTATTCTTTCCATAGTCTGGCTTGCAGGGGATAGGGCCTGATAGCTCTCCTTTAGGTTTTTTTTTTTTTTTGTTTTTGTGTGTGATGTCTCTGCAAACTCTGAAGTTAGTCCTGCTTTTACTGTGTGTGGAGGTGGTGCTGTGTGTTAGCGTTTGACTGGATGATCTGAAAAGGCTCCTTCCATTCTAAATTAATCTGATTCTGTGAAGTCTGGTCATTAAGACCTCTTACTTGTCTGTGCTAGAGTCGATTGAAGTTTGTCTTTGCAATCCAGGCAGCTTTTTTAACCTGTCTTTGACTGGCTCATATATCCTTCTGTCTACCTCATCTGCTTATGTGAACTCCTCTGACAGGTTAACTACTCCATGCTCTTAATATTGCCAGCTGTTCAAGAAACCAGGTACTGTTTTGTGGTGTCTCTCATAGTTTAATCTTTCTGTATGATACAAACCTGTCTGAGGTTTTTTTGGTTTTTTTTCCTTTAATCCCTTAACAAAAATGTAAAAGATTCCTGGGGACAAGAACTTTATCTTCCCTGTCACTTACATCTGCAATTGGAGCTCTCTCTAGATACTTCTGTTCAAACTGTCTATATCTTCAAGATTGGCTCTGTATTAAAATTTCTTAAGATACTTTGTGCAGCTAAAACTTGTATCCTTGCTCTCATCATCTTCAATACCACAGCATTCTCTGTCCTTGACAAAAGTAGTTTTGTTCACATCTATTCCAAGCACTCAGAAAATGATTTTTCATAGCCTGTCACTTTGACTCTGTCATCCATCTTAGTGCATCTTCACTGATTTATCTTTGATCTAATGGAGTAAGAAAGGTGCCTTTATGCCTGATAGATCTCCTGGCGAAGATAAATTATAACTCTTAACCAAGGACTTGTTTGTGCATTGCCAGGCCAAGGAGAAATGCAGATTCCAAAATCTTCTGTGCATGAAACACTGTTTCTGAGACAGTCTCAGCGCTGATATTTCTGTTTTCATCAATATTAGTGTGCTGTAGGAAGTGTCTTCCATGTAATCAAATTCCAAATTATTTTGAGCTTGAAGGGAACCTGGTGAAACCAGGTTTCTGAGCTGTAATTTCAAGTTTTTTGTACTTGTAATTCACAAACTATATGTGGCAGTCAGGTGGCTTGGTACTATGTTATTTTAAAGTTTGACCTAATTTGATTAGCAGTTTTCAGCATTTTGTGCCATTGCTAAGTTCTCTGGGCTCAGAGGTGTGCATGTACAGCAATGACATGGTCCACAGTGAAGTCAATTGCTACTAGTCCTGCTCTGTATAATCTGAGTGTCTCCCTTAGTTACAACTGCTGTCTTGGCATCCAGTATTTCTTGCAATGTCATGTATCTTTTGGTGTCCTCAATTGTTAAAAATAGTCTCCTGAAAACTTTTTACAGCTGATCAGCTTCTAGTTGTTGTCTTCAGAATGTATTTCTACAGGTTTTATTAGTAGTAGAGTCTTGATCTTGTGATACTGAAGTGTAGGGAAAAGGAGTTAATTGTACTGGTCTTGCTGAGGAGTGAAAAATTGTAGATAGCACAGTTACAGGATTGATTGACAGCATAGGCATTCTGATAATCTTCAGCTTTCACTGACATCTCTCTCCTTCCTCCCTATCTCCAGGGATTATCAAACTAATATAGGCAGAAATAGAACGTCAGAACAGAATTTTGAGACTGGCTGTGTAATGCCATTTTGAATTTTAGATACCAGGTGTTACTATAGCAATGGAGGTAGAGACATGAAGAATGATACAGGTGTCTGTAACGATGGTGTTTAAAACAATTTATACTGTGCTGATACATTGAGAAGATCTGTTGTTCAAGGACCTAAACCACAAATGGTTGTGTTTCAATGCAAGAATACATTATAAGCTGCTTTAAGCAGTGTTAGGAATGATTAATGTAAAAATTGTATATTGAATTCTTTGCCCTTCTCCCTTAGGTGTGGTATTTTTGTTTGGCAAAGTTTGGATTGAATCTGCAACCACCTATGTCAGCTGTTGTGTGACAGTGAAAAATATTGAGAGAACTATTTATCTGCTGCCGCGTGAAACAGTAAGTGTGACTTTTAAGCACGTCAAACATAAGTACCTTTCATTCTGCATATGGCAGGTTGTGAGTTCTAGCAGTGTGTTTATGGAAGCTGTTGGAAGCCAGTGTTGTCTGATGTAGGTGGTAAGGTTAAAAACAATGTGTGCACAATATATGACATGTGAGCTGTAGAGCAGAGCACTGGGACTTCCCCTGACCCTAACTAACAATTGCAGACAAATTTTTACCCTTAGACTTGCTGTTTAGCAAATAAAGTGGTCTTGAAGTATTACTAGAAAACTTAGTGCTTTTTAAACATTCTGTTTCAAGTAATATTTTGTAAATTTGGGATTTCTTGGCTGATTGCATTATCGTTTCTCCTAAAAAAAGAGATACATGGTTCATAATAACAAAGTAAAATTCAACTTACTATCATGCTTGCTGGCATTTTTTGTTAATTTGTAAAACCTCACTTCTGTGTTTGAGGAAATTGACCTATCTACTGGCAAAGAGACGGAGACTCCAGTAACTTTAATGAGTGTTTTCAAGGAATTTAATGACAGCATTTCACCAAAGTACAAGATCATGAAGTTCAAATCCAAGGTTTGTTTACAAGCATTCTATTTGGTAGTTTTCTGTTGTTCTTGTTTGTGAGGTGGGAAGGCTGTTGAAACATTGTCCAGTGTGGGAGGTTATGCTGAAATGCAAATATATAACTCCTGATGTGTGTAAATGTGCCTGCTTGTAAAAGCCATCCCAAATACCTATATTCCTTTAAGAGTGGTAAATCTGCAACATGGTTGTTCCACCAGAAGAAGAAACAATTTATTTTGAAATTAATTCATTAGCTTCTTTAAAACTGGGTTGAATGTCAGACTAGCTTGCAGAGCTGCTTTTGAGAATGCAAAACTAATAGAGGTTCTGGTACCTAAAGCCTGGGTGTCAGGTCATGCTGTCAGAGTTTAAAATGAAAGATTGGTGGTGTCCAGCAGATAAATCAGTGCTCTGGGATTAGACTGTCTCTGCATTTGACCAGATGTCTTATTGAACCTAATCTCTTGGCATGTCTCATCCTTCTTACACTTGCAGATTTATCTTTCTAGAGTGCATGCTGTTCAAAGCATGGATTGTCAGTGTGGCTGTGCAGGAGGTAACAAGTGAGGACTGTCATTCAGTCTTGAGAGCTGTTTTGTGCTTAGAGTTATGGGCAATAGCCTTAACAGTGTTATTTTGCTGTGCTCTGTTTGCTCAACAAATCTTTAAAATGACATTGGAAAAAGAAAATATTGCTGTAATAAAAGCTTCACATATAAATTAATATAATACTTGTCATGAGTCTGTAGGAAATGAGCTGATACTGCTGATGGTGTTGCAGATTTGGACTGAACTAGTTGGCTAGTATGAGGGCTTTATTGTCCACTTACATAGAGCATTTGTCTTTAACAGGAGAGAGCAGAGGTGGGAAGCTTGGGTGGGGAAATGTGGCAAACATTCAAGTTAGGGGAAAAATCTGTTCTGAAACTTCTGTAAAATCTGAAGTGCTCAGAAACGTTTATGTTTCTTGAAGTAACATGCCATTAGTCTGGCAAAGCTGATTTTCATTAGTTGTAACTTTTCCCAGCCTGGCAGTCTTGTGATTTTACAGGATTCGTTCCTGAATAGTTAATCAGCAAGTGAGATGGCAAGTAAAAATGCAGGAAGAATGGAATGTAACAGTATGTAAATGAGGGAAAATAAAAACAAGTTTGTATGGTAATTCAGGTTGGAAAGATCCTCGGGAGGTCATCTCATCCACAGCTAGCTAGAAAGTTCAAGTTGTTAAAGTGAAAATGTGAGCAGTGTTTCTCCAATAGCAAAGTCATGCAAGGCATGACATCTTTTCAGCAACTTGTAGCTTAGTGTGTTATTTACAGAGTTCAGGGAAAATGGATGTGACATTAGTACTTTGTAAAACCTTTTTTCCCTTCTTTTTGTTCTTGCTTAATTTCTTAAATCTTTGATGTAAATTTAGGTTTTTCAGTTTTTTCTGTTACTTCTCTTGTGTAGTTGATTATAACATAATTACATGTGGAATCAGAAAGGAAGGAGTTTAACAACAGATGAAAAACAAGTTGCTGATAGCGCACTGTACAAAGATCCTTTCAGGAATGAGGGAGAGAGCTCAAAGGAAAACAATTCTTCCTTAAAAGAAAGGATGCAAACACTTGTACTCTAGAAATAGGAGGGAGAAAGGTCTCCAAAAAGATGCAGAGCTGCTAACAGAATTTTGGGAAACCTCCATCTTCTATGGTGTGTGAAGTAAGAATAATGTGAATGAGGTAATAATGTAGTTTAACTTTCAAAGATGGCTTTTAAAAATCTAAGTAAAACCTATCAAATTTTTACTGATACTAGACAGAACACAGGGCAAAAGACCCAACAGTCTTGGCTGTATACATGGCTACAGTAAATGTGGGCTGCTTGGATTAACACAAGAGTAGGGAAGTAGGAGCACTAAGACATTGTTAAGATTCTTTTCCTTGAGTATTATAGCACTTGGTCACCCTCATGAGGAAGGATTAAGTCAAGTGACAACAGGTACAGAAGATGGCAATTAGAAGGATGAGACAAAAGGAGAATCAGTTATACCTGAGATAAGTATGAAATAGCTTTAATTTTTTTTAGCTAGTGAAGAATAATGGTAAGACCTGTTTGCTCTCTAAAAACATTAAAAGGTAATGAGCAGCAAGAGAGCTATTTAAAGGACAGTTTTAGCAGAAGAGCAAATTTGCAAATTTTAATTCATGAATAAATTAGGCAGGATAGTTGGGGGTGCAGGGAAGCTCTGAAATAACCTACCAGAATTGTTTTTGAACTGTAAGGATTCAAATTTTGTTCAATTGTTCAGTAAACTGAATTTTATTAAGAGGATAAAAGCTGTCCAGCTTTATTTTGGTTATGTGATTTTCTGCTAATTTTGATAGTTACTGCATTCTGGGAGGGTTTAATGAGAACTGGAGATAGTAGGAGGGTATAGCAGTAGCAATATGGG
This sequence comes from Entomyzon cyanotis, assembly GCA_024500445.1. NCBI lineage: Eukaryota > Metazoa > Chordata > Aves > Passeriformes > Meliphagidae > Entomyzon > Entomyzon cyanotis. Next base: position 12,595,245 of record JAKEPQ010001016.1, on the reverse strand, counting down.
GGGCAAGAGAAAAGACAGGATAGTAGAGCAGGGCTGTTAGTGGCATCTTTGGAGGATTATTCAAAGAAAGTATTACAGTGCTTCAGATATTCCAGATTACACAAAATTGTCATGTAAACAGGTGGCACCAAATCTGTCTGGGCTTACACCTCTGCAGCAGGGAGACTTTGTGCTCTGTGTAAGTAATAGGGTTGTCCCATTACTGTACCCTCCTTTTCTTCTGTTCTTCCCTGAGATACCTGAATTTGCCTGGTTATATACCTTAGTCTGTTTTTCATAAGGAGTCAACCTCCTTTTCACTGTACTCATACCACTGGAGAAAACATGTTGTTACACAGCCCTTGCACCTGTGTTTTCATAGGGGTGTGCAGGGCTCTTAAACTGAAATGGTTTGTGGGACTCACCTACACGAAAGCTCCAAAAAAGTGACCTCTACACAGTTGTGACTCTGTGGTAAAGAGCTGATGTGCTTTAGAAGATCTCCCCTGCTCTGTGATGTGCAGTCAGTGGTTCAACACTGAGTTAAGGGCTCATGTTTTGAAATATTTCAAACAAACTAATGGCCATGTTGCGCAGGTGAGACTTGGGAGCAATGCATTCAGAGTAACATCAAGTCTTCATGTTTGCATAGTACTGTGAAACTGAAAACCACTCTTCTTCCATCATTAGCTGGAAATCAGAAAGGTTACTGACATCTCTGCCATGCACCCAGAGTTCTTTTATTCAGAATACCCATTTTTGTGATGATGTGGAGAGAGCCAGTATTTGTACACTGAGACAGGTTGTTCTCTGTGCATCTTGGCCTTGCCAGCACCCAACTTTGTCCCTGTGAACACACTTAAGCCATATCATTTCCTGCTGCACCTGCTGCTAATTGTAGCTTCAATGGGTTGCACTGCTGCCAAGTTAGCAAGTCTTCACAAATCAATTTGAAAGCAGCCTTACTCCACTTAGGAACTTAGCAGCTAATCACTGCTGCTCGTTTCTGCTCTCTGAAGGGCCACTTGAAGGGCAGATTACTCTGCAGCAAAGCATTCATTCACTGAGTTATGACCAGACGCTCCTGTAATTGAGCTGAGCTCTGTGGAATAACGCAGATGAATCACTACAGCAGACTATTTTTATACGATGTTCATCTTGCGTTTGCAACAAGAACTTGTTTGAAGCCTGAGAGGTTTTTTTTTTGTTTTTTTTTTTTTAATTAAAAAGAGGAGGGGGTGATACACCAGTGATACATGCTAAAAGCAGTGCATTGCTATTTGTTATGTTACAGCTCTGATCTACTCGTGTGAGGTGCTGCTGTGGCTCAGCAGTTCAGATCCATATTTGCATGCTAATTTGCAATGCTGATCTGTTTTCATAGTGGTGCTCTTGTACCAAGTTATGTTACACTTCTGTTTCCATGAAACTATTGATGCCACAGTAGTTTCTGGATTTGTCTGCTTCCTATTTATAGCAGAGGCCCCTCTCCTCTCTTACCCAGGCGTTGCAGCCTTACAACTGCAGTAGTACATGAAATAACAAGCTTAACTGCTTGTTGTAGCACCCTGAGGGAACTATTGCTGATGCTATTAATTTAAGGAAAAAAACCAGCCATCCAACCCCAAAACCAAATAACTTCAAATTTGCTTAACTGTGCATGTATTTTGTTAGTTTGTAAATTCTATTCCCATTTATGGTGATTTTATTTTTTCTTATTAAACTTTCTGTAATGGCATATTATGCTGAGTCTTGTGTATAAAGTGGTGAAAATAGTGCATTGTCCAGTGAAAAATGTGATTTTTTAATTTAAGGTGCCTCTAGAAATTCCTGTAGCAATGTGCTAGCAAACTTACGGCATAACAACAATAGTATCTAACAGTGGTGCAGATGGTTTGTAAAGTACTATAGGGCAGAACACACATACTACAGGGTAGAGCATGGCATTTCAGAAGGTCCCAGAGCACTGTTGCAAAGGACATTGTAATTATTTGGAAAATGAAGGTAAGTATTCTTAGAAACTGACAAGCTGTACGTGTTGCAGAAAATTGTTATTGTTCTTGAAGAAAGCAGAAGTGATACTGAACTTTCAATAGTTGTACTGAACTTCAGATTTTTTAAACTGTCTTCGTTAGAGATACAGAAACAAACGACTACTTTCTAGTAAAACCAAAGTCACTTAAAATGAAAAATACGGTAGTGTCACAGAAATGATCATCTGTAAGCATGCAATAAAAGCTGGCAGATGGTTAGGAAATCATCTCTCTTGGGTTCGTCTCTGAAGTGCTGGTACACAAAAGTGTGCAATGTGAAAGGAGGAGCTGTGTGCAGTTACAGGCATACAATCTGGCTGGGATCACAGACATGTGGTGGGATGGGATGTGGTTAAGACAGGCTGGGATACCAGGGAGAGGAAAGCCCTTTTGTGTATCAGAGCAATGGGAATACATGGAGCCCTGCCTGAAGGTGGGCAAAGGGCTGGTCAGGATTAGAGGATGGACTAATGGAAGAGACATCATGGTGGAGAAAGGGAAGCCAAAGCCCAACTGGGGCTGGATCTGGTGAGGGAGACATAGACCAGTAGAAAAGGCTTCTATAGATTAAGGCAGACCAGGAGAAAAGTGCTGCTGAAAGGGACAGGAGATGTAGTGACAGAGGTAATGGAAAAAGCTGCGATACTGCGTGTGTTTCTCATGTTGGTCTGACTGCTAAGTCTAACCTTTAGCAATCTTTGATGCCCAAGAGACCAGAAGGAAAGCCTGAAGCAAAGAAGACTTGTCCTCAGCGGAGGAGGATCTGGTTAGGGCACATTTAAACAAATTGGACAGAGAAAGGCTTGTGGGATCTGATGGGATGCACGCCTGAGTGTGGAGGGAGCTGGCCAATGTCAGAAGGTGCTTGGGAGTGTTTGGTGTGGATTCACAGAGGGGAAATGATGCTTTGCCAAGCTGGCAGCTCTCTGGGGAGAGGTGGATTCATTTGGTGGACTAGAGGAGGGCAGTGACTGTTGCTTATCTTGACTTTAGTAAGCTGTCTACACTGTCTGCCATAGCATCCTCACAGAGAAACTGATGAAGTATGAGCTAGTGAAGATGGCAGCAGGGGGAACTGAAAATCAGCTGCCCTGCTGGGCTCAAAGTGTTGTGATCACTGGCACAAAAGCCAGGTGGAGTCCAGCCCCTAGTGGTGCACCCCAAGGGTGGATCCTGGATCCAATCCTGCTTGGCATCTGTGTTAATGATTTGGATGATGGCATGGAGCACACACTCAGCAAGTCTGCAGACAGTACAAAACCAGAAGAGGTTGATAGACCAGATGGATGTGCTGTCAGAAGAATTTCAACAGGCCAGATATATTGTATGACCTATGGGAATCCCATAAAATTTTAAAAAGGAAATGGTCCTGTATGAAGACTGGAATAACGTCAGGTACCCTTGGGAAAAGGAGTGCCATGGGCACTACCAACAAGTGTCAGGAGTTGGTCCCTTCCCCTTTGCCCTGGTGAGCACCTGTGGAGTGCTGTGCTCAGCTGAGCTTCCCTGTGTGAATGTGTGCTAGTGGAACAAATCCAGAACAGGACCACAAAGATAATTACAGGACTTGGAGCATCTGTCATGTGAGGAGAGGCTGAGAAACCTAGGACTGCTCAGCCTGCAGAAGAGAAGGTTCAGGGCGAGGGATTGGCGGTGCAGATCTTTTAATTGTTCAAAAACATTTGATGAGCATCAGTAAAGATGACTCTGGCCAACTTTTCTTATTGGTGCTTAGTGGAGGACAAGAGCAATAGATAACATTTTGTTTCATTTGAAACAAATGAAATTTATCAGAACATAACCCACTGCTTTACTGTAAGGGAGATCAAGGACAGGTTGCCCAGAGAAGCTGTGGAATCTCCATCCTTGGGGATATTCAAATTTGGCTGGAGAGAGCCCTGAGCAACCCACCGTAATTGACTCAACTCTGAGCAGGCAGCTGGACTAGAAATCCGTGGAGATCCCTTTCCATCTCAGCCATTTTGGGATTTTGCAGTGGTCTACAGCCAGCAGTTCTCATGAGTATGTGTGAAAGTTGTGAATTCAAAGAGTATTTCTGAGATTGCTTAACTGCCAGGTGGTTTTTTGGTAGTGGTTAAGTATACTTGCAAGTCAGTTCTGCAGAAACTCTTCATGCTCAGAAAACATACGGAGATTAAAAGCAGATACTAAAATATTCTTACTGTCTTCAGCTGGCTGTAATGTGTTGCAGAATTGGTAATATATGATCAAGTCCATGATATTTGAAATGTATGTTTTGGCTGGCCTTTTTTTTCTTTGGCTTTCTTATTGGACAGAAAGAATATTCAGTTGGGAGATACTGAAAATGTAATACCTTTGTTTTATATAGAAAGTGGAAAAATACTACGCTTTTGAGATTCCGGATGTACCAGCAAAATCTGAATACCTAGAAATTAAATATTCGGTGAGTATAATTATTCTGACAAAATACCATGACTTGCTTTTTTATCTAATTAAGTTTACAACATAACTAGTTTCTGTATTAAAATAGTCGTTGAACATTGTTGTAGTCTTGACTGATGTATTCAGTATGGATGAAGAACTTTACCTTTGGTGTGTTTTTACATTACTGTCCTGCTTTTTAAGTGGAGCCTATAGTGTGATTTCCTCAATTACTGTAAGGTATTACGGGTTAGGGCTTTGCTTGTGGGGAATGATGGTGATTTCAGGTACTGTATAGTTTCGTTAAGGTGCTGTCTGAATATGGTGTGTCAACTTTGAAGACTTCTGTGGGGTGAAATGACTCACTGCTACTCTGTTACTTGTTAGGCTGAATGCCCTCGGCTTCCCCAAGATCTGAAGGGACAAACATTTTCACATGTGTTTGGAACTAACACCTCTAGCCTGGAACTTCTCTTGTTGAATCAGAAGATCAGAGGACCCTGCTGGCTGGAGATAAAAAATCCACGTATGGTGGTTTGCATGTGAAATACCTGGTTACTAGGAAACACATATAATTATAGATTGGAGGGAGGAAGGGAAGTTTAAATTGTATGGATGAATTAGCATTTTGTACATTAACCTGGCAACTTACTGGTTTAATTTTCATTATCTAGTACAAATTGTAACTTATTCTTCTTATTCTTACTTTTTTTGATTGACAACTATCCATATAAAGTTGTGCATTGCACAGATGATATTATAACTTTTAATGGCTGTGAGAGGGAACTGTGCAGTGCCTAGCAGCTGCTTTTTGATGCATACCTTAATGCCAGGTATACTGAGCTAAACTTACTTGACTTGAAAATGACTCATCTTTATACTCTTGGTAACTTAAAATTTGGGTTTTTTCTGGAAACATATTTTTAAGAACAAACTGCTGCAAGATGGTGTGAGGGGTTTTTTTTTGGTTTTTTTTTTTTTTGTTTGTTTTTTTTTTTGTGAATTAAGGTTTTGTTTTTCTTTTTTTCCTGACACTTGGAAAAGTTTGTGATGTGGAGCCATTTTAATTTTAAATCCTTTTTGTCTCATGAGTGGCATGCAGCACTTACAGGTGGTTATGCTGTTTTGTTTTGGCCTAGTAAGAGCCCTTCATTCAATGTGTGCTGCATATCCCACAAACACAGGGATATTGATCATACTGGACAAGAACTACATCTATTACTGCAGTCTCCCTGGGGTACTTGCAGTGTAAAATTGACTGTATGAACTCTGACACCAGGGGGATTCTCCTCTTCAGCAGCTTGCTGAGCCACTGACAAAGCTGATACCAGTAAGGATGACTCTGTGTAAAGCTGCAACATTTAAAGGATGTGCTCTGTGCAGCAATGGCATCAGAGAAGCCTTGTCTGTGGTTCCCAGAAGAATGGAAGTGTTTTGTGGTGTTTCCTCAGAGCCTTCAAATCAGCCAGTCAGCTGGTGTAAAGTGGAGGCTATGGCCATGAAGCCTGGCTTGGTGAATGTGGTTAAAGATCTTTCTCCTCCTCCTCCTCTGGTGGTCATGTCCTTCAGCATGAAGACCGTTCAGAACCCAAAGACTCACCAGAATGAGGTAAGTAATCTGCTCTCATTTTGGTTTGGTTTTGTTCTTTGGCATATGCTAAAAATTTTCTAAGGCTTGGAAGAGCCTCATAAAATATGTTTAAATATAGTTTCTGTTGAAAAAAGTTTCTGTGATCTGGGCTTTTCAAAGAAATTTTTACTAGGGCTCACCAGCATGAGAACTCTGGGCTAGGGGCCTGCTTGGTGAGAATATTTACTCTGTGACAGTGGATCCTGTGCATGTTTGCAAACCTTCTATTTTGTTTGTTGTGCCTCATAGCTAAAAATGAGATTGCCTCAGAACAGCTGTTAATGGAATATTTTAAAATTATTTATTTATTTGTTTATTTATGTATTTATTTAGCTGGAACTAATCATAGGCTATAGGTAAAATAACCAGGCTTTTCTGCTAATAAAACTAATTTTGAAATGAGAATTTGGTCTTGATCTTAGAGCACCTGCTAATCTATTATAAGATCTTTCTTCAGAAAGGAGGAGAGACCTAGATGGCCACTCTCAGTTGTGGACTGCAGACCACAGCGTGTACTGAGACACATTTTATTTAACATAACTCCCATTAACCTTGGAAGAGATTTAGTATTCACAAATAGGATAGGATAGTTGTTTCTGGCTAACTGAATTGAAGAATAATAGGTCAGCAAATTTTTCAAGCAGAATTATTACTCTTGGTGAAATTAAAATTTTTTGGTAGAAGTATGGGAAATTTGTATTTTCTGGCCAACATAAAGGGGTGTACACAAGGTACTAACAGGACTCTGCTTGCCAAGATGCTTTAAAGCCTGTCTGCTTTGTTTTCTGTTGTGTTTTCCTGACCAGTCTGGGAGGCCAGGCCATCCTGCCAGCAAAGCTATCAAAACCATCAGTAAAGCTACTGACTTCCAAACATTAAATCCTCTTGGCTTCTTGGCAGTGATGACTGCTTGTTTAGAGGCAGCCCTTCCTCAGGCAAGGCTTCTCTGCCTTGCTCACATCTCCCCTGCAATCCATAGGAAATCCTTTAAATTGTGGGGTCTGGTCATATTGTGAATGAAAACTGATAAAAGTAGAAGTTTTCCAATATTAATTATTTTTCCTCTCAAATGTAAAACATAATCATTTAGGAGAAGGTACTATTTTATTGTCCCTGAGATCAGTCAATAACTTTTTTCTTCTTTTCAACTATTTGCAGTTGGAATTAAGTTAAGAAAGATCTGTTGTAGAAACAAGAGCAAAGAGATGAGGAACTCTTAAAAAAAAAAAAAAAGAAAAGAAAAGGAGGTAAGAAATGAGTATTGATAGTAGTCATGCTTATGAAATTGTGTGTTCTGTCTCTCCTTGGTATAGGTTGTGGCTCTTGCAGCTCTGGTTCATCAGAAATTTCCTTTGGATAAGGCTCCACCTCAACCTCCTTTTCAAACACACTTCTGTGGTATGTACTTGGAATGGTTTATGAGTAGAAAAATAATTCTGAGTTGTTTTTTTGGGTGAGGTTTTGGGTTTTTTGGTTGTGGGAAGGGTTATATTATTTATTTATTTATTTATTTAAATTTTTACTTCATTCTGTTACTCCAGCAATAAGGGCTTAAAATAGACATCTGACAAAGTTTCAACTCCCAGACAGGCTTTTCTCCCTATTTTAACTTCACTAGTTACTGACTTTTTATTGAAGAATTAAGTGAAAAAAATCTTAGTTTGTGGCAATGCCTAGTAAACCTGCTCTATACAGTTTCCTGTAATTTTTATTGGCTTTACTCCATCTTTCCCTGCCCATTAAGTGAGACCGTTTATTTACTGTCACTTACTTACTTTTCTGTTCAGTTCTTCTAAACAATTATTTATAAACAAGTTTTCTTAGGAAAAAAACATGTCTTGCAGCAGTGTCATAGTAGTAAATATCAGCTAAACCTTGAGATTGAGACCCTGATTGGAAGTGATGAAGTGTTGAACCCTTGTAAGAGGAAGTTCTTCAGGAGCTGTGGACTATATGTTAATGTACTGTCTTTAAGATAACCAAGTAATTAGTAAAGCATTGAACAATCTGAATCAGTCATATTTGAGGTTATCAATGGATTAATGTAAAGCTGGTCTTTCAGAATCAGAGGTCAGTTTTCCTCAGCTCATTTTGTTGTGAATTGGTGCTTATGGGGAGGTTACAATTAGGAACTTGTGTGTAAGTACAAATATCACTTTTTACAGCTGTTTCCAAACCGAGTGATTGCATTTTTCCTTATGACTTCAAAGAAGCCGTTAAAAAGAAGGTAATTTCATTTTGTTACCCTTCTGATTGCAGTAACGAATAGAATATGAACTTCATGGTGCTTTTGGTAAGTTGTGAAGAGAAATAGTCAAAGGAATGGCATGATTATTTGTTTTCCACTCTGCAAACTTAAATCGAGGTGTTTATTCTGTGTTGCTTGTAAAAGCAGTGGTGTGTGCTCTGTGCGATTCAGTGCTGCTGCTAATTGTACCCTTAAAACAGACAGGGTGTTAGACAGGAGAGTTGGAAAGGTTTTGCAAAGAGGCTAAAATTGTGATTAATTTTCATTATGCCTGACTATGTACTCATAGTAAACTGGGAGAATTTGTTTCTTCTTTTCTTGGAGAGTAGAGTCTGTCAGAATTTAGAAGACATCCTTTTTAAAGGGTGGTGGGAGAGCTGACAGAATAATAAAGTAACTTATTTTTGTTTTTCCTCTATTTTTGTGTGATCTTAAATCTGTGAGTGAAGGATGCATATGGAGCATTTTCCTGGTGTGCTTGATTCTTAGGAGGCTCTTAAAATATCACTAGACACCTGCATTCAAAAGCAGAATGGAAAAAAGCCTCTGAGAAAAGCTTTCTATGTCTATGGGAGTGAGAAAAAAAATCCTTGAATTACAGAAGGAAAAGCAGAACTCTGTGGTGCTTTGTTATTGTCTTGTAACTAGTAGGGGAGAGGAGATACCTCCATTTTAAACTTACTGGGTCATTGAAATCGGGTGCTCTCTTGCTCCTTTTAGAATGCCAAAATAGAAATTGCTGCAACAGAGAGAACACTGCTGGGATTTTTCCTTGCAAAGATTCACAAAATTGACCCAGACGTTGTTGTGGTGAGTAGCTCTGAGACTTAGAGAGTTAAATTAAAGCATATTGTCAGTTGGTCAGCTTTGTTCTTTTTCTTTTGTCCCCTTACAGGCTTTTTAATGCTTGTCTTAGACTGCCTTATGAATTGAGTTTGCTTATAAGACAGCAGGTATATTTTGGTACAAAGATGATACGGAATTTTCGCTGACAGCATTTTATACATACTATTATTTCCAGTAATAGCTAAAATAGGCAGTATTTCCACAATACCTGAAACAAGTTTTTTCTTTACTAAGAAAGACAAAACACAACAAAAACCTAATTTTCTAGAAAAAAGGGAACTCTTGGTGTACGTAAGATTCTGTTGCAGTTCAGATGCTCATATAATTTGTGTTTATGCTGTAAATCAGAATAATCTATATGAATCCATGGGATCTGAGCAAGGCTGTGTAATAAGCATTCTTACATTTTTTACCGTATCGGCAGCTGAGGATTTATTATAATGACTCATTTTCTTTTTTTGTTATGTTTAATTAATGTACAGTTGTGACTTTCACATAATAAAATTTTGAAGACAGTTTGAAGTTGGTTGTACGTCTGACATTGATTACAACTTGTTCTTCTGTAGGTAAATACAAATAACTGATGGGAATATGATGAAATGAGCAGTCAATTCCTGAGGTTTTCAGCTCACTGCAGCTGGTATCCAGGGTTTGCCCTGTGACCTAAGCGCCCTGGTGGCTATGGGAAGGAATCAGAAGCACTGCAGCCAGTGGCTTAAAATTGAAGATGCCAGTAGCAGGGGTGTGAGAACTCCTATCCTGAAAACAGCAAAGCTGTGTTAGTGCAGTTTAATTTGCACCTGGTTTAATAAGTGCTGTTGAAATGCTGCTGCCTATTTTAAGGAGCTGCTTCTGTAAGCAGAGTTTTGCACTGCACAGAGGCACCTGCTAGAGTGGACCTGCAGCTCCTGGTGACTGACTCAGGTTCCTCAGGGTAGCATTTTGCTTTCAGCTGAGCTTACAGACCAGTGTCATCAATGTACTTAGCACTGTTTAGAATATTGCTGGAGTGCTTTGATATGTAAATGTTGCTTGCAAGGTGTTCTTACCCAGATTTAACAGCTGTTCCTGTTGTAGTATCAAAGGAAAAAATTACAGTATTTTGATGTCACTATTGTGACTTTCACAGATGGAGAGAAAAGGAATTACTCTTAGCTTAAGTTTATATGCTCTATGAAGAATGTTGTGGGGTTTTTCTAGAAGCTTTAAATCCTAATCTCTGGTATCAAAGCATGAAGCTGTATTGTGTGTGCTATGAGCCAGTTATAGAGCTGATTTTGGTATTCTACTGAACAGCATTGTTGGTGTTAAGACTAATGAGTACTGTTGATGAACGTTCTCTTAGAAAGTGCTTTCTACAAGAGAGATAATGCCATCAATTAGTTGGAAAAAATCACAAAGGGCAAAGGAATACTGAGTGTGTGAAAGTAAGTCTTTCAATTTGCATTTGTTGTAACCTTTTTTGTTATTTTTTCTGCTTCAAGGGTCATAATATTTATGGATTTGATCTGGAAGTGCTGCTTCAAAGAATTAATTTGTGCAAAGTCCCTCACTGGTCCAAGATAGGTCGACTGAGGAGGTCTAATATGCCAAAGCTTGGGGTAATAAGATTGCTTAAGTCTTTTAAGCCCCTTTATGTTGCATGTGATTAAAAATGAATTAGTTTTTCTGAGGAATTGTAAATGTGACACTGATGTATTTTGACGGTTGGTCATGCTGAATTTTGTGGGTCCCAGATCAGAAATTATGAGTGTTTATATGGCTTTTATTACAGTAATAGGATAAACTGATTATCAAGTTAGGCTAATTTAGTTTACTTATCTCAGCTAGATGATAGTAATGACAGATTAATTGCAATAGTCTCTACCGTAACAGTCTTTGTCTGCTGTAACTGTAAAATGAGAAAAAGCAATTTGGATTGATGGGTGAATCATCCCATGGAGAGCTGCTAATTCTGTAGTTCTTATTACATATTTGTTCAGAGGACAATGTGTGAAGCTTGGAGTATTGAAGTGCTGAACATGGCTGAGTTCTGGCCTCTGCCTGTCCTTCCTAGAGGCCTGGATGAGTATTTCTGTGTGGTTCTGTGACTTTTTCATCCTGCTGTTATTGCAAAAAGTATTCTTGGAGGAAAGACAGAATCCACACCCAACCAATGTTTGGGCTATTCTAATGATTGAAGAAAAAAAAAAAGGCATGATATTTTAAGAGTTAAGATAGAACTTGTAGGAGAGGTAACTATTTCTTAATATCGACATACAGTGAAAGGAAACATGGATTACTGTAGGGCATAATTACAAGTCTGGAGTATTACTGATATTTAATAGAGTATTCAAGTACTTAGTGACCAACTGACTTGAGTGAGTCCTCTAAACATATATTGTGGATAGATGTTTTGTTTTGTTTCATCTGTATATGTTCCATTTTATTTGGGTTTTCTCTCCTTGTGTGATATGATGAAGGGTCGAGGAGGCTTTGCTGAAAGGAATGCTGCCTGCGGTCGAATGATCTGTGATGTAGAAATTTCTGCTAAAGAACTAATTCGTTGCAAAAGTTACCATTTGTCTGAACTGGTCCATCAGATTTTGAAAACAGAGAAGGTAACAATTCTGCCGGAGGAAATTCGAAATATGTACAGGTATGTTGCTGATTGGGGGTTTTAATCCTTGTCTGGAAAGCAGAGGAGCTGGTTCCCTGCCATAAAGTTTTACGTTTGCGTACTTGATTTTATCATAGAGGTGCTGACTTAGCATACTGGTATTTGAAAAGCTAAACACTGTCTTAACATTACAAAATAATGTTTTAAGCTACTTGTGGCTACTGGCAACTTATTATGTGTGAAGCAAATTGATTTGTGGAAGCATTGCTGTAGACTCACAGAAGATGCAAGTCTGAGTTTTGGGTGGTTTTTCAATTACAAGAACTCGCTATAAAATTCAGCAGTGGTGTGCTACAGATACCACGTGTTCTGTACAGCATATAGGTCTAAACTACTACAAAATTCAAAGGAAATTGGTATGACATTGCTAGGCCATACCCCTTCTTTTCCCAGTGATTCTCCTCGCTTAGTGTTCATGCTGGAAAACACCTGGATGGATGCCAAGTTCATTCTCCAGATCATGTGTGAGCTGAATGTTCTGCCGCTGGCTCTTCAGATAACAAACATCTCTGGGAATGTCATGGTACATTTTTATTACTTTCCACCCCTCTCCACTCTCCCCAAAACAGCTCCATGTTTTCTGTGTTTGATTTGCTGGGTTTAATTTCTAAACACTAACCTAGAATGCACAATACTGTAAATTTTCTGCGACTGGGAAAGTTCAATGTTCTAATCAAGTAATAATACAAAACTTCCTTAAAAAGATCACATTTGAGTTTTGTGCATGGTGATGGTACAGAATAGTAGTAATGCTAGGTGAACTTAAATAGTTGGAGGACGTTGCTTAGTCTGTTTTGCTGTCAGTATTTTCTGTGCTTTGCTTTGAGTTCTCTTTTCACCCCTCTTCAGTCAAGGACAATGATGGGTGGACGATCTGAACGTAATGAGTTCCTGCTGCTTCATGCCTTTCATGAGAAGGAGTACATAGTGCCAGACAAACAAGTTTTCAAAAAGCCTCCACAGAAGCTGGTGGGTCCAGTTTTACTCTTTCCAAGAATTTTTATTAAAAAAGGAACAAGCACTCTTCTGTCTTTTGTGTGTTAGTATTCTGGGGGAGCACAACCCCAAACATAACTTAGATATAACTTAATGGTAGAGCATATGCTTAATTAAATTTTTTTTGGTGTGTGTGTAGTTGATAATGAGAGCAGGACAGTGTAACATCATTTTCGTTGTGTTACAGATCTGTAGAAACTTAGTTGTGCTGTTAGTTTAAAATTAAAATAAGCTAAGTGCTTGTCTGTGTAGGGAAATAGTAAAGATGATAATATGTGTTGTTTAATAGATGCACTTACAGTTATTTTGATATCTTCAGTACTTCAAGTGTAATTTGTTAAATGGGTGAAATATCCAAAGGTATTAAAAAAAATTCCCTTGTGTAATACCAGTGTAAATAGCATGTATAGAAATATCCAGATGTTTGTTAGTGAACAAATGAAAATTTAGAGAAAGTAATTGTACTTCACTATATTTTACTTTTTAGTTTTAAATAAGATCAACAGCAAACTTGAAAACAATAAGTTCTATTGATTGTATTGTTGCATCAAAGTAGTGCTGGAATTCTAAATGATTCAGAGTAGAATTGAACAATTGGGACAACATAACAAACATTGAACAATATTGTACAACATAACAAATACCTGAATATTCTTCGGGTCAGTAATAGTGTTTTTATTTGTTTTATTCAAGCCCAGCCATTCTGTTTGTAAACCAAACATTTTAATTGGGCAATCATACCACTTCTGGGTCGTGACTTGATTTTTTTTTCATAGTGTGGACTTTTACAGCCAGCTGGAAAAGGCATTCTAGTGCCATGTTGAATGATGACAATACTTTAAGGTCTTTGTAATCTCTTGTTAGCAGTTTTTTCCTGTCAGAGTTGGTTTGAATGCTGTTTTGACAAGTAGAGAGCTTTATAAGGATTATGATGAAAACACCATGCTTTGCATATATTTTAAAAGGAATTCTTCACTGGCTCCCAAATTTGTATTTGACTTGCCAAAAATAACTCCTCTAACATTACAGAAATCTTAGAGACTAGATAATGACTTTTTTAAATGCCAAATGTAGGTGGATGAAGATGAAGATTTTGAAGATCAGAATAAATCAAAGATAGGGAAAAAGAAAGCAGCATATGCTGGGGGCTTAGTCTTGGATCCCAAAGTCGGTAAGATGTGGCAATTTTCTTTCTTCTATGAAGTTAGAGACAGGTAGGTTATATTAATACAGAGAGATTGTAGTGGGGAGTCTGTGTTTGTGTGAGTTTGGTGTCGTGGTTGTAAGGGGAGTGTTAGTGCCTACAACAAAGTTCCCTACACTGATTGTGGAATTGCTTCTTTTGAGTTATCAGGACCATATATCTATGTATAATTTTCTGATGGACACGTAAGTTTTCTTTCAGTTTCTCCTCTATGTGGGGAAAACTGTACGAGTGTCCTATAGTAACACAGAAGCTATCTGTTCAACTCTGGTGAGTTAATGGGGTTGGATCGTTCCACTTCTGACAGCTTCCGGTGCATCTCAACAGCTGCTTTAGGGGATTTAGATTATGGAAATGTGGTACAATATATTACTGTCACTTAGATATTAATTGTGGAGTTATATGAAGGCCTTTGGGAGACTGGAGTAATTATGACTTTTGTTCTAAACTCTGTTTTAGGTTTTTATGACAAGTTTATTTTGCTTCTCGACTTCAACAGCTTGTACCCATCGATTATTCAGGAGTTCAACATCTGTTTTACCACAGTGCAGCGACTGTCATCAGAAGCACAGAAAAGGGCAGAGGTTTGTGTGCTTTAACCTGTGGCTTCAGTTACACTGTCTTAACTTCAGAGTGTTTTCTTTGAATCAGCTCTTTAAGAAACTGTTCTTTTCCACTGTTTAATTTTTTTGCCCCCTCTCATGCATAAAAAGTGATTCTTGTTTAAAGATGTATCATATTATGTTTTGGGTTGTGACTTTTTGAATATTTTGTGTCTGTCACCTTCCTTTCTGTAATACTCTTGCAGAATCTTGGTAAGTTCTCTCCCGTCTAATCTTGACATCCTCGTGAAACAAGATTTGTACTGAGGCTCTGTGACCCTTTGCAGCCACACATCCTCCCTTAGCAATTTCTGAGCCCCTTCACTAGTTTTGTCCTGTAAACCTTTGATAGAGGTTTCCTGAAGTTAAGTTTCTACAGAATTCATGCAAATATATCTGAATGAGGTAGGCAAAAGTCCCATGCTTTCTTACAGGAAAGAATACGATCATGAGCTCAAGCCTTATTAGACATTGGGAAAACTATGTGTCTGTCTTGGGAGGGTGATGTGACTAAGTCAGCTGTGGCACCAGCTTCACAAAAATTCATGTTGTTCAAACTGTATTACACACAACTGTTAAACCTCCTGAAGGTGCAGTTCCATGTAGTGTTCTGTAAGCAACTGTGTTGGCTTTGGCTTATCCATGGCTGGAGATCCTCATTTCCTCAGCTGTGCTGAAACACTTGTTGGTGGAGCTGTTGTGAACTGAAGCATTGAGCTGGTCAGGTGTAAAGGTTAAACCTGAGGCTTTTATTTTTCACTGGTATCAGCTCACAGGTTGGAATTAGTTAGTCCTGTAACAACTGAAATAACAGAAATGCGGAGACAAGTATGTGGAGTTCTGTCAGTAAGTTCTTCCAAGCTGCCTTTGGATTTTCCCTGCTTTCTGAGGTGTGCTTCAACCTGAAGCAGCTAATTTTGATTTCTCTCACTGTATGATGTTTAATCAGGGTTTGGTGTAATTTCTTGTTACTGTTCTCCCCAGACAGCTTTACTAAACTTGCCAACCTCACAGTGTCTCTATTGCCTTCCCTTTCTACTTTTCTGTCACCTTCATTGTGCTTGAAATGTCTTTCCATTTTTGCTGATCAACCATTTTTTCAGTCATGCTAAGAAGAAGAATGTGTGCTTTCTGCTATGTTGTTTTGCTATAATCAAGAGTTGCTTGGGGTGAAGTTTTTGTTTCATTGCTGTGGTCGATTTCTTATTTCAGTTGTATGATTCAAAATTTCAGTTCCACAGAGCATGTGCTCCTTTTGACACGTCTGAATACCAAAAGTACTTATGTGATGATAAAAAAGGGATGGATTTTTCAGCATGGAAAGAATTGCTGTGTGTGTACTTTTCTTTATATTTTTGTATCTGTCTGCATATCTATCACTCTACCTAAGTGAGAATGTGTGTGTGTATTATCTGGATTTATGTATATGTATGTACATAAACACATAACACACATGCACACACACTCTAATAAAAATAAAAATCTTCCTGCTACTGGCCCATGCCTTCTTTGTGTTTCTCCCACAATGAAACAGACTTAGGCCCTGTCCCCCAGCAGGGGAAAAGGAATACAGTTAAACACTGCAAAAAACCTCTCATGCTGGTTCTAAACTGTGCTTTGGGTGCTCTGCAGGAGTTGGCACAAGCTGTGCGGTTTTGGTTTTTTTCCCCCAAGCTTTTTATTTAATGCATTAAAATCTAATCTTCAAGCAATAAAATGATAAGCAGTGGTGATCATTTGACAGGTTGAAGAAGAGGAAGAAATTCCAGAGCTTCCAGACCCATCTCTGGATATGGGAATTTTGCCTCAAGAAATCAGGAAGCTGGTGGAGAGAAGACGCCAAGTTAAGCAGTTAATGAAAAAGCCAGATTTAAATCCTGACCTCTACTTACAGGTGTGTTTTATAGAACTCCTTTGATTTTTTTCCTCCCATTTCCCTTAAGTGCCCTGATCAGCCTTGTAGAATAGGGATGATTAGTAGTGAGCAGTGATTGTAATGTGCTTTATTTGTAGCCCATCACTGCTGCAGACTGTATAAAAAAGCTGTGAATGTAATTGTGAGCATTAAGTTCTGTTCTCTGATGGCTGTGGTTGGATCATTTTTGCTGGTTGTGTTTCTTTTCAGTATGATATCAGACAGAAAGCTTTGAAACTCACTGCTAACAGCATGTATGGCTGCCTGGGATTTTCCTACAGCAGATTCTATGCCAAACCTTTGGCTGCTTTGGTGACACATAAGGGGAGAGAGGTAAGTCATTAAACAGGTTATACACACATATAAAAAGGCTGAATTTAAGCCACCTCCTTTTTTTTTTCATTGGATAAGAGAATGGTTTTGTTCTTGAGCCTGCTTTTGGTTTCAGAACTCTCTAAGTTTTCATCTCTTGTGCTGTGGAACTCTTTGGTTTCAGCAGGCCAGACTGTGGTGACCAAAAAAAAAAAAATCAAGGCTTCTTTCATATTTTCCATGAATTTACAGTTCTGCTTAATAGGTTAGTCTTTGATTTAGTGGTATGCTTTGGATGAGCTTGCTTTTAGCTACACTACCCTGTGGCCTGGTATTGTGAGTTCCTGAAACCCTAAAGTTTGTCATAGGGCTAATTAATCATGGAGGCAATGGATTATGTATCAGCACTTATTTTCAGAAACTGTTTGTTCCTCAAAATGAAGTTTCTCATTAGCCTCAGATTTTATTTTAAGAGTTGCACTTGACTTTATAGGCAAAATTACTCTTGCTATTGATCAGGATGGCAGCTCAATGCAGACCACATCAGTTTTGTCCCTGTGGGGAAAAATCTTTAATGATCCAAAACACCACTGATATACATTGTCTCAAAACATAATGTTAGTTCCATATTAGTTCCTTATAGAAGAGAAAACCAAGCACGAGTCTGCAGAGGTGCCAAGAACAGTTGTGTCAGGATGTCTGGTCAGCCTTTTAGTTGGTCAGGGAGATGGATAAGGTCACATACCTGTTGACAGGCACATCATCCGTGTGATGTGAGGGCACACCCAATTTGCCATCCCCAGTTCAATTGCATGGGGGTGTTTTATTTCTGGTAACACATCTTTGTTTTTAAAAATCTTGGTGTCTAAACAGTTCTCTAGAGAGAGCCCCACATTTGCTGTCTTCCCAGTTTGTGTAACCAGTTGTGTTTAACCTCACACATGTTTTTAACTTGGAAATAATTTCGCAGTTTGGTAACTGCAAATGTGCCATGCAGCCATGTGAATTCAAAAATTGATGTTTCCTTTAATAAGGTATTGTGTTTGTTGTTGTAAGATTCTGATGCATTTCTCTGAGGTTGGCATGCAAAGCAGCTGAGTATCATAGCTTTGTATTTTCTAGTGGTATTTTAAAAGTAATGAATTCTACTTTTTTGTTTGGGGTTTTTTTTTTTAATGATCTCCATTTGTCCCATGGAGCACCTGCCACAAACTTGGTACTCTGTGGATACTTAAAGCTTTTGGCCTCTGTTAAGATGGGGAAATGCTTTTTGTTTGCACTTCTGTTTGAGCTTATTCTCATTTGTCTGTAATGTATCAGTTACAAGATAACTGCTTGAAATTCTGCTGTTCCTGCATTATGTTCCAGAATGATGGTGAAATGGTGAAATCCTAAACAGGTGCTACAGAATGTGCTAGGGAGTAATTAGAGATGGTTTCACTTACATAGTTGACTTTTGGTTGGAAAGGATTTCTTAACTCTTAAATTCTGGTGGTGCTAGAGCTGTGCTGGCTTCTGCTAAACCTTTGTATACATTTGAGTTTTTGCCACAGAAGATGACATGTGGACACTTCAGTTTTCTGTTGTGCTTTGTTGCTTTTATTTTAAGTTGAAATATCCAATCTGGAAAAAACATTACTTTAAATTTTTATATTAGTCTTTCTATTCACAGGTTTCCTGTTACCACTTAGTTATAATATGAAAGGTAAATGTTAAGTATCCAGAGGTTTGGGTTCTCTATGGGAGAAGGTTAATTAAAAAGTAACTGTTATGGAAAAGTTACGGTCTAAATTTAAATGGCCTTTTCTGATGATCTGCAATTATACCTTTTTTTTTTTTTTACACTGTTGTCAAGGGCACCTGAGTAAATGCAGGTAGGCTTGTGGAAGTCTAAGTGGGAAAAATACTGTGTGGGATGAGAACTGAACTTAATATTTGCACTAACACAATTACAGTTCAATCGTAAGTCTTAGCAGTATAATTGAAAGTGGGAAATATGTATTTCATGTTGAAATTGTTAAAGCTCATCCTAGCATTAAGTTTTAATGTAGCTGAGAATGAGTTTTGATGACTCCTGTAAATGAATGCTTTTCAACTGCATGACTGACAACCTTTCCACTGAAGCTGTGGGAAGATTCAAGTGCCTGATGCCAAGTGCTGAGTACCACCTCTTCTGGACTCGTAAATTCTCTTTGTGGCTTGGAGATGCTGGTGCCCTAAAAATAGTGGAGCTGCCATGGGGTTCCTTATGGTGACTAAAAATACTTGTAATTACACATTGCCATTTAAAAAACTTGTGTGTGATTATATTAGTGAACTTGTGAACTATGTTAGCAGAACTTGACATGTTCACTTCATTTTGATAGCAGAAGGGCTATTCATAAAAAGCCAAATCATAGAACTAAAGATCTTCAAGGCCCCTTCCAACCCAAACCATTCCATGGTCCTGTGACAGTGTAATCCGTAAAAGCTCAGTTCTCTTCGGTCAGCCTCAGCGAGATCCGGGCCAGTGCTTGATTTTTATTTTCCTTCAGACACGGAATAGGAATGTAGCACAGCCTTTCATCCCCGGCCACGGGCAGGCTGGATCCAGCAGTGTCTGTCGTGTTTCATTCCAGGGAACACGTTTAGGGGACAGGGTGGTAATGGCGCGCAGGTTTCGCTAGATGGCGATAGAGACCTTGGGATCCGTAATTAATTAAGGCTCATTTTTGTGAACGCGTTTAAACGTTGATTATCGGGTTTGTCGAACGGGTCTTCCTTGTTTTACATTTCTGGGTCATCTTTAACAGTGTGAATTTGTCAGAGTTTAGTGTATAGTGTGTCACAGGTAGACTGCTAAGTTCTGGTGTGTTTTGGAAGAAAAAAAAGGTAAAAATTCGTGGTGGAAGTGAGTTAAAACTGTAAGTGAGATCTGTTCGACCATTTTGGCAAATAAAACTATTTTTCTGTTTTGACCATAAGAAAAACATAAGTTCAGTGAACTACAAATAAAATTCTTTCTGCATTTGCAATCCAAATGTTGCATTATTGATCAGGATTGCGTTAGAGGGATTCCTGGACTTTCCCTTCCACCCCCCCATGTCACTAAGCGTTTGCCTGGACATTGCTCTTGTTGTAACTGTAGCAGTTGCTTGCATGGAAAAGTAATAGGAAAATATTTAATATATTTTTAGCTGTCCTTCAATGCTAATGTAATTTAACAACTGGAAACAAGATGAGTCGGAGCTGCACAAGCAGCCAGCTCTGCACCAGCAGGCAGTGTCAGGTCATGCCGTTCTAGCCTCTCTAAAGGACAAGCCTTTTGATGAAGTGTCAGTTGTCTGGTTTCCTAAATGCAGGATGCTGTTTGCTGCAGGATTCTCCTGCAGGACAGCAAAGTTGTTGAGAGAATTAGACTGTAGACAGCTTGCTTGCTAATGGCTTTCACTCAAAGCCGAGGCCTTTTCCAGGATACTTGCTTTTTTTTCCATTTTGTTTTTCACTGTTGCATATTTTGCCCAAGCAAACTTGCCTTTGAAAGAAAAACAACACATTTGCTGTTTTCAGCAGTGCTACGAGGTAGATCTAGTGTTCAAATATGCAAAATAAAAGGGGGAGAGAGGCAATTGGGTTAATTCCAACTTTCTCATTCAGATCCTTTAGATACATTCTCAATTAATAATTAGTTTAAGGCCTTGGCAATCAAAAGGAAAGAATAAAAGCATGTTATTGCTGCAGTCTGGGAGAAGAATGGATGAGGGAGGAGAAAAATGAAGTGGAGAAAGATGAGCTCATTTAAAAAAAATTAAGGGTAGGTAAGCAGGTTAATGGCCGTCTACTGTAATTATGATCTGTAAAGAAATCCAGGCATTTCTTTTTTTTGGAGTTTTTTTTACCGTCTTCTTCATCCAGGGAAAATGATCATCAGCTGCTTTCTGTTAATTGCACCTAAAGCATTAGTTATACATTCTACAAGAGTTGTCACATGAATGTGGCAATTGACAGACTCCTGGTTTCTTCCATGTTGTACTACGGGAGAAAGGGGATTGCTAAAAGAGGGAAAGGAGCTTTCTAATGTCTTGTTACAAGCATTCCATCTATATTTAAACTGAGAATGCAACATCAGTATAACAATTTAGGAAGATGTGGAACTTGATGGCAAAAGGTTAGGCAAAGAGTTTCTAATTGCTTTTAAATAAAACAATGGCAGACTGAAATCTTGGGAGAAATAGTGCAAAATGGCTGCATTGTCCCTAAATGGGAACTATTGGGGTTAAACCATTTGCCACTATTGTTAAATTTATCATTATGTGTGCAATTGTGAGTCTGTGAAAAAGCTGTGTATGTTACTCTGCATGCTGATATCCAAAATGAGTTAAAGTAGACAAGGAGAAGCTGCATACAAACAGTACTAAGTAGTAGAAAAATTATGGAGCATCTTAACATTTGTTGAAATATTAATACTGGTAGTTAAGTGCAGGAGATGACATCTGGTCTGATACAGACATTTGCATCTCCAAGGAGAGGAAATGAAACATTTCATTTAAGAAGAATGGCCAGAATATTTTGGGTGAGGAGAAGATTAGTGTGAAGGGAAAAACTTTATTTTATTTTATTTTATTTTATTTTATTTTGGATGGCATGTTGGTTTGTTTTTTTCCCCCTCTGGACTGAAAGGTTTTATTTAATGGGTGTTCACTGAGAAATGTTTAGGAAGATTGGTCAGATTCAGATTGATTGTACAGCAAGTCAGATGAATAGAGAGACCTTTTCTTTTTTTTTTTTTACTGCTTATTTTAAGATTGTGCTATTACAAGAGGTGTGGTGCCTCTCACTTCTTGACTGCTGATTTCTGTGGATGGGTTATAGCAATTGCATGGCCCCATGGTGAGCTGGATCAGCCTGGTGATCCGAGCTGAAAACTAACTCCAGAGGAAAACCAAATTGATTTCGGTTGGATCAATGACTCAGTGGCTCACTGTGTGCTCTGAGCACTGGTGGAAAGGAGGAGGTTGGAAAGTGGGGGCAGGCCCAGTGTGAGATGGAAGGGGTCAGGCATGACCAGCCATTTTTCAGCTCATACCTGACTGTGAAACTGTGGGGTTACTGTTAATAGGATAACACATGGGGGTTTTCTTTGGTTGTTGTTTTCTTTCTTCTGTACTTTCGATTTTTTCTTATGGTTTCCTATCTTGTATTTTTTTTTCTGTCCTGCCGAAAGACACACACTTTTGCTTGCATCATATCTTAACCTGGCTGACTAGATAACAAGATATTCCTCACCCAGAATTGTGGTAAAACTGAGAATCAGAGTACTGGGAAGAGCGAGACTCCTGGAACATTCTCTGTATCAGTAACACTCTCTATATCAGTATGTCCCCTTTTGGAAGCTGTATATGTTGGGTAGAGAACTGATACCTCAAGATTAGGAGAGGTAGAAATGTCTCCCCACATCCAGTGGTAACAGGAAAGACTCTCAGGTGTTCAGTAAAGTATTGGGGAATGCACTTGAATCCTGCACCCTCCAAAGTTTGCTGTGCTTGGGCTTCAGAGTTACTAAAGAAATCCTTTAAACCTATCTAGTAGAATACTGTAGGGATCAACAGAGATCCTTCATGGTTCTTTCCTGGAGGTTCCTTGTAAAAGTGAAACACATAGCACAGGTTCTTCCCCATGAAGGTTGAGAGCTTTAGCAGCATCACACCACCATTTGTAATCACTGCCTTGGTTCTGTTTCAAACAACTTTTTTTTCCAAAACCTGCTGTTAAGGTTAGAAGAATACAAATGCTAACTGGTGCTTTAATGTTTTTCTCCAGCCTGTATATTTGTTAGCACTACATGTCTTTGCAGTACACATTTTCTTAGTTCATTAGTAGCTTGCCAAAAAAGACTTTAAATTTTGAGATTTTGCTGAAGGTGTTCTTTAGGGTCTTACTGCCTCACTCGTTTGCGTCATGCATTTATCTGAAATTGGATGTTGGCTTGTTCTAGAAACCCTGGGTTTGGATACCTAGATGGTAATAAAGTTTTTGAAATAAAAGATACTTCAAATAGGAGTTAAAAATAATTTTCATTTTCAAGCACTATTCCTAAGAGGATAGAAAAACAGTCTAACTGAAGTGTCTGTCTCCCACGAGACTTAAATAAATATTCATACTGTCCTTCAAAGATATGACATCTTGATCTCATAATCAGAAATTTTCAGATATTTCCTGGGAATGTTGCCCACTGTGCAAAAGCTGAGTTTTTCACCACAAAGTCTATTAGAATCTTTTACCTCCATCCCCAGTGAGATGATTTGTTCTTTTTCCTCTTGGATAAATACTCATTTGAGCCTACTAGGTCTGTTCTTTGCAGGTAGTGGTTTCAGGGTGGTGATGATTCTGCTTTGACATATAGGGAGAGGCTGAAAGCTGGGTTCCTTCCCTCTGGAAAAAATTGTTTGAGGATGGAATTAATTGTGATCTTCAACAACCTAATGGGGGCTGTCTGGATGAAGCCATACTCTTCCCACAGCCTTGCACCAGGCAGGTCTAGTCCTGAGATATCCAGAGATTCCTTCAAAGCAAAGTGGGTCTGTGATGGTCAGTTCAGAAGTTCCTTTAATTCACACAGATTTTTCACCAAGGTCAGCAAGATCCAACAGATGAAACTTGTCCTTTGACAGGAAGAAAACTGGAAGAGTGAAGATATTTCAGCAGTGATACTTGTTCTTACCAGGCTGTTTTGGTTTCAGAGCTAAAAAATAATGTTTGAGTACATTATTTTATATCAAATGCAGGTTTTGCTGTATAGATCAGGTCGTGTGATCTCTTGGATGTTATGTTCTTCCACTGGGCCTGTGCCAAGATTCATTGGCTTAATTTAGAAGATAAGCATGAACAGCTTATGCTATTTTCAGCACTGAAATATACTTATGAGACAGATGAAAAGAGCTTGTTAAGACCTTTATTTTTCTGTGAAAGATGGACTGTCTCTACTGCTGCAGGTATAATACCTTGCAAGGATACAGGAGATCTTGGTGGGCAGCGTCAAGAATGCTCGTCTTGGAAAAAAGGACTCCTGAGAAGTAGATGTAGTTTAACAAGCTGGGGCATACCTGATGCAGATCTCTTAACATAAGCAAGGGAGCCTGTAAGTCAGGCATACAGCTTAAGGTAATTTGTTCTGACTCCCTTTATAGCAGAAAGAGACAGTGTCAAAGCTGGATAAAATAAATCCCCCAAATTTTAGAGCTTGATCAGTGATTGAGAGATACCAGCATTATGCTTGCTCTGTGTGCTTTCCTTCCAGCAGTTACACGTGATGTAGTGCATGAGGTGTTGCTGGTGTTGTCTTTGGCTTCAGACTATTCCTGTTATCAAATATGGGTAAGGTTTCAGGGAGTAGGATTAAATTATATATGTTGGTATCTGCTTTATCATTTGATACTCATGTTTGCTGATTTGAACCACTTGGAATGGTTGCTCCATAAAATCCCATTTCAAAACCTGGATTAGTTAAAAAAAAGTAAAAATAAAATACCCATTTCACTTCACCTTTATGTTAATGCTCCTATGTTTTCGTATGTTCTAACTGGCAGCCTTCAGAAAGAGCAAGAAATAGTTTTTTAGGTCGTGGGGGGTGGGAAGTAGTTCCCATTTTGTATCACTGAAATGATTTGATTTGCTTATCAAGCAGTGCTCATCAGAAACGTGGAATAATGGGATGTCATTTGCACCTTGCTTCAGGTTTGGTCCCTAGTCTTAGTAGCTGTGTGAGACTGGAGAAACTTAAAATTTGGATAGTGATGGTTGATAAGCCTTGGTTTAAAAAAAAAAAGTGTTAATGCTTGCTTTCTAATTACTTGCCTTGTTCATGAAACAGAACAGAAATGGGCATGTTTAAACTATTGGAAGTTACCAGAAAAGCAGGACAATGTAATAATCTGCTTTGATGAAGTTCAGGGTCATATTTTCTGAAATGACTGGGTAAGCACAGACTAGACCTCGAAGTACAAATACTTTATTTTTTTTTAAATCCAAGGAAAGCAAATCTGCAGAGCCCTTGCTGGGGAGAAGGGCAGCCATGGTAAAATAAGAACTCTACACATGGACTGCTTTGCCCTTCAGTTTGGTTCTCTGACTTGTTCTGTGTGCAGTCATTTTATTAGGCAGTACCACAGTTTGCACACTAACAATTTCCCTCCTGTATTCTCTGACTTCAGTGCAAAAAATGTCTTCAGTGTGAACTGGAGTTTTCTTCCTTGATGCTTTTAATTTTTTTCTGGGATATTAAACTGCCACAAGCTTTGTGCAGTAATTTGGAATTAGCAGGTGGAAGACTGACATAAAACCATAGAAATGTCTCAGTCCTTTGCTTGAGTGTATTGCAGCCTTCCGGTTGGTTGTGCTCTGGTTGGAATTTTACTTGTTAAATCTAGAGCTTCCTTGGCTTTACCCACTGGTTTTTGAACAAACCAGATTTAAGTCAATGACAGCTGATGTTTTGATTTTCACATGACCACCTTAATTTCTCCCCTTTCCTCCCCATCTCTTTCAGAACCCACTGTCATCCTTGAACTTAGGTAAATACCATTTTTGTATTTGCTCAGAAATCTTTTGGTTTCTTTAAATGCTAACTGCACCTCTGCCTTGATGTTTTAATATATATTGTACCTGGGTTTCTTGGTTCAATGCATAGCTTCATATTTTTCAACTTTGAGTTAGAAGTAGTCATTCTGGGGATAAAGGAAAATCAATGAGAAGCCCATGCTTAGACTGAGAACCCCTGCAGAAAGCTTTGATTAGAGAAAAGCTTTAGATCTGACTCTAACACACAATTGTCCATCAGGTGGCCAGACATTTCTGTATGTACTACTGTGTACCACAGATGGTAAGGATGGAAAAGTGTCTGTTACATCATGTAGTTTGTCTTCCAAAGTATGTATTTGGTTTCTTCAGCAGAGACACAACTCTAGATAATTTTTGTTGTTGTTGAAGGCTGTTGTCCTTCAAGGAGTCACTTCTAATTTTAATTTTGCTGTGTTTTTTGATCTGAGTGCTTTTTGTGATCACTAATTTTTAATAGATTTGGAAGATGAGCCTGCCTTCAGTAGGAATGTGTTAATTGACAGGTGTCCTGAAGTTCTACATTCTTGGCAGTAGTCCAGGATGACAGAGCAGTAACGACTTAGAAACTGCAATTCCTTCCTGGGGAAAGGATTGGAGGAAATCTGTGAAGTTATTAACTACAACTCTCTTCTAACAGATTGTGAGAAGATCATTATGGCATCTAATTAGTAGAGATTACCTCCTTAATGCAGAATGTTTGGGTTTTTTTAAATTCCTTTACATGCTGTCTTATGACTTGCACTGTTATTTTTTTTCCTCCTCTGTTCAGTGTTCTGGATGGTTACTCTGAGGATTTGACTAAGGGATCATGTTCCTGTCTCTGTGTGGTGTAATTAGCACAGCTATTTAAATGTTATCTGGAACCCATTTACCCGATCTGTCAGTTGCTGCTTAGTTCAGTGGAAATGCTTTTATGTAAATCACAGAACAATACTTTTGACTTGTAATAAGATTGGGCTGAATTTAGGGAACTGAAACACTTCATCCTGGAATAAAAATGTCTTGCTGAATCAAGGGTAGATTATGAAAGCTGCCACTTTTTAAAAGTGTATTATGCTAACATATGTATATGTATAAATTGAATTAGCTGTGATACTCCTACAGTGAGAAACTTCCCACTGATTCTAAAATTTTAAGGAAAAGCTGACACACATGAAATTTTCCTCTCAATTTGCATGCTAGCTCTTCAGCTGGTCTTAGAATATTTGGAATTTATGCCTGATGGGGTGCAGGGCAGATGTTTTCCTTTAACTTCCTAGTTATTTCTTAATGCAAGTGGTTCCTTCCATTGTCCAGAGATAGTTGCGTTTTATAGGGATCTAATGGCATTTATAATCACTTTGATTGTTCTTAGGCTTCTGTGGAAGATAACCACAGAAATTATTTTTTTATTCCATTCAAATAAAAATCACCTTCCGTTCCCTCCTGCCCTTCTTCAGTGTGCTGACCTTTTGCCATCCCATATTTTGGTGGTAGATCTTGAACTCAAAGAAAATAATTATGAAAGTTTCTCATCTTTCTTACATGAGCAACCATGTAGTTTTGGGTTTTTGGTTTTTTTTGTTCCAGAAGGATGGACTTCTGACATGCTGTCCAAGGAAAGATTAATTAACTGTGCCTTTTGTTTGTGTGTCTCGGTTTTCAGCCCAGAGTGTTAGCTTGTGCCACTTTGCTCTGTTATAAATACTGTGTTAAATTACAGCAATTTTTTTTAAGAAACTGTTTGATTTTTTGCCAAGGATTCCTGAGCCATTTAGTAAGAGTTTAAGGGATCCTATTCCTTCTCTGAAAATCAGTGCCAATTTTGGACTGTGCAGCTGTCCCAATTTCCTTTTTATTAATTTTCACTCTAGGAGTAAATTTCTGTTGTCTGGTGTTTATTCTATTGCCATATTTAAAGTCACCTATTTCCTTCCCCACATAGATCTTGCTTTGCTTTTCTCCCCCTTTTTTTTTTTTTCAAATTAAAATGGAAAAAGAAACAGATCTTCCAGAGGAGATCTGATGGTAAAGCAGTATAAAGTGGCATTTATTTGTCTATTCCAGAAATGATCCTTCTGTTATTCCATACAGCACTGCATAGCTTTTGGCTCAGCTGGTCTGCATAATAGGGGATAGCCTCCCTGCTAAGCCAAGCAACTCCTCTTTGCTTTGAAGAGCATGTAAGGCATGTGTGGTAGTAGATTATCACAATTATCAAGTATCAGTACTGACTTAGTATTTGTCCCTGGCCTTTTCCATCTTAACTTAAGGAAAGTCTGTTCTGTGACTGTCTGTCAGCCCCTCTCCCTGAGAGGATCTGTGTTAGTAGTTTATTAATAGTTTGTGGTGTATGTAGGCCATCACAGACTTGCTATGTAGTTCTTGAGCATAAAGGGTTTTTTTTTGCAATTTTATTTAGACAAGATGCTCCTTTCACCATTTAATCTCTTTGGACAGACAGTGTTGGAAGCAAGCATTATTAATGGGTTTGTTATGGCTCAGTAAGTTTTTCTTAACTTTTAAAAAAACCAACCAAACAACTTTTTGCATGCTTTGCATAACATAGAGTTGTTGGGTTTTGTCTTTAATTTTTGGTATTTGTGTCATGGCCAATAGTTGTTTTAGGACTACAGTTGTCCTCATAAAGAGATCAGTTATACTTGTTCCCTGGAAGGATGACTTGGTGCTCTTTGAGGTTTCTGAGCTATTACAGTGACTGCTGGGAGGGATGGCATTTGGGAAAACCCAAGCCAATGTGCATACCCATAATGAAAAAAACTCCTTTACATGTTTTGCTTTTAACTTCTTTTTAAATGAAATGGGTGTAGGTCCTTAAATATTAAGTCGGCTGTGCTTAGTGTTTGGAAAAAGAATGTACCATGAGCTGCAAATAGATTTTCTTATACGGCAAGTAGTTGGTTTTCTTTTTGTTATTTTATTTCTGTTTTTCTCTTTCCTGTTTTCCATGTTTCCTTCCCAAACCAGTACTTGAATGTGCTTCTTGGTGTGTGCCTACTTGGGGATGGGGATGGAACAAAGGGGGAAGTGGAGTTGTTGATAGGATAGTTCAAGAGGAGACTAATTGTCCAAAAATGCTAGATGCTTCTCTTGTAACTGCCATGTCTAGAAGTTAAAAAGTGAACATGAAAACATGAAAATAATTTTCTCTCAGTGCTGAGTTTAGTCAGTGTGTCAAGAAGTTAAATGTCAAGAATAAAATAAAATGATATAGAGAAGACAGCTATGGATCTTCAAGTCACAAAAATAACCTGGAAACACTGGATGCTTAGAACTGTTAAAGAGAAATTCTGCATCACACTAAAGGACCAGCAACTTTGTAATTCCATTGAGTCTAAAAGTGTGCAAGAGGTAAAAAATAAATTGGGTAATTAGTATCTTCTGTACATACAATTAAACCAGCAAAAATTTACTGAACTCTTTAAGCCAAACTTGAGAGTCCATGTCAGGATTTAAACAAACTCTTGTTCACTCAGAGCTGAGAAGGAAGTTTCTCATGTGGAAAAGGGCTTCAGCTGGTTTGCTGAGCTGCACCTGATGCTGGACTTTCTGGGAAAGAAATGTAGATGGATTACATGGCAAGTCTGTACATTAGGGTGAGAATCACTGCTTAACTAGGTTTGGGTTTTGATTTTGTGTTTGGGGTGTTTTTTCTTCATTCTTTTTCCTACAGAAGAGAGCAGCTGGGTATGATCTGTGGGAGTTGTGATTCCAACTCTGCTCCTTTTTTGCTGATGCCTTGTGTTGAACTCTTCCTGAAGGATGAAATGTCTCTTGGCACATTTGTTGCCATCTGCTGTTTGTCTCTGTTGATAAGGCTTAGTTAGCACTTTTCCTAGGAAAGTGCATGACATAGTTTCAAAAACTGCTCCATTTACCTGTTGCTGTGGGACTAGGCACATGTTTTCCAGCTGGTACATATCATTACAGTTTCAGATGACTAACATGAAAAATGATAATTGAAGCTACAAGCCTATTACGTAGTAAGCTTTAATTAGTTAAACTGCTTCGTATTCGTTTACTGTTGGTGCTAATGCTCTTGAAATTAATTGGCACTAAAGGGGGTTCAAAGTTTACATGCAATCATTGCTGTTATAATGTGCTATATTACTAGGTAACTTGGCTTATTAGGTGATTTTGTTCTCAATTATTGCTGCAAGTCAACAAGGACAGAGTAATTATCTCACAAACAATAGCCTTGCTCCCAAGACAGATGCGATCAGACCCTTCCCGTGGAGTTCTCCAGTGTTCTAGCAAATAGGCAAGGGAAGATCTACATATGTCACCCAGCAGCAGATGGGGAAGATATTTAGAAAGTGGGATAGCACACTTTCAGATCTTCTGTTATGCTAATAAAGTTTTTGTGTGATAACACAGCAATGTCAGTCTATCAATGACATCAACCCCTGGCATGTGCAGGCCATCAAAGCAAACACAGAATGCCTTTGTATGCATAGCTGGACAGTGTAAGCCAGTTGCTACTAGAGTGAAGGTCATCTCTCGTTTTCCTAGAATAGACTGAATACCTAGCATGCACATTGATTAAACTTTTCCTTTTTTTTGAACACAAGCTGTGATTTTGTAAAAATGGAAAATTTCGAGTAATGGGAGTTTCTGGATTCCATAGGAATTTCACCTCTAAATTGTTAATGTATTGTGCACCACTGGAACAGTGTTACGTGGCTTATATCAGCCCACAAGTATCTGATAGAAGAAATAATAAATTCAGTCGATTAATATTACCTAGGAAGTATAACTCATTATTAATTAATAACTATTTAATTCCTAAGCACATATTTAAGATGGTGAAGTTTATATCAGAAATTAATTACAAATGCAGATGACTTTCCTGAGGGGAAAGAGGAAAAATTACAATGGTGAAACTGTGGAATAGTATGACTGAGCAGTGCCAATGTACACCTCTTGCTGGTTACTCTCAAAAATGCCTTCAGGAGAAGGTTCATCTGAATCTTCAGATTTTAAGTGTCTCAGTCAGAGTTCTGATACTATTCTGAGTCCCTTTTTACAGCCAGCATGTAAATCTTTATTTAGGACAGTCTTTCAGCAACTGCACACAGCAGGTCAGGTATTTGTTCCATCCCAGGAAACTGCTGTTTCCAGGAATGAAAAGGGTAACCACTACATCTCCTTAATTTTCTCTGTCACTTATTTACTTAGAGATTGAGAAGTTTAGCAGATTCAGGAGTGTGTTTGTGGATGGACATGCTTCATGTGTGAATTTTAATGATACTGCTGTGCTTCAAGTGATAAAGGTGGATAACTACTTTGGATGCGAAGCTGCTTAGTATTGTTTTGTTGGAAGCATCTGTGGAACTTTACAGTGGATGATTCTTTGTAGCTGTAGGGATTTAGCCCTTTTTGAGTCGTATCCATTTACAAGTCAGAATCTCAAGTATGTGGAGACATAAAGGCTTTAAACACTGATGCACATATACTGGATCACCATTGTAGGAATAGTCCTGGAGACAGAATTAATTTTAGGATTTTAAGCTAAGGTGTTAAACCTACTTTTTAGGGATTTTTTTTGTTGTTGTTCTATTATTCAGTATTTACAGTTATGACATTCAATTCTCTCTTCTAAGAGATTGTAGTCACCCAGAATCAACAAGATGAGGAGTGCAGAAAAAACAATCCTTGTGACTTTCTCAAAACTATTACTCTTCAGGCAAAGGGTTACAAATGTGGAAGTACAGGGCATTGAAGCTTCATTTATGTGCAACCTGTGAAGATACAGAGAAACCTAAGAGGCTGTTTAATTTGTTTCACTTTTTTCTGTAAGGAAGGAAAAATAAGAATACTTTAAGTCATTGCACTGTAGATATTATGATTCTAAAGGTATCTGTCAAGTGTGCCTATTTGGTAACGTAGAGGGCTCCTCAGCAGTGGATTCATTTTGGTATTTGAGCCTTGAGACCAAGTTTCCGTGTTTGAATCTACTAAAATTGTTGGTGTCATGTGTCTAATAACCCATCTGCTTGAATAATGACAAAGCCTCCTACTTAGTCTGTCTGCCTCAAGGGAATAATCGTGCAGCCATTGTGACAATACTGCTCTGAGCCAACAAAATACATTTTTCCCCAGGTGTTCCCTTTGAAACATGAATTATTTTTAAGGCAGTAGTGAGAAGTGCCCTGAAATGCGACTCAATGAGGCACAAGTGTCTATCTTGAATTGTCTGTCATGGCCAGTGAAGTTAAAAAAAAAACCCCAAAAAAAGCCAAGGTAACCCAACTTCACCTTATTTAAAAAAAAAGCCAGATACCGATCCTTATGAGTAGGATTATATGATATACGTTTTAGGGGGCTGGGCTGGATTTCTTAGTATACCATTCTGCCATGCAGCAGTCTGCAGGCTGCTTCAGTTTGGCTCCATAAAGTCTTGAAGCTGTTGTGTTATTTGGGCTTCCTGCTGTGACAGAGATCATTGCCAGTCAGAGGAGCCACAAAGCTAAATTTTGTAGATGTCTGATGTCCCAAACATGTATGAATCAGTTTGGAATCTCTAATGCTCTTCTTCCTCTTTCCTTCTCACTGTGGTACAAGCCCTCTTGTATGATCAGTGTCTGTTGGTGCGGAGTCAGAGTCACTGCAGTTGGCAGCATAAATGAGCCATGTTTGTACTTCATTAACTTTATGGCAAAGAAGTTGCATGGAGGTGGTGGTGGATTTCCCATCATTTGTGTTAGATCAAGGTCCCATGCCTTGCATCTAAAAATTATACTGTCACTCAACCTGAAGTTACAAGCTTGAAGTAGAGACTGTTTAGTAAAATTTTATGGCCCATGTGTGATGGAGGAAGGTCAATGTGGAATCACTGCAGTGTACTGCCACACTGAAATATTGTAGTTTATGTAACATATTCTGGATAAAATTTTAATGAATTGGATGCCTTTCATAAAGGTAATCTTATGTAGTTATAAGTCGTGTGGTTGGCTAGAAAGGAACCATGTATTACTCATCTGGCACAGCATAACAATATTTGTACTTAAAAATTAGTATTCAATAATTTATTTGGATCTTTCATTATTTTCCTTATTTCATGCAGAGGGTTTTTTTTAATGTACTAAATGTTTATGAGAGGTTTCCTGTAATTCCTACTCATGTGTGCATGATCTGGTATCTTGAGTTTGCTTTGCTATAGTCTACATCTGTGTAAAGCATTTTGCAAGGAAAAAGTGATTGTCTTAGTTCAGTCTTGAAATGTTTACTGTTTCTTGTATAGTTATAACTGATCATTAGTTTGTCTCTTTCCTCAGATCATACTTGTGCTTAGGAGGGATCAAAATTATACCTGTGCTATAATTCACCTCTGAATATGCTAATACATTTTGTGTGCTTTTATGTTTTCTTGTTTCTGGATAGTACCTTGTGTCATGAATTTTTTTATGGGATTAAATCAAATTTTTAAGCAGAAAAATTCCTAACGTAGTAAACAGAAGTATCCTTATATTAGTAATTCCTGCAGCTTTTAATGTTTTAATGGTTACTGCAAGTTGCCTGTTTTTCAGGCTCTTGGGTGAAATAGGAGATTGGGACTCAAAGGGACATTGCACTGCAGCCTGTTTAGATGAGTTTTCTTGTACAAGCTGGAGAACATTTTTGAAGTCTACATTGCAGACTTGAGAGCTTTTGCTATTGGAATGGTCCAAGTTTTTTTGGATAGCAGATGTGCCCTTGTGAAGGTGGTGAATTGCAAGAAGGGGACCCTGCGACACTGGTGGCTGAATGCTGTGCTGTTACCAAGGACTGTTTGTCCCAGTGTGGTGGGCACAGCTACCCTGCATGCAGTGATTTGTCAGAGACATTTCCTGATGTGCAACACAGCATTGTTAATACTAGTGCCTGAACCCCCAAGATCCCAGTTAGTTAAAAACTGAGAGTAGCCTGGGTGGATTATACCAGGCCTGAATGCCTGAGGACAGCTCAGAAAAAAAGAAAACAAAGGGCCCTCTTACCCCAAGTGTCACATAGTTAATATCTAGAAAATAAATTGTTCTAATTATGTCTGTTTTCCTCTTTCCACTTCCCTCCTTTTCTTATACCTTAACATAACAAGAATTCACTCTTGAAATGATGCATTAACTCATATGTATAAGCATATTGTTCTATTCATTAATAGTTATTAATTTAGTCATGCCACTATAATGTATGGTATACTGGATGCTGCTTGACGCTTGGGGTTGGACTGAAATGCTCTTCAGGGTCCCTTCCAACCCAAGCCATTCTGTGACTCTGTAGGGTGGGATTTTTTGTGGTGGAGGAAAGCCTTTTGGAGCAGGGTCTATGTGCTTTTGCATTTATAAGAACACCAGAGGTGTGTTGTGCAACTGGACTTTGTCTCTTGCTGACTTGCCTTCCTTGTAAATTCTATTCTTTGTTGTCTCTCTTTTTTCTTCCCTCTCCTTCTTCTTCCTCCTCCCCGAAGTGTCTCCACTGCCAAAGCATGCACATTTTATGTTTCTTGTCACTTCCCAAATTTGCCATGACCACTACTGTTGTTTTTTAGGCTTTCCAGTTGAATACCATGTTGGTTAGGAGCCTGCAGTTACGTTACCAAAGCTGTTGAGTAAAAGTCAACTCTCCCACCTGTCTGACCTCAAGTGAGGTGTTTGGGGTGTGGGGTAGGTAAGGAGGGGATGCAGGAGGGGAGAACAGGCTGCTGAACCCCAGGGTGGTGCAGGTGCCAGCCAGTAGCATCCACCTGGCTGTTCCAAACTGTCTTCTGTGAGTACAAAAGCAGGATTTGCTGCCCAGACTCTGGCTTGCGTTCCAGCTAGACCAAATGGAAGGGCCTATTTCTGTGTGGGGAGCAAGCACCTGCTTTTCCCTGGGAGGGAGGAAGGGGAGGGGTGTTGTTCTGGGTCTGTCAGGATGCTCTGGCCGCGTGTAGTTGTTTGCATGTCCTGTGCCAGTGCTCCATTTATTCTTCCCTGACCTGCTCTTTCAGCCCACTTGAGGAGTTTGCTGGCAGCTCCCTAATGCATGCTCTGCTTGTGGTTTGTTGTGTGGGAGCTGAGGTCACTTGTAACACTACGTGGAAGATTAACTAGTGTCTTTCTTCAATGTATTTCTCTGTAGGCAGGTTTTTTAATTCTCCAGGTGCTTTCACCATCCGTGTGTAGATGTTTGAGCTCTCATTATGTTACCACTTGCCCTGTTGTTTTGAGGTGTGATTTCCTAGCGTTCTCCCTGCTCTGCTCTAGACAGGCTGGAGTGTCCTTGAACCTGCCCTCCCCTTT
Organism: Entomyzon cyanotis; assembly: GCA_024500445.1. Lineage (NCBI taxonomy): Eukaryota > Metazoa > Chordata > Aves > Passeriformes > Meliphagidae > Entomyzon > Entomyzon cyanotis. The sequence continues at coordinate 12,560,563 of JAKEPQ010001016.1, read as the reverse complement.
CTAAAGCGAAGAATGAGAAGCCTTTCAGCAGCTTAAGTGTCGGCCGTGTTGCAGCTGACAGGAAACTGATCTGGTGCTTGGCCCTGCTGCAGCCAGGGCTGCCAGTGGCATGTGCTCGGCTGTGTGAGCCCTGCCAGGGTCCCCTCTGTCCCCTATGCCCCAGCAAGGTGCAGTTTGGCTGTAGATGCGGTCAGAAATCGCTGTCTGTCCCAAAATGTTGTGGCTGTTTGCCCCAGCTGCCTGCCCTGTCAAAACAGTAATGGGTCTCGGGGTTAAAGGTTGATGAAAACTGTTGCTAACTTGAGATGATTGATGTTGGAAAACTAATTAGTGGGCAGGGGCAATTAATTTGATCACTTTGTACTGGTTTCTCTTACGGGTTTTGAAGGACTTTGCTGAGCTTCTTCTTTTTAATTGAAGTTGGGATGTGTTTCCAGTGGACTGCTTCCAAGAGGAAAGGCAGGGTAAATTCATAGGCAATGCTTGAATTTACTTATGTGGTCTCCAGAGACTGGCAGGCAGATGCCTGTTTTGCTTAGAGAGGGAAATGTCAGACACCCTGGTGAAATTTTCCAACTAAATACCTTGTGACATATTTGGGAGCTCATCAGCCATGCTCTGCCACAGGAGGTATTCTCTGTAGTTGGGGAGGTAACAGAGGAGTGTTAAAAGGGTATTCTAGTAACAGTACTTTGGCTTATTCAATTGCTGATGACAAGACAATGTGTTTCCACTTTGGTCCACGCTGCTAAAGTGTAATATAATTATTTGTATTAGACACCAGACACCTGTTAATATCGTTCTTGTAAAGGTCATTGTGTGGTGCCTTGCTGTCTGAATTTAACGGCCCTGTATCAGGTTTGTTGGTCACTCTTTTGTGTGACACGGGACAAGTGTTTGTGGGGAAAGAATGTGAACCTGATACCCTGAGGGCCAAGGGAGAGGAGAGGACTGGGGACAGGCTCTGCTGCTGCTATTGTCGTGCCACCAGGCCAGGGCTGGAAAACAGGCAGCTTCCTTCTGAGGTGCTTTCATCTAACACAGTCCTTGTTTGGAACAAAAACAACTTGTAATTTCCCGAGAGAAGCAGACTGATGTCTGTAAACCCAGACATTTTAGTACCCCTGATGTGGGGAGGCACTGTGATCCTAACCTGGGCTATAAGGGAGAGGAGGGGTGCTGCTCCACTGGCTGTCAGGCCTCCTAATGCCATGGAAGGAAGGTCAGTTGGTGATTGTGCTTGGTGACAATAGGTAGATGCTCGATAAATTATGTTAAAACATATGGTCTCGGCAGTTAACCTTAATCCTGGTGCTGGATTCATTTACTAATGTGTGTACAGTGACCTGAAAATGCAAAGCACCGTATCACTGAGAAATGTCGACCTTGTTAACTGACAATTTTTAATTAATTTTTGCTGAAAATAAGGGCGGTATGCATTTAGCTTGAGCTTTCACTCTTCCCACATGACCTAGTATTTTGAGAGAGATGGGGGACAGGTAGGACTTGCAGATGAAGTTACTCCGTGCTTGTATCCAGTGAGTGAAGCAGATGCAAGTGACTGCTGCTGCAGGGGCTCAGCTGAATGACTTTGTTTTCAGATTTTCAGAAAATGAAAGCTTCAGCTGCCAAAAGAACAAAACAAAGCACCTGGTTTACCACATGGTGTAGGACATTCCAGCACTTGCAAAGAGGGAGGATTGGCTTTAAGCCATCTATATTCCAGTGTCATTAGTAACTGCTGCTAACTGTTGGATTGAATTACTGGCTGAAAAAGAGCAAGGGCTTTTAGAGTCTTCTCTGCAATTGAAAATAGTCACATGAAGAACTCCCATTACTGACAATTTTATAAGGAATAAGGATCTCACTTTATCGGTTGCATATTTATTGGCTCAAACCATTTGGGGCTCATTATGCACATGTAGATAACTCGTTGTGGTTGTTTGAAAAGGTTCATTAGGGTCTTCAAGAATTCTGGCTTTATAAAAATCTAATTCATTATTTCTGCAATGAAAGAGTTAATGAAGGATCACTTGTGGCTTTTAATTTTCAGCTAATTAAAAAGAACGTCTGTTTTTGCCTTGACACTCGTCGTTAAAAGTGCCAAATATAGGATTTTTTTTTGTGTGTGAGTTGAAGGGTGAGGAGGAGGGGGAAAAGTTACATGTAAATCATTTAGCCATTAACCTAATGTGGTGGATTTATAAATCCTATTACTATAAGCCCTTTTCATTTCCACTGGGGCCTGACGTGTGCTTGATCCTGCTAATGTAAAATTCATTCTGTCTAAGTGATTACTGAAGTAAGACATTTTAGTCAATTTTAATCAGATTGTGTGATACTTGCTTGAACACCAATGTTAAGTAAGACATGGACACAGTTTGGCCATGTCTTAATTAGCCTTACAAATCAGTTAGACTAGGAATCAATCAGTGAACCAGCTCTATGAACCTTTTGACACCTAATGCTTTCCGTGGGGGGAAAAACCATCTATGCTGAGGGCTGAAAATACAGGGCTTGGAAGCAAGATTAAGATTGTAATTTGGTGTTCTTCCTTTATGGTATGCTTGGCAGTCCCTCACAGTGTGTAAGTCCTTTGCAGTGCAGCCCTCATTGGTGTTTCAGAGTTGAGGCCAGTGGGGTGCTTCCTGTAGCCCTTCATAAATTCCTGTCTCCGCAGCAGGAGCAGCAATTGGGTATTTTTCTGAAGCTGCTTCTGCTCCAAGATACATCTGTTATTTTGGCAGAGGGGGGTGAGGGACAGCTTATCTTAAAATGTAACCTCCTCCTTCAAGTGTTCACTGGGAACTACTGACTTGGATTCATGGGACATCTGTGTTCCTTGGATTTAGCTATGTCTGTTCTCCCTATAGGGAAGCATTAGTATGGAAGATCTGCCTTGTAAGCCCCTCAAATATTGCTTGTTGTTGAGATCAGATATAGTTTTTGTGAAATGTCATCCTTTGATAAGACAAGTAAAGACTTTGCTGTTTTTAATGCTTTTCCTGGATCATTGCTTTTTCAGTAGGCTTGACTCTGCCATGAGCCTCAACCAGATTTTCAGTCCATGTTAGTTAACCCAGTTTTTGAGCGCTTATTACTAGCCAGTATTTGTTATATTGTAATAGTTTAGAATTTCTGTATTGATAACAACTTTTGGTATTTCCTTTGAATATATGGACCATTTCCTTTTATTACCAAGATATTTGAAAAATTTGTTATGTCCTCGCAGGATCATGTCTTTGGTCTTCCCCCCACCCTCCTCCCCACCTTCTTTTGCTTATGATGTCTTCTGCAGCACAGTGGAAAGCCTTAGGAGAAAAGGATGCTTGAAGTATATGGAAATTAAAATGTTGAGTACCAGAGACAGCAGATGTTCTCTCAAAGTACGCAACATCTTTTGCAGAAGTCCCAACTGCACGTGGTGTTGTGTTAGTGCTGAGGACTTTGTAACCTGGTGAAAGACAGGCCCATTGTAAATCACCAGCTTAGCCTGGAGATTTTGCTTTGCCATTGTTGAAAAATTACCTGCACATTGATTTTGTTTTAAAGCTTGAAAATTCAACCACCAGCAGCGTCGGCAAACCATTTTCAAAATCACTGTAGAAGTCTGTATGCTACAGACTTTGTGAGTTGTTTTTATTGCTCAGCTTCCAGGCAATTTAAATATCTTTTCTCCTCTATCTAACCTGTTAAATTACCTCTCTCTGTTAGGGTGAGTGCACCTCATTTAGTCAGATGTTACTTAGTTGATGATAGGACTGCAAGCACATGTGGAAGAAAGTGGGGAACATGTTTTTTGCTTGATGTGAATGCCTCTTTGTCTTCTGTTTTCTCTTTCCTATGGTTACTGTTGGTCTGCCAGGTGTGCCTTTTTGAATGAAAATGAGAAACTTCTTTAGTGTAGAACTCTTACTGTGGTTGGGATGAGGCTCATTTGAAAAGCTTTGAAATTAGATGTTAATTACCTTTCTCTTCTACTGGATAATCTTCTGTACTTTAAAGAAATAAGGATAATCTTCTATACTTTAATCAAATAAATATTCAAATACTTTGAATTTGCCATATTTCAGCCTTTTGACAGTTTCTTATATAATGGATTGTAGGAGAGCAAGTGCTCATGAAAAGGCAGAACTTAGGAAAAAGAAATCATAGTTCAGGTGGATGGGACAGTTGATCTGTTATAATTAAATAGAATTAATCTGAACAATGATACAGTGATGGCCAAGGAGAGAACTGTCAAGGTTCACGTCAGCACTTCATGATGGGAGATGCCAATATCATAAGGTTATAAGCCCAAGAAAAATGCAGTGAAGTCCATTCTAGATCATATTTTAGGGTAAGATTTTCATTAATCTTGGTCAAATTGTGGTTGGTTCTTGAGTTTGAATATTAAAGTGTGTATCTTCCTATAATTGTATGTATGCATAGGGTCAAAATAAATGTCCAGGTTTGTAAATATGAAGTACCTCCAGGGTACTGTGTCTCAGAAAAGAGCATGACCTGCAGAAGAGAACAGGTGTCGCTTATCAGCCATCTTTCAAGTGTATTTCCTGGGAAAAAGCTTAAGGTTATTTGTTTCACAGCTTATGAAGACTTAACAAAATTAATGTTACCTATTTCAGAAAGCAGCAATATCTCTTCAGTGGCTTGGAGGTTGGTGGCCAGGTGTGTTTTGTTGTTTTTTTTAAATGCAGCAGAGTTCACGTGTTTTTAATCTGTAAAAATTGCAGTATTCCTGATTTTTTTAGTGGGCACTTGATAGTCTTCAGCCCTCTCAAGGAACTATGTGTGGGCTTTTTTTCATGGCATTTGTGTCATTCTAATAATAGATTTTTTTGTGTGTGTTTGTTTGGTTTGGTTTTCTTTGTTTACTGAGGTGCTTAGGAAGATCCATCTGAACATCAGGAAATGCTTTTTTACTGTGAGGGTGACTGAGCTCTGGCACAGCTCACCCAGAGAATGTGTGGAGTCTCCATCTTTGGAGATACTTGGTCTGGACATGGCCCTGGACAATCCAGGTGGCCCTGCTTGAGCTGGGGAGCTGGACCAGGTGACCTCCAGAGGTCCCTTCTGACCTCAGCCAACCTGTGATTTTGCAATTAAGTCTGTTTTCTTTTTTCCTAATTCAAACTAGGCCTTAGAACATCAGCAAATTCTTACAGGGATTTTTATTCCAACAGCATATCCCTATCTTTGCTTCTGTTTTGGGGGTTGGTTGGTTTGTTTGTTTGTTATTTTAGGCACCTGTAGTTATCTAAGGGCTTTAGAAAGGAGCTTAGCAACATTTGAATCTGTAATAGCAGTGGATGAAATCAAGCCCCTGTCCACCAGTGCTTGTGGCTGGATTATTACGTTGGCACTAAAACTCAGGGCCCTGCAGGTCTCATTTCAGATATAATTCTAATGAGGATATTGAATGACTGGTGTGACAGTAATGTAAATCAGTGCTGGTGCCTTCTACTTTAACTGAAAAGTGAGAGCAAAAGAGAGCTTTGAAAGAAGGCATATGAGTGAAAGCTGAGTTTTTTAACAATTCAAACTCCTGTAATAAGAAGTAGGAAAGCTTATTAGCTATGTTTTTAGATTAAACAAAACCTTTAGGTTGTGATATTCTTTCTTTAACAGAATTTGTGGGATGAAGAATTTAAATGAAAATTTTTAAAGTCGAAGATTGAGTTAAAGTATGTAGCACAAAATCAGTCCTGTCAAATTGTAGGGAAATAAGTGAGACATTTATAAACATTGTTAATGTTTTAGAAATCTGGTTTTGTGCAAATGTATTTTGAATTCTTTACAAATGAGATAACAGTAGGTCTAAATGACAAATTAAAGATTTAAAAAATAATCAGCATGCCTCTCTTGTAGTAATGGATTTATGGAGGTAGCATGCTTAAGTTGCATTTGTAATTAAGGTTTTTCCATCATTAGAATAGAAATGTATTCCTGTTGAGCAGTATCTTTTTATGTGAATTATGTGGATTGAATGAGTGGCAAAACTCCACTACTTTAATCTGTTATGTGGCTAAAAGTCAGTATTTGGATTGGATTCCTAGAGGGTCATGCTGAAAGGTTAAATACATTTGTCTGTTTTCTTAGTCTTCAAATTTCCATATTCTTTACAAGTAACAAACAAATCCATGTCCTGTGGGATTCTACAATGACAGCTTAGCAACTTGGCTTCATTAGTAATGAAGCCATACTGCTGTTAATTTCAAAACTCTAAATACTGAAAGGGGGGGGCTGTACGTGGAGTGCTTAAAAACAGACTAATGCATAAAAGAAACTTCTGGAATTGTAATTTCTTTGCATAAATTCGTAGTCCTGAAAAACTTAACTGTATGCATTGATAAGCATCTAACTTTGTTCTGTTTTTAAAAGCAGTGCAAGTGTTGTGGGTTATGAGACAGACTACAAATGGTATTAAAAATGCCCTAGACTACAATTTCAGGTAATTGACCCAAGTGACCATTAGCTGGTGAAATCCTAAAGGCTGATAATAAGGTGGTCCCTTTCAGGAATTTGCTTTTGCATGAAGCTCAGCCTTTCTCAATTGGAGTACTCCCAAAACTGTGTCATGGAATATGTTTTTCTTTCTGCAGGACCTCTGTGGCATCAAAGATGGTTCCCATCCTTAGCACTTTAAGTGATTATGATATATATGGTATGGTGAGTGTCTGTGGATAGGCAATAGCTTCCATTGACATGGACCCTTTTTTTCCAGTACATCCCTACAGGAAAAATCTGGAAGGTGAAGTTGCCCCAACCCACCCTACAGTTCCTATTACTGACTTAGAGTTGCAAGCCCTATTTAACAAGCAATTTAGGATTGTGAACTAGTAATTTTCTTTTGTAGTTAGTTTAAAAATAGCTAAAAGCTTAAATGACCCTTTTAAAAAAAGGAGTTATTTCTACATTATACATCTTACAATTGTTTGGTAGGCTAGTAGATTTTATTTCTGACATGCCTTGTAAATGCTTACTTTGCTCTAGGTGAGTCTTCCATGTCCTGAGGAACTCTGTCTTGGGCTTTGGCTGGTTGTTGGTTTTTTTTGTCAGACATATCTAGGGAATAAAGGAAGCTCATTTTTAAGAGATAATCTAGAAAGACTCTGTCCGACTCTGACAGTCTGTCAGGAGCTCGTTCCATCTGTATCCAATCCAGCTTCATCATGTGCTGTAAAGAGGTGACACTGAACAAATCAGAAATATGACTGAGACTTCATGCTGTTAACCGTGCATGTTCCTCATCGTAGTTTCAAATCTTTGGAGCAATCACTAGGTCCTGCCTGAAGCAGGAGATGTTAAGTGTGCCATGTAGAGCTGAAACTGTTTTATAGAATCACAGGAAATGCTGAATTGGAAGGGATCCATCAGGATCATCAAGTCCAACTCCTGGCCCTGTGCAGGTCATCCCAAGAGTCACACCATGTGCATGAGAGCATTGTCCAAATGCTGCTTGAGCTCTCTCAGGCTTGGTGCTCTGACCACTGCCCTGGGGAGCTGTTCAGTGCCCAACCACCCTCTGGGTGAAGAATATTTTCCTGATATCGAACCTAACCCTCCCTTGGCACAGCTTCAGGCCATTCCCTCAGGTCCTGTCACTGTCACCACAGAACAGAGATCAGTGCCTGTCCCTCCTCTGCCCCTCACGAGGAAGTTGTAACTGCAGTGAGCTCTCCCCTCAGTCTCTTCGAGGCTGAACAGACCAAGTTCACCCTCAGTGGCTTCTTACAAGGTTTTTTCGTTCCTGGCACCACCTAAGAAGGCTTTTACCACACTGCTAAAAGAGATGAGAAATCTGCAGCCCGAGCTATGTCTGAAGGCTTGGAGGAAGTAACCTAACAAAAGATGGGCTTGTGGGACTGAAGATTTAGATGCAAAATAAGAGAGTGGCAGGGAGTGATGTTCTATGCTGACAGCAGAGAGGAGAGAAGTTCATAAACGTTTGTAAAATAACCTGCAAATAACATATTGTGAAAACATATAATTATTTTTCATTATTACTCTGAGGGTAAATGAAAAATTAAAATAGAGCTGAGTTTTTTTAAGTACAGTTGTGAGCCCTCTAGGCATTCATATACACCTGTCTCTCATCTTTGGCATTTGAGTAGCTTGGGTGGAACCTTGAACATCCCCGTATAGGTGGGAAAGCTGAATCTACAGGAACTTCTCCCTCCTTAGTCAGAGAGGCTCACAGTCTGACAGATCTGAAACAGGTTATTTTGGAGTCTCTCAGAATGGTCCTTTTCTTCAGAGTAGAGAGATGACCTAGGAAGTGCAAAAGGTTTGCCTGTAGCACTGTCCTGGAGGCACTCCCTTGTTCCCATGGATATGCTCAAAGAGTAACCCTTGTTGGGTGCATGGTCCTTGCTGCTCACTGCATATCCCACCCTTTGCTTGCCATCATGAACATGCACTCCTGCCCCTCTCAGTCCTGGTTCAAGGCTTTACTTACCAGCCTGGGAACCCTCTGGCACAGATAATTTTGCCCCATTTAGGCAAATGGATCCTTCCTTGTCCAAGAAGTTCTTGGTGCTGACACCAGCTGCAACCATGGAGGGTGAATAAGTATTGTTTAACTCTATAGAAACACCTGTCATGTTGTCTAAATATATCTAATTTAATGAAACAAAATTATATGCTTTATGGAAATCCTGCATGACATTTAAGAAATTAGGTAAGAGAACTTTCTTTGGAGGCTAATTAGAGGCTGAAATACATTTCTGAATTTGAATAAATGCTGCTTTGATAGACAATCACTTAGTCATAATGAAAGAACAGTTTAGTTTTAAAGCTGTTCTAACCACTTATAAAGATTTTTTGATGGACACAACATCCACACACAATCTATTCATTACCAAGAGTAGCATGTCCTCTCATCTCCTATAAAATGTCAGGATCATTTTCTGTGGATAGTGCCTGCATCTAGTCAGGGATTGCCTTGTTCTGTTCAGTGTAGCTGTTGCAAAAGGCCTATGGTTCTTCAGGAAAAAGGCTGTATTGTTCAGTAGAAGGCTTTTTACTTTTGAGAATACTCATCAGGTAGCAAGTGTGTTCTGCATCTGTTTCTCCCTTTAGCACTTGCTTGTCTTCTCCCAGGCCTTCCTTTTTCTCCAAGCACACAAGTTGTGGTTATTGTTCCTTAAAAGATGCTGACCAGGAGAGCATTAGAGAAGTTTTAAGTCCTGTTTTCTGCTTTTTATTTAAAAAAATAATAAACCAGAAACAAAGCGGGAGGAAGATTTGATTCTCAGGGAGTTTGTTTTCATCTTGGATAGTGCACTGAATTTATCTGCTGCTTTAAAAATGTTTTGGTCTTTGGAATATTAGTTTTATTTCTTTTTCAAGTTTACGGACATACTTGATGTTTTTGAAAAACTGTCTTCTCCACTGATTCTGCGACACACTCCCTGATTTCTCCAGGGTTTCTAGTTATGTGGCTATGAGAGTAACTTTTCTTGGAGATGGGACAGTACTTCCATTTCAGTCACTTCAAGATTGAGAGACTTCCTTACATGTTTGAAAGATAACTTTTAACATTGTAATTTTAAACCTGATGTGGAGGATCACATAGTTGTTTTTCCCTGCTCTGGAATAGATTTTGCAGTTACTCAGAGGAAAATTTCTGTGCTCTGGTTTAAACCTTGACTGGGTTCTGACTTGTCTGACTAAACAGGAAACCTCGGTTTACAAGTAATTAATTTAAATTATTTACTGTTCTTGTCATTTTTTTTCAGTGAAAGACTGATTATCTTTTGCTGAATGTGTTAAACCTGTTCAGTTTGGGAAACAAAGCAAAGATTTCCTGTCTAAATGTTTGTTCATTCCACTGAAACAAATGCAGTTGTTTTCTCTAAGGAGAATATACTTGTCTATATGCATTTAAATATTGAATAACTTAACACATGTTTTGGTTTTATTAGGAAATAGTAGATGATGCTTGTCATATTCTGGCTTAATTAGAAGTGTTTTTAGTTGTGATTTGTGATACAGTTAGCTTTTGATACAGTTGCAGTTGTTTTATTAGGCAAAGCTAACTTTGCATCTTATAGTTAAGTACGAGCATAGATTTATTTAATGCTTTGGAATAAAAAAAATCATAGAAGCTACTGAGCGAAAATTTGTTTTAGTACCACATTTTTCAAGGGGTTTTAGATGCTGTGGATCTTGTTTCTTCCAGAAGTGAAACAGGGATCCCTGTGCCTTTATTTGTTGTAGGTGTTCAGTTTTGAACGAGTTGTAAAGAAAGTAACTCCATGGGTGGGCTGTGAGCCCTGGTGCTTCTCTAGGAACTGTCACTGTGTTCGGTTTCTCTGGAGGGTTAGGAGATGCCTGGGCTGTACTGACATTTTTCACAGCTAGTTATCGCATGGACATTGTATTCCCACTGCTTCTGGGAACACAGAACACTTCTGGGAAGTGGGGTCAGAGCCAGGTCAGTTACCTTCTATGCACTCAAGTGATCAACTTCATTGTTGAGCATTCTGTTTCTCTGTTTCCAAGACTATAAAATCATTTCCAACACAGAAGTTTTTGTGTGGACTTCAGTTTTGTTTGGGTTTTTTTGTTTTGGTTTTTTTGTTTGTTTGCTTTCGTTTTGTTTTTTTTTAAATTTTACTTTCATTCAGTGCTTTTGAGAGTATGTTTCATTGTTCTTTCTTTCATCCTAAAATCAAAATAACCCCTTACAAAATAGGCAAAGTTTGCTTTAGTTTAGCAATGTTTGTGATTAATTTTGTAGAAAACCCGATAATTTTACAATATAATAAGAAGTTAATTCCTGTTCTCCCATTCTTTTCAGCAAAGCTCACCACAAATACTTGAAATAGAAGTACTGTAGAATTTTAAGGCTATAATTGTTTCTGGCACCAAGGGAACATTGTCTTCAAATTGTAATTTGATTCGCATCATCACCTGTGTTTTACTGTCATCTTTGCATTCCTTGTCAAAATGTGACAAAGGTACACATGACTTTTTTTGTGTTCAGCACATTTCTGTTGCTGCTTTTTTTGGTGTGTTTTCTGTTGTTTGTGAGGCAAAAGATTCTACCTTTTGTTAGCATGCAAGCATATGTCATTGGATCTTTGTGTACACTGCTTCAGCCCTTGGAACCATTCTCCCTTTGGTTCTGGTGCTCCAGCCAATACTGGTTTTATATACAGAAGCTGTGAAAATTTTATTTCTGTCATTCAGCTTTGCTGGGTGGAGTATGAACAGTTAATTTCAGCATTTCTGAAGAAAAACAAAACTGAAACAACATAGAAGGGAAAACTTTTGCAGTGTGAGGTGTATTTCTGGTGCTGTTAATGTTTCATAAAAGTGTACATTTTGAAGAAATGTAACTTTGAATGTATTGTCTAAGTACAGCAAATACTCAGTAAAAAGCTTTTTGAAACAAACTTATTTATTAACTACTTCAATCTGATCACTCAAACTTTTCTAAATCAAGTCCATTGTCTGATAAAAAGACTAAATTGTTATTCTTCCTTCTTTGTGGCAAATGAGGCCTCCCTCTTTCTTTCACTTATGCTTAGGGCATATGTGCCTTTTTGTCCAGCAAGAGAAACCTTTTTTGAAAATCCTCCTTAATAAAATCTTTTTGCAGCATCCTGTGGCTGTGGTTTATCAGTGCTAAAGTCTACTTAAGACAAAATCCTAGCAAAGCCAATAAATAGGTTGCAAAAATTCAGAGGTTCAGAAATACTTCTTAGTTAGATTAGTGAGTGGTGTTACTGGAACACAGTTTTTCCAGCCCATTTATTCCTCTGTGCCATGGAAAGGAGTAGCTAATATGAATTACTAAAGCAGGTGACAGAATTATTTTCTTACTACATAATTGCAGAAGTAAACAAGTGAGGTGGAAAAATATATCAGGTCTACTCTAGATAACTACAGATAGTTTTCAAAAATACAGATTTTTCTAGGGTCTTATGGCTGCTTGTTTTTCTCCTTGTGCAGAGTGAATGCACAAAGAGTGGGGATTTTTGATTTTTCTTTTTATTTTCTTTTTATTTTCTAGTGTATGCCTCTCTGGGACAATGTTTTTGTAATGATTGTGCTCATTCTTTCCAGTCTGCTCTTAAGTCTTCTTTTCTGTTCCTTCATGTCTGTGACCCCAGGATTCTGCAGAAAATGTGTGTTGTCATGAGAAATCTTTGCATCAGCATATTAGTTTAGTATCCTGTCTCACTGGGTTTTAACGCTGGTATTTTAGCTTGTTTCCACAGAAGCATCCTCTTGTCAGAAGGTACTCTTTAGAGGTTTTTAAATAAGGAATCTTTAAAAATACTTGATCTAATAAATAATAATAAAGCTGTTCTTTATTTATTTTTAATCATTCCCTGTCTTAAATCACAACCTCATTTAATTAAGTAATTAGTAATTTGGGGTAGGATTAGGACAGAGAATTTTGCAGTTTGACGACTGCTAGTCTACAATTACAATCTTTCAGTTTATATTGACCTGCAGTTCATGGGTGAGAGAATGTGGGTTGCTAGTCTCGTTTTTACAAGAAAAAAGTTAAAAGAATTTCACAGATGTTTACTGTGCTGAGAAGTTCACAGGTTTTTAGAAGTATATGTTTGCTGAGGGGAGGGGGCATGGCTGTACAGATGGGTTGCCTGGCAATTAATTCTTCCTACTTGGGTTGCCTGCAATAGGAGACAATCCAGCTCTCATAAGCAGTGCATTATTATTTGCAAAAGAAAACTACCCAATACCATTTTTCCTATTCTCTTCCTTCTTTCTTCTGTCTTCCCACCTCCCTTCCTCTGCTGTGCATTTCTGAGAAACTGCTCAAGATTGATATGATAGCAGAGCTGTCATTCTTTTGAACAAAAAAAAAAAAAAGGTCACTTTTATTCTAGGTATTTTAATAGAGTCCCATTAAGGATGTATTGCTGACTGAAATATTGTCATGAAGGGCTCTCACTGAGCTGAGCCCAGGAATTAAGAAGTCAGGAAATGGGCTGCTGCATTGCTAAAGAACCTTGTGTGACACAGTATCTCCTGATTGGGGGGATCATTACTGCTATTATGACTCGACTTGCGTAGGAATTTTAAATTTCATCTGAATGTCAGTAATAACCCTCTTAGCAAATTATCCTGAATAAAATCACGAAGGCATTTTATATAATAGGTGTTGAATTACTGGATAGATTTGCTAATTAAATACTCTTTGTTCTGCTGCAGTTGACATTACAGGGTAAGATCTTGAACAATTATTCTCAACAGCTGTACTTTGTTAAGGGAAAAATTAACTACAAAGTTTATTTTTTTTCTACACTTGAAATTGGCAGATTTTTGAAATGTGCTTGAAAAAATTCCATCATCCAATTGGTAATGAGAGGATAAATATGCAGGTGTTGCTGTGAAATCAGATAACTACTGACTGCCTTATTAATGAATTTAGCAATACTTTATAACCTTCTGTTTTGTAGCTGTTGGCACTTAAAAGTGATCTCCTGTCAGAATGGGTGGCACTAGCATATGCCAGTCACTTGATGAAGCCAACTCGTCTGGGACCCTCTTGTTGTGATTACCTACACCCACTGCTGTCCTCAGGGACAGTTGAGGAATGGTTTTTGCACAGCCAGATAATTTTTTTAGTAGGGGATATTCCTTTTTTTTTTTTTTTTTTAGAAAAGTTATCTTTCTCATTATTAATAGATAGAATTATTTCAAAGAGTGAAGTAGAAAATGCCAGAGATTATCAAGGGAAAAATGATAGGCCTTCCTTTCTTTTAAATGTGCACTCTTCCTTTCTGTCCAATTTTTCAATTTTGTTTCAGGGACTCCTGTTTGCTTTTGGAGTACTGAGAGGTATAACCTTCCTCTGTAGGAGTTAGCTAATAAGTGAGAGGAAGGATTGTGGGGTGGTGAATATGTTGGAATTTTGTCTACTTTATATGAAATTTGATATCATGTACCAGTGATATTTCTTTAGAGTAATTTCAATACTCCATAGAAGGGTGGTAGGGTCGAATGTCTGAATCACTCACTAGGAGATGAATAGAAGTGGAAAACCTTTTTTTAAACTTCCAATTAAAATTAAATTGTTTGCGTCTGATTTCAGCACTAAGTACAGCCTAGCAGGAATCTGCAGTTAAGGCTCACCATTTTCCTGTTCCATAAAGAAGACTGAGGACAGCTGAGCTTTCTGCAGCTTTGGGCTTCGGCAGAGTATAGGCATCACATTGTCTGAGTGCCTAGTTTGCAGCATCAGTGGATGGTCTTTAAATCAACTGGATGTTTTGAACTTGACCCAGAGAGGGTAAATCCATGGATATCCATATGTGCTTGGGGAATAACCCTGATAAGGACTTTTTTTGTGAGTCAGCTGTGTCGAAGTTACATCACAGTTTGGAACTGAACCTGTCCTTAAATGCTTTCAGTGCATAATTGAAAACAAACTGAAAAAGCATTCTTCTTTCACTGTGGTTGCATGAAGGTTCTGAAATACTAAAGACACTTGCTATTAGTGCTACAGGAAGGACAGTGTTGTCATCCTGTTTGTGTACTGCTGTGTAGAGGTGGAGATTTCACCTTTGTTTCAGAATTCCTTGCTGTGGTAGCTACAGTCAGCATCACAATAGTCAAGACTCTTGGCTTCATTATAGGCTCTGAAAGTAATGAGATTTCCCTGAAGATGATCTTACTCCCATTAAGCATGGACAGCTCTTGCCTGTTTGTTCCTTTTCTTTTCTCATCCTTGCTAGTTTCTAGTGCTCAGCTGTCACAGGCTTCTTGACTACAAGTCTTAATTCTACTTTTTGGCAAATATGGCCAAGGAGTTTTGCAATTTAACATGTGAAAAATAATAAAACTGAGACTTGGCTACTAAATTTGATATAAGCTTTTGAAGTAGTATGTTGCCTGACTACGTTTAGCATTCTAAATTGTTTGGATTCACCTAACAGACTCTGACCTATCATTGCTGTAACATGTGGTTCTGATTAATCCTCAACAAAATTTAAAGTATAAATATATGTGACTAGCAGGATTAGCTGAAGAAAAACTGAAGTTTATGCTGAGTAGCAATAGAAAAGACTGAAACCTGGGAAGTGGAATCTGGAGCTGTGTGCCAGAGCACCAGGATGTTGATTAGAAGGAAATGGGGAGTACAGTGGAACCATGGCCAAGTGACTGAAGGAATGGACCAGGTGTTGGTTCTTAGGCAGCTGTGCAGAACTCACCAAGCTCTTCCTGCTGCTGCAACTACAAATTTTTTCATTAAGCTCATTTGATTGTTCCTTTTTTGTGCTACAGCTGTACTTGTGACTTCAGATGATGTGCTCTCCCCACCCTCCACTGTGGTTACAGTTAGAGATGGAAGCAGGACCCTAGTCACATGAGGTGTCTGTAGCTATTTCTCAGGTTCAGAGAGGTGCTATTTAGAGCATTTGGGGAACTTGGGATGCACTCTTGGCTTAGAAATGAGCCTGGTTACACACAGATTTGCCCATTGAATCAACATCTGTATCCTGTCTTTATCCCAGCTCCTTGTCCCAGTTCTGGTTTCTGTAAAGAGTCTGCTTTTTGATTACCCATTTTGAGATTCTTACAAGGGTAATCAACCTTTTGACTAAGTCTTGTTAAGTGAGCACCATCCAGACTGGACTGAATAAGAGAGGATGTTTTTGGGAAAAAATTCAATGGCATCAAGAGATCGGATGATGGATATGAAGACGACAACTGACCTAAATTACTGAAAGAGACTTAATGCTAGCACTTGCTGATTGAGTTGTATTTAAGCCATTTGATTCAGTGTTCTTTTTTCCCCTAAGGTAGAATGTGTGCATGCACATGCAATTTTGAGATTTGTTTTAATCTTGTTTTAGGGGAGTTAATAATAGCATTAATACAAGGTCAGACGAGAATTTACTCATGTAATAGGAGTATTGAGGTGACTGTGTGTTGCCAGGAGAGAGGTGGTTTGCTTTGTTTTGAAAGGTGAGAGCATTTGGAGTTAGCAACCTAATGGATATGTTTGCATGTGTTAGCCTGTAATTATATCATACGCTAATCTTTGATTATTTTTTTTTATTTCAGATTTTGATGCATACCAAGGAGATGGTGCAGAAGGTAATGCTGAGCATTTTCATTAAACAACAACACTTAAAGAGCACACCTGGTGAAATTTTTTTATTCCAGGAGAACTGTAACCCAAACAGACCTGAAATCACTTCTTAGGATGCCTGGTTTACAAATGTAATCCTTCCTGATGGATTATAGCTTTTTTCTTTTCCTACCACAGATATGATCTGGACCCTGCTTGAAGCCTATGTGGGACTGTTTCAAGCAAATTAGCAACAGTGCTAATTAGAGTTTACTCATAGACCTGTTACACCATGTGTTCTAGTGGTTTATTATGGTTTATTTTTTGGCATCCTTTAAATTCTATCATGGGGTGGTTTTTTGACTCTGTGGAGTGTAACATGGACATAGCCATGTTGCAGTTTTTACAGCTGCATTGATTTTCCACCACTGAAAATGTCAGGTTTTCAATTTGTTTTCAAATTAATATTATGCAATGCGATACATCTGCCAATTTTTTTTTGTTGTTGTTGTGACATTTACTGGGGCTGGCAATTTTTCTTTTCACCTTTTTTCTTGCTATGCCTTTTATATGCACCTCAGGCTTTTTATGTTCCTCATTTGGTCTAGAATTTGCTCCATTATCCCAGCGTATTATGGAAGTATGGCTGGTGTTTGAATACAGTCTTCTCCAAGCAGAGCATTTAAATTGTAGCAAGAATCAGAATCAGAAGTGATGTGAAGGGCAGAGTGTCAGTCAAAGAGAAGGGGTTCAGTAAATATTTGTGTTCATCTCTGGGTGGAGTTTTTCAGTAGTTCAACCTGAGAAGATAAAACTTGTGGGTCATAGTAGCTTGATTCTTATCCAAAAGGAGCATTCCCTGAAAGATCTGCCCAAGGGAGGAGGAGCAGAGGTGGTTGGATTACAAGAGAAGTTAAAAGATAGGAGTGGGAAGATGGAAATATGAAGCTTAATCTGAAAAAGTGTAAGAAGAGCAGCCTAATCTGGACAGTGCTGTGGTATTCTCAGTTACTATCATCCACTAGCCA
Organism: Entomyzon cyanotis; assembly: GCA_024500445.1. Lineage (NCBI taxonomy): Eukaryota > Metazoa > Chordata > Aves > Passeriformes > Meliphagidae > Entomyzon > Entomyzon cyanotis. The sequence continues at coordinate 12,543,475 of JAKEPQ010001016.1, read as the reverse complement.
ATGCTTTCACTAGATTTGTTTGAAATAGAGAATCTAGGTATTTTTTCTCTTTTGGTTTCTTTTTCCAATAGTATTGTGATGGCTGTGAATGGGATGGGATACCTGACTGTGGTATTACCTTTCAAACACTTTGGCTAAATGCCTTGTCTGAATTTGTCCAGCAGTCTTTGAGTGGAAATGATCTTCTTGAGCCTTGCACTCCAAAGTTATTTCTGATCAGAGTTCCTGCTGTTTCTCAAGATTAGACTTGTTTACTGACTTATTTTTCTAGTATTCACTTAGTAAAATTTTACCTACTTCTATTATGTACACAACTGGGCCGTGGTTTTTTTAACATATCAGTGGCTTAAGTTTCTTTATTCTCTTTAAATTCAAATATGGTTTAATGAAATGTACAGGCTTATCAGTAAAAATTTATTTTACATATTCCTGCTTTTTAATGTTTAAGGGATAGTAAATATATAATGATATTTTTGAACCTTGAACATTATGTGGGACTTGTAGAATATGGATTGGTTCTCTTTTGTTTTTCAAAGCAATTTTTTTCACTTAGATGAACCTTGAAGTGATTTATGGAGACACAGATTCCATTATGATAAACACTAATAGCACCAATTTGGATGAGGTCTTCAAGCTGGGCAATAAGGTAAGGAATTTTTTTTTTTTTTTTAAAGCTGTCCTGCCTAAGTCTGTGTTGTTACTCTGAGTGCAGCAGATGGTATTGAGAGGCCTCTGTGGCATAAGAAGAGAATATACCATAAGAAAGAACTTCACAATGTATGGAATCTATGAAGTAGTAAGATCTCAGAGTGGTTTTTTTCAGGTGTAGCTATTCTGTGCATCTTTAAAAGTGATTAAATTAAATTAAACATTTCATTGCATAACAAGATTTTTATACCAATCCTAAGGTAACAGGAGATTCTCAATATTTGAAACCTGTAAAAGGGAATTAACTTACACCTGTAAACCAGAACAATCTAACCTAGCATCAAAATTGCAGAAGTTGGGGCTTTCAGTATTCTCTCTGTGGCAGAAAAAAGTGATTCATATCTGTCTCATTTCACATGTTTCTTGTTTGTTTGTTTATTCCTCAAGAAAGTGGCGGTTGGTTTTTTTGTAAACACTTCTATAATTTACATTTTCCTTGTTTGAGTAATTCCTATTAAAAAAATCAGGATAAAGAATTGTCTCTTTTGATGAAGAACACTCTTAAGAAATGTCACTGCTCCACTGCATAATAATTTCTTTCCCAAACTTTTATGTTCAGAGGAGAGGAATATTTACATTGCTTTCCCTAAACTTTTTCTTTAATGCAGACTGTATGGAAGGCACACCGATTTAATACAAACAATTACAGTGAGAGCAGTTAGTGAGTGTACTCCTGTTCTGATGTAAAGTGTGAATTTATGGACTTTCTTTAGCAATGAAGCGTTCCTCCAAGAGATAATTTTGGTTTTTTGTTGGAGAAAATGCTCTCACATGCTTTCTGAATTTCCCCATCTAATGCGTGTGTTCTCTCCCACCCTTAACCAGCCCTCCATTATTTATATCAATGCCCCCTGTAGTCATTACTCAGCAGAATTTATTTCTCACTTTCTGTGCATCCTTGTGAATCAGATTTGCCAGTACATTCAGTACTGACTGCACTGTTGCTGGCTTTTGAGCACCTAATTAGTATAATGTAAAAAGAGAAAAATTGAAAATACTTTAAAAATCATGGGAAAACATTCAGAGGAATTGTTTGACTTTTTAACAAGGAAAACATGAACCTCTTGGCAAAATGGTTTTGCCGTATGTTCTTCAAAACTTAAAAATATACAGGGCATATCAAAGTAAAGGGAATTCCTGCAATAGGAAAAATAAAGATCTAAGTGAGAAAAATTAAGTACACACATAAGGTATACACATAAATGGAAAGCTTTAAAGGAAAGTTTTGGTTAAAATGGTAAACTGGGTTTAAAGCTAGATAGAAAACCAGTGAGATTCTATGCTGAAGATTTTGTGAGGGTATCTGTTAGATGGCAAAAGAATTTGAATCCATATCAAACCAAAGTGAGACATGAGAAAAGGACAGGCCATAGTTATAAGGACAGTTCGTGGTTGGTGGTTAAAATGTAACCATGTAAGTAAGAATGAATATGGAGATCCTGAAAATCAACAGGGAAAGTAAGCAGGAGGGGAAAGAAAGTGAAGAGTGGAATATGGAGAGAGAGCAGGACATCTGGCATATGCAGATACTCTGTTGATGAACATAAAGCAAAAATATATGAAGAAATAAAAAAGAAAAAAGCAAGTGGGAAACTTTTAGCTAAGCCAGTAGATGGGTGATTGGGAACCAAAGTTTGTTGTTGAAGGTTTGAGCTGTTGCAGTTCTGTCCTCTTAGAACAGAGGTAAGAGATACTTGGTACTATATTAACACAACATATCAAGTGCCATTTGAAGCTTTTGTATGTGGATAAAACATAGTCTGTGTGCAGAAAAACAGCACCTTTTCCTCTCCAGGAAATCAGGCTGTAGAACAGGTAGGTGTATTGTGGGGGAGAGTAAAAGAAACACTTTGCTTATGCTTGTTTTATCCTGAACATGCACACACAGAACTCTGGTCTGCAGTCATAGTTCTTCTCCCCTCCCTGGTTAGGGTGAGAGTGAGAAGAAAGAAAGGTGCCTTTGTAAGATAGCTTTTCTATAAGGCTATTTGCATTTTCTGTGTAACCATCTCTTGTCTTTGCCTGGCAAGTAGGTCCCTGCTGCGAAACCCCTTGTTTGCTTCATTTATGTGAGAGGTTAGGTGGAGTAGCTGTCCTAGTAAAAGGAGCTGGAGTCGGTTATCTCCAAGCTTGCTTCAATCCCATGTTCCTCTGACTTGCTTAGTTTTGTTAAGGAGTTAGATGTACTGAGCTGTAGATACTGCAAAGGCAATGGATGAACCTTAATTTTACTAGTAGCTCATAGTTACTGCTGTGTAATTAATTATATCTGACCAGTCTTTAAAATGTGTATGCAAACACAGTGTTTAGTGTAACTTGTTTTAAAACTTTTGAGCAATGCACTTAGAGATGGAAGTTAAATTTGTCCATAGTTCAATTGTTGCATTTGTTTTTAATGTTGGTGCTTTTACAGATCAAAAATGAAGTGAACAAGCTCTACAAATTGTTGGAAATAGATATTGATGGAATTTTTAAGTCCTTGCTATTGTTAAAGAAGAAGAAATATGCTGCTCTGACTGTGGAACCAACAGGAGATGGGAAATATGTAACTAAACAAGAACTAAAAGGATTGGATATAGTCAGGAGAGACTGGTGTGATCTTGCAAAACAGACTGGAAAGTAAGTTTCTTTTTTTGTATTGTCTTCTTCCCTGTTTTAAACAATACATGATTTGTAAATGTTTGATACTATGTGGCTGTTCTGTGAAGAGCACAGATTGGTAACTAACACCAGTGTTAGTTAGGACTTAGCTGATTTTTGTAGGAAATGGTAAATGTTAGCTTCTGACATTGGTAACAAGTTATACCTGTGCAAGTCCAAATGTCTGCTAATTTCACTGTCTGGTGTTGTATCTGCTGTGGAAGCTGTGCTTCTGAGTTGTCACAGTGTTGTAAATGCCATTTAATAAATCAGTGCTGAAGTCTTGTGAAGATGGTAGATGCTTTCGGCATTTAGAGTCATAGGTTCTAGGTCAGATGTGTTTTTTCAAAGACGGATAAAGAAGCTGGTGTTCAGCACTTCTAGCACCTTCTAAAAAAGCTGGCAGTGCACTGGATGCAGCCTGAGGAGGTGATCCCTTTCCTCAAGACTGCTTCTCTTTCCTTTTGCAATGAGACTCCTTTGATACTTCATTATGATGGATACTGGATTGACTGTTTATTAATTGTCATTGAACAGGGCATTTTAATGCTTTAAGTCAGTAGAAGTAATACATTTAGCACCATAGAAAACTGGAGAGAGTGGAGAGGTGGTCATCTGGGTGCTGACTCACATGGTATACTGCCTCTTGAAAACTTAACTTAAAACAGCTCATGGTCCAAATGTATCCAAAATTGAATACTTTTTACATCTGTAAAAATACACCACACACTTGCTTACTGTTCTTAAGACTTGCATTTTCTAAGAAAAGATGCATCATAATAGAAGCAAATTTTTCCAAGTTAGGAATGTATTAGTAATTAAAGCTATACAAATGTTGGAGAGTGTTCTTTAGTGACTAACTCTTCTGCAGCTGGCAGATCTTCCAACCACATTTTGCAGCAATAGGCAAGACTTCGCTTACTTGATATGTTCTCTTCTCCCCCATCTTAAGATACCTGCTGTGGAATAATAAATGGAAAAAATGTTATGGGAGCAGAAAATAGAAAGTTGCACTCAACCATTCCAAATCACTATTTAACATTAGAACTATTTGCAATGATTTGCTTTTAGTAAAATAAGTAAATAAATAAAACACCACATGAAATAGCCTGGCAGATTTCTGTAATTTTTTTCATCAGACTTCATCCGTAGGCTCTTTAATTTCTAGCGATAATCTGGGGGAAGGGAGGATTTTGTCTTTTTTAATGGTTTTGCTGTGCATGTGCCAAGCTTTTCTTACTTTTTGTACTGTTTTTGCAGCTATGTAATTGGTCAGATTCTTTCTGATCAGCCCCGAGACATAATTGTGGAAAATATTCAAAGGCGACTTATAGAAATTGGCGAAAATGTGGTTAGTGGTCAGATCCCAGCAAATCAGTTTGAAATAAACAAGGTAAATGATCTCGCAGCTCTTTTCTGTCTCAGAAAAACTTTACTGAATATATTGACTACTGACAAAAATATTTTTAATCCTTATTATGCTGTGAAATAGCAGGAGTTTTATTTGGTACTCAGGAGATACTGCAAAGATCCAACAATATGAGGGGAAAAAGTCTACTGTGTCTGGAGGCTCCAGAATAACAACTTTGTGTCTTGTCCCATCCTGCTGTTCACCATTCTTTCTCCACTTTGAGAATGACATGATGCTTTCAGGAGAAGTTCTTATTTTATATTTCAGGCTTGAAATGTATAAACTGAAGAATGCAATGGAAAAGAATCAAATGTTCAGTTTTCTAGAAAGATCTCATAAAGGCTTACTATTGTTAGTTTATTTCCATAGAAAGCTCCATAGAAAAAAAGCTAATAGTCACTTTGAGACCTCATGTAAGACTTACCTGCAATCAGAAGTAAAATACTCTGCTTTATCTACAATAGTTTTAGTAACAGCATTGTGGTTTTGTTTTTTGGGTTTTTTTGTGGGAATCCTCAATGATAAAACCTGTATTTTTAACTTCAAAGGCTCCCATTTTCTGTTTGGGGGGTGTTTCACCAATGAATTGGGTATTACATGCCCCTCTTGTGCTTCTAATAGAAGAGGTTTATCAAATGTCCATCCAAAGTCTCTTTCTTTTGCCAGCTGGACATCTGTCTGCTCTGTAAGACTGTGTTAATCAGTAAAGATATGTGTTCAGGTTGTCATATGAGTGTACAGAAATCACTGGATTTTGTGGTTGACCTAAAAAAAGAATGTTCTGATGCAAATATTCTGAGAGCACTTAGTGTCCCAGTTAAAGATATACATATATATATATATACCATATATATATACACACACATATATATATATATATAAACACATTTATATACACACACATATATATATACATATATATATACACACACATATATATATATACATATATATAAATATTCACTTTAAATTCTTAAAGTTCCTCTGTTTTACTACTTTAGGAAAAAATGTGTTTATCTATTAAGTCAAATGTACAAGTTGTTTCTAAGAATCAGGATGACAGTAAATATTTAAATGTAACATTTTATTTTATTTGAAGGAAAAACTCATTGTGGAATCTTAGTAGTGTGAGATACATGGAAATACTTAAGTTCAGTTGTATCCTCTTGCTACAGAGCTTGTTAAATATGCTTAGCTACACAATATTCAGATTTACTGTATGACCTCACCTGGAGCAGGAGAAAGAGGGTAATCTCTGACTCTCTTCTTGTATAATATTGTCATCTTCAATTTAGTTTAATTTTAAAACAATTGCGTTATGATAGTAATTGCTTTGAACTCAAATGCATTTTTTCAGATGGTAATTGTAAAAATATCCTTTTATTATATTAATAATAGCATTAATAAAATTTGAAGACTGGTACCTAGGGTTTAACATATGGCAAATAGGTTTGTTACAGTTTTTTCATCTTTCTTGTTTTGTGTTTCAGATGTACTTGTGAATAGTAGAAGGATGAATATAGCTGCTATGTAATCTTGTCTTTTAAAGTTCTGAGCTGTCCATCACTGAAGAAATACACTTTTCTCACTGTTATGTTTTTGTTTTCTCCTTTGATATTTTAGGCATTGACAAAAGATCCCCAGGATTATCCTGACAAAAAAAGTTTGCCACACGTGCATGTTGCCATGTGGATAAACTCTCATGGAGGCCGAAAGGTGAAGGCAGGAGATACAGTGTCATATATCATTTGTCAGGTAAAAATGTTTTTCTTTATACCTAAATACGAGGTATTGTTTTGAGATATGACAAAGAAAACCAGCTCAGCTCCTGAGGGAAGACACATTTTGGCATTTCTTTGTGATGAGGTTGTCTTATATTTTAAAATAGTCAGCTTTCTGTACTAAATTTAGTTTTATGGAGCCATTGTGGTCAGCTCAGCAACTGTTTCCATGTGGTGGCTGGTAAAATTTCCCTGAATTCATTCATGTTTGGAGCTAGAACTTACTTTCAAGAAAATGCCTATTCTTCATTTTAAGCAGAAGAAAATTCTGGTGGTGAAGAACCTGTCTTTCGTGGAAAGCTAATTGTTGTTGGTGGTTAAACAGTGTCATTGTTATTTCCAGTCTCAATCAGTGTCTCTTCAATTCATAGTCATTGGATCTGGCAGTACCCCTGATGTATAGACTGGAAAATTTGAGCCACTTTCTGGTTTCAGGTGTTTATCCTACAAAAGCTTATGATTATTTCACAAATATGTACTCCTCTTTGGTTCTGCTAATTTAAAAAAAAAAAGTATAGGTTGATTTAGATGGACCAAGGGATTTCTTAGGCTCGGCTGGTGAACTTGACAATGTGGCTTCTTCAGAGGACCACTATTTCAGCTCCTTAATTATTGGAAAACTGAAAGATACTGTATTTGACTTAATTGAGAGTTCTTAGCCTGAGATCCCAAAGCTGCCAAGACTTTTGTGAGCTGGGCCACGAGTGCGGCTGAGCAGTGGCACAATGCAAGAGAAGAATATACTTGTTGAAAGAAGGGAGCTGAAGGAGTTGCATTGTAATTATTTTTGCAAAGCAGCTGGATGAGCTGAATAGGCCTAAATTAATTTTGTTCTGAATACTAAGTTGTCTGAAAGGAGTAGGAGGGACCAATGGCTTGCAGTTTGTCTTTATTAGTGATGGGTTTTCAGTCCATGGTTGCTGACCCTATTGAAACCAGTAGCTCGTCTTAAATAAAAAAAAATGAAGGTGTCATGCATTAGTTTTATATTGCTTAAAAAAAAAAGACAAAAAAAGAGACTGTACTTAGCAAAAAACACAAGATAATTGTGGTACTTCTCCCTACTCTGCCCCATCCCTATAAATGTTTACTTCTATTACAGAATCTTGGCAAAATACTGCTTTAGGGTCTGCTCTAAGATTTTTGACACACATTAAAAATTCCTAGTGAAGTTGAGGACTGGGAATCCAATTCGGCAGATTTAAATGAGTTAACATTTTCCAAAAGAGTACTGTCATCTTGGAGTTGATACTTAATTTCTCCATGTATATTGTTTTCAATTTAATTATTACCTTCCCAAATTGATTTATTCTCTCCTTATCTTCCTCTTTCAAGTTGGAGAAGAATGTATATTTTAAACTCTTAGTGGTGTTTCCCTTTTGGCTTGAGATGTCACCATGTGTTTCTTTCAGTATTTGTGAATATTTTGGAATTTCTTCTTTCAAACTAACACTGTTGCCTCTGTTATTTATTCATATGCCAATGAGTTATGGTCCATTCTCTGACCATTCATTCTATTTGTTTCTTTATAGAATTAAAAAATATAAATTTCCTACCAAAATAGATATAGTTTTGACATCCATGACTAAGAATTTGCTTGTTGTGCAAAATGATAATGCTGGTTTAGTACAAAGTGAATCCAAAATGCATGCCCTCTGTGTATTTTTAACTGGGCTGATGGTTACAATGTGTTTTCATTGTGCATTTCAGAATTGACAGATGGGACTGTTTACTCTGTCTACTCTACTGATTTGCACGTGTAGACTGCAATAATACAAGCTGGTTTTGCATTCTTGAACTTGCTAGTTGATGCCAGCATCAGCAATGCAGTTTTTTTACTACTGCTGGATTTGTATTTGGATGCATAATAAATCAACCAAAAGAGTGTGTAACAATTTTGCATTAAAATAATGCATAATATTTCACACTTTGTTTCATGTCTCCTGTCCTAGGATGGATCAAATCTCAGTGCCAACCAGCGAGCATATGCCCCAGAGCAGTTAAAAAAGCAAGAAAATCTTACAATTGATACTCAGTACTACCTGTCACAGCAAATACACCCAGTAGTTGCTAGAATATGTGAGCCCATAGAGGGAATTGATTCTGTTCTTATTGCAACATGGTTAGGTAAGTATTCTAAATTCAGTTTATTTAAAGAATTGCAAGATCCAAAGTGAGAAGTTTTAATGTATGTTTCTCAACAGAAATGGTTCCCCAGATCAGTCTTTTTACATTGAACAACAGCTTGTGTTACACAGCCTGTAGAAAGCAGCGTGGACTTCAAGTGTATTTATGATTTCTGTAGAATAGCTTTTTTTCAAAGGTTTTCATTAACACGAACTTAATCTTATAATCCTTGTTCACAGTTTCAAAAACCTGCTTTTCAGAAATGACAGTACTATTGCATATCTTTGAGATTTTCTTAAGTTACTAAAGGAATTCTGGGGTGGGCATCCAAAACTAACATTTTTCCAGAGAGAAATGCTGGCATCTCTGGCATCTTCCCAGAGAAATAAATAGTCATAATTATAATGAAAGAATACAAATTTTTACTACGATGTAAGTGGAGATTTGATTGCTAGAACTGACTTGATGGATAATAGAAACATGAAACCTTAGTAACAGTTTTAACTGCTCCATACGAAGGAATTAAGTGGTCCCAGAACCAAGAAGTGCTGTCAAAAAAATATAACCAATGTTAATGATCCACAAAATTAACAGTTTTAATTCAAATGAGCAACAGGGAATTGCTCTTGTTAGAGTTGTTTTTTCTTTTAAAAGGATGTCTAATAATTAGAATTAGAGATTTTTTTTTGCCCAGCTGTGATTGCCTCTTTCTTCTCTATTCCCTAGGCTTCTTACCTAGAAAAACTGAAAGGTTGAAAATTTGTTAACAGTTCTATTGGGTCTCTTTTCCTGAAAATGCTATGCTCTGTGTATTCCTTTTAGTGTTGTTTCCTCTGTAAAAGTGATTATCCAACAGACTTGATTGATCTACTTGATGAACAGGAATTTTGTGATTTATATCCCACACGTAGTTCGTTAAAGTGCTACTGAAGGACATGAAAATTTTGTTAATTTTGCTGGCTATGAAATTCTTGACAAGACTGCCTTCTCTCTAGGGGAGCTTCTTGGAGAGTTGCACTGTGTCTGTTTGATAACCTGTTTATGCTATGCCCATGTCTGCAGGAAGTTCAGACCTGCAGAAATGACTTTGTTCAGAATATCGGGATGCTCAGAGGAGAAGAGTTAGTCCTCAGCATTCTGTGTTTAGGTAAAGGCCAAGATCCCGGATTTGGTCACTTAAAACCACCTGATAAGTGTTGCCTCAGGACCCTTCACCTGTGTAACTGCATCTCTGTAGCTCCCTTAGTAACAACAGATAAACTTGCAGATTTTTCTTAAAATGTGTGCAAGAAAGGTCCTGCCTTGTTTCTCAGAAGGGTGATGATAGCCATGAAGGATCTTAATCTCCCAAGACAATCCTTGCAACATGCATCTTTTTCCATCTCCATTTCTGAGTTGTTGGGGGGGGTGGGGCTTGAAGACAGAAATTTTGCTTTTTCTGAGTCAGCAAAGGTGTTTCTTGGAGGCATTTGATGTTGTCATGTGTCCTCAACAGCTCCCTGCTTTGAGGAGGTGTCAGGCCTGCTCCATACAAGCAGGCTGACCATACAAATCATCCTGTTTATTATGTGGCAAGGCCTTGGTATCCAGCTTGCCCTTGATGTCAGAGCCGACTGTGTGGTATGCCTGACTGAAAAGGTCAAGCACTCTTGGTTAGGTTGAAGGGGTTTAAAATAGGCAGCAAACTGCAATTAGGTAAAAGACAGGAATGATTTCTGAAGCTAGTTTATTTTATTTGGCAAAGATTGTTAGTCTTGTAGAGTTAAGCTCAAATTCAGAGCTTTTACTCACAAGAGCTTAGATTTTCAGAAAAGACTGGCACCCTTCAGACACCTAAATTAACTGTCCAGATCTTAAGAGCTCTGTGCCACTTGATAGCACCTACTGTTTGCAAATGCCTGTGCTGCTTTTTGCTCTCTAGTACGTTCCAGATGAAAATTTCTTTTATGGCGTGTAATAGCATTATGCAGCTGAGGGTTTATTAATAGTCCACAATTGTCAGTCTGCAAACCTGTATGTATCTTTTGCAGTCTTAGATCTGAAGTGTGTTCAGTTTGACCTTGCTGTACAGTTAAAATATTATCACCTTCTCTAGCTTTGTTTTCTTTGGAATGCTTAAGTTGAGCTTGACAGTAAAGTCAGGTCTTTTTCAAGACTTCTGCTATGCTTAGTTTTTTATATACAGCACTTGATCAGAGTTATGCATAAGTCATTGCAAGTTAAAGCTATATTAGAGGGTTTTTTTAACAGTACTGGAGGCATAGTCAAGTGGTTTTCTTTCACAGAAATCAAAAATGCTTTGCAAGATATGAAAGAGTACAAGATACTTGAGTCCAGCTTGCTAAAACATGCAAATATGGAAACTGTTTACTGTTCTGTGATGCTAAGTTGGGCTTTTTTGCTTAGTATTTTCATCATGATACACATCCAAATTCCTATTGTTTTTCTCATCTTGTTGCAAAAAGGCACGTTTCCTGGTTCTGAAGGAGAAAGATGGGTTCTGGAGGATATATAAGATTCATATCTGCGGACCAAAACTTAGTTGCATTATCATTTGTGTGTCTTCCTCTGCTGATCAGATTTATTGTGTTATGTAGAGTACATGTCTGTCCAGGGAGAGTGGTTGTAGGAAAAAGATCTTGGCTGCATGTTTAACATAATCTATAACAATGCATGTTCATAAGGTGAATGTTCCATGTCACTCTGCTAGTCTGAGTAGATAAAATTGAGCTCTGCTTGGCTCACATCAAAGTGATGAAAAGTTCTTTGTTCTATCTATGCTCAAAGCAAATAATTTTAAACAATTTTAGACACTGAATAACAGCAAACAATACAACTTAAAAATTACAGAGAACCCCTTAAATATCATATTTATTCACGATAGAATGAAGTTGAAAACTGCCTTTGGTTTTGGGGCATTGTAGGTTTGCCTAGCCTTTGAGAGATGGAAGTTCATTGCTCCTAAAAACAAGACCCTCATGGGCATACTGCCGCATTCACTGTTTGTCTTGAAGTTTCTGAGGAAAAGCCATGGCAAGATGAGGATTGTTATGGTTTGTAAAACTAAATGAAGTGTGCAATCTGATTAGTTATATAATTTAATAAATCTGATCATCTTAAGTCTTGGAGGCCTTACTTCATCCTAAAGATACCTATAGCTTTTAAACTGGAAGAACTCTGTGGCAGAGAAATTCTCTTACTGTATTTCAAATAAGCGGTTTTTGTTAATGCATAAGTACTGCTCCTTGTGTCAAAGAAAAGTCACATCTTATTTGTATGTTACCAGAAAGATGCAGACATTAGAAAGATGCAGACCAGAATGAAGCAGAGTCATTTAACTGTGGGATTTTTGTAGCTGTTACTGAATAACATTATTTGCTTCAAATGATGGAAGTTGATGACTGCTGTCCTAGACTGTGTCACAATGTTCTGAAAGAGGTGTGTGCTGCTGCCTCACAGGGGGTGTGCACATTGGTGCTCTGCAGATTGCTTGGCATTTGGGCATTTCTTCGGAAGGCTGTCTGATTTTAGGGAGTCATTACTGGGTCCTGATGAGGCTTGTCACTAAGAGTATTTCCCACTACTGCTGCCTCCTTTGACACAGTGTCTACGTGTTAGCTGCTCCTTATAAGGAAACCCACCAGCATCTTAAATATATTGTCTTCTTTTTTTTTGCTTCTTATTAGGGAGTTGTTTAATAGGTACCTTTAATGCAGTGTTCAGCAGCTGCTCAGGTGGGGACTCTCCAGACAGAAACCAGCACGGCCATGCTCTCCTTGTGGCGTGCAGAATTTACTTCAGATTCTGACTTTTTTATTGTTTCACCCACATTAGGGAGTGAAGAGAAAGGGCAGTGATGAAAATTAAGATTAAAGTCTTGACGAAACTTCATGGCAATATGATAGCGAGCCCTGGAGTGTGTGAACTTCAGCTTGTTCAGTTTGAACCACGCCTGGCTGGGTGTTTTTGAGATACTCTAAACCTGCTCAGAAACTGAGAATAGCTAAAGCGCGTTGGGCGCTCTGAACGAATAAAAGGAACAGTTAGAATATGAATGAACAAAAGAAACAATCCCGATATGAATGAATAGAAGAACCAATACCGATAAGAACGAATACAGGAACCCCCGGCCGGCCGCCCCGGCCCCGCGGCCCGGCTGCAGTGCGCGGCGCTGGCCGCGGGGTGGCAGCACCGGCTGCCGTTTGCTGCCTCCCCTCACGGGGTCCCTGGGGAGAGGTGCGGGAGGAGCTCCCCGCGGCGCACCTGCGGCCGGAGTGCTGCGGCACCCCGGGATCGGCACCCGGGATCGGCACCCCGCAACGGCACCCGGGATCAGCATCCCCGAGAACAGCCCCCGGGATCAGCATCCCCGGGAGCAGCCCCCGGGAACAGCCCCCGGCCCCCGCACGGCTGCGGCGCCGCTGTGCCCGCGGGAGTGAGTGCGGGGGAAGGCCGTGCGCAGCCGAGCCGCCCGAAATGGTGCTTTTAAAATACCGCAACTGTTTGGTAAAAATATCTCTCACGTTTTTTTAGGTTCTTGAGTGACCTGCTTTGCTTGCCAGTTAGGAAATGTTTTAATAGTTCTATAAAATAATTGAGGAGCAAGTCCCAGAAGTTAGTTGTATTATTTACTTTTGTCACACTGCTTCCATCAGCACATGTGATGTTGCGGTGCTTTGTCCAGCCTTGTAGCTTTGGTGAGGTGGGAAAGCTTACCTGCAGTGCAGGTAATTTAATAATAGCCCTGAAGAATTTTTCCTGCCAGAGTAAGTCAAAGTCCCTTTGATTTTTAATTTTTCTTGATGTCATGGCAGAGGAGGGAGGGGAAAAAAAAAAAAAGAGTTCAAAGTTCACCGATTAGTCTCGTCCTGTTCATTTTAAAATTATCAAAACTAGATACTATTTTTTCTACCACCCAGTCAGATAGCCCCTGTTTTGTGTACCAAGTAAAATAATGTGACTAGTGTGACCTGGTCTGAGAGGATACGAGTTAGTGTGCTGAAATAGATTAATTGAGCCAGCTAACTATTCCTGAAAGGAGATAATAGATAAAATAGGTCCCAATTCCACAAGATAATTAAGGTAGGCATGTTCTTTAAAAGCCTGATTTGTAGTCCCTTTTATTTGGTGTGCAAACAGCCACAGTGAAAAGTTAGATGTATGCTTGATTCAGCACAGTATTTTTTCTGTTGTTTTTTCCAGCTAAAACAGCCAAGAAAGTTGAGAGATAGGTGTGATTTAAATTCTCACAATAAATTTCTTTTTCTGTTAAATTAATATTAAATAACCAATATTTACTGTCACTGTTTTTGACTCTATGTTGGAAAACTGCAGTTGTCTGAAGACCAGAATTTGTCTCCTTTTATATTTTAGTGAGCTACTTTGCTCCATATTTGCCTTTTGGGAAACAACCAAAGATAAATTTCTAGCTGAACTGTAATGGTATCTGTATCAGGAAGTTGCAATGATGTTTTTTCATTCCACTTCTGAACTCAGAGTAAACTAAGAATTTTTGTTCATCTTCACCATTACTGCCTTAGCTCCAACCTACTGCATACTTACTTGATTTTTTGCAAAATCTGAATACTGAACTCCAGTTTCCTTTCTAAACCTTTCATCTGCTACCTGTGTGTTGCAGAAAATACTCTTTGTTTTCTAAAACAGCAAATACATTACCAGTCATTCTATTAAGGAAAAAAAAAAACCCGCTGAGAAAGACCCCACAGTCTTTTTTGGGGGATACCATATGTATTAAAATGTAAAATATGCTATTAGCAGTGTATTTTGCTTTGTATGTTCTTTCCTTTAATGAATAGTGGAGAACTGTATTAAAAGTTTAGGAACCTCCTAGGATGAATTCTTACCCTTATGCATTGACATTTTTTTCTTTTGACAAAATTGGGAAGATTGAATAAATTTTAGTGACACCCAAATTCTATCAAGAACCAAATAAACTTATTTGGCAATGGAATTTTTCCTTGTCCTTGAATTTAAGACTGCAACATAAAAATTCAGAATAGTGGTATTAAAGTCAATCCTATAACATCTTTTACGTAAAGACAATCTATACTGTATAACAACACTGTTTTATAAATGCAATAATATTTGTGTAGTTTGAATACTCCCAACCATTGTCTTTTAAGTGTCACAGTACAGTTATAATAAGGTGAAACTTCACTTTCTATTTGTAATCTTTGTTACATTTCTTATAGGAATTACTACATTTTTAAACTGAAATTTATAAAGGATATGGGTTAATATATGGTAATTTGTTACTTGGCTTACTATCTGTTAAAAAATTTTTAAAGCGCTTTTCTGATCTTTTTGTTTTAGTAATAAAGTGAGCCATAGTTTTCTGCAGGTTTTCTCCTACGTGCTCATTTAAGTTTTTTTTTCCCCAACATGTGCTTTTTCCTAAAGTTAACAAAAAACCCCAGTAAATGAGATGCATGGACTTCTAAAATGTTGCACATGACAAAGGATGACAAAACTTGAGGATTTTTATTAAGTTTACTTTGGCAGTCTTATTCCTAGAACAGTGAACTTCGTGCTTGCTTGCTTATTTACTTATTTGTGGCTGAATCAGTATTTCTGGGATCTCTTTTGTGTATTTATTTGTTTAAAATCTGGAGTTCTGGCAATCAAAAATAAAGCACTTTGTCTCCAGCGCTGCGGTTTTAAATGCTGCTGCTGAATTTTAACCACTGCATTAGATTGAAACCTCCATGCTGTTAACCACTGAGCCAAAATGAAATCGACCACTGCATTGAAATCAGAGTTGGCAGTTGTGTACGGACTTGAAGGAGTTGGTAATAGCAGTGCACCCGCGTTTCTTTAATGGGGTTTTTATTCTCTGTTTTTGGTTTTAATGGTGCCATTTTGATTTAAAGACTGTTTCTTAATAACGATGCACATTTTTATTGAAATATTTTCAATGTAACTTAAGAAGAAAATAACAATAAAGCTATCCGTTAGGAGTGGTTTCCTCAGAAACAAAATGTTCTCTTGCATACTCCCATGATAATGCAGTGTGCTTGTTTTATTTATAAAGCAATCTTGCGTAAGACGATAAGTAAGAAGATTTCTTCATGTCTCGTGAACCTTTATTCATGGTTAAAAATTGTAGAATGTATTTATGTTTTATAGAGGAAGTTTTGCTAAGGAGAGATTTTCAGCTTCTGAATTTACATTTTGTAACTTTCTTTTGAATCTGCTTCACCAAGCATATGAAAAATAAGCCTGCTTGCATGGTTGACCTCTTAGTCTTTTGAAATTTTTGTTTCTTATTAATAGGACTGGATCCCTCCCAATTCAGAGTCCATCACCATTACCATAAAGATGAGGAGAATGATGCCTTGGTTGGTGGCCCAGCGCAGCTCACTGATGAGGAGAAATATAGGGATTGTGAAAGATTCAAGTTTTGCTGCCTCAAATGTGGAACAGAGAATATTTATGACAATGTCTTTGATGGTTCGGTTAGTTGGTTTTTTTTGTTTGTTTCATTTCTGTTCATTGGTGAGGGAGAAAAATGCTTGTAGGGAGAACAGCTTTTCAGATAGGATTCATATGATGTAGGAGAAGATACCATATTGTTTCAGTCCTGCTATTTATAACTTTGGAGCAGATAATTGCTGATAGGATAGTGCTGAAATATTTTTTCCATTTTTGCATTTCAGCTGCATCGTCTCGCAGAACATGTGAGATTATCTGGCTTCATTAATCTGTTTGCCCACAGTCGTGAATGATTGTTGCTGTAACTTTTTTAAGGAATCCTTATCTTAACACCTTAGTAACTTCCAGTTCTCTATTTAATAAAACTATCGCATAGCAATGGCAGTTTCTTATCCTAAATCATATTAATTGGAACAAAGTGTTCTTTAAACTTGTGTTTATCTTGCTACATCCCACCTCCCTTCTTAACAGTAAGGTTTTTCTATGTTATCTTTCTTTCTGTCTTTGTGAATTGAATAAAAAGTCATAGGGGTACATTCTTGTTGAGAAGTTCTGCCAAAAAATGTATCTCTGACCTTGGATCATGCTTGAAATAGGGCCAAGTATTTAACTCTAGAGCATGTTATGTATGTATTAGTCATCGGCAAATTAGCAAGCTTCAGAGTAGTGAAAACCTTGAAACTGAAAGCAAATAAATCTTTTATCTAAATTAAAAGTAATTATTTTAAGTTAATTTGGACAAACAGCAGATGTTTTGCATTTTTTGAATCAAAATAAAGCGGTCTTTGGATGCAAGTAAGAGGAAAAGACACACAAATCGAGTGATACTTCGTGAATCCTTGACTTTTGTTCATTGCAGCTGTAAATAAGACAGTTAATTGCATGTAGACTTGACAAGTTGCAGATGGGCTAACTGGAGAGGAGTGGATGTCAAACTCCTTGAAAAAGAAAATATATCCCCACCACCAAACAACAGAAGAAATCCTAAAACCAAGCCCAAAATCGCCTGTATTTCACCTGGAGTTAATTAGTGTTGTGAGTAGGGGTTTTGCCAAGATGGCTCACAGCAGCTAAGTCTTACCTTGAAAGAAGGTTTTCTGAAAGCTGTGTAACTATCCATCCTACCAGACTGCTGTGCATTAGTGAAAATTTCACAAACTTAATTTCAGCTGTCCTTACAACACTTCCAGATTCTGAAATGTTAATGTCAGGCGTTCAGAAGGTTTTGAAAATAAGAGAATGAGATGGTGCAAAACTGTAATAGCTATTCTTTGAACTTGGAGAAAATAAAAGATGTTCATGTGATTCTTGTTTAATCAAGTTTGTCTCCACAGCCCTGTTGGTAATTTCATAATTAGTATCTATAAGGTTGATTTCAAAGTTCTGATCAGTGGACTGAGGCAGGAGTTTGTCTCTGATAGAACCATAAACCTAGGTTTTTTGTGTAGAGATGGGGGAGCATGATTTGTCCACAGATTTTTTTTTTTTTTTTTTTTTTTTTTAAACTCAGCATCTCCTTTTGAATTATTAACTTTACGGTGTGTTCTCTAAAAGAGCTTTCCTTAAGAAGAGAATGAAGATATCTCTGACCTACAGTTTTTTATATGGGTGTGGCCAACCATGATGGGAAGAAAGAAGGCCCAGATATTATGGGCCCTTTAAGACTGTTATGTTTAAAAATATATGTATTATGTCTAAATTCCTATGGTAACTTCTGCTACCATCATTTGTTGTAATGCTGCTGTTTTCACACTTGTGTTTTTAGGGGCGATTTATTGAACCCAGCTTGCAAAGGTGCAGCAAGACAGAATGTGAAGAGCCTCCTTTCCACTATGTGGTTCAAATGAACAACAAGTTACTGTTGGATATTAGACGCTACCTCAGAAAATACTACAGTGTAAGTATACGGAAAATACTCTGCCACGTGAAATGAGTTTTTGAAGTAGTGCTGTGTTTTTAGTGACTGTCATGTTACCTTTTTCTGTGTAGTGTGAGGTAGTATAGTGCAATGTCAAATCTCAACTTTATGAAAATAAAACAATCAATGAATTAAAACATTAATTTAGAAGGTTTGTTTTCTCAGTTCAGTTTCAAGTCAAGATAGTGAGATATATTTACATTTTTGTAACTGTGTGTGTCAGCATTATTACAGATGTAGTAGCTCTCTGTTTTCCAGAGTTTTAGCCAGAGTGCATTATCTCAATGCTTTTAGGAAAATCTGTGAAGTCTATCAAATATGTAGATATCAGTTTCTCATGTAATTGAAATATGATTCTCTTTCTTCAACTAAAATTGATGTATATTGTATTACATTGTGAAATGGAAACCCAAATGTAGCTCTGTAAAATTTCTTTGAAGGACAGTAGAAAGGGAAATAGTATGAGTCTTTCTTAATTATTGGGAAGGGAAAAAAAGTGGAGAAAGATGGATAGTTGATAAATTTGATATAATTCTCTTTTTTTGAGGGGTATTGCAAGAAATCAAAAGTGACAGTGGTAGTGGTTGGCTTTGTATGGCATTGTAGGGAAAAAGAGTGTAGTATTTACGATTCTTATCTTCTCACTGTCCAGGGTTAGGACAAAACTCACCATGGTTTTTAACTTACATCTGTATGTTTTGCATTTCTAATATGCTAGTAGCATCATATTTTGTGAATTGCCGCCTACCTATTTTGGTCAAATTTTCATAAAGCATCTCATGCTATTGCCTGCCTGCTTGTTTTGGTTGTCCAACATTGCCTGTTTACACAGCTGCAGGATGGACATAAATTTTGTAGGCATGCATAACCTTTGTGTGCTCATAACTTTTGATACACCCACAAAAGTAAGTAAATTGTGTTTGAAAATTTGGCCTGTACATGAATGATGTACCTAATTTGTTGTGTGTTTTCTTAAGTATTACAGAATTCTTTTGCAAACAGCAGCTACGAATGCTAAGAATTATCGTTGTGGTTTAATACTAAGTGTACATTTTGTGTTACCTTTCTTCTGCATGTGTTATCTTTCTTTTGTCTTAGTTCTTACTGCAGTTATCGGTGAGTGTTTTCTAAACTCTCTTCTGAAAACATAATAATTTCTGAAGGTATAAATACTTCTTTTGAATATCTTTGCATCAAAAAGAGCACAAAACTTTCTCACACTATTTAAATTCAATCATTATTTCACAAGGTAGGGATAGATAATTCCTTTCCGTTGAAGCTAAAGGTAGATACTTGGATGGGTGAGGTCACCAAAATGTGAGATCTCATGTTACTTCATTGTAAAGTCCAACTGTCTGCAAAATTATAATTATATTAAAGTGTTATAAAATAATAGGTCTAGGCAATATGTTTGCACCAACTCTTTTTGCATGAAAATTGATTTTTAGATTTAATGTATGTACATTATGATAATAGTGCCACATGCTAAGTAATTTCAGGCATATAAAGTGTTAGAAAACACATGCATAAGATATGCAATAGTAGACTTGAATGAAGAAAGATGCATTTAAGAGCAGGAGAAATTCTTGTTGCTGATAATAACAGAAAGTGGTGTAATATTTTGCTCTGTTCTTTTTTTATTTTTGTTGTTTGTTTTGTCTTCTTTTAAGACCAAACTGTGAACCAGACTGAAAGGTTTGAATGGTGAACGTTATAATTTGCTTACATAAATCTATTAAATGTCTTACTACGTGGTATATTGGATAATTAAGATAATTAAAAAGAAAATTATTTGTCCTTGTAAGTGATAGCTTCAGGGGTTTTTTTTAGTACTGAGGTTTTACTTTGAACCTAGTTAGCTGTAATAACGTTGAAAACTACTTTTTGACTGTGGAATACATTTAGACTCTGGAAATGTGAGATTAATTTCCAGATTGCACATTAATTTTCTTTTTACAAAAGGGCTTTTCATGGAGTTGGGCAAGTAAACTTTTTGTCCTGTTAGTTCCTAGAAAATCAGATGCTGAGAGTTTTAGTTTATTCCTTTCATCCAGTACTTGTAGTGACTGTATAACAGCTGGAGTTGAAATTCATCAAATGGGTGTTTGCACTAATATATATAATCCTATAAGCTATAAAGACGCACTCAGAAGTATTGTGGCAAAGAACTGTCTGAACAAAACATTTAATGAAACTTTCAGGCTCTTATTAAACAATCTCCTATTGTAGTAATTGCATCTCAAAGGCACAGAAATACCAATTTGTAAGGGTCAAATACATTGTCACTCCATTAAAAATTTTTTTTAGATATTATTTTGTCGGTATATTCGTCAAATGGCACATAATACAAAAACATAAAATGCAAAAATGTAGTTTTTAACCTGTAAATAATGAGCTGCCTTTTATGAAGACAGCCCTATCAAGAGCCTTTCAGCCTGATCCACAGCTCAGAGATGAATAAGCGTACTTTTTTCAGTGAGCTGTGAATCAGATTTTTTTTAAAGTGTTTAAGTGTTCAAGATATTGCTTCTTGTTTCTCTTAGTCTTTTGAAATGCTTTTATATGTGGCTGTGTAACTTTAGGGGCAGGGGGGAGTGCCATAAAATCTAAAAGTAGAAAATCTACTTGCCCTTTCCGGCACATGAAACTGTGTTAAATAAATACAGTCGTGATATACTACATTCCTTTAAAAAGATGCAAATGTAAGTGCATAAATAAAATTTTGTAAGCCTGCTACAATCCCATTGGTTTTGTAAATTACTCGCCTTTATGTGAAAATACCTGCTTCTGCAATCATTTTTTGCCATTAAACATTGAAATGTTTTATATTTGACTTCCAAAACATACCTACCATTTACAGATTTCTTAATGGTATTAACAATATAAATTTTGCTAATCTTACTCTTAAATGTAAATATATTTTAAAATGACATGGAAAGATTTATTTCTTCTCAGAAATGAATTTATTCTATGAGAGATTGATCCTGTTGTGTGCTTTTTTTTTTTTTAATTCTGCTTCAGAAGAGCAAATAGATGAAAAGAGAGAGAAACGCTAGCTAATCTAAATTGGGAAATGAAGAGGGCTTTTTTAAGCATGAAAATTTCATCATCTTGTCAGCTGGCAGAATGCCTGCTGTGTGGATTCACAAAGGCTAAGAATTACACTTTCATGAAATTTTCCTCACTAACTGCCCTGGTTAATTTGAAAGATAACCCACTGTTCTAATTCATTCCTCAATTGGGCGGTGCAGGTTTTATCTTTGATCTGACAAAGCATTTGTGTTAATCGTTTTGGCCCTCTACTAGACACTCTTGGGATTGTGCTTTTACAATAAATGTGTCTGTGATAGCTCTTTAGTCTATTATACTTACAATAGATCCATAGAACTGGTAATTAATTCTGTACTGCTTTGGAAATGGGGAAGAATAGGTGTAGCTCTGTCAAGTGCTGCTGGGAAGTTTGTTTAGCTAGTTCATTTTTGAAGTGTTACCCTCAGCCATCAATGAAACATCCATGCTGGGGAATGGGTAAAAGCTGAAATATGCAAGTATAAATGGAAAAACTGACCAACTTTTGTGCTTAAGCAGGGTGTAATTTCATTTGTAGTGAGTGGATCTAATTACTATGTTGGAACATGTTTTATGTTTCCCACTGGAATAGTCAAATGCTCATTTTTGAGCACTTGGTAGACAAATACCAGCTCTTAGATCCCCTTTTAAAAAGCCCTGTAAAAGTCAGTATTCTTGACAATAAAATGAATCCCATATCTTATCCAGCTGTTGAGGTGTTAGTTTTTGCCAGCTAAAAAGAACTAAATAAAAGCCCCCAAAATCTTGCATATGCCGTTTGAACAGTAGCAAAACTTGTACAGAACTGGTTGGACTGGGAAGCTGTTGTCCCTGAAGCAGCAGGTTTTTAATCTTCTGTTTTTTATACACCCGTAGTATTGTCACTGGTATATTTATAGGCTAAAACCTGCTTTTATGTAGATGCTCTTTCTATGGTGTCTGCTTAATAGTGTGCAGCATCTGTAGAACTCTGTATGTTTTTCAAAACACATAAAATGATGTGAACTTTAAAAGGGTTTTTAAAAAATATTGAAAAATCTTGGCCCAGCCTGTATTGCAGTTTTTGTTTCAGTTTTTTTCTACTGGACCACTGTAAGCCGTAGGCAGAAGTGAGTTTGAAGGCTTTTGAACACTGCTAAATAACTTTATACTGTTCAGCTGTGAAAATTCAGTGTTCAATAGCCCTCAAAATTTCTCATTTCTTACCTGTGGTGGGGTGGACTGCTGCTTACACATCAGGTCGCAGTATAAAAGCATCTTCAAGATCTTTGAATTACTTTTTATATATATATATATATTGCTGTTCTTGCTCTTGTATATATGTTCAGGGGATTTGCATTAGTATTTTGCGCACTTAAAAAGGTAAAATATTTATAAATAAGATAACATTATAAGAGGCCATAGCATTCACACAGGTTTTGGGATTGCATGGCATATTTGCTTAAGAGAACAAAGATGACAGGGCTCGTTCTGAACCCAAAATTTCCCACACCTCAGTGAAGTGTATTGCCGAGGACCCACAGGTGTACACCATGTGAACAGGTGAAAGTGTAGATGCTGGTGATGACTTCTGTAATCATGTTCTCACAACAGTCATGCACTGAAAGTGTTCTTGCTGGTGGGTGGGTATGGGTAAGAAATTTCTGTGCCTTGAGGGAAAGGTGTCTAGTAGTGGTAATAGTACAATCTTTTATTTATTGCTGTGCTAATAGTACTAGAATTATATGGGCATGTGATGAAAGGTAGTTATGGCCAGAATTGTGACACCAGCTGATGTGGTAGGCAGAATCAGATAGCTAGACTCTGCCTTCAAATTAGCTCCAAATTAACAGTGATTATTTTCAGTCCTTTCTGTATGTATGGAAATAGGTTTCTGAGGATTTTCCAAGTTTAAACTTGTATCACTGTCACTTTGGTTTGTACATACAGAAACAGAGATGTTTATTTTTAGTACTGAAAGTCTCCAAGGCAAGGCAGAATTGAGAGCAGTTGGAATGAAAGATAAAGTATTAATGTGATTCCATTCACAGTTTACTGGGAACCTGAGAGAGAGAAGGGAGGTTGCTACCAGATTATCAGGAGTTTCCTCCTCCCCTCCACAGTAGTATTTTGTGATTCTCCCCTTGACTGAGGTTGACAAATGAGTTGTGTTTGGACTCGTTTTGGTTAACCAGGAGGAAGTTAGAAATATCTTGATTACTGAAGAGGGCAGTCAGTATTCCATCATATGAAGGTGTAATATATCTCTCATAATTTATGTTTATTGAATAATAAAAGATAACCTTTTTGGTCACTGTGTGTAGTGCATTTTGGAGATGAGTAGGCAGTTATTTGTCAAAGCACTCATAGAGTCCATTAACTGGAATCGATTCACTATTACTGCAACTTCTCCATGATCTGCCCTGTAAAGGAATTGTTTGGTTCAGACTCCAGCATCAATACGATTTTTAGTGAAGTGTTTCAAAGTAATGATCGATATGTCTTTACAAAGGGTTTAACTCTCCTCATTGGATTTTACCAACCATGACGGACATGCATCCACCTCACTGGTGGTTGAGAGAGGCTGAGGATCACTCTGCACTCCAGATTTTAGCCACCAAAACTGAGTTAACATAAGCAAAGAAGCAGAATCTGTACTTAGTCCCCAGTCTGGTACCATGCCAGAGAAGTCTCAGTGACACCAGATATCTCTGTCAGCTCTTCGTAGAAAAGGCTCCCCAGGCTGGCCGCCGCATGGATCAGGTTCTGAGAAATGTGGATTGCTCCAACAGAGTAAAACTAACTTTGTAATTTCCTCTGTAGGTAGAATGCAGGAATGTAAGGACTTATTATCACAATAATTTCTCTGCTTAGGCTTATAAATGGCAGTGTTGTGAACACCATGTTACAGGAAGTGTGCCCAGAGGTAAGTATGGCCGTGGTTATGATTGCCACCAAGTGTGTAATGTTTACCTAGGTGATTGAATCACTCATCTAATAACAAGATGTTGCTGTCTTCAGAGGATTACAGAAAGCACGGTCTTTGAAGGTACTCTGTTGGAACTGATCTGTTGCCCCGGTGAAAGCAATGATGAATTTCGACAACACTTGGAGAACAGGTTTGTGCTGCAGTAGAGAGATGCAGTTGCAGCTCAGTGTATCTGATCTGGCTTTAAACTAACTGCAGAGTGTGTAGCTTTGGTGTACCAGTAGCAGCATTTGTTAGGAGATTCTGTAGCCAAGAATTTAAAATCTTGGGCAAATCTGTGCATCCTGTGGGGAGATCTGCCACAATGGCATTACTGGTAGTGTTTGAGGGAGTGAGCAGCTGTGTCCTCCTTTGGATACCATGGATTGACAGAAGTGCTGCAGATGCTATATAGATTTGGAGGATTTGCTGCTTTTGAGTCTATTTTAATAACAAATAATGAATCACAAGAGGCTTTTCAACAAATCACTGGTCTTTAAACGATCATTGTTAATCTTTCTTCTTTTTAGAGGAGTTTTGGAGAGAATTTTAAATTACTTTAAGTTTTTACATTCAATTTAAAGTTTGGTGGAAAATTATCCCTCTAGTCTATAATTAGAGGCATTACAAGAAGGAAAAGTCCAGGTAATCTAAATAAGGAAAAAAGTAAGTCTTAAAACCACCAGTTCTCATAGAATTCTGATGTAGTTAATGCCTTATACATAATAACTTGGACTAACCAATTACTGAAATACCAAACCAGGTTGAGTCTGGTTTAAGAAGTTTTAAAAGTCTACAGACCTTTTAATAGAGACAGCTTGCCAGGAGATTACCCAAGTAAACAAAATCTGTTGGGCTTCAGTGCTTGATGCTGTTGATGTGTAACCAGGAATGCTAACAGTGCCCAAGCACCTTGCATCCACCAGGACAACCAGAATTAAAATCTGAAGGCGAAGAGACCGTGTTGTCTCTGGGCATAGTTCCTTTCATAAGAAAAGGTTTGCTTGATGTTTATGACCTAAAAGTGATGTGCTTATCAGAAATGTTTTCATAGAAGTTACTATTAATATAGAAATCCATGGTCCGATGCTGATTTTAGAAAGTTAAAATTACTTGCTTTAAGCCCTTTTTTAGAAAACCCAAAACCTAAAGTGGCACTGACTGTGCTAATTCAGCATTGAATGGGCATATAAAAGGAAAAAATATGGATTGTTTTATAACTGCAGTAAATCTTTGTTTCTTGGTCTTTATCATGACTAAATCCTAAAGTTTCTTAGTCTTTTTCATGAATTTTTCCTTCAGCTTCAAAAGTAAGCTTAAAATAAATTTTACAGTATTTGGGAAACTAAAATGTTTTTCGTGCAGTTGCCTTCTTTTGTAAACAGTTTTGTTTGATGCTGTCTTTCATAATCCTTATTCCTAGAGATAATTGAATAAGAAAATCATGGGGTTGGGAGGCAATGGAGGGCATACATGAAAAACTTCATCTGTGTTTGCCCTAGAATGCTTTTCCTTTTGGCATAGTGGGAATGGCTTTTGCAGGTGTATATTTTTCCCCTACTCTTAGATGTTAAAAGAATTATTTTCATTTTTTCTGGTTTCAAGCAGTTACTGTTGCCAAAAATAATTCTAGCAATATGCAGTCACTCTTCTATTTCTTGATAAAAGACTTAGAAAAATTAAGTAAGGTGTTCCTCAAGAGAAGTTATTTCAGTATTCCAAATCTTGTCATAAGGAAGCCTTGTAGTTAGAAGATAATTTAAAAAACTTTTTTTAAACTACATGTCAGCAGCTGTTTAGTTCTTGTTGATATTTAGTATTTGGTGCAGCAAGGGAAAAAGTGTGAGTGCATCAGCATTTGAGAATTGAACACGTCAAGTGGGTAGTACTTCAGACCTTTCAGCTTGGTTCCTAGAATTAA
The DNA here is from genome assembly GCA_024500445.1 of Entomyzon cyanotis. Lineage (NCBI taxonomy): Eukaryota > Metazoa > Chordata > Aves > Passeriformes > Meliphagidae > Entomyzon > Entomyzon cyanotis. The sequence continues at coordinate 12,517,501 of JAKEPQ010001016.1, read as the reverse complement.
GTTTGTATATGTGAAAAAGCCACAGAGCAGTGAGTCTGGGCTGCACCATTTAGCTAAATTTTGCTGCCTTCATGTCCTCACTCATGTGCTGTGGGAGGAGGAAGGTAACCCTTGAGCTGGGTGAGACTGCTGGGGAATTACTAATTTTTCATTTATGGTGGCCAAGCGAAGCAGTACCAGCTATAATGCAGCAAATTTTCTATAAGATATCTTGTATCCTAGGAAACACCATGGTCCATTTTAGCAGCCTGTGCTATGTTAGAGTTGACATTTGTTCCTCTTCTGACTCGTGAAACCTGTAGTTCTACAGGTTTGTTTGAAAGGAATGGTTTTAACAGCCAGTGAAGTTTTGGGTCATCTGAGATTAAAAAGAGATGTTATCATTTCAGTGGAGAATATTCCCGTCTGCAGGAGAAATGGCAAATACTGTTACATTAGACATGCCTTCATAAAAGGGTTTTGGATTTGCTTCAGTGCATTATTGTTCAGAAGTCAAGTCAAGCTGCACAGGGTCTGTATTCTGCAGAGTACCAGTGTTTCCTGCAGTAGATACCTACAAATGGATTTTTTTTTTTTTTTTTAATGGCCAGGCATTAAGTAAATAACTGTTTTGTATGCCAGCTTTGGGAGGTAGTGTGATTTGAGTGAAGAACCTTATTCCAGTATGTGTAGTCAGATAGTGAAACTGTGCTTCAAAACAGTGCTGGCCCACATACAGCATCTGTTGTGTTGGTCTCTGTGCAAAGAATCCTGAAAGCTTTTCAGTCAGGTTGGCTTGATTGAACTTCAGATTACATTTCATTATGTGGCATCTATGGATGGACTTCTGCATTTTACTGATCATTAGTTAATCTAATGCTTTTATTCAATCAAACATGGGGTTTTTGCACTGTCTGTTTCTTTTGTAAATTGAGCCTGGTGAAGAGGCAGCTCTGCCTGTGCTTTAGTCCTGTGCATTCTGTGATGGCACACTGCTTAAAAGGCCTTTTTACTGCTAAAGATGAACCTCCCCAGTCTATTTCCATGCCATGCTTAAGATTATGGTGTCTTCAGTCTGCCTGCAGCTGCAGCGTTCCGTAACACGAGACCAAAAAAAAAAGCTCTGCTAAAACTGTTAGAGCAGCTTAGTGACAGTCTTGTTCACTTTCTTCTGTATGAAGGGTTTCAGCTATCCAGCTGTCTCAGTCTAGGAGAGTGTGTTGGGCTTTGAATCCATAAATGTATGAGAAAAACATCTCAGAAGTCTTCTAAAGGTGTGCCAGATTTCTACATGAAAATTAAGGCTCTGCAGAATTTGACAAGTAGATGTTTTCCTTTTTTCCTGAACAAAGTCATTAGCTTTGTAAGTGACATCTGCAAGAGACATCAAAATTCCATGACTATCAGTAAAGATCTCCAGATAGGAATGTTTGTGCATTGACTGAACTAATTCCATCTAAAAATAAAATTCTTCGTTTCAAAACTGTAGCAGATACTCAGAATGCCTTGCATCTGTACCTTCTACCTCCTGTGGAACAGTGCAAACAAAATGTTGATGTTTGAAGATCAGTTTGTTTTTCATATTGGACCAGAAAACAAAACTTTTTTGTCTTGTCTTTTCCCTTTCTGTATTGGTGCCTACAGTTCAAATGTGAAAAGTAAGAAAGTGTGAACCCCCAAATGGACTTATTAATTAATGCATCCACTCTACAGCGATATCATCCCAGACATTGATTTAGCTGGCATTTTTCTTGTATTCTTTTTTCATTTATCACTTATCACCACCTGTCTTAGAAGATTATATACATGCACATGTTGGAGGGCATATTCCTAATAATATGCTGTCCTTTTCTAATGAAAATTTGGTCAGGCTAAGAGTATTATTCCTTTTACCCTCATTTGATGGAAATTCCTCTATTAATACCTTCAGTTTGGATTATGTGTATTTATAATGTCTTTTTTAAGATGTTTGCATTAGCAACACTTAATTTCTGCACTCTGACATGAATGTGAAGTATTCAGCGTTGTGCATATTTTATAGTTGGTATGTCTTAATTGTTTAAATTTTTAGAATTTACTGGATTTGGAAGAATTATCTGAAAGGACAGAACAGGAGGTGGAGTCAAGTGGAGGTGTATCCTCATCAACTCTGCAGTCAGCCCCCATTCCTTTGAGTGCAAGGCAACCCAGCTGTGAGGATTGCTGGCCACACTCGCTCTCATCAGAGAGAGAAGGAGGTGGGGGGTGGGGAGAGAGAGAGAAAATTAGCAAGACAAAATTCCTTTCTATCAATCCTGTCTTTACACAAATTCAGACTTCTGAGTTCCCATACGTGAGTGTGTAACTTAATTTCCAAATTACATGATGAAAGCACATCTGTCCCAAAATTAATACCTCTTGAGAATATCATAATTGTATATACTGAAAATAATTAGTATCTGTAATTTGCAAGTCATAAATGTCTAATTTTTAGCGAAGTTGTTTGTTTCCATTTAAGATAAATTCTCAATTTAATATCCAAAGCAACATTTGACTGTGTTACAGAGGGGCCAGAACTGTTTAAAAACAGAGAACCCCTGGCCCCCCAAAATATGGAGACACAAAATGGCATCTGCTGGGTTCTGTTGCAGAATAAAATGTTGGATTTCTGCAAGGAATTTGTAATTGCTGTAATAATTTTTATTGGATAACAAATTTTTTCTCTTACTGGGGCGATTCATGCTGGATGATCTTGCAATACAGCTAGCAGATACCAAGTTACCCATTAGTGACCATATATCAAGAACAAATATTGAATGTAGAATTTGTTTTTGGTAGAAATTCTCTTCATGTGTATCTGCCTGTGCATCCATCTACCTGACTATGAATAATGACATTAAGGTTAGTACAACTATTTAGAAATATTAGATCGTATTCCAGTAGTTCATGCAGTGTTGATGGTGCTTTCTCTCACCATTCTTTGGTATTTGCATGTGGTTTTTATGCTTTCTTGAAGGAAGCAATTAATCCAATTCCACCCCCCTCCTACTGCTTTTTGCATCTCTTTTTCTTTGTGATAAGAGATCACCATTTATACTGACTTGCCTTTAATGGGCCATCTTTCGGGGATCACCTCATTAGGATTTTGTAATTTTTTTTTAACCCTATCAGTTAAGTAATTAATGGAGCAAACTGAACTGTGATATGGTCCTTGAAATAGTTCCATGTATGATTAAACATAAGGTGGTTTTAGGATTGAACACCCCTTTTCCTTCTCCAAACCCCCAAGTAAAAGGTACTGAAATACCTTGTAGAGCATTTGTAATTTAAATTCTGTACATTCTGATTTGTCTTTGGAGGCTTCCCAACAAGAGTGAGTCAGGCACACTAAGGACTTAGAAATTAAGGCTGTATTATCTGCCAAGAAATGGTCAGGGGTTACTCCAAAGTCTTGTTTTCAATGTTTCTCCTGTGTCCATTTCTGAAGGGCTTCACGAGGCTTATGGCAATGTGCCACCCAGTAATCAGGTGTCATTCAAAAAAAGGCTTGAGTAGCAAGTACCTATTTGAGGAGCACCTAAAACTGTAGTGAAAATAAGGAAAATTATCTAGGGAGTGATTACAAGCTTTCATAATGAAAAGTACATTTAGTTTCTATATAAATTAAACTGGTGTCTTTCCAGATGGAGATCTGTGCATGAGAAGCCAATATCATAACCGAGGCTTAATCTCTCATATTGATGGAGTCAGTGTGATTACTGGCCATTTTTTATTTTTTAAAGACAAAAGGCATCTGTAGAGATCTCTTTCCTTCCCATTCTTTTCCACCCTAGTTTTAATTGTAGGTAACTCTTTACCTACAAGAATTTCCTGCTTTCTCTTTGTGGTGAGTCACTGAACTGTCTGGAACAGATCAAACATGATACAGCACTAGGAGGCTGTTTAAAAACTGTGCTTTGATACGAAGGACCTTCAGAGGCAGCACAACATCCTTAAAATAAGTAAGTTAGTGAAAGGAAACGCAGTCTCGTAGAATCGTTGGAAGGGACCTTAAAGATCATTTAGTTCCAGCCCCCCTGCCATGGGCAGGGATGTCACCCACTAGACCAGGTTGCTCAGGGCCCCATCCCGCCTGGCCTTGAACGCTGTCAGGGATGTGCCTCTCCCATTGTTTTTGATAGTTTCTTCAGATTAATTCTAGCAGATTTTATTACTTGTTTTTAGGACATTCCAACAATGCCTGAATAGTGATACTAACAAAGGAGTTTTCCTTTTTATGTCTCTTAAGTGGTTTGAAACTCTTAGGAGAGGCTCCCTTTGAATTATAAAAGTTGTTAAAAAAAAAATCTAAGTATTACACATTTAATGAGTACATCTATCTTGACTTTTTGGGCAAAAATCAGTTTCTTCACTAGAAATCTGTAAAATGTCTTGTTGGCTAAGGTTGTCTGACCTTATGAGATACCAGCACACACACAGAGGTAAACAAATTCCTTCATTCCCCATTCTGTTCTGTATTGTTACATTCCATACTGACTACTCAGTCGAGATCTTCCATACCTTACTGTTACTCTCAATCTTCTAAGCATATCTAGTAAAATTATTTCATTTTTGTGGTTAATGCTTTTAAAGAATCAATTTTAAGACTTTTTCTGAACAGGAGAGTAGTAAGATAATTCTTCCAACTGCTCAGAAAGGTACTGGAAAGTAATTAAATGCGAAAAAAATCTTCCTTTTTTTTTTTTTCCAGAGTACAAGGTATTTACTTCAGTGGTGTTTGACATTAAGATGTTAACTTCTATAGAAGGTCTTTCTACTGAAGAATTCTTTGTTGCATTATCTAAAGGAAAATATGGGCCTAATGTTGAGGCCAGCCTCCATGTATTTTATTGCTTTTCCATCTTTCACAAAACAAAGACAAGAATATGCTTTCATTGAACTTAACATGTTGTTTGGCCAATTTTCTGTAATCCAGTAAATACAAATTGTACCCTGGTTATCCATCTATGTCTGTCAAGCAAATTTTAATGGATGAGTGAATGAGTCAAATTCCATGCATGGAAATATACAAATGTGCAAAATATGGGTCTAATTACAAGGCTGCTGAATTTACACAAGGTCAGGTAAACAAGGCACTCTGTAATGATTATTAATTGTTAATAATGCCTTTGGCAAAACACATTTCTGCTTTGAACACCTAACAGCTTTGCATTTTTAGTTATATGAAACAGCCGGATTGGTCAACTACTGGAAAAAATAAAAGACCTCACCTCTGTAATTGCTTATTAATTTTATCTGAGTAATGGGAAGGATACTGTTCTGAAAAGGTACATTCCACAGTTACGTGTGAAAGTTCCACAGTAAAAATCAAATAAACGCATTATCATTCATTCATTGAACAAATGAATAAATTAATTTGCAGATAACTTGTTTCCTCATAAGGTAGTTCTAGAAGCTCTTTCTCTCTCAGCCTATGTGATGAAGAGCCATTTTTTCTGAGTCACAGTTACCCTTTGAAACAGTTGGGGTTTTTTTAAGGTGTTCAGTCTGTCCTACCTGAATCCTGCTGACATTTCCTTCTCCCTCATCCACGTACCTTTTAAACTTACCTCTCTTTTGGTCTATTGTAAATGTTTGTCATGTGGCTGTAAGATGGAGGAATTTGCCAGAAAGGAGAGAAAAAAGGCTGAAATGGGAAACATGAGGTTCCATTGTTAAATGAAATTAAACCATGCAAATAAAAATTCATTTTCTTTACTGTATCTATTATAACACTGGATTGTAAGGTTGAATTTGCAGTTAATTTGGACAGGAATGGTGAGGGTGATTGCAGGTAGGAAAACATACCTGTAACACATTTCATAGTTTTGCCTGGCATTTTTCCTTGGTGTTGCAAGTACAGTTCTCTCCTGTTGCAAGCTGTACAGCAGCCATAGCTTTCTTCCAGCAGTACTCCTTGCTTTCTAGAGCATTGCCACAATCCTAAACTAATGTATTTTGAAGATGAAACAAGTTGGAATATCGTGAGAAACCAAGTATTCAAATTTGGTTTCAATATTGAGAAAATGGTTATTTTTAATGTTTCTTAGGTCATTGCAGGCCAATGACATAGACTGGCTAAGTGCTAAACTATGAATCAAGGAGTTCTATTTAATGAAGGGATTTGCTCCGTGTAGTATTGGTCTCTAGCATTAACTGGGTGCTTAATGATTGAAGGAACTTCCGAGACAATTTTTCCAGTAAAACTTTTGGTAAGAGATGCGACTTCTTAGTTAGCAGATGACTTTTCTGATAAAACTGATGTGTTTTCATCTATATGACTGTGTGAGTCTATGCAAATACAGCTTCTCTCTCACTTTGTGTCAAGTAGCTCCAAAGGCTATTTGAGTGAGTTGAAAATATTTCTGTTTTTCACTGCTGTGGTTTGTCATCTTTTCAGCCTCACCGCAATTCTAGTTTGAATTGCGAAGAAAGGTAAACAAAACAACAAGTTTATCATCTGTATACTGTATTGTGCACATTTGTAGGCTTTCTTTTGTCAAGTTCTGTTTTCACGGACTGTCTTTTGCACTCCCTTTATTTCTCTTTTGCCATGATAGTTAGTGGTGGGTAAATATCAGCAAGCACTGATGTTCTCTTAAGTGAGCCATGGTTTTCGTGGGTACACAAAGGCCATACCTATTTATTGAAGTCCTTTTCATCTTCTGTTTCTCAATATTCAAGTACAGAATTGCAGAATCTACGATTGTAGATGGTTTTTAGCACTGCACATAATATGACTTAGGACAGCTACTGTATTAAATATTTTTCAGCTTCTGATATTAATCTTCTATTATTCTGTTAATCCTGAGAATCTGTAATAAAAATCTTTCCACTGGTCAAAATTTGCCCTTTTTTATGATGCTGTATTTACTCTTTGTGCCATGCTTGTGGTTCCTCTCAAGCTGCTCTTCCTTATTTTCAAATGTTAGCAGAAAGTGATGTTATTTCACTGTATCTGTTATGTTTATAACCACGGAAAAATTTATTCTATCATACTTTTTTTTATTTGGAGAGTTGGTTTTGTTGCTGTTCTTTACACTGGTTTCTTGTGTCTGGTTTTAGTAATGTGCCCAGAATTGTAGACACCATTTCAGGCAAGGCCTCTGTGCTGCCTTTATGCAGACAAATGATTTCTTTTAGTCCTTTGTTCAGTTTTTTCCTCTGCTTCTTCCTTTTCATTCACTTTTCCTTTTGATTAATGTATTATTTTAGCATAATTTTTGCCTTTCAGCATCAGTCTCTTACTGTGAGCTAACGTTTATCATTCTCACATCTCTTCTCCATCCTCCCCTCCCCAATATGGCCAGTATTATCTGTGCTGGTTTTTATATTTATGCTCTTTTATGACTTTCTATTTGTCTGTTGCATTTCTGATTCTTTTCTATTTTCAGCTCCTGCAAGAAGTTATTCCAATTTGTATGTAACTGTCACCTAAACAGTTTCTACTGTTGATTGTTTTGGCTCTGAACAGAAAGCCTGGGTGGTAAACAGCCTCATAAGCTTAGCAGAGGCTAAACTTTTCCATCTTTCAATATGAGGAACTTTCAATTCTGCTGTGAATTATTTGTCTTTTCTCCTGTATCAGTGTAAGAGTCAGTCTGGATTCTTGCTGGCAAATTGAGTCTGTTTGGGTCAAGCTGACCTCCATCTGAGATCCCAGAAGTTTTGTCGTTTTGGATTTCTGCAGGGATCTAAGTCTTACTTTTGTAATATTTCTCTTTTATACCATGCTACTAATACCAGTAGATAGATTTTACTTAGATAAGTTTTGTTACTTTCTGAAAATTCTTTAAATAATCACTCTTTTCCACTATTTAAAAAGTACCTATGAATATCTTGAAGGCTTTTTGATAATTAAGAAGTATTCTTTATTTTACAAGTGTGGTACTTATTTTTGCTGTGGTACGAGCAAAACAAAGTGTAAGTGCATAATTTGATCACTTGGACCAGGCTTAGGGTAATTTGTACTACTGGTTAGAGTTTTGGAGCTTCAGCTTTTTCTTTTGCTAATTTCAATAAAGTGAAACTATAGGGTACATTGTTACTAATGTATTTTTATTTTATTTTTTTCCTCTTCAACTTTTATGCATATTGGTAAGTTCAGTCTGTTTTGCAAACACTTACTAATGCTATAATACATTTTCCCATATCTCCCTTCTCAAATTTTACTGTTATTGATTGAAGATTCAATTGAGAAATGTGTTTAGAACCCTGCTTTCTGTGGTAATCATAGAAGTCAGTGGGAAGACAAGAAAATTGTATTGAAAGAAATTGTGTGCGTGTGTGTTTTGTGTTTCAGCATAGATTATCTCTGCCAAAATAATAGCTGTCATTTTGTTCTTGTTATATTAGTGGCCTGTAGCTTACTACTACCCCTTTTGCCTTGCTTTTGTCCATTCGTCTATTTGTGAGTAGAAAAAGAATTTCGTGAAGGGCCATAATTTGGGGGCTTTATTATGCTAATAAAATCAATATTTTCTTATCTATTTAAATTAAATATTCCAAGATGGTGACCCCACTCTACCCTGGTATCAAAGCTGCAGACCTTAACATTCAGTGACTTTGAAACTTGAGTTCTGTTTAGAATTTCACGTCATGCCTGTCGCAGGAGAAAAAGATGGAAAATGTATACGCTGAGCCTATAGGACTTCCTGCAGTGCTTATTAATCCTTTATGGATCATTTGAAATGTTTCTAGTTTATTTAAGCTTTGCTGCTTGTATCAGATTGTTCCTGCAAAAAAAGGGAAAAGTGATCATGCTTTGAATTTTTAAAAATGATCTCACTTTCAAGCAAAAGCACTTTTATGCTCCATTAGAGTTGAATTTGCCAAACTCTTACATCGCATTAACACAAGCTTTACTGGATAGATAAACGTGTTGTTCAGGGACTGACTAGAACTTTACCAAACTGCATATTAAGATTTTGTCATCTTGCAGTTTTTGTCTTCATGCAAATTTTCTTCATGCAAATAGAGGGATGAGACAAAATTATTTCATTAAGAAACTGTGCAGCACAATTTTTATCTATTAACAGGATAGAAAACAGGAAAATCAAATTTGATAGTTTGGTATAAGACTAGAGAGTCTTGTTATATTTCCAAGGGTGCCATTTTTCTTTTGTAAAGAACCAGTTGAAGTTTGTGTACATAATTGAGGCTCTGCTTTTTGTGTTTTGCTGCTGTGATAGAGTTGTAGAATAAATACATTATGATTTACAGGTAGTAGAAAAAAAATTCTGGATCCACAGGCAGGAGATGAAAACTCTGGGGTGAATTATCTTGGTGGCAAATTAAGGACTAGTCTCTACATGAAATGCAGTAGGAAATGGGTGAGCTTGGCATTGAATTTACTGCACTTCACAGGGATAGAGAGGCCAGTAGATCCCTTCAGGAGTGGTCTGAAGGTTGAAATATCCATGTCTCTTTCCTGGGATCCTTTCATCTCAATATATATTTTCTTTGTTTAACTAGTAATTATATTTATGAATTGTTGTATTCTCATTGTAAGTGCTTCTTTTAGGAAACTTTTTTGTTCTTGTGTTTGCCAGTTAAACCAAGGTCTTTATAATAATGAATGTATTATATCTTCTAGTTTTACTATTTCCGTAATATTTTAATATGCTATCTGCCCAGAATTATGTTTTTCTGGCATGGTTTATATGAAAATTCTGCCTTAAAAATCAGTAACTTTAGAACAAAATGGGAAATTATATGTTGTTAAGTCTCCGAGAAGTTTTTTGTAAGAAATCACATTCAGCGTTAGAATCTTAGCTTATTCTATTCAGTTTCTTTTACTTCATGTGTTTTATAACATAAGAGAGTGGATTAATATCAATATGAAGTAAAAACACCTTTTATATGTTTATGTGCTCTTACAAAATGCTTATTACCATAGTAACAGAGAGGGCCTATTAGCTTAGTATACTTCTTTAAATATTTTAAAATATACATAAAGTATTCTCTACGTACTGCACCCATACATTATGTGATCTTTAATTCCATTTTAAAAAAACCCCACAACTGAAAAAAGAGCCCAAAACCAAACAAACCAAAACCACCAAAGGAAACAAAGCTACTTGGAGTATCAGCTTAAAGTTTCATACACTGTTTTTCTAAGGATGTGTTACCTGACTTGAATTTCCATCAATGAAAATTTAAAAAAAGAGGAAATTTAAATGTTATATGTGTGTTTGTGGATATGTGTCACATATGTAAATACATACATACATACACACACATACACTGATTATGTATCTGATGGAATTCGGGAAACAAATGGAATACTTTTTTCTCTGAAAATATAGGCTAAATAATCTAAATTGTTGATAGTTTTCTTTTAATTTGCTTGCCCACCTTTTCCATCCTCTGACCTCTCTCATTTGTCTCTATTGCTGTCTTCTCGAGTTTTGGTGAGTTAATAACACTTGAGTTGTGCTAAAGCTAACTTAAAAGAAAAAAACCCTTCAAGATAGGTGTCTGAGGAGAGGAAGATTTAATACAAAAACATCAGAGAAGTCAAGGTAAATTATTCTGGTTAATAAATATCTGGCTGATGAGGGATTGACATAGGTGTCTTCATTCTGCTGCCAATTACTCTTTCTAAAGATAATCATCTTCACTGAGCCATGCATCAGCATGGACAAAGGATGTATCAGCCTTTCCTGCAGTACTTAAACATCTGCACTGGCCTAAGGTGGACTTTACGCCTTTGTATTTCTTGTAATGTAGGGTGAGAAGAGAGGTTCTACCAAAACCTTCTCCATATTCCCCTGCTTGACATTAGTAGACAGAACCATGCCAACCAGACCAAAGGGCTTGTTGCTGATAGTGTGGGATGAGATGGGAGAGGCAAAAGCATTTTGCTGGCTCATGCTGAGTTCGGGATCACCAGCTGTGTGCCATCAGCAAACTCACCAGGGTACTCTGTGCTCCATCACACAGGTCATCAGTACAAGATCTTGAGTGGGACTGGACCCCATTCAAAGGGTCCACTGCTATTTGATGACCTCCAGCTAGATTCTGTTCCACTGGTCACCATGCTCTGGGCCCAGACACTGAGCCGGTTTTCAATCCACCAAGGTTTTCTGAGCACTGGCTCATATTATTCCTTTCTTCTCTGGATTTAAGTACCCTGTGTTGCCTGTTGCTTTTCTCCCATGAATATACCTACTTGTTTTTCTCAGGTCACCTCTCAGTCCCATTTTGGACTGATGGTAAGAGACTGCTCTTGAAAGTCTGTTGCTATTATTCTTTTTTCAATGCCTTTAAACATTGTTTATGGCTCTTCAGCATAGCAGGTTTTTGTTTTTTCTTTTTAACTCTTGCCACCAGGATTGTGTGTGCTCCAGTATCATTCTCACCCATGCGTTTGAAGAAATTCAGCTCAGTGCTGATATGCAGTTCTTCACTATTCAACCTCTACATCTTGCTAGGTCTGCCTTTAAAGCTGATGTTGAATAACTTGTCTGCCATGACTTTTTTCAGCTGATAATTTCTGGCATATGGTATCTCCATTCTGAAGGTGTGAACTGTAGTCTTTGTTCCCAGCATTACTTTGTTCCCAGTAATGTACATGTTACATTAGTACATTTTGTTTTACTGTACTGATGTGTATTTTGTGTCAAATGAACATAGTTCACCAAAATAATTTCTTCATGCTTACTATTATTTGCTGTTGCGCTTTTGTCATCTGTAAATTTTAGTTGAATTGATTCTTCTCTTCTACTAATCAGTGGTGTAAAAAGAGTGAGTGTAACCTTTTCATTGTGATACACCAGCAGAATCCCTCTGCATTCCATATTGACAAATGCTTACTTGACTCTCAACACTTTGTGTTTCATGGACAATTGAGTTTTTTGAGATGCTTCAACTTTGCACCTCTTAACCCATTTCACATGTACTTCATTAACACTGTGCAATGCTAATTCTAATGCCGTGTCCTTTGAAAGTAAATCAAATGTCGTTCAAGAGATTATTTGTAGTATATCTGCCTTTCTCGACCAAACCTGTAATCTTACAAAAAAATGAACTGTCATGTTTGTGTGAGACTGGTTTGTATAAAAACATTGACTGATGTTAATTCAACTCCTGTTCTTAAATTCTTGATCACCTAAAGTCTGTATCAGTATTTCTTTTGTTTTTTCTCAGGTTAATGTTAGACTGATGCATACAAATAGTTACATGGATTACTCTGATTTGCTTATGTAACTATTTCAAGGAAATTCGTTGTTTTGGTTGATACGTGGTCTCAATCTTTTGAGGTAGCATCAAAGGGTGGCAACTTCAGCAAGTAACAGATCTTCTTGGCTCTAATAGGACTGTAGAGTTCAAGCATTTGTTATGTGAATAGGCTGAATTTTGAGGGCCTATTAAGTATGGTCTTGCTAGCAAAGGAAAGCATAGTTCTTTATCCTTATTTGCTACTATGCTGTTATTGTGCTTTTCCAAAATACAGGGAAAAGTTACGTTTCTGGTTTTTTTCTGCTGTAAACTATTTTTTGTTTCCATCACATTATTGCTTGGTTTCTACATTCTCAGTTAACATCTAATTCCCCTCCTTGGTGTTTTACTTTGGAAAACTTCTGATTTGTATCAGCAGCTGTCAACTTCCCATCTCTATTCATTTTTTATATTGCTATTTTATGCATGCAAGTTAAAATTCCCTTGTAATTTTCCTTACCTTAAGAGAAGGGACTTTCAAGTTGTTTGGAACTGTTCTTTTAGCCAAGTGAAATGTGAGATCATAACTCTGGTTTCTAATAGTCACAGTATTCTACTCCAGACATTTAATTTTTCTTTACCTGTCACAATGAAATTCAGATTTTTAATTTTTTTTTTTTTAATTAAGTATTCTCTAGATTTTAGAAAATACTAGTTCTAGAGACTTGGGGCAACATGTAGGATATGTCTACCGCAGACTCAAAGAAGCTACGCCATAGCAGCAAATTTTTTTCTAGCAGACAGTATGTAACAACTAACCTGTTCTGCTTTCAAGAGATTGCAGTTGGAAAGCTCTCCTGGGCCATACTAATTTCAGTATTGAGCTGTGGGCTTTAAGGGCCTTACAGGTCTTGGTAACAGTTAACCTTTCTAAAAAATAGAAGCATAGCATATTTGAAGGATCATATTTTACCTGCTGAATTTATGTAGTTTGTTCTTCCTGAATATGATTTACTAAATAAAAATTTTGAGTGTTAGGTTAAAAAGAAACAAACAAAAATCACTGCAACAGAAATGTCTGGTTTATATTGCTTTCTGTGTCTGTCACCAGAAGCAACAGAAGACACTCAGTCTCTTCTCATGTTTCTTAGTTTATTCTCATGTTTTTTAGTTCAATGGGTTTATGACAGGCCGTTATTTCTGTTGAGTTGGCTTTTTTATTTAATGCTTACACAGGAGCATCAATTTTTAAAGGTCCATCTGGTTACTTTAGTTGGTGTCCAGAATAGTTTAAGAGATTTTCAAAAAAACAACACACAAAACCCCCCACTTTCTGCTGTTGTTCTCTCTGAATCCTTGTTCTTCTAGTTTTCTCCATACTAGCCTCAAAGCAGATTTTAATGAAATTTGCCATGTAATACATTGGTGTAAGTTTTGAAAAATTAGGTTTTCAAGTTTTGAAGCATTGCCACAATTTAGGTGTCTGCCTGGTTGTTTTGTATGCCAAATTTGTCTAAAATTGAATTTTGGCTGAAATTTTAACCTAAAATGGATTAACATTTGTTCAGGATTATATAAAACATGTTGTTTCTGTTTTAAACTAATCCACAACAGCTCTTCAGAGATGCTGGTGTTTCTTTCTGGCTTCACTTGGCTGCTTGAGATTTGTTCTTTGTGGCAAGTAACAGATACACTCAATTTATAAGCCTTTGAAATTCTTAATTATTAATTGAAAGGATATAAACTCTCTCAAAATTCCATTTCCCTTTGCCCTCTTGTCTCAATCTCCAGTCTGCATCTGGACCAGATGGTGTGCCATGTATGGAGATATTCCTCAGAAGGTGTTTGTTATTAACATAGAGATGTCATGACCATCAGTCCCTTCTGAAGAAGTGAAGAACTATGCAGTCTGACAGTAGTGGGAAAGACAAATTAAGTCAAAATCAGCAGGGAGACAGAACAAGTACTCTCTTTTTCAAAAATAATAGGCTGATCTAAGGAAAAGTTTGAGAGCAACCTAAGGAGACTGTAGGAAAGAGCTGTGGGCAGGTGTAGAAAGGAATTACAAAAAAAGGAAACTTGAGAAAAAGCTAAGGAGGAAGCCTGACCATTGCATAATATAATACTTAGCAAAAGTTTTTTTGAGATTTTCAAGTGTCTTGCTTGATGCTTAGTTTAATTAACAGTAGCACAAAGAAGAGTCTCATTTAAGGTGGAGTTGAGTAGGACAGTATATGTTTATTAACTCAGAATGAGGCATGTTACAGATTTGGTTTAATTATTCCAAATCAGAGCTCTAAAAAAACATAAGTTGCAGTTTAAATGTAGACATTTTGGTATATGAACCTGCCTAGTGAGGTCCTGAGGGAGAGGGGAAATCTGATGTAATGTAAATCAGTTCAGTTGAAGCCCACAGGCGTGCTTGAATTATAATCACTTGCTTAATGTAAGATATTGCAGTAAAAACAGTGTTAATGTTGTTCAGGTGACCTTGCCACACCCAAAATGTAGGTGGTATGGCTTTGAAGTCTTCAATATTTGGCTATGAGGAAGAGTATATATTTTATCCTTTCCTGCTTTCTGTTGGTTGTCCTTTGTCATCCTAAGAAAATCCATCAAGATTTGATAATTTTACTAACCTTTAAGAAAAACTTAGTAGTGTGGCGCAGGAGCTAGGCATGCTTGATAATTAAAAACCAAAAATAAAAAAACAACCCAAAAGTGCTTGCAAGAATTGACTATAGATGAGGAAAAGAGGCTAGAATATGGCACATGAGACTGGAGCTGAACCTGAATGGATATTTGCAAAGAAGCTGAATTGAGTGGAGTTATTTGAATTAGAATATTCAGATATGGTATCTGCTGGATAAGCACCTGGCTGGGCAGATGGACTTGAAATAGCATGAGGGGGTAGGTGTGGGTGAAGATTGCCTGTGAAGAGTGGACACAAAAACCAAACAGTTATATTGGAGTGTGATTGGTTTAATAGAAGAGCATGAGAAAATGCATGAATATTTTCCTGCCTCTGCTGTTGGCAAATAGTGGGCAAAATGCACACCTTTCAGAGAAGAGAAAGTTACTATGGGCTACACTTTTTATTTCAAGAAGCAAAATCTGTGTGTTCCTTTATACCCTGTTTTGAAGAAAATGTTTTTTTAAATTTTAAAAATACAGGAGAGGTCCTGATACTACAGAGTTGGACATTCGAAAGTTGAAGATATGGAGTGAATACTGCTTGCTTAAGTTTAATGCAGGTCATTTATGTATGGCGTTATCCCATTCTGCGTTTTTTCAGTGTCTACAGGTGGAACAGCACTTGTTAGATGAGCAGCTAGTCTGTATTTGTTTCTCTCCATTGCACAGTGGATGCTCTTTACCTTATTGAATGCGCTCTCTGAAACTTTGCCTAGAATTATTTATTTTCTCATGGAGTTTTCTATGGCACACTTCACTGTGGGATCAAGTGGCTCTGAAGAAACATCTTTACAAGAGCTGTGTTAAGCGACAGGTCAATTATTATTTCTATTTCTCAAAGAAATGAGGCATAGAGGAATGAACATCGAATGTGTTCATAGGTTTAGGTGGCCAATTTGTGCATCAAAGGACCTGTTTTTTCAGTGTGTAGTACTGAGTAACTGCCTGAAGAAGAGCTTTCAGGTTGCAGTTGGGTCTAAACTGATTCCTGAGGTGATCGTTGCCTGTGAGTCCATTCAATAAACTGGAAGTGACTTGTCCAGCAGGATGGAGAATCTGTGTAGTGGCAGTGATGAATTTCAGCTCCCTGGGGTAACATTCAGTTGACTTTAGCACTTTGTTTTAATTTCTTTCATTTTACTACATACTCCCCAGTGTTCTCAGTACATAGGGATGCAGCAGTAGCTCTTCTTCACTTTGAAAGCCTGTTTTATTGTAAAGGCTGTCTGGTACTTTTAGAAGAATTAAAATGTAGATGTGGTCCTTTAACTCTAAACTGACACGTGATTTGTATGTACAGGGAACTGAAATGAGGATTACCCTGGCTTCTGATTGCAGGCTTCTTGAGCTTAATGTATTTCTCATCCACTCTGTATGTGCAAATCTATTGCTAAAGGGTGCCATTGCATTTCACAAGGAACATATGCATACATCTGATGACAGGATTTGGTCTGTGTAAAGACATAACTTGTTTTTATTAATGATACAATGAAAATTAAGCTCTCAACCATTCAGTCAGCTCACTGTGGCATCATAAATGTTTCAGCACTTGTGTTCCAGTAATATATAGCAAATTTAATGTGAAGTCCATTGGTAACATGTTTTAGGCTGTTTCCTGCATTTTGTTTTTCTTAGGCAAAATTATTTCCCTATATTTCTGGCATATTTCTGAAAATTTGGTTTTAGTGTGATTTCTTGGAGTCTTACTAAAAGCGTATACTAGAACAATAAATTCCTTACAATTGTAAAGAAATAAAGTTTAAAATTATTAGTTTATTGTGTATTATAATTATATTCATTGGAAAATTTTTTAATACAGTAGATATTCTGTTGGAAGCCACTGACTGATAATTCTAAGAGATTATTTTTTTTCTTTTTAAGCAGCTGTTTCCTCTCTTTGGATTTTAATCATGACTTGACTTAAGCTTTCATGTCTTATTTATGCTGCCAGGAGAGAACTTGAGCACTAGTTTACTTAATTATTTGCTGTACAACAGCTGCTAATATTAAAAAGAAAAAAAAAGCCACCAAAAATGCCATCTCATCTTTAGGTCTGCAACGGACAAAAAAAGCAAAGGCAAAGAGGATGACTGTAGCTACCCTGTCTGCTTGGCACCGTCTTCCTCCTCCTCCTCTCTCTCACTTTCAGTTTTCAGTGTAATGAAGAGCAGGAGAACAATATTCTGTAATTAAGGATTCCATTAAGTTGAAGAAAAGAGCAAATGGAGTTGTTTGTTCTCCTAGCTGAAAAAATTTGTCTGGGGTGGGGGTTAGTGGTAGTAGTGTAGAAAGAGAGAGAGGTGGGTGGAGAGACTAAGTCAGGGCTGTTTGTTGAATATACTGTTAAGGACTGTTACCATCCTAATTAATCAAGTTAGAAATTACAGCTGTAGTCGGTTTCCCCCCAATTCTTGTTATCAATTTTCTTCTCTTTTGAGACAAAGCAAATATAAATTTTGTGTTCATTTGTCATTCGTTCTTTGACTTCAGCATCTCTGAAAATAACAATGTAGCACAAAAGACCAGTATTTACCTAGTTGTAATGTGGGTTGCCATGGTGTTTTGCAAATTATTGCAATTATGTTCACCATGCGAGTCGCCCTTGGTAACTGGCGAAAAAACTGATAATCCTGTTTTGAACAAAAGGTCAAATTGCTGAATAGAAAGTCTTGATTAACTAAAAGATGTACAAAGTGGAATTATTTCCTACCATTCAGAAATAGTTCTTGATCGGGTTTGGGGGAGGGGGTGAGTAAGTACATCTGATTACTGAAGTACAAAGCATTGAAAGGATGTTGTCTTGAGCCTTTCATGTAGTCTTAATGGTGGCTTTTTTGTCAAATTTACCCATTTGCGGCATTGAAAGAGGCAGCTGCATTTAAGCTTGAGAGATGGTGCTTTTTCAAGAGTTCAGTGCATGGAAAGTTCTCAGCAGTATCTGCAGTTTACTATTAGACCTTCGGCTATTAAAACTGATGTGCTGCATTTGAGCCCATAGCTCTTGGTGCTTGTAAAACCCTCTGACTGATGATCTAATAAAGTGCTCTTACCGGACAATCTCTGATCAGATACTTTAGAGGGGAAAAAAAAAATAACCACAGCTCTGAAAAGGATGGAGGTAGAAACACATGGCTGTACTGAAAAGTTTGCTTCTGCAGTCTGCAGTGGAAATGGTACTAAATAAGGCTGTATATTCAATTTAAATATTTTAAAGGCATAATAAATTGCTCCAGAGCTCATTTTTATTTACATTTACAAAAGCAAAAATCAAGCAGGAAATATTAAAAGTTTTTAATAATTACCAGCCTTCAACAGTTACATACAAGTATATAGAGGGAATGGTTTCCTGCACTTTAATGCTGTGAATTTCCTTTAGTCTTTCCTTTTTCATTCTTGGGGGTGGCCAGGGAAGGGAGGGAAGAGGTGAGGAGGATTAAGGGGTTTTCTTTTTTAATTATTTCTACTTTTTGTTTTTTAAATAGCTACCTGGAAATTAATTCTTAAAACTTTGGAGAGCCTGTGTGAGAGCAGCATGAAAGCAAAGTAAACCTGAACAAGTTTGTGGGTTTACATTCTGTATCGCCTAGCAACCCCCTGGCTCAGCCAGTTCTCTCGTCTGCCCCCAGTCCTGTTTACAGACCATTCAGACTGCTCTTCGAAACCATGAAAGATATTCAGTTTCATTAGTGCCATTCTCAAGGAGAAAATAATTAAACTTAAATGAACAAACACTGCTTAGTGATGCTTTAAACTTCTCTAGTTTAAGGTGACCAGGCTGTTGAGACCACTTTCTCTGCCATTACCTTTAACTCTTTTGAGCTCCTCTGAACTG
Organism: Entomyzon cyanotis; assembly: GCA_024500445.1. Taxonomy (NCBI): domain Eukaryota; kingdom Metazoa; phylum Chordata; class Aves; order Passeriformes; family Meliphagidae; genus Entomyzon; species Entomyzon cyanotis. The sequence continues at coordinate 12,498,816 of JAKEPQ010001016.1, read as the reverse complement.
ACATACCCATGGACGTGCATTACCACTTTTAAAGTTGTAGAACTCTGTTAACTCCTTCAGTATTCAGAGGTGTTCATAACAATATTGCAAAGATAAATGCTCCACGTAAACAGTCTTTTTGTCTCTTTACCAGCTTAAAAAGTGTACCAGAATTGATGAACTTTACTGTGGGTGCTATGTACATGAGCAAAACCTCTGTGTGTTCTATGTTACATCTGATGTCTTGCAGGAAATTCAGCATGACAAGTCTGAAAAATTCAAGGACTGTACAAAAATTTAAGGAGAAAAGGAAGATAATAGAATTCTGGAAAAAGTGGGGGCAGTAGAGTGTTTTTAGCTTTCTAACCAAAGTAGAGGCATAGTTTTAAAGGAATTTTTAGACTTCTTACTGTTAGTATGTTGCTAGACTCTTTGACAAGCAGTACATGGATGGGCTGTCTGAGCTCTTTGTGCTTTGTTGATAGTTGACAGACAAAGCAAAATTTTTTCTGAAGCAAGGTACTGTACTTACTTGTGACCTATTGTAGCCTAAGGATATGGCTTCCTTTGAGTTTTGTGAATAGGGAGAGTATTTTGGCAGAATGGACTTAAATATCCTTCTAGAGGTTTTCGCTCTCAGTGCAGAAATCCATGTCTTTCACTGATCCTTTTCTTGATGTAGTTTTCCATGTGTAGTCATTTTAAGTATGTCTTCTCTCAATTGCTTGTTCAAAATCCAGTTTAGCTGTTTTCAGGTTGTCTTAAGTGAAATAAAATTATTGGTAATAGCTGGGTCTCTTTGTGAGTGGTATGTTAGCCTGGGAACACTTTTTAGTCTTTTGTGGCATGTATTTTGGTGCCTAGAACCTTATTTTAGTGAAGAAGACCAAGGTATTTGATTTGGTGTGAAGTAAAGCTGAGCATACTTGCTAATTTAGTTTGTAATGTACAACTGCTAAGGTTGGAATTTGTCCACTTGTGGTGCTATTACTTGTGCTAAAATGAGGGCCACTGTTTGCATCAAATCTATCACAAGGGTTTGGAGTGCTCTATTATCCTTTCAGCAGGCTGATGATGGAGCCTGGTCTTTGCACAAATGAGATCAATAAGTTTCAAATAACTTTTATGAAATGACATGTGACTGTACATTTAAAGGCATCCTTAAAAAAAATCAATTTTTAATAACATGTAAAACTCATACACTGACCTACAAGATACTTTTCACTTATGTCTTGTTTGATAATTTTGTTTAAAACATTTTTTATGTTAGCTTGAGCATTTGACTTCTTGGAGGAGGGGGGGAAAGGGCAGGGTGCATTTCTTGATTCTTTAGTTATCTCCTGCTTTGATCACATACACACACCTCCAGGACTTTTAGCGGTAAAACTGATATGACAGATAGTGCTGAGAATAATATTTTCTTGAAAACGATGAAGTTTTCTTTCGGTCTTGGATGGTTTCCTCCTTTTTATTATTTTTTCCAGTTCCGGATTAGAATGGAATTCAAGTTCTAGTATTTTGGAATATTCAGAATTACAAAATACTATTCTTGAAACTCTACAGACTTTCATTTTTGGTAGCCTCTAAACAGGCATTTGATGTTCTGTGCCTGACTTTGCATCACAGCAGTGATGCATTGCTGATTGGACTGTGAGATAAGCAAGTACTGAAGAAACTCTTAAAAAGTATGCCACGGGACAGAAATTTGTTGTGGGCTAAAGCCTCTCAAATTTATGTCCATTTTCCATAAAATTCAAAGGGGACTGCTTTGGATGTTTTAGGTCAGTGCACTTGGCAGCTTCACTTCTCTTAATGGTCACCTGGAATATACATCAGAGCTTTTACCATTTTAGTATCATCAGCTTTTTTAAGATAAAATGACATTTTGTGTTCTGAGAAATTCAGGTAGTATTTATGTCTTTGTTCATGCTTCTTTAAGGTAGCAAGTCAGTGTAGCTACATTGTCTTCAATTACAGTTTGTGTAGTTGCTTTGAACCTTCAGTTTGGTCCTTCAGAGGAGGAGTGGTTCCCCTTGGTGCCACATGCCTTTGAGGTGGCACTGGGGAACTGAGACAGCAGATATGAGTGTCCCTGAGAACAGGAGTATTTTGGAGTGGGTGTCCTCGTTTGCCAGAATTGAGTGGTAAAGTGATCATTTGCCTTGCACTAGGAAGTTATTGGCTAAGATGCTTCAATTTGATAGCAGCTTTTAATGTTGCTTATGTGATAATAATACTGGATATATAACCAGTCTTCTCCAGGATCTGTACTGCTTTCAAGTAATACACTTTGAAAAGTGTATTTCCTTATTTCATCTTTCATTTAAGAGACAGTTTTGTATTTTTCCTAAAAGATCCTGTCTGTCTGTTCATCAGCCTGGATAATGCTGAATTCAAGAGGAGAAGAGTGAACATCCAGGAAAGGAATTTCCTTTCTTTGTAAGAGTTTTTGTTATCCACTCCATCCCACAGCTGAATTCTGATCAGTTACATAGGCCAAAACTCAAGAAGCTCTGAAAATAAGGAAATGCTTAGAAAAGCAATTGAATTCGTATCTTCCAACTTCCACTGAAGTGAGGCAGCGTGAAATAGAGTGTGAAATGCTGTGGTCACTGTTTACATTTTCCCAAAATTGGATGATCAGGTAGCATCAGACTCTAAAAATACTCATACTGGGAAATGTAACCTATTTTTTTCTGGATGAGGAGCTAGCTACAATATTTATTGTGCAGAAAAAGAAAAATTAATGTCAAATCAATAGCCATATACCACACTGGATCTGTGATCAGGTCTCTTAATGCATTACAGTTAGCTTTATGTATAAATTTCAGGAATTAATTTCAGTTGTTGTTACTATAATAGTTATTAAAACTATTTGCATTGCCAAAATGTGCACAACCCCTAACAAAATAACAGAGAACATAGAATAAGCATTTCCTGGGTAAGGGATTGAAGCTGTAAGGTAAATGTATAAAGAATTTATGTTAACCTAAGGTGTTTCACTGTTCTAAGCATATGCTGCAATATCTTTCAGCTGCAACAAGCTTGGCAGCATGTTTAACATGGTACCTATTCTATTTAAAATAAAAAGACAAAAGCTTCAGTCAGCCAGCATCAGTAGTAGACTCTTGACCCAGTTCCATTTATAAAACAATTTATTTGAAGAGTCTGTAAAATATCAAAGGAATTTATTATTCAGAGATGATTAAATGTTGCAGTTAGGACAGTGGTGTAAAACCTTAAAACATCATCAAAGATCATCTTTGTCTCATATAATCAAATTGGAGTACAAATATTTTAACTTAGTTCTAAGATGTTTTTGACTTAAAAGTTTCAGTTATGCCTGGCAGAGAGAACTTGCACACATACTTATCTGTGAAATTATTTTACATTTTAAAATTCTCAGATGGAGTTCAGACATGTCTCTTCTCTAGCAAGGGATCTCTTGAACATAATATCAGGGCTTCTGATTTAGTACGATTTGATCTCCTTGTAGTAAGATATTAAAGAGGTGGAGAAAACTTCTCCATCAATTTTTTTGTCGAAGTGATAAGAAGACTGGAATGTCTGGTATATCAAAAAGAATGTCTATCCATACATTATTTTGAGATCTCAATATATCCAAGCTCACTAATTGAAGAGGCTTTGCAAGTCCCCAGATTTCCTTCACAGATAAATTGATATCCTTCTCGATGAAGTGTCACAGGTTCATGTTTTTATTAATGCTTGGTAACTGATTTGCTTGGGGAATATCAAGCTTTGCAGGATCCTGAAAATGTTGCTGACCCAGAATTCTGCATCAGTGACTGCTTTTAACTCCATCACTCAATTTTTTAGGGTTGGACTGTGTGATTCTTGTAAATAGAGTGTGCCTGTTTATTACTTACCGAGGAGATACTCATTGATAGGAAAAATGCTAAAACAGATAAGATGCTCCTTATAAAGGCCTAATTTCTGATGGTGGTCATTTTTCTAGGGGGTGAGGGAAGAAGGGAAGCCTGATGGCTCATTTTCCAGATATATTATGGTCTTCTGTGGTAACACATTCTTTTTGTTCCCCTCAAAATTCTTTTTCTGACAAAACTATCTAAGAATTTTGCCTTTATGAAGAATTTAATTAAAGTCTTTCTTTTCCTGTCCCCAAAGAGGGGGTTGACCAAGAGGTAGGTTTTTAAACATCATTAGGTGTCCCTTTCATATGTTCATCCAGACTTTTATAAATTCAGATAATGTCATCTCCAGGTTGTTTGCATTAGTAGGAGTAAGTTCCAGAAGAATGGCTGTGTCTGCTCAGGCTGTCGGGAGACACACAGACTTGATAAAATCAGGTGCCTTAAGGTATCACCTGTGAGGAGCCCTCCTGATCAAAGTCTTCTACACTGACACTACTTTGGTAGTCTCACAGATCAGTTACTCCATCCATAAGATCATTCAAGCAACTCTCTGATGTCTTTGTGCTTCCTCTGGAAGGACATGCAGGATGAAGCAGCTACGGAAAGTGTACAGAGCAGGCGGACACCAGCACACTGCAGAGAGTTACTGTTCCTGCTTATGCCAATCCTAACCTCAGCAAGTCTTGCATCTGGAAAACCCTTTCTAAAGTTAAATGAGTCTGTGACTTTCTTGTGTCTGGCAGCAGTAGAATTGGTTTGTGTGTAAAAGTGGGTCCTCTGAGGTTTTCCTCAGGTACATTTCCCCATGAAAATGTTGGGTGTTGCATGAGGAACCTAAGTTATGTTGAACTTCACTGAAGTGGTGGAATCGCCATCCCTGGAAGTGTTCAGAGGGTGTGTGGATATGACAGCTGGGTTAATGGCTGGGCTCTGGTCTTAGAGGTCTTTTCCAACCCTAATAATTCTATGATTCACATTACTAAGTGCATAAAGTTTAGTGATGGAGTCTTTCTTAACTCTTTATGATACCATTCCTGACCTGAGGGGATTTCTTCTTGGCATTGTAGCAGTGGCAGGTAGGTGTCACTCAAGTCTACTTTGTCTGCTGAAATTCCAGTGCATGATACTAGTTCTCACACTGTCATTCAGATTTTCATTGCTGCTGCTATCTCATCAAGGTGGTGCAGATGCATTGGATTGTGCCAGTGTTATTGCTAGAGTGTTTCTTTGTTCTGAACATAGAAGAAAGCAGGTTAGAAGTTGAAATTAAAGTAATTTGATTTCTGGTACACAGCAGAAAAACTTTCCTGACTTTACAGCAGTAGCTCATCTCTAAGTCAATATTCATACCACTTTCATGTTGGAAGTGTAAAATGTACATGTGTAAAATTACATCATGATGTAATTCTTAAAAGATGTACCTACTACTGATAGTCAAAACGGTTGACAAAGAATATGCAAACAGAGGTTTTGGTTCAAGTCCCTGACATGCTGTCTATTGCTAGGAAAGTTTGTCTGTCTGTCTGTCCCCCAAGCACTTAACTATTTACAGAAGACACAGGTGGGACAGGAAGAGCACACCACATATATGGAACAAGTTATTGCAGTTGGACACAATAACTTTCAGATCACTGAGTCAAGTTCTCTGTTGCCATGATGAACTGCCTGATTTTACTTAATAAAATCATCTGGCTTTTAATATTTCTTGGGGGGATCAATAGATTTAAAAGTGTAATCTTCAATGCAATATTGGTGGAACCTCATCCTTCCAGAGGATTTCAAGCCACTTCAGACAGATTTGCCCTGTAAGGCAATACTATTCATAATAAAGGGTATTGGCAGGAACATAGGTTTTTAAGCTTCTGGTCTTGGAATGAGTAGAAATAATATGCTTTTGTAAGGGTAGTATGAAAAGAAAGGCCAGTGTGAAGTGAAAGTTGCCTGATAAGCAACACACAATGGTACCTGGATCAGAAAATCTTCACTGCATTGTCTCTGACATTCAGCCTTCCTAAAGCTGGTTTGCTGATCAGTGGCATGAGCAGCAGGCTTAAGCTGGCTGGCTAGGCCAGCGTGTTCAGGTTGGGTTCCTGCTCTTCCCTTCTGATGGTGTAAGGTGGTAACTTCAGCTCTGCAGTGCTGGAGCCACGGGGTTTGGATGTAACATGCTCAGATGCGCCAGCCATCTGAGATTGGTCGTCATCCACCAAGATCCCATTTTCAAAAATCCAGATTAAGATTGCTTTCAATGGGGAGGAAGACTGCAGAGAAGCAAGCATGAACTGCAAGTAAATTCAACTCCGAAGTAACTGATAGTGACCTCTGAATAAGTTTCAGTGCTTGCAGCGTTCTGCTTTTTAATATCACATTTTTTCATTGCATGTGAACTTCCAAAGCATTGTAGCGTCTCAGCATCCAGACTCTCTGAAGGCAAGAACAGATACAGGACTGAAGTGTCATAGAGAAAGACATTCAGTCCTCTACTGTAGCAGGCAACCAAGCTACATTGTCAAATGTAATTTGTAAAAACTATTAAGATAAAGCTTAGTAAATGTCTGTTGTTGACCCCTGCAACTTCTGTTTGAAAGGCTGTTGCAAAACCACTTGCCTCTGTATTTTGGGGTAATATTTCTAATGCTTGATGATCATTAGAATGGAAGAGTCTAATTCTCAAGAACAGTCTTACAAAGAAACAAAATTACTTTTGACTTGCAAATTTCTCCCTATTAGCTACAGTTTGTGGCCTTAATATTCTTCAAGGATTTTCTTTTATATTGTGCATGTATTTCAGGGCTTTTTCCACATACTTTTTTTATATTTTAAAATGAGCTAAGCATTTGTAGGCAGGATGTTTGGAAATGCTAGTTGCTATTTTTCCCTCTATCAACTTGTATTTCATTTCCCACAGTGTTGCAGATACCAAGCAGAACAAAGCTGAAGGTTTTCTATTATGATTTTGTTTGATCTACTGCAAATTAATTTACAGACTCAGTGATAGCTGCTGGGAAATGAAGGATTGGTTTTGTTTGGTCAGTGAAGATGACAGGCGTGGATCAAATAAGGGTTAACAATAATGCACTTGAACAGTTTGAATCAGAACATAATGCAGGTATTGAATTTGATTGCAACATGCATGTCCATGGAAAAGTTTTTTGTTTAAAACAAATCAAGGCTATGGCTTAATTATCAAAGCAAAACAGGAGACATAAAGAGCTACATGTTTCTGATACTGCTTTTTTCAAAAATAGCTCCTTTCACACAGTTATCTACATGTTTAATTTCCATGCATAATAGCAACAGTTATTGTTGTCATTTGTTACGAGAGATTAACAGATAGTAAGTACAAACAAACGCAAATAAGGCCTGAATAGAGAGGTGACAAAGAAGAACAGACCTCTTTAATGTTAATTATAACTGGTAGAAAGTCTATACAAATGACATTAACTGTTTTCTATATGAATTGAAGGGACATCTCATTTGTTAGTATCTACATAACACATTTGGGCATTTTATCATAGGCAATAACTTCAATCTTCATTTTTTTTAATATAGTTTATTGAGAAATGTACTGCTCAGTGAAACTTGTATATTTCGATCTTTATTTCTTAGTAGCTGAAAACAAGTACAATAGTAAGCTGTGGAATTTAAATGGTTATTTTTATCTTAAACTATGATTTTTAAATTTATTGGGGTGGGGGGGGGTGGTGTTTCAGTCTTTTTTCACCTGCTTTTTGTGACCAGCAGAGCCTCCCAGTGCTTTCTTCAACAGTGACTGCATTAGACTGAAACAAGTGCACAAAGAAGCTTGCTTCAAATGTCATTATTCAGTGGTAGTTTGAGAGGACCATCTATGCATTGCCATATGAAACAGTAGAAGCTGTACCTTGTGAGTGGTGTAGTCTTTTGTTTCATAATTGTTAGCTAAAAAGGCCAATAGGTGGCAGAAAACACAGTTACTTTTATCATACATTATTTTCATGGTTGTCTATTTCTGAGTATTCTGTTCAGCTGAAGCTGGCATGATGCTCCCATTCCAAGCTTTGTTTTTTCAGTTGCACTTGTATTCCCTAACTAAATATCTTACTATCTGGCAGTTTCCATGATTTGTTTTTCTAATATAACAAATTGTTTCAAAGTTCAAATGTAGTCATTTAATATGTTTTGAGTCATGAATGTTCTCTTTGTGCACACAGAATCTTTTCATAGTTACAGCTGAAACAATTATGCTCTTCAACAGGAGGGTTTTGGAATGGGTGAGGACACCCTCCACACCTCCCCCTGCCTGGCTGTATATTTTAAGGTGCTGTTGATGTCAGACTGCTGCCAGATGCTTCATAGGAAGGTAGAGATGCCACAGAATAAGCACATATGACAAACAAATTTCCACACAGAGAATAGCTTTTGTGTCTAAAACCTTACTTAATCCAAGATCTGTGACAATTCGTTATCCTTATGAAAATGTTTTTGTGTTTTCCCTCACAGTGGCTCCAATGATCTTGGTATTTACATAGGCGAGTGCCTGAAGATCTCAATGCTGTCCCAAGTAGTTTTTTGGGGTTTTTTGGTACAAGGTTATTCCATGTCTTTTAAAACTGAGTTATTTAAACAGTGTGAGTCAATAGATAAACACCTTCCTCTTTTAGAAATAAATCATAGGTTCATTTGCAAAACCAAAGCCAAGGTCTGTCTTTTCAACTTGAGGCTCATTTGTGCCTGCTGACTTCAGAAGACCCAGGTCAGGTGTCTGTGTTAGGTCAGGTCCTAAGTTAGGATTTCTCATGGTGAACCATGTGCTGATAAAGTAGCTCAGTCTTGGTGAGCAGCCTCTTATCTTTCTAATGTCAGTTCTGAAGTATTTGTCGTAAATAAATTGTATGTGACAAAGAAAGTGGTACTAGGACTGCTAGGGCAACAGTTTTGCAAGAGACCAAATTAAATCCACAGAAAGTTTTTGGATTCTGGACATTTTGTCACTGTGCAATATTGAATGTCATGCTTTACATTACTGTTCTACATAACAGTAAAGTTCACACTTAGTGATCATACTGTTTCCAATACCCCTTACTTCATTAAGAGGATCTAGAGCAGGGAGGATTACCTCATCCCAAAATCTGTTAGGTGAATTGCTTTTTGGAGATGCCTTTTTCTTCCTCCATTTACTATAAATGGATTGTAGGGTGCTTAAACTAGGTATCAGGCTTTTAGTGTTCAGAGTTGGGTGAAATTAATCTAATTGCATGTATAAATACACTCTTTCCATTCCTGCACTATGGACTTAAGCACCCATTTTAGGAAGTGCTGTATACATTGCTATTGCTGTGATGTTCTCCACAGTTTTTCTGGTCTGCCCATATGGACATAAAAGCTCTGTTCTGCAATGGCAGCAGGAGTTGTTTTGATGAGCTTGGCACCAAGTGGGATAATATTGAGTATATGACATGGCTGTAGAAATGGTGAAAGAGAGAAGGTCTCTGGAATAAATGAAGTTATTTTAAAAGGATTCAAGGTTTCAACTTAAAAATATAAAGAAACAAAAACTGAAAGAGTATTGGAGCACTTTTGAAATTATTACAGAATATATTTTTAAGTTGAGATCTTAGTGGAAATTAGGTAGAAGTCATTGCCAGAGCATAACATTGGGACAGCTTGTCAAAGAGCTAGTGAGAATGGAAGCAAGCAACTTTTTGAGTTGTCCTCTGATTCATAACATTTCTGTCAAAGTACCAGGCATGGTTAGATTTAACTTCTTTGCAGGAGCAACAGAAATTTTGGAAACAGACAAAAATAACCAGTCACTATTCCCAGCAGAGACATCATCAGGCAATAGTCTGAAATGCAGAGTTTGACAGGGCTGAGCTGCTCAGGCTGGTAAAAGCAGGAACTTCTTGAGAAGAGTTGCAGGAAGACTAAGTTGACTTCTCAGTTAACAGTGGGAAATTAAATCCTCTGGCAAGTAGTGTGAAGTGAGGCAGATTCTAAAAACCCAATTTTAATTTTGTGTCCAATGTATGTGTTGACTTAGTAGGGAAGATTAAATTATAATTCTTGAAAAATAATAAATATCTTTCTGGAAATGACTGCTCGGTGCCCAGATGCTCAGTAGTGCTGTAGGCAGATAGAAATTGAGGAAAGAAAGGAGCAGAGAACAAAATGGTAAATACAATTTTGTTTCTGTATAAATTCGTGTTCATCTGGCATCCTGAATACAATGTGCAGTGCTGGTTTCATCTCCCTCCCCATTTGTCCCATTTTCCCCCCACCTCCTCATTTCCAAAAAGATCTGGGAGATATTCAGAGAAGGGCAACAAAGATTTGGAGTGGTTTCCAGGCAAGGAACAACTAAGTAAATTAGGACTGTGGTTTGGAAAAGGCTTTGATTGCAGGTGATGTGATGGAGGTCTATAAAATCATGAGTGGCACAGAGAAGGTGAATGCAGAATGATTTTTCCTGGTCTTTCCTGATGCAAGAAGTAGAAGGCATTAAAAGAGAAATTCTGTGTGTGTGTGTTCAAGAAAAGTAAGATACTTTTCCATATAGTTTATAATTGTTCTGCAGGATGTTGCAGATGCTAAAAGTTTTCATTGGTTCAAAAAGTACTTGAATTTCATTGGGGTCATTAATGCATCTGTCATCACTGAATACAGAGACAGTGAATCAAGTGATCCTTGAGCCACTTCCAGAAGCTAAGAAAATTGTTGGAAGAGTTCTACTGTTGGCTTTCTCATATGCTCTTCCTGAAGTATCTTCTATTGGTGGTTCTTAGGGACGAGGTGTGGCATTGGTTTTGGCCTATGATTGAACCTGGCACAAAAGGTACATCCTTACTAGTCCTGGAATCATTCCTTCTTGCATACTCTTGAGAGGCCTTTTGCATTGTCTCCCTGAGCTGACATAGAGCAAACTGGCTCAGATTTTATTTCATTTTCACTCAGCAAAACATTAGATTTTCCTAAATGAGTCAGTTTCCATTGAAGTCGTGAAAGCTTTAAAAAAAAACAAACCCAAAGCTTAGAAGAAGAAAAGATAGCTTTTGGCTGTCATCAGAAAACAGAAAACTTAACACTATTTCTCCCTTCTAAAACGCAAGCAAGAAAATGGCACTTTGCTTAAATATTTAATTTATTACAAGCCTATGGAGTATCTTGATGATTGGTCTACATAGCTGGTTAAAATAATCCTTTTGTATGTTAATATTGTGGTAACTGGAGAAGAGTAGAGGTTTCAGTATATTTCAAAGAAGGGATAACTGTGGTGTGCAGGATGTGGGATTTTGAAGCAAGAAGACTTCAGCTTTGTTCTCTGCCATTAATTGTGTTTAAACTAGGTTCTTAAAGAAGGACCTTCATCTCTTTATATGTGTTACAGTATCAGATCCACAGAGGTTGCTGAAGTTGAGTTATTTTTCTTCCTTGACTGTGATTCATTTTTTAGGTGGAATAAAAA